>CM060913.1:694634548-697134548 GCA_030737875.1 Allium sativum | reverse complement strand
TCAAACAAACATGGTTTAGGATTTAAAAAGGAATCAAAAATTCCTCCAATGAAAAATGCAAAACTAAAGAGGAAAATTGATTCAAAAATTAAAGACAAACCAAAATCCTTAAAAAGGATTATAAAATTAAAATATGGGTTCCAAAAACTAATAATAGTTTGATAGAAATGAACATATTAACTCATTTATGGAATCTGTGCATAATAATAAAAATTATTTATACAAAAGGGATACTAAACCCACTTGGGTTTGGCTTCCTAAGAACTAACTCTTAGGACCCTATGAAAAAGTCGGTACCAGTGTGGTTATTAATACTTTTTGCAGGTACTACTCAAAAAGAAAAAAAAATGGATTTTAGTCAGTGGTTGCTCAAAACACATGACCGGAGACAAAGATATGCTAACCAATATTTCATACTTTGATGGTGGCTTGGTTACCTTCGGAGATAAGTCAAAAGGCTTTATCATTGGCAAAGAGATGTGTGCAACTATAGTATCTCAAATTTACCTCTTATTACTAATGTTTCCTTAGTTAAAAATTCAAAACATAATTTACTTAGTATTAGTCAATTATGTGACAAAGGTTTTAAAATAACGTTTTCTGAAAACAAATGCAGTATTTTTGACAAGGAACAAAATATTATTTTTGAAGGAAATCGAGATAGAAATATTTACGTTTTAAATATGAAAGTAAATAATAATAAAGAAATGTGTTGGATTGCCAATAACAACGATTCTTGGTTATGGTACAAGCGTTTTTGTCATATAAATTTTAAAACTATACAAAGACTTTCGAAACATGAGTTCGTAAAAGGTCTACCAAAAATAAATTTTAAAATAAACAATCTATGTAAAGATTGTCAAATAGAAAAATTAACCATATATTCTTTTAAATCGAAAAAGGTTATTTCAACTTTACAACCATTAGAACTATTACATATGGACTTGTTTGGTCCTGCTCAAGTTCAATCATTAAATCACAATCATTATGTATTTGTAATAATTGATGATTTCTCAAGATATACATGGATTATCTTTATGAAAAATAAAAGTGATACCTTTGGACACTTTAAAGATATCATCAAAAAGATTCAAAATTCTAAAGATTTAAAAGTTAAAAACATTCGAAGTGATCACGGTGGAGAATTCGAGAATGAATCTTTTGAAAATTTTAGTAAAAAGAAAGGAATAAATCATAATTTTTCTTTCCCTAGGACTCCACAACAAAATGGAGTTGTAGAAAGAAAGAATAGGACTTTACAAGAATGTGCTATAACTCTACTTAACGGAAGTACTTTATTTAAACAATTTTGGGCAGGAGTTGTAGCAACTGCTTGTTACATATTAAATCGAATTTCTATTCGTCCTTTAACTAAAAATACTCCTTACGAACTTTATAATGGAAGGAAACCAAACATTTTATATTTTAAAGTTTTTGGTTCTAATTATTTTATTCTTAATACTAAAGATCAACTTGGAAAATTTGACGCAAAAGCTGATCATGGAATTTTTGTTGGATATTCAGAACATAGTAAAGCTTATCGTATTTTCAACAAATGTACTAATGTTATAGAAGAATCTTTACACGTATTTTTTGATGAAAATTTTGATAAAAATATAAATAATAAAGATGATGATGAAATAATTGAAAATACCAGTCTTGAAAATACAGAAAATTATTCCATAGAACATATTAGATCACACCCCAAAATTCTATGAGACCATCCTACACAAAACATTATTGGAGAAATCAAGTCAAATGTTTGAACAATAAGTCAACTAAATCAAATGGGTCATGTAGCATTTCTCTCAACTATTGAACCCAAAATCCGAAAGAAGCCTCTACATATGACTATTGGATTATAACTATGCAAGAGGACAATTCGAACGTAATGATGTCTAAGAGTTAGTTCCTCGACCAAATGATCAATCAGTTATTGGTACGAAATGGATATATAAAAACAAGGCTGAAGAACTTGGAAATAATACTAGAAATAAAGCCAGACTGGTAGCTCAAGGGTATAATCAAGAAGAAGGTATTGATTAGGAAGAAATTTTCGCACCCATAGCAAGACTAGAAGCTATATGAATTCTCTTAGCACACACAAGTTTTCATAATTTTAAACTTTATCAAATGGACATTAAAAGTGCCTTCTTAAATGGTTTTATTAAAGAAAATATCTATGTAGAACAACCACCATTATTCGTACATGAAAAATATCCAGATTATGTATATAAACTTAAAAAAGCTTTATATGGTTTAAAACAAGAAACTCGTGCTTGGTATGAAAGACTTAAAAGTTATTTAATAAATTCTGGTTTTCGAATATGAAAAGCAGGTCAAACTTTATTAATTAAAAAATACAAAAAAAGATATTTTAATTGTACAAATTTATGTAGATGATATAATTTTCGGTTCAACTAATGAAAACTTATGTAAAGAATTTTCTACAATAATGACAAATGAATTTGAAATGTATCATATGGAAGAATTATCATATTTTCTAGGATTACAAATTAAACAAATTTCAAATGGTAATTTTATTTATCAAGAAAAATATTGTAATAATTTAATTAATCATTTTGGTCTAGACAACACTTCAGGAAAGCCAACTCCAATGAGTACTTCTGTTCACCTTGAAAAAGATGAAAAAGGAAAAAGTGTTGATCAAAAATTACATAGAAGTATGATTGGTTCATTACTTTATGTAACGACCCGGATTTATCGACCATTTGAGTTCGAATATTTAAATTGGTTTTAAATATTATATTTGCAATATTAATGGAAATTAATATTGAATTCGTTTATAAAACGACGACTAAATGTTTATATTCATATTTAATATAAAACGAACTCGAAAAGCGCGGTAGTTCGTAATATTGAATTTTGAACTTCAATTGAAGACGGTTGCAATGTCCATTGTGCAACATGTTTACATGAAAGATTAAGCCCAGAATTGGAAATAAAATAAAATATGTAATATATATATATATATATATATATATATACTGAATATATATGTATATATACTGACGTGATGGCCACGATTTGGAGATTCTCACCCACGCACAGACTACATACAGCCTACCCCATTCTTCTACCTCTCCCCATTGTTATTCCACCTCAGCCATGTTGGTACATGCCATTTCCATCACACAGACATACAAAAATCAAATCAATAGCAGATTATCTACACATCCTACCATCTTATCCTCCAGCGAACAAGAATAGCATACTCTTTTCACTTCAGTGTTTTACATCACACACAGACCTAGATAGCATAGCTAAATCTACCCAGTACAAATGAAGCCAACCTGTATCTTATAAAGCAAACCTACCTAGCACTAACTTCTGGTACAAACTTCCAATCACAATGTACTATTTAGTAGCAGACTTCATACCTAAGCTTCAAAGAAATGAAACCTACCCTATCATTGCATAGCTGAAATGTAACACCCCGTATTTTCTTGAAAATAAGAGTGACAAATCAGAGAATAATTAAATTGTAACAAAATAATTAAGGGAAACGGGTTACGCCATTGCGTTCGTCTCGAAATTCTGCTTCGAATAGAGTCCAAGTTTGCATAAATTGGACTCCGTATGAAGAAGATATGGCCTTCGGAAGTTTCAGTAAAAACCAGCATGAAATTCAAAAATTCATATTCGATATTCAAAACAGACACCCGGGATGGGCGGGAAAATTCCCACCCAAGACCCAGGTCGACACTAGGGTCGACCTGGGGGTCGACCTGTGTAAACAGGTTGACACTAGGGTCGACCTCCCCCCTATTTCCAGATCCATGGACAGATGCATTTTTCTGTATTTAGACACCCGTTCTGACCAGATTCATGACCGCTATGCTATTTTAACACCCCCAAACCTAGCTTTCTCTCCACACAATTTCATTCTGCCTATACTCTGCCTCTATTCTAATAAAAAAATGGCATCGCTACTCTGCTAGAATCAAAACTAGAACTAGTGCATCTTCTTCCAATCTGAATAGAATTAAAAGAGGACAACTATTTTCTACTCTAATCGATAGTCTACGCTAAAGAAGCGCTATTCAGTGTCTGAATACAGATCCCAAAAATCAAGAATCGTTCCCTTTTTGTGAGTACAGTTATTTTCATATATGAGAATTAATAATTATCTTGACATTTTTGTGAATCTGGATCTGAGGTTATGCATACTTTTCTGTGGATCTATCTTGATTGTGACTGTTCTGTATCTGTTCCCTCTTTTCTTCCTTTTTGTTTATAGCCAGGCTACCATGAGCCTGCGCCAAATCTCATAAGAGATGAACGCACGAACGCTAAATTTTGGGACAAATAAGGGATAATGCATAATTGGACATGACTGATTTGAAAAATGGACATATGTTGTAAATTAGATCTAGATTTGTGTATACTCTGTAATTTGGAAAAAGAAAAATCATTGTATGATAACATGTGACTTGAAACTTAGGGACATAATGCATGTAAAAATTAAGATATGATTTTGAGATGTTATAATTTAAAGATCTTGACTTTTGGGGTAAATTTTATATAATGATTCATGACTTGAAAAAGGAATATGTGACTTAGGCGTAGAGACCTGTATTATTATAGGCTAACTATCAGTGTGAACATGCCTAAAAGTGGATTTTTGGATATTTGGCATTAAAGGCTACAATTTGGCATAATTCATATGGTATATCATGATTTGGGCTTTTATAGAATATTCTGTACGGTGCAAAGTTTAACTACAAGTTTGGGCATATGTTATGAATTATGACCGTGAGTTAGGCATGTAAGTTTAGGCTTAATTTATGATTAGGCAAAATATGTAAATAGAATTTTAGAAATATATAATCTGTTGAATTTCCTAATCTGCTAAATCTGTTGAATTGCCTAATTTGCTAATTTGTTGAATCGTCTAATCTGCTAGATATGTTATCTGTTAAATTGCCTAATCTGCTAATCTATTGAATCGCCTAATTTGCTAGATCTGCTATCTGTTGAATTTCCTAATCTGCTAATCTGTTGAATCGCCTAATCTGCTAGATCTGTTATCTGTTGAATTGCCTAATCTGTTGAAAGCTAAATAATTATAATTTGGGTATGAAAATCTGTAGGCTCGATCTAAGAAATTTGATTAATCTGTTGTAACCTGTAAAGAAGTTTAATCTGTTAAATGAACAGAATTAGTCTGAAATCTGTATAATCTGTATTGGGATGAAATTGGCTATGACATGAGGTTAGACTCTGTTTGCGGTAGAAGCCTGCCCGGAACCAACCGGCATAACCAGCAACCGCAAACTGTCAGTCTAATGTGAGAGATCGTAGGCATAACTAAAATATGCTTAGACACGAGGTTAGGTCTGGCTTGTGGCAGAAATCTGCCCGGAACCGCCCGGCACATCCAGCGACCACAAGCTACCGACCTAATGTGAGAGGTCTATGCATTAATATTTAATTAATGCAAATTTAAGAGAAATGTGGTGTCTAAAAACGTGTTGGGTGGATAGGGTTAAGCCAACTGGACTGATGAAACTAATAAACCCGTTTCGTGAATCTGTAGGCCCAATACAAAGTTAGACAGTCTGTAAGTCTGTTAAATCCGTACATCTGATCTGTTAATCAGAAAACTTGTTAACTTGTTTGTCTGATCTATGAACTAGTAATCTGAACTATGTCTGAAATCTGTAAACAAGTTAATCTAAAATCTGTTAGTCTAGGGACACAAGGTTAGGAGGGGAATTACTTGTGTCATCTGTTGTGTGGAACCCATATTAGTCAGTAACCCATTCTGGTATCAAAATTTTGACCCCACTCTTTGTAGGGGTCCGGGCATGCTTAGTGAACTAATTATAAGCGGTTCATTTTGATAATGGCGAGGGTTGTTGATGGCGCGTTGCAACCGGGTCATGTGCGTGCATGGATCCGGTCTGCTCTGAGGATGTAAGACACCGTGACATCTGTAAATAGGTCTGTGCCAATAGGTTGCCACTTTAGGGAGTGATACACCCTACTGTGGGGCCTACACATGGTATTTATGTATTAGGGAGTCGATCGCTTGGGGGTGGGACTTAGGGTACACTTAGTTCTGTCTGTTTCTGTTGGTACCATCTGTTTCTGTTGGGTGGTAACACATGTCTGTTTCTGCGTGGTACCATCTGTTGGGGTGGTAAAGGCCCATTACTAGTGTACACCTAATTCTAGCATTCTGTTTCTGTAGAGATTATTCTGTTTCCGTTTCTGTTTCAGTTTGGACATTAGGGTACACCTAGTTTTGTTTGTTCTGTGGGTACCGTCTATTTTTGTTGGGTGGTAACACCTGTCTGTTTCTGCGTGGTACCGTCTGTTCGGGTAGTAAAGGCCCATTTCTAGTGTACACCTAATCCTAACATTCTGTTTTCATAGGGATTATTCTGTTTCCGTCTCTGATTCCGTTTCCAATTCTGTTTCTGTACCTTCTGTCTATTAGGGTGGTAAAGGCCCATTAGTTGGGTGGCAAAGGCCCATTATTAGTATTCTGCTTCCGTACCTTCTGTCTGTTCGGATGGTAAAGGCCCATAACTAGCATTATGTTTTTGTAGGGATTATTCTGTTTCCATTTTTGTTACAGTTTAGATATTAGGGTAACACCTAATCTTGTTATACTAGTATTAGTGCAAAGAAGTGAAAAGCTTAGCTTAGCCTATATCATTATGTTCCTTCTGTTAACCTACTATTTCTGTTACAGTTATCTCTCATCCAGTTTTATTTACATGTCATGATACTATTATCTGTTTATATGCTGAAAGTCACTGGACTCACCAGACTTATGTCTGACCTAGTTTATTTTGCCTCTTTTCTTTCCGTTTCACCCCCCCTCCCCTAGGTTTTCAGGGTGGAAACATAGGAGCTTGATTCAGATTCTCTCTGCTGGAAGTGTTGAAGTATTGCTTGGCTTTAGATCTATCTTTCCATGGCATTTTATATTGGGGATTATGGTTTTAAAAACTATGCATTCTGAAGGCTTTCGTACGAGACCGATATTTATGTACTTGAATTCCGATATGGTGATTTTGAAAGATGTAACCAAAACTTATTTCTGTTTCTGTTGTAAATAAAGTTATAAAATTTTCATGTACTACTTTATCTGTCTTGTAAATTTCTGTTCTGTCTACTAAAAACGCTCCACCAAAATTAAGGTATTCCCTTTGCGAGTGACCTTAACGGAGGTGGGGTGTTACACGTGGTATCAGAGCTGAAGGTTACCAGATTTGATAAAAAGTTTTTGAAAACTATTTTCAAAAAGGTTTTAAAAAGGATGTATTTTCAAAAGTAGAGTTTATTTTGGAAAAACATAATCCCCAAATCCTTAGCCTATCTTTCAATCCTTTGTTTTGAATCTTTCCTTTTCTTTCGTTTTAGCATGTCTGGGGATCTTAACCTTCCGGAGGGCGTACTGACACCTGGCTGGTTCAGGAGGTACCTAGAAGCTAGGGCTAATGATGCGGGCCCAACAAACGTCCCTCCTCCCCCAGCTGCAGCGGTTCCTCCTCCTCCTCTTCCGCGCATGAATACTTTCCCGAAGATATGTAGAGACTTTCGAGCCATGGGTGGGAAGAACTTTAATGGAACTGAATCCTTCGTGGAGGCAAGGAACTGGCTCAAAGAAACTGAGGATTTGTTCGTTATCTTCGAGGTGGACAATAGGAAGAAGATACAGTTGGCGGTATGGTTGCTTAAGGACGACGCTTCGTTTTGGTGGGAGGTCACAAATGGAGAGCGTCCGGTAGAGAGATGGATGGATTTCAGGCATAGGTTCGAGATGAAATTTCTCTCACGAGCGGAAGAGAGTCTATACGTAGAGAGTTTCTTGGCGTTGAAGCAGGGGAATTTATCAGTGAGAGAGTACGTCAACAAATTTAATCAGTTGGCAAGATTCGGCTTAGATTTGGTAAATACACCGCATAAGAAGGCACTAAGGTTTGCTAAAGGTTTGAACGAGCTGCTACCCGGATTGGCAATGTCCCACATTCCTATGGAAGCTACCTTTGAGAAATTAGTTGACATGGCATTGATGCATGAAGAGGAAACCAAAAGTGAGAAGAAATAAGAAAAGCTTGAAGGACCACAGAACAAGAAGGCGGGGCCCAAAAAGGAAACACAAAATAAGGATGAGAAGTCTGAAGACAAGAAGGAGAAGAAGTGCCTTACTTGTGGAAGCTCGACCCATCTGAACAAGGATTGCAGAAAAAGGAAGGGCACTTGCTTCAACTATGGAGAAATGGGGCACTTCACTAGAGACTGCCCAAAGAAACGAGGACAAGGGCAGAGGGAAGGACCAACTTCTGGAGGGCAGGCGAATACCCTCGAGGCTCGTGGATAGGATAGAAATAGGAAAACTTTCTGTAGAAGGTATAATTTCCTTATCTGATTGTGGAGTTAAAAACTTGATTGACATAGAAATGTGTTTATTTTATGCTCTTATATCTTATCTTTTGTATATAAATAAATATTACTTGGGTATTGTTTTGTTACTTTTACAGATATTCCAACCCAGGCCGCATGCAACCAGAAAAGTAGAGAAATAGAGATGAAATTGATATATATTTACATTTTGAAGAATTGTAGATAAAGATCTCACATCTAGTTGCTGTTGGACAAAAAAAAGGATTGATAACAAGGCTTTGCACATCACCAATCAATGAAGAAGTGTCAAGGAAACAAGAGGAAAAGAGAAAAGGCCCAAATTTGCTTTATTTATCAAAGGCCCATTTATGTTTCTCGTTGTAAACTAATTAGTGATGTAATGACTAGGCCCATTTATCATTAGGGTTAGGGTTAGGGTTTGGCTATCTACCCTATATATACCCTTGTAATATCATTGTAGCCACCACCCTATTTTCTATTCCATCACTCCATTAATAAAAGTTCTTTTTCTTCTTTTATTTTCTAGCATTTTTCTATTTTCTTAGCGATTAGTGTTGTCTACACGATTAGATTCGGTAGAACACCAATTGTATTTTACACTTTTTGTTAGTGATTAGTCGTTTGATTAGTTTCAACGACAATCCTAATTTACTTTTTGTTGTTCTTCTTTTCCTGCAATTTTACTTTCTGCATTTTATTTCTGTTTTGCATTTTAATTCCCAATTGATAATTGTGATTTGACCGTCGGTTCAATTAGATTTGTTCTGAGTTGGATCACAGTTTCAATTTTTATTATTTTCAAAAACCAACCTCGAAAATCGTCTAACTCGCCCAAGAGATTAGATAAATAATTTGATTTAATTCACCTCCCTGTGTTCGACCTGTATGCTACACACCTGTATGCTTGCAGAATTTATTACAAATGTCGCGCTTTTCTAATTCATAGATTAGCGTCGATCAAGTTTTTGGCGCCGTTGCCGGGGAGGTAATGATTAAATTTTATTATTTATTTAATTTTTGATTCGTGTTAGCTTTTATTTTATTTTTTATTTTATTTTCTTCTGTGTATATATATAAAATCTTGATTAATGATTTGGTATATCAATTCTATTGGTGTTATCATCCATTAAGCAAGAGAAAAAAAATTACCATTTTTTCTCAAATTTCTTTCTATCTTTCCTTTGCCTTAATTGTCAAATTTCTTTCCCTCCTGACCTTCTTTTTACAATTTGATTTCTTTCCCTAAAAAACAAACAAAAAAATCTTGTCAAATTCTGTTTAAATTCTTTCTTTTTTCTCTCTCATATATTTCTCCTTTCTCTATCCCCTTCTCTGTTTTCAATACATTTTTTTTAATAAAAAAAATTGCCAAATAAAAAAAAGTTTTTATTTGTTTTCTTGTGTATAGACATAGGAAAAAAAATCTTGACTGATTGATTTGGTATTATATACTGTAATCATCTAAATCAAGAAAAAAAATCATGCCAATTTTTGTTTAGTTTGTTTCCCCTTCTCCCATCTATTTCTTTCCTTTCCTTGTACATTTTTTTCTTCTTCTGTACAACTCTCAAAAAAAAAAAAAACAACTTTCAATTTTCCTTTATTCTTTCCATCTTTCCAATCATCTACATTCTTTTTATTTTTACAAATTTCAAAAAAAAAAAAAGATTCCTCTTTTAAATTTTTTTTCCTTTCTTCTTTTGTCCTTCTTGTTCTCAATACATTTGATTTCTTTTCTTCTCTTACAAATTTCCTTTCTTTTCAAAAAAAAAAAATCCACTTTTGATTTCTTTCCTCTTTATTCCTCCTTTCCAATTTTCAATACAATTACTTCTCATTCTTCTTTTACAAGTTCAAAAAAAAAAAACTTGCCATTTTTCTTTTGTTTCTTTCCTGTTTTCAACCTCTTTCCCCTTTCCCCTTTCTTTCATTTATTTGTTTCCCTCTTGCAAATTCATTCCTACTTTAGACAAATAATAATAAAAAAAAAGAACTTGCCAAATTCTCTTGATTTTTTTTCCTTTTCATTTTTGTTTTTCCTTTTATATTTCTTTTTTTTCTTTCCCTCTTCATCTATTCCTTCTTTCCAATTTTTACTTTATTTTTATTGTTCATTATTGTTGTACATTTAATTTGCCAAATTTTCTTTAATTGGTTTCCATTTATTCCTTCCTTCCTTTTACTTCTTTCCAATTGTCAATACACTGGTTTCCATTCTTTTACAACAATAACCAAAAAAAAAACTTGCATTTTTTAATCGATTGCTTTCTAATTACAACTCTCTCTCACTTCCTCTAATCTTTCTTTCCATCTTTCTACAACCTTGTTGATTTTCACATTTTTCTTTTCTCTTTCCTTTTCTTTTTATTTGTTTCCATCTTTTGTCTACAATTTTCTAAAAAAAAAAAAAAAAAAAAACTTTTGCATTTTCTTCTCTGTCTACGTTGATTTCTTTCTTGTTTTTGTCTGCTTTTATTTCTTTCCTCCATTCCTTCTACCCTTCCTCTCTACTCAAAAAACCTTGTTTTTTTTCCTTATTTCCTTCCTTTTTTTCATTTTTTCCCCTTTTTTGTTTTTCTTTCTCATTCATTTCTTTCCCTTTCTTCTTGTTCAAATTTTCAAAAAAATAATATAAAAAAAAACTGCATTCTTTTCTTTTTATTTATTTCTTTCCAATTGCATTTCTCATTCACCTCCTACAATCTCTCTTTCCATTATTTCATTTATTTCTTTCCAGCTCTCTCCTTCATATTTTTTTTTCTTTTCTCTCTTTTATTTCTTTTGTTGATTTTGCTACCTTTCTCTCTCTCTCTCTCTCAAAAAAGAAGAAGAAGAAGAGGTGAAATTCAAATCAAAGGCCAAAGGAAGGAAGGAATTCAAGCAACGAAAAAGGATTCAAAGGTCAACGGATTTGCAAATAATGGATTTCAATCATTAATACTGCTCAATTTTTCTGGACAGATTGCCATACACCGCTGTAATATTTTCTAAACTCTACAGGTGCTTTGCTGCAAAGAAAAAATATAGAAATCGTGTGTAAAAATCTTCTGCAGGGGCAGCGGCTTGCTTGTACAAATTTTTTTATTCTGCTATTGTTCTGTGACTGTTCTGTGATTGAATTTTTCTTAATCTGTTTAGTTAGGAATTATTTTCCATAACTAAAATCATCACGCTCGTCGTTTTTCAATAATAAAACTTGATTTGATTTTCAAAATAATATAATTGAAAAGTGGTGCTTTGTGAAGTTGACTGTCTCGTACAATTGGATCGCGGATATATAGTAGTTCAATTTATTGAACTATTAGCAAAAGAGGTTGCATACTACCCGTAAAACATTGGTCGTATCCCTTAGTATTTATACTATACGTGAACGACCATAAGACCCTCTTCCCCCTTCCAATTGAGTCAGTTAATTAACAGAGCACAACTCAGAATTTTATATTATTTTGAAGTGAGAATAATCTATGTCTTACCCTGACTTCATTCAAATGTCTAATTCAAAAAAATCCTTGAGAGAAATGTGGGATAATAGTCGGAGTAGACGTCCTCTTGAAGAGTATGAATATGAAATACAACTCATGAAGCATGATTTCCCAAAATTTGGTGAAACAAATGTCAACAATTTTCAAAATTTTCAACATGACCAACATTTTCAAAGTTATGATCGAAATTGCGACTTCAATTTTGACTTCAATAATTTCGATTATGGGCCACATACCCATCAAAACAGCTTTGAACCCCAATATGGCTTTGATCAACATCAGTATGGGGCTATAAAGCAAAATTTTCAAAATAATAGCCCATATCAGCATTTTGAAAATAACCAAAATTGCAATTTTCACTCGGATTTTAACAGTTTTGGTTACGAACATAATTTTTATGATCAAAATGATTTCCAATATCAAAATGAAAATTCAAACAGCCACCACATTGGAAATGATTTTGATTGTGAAATTGATATGGATTATAATTTTGAGAATCAAGAAATCCAACAGGAGAGCTCTCTAATCGACGATTCTGAAGAATATCATCTCAACATTCTTAGAGAGAGGATAGAAAAGAAAGATAGAAAACTTGATGAACTTCTTTGTTTATTGACAACTTTGAAAGAACAACAAGAGCAACAAAATCAAATTCAAACAAGCGAGGAACCTGAAGATAATCCATTCTTTACTGGTAATGAAAATTTTCAAATAACAACTTTCGAAATTGAGAATAACGATCTAGATGAAGTTGTTAAAAATTCAACAAATGATTTGGACTTCGATTGTTTTCAGGAAAAAGAATTAAACTCAACTTTTGATCTTCCTCTTCCAGACTACAAGAAACTTGAAATTTTTGAAATGGAACAAAATGAAAATGTTGAATTTTTCGAAAACTCAAAAGTGGAAATGGATTTTAATGAACATGAATTTCTTGATTTGTACGAGGACGAATTGCCAAATAAGGAAGAAGTGGATTCACATCATGAGTTCGAAAATTTTAACTTTGAAAGAATTTCAAACGAATTTGAAATTGTCAGTGTCGAAAATACGTTGTCAGTTAACGATGAGAAATGTGATCTCACTCAGATTTTAAATTTCACTGAATTTATACACGGTCACAAGTTTTTGAAAAATTACACTGACAAATTTGTTGAATACATGAATTACTTTCGGAATGCTGGCTTGGTTGAAAAACTTCAGGTTAGGACGACCCTAGATATTTATCTCCTGGACTACAAGTCGAGGTTTAAAGATGATATGGTTTTCAAAAACTCTTGCTTGTTAGAAAACATGTCTAGACACAGTGGGAATGGGACTCATAGGGTCAGTACCAAGTGTGGGGGGAAAAGTTGGTGGAATTCTTTGCATCGCGTGCACCGCAAACACATATATCATTGTACATATGATCCATCCCTACATATAGCTAAACTACATTTCATTCTTCAAATTATTTTGCATTTGATACACCTTTGGGTACTATCTTTCAAATATAGGAAAAAATTACAGTGTGGACACTGTTTAGTTCAAGTGTGGGGGGGGGGGGGGGAGTCTGCATTTCATCCATTTTCATTTTTCTTTGTTTTTATTTCTTTTTATTTTCAGCCATTTAAGTAGGACCATCATACATTTTAGATTGTAGTAACATACCATAATTTTTTTTTTTGGAAAATACGACTCATTTTCAATTGATACAACAAAATAAGTTTACAATTTTTAGCCAGTTGATAGTATTTTTTTCTCTCAACTTAGATCGAATAAGAAATATAATGAAAAGTTAATTTTGAGGGATAATAGTGTAACCGGTACATAGGGAGATTCTTAGGTGATGGCCATGAAATCTTTTCTATATTGTAGACTTTGTTTAAATAAGTGGAGGACTTAAAATACTTATATTGGCTTTTCAAATCTTTAAAACTAAGTTGTGTCAAGTTGAATTCGCGTAACTCTCTTTTGTGCTTATATTTTCAATAATAATAATAATATTCCAAGGGTATCCAACATTGCTTGTATATCGAGCGTTGGTGTGCAAACCCGCCAAGCTCTATCCGACACGTTGTTGACAAAGTCAGCGTTGGAAAATCTTGGTCTCATTTTATGAGATTGGACACCTAAGGATTACCGACACGTTGTTGACAAAGTCAAAGTCGGCCTGCACAATCCGCCAAGCTCTTTACCCACTCTCCGTTAGTCCGCGAGGCAGTGCATGGGTGGTAAACCTTGGTCTTTTTAGTTAGGTGTATGTACTTAATCATAAATTTTAAAATTTTATAGAATAAAGAATAAGCGATGATGCCCAAACACTTCTTGACCTTATTGATTTGACTAGCCATACATGAGAAAATTAGAATACCACTTTGCAAACTGTGCCAAGCAAACTAAGAATTTATTTCATGGCTGCACTATGTTATCAACCGAACTAACTGGCCAAACTGGAATTTAACATTTGAAAACTTGATTTATATTGAAAATTTGTGACAAGTCGAGGTATCTAAAATAAAATCAACTGATTAGAAATTATTAACTTAATTTGTTGTACCACTTTCATGAAATAAGTCGTGTTTTCAACTTTCGTTTTTATTTGCATATGTCCATTGCATTCATGTAGTTTCATTAGAATCATTGCATACTACATTTGGATTTTGTGGGTAGTATCCGCTGAAAACCCTCACGAGACACCACTCGTCCTACTAGGGACACCTAGAGGTTTAACGGCTTGTTTCATGCGCTCAATGCAATCGTGTTTCCTACGAAAGTGTGACCTATCTAGTTAGTTTTCCATTTTCTTTTTACTCGAGGACGAGTAAAAGATAAGTGTGGGGGTATTTGATTGACATAGAAATGTGTTTATTTTATGCTCTTATATCTTATCTTTTGTATATAAATAAATATTACTTGGGTATTGTTTTGTTACTTTTACAGATATTCCAACCCAGGCCGCATGCAACCAGAAAAGTAGAGAAATAGAGATGAAATTGATATATATTTACATTTTGAAGAATTGTAGATAAAGATCTCACATCTAGTTGCTGTTGGACAAAAAAAAGGATTGATAACAAGGCTTTGCACATCACCAATCAATGAAGAAGTGTCAAGGAAACAAGAGGAAAAGAGAAAAGGCCCAAATTTGCTTTATTTATCAAAGGCCCATTTATGTTTCTCGTTGTAAACTAATTAGTGATGTAATGACTAGGCCCATTTATCATTAGGGTTAGGGTTAGGGTTTGGCTATCTACCCTATATATACCCTTGTAATATCATTGTAGCCACCATCCTATTTTCTATTCCATCACTCCATTAATAAAAGTTCTTTTTCTTCTTTTATTTTCTAGCATTTTTCTATTTTCTTAGCGATTAGTGTTGTCTACACGATTAGATTCGGTAGAACACCAATTGTATTTTACACTTTTTGTTAGTGATTAGTCGTTTGATTAGTTTCAACGACAATCCTAATTTACTTTTTGTTGTTCTTCTTTTCCTGCAATTTTACTTTCTGCATTTTATTTCTGTTTTGCATTTTAATTCCCAATTGATAATTGTGATTTGACCGTCGGTTCAATTAGATTTGTTCTGAGTTGGATCACAGTTTCAATTTTTATTATTTTCAAAAACCAACCTCGAAAATCGTCTAACTCGCCCAAGAGATTAGATAAATAATTTGATTTAATTCACCTCCCTGTGTTCGACCTGTATGCTACACACCTGTATGCTTGCAGAATTTATTACAAATGTCGCGCTTTTCTAATTCATAGATTAGCGTCGATCAAAACTCTTTCTGATTCTGGCATTTTGATTCTGTAATTGAAATTCTGCACTTTAATACTAGTCTTGTTTCTGATTCCGCTATAGTCTCAAACCCAATGAGGGTTACGACTCATCTGTTTGTGATAAGTTGGGGTTTGAGGGTATCTGTGTTGGGCGATAAGTTGACTATGACACATATATTCTGGGTTTTTATCATGCTTAGTTTCCTAAGAATCATTTGGTAATTTGATCTGTATCAGTAGTCTGTAGGTATCTGAATATTTCTAAAAAGGATAGGGTTTTTTACTCAAAGCGTGAAGTAGATTTCCAGTTGGACATTTGTTTAATGGGAGTGATTCTCTGAGTGTTAATCTGATGTAGATTTCGGTCTTCGGGGTTGATACTTAGGGGGTTATTCTCTTAAGCTGATGTCTAATGGTGTAAAGTCCCATACTTTTGGTAGCCAAATATTTTATTTAATTTATTATTTTAAATATTATATTTGGAATATTAAAGGATTTTAATATTTAATTCGTTATAAAATGAAGTTTGAACGTTATATATTTATATAATTATAAATCGAGCTCGAAATCGCGCGGTAGTTCGTAAAATGGAGTTTTGAACTTCAATTTGATATACAGGATCCGATATAAGTCGGATTTCTATGAAACGAGAAACGTTGGAACCATGTTGATTATAATTTTCATATGAAAGAGAAATATTCAGATTTCGTATTATAGTTTGTTAGTTATGGCCAAATCAAATTTTGAAATAGTCGCTATGAAAATCGTTATTAAATTATAGGCCTTTAAAATAGCCATTTTGCAAACAGAGGCCGTTTTCAATGAAATCAGTTTCATTGGAACCGTAATGTTAAATTATTGTACGGTAGTGAATTGCATGGCAAACCGATGTCGTATGTGACCACGGCAACCGTAAACGCCCATTAAATTTCTATAGCGCGTAATTAATTCAATATAGATATATTTGAGTGTAACTTGAACATACGATCGAATTAGGCCACGAAACTAGTTCCATTGAGTTCGTATCGACGTTTAGAGCCAGGATAGGTATATAGTTTATTATTTTTAGAGACTGGGAAATTTGGTGTCCAAAATGGCATTGCGGTGCGCGTAAAAATAGCCTACCGGGGAAACAGTCTCAGAATGCGACGAAACTTGTGCCATTGGGTTCGTATTAAAGAATTATTTTAGGATTTCAAGGTTTCAAGTAAATTTGACTTATTTAGTGACCGTGGAAAAATTAAACACGTGTTTATTTCTGGTTTTATAAAGGAATTTTTTTCAAATGATCTCGGATTTCGACGAAACTTGTCCCATTGGATCTAGAATATTTTTCTATGCTAAGTTTAGCCTTTTTATCAGAAAACGAAGATCGTATGTAGTGGTTTTTAACACGATTTCTCCATGATGAAGTTTCGCATATTATAATATTAATAAAAACCATCCCACTTTTCTATTGTAGCTGTTTCGCGGTGCGTCCAAAATTCCCCTTACTGTTCCTGTAGCTTTTTCAACGCATTGCGTCTTCAACTCAGAATTCCTTGCGTCCTAATTTTTAAATGACTTGCACCCCAAATCTTTTTACTTGCGGACAAAATTCTCTTAACCGTGCCAAGCAAGGATTTCCTCGAAACTCACCCCCACATCCTACAACTATCTCTACGAACCTATAGCCTACAACAACTTGATCCCCAGGTTGCTCTCCACTATAAAAAAACACAGATACCCCATTTTATTTTCCTTCGTTCCAGATCTGAGAACCAAACCATTCTTTCTTCCACTATAGAAAAATATATAATAACAAAGTAAATACCCTCAACTTTGTTTAAGTCGAACTGAGAAAAGTGTGCACGATGGTGCTCAAACGGGTCAGGGGTCGACTGTCGGTGCGGCATATAGAGGGCAGCAGTGGCTGAGGCGCGAGCTGCTCGCATCCGGAAGCAAGGAAAAACTGGAGACTGGTCTCCTTCTCTGGTGACGATGGAGCGGGTTCCAAGGGCAGTCATAGGGAAACTGGGTGGGATGCATGGTTGTCAACGAAGTTGATCGTGGGAGTCCGTACGTGTGTAGGAGGGTCCGGGAAGTTCGGTGTCTTCAGTAACCAAAGCAACGTTCTGGAGGGAGCAGTTTGTGATCCAAGAAGAGGAATGACATGGTAGTAGGGTATTTAAGAGGTGCATGGAGTCTGTGATAGGAGAGAAAGTTTCATGGGCTGACATGGAAGGATGCAGTGGAGTGTACAAGGTGATGTGCTTGGAGAAAGTGGTCACGGTTGCCGGAAAGTGGTTGCGAGGTCAGACCAGATGGTAGTGGGTGTCGGCCGCAAGGCCGAGGTGGTGGAGGAGAATCGCCGAAGCTGGGTGGTGGCGCTCTGACGTCGGTTACCTGGGGTCGCGCTGGGTTGATTATGGCAATGGGTTGCCATACGTAATGAATCTGGTTTTAAGAAGAAGAAAAAATATATAAAATAAATAGATAACGTAGGATCAAAGGAGAAGACAGCAAGTAGAAGGTGAGACCAGGAGCACGAAGAAAGGAAGGTAATCCAACATGCCTAATAAATAATTTGTTTACTTAATCAAGTTTTATCAGCTTAGTAAAGTTTTTATTTAAAGTAAAGAATTGGGCTAATATTATTATGAAGTAACGAACAGTATATGCCAAATATATTTAGATAATGCCTAATCCTACTTTAAAGTTTTAACGCGGCCTATAACATTGTACTTGTCTCATTATGCTTTAATTTGCTTCCCCGAAATATTGCACTATGCCTAAATCCGTTGAACACATTGGTTGATGAACGTAAATATATGTAATAAAATTTTAATGAACAAAAGTAACTAGTGTTTCAAATAATAATATTAAAAGATATATTAATATTATTATTAAAAAAAGAGATGAACAACGTTTAAAAAGTTATACCCCTGTAATATAGCAACGGAATCGGACGAGACAGACGACGATGGAACCGTATCAACGGGCGAAGAATTTTAGAATTTGAACAGACGGAGATGGACGTAGTTGAAAGCTTGTAAGGCGTACAATTTTGACAACAAATAAAACCTAGATGAGTTAAACTCACTCAGTTTTCCCCATTTCTATTTTATATAAATTGGGTTTTGATTTTTGTGCGCTTCGCTTGCCAATGGTTGACTGTTTGCTAATTATATATTTATTTGCTGTTTTAACTGATGAAATTAAACCGTTGTTTAAATTCAGTGAAATACCAAATCATTATTCTAACGATTGGTTCCAATAAAGGTAACTTACCTTGTTGGTCACATTTATAAAATAAATGTGTTTAACTGGTTGAATTGTTTGCATTGCGTGTGGTTGGATTAAATGGTCGTTATTTATTATTATCAGTTAAACGGTTGAATGATCTGATTTGAGATAACCATTTGTATACAGGGAAGAACAGGTTGGAGGGATCCAACGGGATTCCTCAAAATATATTATTTACATTCATATTATCATATGAACTGTCATGTTTGGATAATTGATTTGAGTAATGATCATTGATTGGAAATTCAACCTGTGTTTGGTTTTAACCAATGGGCAGTATTGGTTGGGTAATCGGCAGTAAATGGCCTAAAAGTAAATTATTTTATTTATATCGATTTACCGTCAGGTAAATTGATCGAACTGAAGTTATAAAATTTACTTTATAACTAAAGATAGATTTTGAAATATATAATTTGAATAAAAACTTATTTAAAGGGAAATAGATATTTATGTTTATAATTAAGTGCAAATTGATTTTATAAAGTCGAATCTGATGTTAATCAGATTTGAAAATGTGAGAATAAGGAAATTAACCTAACGGTTAAATTTGGATAATTGTGTTGTTGAGAAACAATTTAATGGAATTATTTAAATTAATTGATTGTATTTTTAATTAATTTAAAGGAGGAATAAAATGGGAATTGGTAAAAGAAGTGAGTCGTAGGATTTGATAACCAAATCCGAATCATAAAATGAATTGGTTCAAAGAGGTAGAAATTAAAAAGTGGTGTATTATAAGGGGTTACTTAATTGAATTAAGAAAAATGGAATATTAGAGAAAGAGATTTTCAAAATGATAATAAGGGTTATGAAACCGGATTTTAAATGAAATAGTGGAATGAAATGTGAAATTGATATCAGAATGAAATATTGGTTTTTGGATTACAACTTATATTCATCTTAAGATATGAACGTTGTTGATCAAGGTCTGAGAGGTAACTAAAATACCCCAACTTGAACGACTTTAGGATTATTTGAGGATGATATGAGTCGTAATGGTAAAAGAGGTGGTGATAGTTTATTATTTCCGTTAGTGAAATAATAACGCAACGTTTCGGTGGAAAAATTGGAATATATATATAATGAGGATTTCCAAAGTAAAAGGAAATAAAAGGAGTTGCCGGAAATATAACGATATTTTCGAATTAGAAGAAAAACGTAAGGCTGGGTTTTTATTCTATCAGAATAAACTTGTGTATTGTTTCAAGTAATGAAATGGTTAATATTTCATAACATCGTTTTACGAGTAGTAAGTTATAGTGATTTTCCAATATTATAAAATATAAAAATGTGCTAATGTTTTGTAAGTGGAAATAGACCACTAAATATGATATAGGATTTTCGTAAGTATTAAAATGAACTTGTTTAAAGAAAGTCTTACATTAAGTAAGAAGCGAAAAAAAATATATTCGTAATATAGAAATATTTAAGAGTTTTTTAAAATTTGCATTTGATTAAATTTAAAAGGCCAATTGATGCTGAATATAGAACCAGTGAACCCATTGGAATTTCATGGTTGAAACACTGATTATTTTGATAGTTAAATCACCGACTATCAAATCTGTCCAATACGATTGTTGGTACGGAAAGACCGGGATCGAATTTATATTCGAAAACCATTCCGAACAACAAATACGTGAAGATGTCAGAAGAAGAACGAGATGGAGCATTGAAGACCGTAGATCTTCAAAAACGGAAGAATCGCTACTAATCTCCGGTTTAGCGGCCAGAGATAAACTATGGTTCTGTCGTGGTTGGAATCTACGGATTGTAAGGACTTCTCGCTACTGATCCATGGGGTGATTCCTATATTGGATGCAGTAGGAGAGTACCTTCGGTTCATCCTGTTCCTAGATGACTTGTATGGACGGATGTCTGACAGAGCATTTCCAAAGGAGTCACGTAAGTTGATATCTTCAAACGTACCAATTTGATGGAGGAGAAGTGCATATTCTCTTAGTTTGATAACTAGAGTATTTTTGTGAACGTCAATTAGTGATATCTGGCGGATCTGACGATGTGGCATTCAAAGTGAATGGTGACCAGGTGTTCAAAAGTTAATCTAAACCTCAAGCCTTATCAACCGGGAAATGACAAAAATCGGGCAGGCAGCATGGCTATGTGGGTTGCTCCCATTAGGGTGTACAATCACCTATGTAGAGAAATTCCTTTTGCTTCTTTAACCTATTTCGATGTTGTCCCTTTTTGGGAAACGGTGGTTTGAGCCCAACCGTTGGTGATATACATTCGATGCACTCAAGCGAAATGAGTGGTCGGTCATGTGAGGGCCGGTTGCAAGACGTTCTTGTTCAACCCTGTGCATTCGCCTCTAGAAATACACTATCGGCAGGTAGTCCCATACCTTGTCATAGTCGGAATCCAATCTTCAATAAGCACCCGCGGTTTTGATTGTATACTATATATGTGGAGCGTGAGATGCAAGTGTTCTACTAGATTATATTTACTTGTATTTAGACCCTATTATAATAGCAGAACAAGATATTGATTTCAAAACTGTTTTGGGTTATAGTAAGGTAAAAACCGTCTGTAATTATGTGTGGATTTGATCTTACGATTATCCTTTTCTTTCAAAAAGATTTTGAATCTAAAAATCAAGTTGTGTGATAACCCTTAATACTATGCGAATTTTTCTCACTCTGGTTCCACAACAAGAAATTTGACCTTTACCTACCAATATTTTACCTACCAATAAATATGGGTAGGTAAAGAGAACATTTATCTACCAATATTCAATGGTAATATTTATTGGTAGGTAAATATTGTCAATGTTATAAAATTGTTGAAGGATGATTATCTATCAATATTTATAGGTAAGTAAAATATATTATCTACATGTATATAGAAGGGGAATTTTTTTTGCGAATAATGTTGAATTGTGTGATGATGTATCAAAAAAATATTCTAGCAACTTTTTTGAATTGAATATTTCGTTTACATATTGTAGCAATGTTTTTTGTAAAGTCGTTTCTTTATTAATTATTAATAATTATTTTGAAATATGAAATAATTAATAGTTAATGGATTGATAGACAATAATTAAAATGTAAATCATATCTAACGGTACAAAATCTCAATCCACGTGATCTCTTTTGTGGATCCACGTAGTCTCTTTTGATTGGCCATAGTATAAACCTTAAAGACTGCCATTACAAATAAATAGCAATAATCTTGATGACAACAATTTATTATAGGTTAGTTCTACTCATGCATCGAAGATTGCTAAATATACATCGAAAAAATGTAATAAAACACTAGACACCGGATATTTCTTTACACACAACATGTATTTTACAAAATTATCCTTATTTTCATCTTTTCTATCCTGTCGTTTTCAAACCAAAAATCCATTTACCCAAGAGTAGAAATTCTTTTCACCAACGTCAAATATAACAAATTGAACTTTTATTTTAACATTAATACTGTATAATTTTATGCTTTTAATTTTTTTTATCAATTTGAGTGAAATAACTAACGTAAAAAAGAAAATTAAAACACTTTTAAATTATAGCGGTTAGTTCTTATTATTGTCATAATTGAAATTTTAGGTTTCATGATAAAATATTTTTTCATAAAAATATGTAATTTTAACCAAATTTCATTATTTTATGGTTAGTTTCATGGATTTCATGTAAAATTTTAAAAAGAAATTAAGGAAGAAAGGTGTTTTGGTAATGGATTTTTGTAGGAAAGAAACTATGTATGTTAAGCGATTTTTGATGTTTGAATAGAAATTTCCTTTATTATAATCGCTATGTTTACATAACTTAATATAATATTATATTATAAAGGTTAAATATGATCAAAATGTTTTTAACAAAACACTATTTATAAAACAATTTGCTGGTCAAAATATTGATAATCTGTTGTAACATATTCATAATTGCATACATATTCATATTCTAATAATTTGATATATAAATATTGTATCATTTTATTCCCAAACAGAACAAATGATTAAAATGGTAAGTGATTAACACTATAAAGTGGGATACAAGGAAAGGAATACATTGATAGAGAGGTCACATCAAGGTAGTAAATCACCAAACTTTACATTATCATTATTTATTATATGACATTAAGGTAGTAATTATTTACAGTAACAATTTGAGCTACAATGTGCTTACATTTTCAGCAACATCTTCAATGCAAAAAATTTGGAAACTAAATATGAAAATGTATAAAAGTTTAAACCATAGTAAAACACCATTTATGTTTAATTATTACATATCTACTATTATAGGAATATAAAAAAAATTGCATTAAAATAACCAAATATGTTACTAATTACCCCAAAATTCCTTATGGCAGTATTAATGAATTTGAGATTTAATTTGTATACCTTTCTACCAATATATAATCCTTGGTGTGTTAATTTGATGTAACTAATTTTGTTAAAAAAAATGTAATATGAATCAGCAAATGAAAACAAAAGTCAAGTATAATAAATTGGGAAACAAAGTGAATGAATCAAAATACTAATAATAACATTGAGTCATATATGGGTTTAGATTTTTAGACACATCTCCACTCTAAAAATTTTGGTAATTAATTAAATAAGAAATTTTATAAATGTAGAAACTATAATCCTCATATTTATGTATAAAATCTTGCCTATGAGCTCTTTTAGAGAGGAAATTTTCACATATTAAAACATTGGTTCATGTAATTTGCCATTAGTTTATTTCCTTCCATATTGCTGCACTCCTTTTCTTCCTTTTTTTGTCATTGATTTATTTCCTCCGATATCAATGCTCTCCTTTTCTTCCTTTTTTCACCTTAAATAATAAGCTTTCCCTCAAAACTTTTCCAACTTCGTCTGTCATGATTTAATTTTCTTCCTCACGCATCGCTACTTTCCCTTTTCCTCTTATTTCATCCGTCATAAATTTGAAACCCCCCTTAAATTGTTCCTGCTCGGCTTTGTCACCAAGCCTCGTTCTTCTTCCATTTTCAATACCATGCTTGTTCTTCTTCTTAATCAGGTTTAATTTTAATTTAATCGAATCCTGTTTATTTGTTTTTTCCCCTTTCGGTATACATCCATTAACTCATTATATTGGTAATGGACGATGTGTAATAGGACGAAAGAAGAATGACAGCGATTTGATTTGGCAACGGAGGAAGATGAATGATTTGGAAAGGATGGAGTGTAAGAAGGCGGTGATTTTTTTAATATTTATTAATATTCTTATGTCATATACACTTTCAAATTAGTCAATTGAGGTAAGTTATTTTATATATGTAGGTTACTTTTGATTGGTTGGGATTACAATGATTGATGTACATATCAAATCAATTTGTTTTGAGTTCTTTTAAAAAAAATAGTTTTGGATCTCTGTATTTAGTGTGGGTTGACTTGCTTCTTTGTGCATTACAAATGCATTTTTTGACAGGCATCTTGGTCGTAGTGTTTTTTCGATTGCTGGTGAGGAACAGGTAATTGTTTTTGGGTGTTTTGTCACTTGCTAGTGTCTTCTTGGCTGCCTCGCAGGCGTTTTTGCCTTGTTCTTCATTGTGTATTTGTTGTGGTGGTCTATGCTAGTTGAAGTTGCTAAGTAATACGCTCGTTTGAGCTTGTAAATGTTTTGCTGCGAAATTAGCTTATGAATGTTGGTAAAGTCTACTTTGCAACTTGTCGTTGGTGAGAGGTGCTTTTCAAGGGTTATTGTGTGTTCCATTACTTTGCAAATTGGTGATACCGTGTTCTCATAAAAAAAATATAAAAAATATATGATGCGTAATATACAATGATTGTTTCTAGCTTATGATTGTTTCTTTTTGAATTTACTATGCTATTTTATTATGATAGGTATAACAGACGAATGGACAAATTCTGGAGCAAGAAGCCGACGACTAAAAGTAGAGTGAGAGTGTGAGTGACTGTGTATATGTATATGAGTGAATGAGTATGTAGTAAGGAGCCAATGCATACGAGTGAATTGTAGCAAAGAAGTGTATGTATAAGTGATTGTGTAATAGTGAGAAAATAGTATGTGTACAATTCGAAAGTGTAATAAATATTTATTTGAATAAATATTTGTTATTTGTTTAAAAATAAATTTTGTGTAAATATTCAATTCTTGTAAATATTTATTTATAGTAAATAATTCCATATGTCCTAAAAAATGATGTCATATGCGCTAATCAAATGATGACACATGGACAAATTATTGTTTGACACATGAACCAATCATTAAATGCCAAGTGTTGGCATTAATATATGCCATATGTATACTACTATGACAACCATGTCAACAGCCATGTAGGATGACACATCATCAGCCATGTCAGCAACTATGTAGGATGACACATCATCAAACACATCGACTGATGACACATTATTTGAGTCGTAACACACTGGGGTCCATTGATTCTTTTACCTACCACTATCAATAAATGTAGGGAAAGATCTTTCTCTACTAACCTTTACCTACCAATTTCTACCAATTCAATATTGGTAGCTAAAATATATTACCCACCATTATGCTAGTTTTACCTACGCTTACAATTGATAGGTAAAGACCCCATTTTCTTGTAGTGTTCACCAGACTGACCCGGTGTTTTGTAAATGCTCCGGTTAGCCCGGGGTGTACAGGTTCAGGTTATCGAATGCTGTGAAGAGACAAGCAGGAAGAGTCCAGACATATGATAGTATATAGCTGCTATTCCGCTGTGTGTTGAATATGGGACAGATTATTTTAACTGTCTAGATGTGTGATATAATCTGATATTGTAAATACTTTAAAGCTCTCAGTAAAGATTTATTTCTGTATTGTATTTTGTTCCGCTGCGATGTGAGACTCTGATTCTGTGTTGTGTTGATTCTTCTACTTCTTCTATTCTTATATTTCTTTCTTTCTTATCTCACCCTCCAAATTCTTTCTAATAACGTTCCGGTGTTTTCGGTGTTTGGAAGATCGGCATGAGTTATGGTAAAGGTATTTATGTCGATTTTCGGGGCCGAAAATATTTTGGGTCGTTACAAATGGGAACCTAGCTTTTGTTTAATTGTACTTGCTTCTATCACTCAACTTTATCCTATCGACCGAATCTTCGACCTTTAGGTAGAAACTAATGGGTGTAAACATGTGTTTGAGACATGTTATGTTTGATGGTTGCAAGTGGATGCATGTGGTTGCTCGTGGATGCATATACACACACTAGGCACTAGATCGGCTCAAAAACATTCTCATATCGCATATGGATGTGTGTGCATTTTTCAATCTTGTGGATGAAAAATGGTTGACTCAGCACATGGATGTTGCATATGAATGAACGGTTGTGCACTCATATAGAAATGATATGTATCAAATAGTAAAATTGCATACATGTTGGACTCATGGCACTGACATAATTCGCATTAAGGAGGTCAACTGAATCAGTGGACCGCCTGATCTTTGCATTAGATAAGGAACATATACACACACTTTTGCATATGTTCATACAACATTAGAAGTTTTCTAAGGACAATGGATGCTTGCGGATGATGGTTGTGTAGATGGGTGACTGGATGGTAGGACACATTCTTCTTAACTCGAAGATTTCGGGGACGAAATCCTTTAAGGAGGGGAGAATGTAGCACCCCGTATTTTCTGTGAAAATAAGAGTGACAAATCAAAGAATAATTAAATTGTAACAAAATAATTAAGGGAAACGGGTTGCGCCATTGCGTTCGTCTCGAAATTCTGCTTGGAATAGAGTCCAAGTTTGCGTAAATCGGACTCCGTATGAAGAAGATATGGCCTTCGGAAGTTTCAGTAAAAACCAGCACGAAATTCAAAAATTCAGATTCGAAATTCAAAACAGACACTCGGGCTGGGTGGGAAAATTCCTGCCCAAGACCCAGGTCGACACTAGGGTCAAGCTGGGGGTCGACCTGTGTAAATAGGTCGACACTAGGGTCGACTTTAGGGTCGACCTCCCCTATTTCCAGATCCGTGGACAGATGCATTTTTCTGTATTTAGACACCCGTTCTGACCAGATTCGTGACCCTTATGCTATTTAAACACCCCCAAACCTAGCTTTCTCTCCACACAATTTCATTCTACCTATACTATGCCTCTAGTCTAATAAAAAAAATGGCATCGCTACTCTGCTAGAATCAAAACTAGAACTAGTGCATCTTCTTCCAATCTGAATAGAATTAAAAGAGGACAACTATTTTCTAATCTAATCGATAGTCTACGCCAAGGGAGCGCTATTCAGTGTCAGAATACATATCCCAGAAATCAAGAATCGTTCCCTTTTTGTGAGTACAGTTATTTTCAGATATGAAATTTAATAATTATCTTGACATTTTGGTGAATCTGGATCTGAGGTTATGCATACTTTTATGTGGATCTATCTTGATTGTGACTGTTCTGTATTTGTTCCCTCTTTTCTTCCTTTTTGTTTATAGCCAGGCTACCACCAGCCTGCGCCAAATCTCATAAGAGATTAACGCGCGAACGCTAAATTTTGGGACAAATAAGGGATAATGCATAATTGGACATGACTGATTTGAGAAATGGACATATGTTGTAAATTAGATCTAGATCTGTGTATGCTCTGTAATTTGGAAAAAGAAAAATCATTGTATGATACCATGTGACTTGAAACTTAGGGACATAATGCATATAAAAATTAAGATCTGATTTTGAAATGTTATAATTTAAAGATCTAGACTTTTGGGGTAAATTTTATATAACGATTCATGACTTGAAAAAGGAATATGTGACTTAGGCGTAGAGCCCTATATTATAATAGGATAACTATCAATGTGAACATGCCTAAAAGTGGATATTTGGATATTTGGCACTAAAGGCTATAATTTGGCATAATTCATATGGTATATCATGATTTGGGCTTTTAGAGAATATTCTGTACGGTGCAAAGTTTAACTACAAGTTTGGGCATATGTTATGAATTATGACCGTGAGTTAGGCATGTAAGTTTAGGCTTAATTTATGATTAGGCACAAAATGTAAATAGAATTTTAGAAATATATAATCTGTTGAATTTCCCAATCTGCTAAATCTGTTATTCGCTAAATCTGTTGAATTGCCTAATCTGTTAATCTGTTGAATCACCTAATCTGCTAGATCTGTTATTTGTTGAATTGCCTAATCTGCTAATCTGTTGAATCGCTTAATCTGCTAGATCAGTTATCTGTTGAATTGCCTAATCTGCTAATCTGTTGAATTGCCTAATCTGCTAATCTGTTGAATCGCCTAATCTGCTAGATCTGTTATCTGTCGAATTGCCTAATCTGTTGAAAGCTAAATAATTGTAATTTGGGTATGAAAATCTGTAGGCTCGATCTAAGAAATTTGATTAATCTGTTGTAACCTGTAAAGAAGTTTAATCTGTTAAATGAACAGAATTAGTCTAATATCTGTATAATCTATATTAGGATGAAATTGGCTATGACACGAGGTTAGACTCTGTTTGCGGTAGAAGCCTGCCCGGAACCAACCGGCTTAACCAGCAACCACAAACTGTCAGTCTAAAGTAAGAGGTCGTAGGCATAATTAAAATATGCTTAGACACGAGGTTAGGTATGGCTTGTAGCTGAAGTCTGCCCGTAACCGCCCGGCACTTCCAGCGGCCACAAGCTACCGACCTAATGTGAGAGGTCTATGCATTAATATTTAATTAATGCAAATTTAAGAGAAATGTGGTGTCTAAAAACATGTTGGGTGGATAGGGTTAAGCCAATTGGACTGATGAAACTAATAAACCCGTTTCGTAAATCTGTAGGCCCAATACAAAGTTAGACAATCTGTAAGTTTGTTAAATCCATACATCTGATCTGTTAATCTGAAAACTTGTTAACTTGATTGTCTGATCTGTGAACTAGTAATCTGAACTCTGTCTGAAATCTATAAACAAGTTAATCTGAAATCTGTTAGTCTGGGGAAACAAGGTTAGGAGGGGAATTACTTGTGTCATCTGTTGTGTGGAAACCATATTAGTCAGTAACCCTTTCTGGTATCAAAACTTTGACCCCACGCTATTTAGGGGTCCGGGAAAGCTTACTGAACTAATTATAAGCCATTCATTCTGATAATGGCGAGGGGTGTTGATTGCGCGTTACAACCGGGTCATGTGCGTGCATGGATCCGGTCTGCTCTGAGGATGTAAGACACCGTGACATCTGTAAATAGGTCTGTGCCAATAGGTTTCCACTTTAGGGAGTGATACACCCTACTGTGGGGCCGACACAGGGTATTTATGTATTAGGGAGTCGATCGCTTGGGGGTAGGACTTAGGGTACACTTAGTTCTGTCTGTTTTTGTTGGTACCATCTGTTTCTGTTGGGTGGTAACACCTGTCTGTTTCTGCGTTGTACCGTCTGTTGGGGGTGGTAAAGGCCCATTACTAGTGTACACCTAATTCTAGCATTCTGTTTCTGTAGAGATTATTCTGTTTCCGTTTCTGTTTCAGTTTAGACATTAGGGTACACCTAGTTCTGTCTGTTCTGTGGGTACCGTCTGTTTTTGTTCAGGTAGTAAAGGCCCATTTCTAGTGTACACCTAATACTAACATTCTGTTTCCGTAGGGATTATTCTGTTTCCATCTCTTATTCCGTTTCCAATTCTGTTTCTGTACCTTCTGTCTGTTGGGGTGGTAAAGGCCCATTAGTTGGGTGGCAAAGGCCCATTATTAGTATTCTGCTTCTGTACCATCTGTCTGTTCGAGTGGTAAAGACCCATTACTAGCATTCTGTTTCTGTAGAGATTATTCTGTTTCCATTTTTGTTTCAGTTTATATATTAGGGTAACACCTAATCCTATTATACTAGTATTAGTGCAGAGAAGTGAAAAGCTTAGCTTATCCTATATCATTATGTTCCTTCTGTTAACATGCTATTTCTATTACGGTTATCTCTCATCCAGTTTTGTTTACATGTCATGATACTATTATTTGTTTATATGCTGAAAGTCACTGGACTCACTAGACTTATGTCTGACCTAGTTTGTTTCGCCTCTTTTCTTCCCCCCCCCCCCGGTTTTCAGGGTGGAAACATAGGAGCTTGATTCAGATTCTCTCTGCTGGAAGTGTTGAAGTATTGCTTGGCTTTGGCTCTATCTTTCCATGGCAGTTTATATTGGGGATTATGGTTTTAAAAACTATGCATTCTGAAGGCCTTTGTACGAGACCGATATTTATGTACTTGAATTCCGATATGGTGATTTTGAAAGATGTAACCAAAACTTATTTCAGTTTTCGTTGTAAATAAAGTTATAAATTTTTCAAATACTACTTTATCTATCTTGTAAATTTCTGTTCTGTCTATTAAGAACGCTCCACCAAAATTAAGGCATTCCCTTTGCGAGTGACCTTAACGGAAGTGGGGTGTTACATGAAACGTCCATATCCTATTGTACACAGAGGTGTGTTATTTCCCAATCAAACTATAAACAAGACGTGCTGTCTTGTAAACACATGCTATCCTATATGGAGTACAACATGTACAGACCATAGACGACGACCAAATACTAACCTATCTTGTTTACGCACATGCCATCAACTGTCTCACAGCTGTGAAATGGAAAGGATAACTCATGCACCCAGTCCTCCAAAGAGAGAAAGCACATGCAGATCTCTGGGATAGATAAGCAACAGGGTCCTTTTTCTTCTTTAAGTTCCATCGAGAAACACCATCACTCAGCTACTCTATCTCTTTTCTTTTCCTGCCGAAAATACCATACATCACAGGTACCACCTTACCATCACACAGCTAATGTAAATAGAAACCGCACATGCATATTTCATGTCTTCCCATGAAGAGAAAGATTAACACAGCCACTGACAAGAGCAGCTACATCTATTCTACAGCCTACCCCTTCAAAATCCATACAGCTATCCCACATGAGTTTTCATGTCTACTGTAATGCCTTTCTCCCCAAGTTATAGCGCAGATCTACAAATAGAGGTGGCACATGTCTACCTGTGCCAATTACAATGTGACTGCGTCCTTATCTATTCATTCACTTCGGTTATAAATAGGAACATACCTTCTCCATCTTTCAGCACAAACTCAAACCCGAGAAGAAGGAAAATACGAACAAACCAGTACATAACAAAATATAAAGGTGGCCATAATTTCCTATACGTTCTGGAAGCCAAAGTGGGTAGGTGGAGGAGTGCTCTCTGGCATAAGTCGGCGGTCTTATGTTGCTGGGCAGAACTCGGGTCGTCATAATGGAGACAAGGTGGAGCAGTGGCGCAACAGGAACGATGTAGTTCTGGCTTGATAGTTGCGGGCATAATATGGAGTGGAGTTCCGTGAAGTCGAGGGGTGAAGGCGAGGATGTTGAGTACTGGGATGTGGAAGTGTAAAAGCTGGGACAAAATAAGGGACGAAATGGCATCAGTAAATGAAGGGAGAAGAAGTATGGTGAGGCGGGTATATACACGTGAACTGTTGCTTGCGGGTTGAAGTAACATTGGACGCTGCAAGGTTGCTTTGGGCTTTAGGACTTTATAAAAAAAATAAAAAAATAAAGAAAGATACGAAACCAAAAATGAGAAACAAAGAAGTATTTAAAAACGAAGATGAAGAGTGGCCTGGAACTGTTTCTGTGCATACGACGTAGAGATGTGGAGGCTCGCATATGGGAACGTGGTGGGTGCACAACACAGTTGAGCCGTGACGTTTAGGAATTGGCGATGTGGAGTTTGCAGAGAAAATATATAAATATGCGGAAGTGCTCCAGAGATTAGAACATCAAATAGGGAGAAGAATGACTGTTGCTTGCGGATGGTTTTTATGGAGGATGGGGGCTTTAACGAGAATTTGGGCCTGCGGGCCTCATTGTAACAAAAAAAACAAAAAAATGGAAGAAGATGCGTAGGTGGAACTGTGGACGTTGCATGATTAAAGAAGCAGAACGCAAGTAGCATGGTAAATGGAATCGAAATGGATGTAAGGGCGTGAAACAAGATTTAGTGAACAGGGAGTGTGTTGAACTGAACATGAAGGATTTGGACATTTTAAAGTGTGGTGGAATAACAGCTCGAGCATGATGTGTTGAATATAATGTTGGGCCAAAATATATTGGGTTGGTAAGCCTTTTATTCATTTATTTAAATATAAAGTTTAATTAACTATAATACATTTATAAATTTATAATATTTATAACATAGGCATTCATTATCAGAATGAGGCGTTATTGGTTCCGTTGGAACCATATTGACGGAGGATACGAGATGGAGCTGGTTGGCCAAGATCGGTAGCAGCAGTGATTCGAAATTAAATTAAGCGGTTGCTTAATTTAATTTAAACAAGACATTAAATTGACAGAATAAACCAAGGAGAGTTAAACTCACTCAGTTTCCTCACTTATAATTATTATAAGTCGGGTTTATTATTTGCATGCTATGTTTGCTAATCGTTGATTGATTTGATTCTTTGGATGCTGTTAAATATTGTTATATCGATTATTTAAATTAAACGGTTGTTTAATTTAAATGAAATGACATCGTTATTTTTAACGATGATTTCCAAACAAGGTAACTTAACTTGTTGGTTATGTTTATAACAATATAAACGTATTATATTAAATTGGATGCTTGAATGGTTGTTATTAGTTGACCGTTATCAGTTAAATTTATTGTTTACTTTCATATGATCATTATATGAAATGCTGAACCCATATGATTGGACTATTGAATTGGTTATTGATTGTTAAACAACAATTCAACATTTGTTTGATTATTAACCAATATGTGATATTGGTTAAGGAATTTATAGCAGATGGCCAAAATACATATTGTTTTATAGAGATTGATTTACCGTCAAATAAATCAATAGAAATGAAGTTATGAAATTTATTTATAACTGAATATAGATTTTTAAATATATTATTTTAATTGGGTTTATAAAAAGGAAATAAACTAACCTTATATGCATTAATTACTTTAACCAACAACTACCATTTTTGGTACTAAAATCTATCCGTGTGTGAAGCATGTGCCTCATCTCAATTACGAAATGATCTTATAAAAATGATTCTTATATTTACCAGACTGATAAGCAAGTGAGCGGATATTAATGAGATGATTAATAACCGAGGTTAATTGTTTAAAATGAGATTATATTGATTTGCTTATTAGGTATTTAATAGAAATCAAATGGAATTATTTAAAATTAATTTAATTTGACATTCATTTAAATGGAAAGATGAACTGAGATTTGATTCGTGAGTTAATCCTGTGTAGAGATGACTAAGTCAACTGTGTTACTCGAAATTGGATTATGTAATTAGTTATTAATTTAATGAAAATTGCTAATGGATAATTATACCATTTTTAAATGTTAATATTTGTTAAATGATGATTAAAGTGGTATCTTGGGATTTAAAATGTATAAATGAAGGGTTATGAAGTTTTAAAACATTGTTTATAGTAAAGTGATGTTTCTAAGCAAGTTTAAATAATAATAATATAAATTAAGTTTAAATTTGAAATTTAAATTAAATCCTTATTAAGGTTTATTTTATAAAAATCCAAGTTGGACGAAGTTATAAAACCCAAGATTTATTGAATGTATGACTGGAACGAGTTATTCGAAATAGTTTATAAATGGAAAAAAAAATTCAGTATATAAATTAAGAATATAGAACCTATCTAGAGATTAGTTGAGATAAATGATTTTCTGACCATTGATCTGATCTCGGTTTCGGTCTTCGGGGTTGATATTTAGGGAATTAATTTCTTACTAATTTACGGTTAGGAAGTACTGAAATTTTAAAATGGAAATTCAAATTTGAAATAAAGCAGTGAGGCGAATTAAGTTATAAAGATACGACCTGGATTTGTTACATCAAATAAGAGATGATGTTTCATCAAGAGGCAACTAAAATGGGATTCCGTTTTGGTATTAGGAATGAATATTGGTTTTGGATATTACACCTGATATTTATCTTAAGATAAGAATGTTGTTGATCAAGGTCTGAGAGGTAATTAAAATACCCCAACTTGAAAGACTTCAGGATTATCGAAAGATGATATTAGTTGTAATGATGAAGATGTTAGAAGTAAATTATTTTGAGAAATAATGACACAACATTATTTGAAGAACTTTGGAATATAGGTAATGGAATTTCAAAATAAAAGGAAATATAAAAGGGCATGAGAATATGAAATGATATTTCCGTGGTAAAGAGATAAATGAAAGGAGATTTGTGATAATTGTAACGATATTTTCAAAAGGTATAGGAAAGAGATTTAGAATGATTTATTCTAAAGGATAAAGTAACGATGATGGTGTTCAAATAACAAAACAAAGGAGATATCGTAACGACTGATAAGTTGAATCGGTTTCCCAAATATTAAATAAAAATTATAGCAAATGTTTTGAAATGGAAGTTAACGGGAATATTGATATGATTTTAAGATATATTTTCTAAGTATTAATATAAATGGATTAGAGAATATTAATATATTAAAACTAAGATATATATTTTGGTATTACAACTGATATATTATTTTAATGGCCAAGTGACACTGTATGCTAAACCAATGGATTTATTTTATTTTATGATTGTTTATTTTGATAGTTAAATAACCGACTATCAAATTTTGACCTAATGCATTGTGGTACGGAAAGACCGGGATCGAATTAATATTCAAAAACCATTCCGACCAACAAATATTTAAGCAAAGAAGATACCTGTTGCTGATCGAGATGGAGCACTTGAAGATCGTAAATCTTCATGAGAGGAAGAACTATTGTTGAATTTCTCTAACCAATCCCTAGAGATATATATTTGATGATGATTCTATCGTGATTGAAATCTACGAATTGCAAGGACTGCTCGCAACTGATCTATAGGGTGGTTCCTAAGATGTGGTAGGAGGGTGCCTTTGGTTCATCCTATTCCTGGATGACTTGTATGGATAATGTGAACGGTGGCCAGACGTTCCAAAAGTCGATTATAACCTCATGCCTCATCAACCGGGAAATGACAAAAATCGGACAGGTAGCATGGCTATGTGGGTCGCTCCCATTAGGGTGTATAATCACCTATCTTGAGAAAATCCTTTTGCTTCTTAAATCTATCGATGTTTTCCCTTTTTGGGAAATGGTGGGTCGCACCAACCGTTGGTGATATACATTCGATACACTCAAGCGAAATGAGTGGTCGATCATGTGTGGGTCGGGTTGCAAGACGTTCTTATTGAACCCAGTGTATTCGCCTCTAAAGATACACTATCGGCAGGTGGTTCCATACCTTGTCATAGTCGGAATCCAATCTCCAATAAGCGCCTGCGGTTTTGTTTGTATACTATATATGTGGAGCGTGAGATGCAAGCGTTCTGCTAGATTCTATTTATTTGTATTTAGACACTATTATAATATCAGAATAAAGTATTGTTTTCAAAACTTTTTGGGTTATCATAAGATAAAAGCCGTCCCTATTTATGTGTGGATTTGGCCTTACGATTATCCTTTCTTTCGAAAAGATTTTAATTCTAAAATCAAGTTGGATGTTACCCATAAACTATGCGAGTTTTTCTCACTCTGGTTCACCAGACTGACCCGGTGTTTTGTAAATGCTCAGGTTAGACCGGGTTGTACAGGTCCAGGTTATCAGATGCTGTGAAATTCAAGATGAGCTGAAAGAGTCCAGATGTATGATGTTATATCATTATTTTCCGTTGTGTGTTATATATATGAGGACAGATTATTAGTCCAGCAGTATTGATGTATTCTGATGACTGTATGTAATATTTCAAGCTTTCAATAAAAGTTATTTCTATATTATATTTCGTTCCGCGGCGATGTAAGACTCTGTGCTGATTCTTCTTCTTCTTCTATTCTAATATTTCTTTCTTTCTTTTCTCATCCTCTAATTTCTTTCTAATAACGATCTGGTGTTTTCGATGCTGGAATGTTCGACATGGTGTTTTTGTGTCGATTTTCGGGGTCGAAAATCCCTGTTCATTACAGTTGGTATCAGAGCAATGGTTTATGAATAATCTTGGCTATGTGGTGTAGCTCGATAGAGATTGGGTTAGTAATACCCTAGATCGAGATTGAGTGTATATATACCTGAGAGCGTATTTGTAAATTTTGTATACAAATATTTTGTGTTGTGTTGTTTGATCGGTTCGAGATGCACTAACAGATGGATACAATATTGTTTTGTAAAGTGGGTAAATAAAATAATTTTTTCCCAAAATATATTTTTGTATAGAAAGGAAGTAGTTTTACCAAATTATTGAAACATTGGTTGTTGATTGATTTGAATGGAATTCAAATTGGATTATAAATTTGAATGGTTTAATAAAACCAGAAGGAAATTTAAATTATAAATTGGTGAATAAGCTTTAATATGGAATTAAATAAATCAGAATTTAGTATTAAAGTAAGTTAAATATGGAATGATTGAGTTATTGATTGTGTATTGTTTGTTGATTAAATAATGGGTTGGTTAATAATAAAATTCATCAACAGTTGAGTAAATTGGAAATTAAGAGAATATTTTGGTATAATAAATTCGAATAAAATCAAATATGAAATAAGACGTAAATTATTTAACCCTATATCTATTATGGTCATTAGATATTAAGTTAAGTGCAGGATTGGAAAGAGGAAGAGCTGTTAGATGATTTTCCTCGTGACTAGAGTATTGGTTGCCCGACAAATAGGTAAACCTCAATATATTGATTTGGTGATTGATTTTATACCCCCTGAGTTGGGTAGCCAATTGGCTTTGTTTTGTTTGGATCGACATGTGAGGCTGGAGTGGCAAGTTGAAGTTGTTTGGATCGAAAAAGGAGGTGCTGACAAATTTTTCTTAAAGTTTTTTTTTTTACTTAGAAATTATTTTTGATGATATTTTAATATAATTATTTTGAAATAAATTGGGTTTGGTGTGTTCTTCTTACTTAGCAATTTCGAGGACGAAATTCTTTTAACGGGGGAAGAATGTAACGACCCGGATTTGTCGACCATTTGAGTTCGAATATTTAAATTGGTTTTAAATATTATATTTGCAATATTAATGGAGTTTAATATTGAATTCATTTATAAAACGATGACTAAATATTTATATTCATATTTAATATAAAACAAACTCGAAACAGCGCGGTAGTTCGTAATATTGAATTTTGAACTTCAATTGAAGACAGTTGCAGTGTCCATTGTGCAACATGTTTACATGAAGAATTAAGCCCAGAATTGAAAATAAAATAAAATATGTAATATATATATACTGATGTGATGGCCACGATTTGGAGATTCTCACCCACGCACAGACTACATACAGCCTACCCCATTCTTCTACCTTTCCCCATTGTTATTCCACCTCAGCCATGTTGGCACATGCCATTGTCCATCACACAGACATACAAAAATCAAATCAACAGCAGATTATCTACACATCCTACCATCTTATCCTCGAGCGAACAAGAACGGCATACTCTTTTCACTTCAATGTTTTACATCATGCACAGACCTAGGTAGCATAGTTGAATCTACCCAGTACAAATGGAGCCAACCTGTATCTTCTAAAGCAAACCTACCAAGCACTAACTTCTGGTACAAACTTCCAACCACAATGTACTATTTAGTAGCAGACTTCATACCTAAGCTTCAAATAAATGAAACCTACCCTATCATTGCATAGATGAAACGTATATATCCTATTGTACACGGAGGGGTGTTATTTCCCAATCAAACTATAAACAAGTCGTACTGTCTTGTAAACACATGCTATCCTATATGGAGTACAACATGTACAGACCATAGATGACGATCAGATACTAACCTATGTTGTTCACGCATATGCCATCAACTGTCTCACAGCTGTGAAATGAAAAGGATAACTCATGCACCCAGTCCTCTAAAGAGAGAAAGCACATGCAGATCTCTGCGATAGATAAGCAACAGGGTCCTTTTTCTTCTTTAAGTTCCATCGAGAAACACCATCACTCAACTACTCTATCTCTTTTCTTTTCCTACCGAAATACCATACATCATAGGTACCACCTTACCATCACACAGCTAATGTAAAGAGAAACCGCACATGCATATTTCATGTCTTCCAATGAATAGAAATATGAACACAGCCGTTGACAAGAGAAGCTACATCTATTCTACAGCCTACCCCATCAAAATTTATACTGCTATCCCACATGAGTTTTCATGTCTACTGTAATGCCTTCCTCCCCAAGTTATAGCGCAGATCTACAAATAGAGGTGGCATGTGCCTACCTGTACTAATTGCAATGTGACTGCGTCCTTATCTATTCATTCACTTCGGTTATAAATAGAAACATACCTTCTCCATCTTTCAGCACATACTCAAACCCGAGAAGAAGGAAAATACAAACAATCCAGTACATAACAAAATATAGAGGTGGCCATAATTTCCTATACGTTCTGCAAGCCAAAGAGGGGAGGTGGCGGAGTGCTCTCTAGCATAAGTCGGCGGTCTTAGGTTGCTGGGCAGAACTCGGGTCATCACAATGGAGACAAGGCGGAGCAGTGGCACGGCAGGAACAGTGTAGTTCTGGCTTGATAGTTGCGGGCATACTATGGAGTGGAGTTCCGTGAAGTCGAGGGGTGAAGGCGAGGATGTTGAGTACCAGGACATGGAAGTGTAAAAGCTAGAACAAAAATAAGGGACGAAATGGCATCAGTAAATGAAGGGAGAAGAAGTATGGTCAGGCGGGTATATACACATGAACTGTTGCTTACGGGTTGAAATAATATTGGACGCTGCAAGGTTGCTTTGAGCTTTAGGACTTTATATAAAAAAAAAGATACGAAACAGAAAATGAGAAACAAAGCAGTATTTAAAAACGAATATGAAGAGTGGCCTGGAACGATTTCTGTGCATGCGACGTAGAGATGGGGAGGCTCACAAATGGGAACGTGGTGGGTGCACAACACAGTCGGGCCGTGACGTTTTGGAATTGGCGATGTGGAGTTTGCAGAGAATATATATATATATATATATATATATATATATATATATATATATATATATGCGAAAGTGCTCCAGCGATTAGAACATCAAATGGGGTGAAGAATGCTTGTTGCATGCGGATGGATCTTATGGAGGACGTGGGCTTTAACGAAAATTTGGGACAGCGGGCCTCATTATAACAAAAAACAAAAAAAAACAAAAATAAAAACAAAAAATGGAAGAAGATGCGTAGGTGGAACTGTGGACGTTGCATGATTAAAGAAGCAGAACGCAAGTAGCATGGTAAATGGAATCGAAATGGATGTAAGGGCGTGAAACAAGATTTAGTGAACAGGGAGTGTGTTGAACTGAACATGAAGGATTTGGACATTTTAAAGTGTGGTGGAATAACAGCTCGAGCATGATGTTTTGAATATTATGTTGGGCCAAAATATATTGGGTTGGTAAGCCTTTTATTCATTTATTTAAATATAAAGTTTAATTAACTATAATACATTTATAAATTTATAATATTTATAACATAGGCGTTCATTATCAGAATGAGGCGTTATTGGTTCCGTTGGAACCGTATTGACGGAGGATACGAGATGGAGCTGGTTGGCCAAGATCGGTAGCAGCAGCGATTCGAAATTAAATTAAGCGGTTGCTTAATTTAATTTAAACAAGACATTAAATTGACAGAATAAACCAAGGAGAGTTAAACTCACTCAGTTTCCTCACTTATAATTATTATAAGTCGGGTTTATTATTTGTATGCTATGTTTGCTAATCGTTGACTGATTCGATTGTTTGGATGCTGTTAAATATTGTTATATCGATTATTTAAAATAAACGGTTGTTTAATTTAAATGAAATGACATCGTTATTTTTAATGATGTTTTCCAAACAATGTAACTTACCTTATTGGTTACGTTTATAACAATATAAATGTATTAAATTAAATTGGATGCTTGAATGGTTGTTATTAGTTAACCGTTATCAGTTAAATTTATTGTTTATTTTCATATGATCATTATATGAAATGTTGAACCCATATGATTGGACTATTAAATTGATTATTGATTGTTAAACCCAAATTTAACATTTGTTTGATTATTAACCAATATGTGATATTGGTTAAGGAATTTATAGCAGATGACCAAAATACAAATTGTTTTATAGAGATTGATTTACCGTCAGATAAATCAATAGAAATGAAGTTATGAAATTTATTTATAACTAAATATAGGATTTTAAATATATTATTTTAATTGGGTTTATAAAAAGGAAATAAACCAACCTTATATGCATTAATTATTTTAACCACCAACTACCATTTTTGGTACTAAAATCTATCTATGTGCGAAGCACGTGCCTCATCTCAATTACGAAATGATCTTGTAAAAATGATTCTGTTATTTACAAGACTGATAAGCAAGTGAGCAGATATTAATGAGATGTTTAATAACCGAGGTTAATTGTTTAAAATGAGATTATATTGATTTGATTATTATTTATTTAATAAAAATCAAATGGAATTATTTAAAATTAATTTAATTTGACATTCATTTAAATTGAAAGATGAACTGAGATTTGATTAATGAGTTAATCCTGTGTAGAGATGACTAAGTCAACTGTGTTACTCGAAATTGGATTATGTAATTAGTTATTAATTTAATGAATTGCTAATGGATTACTATACCATTTTTAAATGTTAATATTTGTTAAATGATTATCAAAGTGGTATCTTGGGATTTAAATTGTATAAATGAAGGGTTATAAAGTTTTGAAACATTGTTTATAGTTAAGTGATGTTTTTAAGCAAGTTTAAATAATAATAATATAAATTAATTTTAAATTCGAAATTTAAATTTAATCCTTATTAAGGTTTATTTTATAAAATCCAAGTTGGACGAAGTTATAAAACCCAAGATTTATTGAATGTATGGCTGGAACGAGTTATTTGAAATAGTTTATAAATGGAAAAAAAATTCAGTATATAAATTAAGAATATAGAACCTATCTAGAGATTAGTTGAGATAAATGATTTTCTGACCATTGATCTGATGTCGGTTTCGGTCTTCGGGGTTGATATTTAGGGAATTATTATCTTATTGATTTAAGGTCAGGAAGTACTGAAATTTTAAAATGGAAATCGAAATAGAAATTCAAATTTGAAATAAAGTAGTGAGGCGAGTTAAGTTATAAAGATACGACCTGGATTTGTTATATCAAATAAGAGATGATGTTTCATCAAGAGGCAACTAAAATGGGATTCCGTTTTGATATTAGGAATGAATATTGGTTTTGGATATTACACCTGATATTTATCTTAAGATAAGAACATTGTTGATCAAGGTCTGAGAGGTAATTAAAATACCCCAACTTGAACGACTTCAGGATTATCGAAAGATGATATTAGTTGTAATGATAAAGATGTTAGAAGTAAATTATTTTGAGAAATAATGAAGCAACATTATTTGAAGAACTTTGGAATATAGGTAATGGAATTTCAAAATAAAAGGTAATATAAAAGGGCATGAGAATATGAAATGATGTTTCCGTGGTAAAGAGATAAATGAAAGGAGATTTGTGAAAATTGTAATGATATTTTCAAAAGGTACAGGAAAGAGTTTTAAAATGATTTATTCTAAAGTATAAAGTAACGACGATGGTGTTCAAATAACAAAACAAAGGAGATATCGTAACGACTGATAAGTTGAATCGGTTTCCCAAATATTAAATAAAAAGCAATGTTATAGCAAATGTTTTGAAATGGAAGTTAAAGGGAATTTTGATATGATTTTAAGATATATTTTCGAAGTATTAATATAAATGGATTGGAGAAAATTAATATATTAAAACTGCGATATATAATTTGGTATTATAACTGATATATTATTTTAATGGCCAAGTGACACTGTATGCTAAACCAATGGATTTATTTTATTTTATGATTGTTTATTTTAATAGTTAAATAACTGACTATCAAAATTTGACCTAATGCATTTTGGTACGGAAAGAGAGGGATCGAATTCATATTCGAAAACCATTCCGATCAACAAATATGTAAGCAAAGAAGATATCTGTTGCTAATCGAGATGGAGCACTTGAAGACCGTAAATCTTCATGAGCGGAAGAACTATTGTTGAATTTCTCTAGCTGATCCCTAGAGATATATATTTGATGATGATTCTATCGTGATTGAAATCTACGGATTGCAAGGACTGCTCGCTACTGATCTATAGGGTGATTCCTTGGATGTGGTAGGAGGGTGCCTTCGGTTCATCCTGTTCCTGGATGACTTGTATGGATGATGTGAACGATGGCCAGACGTTCCAAAAGTCGATTATAACCTCATGCCTCATCAACCGGGAAATGACAAAAATCGGACAGGTAGCATGGCTATGTGGGTCGCTCCCATCAGGGTGTATAATCACCTATCTAGAGAAAATCCTTTTGCTTCTTAAATCGATCGATGCTGTCCCTTTTCGGGAGACGGTGAGTCACACCCAACCGTTGGTGATATACATTCGATACACTCAAGCGAAATGAGTGGTCGGTCATGTGTGGGCCGGGTTGCAAGTCGTTCTTATTGAACCCAGTGTATTCGCCTCTAGAGATACACTATCGGCAGGTGGTTCCATACCTTGTCATAGTTGGAATCCAATCTCCAATAAGCGCTCGTGGTTTTGTTTGTATACTATATATATTTAGAGCGTGAGATGCAAGTGTTCTGCTAGATTCTATTTATTTGTATTTAGACACTATTATAATATCAGAATAACGTATTGTTTTCAAAACTGTTTTGGGTTATCGTAAGATAAAAGCCGTCCGTATTTATGTGTGGATTTGGTCTTATGATTATCCTTTCTTTCAAAAAGATTTTGTCTCTAAAATCAAGTTGGATGTTACCCGTAAACTATACGAGTTTTTCTCACTCTGGTTCACCAGACTAACCCGGTGTTTTGTAAATGCTCGGGTTAGACTGGGTTGTACAGGTCCAGGTTATCAGATGCTGTGAAATTCAAGACGAGCTGAAAGAGTCCAGATGTATGATGTTATATCGTTATTTTCCGCTGTGTGTTATATATATGAGGACAGATTATTAGTCCAGTTGTATTGATGTATTCTGATGACTAAGTAATATTTCAAGCTTTCAATAAAAGTTATTTCTATATTATATTTTATTCCGCTGCGATGTAAGACTCTGTGTTGATTCATCTTATTCTTCTATTCTAATATTTCTTTCCTTCTTTTCTCATCCTCTAATTTCTTTCTAATAACGATCTGGTGTTTTCGATGCTGGAATGTTCGACATGGTTTTTTTGTGTCGATTTTCGGGGTCGAAATTCCCTGTTCGTTACACTTTACTTAGCCGCTAGTCGTCCTGACATTATGATGTGTGTATGCTTGTGTGCACGATTTCAATCAGATACAAAAGAGTCACATTTAAAGAGCAGTGAAACGGATTTTAAGGTATCTTAATAATACTAAGGACTTCGGTCTTTTTTATCCAAAAGGATGCCCATTCGAATTAGTATCTTACAGTGATGCTGATTTTGGTGGATCCTGGACGGATAGAAAAAGTACAAGTGGTACGTGCCATTTCATTGGAAATTCACTTGTCTCTTGGTTTAGTAAGAAACAGAATTGTGTATCACTCTCTACATGTGAATCCGAATACATATCTTCTGCTTTAGCATGTGCACAAGTAATTTATATGCAACAAACACTCAAAGATTTTGGAGTAAATTTGACTAAATCAACAATATATTGTGATAATACTAGTGCGATAGATTTATCTAAAAATCCAATAAATCACTCCAGAACTAAACATATAGATATCCGACATCACTTCTTATGTGACAACATAGAAAAAGATATTATTAATTTAGAATATGTCTCAACTGAAAACCAGATTGCAGATATCTTCACTAAACAACTATTAGAAAATTCTTTTCTTAAATTACGACGAGAATTAGGGATTGTATCAGTAAGAGATATATAAACTAGTATAATATTTTAATAAGTACGTATATGTGTTTTAACCTACTAAATATATTTATCCTATTTTCTAAAAATCCTCACAATACCTAAGTTTTTTCTGACTATAGACGTCTGAAATTCTAACCCCATATTCCTTCGTTGTTTTTCCTTATATAAACCTATGTTTTCTTTACCACAAATCTAAAAACACAAAATTCAAAACTAAAGAAGCTCAACTTGATACACTATGTCATCAAATACCTCATCAATCAATATTACTTTCACATCGGATAGTTCTTCCGATTCTCCTCAATTTCCAGCACCTACTCCTAGATATGAACCGCAATATCATTGGGGAAACTATCATAGTGGATATACCCCTGAAGCAAAGAAGGCTAAAAGAGCTCTCTTCTCATCACCAGATACAAAACGAAAAATAGACGATGTTCATCACTATCAAACAGAACAAATAGCTCTTTAGAGTTATACTTCGAACAGAAAGTTGCCGCAACTTACTTAAGCCTTCTTGAAAAAATGATCTACAAATTTTATTGTTCAAAAGCAAAAGATGTTACTTCACCTTTACCAATTCCGCTAAATCCCATTGATCCATCTTCTTCTTACCGAACTGAGAAAGACCCAGTGAATCCCACAATTAAATACAACACCTTCTCTCCTCAACGACCATCGTATAGTCCAAACTCGTGGGATAAGAATTTCCAAGCTAATGAAGGAAGGAGTTCATCAACACCAAAGAAGACTTCACCTTCTAAAAATCAAACTTTCGTTTCATAATTTCATTATTATTTTTATTTTTTATGCACATTGTTATTCTATCATTTATATAAATAAGAATAAATTTATTTTCACAGCAAATTTTTAAACAGACGTCTGAGTTAAAAGAAACAGACGTCTGAACAGACGGTATAACAAAATTTTAACCTCATAACAGACGTCTGACCAAAATAAAATAGATGTCTGAAATGGTACTAAAATGAACTATAAGCTTGTGGACGTCTGATCAAAAAAATCCAGACGTATGATGCATGTAGCAAAAAAAAAATCTTCTTCCAGATTCAGACGTCTGATCTTAAAAATCCAGACGTCGGAAATTACCCAAATTTGAACTATTTTCTCCGGTTAAAATTAAATGCAAAACAAACGTTTGTTTAAAACATTCCAGACATCTGATTTAAAACTGATGTATTTTTTAAAAGGATATATGACTTCTCCCAATCATCACAACCATTCATCTCTTCATCTTTTCACATTTACCTCTTCATCTTTTTACCACCCATAAAAACCTTAGCCCCCAAAACCAAAAAATTACCACAAAACTTCACATTTTCATAACACAATCATGGAAAATCGAGGCAAAAGAACAAGAGAAGAAGAATCAAGTCCTCCTTTCGAATAATTAATCCAAAAATGGCTATGGGATGATACCGCCAAGGCAAGATACAAAGCAATGAAGGACTCCAAATTCTTCGAAGGCACCTTTGTAAAGTTTGATGCTTTCTCAAATTATCGATTACAACAATATGCTAGACACTTTCATTTCGAATCTCTAGTTGAATATAATAAAAATAATGTAAAAATTTATCCCCTACTAGTGAAGTTGTTCTTAGCAAATTTGAATCTTGACCATACTAAACCTCAAGTCAAAAAGGATACCATTTGGTCTTGGGTTTGTGGAAAACGGGTGCTTCTTTCAATGCAACGACTAGGTCAAATTTTACAATGTGCTTGGCAAGGACTTGATATAGATACAATAGAAGTGGATATGTTAACAAGGGATGAGATTTCACACAAATTTATCTCTGATAATCTCGTTAATATGGAAGAGCTTACTTCAACGCATCGTCGCCCTCAAGCCCGCCTACTAAATCGCATACTAGTACGAACCATTCAACTTCAGAAAGGGAGCTATGAAAAAGTCTACAAAAGAGATTTTCAAGCATTGTATGCCCTATACTCAAATAAGTAAATTAATTGGAAAAAAAATCATCATGGATGAATGGACGGATATCACATATAAGCGCAAATATAAGACTTTACACTATGGTGCTTTTATTACTCGGATCCTTGCTGCTTGTGAAGTAAACATCCCTAATATTCCCTCCTTAAGTATCAAAGAAATTGGTCCGAAAACATTGAAACTTATGGATATTCCTCCAAATCCCGCTACTCTGGAATATACGTCTCTCGAAGCTTGGACTGAACATGTAGCCTCACACCCAGAAGCAATCATACCTAAGCCTTCTCATCATCATCAACTTAGGGAAGAAGAAGAAGATGAAGAAATTCATGTCATTTCCCCCGAAACTTCTTCCAAACAAGCTTTACTAACGCTATCCCAAAATCAATCTAAAATTTACAAAGATTTGAAGTGTTTTGAAAAACAAACAAATAAGAAATCTGATTCCATCAAAGGTTTCCTAAACCAAATTTGGGAAAATGTCTCTTGCACCGGCACTTCTTTGAGCCAAGCTCAAACTCCAGCTCCATTTCAATGGTCTTCAAGTTCTGCCGAAGAAATTCCCGATTCCGAACAAGGCTCTCCCAAAGACGGTGGGAGAACTATTGAGGCATCTACTTCCGAAGGCTGGTAAGTATGGTTGATGGTATGGTGGTCTACGTATTTTTCCTACAAAATTTTAAATTATATAAATGGTGTGTAATATTTTGGTACTTATATCCTTATGTTTAGCACAAAACTCTAGTACGTGCTATAGTATGTCATGTCTGATGGTATGCTTGTTTATATATTATGTTATGTCTGTTTCTGTATGTTTGTGTGTAATGCATAGGTGCTTAAGGTTTTAATAACTATTCCTTTTTGTCAGCTGACAAAGGGGGAGAAACAAGTAATAATATATGCATATTGACAGGGATGCTTATATAGTTGTCATCAATCAAAAAGGGGGAGAATGTTGGATCTCGCTATATAAATATTTTGACTATGACAACTATACATAATCATATATATTATCGAGTAACTTTGTTTTGCAGGAAGATATTAGACAAGCAGATTCAAGAACACCAAAATGAAGATTGAATATGTTGTAAGAGTCTGTTAGTCCTAGATTTTCATGTTAAAGTCTTCCTTGATGATTACACACACACATACATATCATATATATATATATGTTTTCACATTTAAAAGATGCAAGGAATAAGTTTTACCCAGAAAACAGACGTCTGAATTAAATCAGACAGATGCCTATTTGCTGAGACAAAATTAAATTTTCTATAATATTCAGACGTCTGTTCTGAACTTTTCAGACGTTAGAAACTGCTATGGAATGTACTATTTCCTTGTTGTTTCACTTTTTAAAATAAAGCAGACATCTAATTACGAAGAGTTGCAACTTATTATGAAGAGTCACAACTCTTTTAATCATTTCTCTTGATGGAATCTCTTCATGATTAGTTACAACTCTTTGTATATTATAAATAGAGACTTGATTAACTGATCAAATCACTGAATCTCATTCTAACTTATTTTATCTTACTTAAATCTCTCTATTTCCAAAAAGCACACTATTTTCAATATAATTTTCCATAATCTTTCACAAGCGTCATGTTTATCATCAAGGAAAGACTATAGTCCATGTTAACAAGAACACAAATAAGTCATCAATTATTCTGTATTAAGGAAGACCTCTTCAGCAATTAAGGCAAGAAATTCCATTCGGCTGTTCGTTTATTTGTGAACCTATTTGTAATGACCCGTAAACTCCCCTCGTGGGAAATCGCCGGATACACTAACTTTGGGCATACAACACATCAGAACAAATAACAGAAGACTTTTATTACATCATAATAATGCAACATAAGAGTACATCGAATATAATAATACAACAGCGGAAGATAAATTTACAATGAATTTTAAGACAGTGCAGCGGAACCAATAATCTGATACAGCGGAAGCCTATCAATGCTCTGGACACAGCTTTAAACTTCGATTGTAACAACCCGGAAAATCTGAACCAGTTTGAAAATTTTAAATTGGCTATTTTGGTGGAATTTAAAATATTTAAAATAAATATTTTAAATAATAACGACGAAAATTGAGTTTGAATCGATGTTTGAAAACAAATATAATTATTTTGAATTATAAACAAGGCCTGAAATGGCGCGGAAGTTTCAAATTTTCAATTCAAACTTTGATTGACTGTACTGGGTGCAAAATAAAACGTATTTTAGTGAAACCAAAAGTATTTAAATTTGTTAGTGAATTTCTTTCTAACGAATATGAAAAATCGAAGTTTTGTAGCGGGAAGCCAAAGTTATGGCCAAATGAATTTTCAGAAAGGTCGTTATAGAGTTGATATAGCCCGTGAAAATGGCCATTTTGCAAACGACCTCAGAATTTGACGAAACCACTTTTGTTGGATCCGGGATGTCAAATTATTGCTAGGTTTCAAATTTCATAATTTTTGAAGTTAGTATGTGAGCATGGCAAAGGAAAATGTGTTTGATCGATTTCTATTAAATTGGATCGACCAGAAAAGGTCCATTTTTCAAACGGTCTCAGAATTCGATGAAACTAGTTTTGTTGGGACCGTATCATCAAAACATAGCTAGATTTATTTTTCGGGAATTTTTAGAAGTAGTATGTGGCCCCGGCAAATTAAAATGTATGTTCAAAACAGAATTTGAATGTTTTATGCTTTAATTTGAAAATTAATTGACTATAACAGTCGAATTGGCCTACGAAACACATCCCATTGTGTCTGGGATGGGGGTATTTAGCTAGCGGCAATAGTCGTTGGGTTTGAATTGGTGTTCATATGGAGAAACACTGTTTTAAAAATCAAATAAGTCACGGGCCAATAGGAATATTCCTTCATAAATTAAAAATAATAAAAAAATCCTGAAACCCTCGTTCTCTGTCGCTATAAACGGCGGAAGCCACCTCCCAACTTCCCGATCAGATTCCGGCCGCCTCGATCACTGATAGCCCCCGCCCCTTAGCTACTTTTGAAGCCCTTCCCCTCCTCTCCAGATCAAGACCGACCTCGACCTCCATCGTGAAGTGTGCCTCGGGAATCGGGCCTGGAAACCTGTAATGACCCGGGATTTTGAGCGACTTTGGTTATCGACATAAACTCGATGTCGATAACCAAAACATCGAAAAATACCGGATGATTAATGAAAGAAATTAGAGGGTGAGGATAGATAAGATAGAAATTTAGAATAGAAGAAGAACATAACATCATAGTAACACGAATCTCACAACGGAACGAATAACATATAATATATGTAACATAACTTTGAAATATACATATGTATTTGAATATACATCATTATCAAAGTACAGCACTTACAACACAGCGGAAATAACTATAGCTATATGATCCTGAAGCCTCCTGCTCCAGCTCTTCAACTATATCTGTAAATCCCGACTACTTGACTGCCCGTACAAAATTAGACACCCAAGAGTTTAGGGAAACAAACAAATAAACTCCGGGTCAGTCATGGGACTGGTATGAGTAAAACAGTTTAAAACAGTTCGAACAAGTAAACGATATCTCATAAGACCACGCCGTATAACGGAACGGGTTTTTCCCTTATGAGAATCCAAATATCTTTATATCAAAAACCTTCTGATATTATAATAATGTCTATCAACCACAACTATAATCATCATCTAGCAGAAACGCTTTCATCTCACGTTCTACATATATAGTATACAATCAAAAACCGCAAGCACGTATTGGGTAATGGATTTCCAACTATGACAAGGTATGGAACCACCTTTCGCTAGTGTACCTCTAGAGAGGAATACACTGGGTTCAACAAGAGTATCTTGCAACCTGGCCACACAGAGTGGTTCTTTGGATAATAATCCAACCGGTCTCTCCATATTAACAACGTTAAAATGGTCAAACTTCGATAGTCTGTGATTTAACCATCGAAGAAAAACAAGTGTGCAACCAACGATATTATTTCCAAATGGAAATTTATATCTATCAACATCATTCAACATTTATCTCTTTATTTCATTAATTTATTTATCTCCTGTTTCCCTATATTCAATATTTCTTATTTTCTAAATTTGGAAACTATACGTTATTAACAATGGAAAACATTTCCTTTTCTTGTTTCCTTTGTTAGAAAACATTTCTGGTTTCTTATGTGGAAAACATTTCCAAAGCTTCTTCGCTGGACTTAGACAGATGTTTAAACAAACCATCGCGATGCCAACTCAAACCATTTCCTTTAATTACAAAATTCACTTAACCATCCTTTACTATCGAACCTTAACCATTCCTTAGTTAAAAATGAAGTCAATCAAGTTGGGGTAATACTACCTCTCAGACCTTAACTGAACAACATTTCTAACTTTGAAATAGGCAAAGTTCACTTTGTATTTCTTTAACTAACTTCCTTACGTAACTCTTTTTCAAATCTTTTCTATTCGATAATTCTTTCCTTCGATAAGGTACATTCGATAACTCTATTCAATTTATTCTATTGACTTAACTCTTTTGATTTAACTCTAACTCTATTCACTTAACTCCTATCGAATAAACTATATTCGATAACTCTTTTAATTCTATTAGAATAAACTATATATTCGATTAACTCCTTTATTCTATTCGAATAAACTATATTCGATTTACTCCTTTTACTTTAACTTTAATTGATTAAACTAACATCGATTAACTCCTTTTACATTAACTCTAATCGATTAAACTAACATCGATTAACTCCTTTTACTTTAACTCTAATCGATTAAACTATTCATTTATAAAGATTTACTTTTAGTAACGGTTCTTCACTTTACAAATGATTTCCTTTTATTCTAACTTATCCTTGGATTTTATAAATATTTCTTTTATAAAAATCCTTTCCCTTTTCTATATAAAATCCGTTGATTTTATATAAATCAATCATTATCAAAATACACTTTGAAAGTCCCCTTTTCCATATCCAGTATTTCTTATGGTATTTAATATACCATATGACAACGATAAATATCGTCCAAACACACATAATCAACAACAATTGTATATCACATCATATATCACAATATATGAATCACAGTAAAATAAATGTTGAGGAATCCAGTTGGATTCCTCCAACCTGTTTCCCTGCATCATAGATGTTAAACAATATAGATAATATCACTTTCAGTTTCATATGATATATTCTATTAAACAGAATCAATATAGAAATTTAACTAACTAACTAGCAGTTCAATCAAATAGTCAATACACAATCAATAAACGAATATTTAACAGTTCTAAAAATACAACTTGAAATTTAAACTGTTCAGAGTTGGTGAGATTTACTCACATTTGCAGTTCATCGTTAAAGAACGATAAACAGTTGTTTGATCTGAATCAAACAGTTTATTTCGCCATAAATTCAAACTAGCTCCAATCCACTCCCAGTCAGTTCCATCATGTAGTGTCCGTCCATACGATCCCAACGTGACTGGTGGTTCATGATTCTGATTTCATATGACGAAGATACGCTAATTTAAAGTAAACATACTATTTATATTTAATTTAACAAAACATTTATTTAAATGGGCCTTACACTTTAGACCTCAGCCCATCATTATCAACCCGTGACCGCATCCCTTCTTCCTCACTCTCATATACCGGCTCCAGTCTTTACCGATGGTTATTAGCCGTTCTTAACCCCCTATTGGTTCACTAACACTCAACCGAAACACAAATTCTCCCCACCATCATTCTCCTCTTCACGTCCTCTTCCTTCCCGATACAATTATCATCAGCTCGACGGCGCCTCATCGTTTCCGTCGACACCAATTTCCCGTCGAGCTCACCAATTTGAGCGACACTTTTTATCACAGGGAACCCCAAAAATAGCACACCAGGTGCGGCTTTGCCTCCATATGCCAATTCGAACCCTCAAAACCCCCAACGATGCTTCCATTTGCTGAAATCGAGGAACCCTAGGACGTGGTGCTTATTTGCAGCGACCAGAATGGGTTTCGAACCTCACAAAAATCATACTGGAATGTAGAGTATACTCTCATGAACCCAAATATATATGTATTGGGATTTATTACCATTTGCTTGATTTTATCTCGATTTTTGAATTTGTGATTTTCACGTTTCCTGAAGAAATGGTGGCGGACGATTCTTTGAGTTTACAGAGAATGGGAATTTAGGTCTTAAGGAAGAAAGATACTCTTATTTATAGGCAACAACTTTTTAGATATTTTGGTTTTTAATATTCATTTATATTGAACTGCTGTTTGTATTAGTCTTCTAAAAATTCCTGTGACCACATACAATACCCAAAAATCATGAAAATTGACATGCAGCTAGAGTTTGACATTACGGTCCCAACGAAACTGGTTTCGTCGAATTCCGACTTCGTATGCAAAAGTGGCTATTTTTAAAGCTCTGGATGACACATTTATATATATATATATTTATATATATATATAATTAAATTAAATATTTAAAATTAAATATTATCGTATATATTCACAGTGGGATACCATACAGCTCTATAATATTCCTATATGAATTTCTAACTTGATATTTCAAATCTGGGTCAACTCGATATTCGATTGATATTGAAATTCCTTTTTAAAATATAAATAATTCCTTTATAAATTATAAAGGAATTCCACAGCGACTTTTCTAAAATTTGATTTGGACGTGAATCAAAATCTACACGACGAAATCCTGATTTTTCTCTTCCACTAGAAAGATATACTCCACCAGCACCACACGTTTCTTGTTTCACAGAAATCCGGCTTAAAACGAATCCTGTACATTCAGTTGAAGTTCAAATCGCCAATTTATGAACTGCAGCGCCATTTCGAGCTCGATTTTAATTATATTATAACTCTACGTTCAAACTATCGTTTATATAATATATTTGGAACACCCAACCTCCGCTAGGGTCACTCGCAAAGGAGTGCACTAGCTTTAGAGGGGTATTATTGGTAAACATGTACAGAAATATTACAAGACAGAACATATAAAATAGCGGAAGTAAAACCAACTTTCATATCATTAATAAATAAGGTCTAAAGCCTTTTACATCAGAGAATTTCTTACATGAAAACCTGTCTTGCAATAGTAAAGAAGCATAAAAACCGTTTCATAAATTATTCCCCAAGTGAAATAGTAAAGTAGCCATAGCCAAGAAAAGTCCAAGCCATATATGATGACCTTCAAACAGAAGAAGTCCGAACTAACAATAGCATTTCCTCCCTGTAACCTGGGGGGAAACGGAAGACAAAGAGGTGAAACAAAACGGGGTCAGTCATAAAGACTGGTAAGCCCTATCTACTATCAGTATATAAACTAGTAAAGTTAACTGGCATGAGGAACTGAGATGAACATAAGTATGATGACAAGATAGATAAGCTAAAACAAAATAACAGGATGAACTACTGTACAAAGATAAACAATTGTGTCATGATAAACTACGGTGTCAAGATAAGTCAAGGTATCACATTGTCAGTTTTCTATCAAGTACAATATCGCAAGGTATCTATCATGTATATTCGCTCTGCACCTCCTGTACTAGTATCCCGGCCCGCGTCATGTGTTACCTATGAATGTCTCTTGCCCAATGTCATGTAATGGTCCATGTCATCCTAATATATTGTATATGTAGGTTTCCTGATTCGTATGATTCTTTCGATGCATAAGTTCAGTCCTTTGCCGTAGGCCGTACGGGCTTTCTTATGTAAATCTATACCACTTCAACGTAGTACCGTTTTATCCTTGAGGTTATTTTGGACTGCTACCCATGATCTGGTTATGTTTTCTTACCATGAACTATCGCGTGTTCACTTAGGATTTATGCCACCTAGGGTCACTAGGGATTATGCTACCTAATGAACGTTTCCGTGTTTTGGGTTCAAGCCATCTAGGGCCACTAGGGATTATGCCACCCGTCAACCGCGCCCTTTATCCCACGTATGTATCGTAAATTGTTTCCATGTCTAGACGCACATGTATCTCAATGTGCCACCCAAGTTCCGTGCCAGGGCAAATCAAGAAATACGGAACTCGGTCGGGAGCTTTAAGTCGTCTGCTGATGCAGATACCAAGGTCTGTTTTTTTTATCCGTGGCTATGGTCCCACGTGACCCCTCCCTCAACTACTGAAAGGAAATCCAAGAAAAATCATGTATGAGAACTACATCCCGGCCCCACTATGCCCCACTTTCCTATTGGCCAACCTCACCCATGACTCGATAGCAAGAACATGGTCTGTTGGAAGTTCTCTGCCTTTCCGTTCGTACACGATTGACCAAAGATGGTAGGTAGTCGGTGACGTGCTATCCAGGGCAAAAACAAGTATCGTCGACTCCACGCTAATCCATCCCAGTCTTTAGGTCGCTCACATAGCAACCAAGGCATACTCTTGGCTCTTCTACTGCAGACCTTAACCTCTGTGAGGCCGGGTTACATGGACCACTTGCCACCTCACAGAGGGATACCAAGAGTACCCTCACGTCCCCCGAAGCTACCGCTTCGTCACCCAGTTCGCTGGAGCTTTTTATCCAAGTCAGATAAGTTGCTCCTCCTCGTATACTAAGCGATGACTTACCGTATCTATTTATGAACTAGTCCCATGTCCTTGGATAAGAATTATTATTTAGTTATCCTTAACTAAGGTTTACCACTTAGCTTCTCTTCCCACTATCCTTGTTAACTACGATTTTCAACCTAGTCCCCTGAGCTAGGGTTTTGTCTAATGGGTTAAGTGTTGTCATTCAAGTTCATGACCTAACCCGCCCACGAATCATGTCAAGATTGGCTAAGTACTCAAGTTCAAGGCTTAGCCCTACAAGTTGGTTAAATGTACCAAGAAGCTCATGACTTATCCCTATTAAGTCAAATTGGTTAAGTATTTATTTTTCTTAACCCTATCAGATTATCATGTTAGATTGATTAAGCATAGATTATCTTAATCCCATCAGATTATCGAGTCGGATTGGTTAAGTATGGGTTAGCTTAACCCCATCCACTAATCGTATTACAATGGTTAAGCCTAAGTTAAAAGGTCTTGTGACTTAACCCTATCAGGTCCGCATATTAGATTGGTTAAGTATAGGTTACTTAACCTCATCAAATCATCATGTATAATTGGTTAAGTATAAGTTACTTAACCCCATTAAATTATCATGTTAAGTTGGTTAAGTATTGGTTACTTAACCTCATTAAATTACCAAGTTTAGATTGGTTAAGTGTTTAACTTAACCCCATTGAATTACCGTGCTTAGATTAGTTAAGTGAAGGTTACTTAGCCCCATCTAATTACCGTGTTTAGATTAGTTAAGTCTAAGTTACTTAACCCTATCTAATTACCAAGTCGGATTAGTTAAGTGTAAATTACTTAACCCCATCGAATTTACCGTGTTAGATTAGTTAAGTATGGATTACTTAACCCCATCTAATTACCGTGTTTAGATTAGTTAAGTGTAGGTTACTTAACCCCATCTAATTACCAAATCAGATTAGTTAAGTGTAAATTACTTAACCCCATCCCCTAATTGTCTTATATGGTTAAGTGTCATTAAGGAACCAAGTCCGGTTTAACTTAACCTACCCATTCGTGTCATATCGGTTAAGTGTCATTAATCAAAATTACTTAACCTTTTCATGTGGCATTAATTAGATTAATGCACCCCAACCTCTCACATTAGACTTTGTTGTGGTTACTAGTTAAGCCGGGCGGGTCCGGGTAGATTTACACCACAACCTAGTCTAACCTCAGGTTTTAAGTGCTATGTGACCAACTACTCACATTGGGTCCTATTGTTTGTAGCCACTAGTTAAGCCGGGCGGGTCCGGGTAGATTTATGCTACAAACTCAACCCAACCTCGAGTTGGCCACTTTCATGTTTGGTCAAGTGTCATATTACACTTACAACCCATACACGTCTAGTTTTCAAGTTCCATGTTCATAGCCGAAATTACATGTTGTCATGTTTATACCAATTTGCCCCAAGTCGTGTTTCATGTCATTAAAGTTTACCCATAATGTAACCCCAACGCTTTTAAACTCGCATATACATTCGCAACAACGCATAATGGATTTCAGAAGGAACTTGGCAAAGATATGACAAAAGGGGTATAAGGCCGCAAGTTAAACATGGTGGCATATGAGACATAATGTGTTCACAAACTTGCATGTTACATTATTAAGCCCCAAAAACATGCATAACCCCAAAACTTAGCATATAGGTGAATCATGGTGATAGATGACATAGAAAAATGGCTAGAAGTTCGCATCTAGCATTCTATGCAAGTTAACTTAAGGGATAAGAGTGTTCTTATGTTGCATAATGCAACATTTCAACATAAAGCTTATAGCTTTTAGCCCACAAAATCAAGGTGATGACTTTACGAATATGCATAGGATAAATCTACACATAACATGATAGTTTCTAAGCATGTAACCTACTCAAGTTCAAACCCAAAACTTGCAACATGAACATTTAACTTCATAGTTAATATCTAAGAGTAGGAGGGGGCTTACAATGCTATGATGGCGCAAATCAATATATAAAAAGATTGAGACGAAGCCACACTAGCAAAAACCCCAAATCAATAAGCTCCAATAAAACCCTTGAGAAAATAATAAGAAAGATCCTTGCTTTGATGAAAATTTGCCTTGAAATCAAGTTTAGAAGCTCTCATATGAACATAGAAACTCTCATACACTCATATGATCATGTAATCTCTCATGTGAATGAAGATAGAATTTATGACAAGAGGATGGAGGCTTGAGTGGAGGCCATGATCATTAGAAATTTTGGCATAGTTTAGTTGTAGGATCAATTTATGAGGGTTTAAGGTAGGGTTAGGGGTCTTTTTATAGAAGACTAGGATAGTTTAGGCCATAGGATAAACCCTAGTTTAGATCCTAGCCATCTAAATCCATCACAAGCCAACAAACTAGACCCAAAGCATGTCTTGGGGAACAAGTCAAGTGTAGGAACCATTATGGCCTTTAGACCAACCCTACAGTCAATCCGGACCATCAAAACTCATCCCGGGCCTCAAAAATGGGTTTTGGGCCACCCCAGGCCGACCAGGTTGACCTGTACAGGGGGGAAGTCGACACAAGGGGGGGCAGGTCGACTTGGGTGTCGACACTACAGTCGACATGGGTTAGTCTGCCAGAAAGTCTGCTGAAATCTTGTTTTGGCCATATCTTGGTCATACGGACTCCGATTTTCGAAAAGTCGGACTCTATTTCGCGTATTTTTCCGAGACGAACGCAATGGTGATGTCCGTTTTACCTAATTATAATTTTAAAATTTAATTCTGCCTTGATTTCTTGTTTTAACGTGTTGTTAAAATTCGGGTTGTTACATTCTCCCCTCCTTAAAGGATTTCGTCCCCGAAATCTCCAAGTTAGGAAGAACGTATCCTACCATCCATCATCCATATACTCAAAACATCATCCACAGGCAACCATTGTCCTTAGATGATTTCTAATGCCATATGAACATATGTAAAGCGTGTGTGTATACGCTCCTTAGCTAATGCTAATGGTAATGATCAGGCCTGAATGATCTTTCTAATGCAAAGTATGTTTAGTGCCATGAATTCAACATGTATGCAAATAATCCTAGTCATATAAGTACTACATGCGTGCACAAACTTTCATTCATATGCAACATCCGCATGACAACACATTAACATTCAAACAGGTATAAATACTCATGCATATGCAATGCAAAATGTGAGTGCGTCGATCTAATATCTAACGTGTATTCGCGCATCCACGAGCAACCACTTGCAACCATTTGCAACCATATCAATCATAACATGTTTCAAATACATGTTTACATCCATAGAGTTCTATCTAAGGTTCCCAAGATAAGATCGAGGAGATAAACAAGACAAACTCCTTACGGGGTTTGCAACAGAAACAGGACCGAGAGGATATCCACCAAGCGATAGCATGCAAGCAAGCTCTAAAGGAGAACCAGGGATCAACGATATACTCTTACAAAGAGACACAATGCGCGCGTCTAAGCCGCATTTCCTTGAGCTTAATTCTAGTGTGCCTTGACTGCCTTTGACTTCATGATTTCGTAGCTCCTTGATTCCTATTTCCAAGGTATGAGTCGGAACTCTTTTCACTGTCGCCTCTCGTTTCACTTTCATTTATTCTTTCCCTAGTATACTTGGCTCAACCATATCTACGTACTCATGCAAGCTCTCCAAAATTCACTAGTGAATTCCGGATCTTGTTTACCAATGCCAATTCATGTTACCACGTGCACTTACTAGGGTGATTCCTATAACCCATGCTTAAGCAGAATGGACCATCCGCCTTAGTGGCGAATGTTACTCGATCGGATCAGAGATTTCTGATAAATGCATCAAGAGATTCTAGGTAACTAACCATGACAGAACCCAAAAGGTTACACAAGACTTCGAGGGTATTACCAAGGCAAGCTAAGAGTTTAACTACCCTCCTTTCAAAACTGAGAATGGCATCCCTTACTGGACTTCATCCCTAGAATCCATCCATAGCTCAACAATAAAAGTATTGCTTCTAATCTCAACACTTGACATTTACACTCTCAATTCCAAACAAGTCATGAATAAATGGACCGACTCTCCAACCAAATTTTTGGGCCAAAAGTGGGATCTTCTACCATGCTAGTACTAAGGTGCAGAGACTTAACTATCGAGGCAGACTTAAATGATGCGATGATCAATACAAAGTTTGGACGGGATGATAGAAAAGAAAGGCTAAGCCTTTAACAGAAACGGTACCATTTCTCTTAGGTACGCTAGAAATGAGAGCATACAATTGCCCTCTCGCTGATCTTGTCCTTATCTTCCTTTCTGGATCAAGCCATACCAACAAGTTGCTTATTCTTAAGCTCGTGTCCTTTATCCTTGCTTTTATTATCCCTTCTTATAACTTCAGTAACAGGTCTCTCGAGAACTTTCTCCATCGTACGGGGAAAACACTCACGTAGTTAGACAAGGATTAGTCGCAGTTAAAACTACTGTGACTACAGATGGAGGAAAGAAAGGAAAAGAGATTCAATCAAGGAAACAAAGGATAGTGCTAATGGCTTTTGGGGAACAGCCTTTAAAAACTTTTCTTGAAAAATGCTTCTTTGTAAACGGTTTTTCAAATAGATTTCAGAAGGTTTTAAAAACTTTTGCCCAGTCTGGTAACCTTCTGCTCTGATACCAAATGTAACACCCAACCTCCGCTAGGGTCACTCGCAAAGGAATGCACTAGCTTTAGAGGGGTATTATTGGTAAACATGTACAGAAATATTACAAGACAGAACATATAAAATAGCGGAAGTAAAACCAACTTTCATATCATTAATAAATAAGGTCTAAAGCCTTTTACATCAGAGAATTTCTTACATGAAAACCTGTCTTGCAATAGTAAAGAAGCTTAAAAACCTTTTCATAAATTATTCCCCAAGTGAAACAGTAAAGTAGCCATAGCCAAGAAAAGTCCAAGCCATACATGATGACCTTCAAACAGAAGAAGTCCGAACTAACAATAGCATTTCCTCCCTGTAACCTGGGGGAAACGGAAGACAAAGAGGCGAAACAAAACGGGGTCAGTCATAAAGACTGGTAAGCCCTATCTACTATCAGTATATAAACTAGTAAAGTTAACTGGCATGAGGAACTGAGATGAACATAAGTATGATGACAAGATAGATAAGCTAAACCAAAATAACAGGATGAACTACTGTACCAAGATAAACAAGTGTGTCATGATTAACTACGGTGTCAAGATAAGTCAAGGTATCATATTGTCAGGTTTCTATCAAGTACAATATCGCAAGGTATCTATCATGTATATTCGCTCTGCACCTCCCGTACTAGTATCCCGGCCCGCGTCATGTGTTACCTATGAATGTCTCTTGCCCAATGTCATGTAATGGTCCATGTCATCCTAATATATCGTACATGTAGGTTTCCTGATTTGTATGATTCTTTCGATGCATAAGTTCAGTCCTTTGCCATAGACCGTACGGGCTTTCTTTTGTAAATCTATACCACTTCAACATAGTACCGTTTTATCCTTGAGGTTATTTTGGACTGCTACCCTTGATCTGGTTATGTTTTCTTACCATGAACTATCGCGTGTTCACTTAGGATTTATGCCACCTAGGGTCACTAGGGATTATGCTACCTAATGAACGTTTCCGTGTTTTGGGTTCAAGCCACCTAGGGCCACTAGGGATTATGCCACCCATCAACCGCGCTCTTTATCCCACGTATGTATCGTGAATCGTTTCCATGTCTAGACGCACATGTATCTCAATGTGCCACCCGAGTTCCGTGCCAGGGTAAATCAAGAAATACGGAACTCGGTCGGGAGCTTTAAGTCGTCTGCTGATGCAGATACCAAGGTCTGTTTTTTTATCCGTGGCTATGGTCCCACGTGACTCCTCCCTCAACTACTGGAAGGCAATCCAAGAAAAATCATGTATGAGAACTACATCCCGGCCCCACTATGCCCCACTTTCCTATTGGCCAACCTCACCCATGACTTGATAGCAAGAACATGGTTTGTTGGAAGTTCTCTGCCTTTCCGTTCGTACACGATTGACCAAAGATGGTAGGTAGTCGGCGACGTGCTATCCAGGGCAAAAAAAAGTATCGTCGACTCCACGCTAATCCATCCCAGTCTTTAGGTCGCTCTCATAGCAACCAAGGCATACTCTTGGCTCTTCTACCGCAGACCTTAACCTCTGTGAGGATGGGTTTCATGGACCACCTGCCACCTCACAGAGGGATACCAAGAGTACCCTCACGTCCCCCGAAGCTACCGCTTCGTCACCCAGTTCACTGGAGCTTTTTATCCAAGTCAGATAAGTTGCTCCTCCTCGTATACTAAGCGATGACTTACCGTATCTATTTATGAACTAGTCTCATGTCCTTGGCTAAGAATTATTACTTAGTTATCCTTAATTAAGGTTTACCACTTAGCTTCTCTTCCCACTATCCTTGTTAACTACAATTTTCAACCTAGTCCCCTGAGCTAGGGTTTTGCCTAATGGGTTATGTGTTGTCATTCAAGTTCATGACCTAACCCGCCCACGAATCATGTCAAGATTGGCTAAGTACTCAAGTTCAAGGCTTAGCCCTACAAGTTGGTTAAGTGTACCAAGAAGCTCATGACTTATCCCTATTAAGTCAAATTGGTTAAGTATTTATTTGTTTTAACCCTATCAGATTATCATGTTAGATTGATTAAGCATAGATTATCTTATTCCCATCAGATTATCGAGTCGGATTGGTTAAGTATGGATTAGCTTAACCCCATCCACCAACCGTATTACAATGGTTAAGCCTAAGTTAAAAGGTCTTGTGACTTAACCCTATTAGGTCCGCATATTAGATTGGTTAAGTATAGGTTACTTAACCTCATCAAATCATCATGTATAATTGGTTAAGTATAAGTTACTTAACCCCATTAAATTATCATGTTAAGTTGGTTAAGTATTGGTTACTTAACCTCATTAAATTACCAAGTTTAGATTGGTTAAGTGTTTAACTTAACCCCATCGAATTACCGTGCTTAGATTAGTTAAGTGAAGGTTACTTAGCCCCATCTAATTACCGTGTTTAGATTAGTTAAGTCTAAGTTACTTAACCCCATCTAATTACCAAGTCGGATTAGTTAAGTGTAAATTACTTAACCCCATCGAATTTACCGTGTTAGATTAGTTAAGTATGGATTACTTAACCCCATCTAATTACCGTGTTTAGATTAGTTAAGTGTAGGTTACTTAACCCCATCTAATTACCAAGTCGGATTAGTTAAGTGTAAATTACTTAACCCCATCCCCTAATTGTCTTATATGGTTAAGTGTCATTAAGGAACCAAGTCCGGTTTAACTTAACCTACCCATTCGTGTCATATCGATTAAGTGTCATTAATCAAAATTACTTAACCTTTTCATGTGGCATTAATTAGATTAATGCACCCCAACCTCTCACATTAGACTTTGTTGTGGTTACTAGTTAAGCCGGGCGGGTCCGGGTAGATTTACACCACAACCTAGTCTAACCTCGGGTTTTGAGTGCTATGTGACCAACTACTCACATTGGGTCCTATTGTTTGTAGCCACTAGTTAAGCCGGGCGGGTCCGGGTAGATTTATGCTACAAACTCAACCCAACCTCGGGTTGGCCACTTTCATGTTTGGTCTAGTGTCATATTACACTTACAACCCATACACGTCTAGTTTTCAAGTTCCATGTTCATAGCCAAAATTACATGTTGTCATGTTTATACCAATTTGCCCCAAGTCGTGTTTCATGTCATTAAAGTTTACCCATAATGTAACCCCAACGCTTTTAAACTCGCGTATACATTCGCAACAACGCATAATGGATTTCTGAAGGAACTTGGCAAAGATATGACAAAAGGGGTATAAGGCCGCATGTCAAACATGGTGGCATATGAGACATAATGTCTTCAAAAACTTGCATGTTACATTATTAAGCCCCAAAAACATGCATAACCCCAAAACTTAGCATATAGGTGAATCATGGTGATAGATGACATAGAAAAATGGCTAGAAGTTCGCATCTAGCATTCTATGCAAGTTAACTTAAGGGATAAGAGAGTTCTTATGTTGCATAATGCAACATTTCAACATAAAGCTTATAGCTTTTAGCCCACAAAATCAAGGTGATGACTTTACGAATATGCATAGGATAAATCTACAAATAACATGATAGTTTCTAAGCATGTAACCTACTCAAGTTCAAACCCAATACTTGCAACATAAACATTTAACTTCATAGTTAATATCTAAGAGTAGGAGGGGGCTTACAATGCTATGAAGGCACAAATCAATATATAAAAAGATTGAGATGAAGCCACACTAGCAAAAAACCCAAATCAATAAGCTCCAATAAAACCCTTGAGAAAATATTAAGAAAGATCCTTGCTTTGATGAAAATTTGCCTTGAAATCAAGTTTAGAAGCTCTCATATGAACATAGAAACTCTCATACACTCATATGATCATGTAATCTCTCATGTGAATGAAGATAGAATTTATGACAAGAGGATGGAGGCTTGAGTGGAGGCCATGATCATTAGAAATTTTGGCATAGTTTAGTTGTAAGATCAATTTATGAGGGTTTAAGGTAGGGTTAGGGGTCTTTTTAAAGAAGACTAGGATAGTTTAGGTCGTAGGATAAACCCTAGTTTAGATCCTAGCCATCTAAATCCACCACAAGCCGACAAACTAGACCCAAAGCATGTCTTGGGGAAGAAGTCAAGTGTAGGAACCATTTAGGGCCTTTAGATCAACCCTACAGTCAATCCGGACCATCAAAACTCATCCCGGGCCTCAAAAATGGGTTCTGGGCCACCCCAGGCCGACCAGGTTGACCTGTACAGGGGGGAAGTCGACACTACAGTCGACACAAGGGGGGGCAGGTCGACTTGGGTGTCGACACTACAGTCGACACGGGTCAGTCTGCTAGAAAGTCTGCTGAAATCTTGTTTTGGCCATATCTTGGTCATACGGACTTCGATTTTCGAAAACTCGGACTCTATTTCGCGTATTTTTCCGAGACGAACGCAATGGTGATGTCCATTTTACCTAATTCTAATTTTAAAATTTAATTCTGCCTTGATTTCTTGTTTTAACGTGTTGTTAAAATTCGGGTTGTTACAATATTCGTTATTCTAATTCAATTCCAAACTGAATTAAATATCACAGATGATCCGGTTCTCACCATATTGTCATTTCAGCCAATTCTGATTATTTCAGAATTAAATATATTATTTAATTTATTATTTAAATTAAATATTTACCATTATTTTATTCCACGACCATTAAATTCTCTAAACCACCATTTCAATAATTAAATAAATTAATTATAATACCTCTGCCAATGCGGGTCATTACAAAACCTGCGCCGCGTCGCACCCCTTTTCTCCCCTGATCCTCCACCGAACTGAGCAAGGCAGGTGGCGCCGGAAAGCTCCTCCGACCCTCTTCGAAGCTGCAGCGTCTGATCATCCTATAGCATTGCGGATTTTGTGTAAATCCCTAACCTAGTTTCGAGCTGATAAGAGGAACGACGGCCTGGGTTAATCAGAGAAGAAGGTAACGTTTTTAAGCGCTGTAAATTTAATTAATTACGTTTTTAAAAAGTTCGATGTTTAAAAATCATATCTTTTTGCTATGTGGTCGAAATCCAGTGAAACAAGAGATATCAGGACCGTGAGGACGTCCTCTACATTCTAGAAGAGACCATGGATTTTTCTGAGCTCGCTAGCATTTTTAGAATAGCAACAAACCAATGTGAGATTTCTGAATTATAAACGATATGGAAATGACGATGTATAAATTATATATTCGAAATATGAGTTATATAAGCATTGTACACCTCATGTATAAGCGTTGTATTAGTTGTATGTTCGATGTATAAGTTATATATGCGTTGTAAAAATTATATATGTGTTGAAATAGAAGTGAAATATACTTGTATATATATATATATATATATATATATACGCCCCTCGTCCACAAACCATGGACGATATTTATTGGTTGTGATTGGTGTGAAAATTGGTTGATAGCGAATGGTTGATTAGAATTGTTTGTGGTTGAAATTGATTGATTGTGGTTGAAAATACCCGTTTGTGGTTGAGAATTGTTTGGTTGAAATCACATAGGATTAGTTTGTGGAAAAGAAAAAAATAAACATGTCGCCTACGTGCGAACTAGATGCATGAAATCCCCATTGTCAAAAGCTGCGAGGCTTTAAGGTAGAGCGAGGAGCCGTACTAGGGACGGTCCCGGTTTTAACTACCCTGCCGTTATGCTGCCGAAATTTTTAATAATATTCATGTGTTAGAATTATTTTCATGTGTTGAAACTATATTCGTGTGTTGAATAGAAACTCATGTGTTGAATAGAAATTCATGTGTTGAATAGAAATTCATGTGTTGAATAGAGATTCATGTGTTGAACGACATTCATGTTTTGAAATAAATTGTTTTATAATAAAAATCATATTTTTATCATCTATATGAACTATATAAAATAGCCGTGTTTTGAAATAGATTGTTTTATAATAAAAATCATATTTTTATCATCTATATAAACTATATAAAATAGTCGTGTTTTGAAAGAAATTGTTTTATAATAAAAATCATATTTTTATCATCTATATGAACTATATAAAATAGTCATGTTTTGAAAGAAATTGTTTTATAATAAAAATCATATTTTTATCATCTATATGGACTATATAAAATAGTCGTGTTTTGAAAGAAATTGTTTTATAATAAAAATCATAATTTTATCATCTATATGAACTATATAAAACAGTCGTGTTTTGAAAGAAATTGTTATATAATAAAAATCATATTTTTATCATCTATATGAACTATATAAAATAGTCGGATTTTGAAATAAATTGTTTTACAATAAAACTCACATTTTTTATTATATACATGAAATGTTAAAAATAGCGAGGTGTTGAAATAAATGTCTGTTTGATAAAAATATCACTTTTATCAAATGTATGAAAAGAGTATGGTTTTGAAATCGAAGAATAGATTATATATATATATATATAATCAAAATAAATCGAATAACAAAGCTGTAGTTCGTGTTTTGAAACCGTGATTTCAAACGATTAGTGCGGGAGATCCGACCATCGGATTTTCCCAAAACCGAAATCGTTGGGTTCGCTTTGGAAATATCTTTCCAACGACACCAACATTGTAAAGATCCAACGGTTGGATTGTCTGGAATGTTTAATTCAAATCTGAAGAAAAACAGCGCCATAATCGATTATATATATATAATTAAAATAAATCGAATAACGACGCTGCAGTTTGTATTTTGAAATCGAAACTTCAAACGAGTGTACCGGGAGATCCGACCGTCGGATTTTCCCGAAACTGAAACCGCTGGATTCGTTTTGAAAAGATCTTTCTAATGATATAAAATTTGTGAAGATCCAACGGTTTGATTTTCAGATATGTGTAAATCAAATCTGAAGAAAAACAGCGCCACGGCCGCGTTATGGCCTGAAGCGTCGTTTGAATAAATTGGCTATTTTTAAATAAATAAAAATAGCGATACATTGTTATAAAATATTATAAATGATATGGAATGGAAATAAACCGAATTTACCCGGTTTATTAGATATTTGATGGTTGAATGTGTTTGACATGAAAATTATACTAAAGATTTATCTTTGATAAAAATAATGGGAACCTTTCCCTAAGAATGTGAAATTTATAAACTAACTAAAGGTTAGCTAAGTCGAATGGTTTCTTGGGTTTTGATCTAATGTTGGTTTCGGCCTTCGGGGTTAATACTTGGGAAATCGTTCTCTTACTAGTTTACGGTGAGTGACTGATGAATTGGAATGAAGTGTATGTTGTGTTTGTGTAGCACTTGTTTATTATATACGCGAGTTGCTCTAAAAGACCGGGTTTATCCCATTTTGAATAACTGAATCGACGATTAGAAGTCGATGATGAAGACGGTGGTTGAAGACCGGAGATCTTCACCTCGGTTGGATGGTAACTGATGTCTTGATTGGGAAGTATCCCGAAATATAGATAATAAGTGGTGATCGTCCAGACGTACGTGGAAGATCGATGGGTATGCGAGGTATATAGTGCCTCCGGTTTCGTTCAGACCCAGAACGGACTTGCAAATGGACTGTTTGTCTGACATTGGAATTCATTCTGTGTGATTGATAGCCATCAGTTGCATGGTGTGAATTGCCTGTGTGGCATGCTAAGATGCAGTGATCAAGGCTTCTGCTGAAAAGCAAAGTCTTTTTGTTGATGATCAAAGCACGTCCTGTGTGGCATAGCTTTGTGTATAACGTGAATTCGCGAGCCTCACACCCCGGTATGAACCAGAAACTGGAGAGGACATCAGGGAGGGCCTGCGGTCCTTTCTAGCAGAGGTGGTGTCAGTGCTTAAACTGGATGACATATATATTATTTTCACCTGTGTGGTTGTTGTTGTTGCGAGGCGCCTCGGATATATCGGTGACTATGTGAAGCCGATGGAGTCATTCGTTGGCTCATTTATGCCCCAAACGACGGGGGAATGCAGTGTTCAGGCATTTTAATCCACAGCAGTGGACCAGCCTTGACGATCCGAAGGCTTGACTGAGTACTTGCCTGAGGGGCGGGTTAGATCGTCTCAAATTCGGTGAGGATGATCCCTTGCCTCGGTTAATGAAGGAAATCCAATTTCCAAATACGTGACTGTGCGGTTTTGATTGTATACCTATATACGGCGACATAGTGGTATGGGGCATTAATGTCGTCTATGATTGATACTTATGATTTGAAGTCATTTTTGAAATATATAAACACTAGTAATAATATCAAATGCTTTTGTTTTATTCGTATCAAGCATATTTTGGCCATTATAAGGTAAAAACTCTATCCTACGGTTTGCGTTGCATTGTGTGATCGGAACTGAGTCTTATAATGGCTTCATTTTTATAAAAAGCATTGCGATGTTTAAAAGAATTACTTGTTTTAAAGCACTGGCAATCCAATGGAGTAAACCCATTCCGCGAAAGTGGCGTGGTCCTGTGATTAGCCTTATTATAAAATGTGTTAAGTAGATTTCTCATACCAGTCCCATGACTGACTCGTAGTTTGTTTCACTTGCAAACTCGGGTGCCCCTCTTTCTACACGGGCAGCCTTGTATTCAGGTTTTAGCAGGCTCTTTCTGGATAGCTGGAGCTAAAGATGGATTCTACCATTTATCTCTATTTATGTTGTTCAGCTCCTATCGTACATATTATGTTTTGTTTTCCGCTGTAGACATTTATGTATAGCTGAACTGTATTTTGTACTATGTATGATCCTGTATACTGTGTAACTCTGATGATTATGTTTATCCGGTGTATTCTATTTTACATTATCTGGTGTGTTTATTTAATTATGTTCTGCTATTATCTGTTTATGTGTTATATTCCAAAGATTACCCTTGCCACCGTCGTACGGGGTTTGGGGTCGTCACAACGTGGTATTAGAGCTTTGGTTAAGCTTAGTTCTGCAATATAACATGTGAACGAACTCGTCAGAAATAGAACCAGTAGTATTCTAGGACGAATAACTCATTACAGATAGGATCAGTAATATCCTAGTATGAGTATAGCAGAATGAAATACGCCCGATAGACACATTTACATTCAAGTATATGTCTCTATGCTTTAAAATATCTTTTCTGTTGGCCTGACACTTAATCTGCTATTTGCAGAAGTACTAGAAAATGAGTGTCAGAAACAGAAGGAATGCAGAACCAGATCTAGAAGCTCTGTTTAAGAGATATCGAAATCTGGGTGGAGCACAATTCTCGGGCAATGAATCGATTATTCAAACTCTGGCATGGAAGAGTTCTACTGAAAGAATTTTTGAGCGTTTCCAGCTGAGAGACGATCAGAAAAGATTAGTGGCATCTTGGGCGCTCAAAGAAGAAGCTTTAATCTGGTGGGAAACAATCACTAAGGATAATCCAGAAGGTGATATCACTTGGGACAGATTCAAGGAGGTTTTCAGTGAAATATTTATTCCTCCCGAAGCGACTGAGCGGCTATGTGATGAATTTAGTTACCTGATACAAGGAGATATGAATATCCCAGAATATCATAAGAAATTCAACGAACTTTCTCACTTTTCTCCTCATCTAATTCACAATCCAAAGAGGAAGAATCTGAGGTTTATTCATGGCCTGCAAAGAAAATACCAAAGTAAAGTAATGGGGCACGTGAATCTTCCTTTTTCAGAAATGATATACATGGCTTATCAGTATGAAGATCTCCATAAGAAAGGTATGTTGCGTGATGAAGAGGAAGTCAGTTCGAGTAATAAAGGGGAGTCTGAGACTGATAGTCCTAAGGCCAGTAAGAAGCCCAGAGCCAAGAGAAAAAGGGCAAGATCTGGAAAAGAACCGGTAATGACTGGCACATGCTCAAGCTGCAATAGGCAAGGACATTTGGCGATAAGTTGTAAATCTTGGAACAAACGAAGGAAGGATGAATCTAAATCCAAGAAATCTCATGGTGAAAGGAAATGCCATAAGTGTCACCAAGTAGGTCATGTTGCAAGGGAGTGCCAGTTATTAAAGAAATCTGAAGCAGTACATGTGAATGAAGTGGCAAAAACTTCAGCACCCTCAGCTAATCAGGGAAGGTCTGATGTTTTAGAAGGCACGCTTACTGACAAAAACATTCCAGTTAAAGTACTATTTGATACAGGCGCGTCACGAAGCTCTATTGCAAAAAATGCAGTTAAATGTTGGATTTGAAATTGAAAAATCTCAAAGAACCCGTCAATGTCCATAATCCGATTGGGGGTTCCCTCGATCTTAGTTGGGTTTGTGGGGTGTCTGTCTCTTTTTCCTGTTATAAGTTCCATACCATCTCGATCATCATGAATTTTACCGAATTTGATCTTATTTTGGGATTAGACTGGTTAACCAAATATGAAGCAGAGGTTAAATGCACCGAGAGAGTTGTTAGGGCAAAGATTAAATCGGGGGATTATATCACCATACCATGTGAGGGTCCAAATTCAAATAGAAAAGACTTTTGGTTAGCTCTTGATGTCTCTCCTGCTCAAATAGAAAATATCCATGTAGTCACAGAGAATATATCGGACCTCATAAAAGGTATTCCTGTCGTCAAGAATTATGCAGATGTGTTCGAAGAAGTTGTTAGCTTACCTCCGAAGAGAGAAATTGATTTCAAGATCGCTTTAATTGCGAATGCAAGGCCAGTAGTGCACGCTATTCGGAGGATAACTCTAAAGGAGAAAGAAGAATTAGACAATCAAACTCGACAACTTGTATGGAAGGGTCTGATCAGGCCTAGTTTCTCGGACTGGGGAGCAACAGTGGTGTTTGTCCCAAAGTCAGATGGTACTCTTCGACTATGCGCAGATTATCGTGACTTAAATAAGCAGACAATAAAGAATAAATATCCATTGCCGCGAATCGATGATTTGTTGGATCGATTGAATGGTGCACAAGTATTTTCAAGGATGGACCTAGCTATAGGTTTCCATCAGCTTCGTATTGCCGAAGAGTGTGTTCCTATGACAACATTCAGAGGTCCAGATATGTAACGCTCCAGCTTACTTCGTTGATTTGATGAATCGAGTGTTCAGAGGAGTCTTGAATAAGTTTGTTCTGGTTTTTATTGATGATATTCTAATCTTCTCTAAGTCAAAGGCCGAATATGAAAAACATTTGGAGCAAGTTCTAGAAATTCTATGAAAGAATGTATTGAAAGCTAAACTTTCCAAATGTATATTCTGGCAAGATGAAGTAAAGTTTCTTGGCCACGTCGTATCAAAAGAGGGAATTGCTGTAGATCCAAGTAAAATCACCGCTGTTCAAAATTGGAAACAGCCTAGTACTCCCATAGAAGACCGAAGTTTTCTTGGATTGGCTAGTTATTATCGGAAGTTCGTTAAAGATTTTTCAAAGATATTTAGTCACTTAACAAAGCTTACAAAGAAGCACGCAAGATTCAAGTGGACTCCAGAATGTGAGGAGGCTTTTCAAAAGCTGAAATTAAGATTAACAACTGCTCCAGTGTTAACCATTATCGATGGCAATCAAGACTTGTAAGTCTGGACAGATGCATCTAGAGAAGGCCTTAGTGCAGTATTAATGCAAAGAGGTCAAGTGGTTGCTTATGCTAGCCGCCAGCTGAAGCCGCATGAGAAAAACTGCGTTACTCATGATCTTGAGTTGTTAGCCATTGTATTTGCTTTAAAAATCTGGAGACACTATCTTCTGGGTGAGAAATTCGAACTGTTTACAGATCACCAGTCGCTAAAGCACCTGTTCACCCAGAAAGACTTGAATCTGAGGCAGCAACGTTGGCTAGAGTTCCTTGCAGCATATGATTTTGAGATTCTATACACTCCAGGGAAAGCCAATGTCGTGGCCGTTGCGCTAAGTCGAAAGAATGCAATAATCGCCAGCTTTATTATTACGACTTCCTTGATTGACAAAATATCTATTCTTCAGAAGGATGATAATTTTATTAAGGATATGATCAGAAGGATTCAGAAAGGCGAACCCTCGTGTTTTCAAATAGATAACAATGGGACCCTGAGATTGAGAAGAAGGATTTGTGTTCCTGACGTCCCCGAGTTAAAAAGGGAAGTGTTAGACGAGTGTCACAAGTCCAAGCTGAGTATCCATCCAGGTGTGACCAAAATGTATAACGATCTCAAGCGAACATTCTGGTGGAAGGCTATGAAAAGGGGCGTTTCAATATATGTTAGCAGGTGCTCTACTTGCCAACTAGTCAAAAGTGACCAACAGAAACTGGCTGGATTGTTGCAACCGCTGGACGTTCCAGGTTGGAAGTGGGAACATATTTCCATGGACTTCATAGATGGTTTGCCCAGAACCAGGAAAGGAAATGACAGTATTTGGGTGATCGTAGATCGCTACAAGAAGACCGCCCATTTCATACCTGTCAGATCGAACAGAACTGCTTAGAGTCTGGCGCAGATTTATTTCAAGGAAATTGTTAGGCTACATGGAGTGCTGATCAGTATAATCAGTGATAGAGATCCAATATTTACTAGCAAATTCTGGGAGGCATTTCAAGTAGAACTGGGAACGAAGCTGAACTTGAGCACCTCTTATCATCCTCAGACAGATGGTCAGACTGAGAGGGTGAATCGTATACTAGAAGATTTATTGCGGGCTTGTGTTCTAGATTTTGGTGGATCATAGGAAGACCATTTACATTTGGCTGAGTTCTCATACAACAACAGCTACAAAGTGAGCCTGACAATGTCACCATTCGAAGCATTGTATGGTAGACCGTGCCGATCTCCAACTTGTTTGGTCGAACCTGGCAATAGACTTGTATTGGGACCTAATATGATTCGCGAAGCTGCGGACAAAGTCGATTTCGTTAAGAAACGATTGCTCGCCGCTCAAAGCCGACAGAAGAGCTATGTTGATTCGAGAAGAAGAAATTTGGCTTTTTCTGTTGGTGATTATGTGTATCTAAGGGTTTCTCCGATGAGAGGAGTGATTCGATTTGGCAAACTGGGAAGTTGGCGCCCAAATTTATTGGTCCATTCCCTATACTAGAACGGATTGGAACCCTCGCTTATAGAGTTCAATTGCCTGATTGGTTGCCTGGAGTACATGATGTATTTCACGTTTCTCAACTTCGAAAGCACGTTCACGATCCAGACTTGATCGTGGAAGAAGAAGCGCAATAGGATATAGAAATCACTCCAGAATTGGCTATGAGAAGAGAGCTGCTGAAGATTATTGGCAAAGAAACCAAAGAGCTGAGGAACAAGAAGTTTCACTTAGTCAAAGTGCAATGGAGTGGAGATCCGTGAGAATGTACTAGGGAAACAGAGGAAAGCATTAAGAAAGCCTATCCTAAGTGCAAGGTGGATATCTCTGATTGACTCTGGGGCAAGGTACATTTACTATACTTTTCATTACCGTTTTGTTCTCTACTTTGTTGTTATTTTCTTTTCATGGATGTAAACTTTTAATTCTATAGTCTGATTATTTTAAAAGAGTACATGAATTAATTAGTGTATTTTTGAAAAGTTAAAAACAAATTGATTGTTGTTTGTGTTGTGTGATAGTGGATTTGATTAGTTAAATTATTAGAAAGATAGTTAATTTAATCAATGAATGAAGGGTAAATCTATGCAATTAAATCGTATATCGAACTGATTTGAAAAATAGATAGAAAGATATACATGTGCATAATATATGTTTGAATAGGTAAAAGGATTAGCTGTTGAGTAAAGAATTTATTTGCATGCCCGACAAATAGGTAAACCTTAATGAGTTGGATGCGAAATATTATTATATCAACTCCTGTGAATGCCATTGGATGCGAAGTGCTGGTTGTTCAATGTGTAATAATAAACGTCGCCAGAGGATAGTAACAATTAATTTTGAACTACACTACATGGCATACTTCTTGAAGATAGGCATACTTCATCATATACCACATAAGCATTCGGAGCTTGTGTGACGAGTTCGAAGATTTACCATACGAGCGAGAGGCTTGTATGGCGATGACTATATATTACAGGTTGAACAGATGACTGATATGGACCATATAAAATGTAACGGTAAATTGCCATATTAATAAAAAAAACCACACGGGTCTGGAGATGACAATAAACACATCTCTCTGGTCATTAAGGCACAAAAACCATTTATAGGGTGACGAGAATTTATTCTCTAGAGTTATGATCTATACACACTCACCTATGGACACCGGAATATATCACTATAAATATGTGCATGCTTATTAGGATTTATTGGGTACCTAATACGGGCCAATAAATTTCCAAACCCCTCCCCGTACAAAGGAGGTTATGGCGAAATTTTTCGAAAATTCAAGGTGTTAGCCAAATTTTTGAAGAATTTGAAAATTCTCAGAAACTGAAAAGTTGTAGAATGGAAGCCAGAATGAAAGTAGAGTTGATTAATTAAACCACTTTCGACTTTGTTCCTTTTCGGGGACGAAAAGTTTTAAGTGGGGGAGATTGTAACAACCCGGAAAATCTGAACCAGTTTGAAAATTTTAAATTGGCTATTTTGGTGGAATTTAAAATATTTTAAATAATAACGACGAAAATTGTGTTTGAATCGATGTTTGAAAACCAATATAATTATTTTGAATTATAAACAAGGCCTGAAATGGCGCGGCAGTTTCAAATTTTCAATTCAAACTTTGACTGACTGTACTGGGTGCAAAATAAAACGGATTTTAGTGAAACCAAAAATATTTAAATCTTTTAGTGAATATCTTTCTAACAAATCTGAAAAATCAAAGTTTCGTAGCGGGAAGGAAAAGTTATGGCCAAATGAATTTTCAGAAAGGTCACTATAGAGTTGATATAGCTCGTGAAAATGGCCATTTTGCAAACGACCTCAGAATTCGACGAAACCACTTTTGTTGGATCCAGGATGTCAAATTATTGCTAGGTTTCAAATTTCATAATTTTCGAAGTTAGTATGTGAGCGTGGCAAAGGAAAATGTGTTTGGTAGATTTCTATTAAATTGGATCGACCAGAAAAGGGCCATTTTTCAAACGGTCTCAGAATTCGATGAAACTAGTTTTGTTGGGACCGTATCGTCAAAACATAGCTAGATTTATTTTTCGGGAATGTTATAAGCAGTATGTGGCCCTGGCAAATTAAAATGTACGTTCAAAACAGAATTTGAATGTTTTATGCTTTAATTTGAAAAATAACTGACTGTAACAGTCGAATTGGCCTACGAAACATATCCCATTTTGTCCGGGATGGGGGTATTTAGCTAGGGGCGACAGTCGTTGGGTTTGAATTGGTGTTCGTATGGAGAAACACTGTTTTAAAAATCAAATAAGTCACGGGCCAATAGGAAAATTCCTTCATAAATTAAAAATATAAAAAAATCCTGAAACCCTCTTCTCTATCGCGATAAACGGCAGAAGCCACCTCCCAACTTCCCGATCAGATTCCGCCCGCCTCGATCACTGATAGCCCCCGCCCCTTAGCTACTTTTGAAGCCCTTCCCCTCCTCTCCAGATCAAGACCGACCTCCATCGTCAAGTGTACCTCGAGAATAGGGCTTGGAAACCTGCGCCGCGTCACACCCCTTTTCTCCCCTGATCCTCCACCGAACTGAGCAAGGCTGGTGGCGCCGGAAAGCTCCTCCGACCCTCTTCGAAACTGCAGCGTCTGATCGTCCTATAGCATCGCGGATTTTGTGCAAATCTCTGACCTAGTTTCGAGCTGATAAGAGGAACGACGGTCTGGGTTAATCAGAGAAGAAGGTAACGTTTTTAAGCGCTGTAAATTTAATTAACTACGTTTTTAAGCTGTTCGATGTTTAAAAATCATATCTTTTTGCTATGTGGTCGAAATCCAGTGAAACAGAAACATCGGGACCGTGAAGACGTCCTCTATATTCTAGAAGAGACCGCGGATTTTTCTGAGCTCGCTAGGATTTTTAGAAAAGCAACAAACCAATGTGAGATTTCTGAATTATAAACGATATGGAAATGACGATGTATAAATTATATATTCGAAATATGAGTTATATAAGTGTTGTACACCTCATGTATAAGCGTTGTATAAGTTGTATGTTCGATGTATAAGTTATACATGCGTTGTAAAAATTATATATATGTTGAAATAGAAGTGAAATATTTATATTTATATATATATATATATATATATGCGCCCCTCGTCCACAAACCATGGACGATATTTATTGGTTGTGATTGGTGTGAAAATTGGTTGATAGCGAATGGTTGATTAGAATTGTTTGTAGTTGAAATTGATTGATTGTGGTTAAAAATAACCGTTTATGGTTGAGAATCATTCGGTTGAAACCACATAGGATTAGTTTGTGGAAAAGAAAAAAATAAACATGTCGCCTGTGTGCGAACTAGATGCATGAAATCCCCATTGCCAAAAGCTGCGAGGCTTTAAGGTAGAGCGAGGAGCCGTACTGGGGATGGTCCCGGTTTTAACTACCCTGCCGTTATGCTGCCAAAATTTTTAATAATATTCATGTGTTAGAATTATTTTCATGTGTTGAAACTATATTCGTGTGTTGAATAGAAATTCATGTGTTGAATAGAAATTCATGTATTGAATAGAAATTCATGTGTTGAACGACATTCGTGTTTTGAAATAAATTGTTTTATAATAAAAATCATATTTTTATCATCTATATGAACTATATAAAATAGCTGTGTTTTGAAATAGATTGTTTTATAATAAAAATCATATTTTTATCATCTATATGAACTATATAAAATAGTCGTGTTTTGAAAGAAATTGTTTTATAATAAAAAATCATATTTTTATCATCTATATGAACTATATAAAATAGTCGTGTTTTGAAAGAAATTGTTTTATAATAAAAATCATATTTTTATCATCTATATGAACTATATAAAATAGTCTTGTTCTGAAAGAAATTGTTTTATAATAAAAATCATATTTTTATCATCTATATGAACTGTATAAAATAGTCATGTTTTGAAAGAAATTGTTTTATAATAAAAATCATATTTTTATCATCTATATGAACTATATAAAATAGTCGGGTTTTGAAATAAATTGTTTTACAATAAAAATCACATTTTTATTATATACATGAAATGTTAAAAAAAAATTGAGGTGTTGAAATAAATGTCTTTTTGATAAAAATATCATTTTTATCAAATGTATGAAAAGAATATGGTTTTGAAATCGAAGAATAGATTATATATATATAATCAAAATAAATCAAATAAAGAAGCTATAGTTCGTGTTTTGAAACCATGATTTCAAACGATTAGTGCGGGAGATCCGACCATCGGATTTTCCCGAAACTGAAACCGTTGGGTTCGTTTTGGAAATATCTTTCCAACGACACCAACTTTGTAAAAATCCAACGGTTGGATTGTATGGAATGTTTAATTCAAATCTGAAGAAAAACAGCGCCAGAATCGATTATATATATATATATAATTAAAATAAATCGAATAACGACACTGCAGTTCGTATTTTGAAATCGAAACTTCAAAAGAGTGTACCGGGAGATCCGACCGTCGGATTTTCCCGAAACTGAAACTGTTGGATTCGTTTTGAAAAGATCTTTCTAATGATATAAAATTTGTGAAGATCCAACGGTTAGATTTTCAGATATGTGTAAATCAAATCTGAAGAAAAACAGCGCCACGGCCGCGTTATGGCCTGAAGCGTCGTTTGAATAAATTGGCTATTTTTAAATAAATAAAAATAGCGATAAATTGTTATAAAATATTATAAATGATATGGAATGGAAATAAACCGAATTTACCCGGTACATTAGATATTTGATGGTTGAATGTGTTTGACACGAAAATTATACTAAAGAATTTATCTTTGATAAAAATAATGGGAACCTTTCCCTAAGAACGTGAAATTTATAAACTAACTGAAGGTTAGCTAAGTCGAATGGTTTCCTAGGTTTTGATCTGATGTTGGTTTCGGCCTTCAGGGTTAATACTTGGGAAATCGTTCTGTAATGACCCGCAAATCCGTAACATCAGAGTTGACTATATACATCATACGTCCAACCCAAATATCACGAAAATACGGAACATTTTTTTTAGAAGAAAGAGATAGTAGAAGAACATAAATATCAACACAGAATCTCACATCGCAGCGGAACAAAATATAATATATCATATCTTTGGATTACAAAATTTGTACTGTATACACATATCATTATCAGAGTACAACACTTACAACACAACGGAACAACACTATAACTAGATAACGCTGAAGCCTCCTGCTCCAAGCTCCTTTAGATATATCTGAAAAATCCTGAACTACTTGACTGCCCGTACAAATTTAGGCACCCAAGAGTTTAGGTAGAACAAAACAAATAAACTCTGGGTCAGTCATGGGACTGGTATGAGTAAACAGTTTAAAACAGTTTCAGAAACTAAATGATATCTCATAAGACCACGCCGTATAACACGGAACGGGTTTTTCCCTTATGAAAATCCAAACACTTGATTCAACTTTATATCAAACTCTTTTGATATTATAATAATGTCTAAGTCAATTAAATAACAATCTAGTGGAACGTTTGCATCTCACGTTCCACATATATATACAATCAAAACCGCAAGCACGTATTGGGTAATGGATTTCCAACTATGACAAGGTATGGAATCACCTTCCGCTGGTATATCTCTAGAGGAGAATACACCGAGTTCAACAAGAACATCTTGCAACTCAGCCACACATGACCGACCACTCATTTCGCTTGAGTGTATCGAATGTATATCACCAACGATTGGGATCAGCAACCGTTTCCCGAATGGGACCGCATCGACAATAGATTTTTAGAAGTAAATGAAACTCTAGATCAGGTGATTATACAGCCTAATAGGTGCGACCTACATAGCCATGCTGCCTGCCCGATTTCTGTCATTTACCGGTTGATGAGGCTAGAAGCTACGCTTTATCATCACATCAGATTCACTTCGAATGACACATCGTCAAATCCATCAAATCACCGATTGACGTCCTCAACAGTACATTACGTGTTAGCTAAAAGAAGTTTCCTTCTCCGCTTCCACTCTTGGTACGGTTGAAGAAATCAATGTACGTGACCATTCTGGAAATACTCTGTCAGACATTCATCCATACAAGTCACCCAGGAACAGGATGAACCGAAGGTACTATTTCTATTAATAGAAAAAGTCCTTGTACTCTACTCCGTCTTCGACTTTCTTTATATAATCTGATTCGCACGCTACTGCCAATACGGAGTGGTTCTTCGGATAATAATCCAACCGGTCTCTCCATATTGACAACGATGGTCAAAACTTCGATAGTCTGTGATTTAACTATCGAATAAAAACAAGTGTTTCGATAGTCGATGATTTAACTATCGAATAAAACAAGTGTTCATCCAAACTTCCAACAATCACTGAGCCTTTAATTAATATTCCATTAATTAAATCACTTCTCTATTTCTTTATCAATATTTGTTAACCAAATATTTTCAATAACCATATTGGCTTTATACGTTCTTTGGAAAACATTTCCATATATCGCCTTCGTTTATTTTCTAAACTTTAGAAAATATATGTTATTTATAATTGGAAAATAATCCAATTACTTATCTCTTTCCGATCTCGTTTATTTCTATGCTTAGGAAATATTCTATTCTATTTCCAAGCTTCAACTTATTTGGGTTAAAACAGATGTTGTGTAAAACATCGGTACGACAACCCAAATACTATATTCAACTAACTCTCATTCAACATTGATCTTCGAGCCTGAAATCTTACTGTTTATTTGTTAATAATAAAATCAATCAAGTTGGGGTATAACTACCTCTCAGACCTTGACTGAATAACATTTATAACGTCAAACAGATATGACTACTTACTCGAATAATCAATACCATACGACTAATTCTTCACCTTTAAACACATATACTCTTTCTCTTTCTATTCTTACTAGATTTTATTCTTATACTTCCTTTTTGATTATACTATTCTATTTCTAAGTTCGTTTTCTTATCGACTTCTATATATTTTGATATGTAAATTTCTAATTATCAAATTATCTTAAAAATATTCTATCTCCTTAAATTCCCGGAAAAATCGCCATAACCTCCTTTGTACCGGGAGCATCGGGAATTTCAAATAGCTTTCCCAGTCCTTCTCATCTCAAAAAGAAAAAGAAAAAGCCAAGCGGCTTGCCGATACAGCGCATAAAATCTCATATATGAATTTAAATACGTACCTTTTTGTCGGGCATTCTATTTATTTCACTTCTATACTTTATTCCAAACCTGTCTCCTGTATATTTATACCTGTTCAATCTATTTAACTATACCAAATCGTTTTAACTCAATTTGTTAATTAAATCTGTTAATTAACTTCTTAGTCTAATCCACTTCTATTTATCCAAATCTATTTATTTTAAATCCCATTTGAATTTCTATATTCAAATTCTATTTGAAATACTATGTTCAAATTCTATAGTTAAACTCCATTTGAATTCTATTATTCAAATCTCTATTTTCAAAGTATACTTGAATTTCTCTTTTCAAATTCCATTTTAAATACTATATTCAAATTTCTTTTTGAATTCTCTTTTTCAAATTCTACATTCAAAGTCTATTTGAATTTCTCTGCATTATTTATAAACAACGTTTATAACTTCAATTCAAATCCCCTATTTCAATTTATAAACAAAGTTTATAAATTCGATTCATAACCCACTTTTCATTTATAAGCAAAGTTTATAAATTCGATCACTTGTTTTATATACCTTCAAAACAAGTTAATGTTTTCTATAGTTTTAAAGTCCATTTGAATTCTATATTCAAATACCATCGTTTAAAGTCCATTTGAATTTCTATATTCAAATCTATAGTTTTAAGTCCATTTGAATTTCTATATTCAAATCTATAGTTTTAAGTCCATTTGAATTTCTATATTCAAATCTATAGTTTTAAGTCCATTTGAATTTCTATATTCAAATTTCTATTTTCAAAGTCTACTTGAATTTATCTTTTCAAATTCCATTTGAAATACTATATTCAAATTTCTTTTTGAATTCTCTTTTTCAAATTCTACATTCAAAGTCTATTTGAATTTCTCTGCATTATTTATAAACAACGTTTATAACTTCAATTCAAACCCCACCTTTCTATTTATAAACAACGTTTATAAATTCGATTCAAATTCCATCTTTTCATTTATAAACAACTTTATAAATTCGATTCAAATTCCATATTTCCATTTATAAACAACGTTTATAAATTCCATTCAAATTCCATATTTCCATTTATAAACAACGTTTATAAATTCGATTCCTTGTTCATATGTATTCAAAACAAGTTAATGTTTCTATACTTCATTTAAAATTCAAATTCTATTTATAAAAATAGAATTCCCCTTTTAAATTTCAAATACCCTTTTTGATATTTTTATAAATCAATATTCAAGCCCAGGGATATTTTAAACAATCAAATCAACCAATTTTCAATCATTTGACTTTTAACACATCATATATGAATATATATATGAAATCAAACAGATAATATATTTTTGAGGAATCCAGTTGGATTCCTCCAACCTGTTTTCCTACATCCACAGATGTTAGTCAACATAGTAATACCCATCCTGCTTCGAGGCAGGATATCGCGGTATAGAAGGTCATCCACTAATCATAGCGTGGGGCGTATAGGGTAATCATCCGCTATGAAACTGCGGGCATCCGCTAATGAAACTGCGGGAATCCAACCAATCATCAACCCAATATATATATAATAGTCCTAAATAACTAATATATTTAAATTAACCAAACAGTATTCAAACAAGCAACAATAATTATTTTTAACGACATAAAAATAATTCTAATTAAATGGTGAGTGAGGTTTACTCACCGTGTATTTAATTTTCTGAACACTGATTAGATGAAGCATCTTTGCAGCCACGGATCAACTTGAATTATCTCGAATAAATTTATTTCGTACCTTACTATTTATCGCCAACTCCTTTACTAACCACAACTGCTACGATACCAACAACCTTCTGTGTGAAAACCCGTAACTTCCCCGTAAAGGAAAGCGTCGGATAGTTCGAGAACAAACCACAACAGAACACATACAGAAGAACGTTTCATTGTATATTACAACAATGCATCAGATTACAAGAATATACAGAGTATAAATGAATATTACACAGAAATATCAGAGATTTAAATTACATTTAAATACATAGCAGCGGAAAATAATACAATACACAACTAGAAGAGATATACGGATACAAAGCTTTCCGGATATCGTTCCAGCTGTAAACCAGGATCCTGTGAATATAAATCTGCAAAACCAAAACTACTAGCTGCCCGTGTCAAAATAAGGGCACCCAGATTTTAGGTTAAAACAATAAACTCCAGGTCAGTCATGTGACTGGTGTGAAAACTAAAACAGTTATTAATCTTTATTTTTAAAGTTAGGTAAATCAAGGGACCACGCCGTATAACACGGAACGGGTTTCCTCCCAAGAATACCAGTGCATAAAACAAACAGCGCAATGCTAAATAAAGAAAAATGAAGCTGTTATAAGACCCAGGTCTTATCACACAATGCAAACGCAAGCCGGGGGATAGGGTTTTCCCTTATAACAGCCAAAGAATGGTTGATACGGTTAAAACAAATCATTGATACTATTATAAGTGCATAGTGTCAAAACAATTTCAAATCATAAGTATCAATCATAGGCGGCATAAGCGCCCCATCCCACTATGTCGCCATATATAGGATTACAATTAAAACCGCAAATGTCACGTATTTGGAAATTGGATTTCCGTCTATGAACCGAGGCAAAAGATAGTCCTCAACCGATTCGAGACGCTCTAGTCCGTGTCTCAGGACCCAGACACAGGTGGGCCCTTGGATCCTCAGGGCCGGTCCACCGATGTGGATTAAAATGCCTGAACACTACGTTTCCCCACCCTATGGGGTGTAAGTCTGGCCCGTCAGCCGACCAGAAGCATCGGCCGAAACCGATATAACCGAGGCGCCTCGCAACAGCAACAACCACATAAGTCAAACTCGTCAGGGCGTGTAAAACCACTGACGCCACTTCTAACTAGAAAGAAACGCATGCCCTCCCTGACGTCCTCTCCCGTTTTTGGTTCATACCGGGTGTGAAACACGCGAAGTAAACGTTACACAAAGCTACGCCACAAAGGCCTTGCTTTGATCATCACCACAAGACTTTGCTTTTCAACAGAAGCCTCGATCAATTGCCACTTAGGCATGCCACACAGGCAATTCACTCCATGCGTTTGATATCCATCAATATATAACCCCTGAGCTCGTACGTCTCAGAGAAGGGCGTTAAGCAAGAGAATAAATTCTCCGCCGCCAAACAGATATATATTTAATAGAAATCAACCACACAGACTAAAATCCAATGTCAGACACACATTCCATTTACAAGTCCGTTCTGGGTCTGAACGAAACCGGAGGCACCTAGTACCTCGCATATCCATCGATCTCCAAGTACGTCTGGACGATCACTAACTGTTTCCATCTTCTTGGGTGTACAGCCCAATCAAGATCATCAGTTATCACCCAAACGACGTGAAGACCTCCGGTCTTCGACCATCGTCTTCATCTTCGACTTATCGTCGTATCAGTTATTCAGAATGGGATGAACCCGGTCTTTCCGAATAACTCGCGTATATTTTAAATAAGTGTTAGACAAACACAACATACGCCTCATTCCAATTCATTAGTCACTAACCGTAAATTAATCAAGAGAATAATTCCCCAAATATTAACCCCGAAGGCCGAAACCAACATCAGATCAATATCCAGAAAACCATTCTGCTTGGCTAACCGACAGTTAGTTTCTAAATTTCACGTTCAAATCTAATTAAAGATTTAACTATCGCCTGGAGCAAAACTGGTGATACTCCATTCTCGATCTTTTCAATCTAATTAAAGATTCATTAAAACTCCACTTAGTTTTAATCATTATCTGGGTTAAAGAATCAGTGTCATTTAAAACACGATTCACGATAAACCCAAAATCACATTCCATTAATTATCGGGTTAAAGAACAAGTGTTATTTAAAACACTGTTCACGATAAACCCAAAAATCAATACCAATTCAATTCCAATTAAATATCATTTAATTGGTACACTTCATTAAATCTAAATAAAAAGATTTAATCTTTTCTCAACTGGGTTCAAGAACAGTGTTAGTGAAGACACCATTCACGACAAACCCAAATCACATTTGATATTCAACACAAGGCTCTGAATAGAAAATATCCCGGCTTATATTCAATATCAAATTCTCTGACAGACAGATATCGTATGGGAAATAACGATATATATATCTATATCTTTCAAATTTCCATAACAACATCTGTATAATCACGAAATCCAACATCGAAATATTCCGAAGACAATTTCGATTCAAATCCACTCCAATGCAATCATTGGAAATTCTGGTTATGTTTAAAACCCTTTTCCAATTCAATTTATTTATTTAAAAATAAATAGAATTATATTTCTAGTTCAAAACTAGTTCATTTCGATAAAAATCCATTTTTTATCTTTTCAAATATGGATTTTTTCATCCCAATTCTTTCTAAATCATTTCTTATGATTTTACACAAATTATTGCTATTTTTAATAATTTTATCAAGGCCCGTACAGTCGATTTCCATCAATGGCCATCGAACTGCACTTACAGCGACCTTTTTCGAATTTGATTTGGACGTATCTCCAAATCCAACCGTTAGATTTCAAATTTCTAACATTCATTAGAAAGCTCTTTTCGATACGAACCCAACGGTTCCGGTTTTAGGAGAATCCGACGGTCGGATCTCCCGTAATGTCCGTTCGAAATAAATGGTCGAAATTCGCGAACTACCGCGACGCGGCGTGTTCTATTCAGGCCATTATATTATATATAATATATATAATATATATTTCGTCGATTTCTATTTAAAACGAATTATATAAATAGTTTTAAATTCGTTTCAAAAGCAATTTCAACTTCCTTTTCAATTCAAATCAAAATTGAATTCTTCTTTATAAATTCGTTTCAAAATTCATTTCTATTCAATTCAAATTTCAATTCAATTTGAATTCATTTCAATTCGTTTTCAATTCAATTTGAATTCGTTTTCAATTCATTTCGAAATCGTTTTCAATTCAATTCATTTCGAAATCGTTTTCAATTCAATTTGAATTCGTTTTCAATTTATTTCGAAATCGTTTTCAATTCAATTCATTTCGAAATCGTTTTCAATTCATTTCATTTCGAAATCGTTTTCAATTCAATTCATTTCGAAATCGTTTTCAATTCATTTCATTTCGAAATCGTTTTCAATTCAATTCATTTCGAAATCGTTTTCAATTCATTTCATTTCGAAATCGTTTTCAATTCAATTCATTTCGAAATCGTTTTCAATTCAATTCATTTCGAAATCGTTTTCAATTCAATTCATTTCGAAATCGTTTTCAATTCATTTCATTTCGAAATCGTTTTCAATTCATTTCATTTCGAAATCGTTATATATTCAATTCATTTCGAAATCGTTTTCAATTCAATTCATTTCAAAATCGTTTTCAATTCATTTCATTTCGAAATCGTTAAAATCGATATAAATATCGTTCACGTCAAAATGGCGTCAATCTAATCAACACGGCTTCATAAATTTCTATTTTCAAAATAGTTGTTATTATCAAAATATTTCGTTCAACACATGACCAATCTCAATGAATGAGTACTGTCAACACATGAACTTTTATTTTATATCGATAAAGATGTAAATTTTAATACTAAAATATTTCGTTCAACACATGACCAATCTCAATGGATGAGTACTGTCAACACATGAACTTTTATTTTATAATATTCTTTATTTTTCAAATTGGAATGAGGCCCAATCAATTACCATATAAAGATTTTTATATGGATTTCCATACAACACATGTATTTAATAGCATTGAAAATAATCAACCATCAACCAAAGTGCACTACACTGTATAAGCATCAAATATAGATATTCAACGCTTATAACAGCCTGTCAATCAATCGATCGACATATTTAATCAATCAGGATGAGTGAACTTCAAATTTCATCCCAACACCCGTGTGGGGTTTCAACCAATCAAACACATATTTTATTCGTGCAGTTGGGCGATGTGTAAAATTTATCGACCCAATCAATGTCCTTCAAATAGGTGTACATAAACAAACCGTTCGGTTTATAAATGAATATTTTATTTTATTCACTTCACGTTAAAAATTATATTTTTAACGATAAAACATTTTATTTCAACCTATGAATTTCTATTCAATTCATTTACACAATAAAATGATATTTTTATTTTTCTAACATATTTTAGAAAATTTCGGCGGCATAACGGCACGATACTAGAAACGGGACGAGGCCTAGCCTTATCCCCGGTCTAGTGAAGGCCCACGCCATTCACACATCAATCAAATCAATTTCATCTCACCAAACAATTCAATTCAAACAAATAATTCAACTAATCTATGCAACCAAACAAACAAGTCCATGGTCTGTGGACGATTGTGTCGGGTGCTACTAAGCACCGTCTGCATCCTAGTATATATATATAACTAGAAAATAGATTGAAAGGTGAGAAATTCTCACAAATAGCTATCCTAGCTCCACAGCACTTCATTTGCAGAAGTCTTCGTCGTTTCGCCTTTTTGTCACCTTCGTTGCCCAAGGCCACTATATATATAAAAATCGAATTTTAATTTCAAAGTTCAATATGTAAAAATCGAATTTTTATTTCAAAGTTCAATATATAAAAATCGAATTTTTATTTCAAAGTTCAATATATAAAAATCGAATTTTTACTTCAAAGTTCAATATATAAAAATCGAATTTTTATTTCAAAGTTCAATATATAAAAATCGAATTTTTACTTCGCTTTCCTATGTATAAAAAACCAAATCTTTTATATGATAAAAATTAAATCTTTCTAAGGATAAAAATCTAATCTTTTCAATTCAAAAATCATATCTTTACATAAACAAGTTTCTTATCTTTACATAAATATGAATTATAACTTCATATATAAAACAAACTTTTCAAACGATAAAAATCATTGCTTTTCAATTCAAAAATCATATCTTTTCTTCGTAAAAATTCAATCCTTTCTCTAATTTAAAAATAAGAATTTTATAAAATAAAACTTAAATAAAATCAGAAAAAGAAACTATGTTTGTTTGTGTTTTTTTTTCCCTAACTAAAAGAGAGAAAGAAAAGAAAGGAAAAAAAATGAAAAAGAATAAAACAAAATAATAAACTCACAGCGTTTCTTTTAGAGGGAGGGGGGTTGTTTGCGTCACTGGAGGGGGAGGGGCTGGTGGTGGTCGCGGGGCCGGTGGTGGCGTCTTCAGGCGATGGGCGGTGGACTATGGAGAACTGGGGGTTTTCAAATCGATTTGGGGTATGGGGCGTTAGGGGTTCGGGGCGGTTTCGATGGGAGAGGAAGGGGAGAGAGAGGCGGAGCTCGGGGAGGTGGGGCGGCGAGTGGGAGGGGGAGGCGGCGAGGTCAAGGCGGAGGCATCAGATCGATTTGGTTTTTTTTTTTTTTTTTCGATTTCTGTTTCGTTTGAACCGGGGGGGGGGCCTGGTTAAAGAGAGGGGTTAGATTAATTTTTTTTATTATTATTATTATTTAATTATTAAATTTTTTTTGCAAAAAGGTTGACTTTTACATACGACCTCGAAACGAGGCCCACCGCCTGTCGCCCATAGCGTTTCACCCCCATTCCGAACACAATGGGATATGTATCGCAAACTGATTCGATTGTTACAATCAGTTTCCTTTTGAATTTTCATTTAAATCACTATATTGAATTTTAAACGTACATTTCAAATTACCGGGGTCACATACTAACTAGAAAAATTCCAGAAAAATATTTTCTAGCTTCGTATTGACGATACGGTCCTAACAAAACTAGTTTCGTCGAATTCTGAGACCGTTGGAAAAATGGCCAATTTCCAGTCGATTAAAATCAACTGAAACTGGTCAAACGCGTTTTCCTTTGCCACGCTCACATATTGATTCGAAAAATTATGAAATTTGAAACCTAGCAATAACTTTACATCCCGGACCCAACAAAACTGGTTTCGTCGAAATCCGAGGTCGTTTGCAAAATGTCCATTTTTAAGGGCCTGAATTCCATAGCGACTATTCAGAATTTTCAACTGGACATATCTCTTGATTCACGTTATGAAATCTTAATTTTTCGGATTCGTTGGAAAGATATTCACAATTAGATCCCATTATTTTTGGTTTCACTAAAATCCGGATTGTTTTGCACCCGGTACATTCAATTGAAGTTTGAAATCGAATTATCGAACTACCGCGCCATTTTCAATTCTATTTATAATTATATATAAATATTTATATTCTAACGACGACGCGTATAATATATACGTTCTATTTCTATTCAAAATAAATTTCTCGTCGATATTATTTAAAATAATTCATTTTAAATAAATAAAATTCGCTAAAATTGCCAAAATAAAAATTTTAAATTGGCCCAGATTTTCGGGTTATTACAATCTCCCCCACTTAAAACTTTTCGTCCCCGAAAAGGAACAAAGTCGAAAGTGGTTTGATTATTCAGCTCTACGTTCGATCTGGCTTCCATTTTCCAACTCTTTAGTTTCTGAGAATTTTCAAAATTTCAAAAATTTGGCTAACACCCTAAATTTTCGAAAAATTTCGCCATAACCTCCCCTGCACCGGGAGCATCGGGGAATTTCAAATAGCTTCCCCGGTCCTTCAGATCTCAAAAAGAAAAAGAAAAAGCCAAGCGGCTAGCCAATAGGCTCATAAAATCATCATCACCCAAACAAAACAGGAAATTATGTAGTAAACATGTACCTATTTGTCGGGCAAACAAATTTTATTCTCTGCTCTAGCCTCCTTGCTATGACCTGTTCAAAGATATATATGTATATGCAAGCAAATGCAATCAATTTTCAATATAATTCAATAATTGATTCAATTAGGCTAATAGTTCAAAATTATCAAACAATTAAACAAACAACACAATCATCAATCAATTAGTGAATTAGAGTTTCAAATTCATAATTTTGATACATATACAAAAATCAAATTTTGATGCCAAATCACAACAATGTATTCTAACTATATTAGTTTTGGTTCTCACACCAGTCTAATGGAAATATATAGAAATCACACCTTCGTCACTCGAAAATAAATGCTGATGATGTTTCGAACAACCATCAGAACATTGTCGGGCTACTAGAGTGCGGTTCTATATCTACCCGGTATATTAAAACTTCGAATATACGCGGATCAGACGTATACGCAAAATCTATATATACTGGATTGTCCAAATCTATATAAATAGATAATCAAATACGAATAATTGATTTAAATTTTCAAAACAAATTTGACTTTCATTTTAAAAATATACTCTTCACACTCGTTCTAGGATACTACTGATCCCATCTCTAACGAGTCATCCCATTGGATATTACTAATCCAATATCTGATGAATTCTTTCGTATGGTTCTAATGTGTCTTGTTCTCTGAGCTTTGTAAACCAAAGCTCTGATACCAACTGTGAAAACCCGTAACTTCCCCGTAAAGGAAAGCGTCGGATAGTTCGAGAACAAACCACAACAGAACACATACAGAAGAACGTTTCATTGTATATTACAACAATGCATCAGATTACAAGAATATACAGAGTATAAATGAATATTACACAGAAATATCAGAGATTTAAATTACATTTAAATACATAGCAGCGGAAAATAATACAATACACAACTAGAAGAGATATACGGATACAAAGCTTTCCGGATATCGTTCCAGCTGTAAACCAGGATCCTGTGAATATAAATCTGCAAAACCAAAACTACTAGCTGCCCGTGTCAAAATAAGGGCACCCAGAGTTTAGGTTAAAACAATAAACTCCAGGTCAGTCATGTGACTGGTGTGAAAACTAAAACAGTTATTAATCTTTATTTTTAAAGTTAGGTAAATCAAGGGACCACGCCGTATAACACGGAACGGGTTTCCTCCCAAGAATACCAGTGCATAAAACAAACAGCGCAATGCTAAATAAAGAAAAATGAAGCTGTTATAAGACCCAGGTCCTATCACACAATGCAAACGCAAGCCGGGGGATAGGGTTTTCCCTTATAACAGCCAAAGAATGCTTGATACAGTTAAAACAAATCATTGATACTATTATAAGTGCATAGTGTCAAAACAATTTCAAATCATAAGTATCAATCATAGGCGGCATAAGCGCCCCATCCCACTATGTCGCCATATATAGGATTACAATTAAAACCGCAAATGTCACGTATTTGGAAATTGGATTTCCGTCTATGAACCGAGGCAAAAGATAGTCCTCAACCGATTCGAGACGCTCTAGTCCGTGTCTCAGGACCCAGACACAGGTGGGCCCTTGGATCCTCAGGGCCGGTCCACCGATGTGGATTAAAATGCCTGAACACTACGTTTCCCCACCCTATGGGGTGTAAGTCTGGCCCGTCAGCCGGCCAGAAGCATCGGCCGAAACCGATATAACCGAGGCGCCTCGCAACAGCAACAACCACATAAGTCAAACTCGTCAGGACGTGTAAAACCACTGACGCCAATTCTAACTAGAAAGAAACGCATGCCCTCCCTGACGTCCTCTCCCGTTTTTGGTTCATACCGGGTGTGAAACACGCGAAGTAAACGTTACACAAAGCTACGCCACAAAGGCCTTGCTTTGATCATCACCACAAGACTTTGCTTTTCAACAGAAGCCTCGATCAATTGCCACTTAGGCATGCCACACAGGCAATTCACTCCATGCGTTTGATATCCATCAATATATAACCCCTGAGCTCGTACGTCTCAGAGAAGGGCGTTAAGCAAGAGAATAAATTCTCCGCCGCCAAACAGATATATATTTAATAGAAATCAACCACACAGACTAAAATCCAATGTCAGACACACAGTCCATTTACAAGTCCGTTCTGGGTCTGAACGAAACCGGAGGCACCTAGTACCTCGCATATCCATCGATCTCCAAGTACGTCTGGACGATCACTAACTGTTTCCATCTTCTTGGGTGTACAGCCCAATCAAGATCATCAGTTATCACCCAAACGACGTGAAGACCTCCGGTCTTCGACCATCGTCTTCATCTTCGACTTATCGTCGTATCAGTTATTCAGAATGGGATGAACCCGGTCTTTCCGAATAACTCGCGTATATTTTAAATAAGTGTTAGACAAACACAACATACGCCTCATTCCAATTCATTAGTCACTAACCGTAAATTAATCAAGAGAATAATTCCCCAAATATTAACCCCGAAGGCCGAAACCAACATCAGATCAATATCCAGAAAACCATTCTGCTTGGCTAACCGACAGTTAGTTTCTAAATTTCACGTTCAAATCTAATTAAAGATTTAACTATCGCCTGGAGCAAAACTGGTGATACTCCATTCTCGATCTTTTCAATCTAATTAAAGATTCATTAAAACTCCACTTAGTTTTAATCATTATCTGGGTTAAAGAATCAGTGTCATTTAAAACACGATTCACGATAAACCCAAAATCACATTCCATTAATTATCGGGTTAAAGAACAAGTGTTATTTAAAACACTGTTCACGATAAACCCAAAAATCAATACCAATTCAATTCCAATTAAATATCATTTAATTGGTACACTTCATTAAATCTAAATAAAAAGATTTAATCTTTTCTCAACTGGGTTCAAGAACAGTGTTAGTGAAGACACCATTCACGACAAACCCAAATCACATTTGATATTCAACACAAGGCTCTGAATAGAAAATATCCCGGCTTATATTCAGTATCAAATTCTCTGACAGACAGATATCGTATGGGAAATAACGATATATATATCTATATCTTTCAAATTTCCATAACAACATCTGTATAATCACGAAATCCAACATCGAAATATTCCGAAGACAATTTCGATTCAAATCCACTCCAATGCAATCATTGGAAATTCTGGTTATGTTTAAAACCCTTTTCCAATTCAATTTATTTATTTAAAAATAAATAGAATTATATTTCTAGTTCAAAACTAGTTCATTTCGATAAAAATCCATTTTTTATCTTTTCAAATATGGAGTTTTTCATCCCAATTCTTTCTAAATCGTTTCTTATGATTTTACACAAATTATTGCTATTTTTAATAATTTTATCAAGGCCCGTACAGTCGATTTCCATCAATGGCCATCGAACTGCACTTACAGCGACCTTTTTCGAATTTGATTTGGACGTATCTCCAAATCCAACCGTTAGATTTCAAATTTCTAACATTCATTAGAAAGCTCTTTTCGATACGAACCCAACGGTTCCGGTTTTAGGAGAATCCGACGGTCGGATCTCCCGTAATGTCCGTTCGAAATAAATGGTCGAAATTCGCGAACTGCCGCGACGCGGCGTGTTCTATTCAGGCCATTATATTATATATAATATATATAATATATATTTCGTCGATTTCTATTTAAAACGAATTATATAAATAGTTTTAAATTCGTTTCAAAAGCAATTTCAACTTCCTTTTCAATTCAAATCAAAATTGAATTCTTCTTTATAAATTCGTTTCAAAATTCATTTCTATTCAATTCAAATTTCAATTCAATTTGAATTCATTTCAATTCGTTTTCAATTCAATTTGAATTCGTTTTCAATTCATTTCGAAATCGTTTTCAATTCAATTCATTTCGAAATCGTTTTCAATTCAATTTGAATTCGTTTTCAATTTATTTCGAAATCGTTTTCAATTCATTTCGAAATCGTTTTCAATTCATTTCATTTCGAAATCGTTTTCAATTCAATTCATTTCGAAATCGTTTTCAATTCATTTCATTTCGAAATCGTTTTCAATTCAATTCATTTCGAAATCGTTTTCAATTCATTTCATTTCGAAATCGTTTTCAATTCAATTCATTTCGAAATCGTTTTCAATTCAATTCATTTCGAAATCGTTTTCAATTCATTTCATTTCGAAATCGTTTTCAATTCATTTCATTTCGAAATCGTTATATATTCAATTCATTTCGAAATCGTTTTCAATTCAATTCATTTCAAAATCGTTTTCAATTCATTTCATTTCGAAATCGTTAAAATCGATATAAATATCGTTCACGTCAAAATGGAGTCAATCTAATCAACACGGCTTCATAAATTTCTATTTTCAAAATAGTTGTTATTATCAAAATATTTCGTTCAACACATGACCAATCTCAATGAATGAGTACTGTCAACACATGAACTTTTATTTTATATCGATAAAGATGTAAATTTTAATACTAAAATATTTCGTTCAACACATGACCAATCTCAATGGATGAGTACTGTCAACACATGAACTTTTATTTTATAATATTCTTTATTTTTCAAATTGGAATGAGGCCCAATCAATTACCATATAAAGATTTTTATATGGATTTCCATACAACACATGTATTTAATAGCATTGAAAATAATCAACCATCAACCAAAGTGCACTACACTGTATAAGCATCAAATATAGATATTCAACGCTTATAACAGCCTGTCAATCAATCGATCGACATATTTAATCAATCAGGATGAGTGAACTTCAAATTTCATCCCAACACCCGTGTGGGGTTTCAACCAATCAAACACATATTTTATTCGTGCAGTTGGGCGATGTGTAAAATTTATCGACCCAATCAATGTCCTTCAAATAGGTGTACATAAACAAACCGTTCGGTTTATAAATGAATATTTTATTTTATTCACTTCACGTTAAAAATTATATTTTTAACGATAAAACATTTTATTTCAACCTATGAATTTCTATTCAATTCATTTACACAATAAAATGATATTTTTATTTTTCTAACATATTTTAGAAAATTTCGGCGGCATAACGGCACGATACTAGAAACGGGACGAGGCCTAGCCTTATCCCCGGTCTAGTGAAGGCCCACGCCATTCACACATCAATCAAATCAATTTCATCTCACCAAACAATTCAATTCAAACAAATAATTCAACTAATCTATGCAACCAAACAAACAAGTCCATGGTCTGTGGACGATTATGTCGGGTGCTACTAAGCACCGTCTGCATCCTAGTATATATATATAACTAGAAACTAGATTGAAAGGTGAGAAATTCTCACAAATAGCTATCCTAGCTCCACAGCACTTCATTTGCAGAAGTCTTCGTCGTTTCGCCTTTTTGTCACCTTCGTTGCCCAAGGCCACTATATATATAAAAATCGAATTTTAATTTCAAAGTTCAATATATAAAAATCGAATTTTTATTTCAAAGTTCAATATATAAAAATCGAATTTTTATTTCAAAGTTCAATATATAAAAATCGAATTTTTACTTCAAAGTTCAATATATAAAAATCGAATTTTTATTTCAATGTTCAATATATAAAAATCGAATTTTTACTTCGCTTTCCCATGTATAAAAAACCAAATCTTTTATATGATAAAAATTAAATCTTTCTAAGGATAAAAATCTAATCTTTTCAATTCAAAAATCATATCTTTACATAAACAAGTTTCTTATCTTTACATAAATATGAATTATAACTTCATATATAAAACAAACTTTTCAAACGATAAAAATCATTGCTTTTCAATTCAAAAATCATATCTTTTCTTCGTAAAAATTCAATCCTTTCTCTAATTTAAAAATAAGAATTTTATAAAATAAAACTTAAATAAAATCAGAAAAAGAAACTATGTTTGTTTGTGTTTTTTTTCCTAACTAAAAGAGAGAAAGAAAAGAAAGGAAAAAAAATGAAAAAGAATAAAACAAAATAATAAACTCACAGCGTTTCTTTTAGAGGGAGGGGGGTTGTTTGCGTCACTGGAGGGAGAGGGGCTGGTGGTGGTCGCGGGGCCGGTGGTGGCGTCTTCAGGCGATGGGCGGTGGACTATGGAGAACTGGGGGTTTTCAAATCGATTTGGGGTATGGGGCGTTGGGGGTTCGGGGCGGTTTCGATGGGAGAGGAAGGGGAGAGAGAGGCGGAGCTCGGGGAGGTGGGGCGGCGAGTGGGAGGGGGAGGCGGCGAGGTCAAGGCGGAGGCATCAGATCGATTTGTTTTTTTTTTTTTTTCGATTTCTGTTTCGTTTGAACGGGGGGGGCCTGGTTAAAGAGAGGGGTTAGATTTTTTTTTTTTTATTATTATTATTTAATTATTAAATTTTTTTTGCAAAAAGGTTGACTTTTACATACGACCTCGAAACGAGGCCCACCGCCTGTCGCCCATAGCGTTTCACCCCCATTCCGAACACAATGGGATATGTATCGCAAGCTGATTCGATTGTTACAATCAGTTTCCTTTTGAATTTTCATTTAAATCACTATATTGAATTTTAAACGTACATTTCAAATTACCGGGGTCACATACTAACTAGAAAAATTCCAGAAAAATATTTTCTAGCTTCGTATTGACGATACGGTCCTAACAAAACTAGTTTCGTCGAATTCTGAGACCGTTGGAAAAATGGCCAATTTCCAGTCGATTAAAATCAACTGAAACTGGTCAAACGCGTTTTCCTTTGCCACGCTCACATATTGATTCGAAAAATTATGAAATTTGAAACCTAGCAATAACTTTACATCCCGGACCCAACAAAACTGGTTTCGTCGAAATCCGAGGTCGTTTGCAAAATGTCCATTTTTAAGGGCCTGAATTCCATAGCGACTATTCAGAATTTTCAACTGGACATATCTCTTGATTCACGTTATGAAATCTTAATTTTTCGGATTCGTTGGAAAGATATTCACAATTAGATCCCATTATTTTTGGTTTCACTAAAATCCGGATTGTTTTGCACCCGGTACATTCAATTGAAGTTTGAAATCGAATTATCGAACTACCGCGCCATTTTCAATTCTATTTATAATTATATATAAATATTTATATTCTAACGACAACGCGTATAATATATACGTTCTATTTCTATTCAAAATAAATTTCTCGTCGATATTATTTAAAATAATTCATTTTAAATAAATAAAATTCGCTAAAATTGCCAAAATAAAAATTTTAAACTGGCCCAGATTTTCGGGTTATTACATTCTGCTTCCTCATCCATCGATCCACCTGTTGCGGCATTCCATCAAACACCTACCATGCATCACTGCTGCTCTTTCTTCCCTAACCTCGGCGTACCTTCTGAAGCCAAGGTTTGGAAATCCGACATCTTCCCCTTTCATCGCGAGTTACACCCAAAAATCCAGAATACTGATGCGACTTCCCACTTCCTGGCACTGCGACCCCTAGAACGTTGCTTCACGATGAACTCAAAGCTAGCTCATAAACCCCAAATCCCTCAGCATCGATCCGAGGCCTTCAACCTAACTCAACGTCGAAGAATCGATTTGCCCCCTTTTTTGCCGTTTTCCAAGGTGACATCGCACCTTCCTTAACTCGCGAGATCTACCCTAGTTGTATCCTTGCGAGCACCTCAAACTCGAGGTCGATCTTCTAGTAAGTCGTTGTCCTCCATCACGAGTTGGTTTTAGGGAGTGCGGCCATTTCTAAGGCTCTTGATTTCATTTTAAAGGATTAAAGGAAATAGGGGCCGCGGCTTGTTAATTTAGTGGAGGATTCGATCTTTTCTCTGTGAAGAACTAAATGAAAAAAATATACAACGGGAGTGCGATTTATACATGAACGTATGGCAAAACAAGGAGCCACGAGTTGTTTTGTTTGTGGACATGGAAGAAGCACGGTTTGTGGTAAAAAGAAATACACGGCTTTGTTATATTTTGAGGAAGAAAAGGATCCACAGTATAAGTTTTTAGTTGGAGGAAGGATAGCCACTTAATTAATTTGTTTATTTTTAGTTTAGTTTTTGATTAACCTTTATAATTAAATTATCCCACGGTTTTCGAACTCCTTCCTGAACCCAACAATTGTCAATCCTAGGGTAAAATCGCTATTCTGAACACACTGGGATATGTATCGAAGTCCAGTTCGATCATCCGGAACAGATATTAATTTAAATCAATATAAATTAATTTCAGACAATTTATTCTCCTTGATAATCAATAAATATTATTATCGTTATAAATTCAAATAAAATTTTCCTATAAATTATTTGAACTGTATTTAATTCAAATTAAAATTTGAATTCAACTCAATTCATTTTCGTATTCTGATAATTTAATATATTCAATATTAAATCGAAACTGATATTTAAATTGATAACTTAATGTAAATTTCCATTTATTTTATCACCTAAATATTTAAAAACCGTATTAAATATTCAAATTTAACCGGCGGAATATCCGGGTCATTACATTCTTCCCCACTTAAAATAATTTCGTCCTCGAAATTGCAAAGGTAGAAAAAGTGCTACAAACCCATTCTTTTCAAAACTTATTTATGTTGATACTCAACATTTCAAACTTCCTTACATACCTCTCTTTCGAATAAATCCTTATTCGATAACTCCTCCCTTCGAATAACTATATTCGATATTCTCTCTTTCGAATAACTAGATTCGAAAACCTTTCTTCGAATAAATTATATTCGATTTACTCTTATCAATTAACTCTATTGGATTTAACTCTTATCGATTAACTCCATCGAATAACTAAATTCGATAACTCCTTTCGAATAACCAATATTCGATAACTCCTTTTCTCTAGAATACACTATATTCGATAACTACTTCGAATAAGTGATATTCGATAACTTTACTCGATTAATTCCATTAGAATAACTCTAACTGGTTAATTCTAACTCTAATCGATTATTTCTAACTTTAATTGACTTCTCCTATTCGAATAACTCCTACTTGATAACGTGTATTCATTTACAAAAATTTACTTTTTTGTAACGGTACTTCACTTTATAAATGTTCTCTTTAATAACGTTACTTCACTTATACAAGTGTTGGGTACCCCTTCCATTTCAAACTATCAGTGTTAAAAACCAATATCTCTTCTCTATATAAGTTCAGACTTATATATTTCATCTATCCAATGATAAATATTCAATTTAATTTATAAACTGTTATTTATAAATTAACCTTTCCATTTATCTGTTAAAAACAGATTTCCATTTTCTATTCATCCTCTGAATATTCCTTTGATTAAACTCTATTTATTTAACAAATAAATATCTCATTTATAACATTCTATTTATTTTCTATAAATAAATATTTCCATTGAATCTATTTGTAAATGTTTTACAAATATTCCCTTTTCTATTTGTATGCACATAACTTCCTTTGTATTTGTGTTTTACAAATATATTTCCTCTATTCACCCCCAATTCATATTCCATTCACATTGATTTTACTCAATTTATCCATTTCGATCCATTTAACTTACTTAAGTTAAATTTAATTTCAATCATTCAAATTTCCATTAACTAGTTGCTAATTAACCGTTTTGCCTATTTCACCTTCGTATTTGAATATAACTTGTTCAAATATATGTCAATCTTAATTATAAACTAATCCAATTATAATTTCAACTCGAGTTATATATTCAATTTCGAATATAAATTCTCAATTTCCTTCAATTATCCAAAACCCAATTTCGATTCAAATTTCCTTTAACTAATTATTCTCCAATTTAGTTAATTCTATTTAACCATTTAAAATATGATTTTCGTCTTAAAAATCAGTTCACTTACTTCACTGGAGTTCATATTTATTTTATATCTCCAGTCTGGATTTTTTTCTAATGCCAATTCGGATTTTATTTCCTAAAAATCCTTTTATTTATTTATTTAAACCGTTATGGTTTTTATAATGGTTCTGGCGCCGCTTTTCTAAAAATTTGATTTTGACATAACTCAAAATCTATACGAAGAAATCCAGATTTTTCTCTTTCATTAGAAAACTATTATTCAACCGGTCCCGATGATTCTTGTTTCAAAGAATTCCGACTTCAATTGAGTTCTGTACGCTAAATTGAAGTTCGAATCGCCAATTTTCGAACTACCGCGCTATGGCGAGCTCGTTTTAGTTATATTTATAAATATAAACGTTTTAACTTCGTTTATAATAAATTCAACTCCATTCTGATATATTTTTAATATATACCCAACCCATTTCACAAAATATTCCCGATCTATTTCACTTCTAATATTCAAATCCTATATACTTACAATATTTAAATTCCATTGAATTTCTTTATTCAAACTCTATATTTGAATTCCTTCTATTCAATTTCTATTTGAATTTTTCTTCTATTCAATTCTATTTCAATTTCTTATTTTCAATTCCTATTTGAAATCCTTTATTCAAAACCCAATTCAAATCCCTTATTCAAATTCCATTGAATTTCTTTATTCAATTTATATTTAAATTCCTTTGTGCAATTCCTATTTGAAATCCTTATCTTCAATTCCTATTTGAAATCCTTTATTCAAATTCTATTTTAACTCCTTTTAATTCAAATTTTATTTAATTTCACTTTGAATTCAAATTCTATTTAAACTCCTTTTATTTAAAATTCTATTTCAAACTTTATATTTTCTTTGAATTCTAATATTCAACCTCCACTTTATATTCTTTTTGAAATTCTATTTAACCAAATTCCATTTGAATTCTAATATTCAAATCTCTATTTGATTTTTTTCTTTATTCAAATCCATTTGAATTCCTTTGAATTCAAATTCCATTTCAATATTTCTTATACAATTTCTATTTGAATTTTTCTTTATTCAAACTCATTTGAATTCCTTTAAATTCAAATCCTATTTCACTTTTATTTGAATTATATATATATATATATATATTCAAATTCCTTTATTTTACTTCTATTTGAAATCTATATTCCAATTCCCATTTCACTTCTATTTGAAATCTATATTCCCATTTCACATTTCAAAATTCCTTTGAAGTCATATAAATATATACATATATTTATATCTATCTCAAATTAAAAACATTTGAATTTTAAAACAACTTGTTTCTTTTCAAACAAATTTCCATCAAAACTTTTCTAAGGCAGCAATTCGTCACTTAGAAACTCGGAAATGAACACTGATGATGTTGCGACCATCATCAGAATTATTTCCCAGCCACTGAATGAGTCCAGTGCTATATTTCTTTCAAAATTCATTTAGAAAAATATTTTCCAAACTCCCAGGATTTTAAATTCTGAATTCTGGTTGGAATTCAATTTCAATTTATCACATTTGTATATTTGATTTCATATACAAATTCCATTGGTTATATATATAACTATTTCTGTTTTTATAATCTAATTCGATTATAATCCTAACAATCAACTTAACTATTTAAAAACAATATCGTGTCCAATCTCCTGTTCAAGTGTTTATAAACTCCTATCGACATCGTGGCGTCCCATAATTCGACCAAAATTTATAATCCACTCAACAGACTAGTCAACACAATATAAAACAGTTTTTATATCAAATACAAATACGCTCTCTCGTATATATATACGCTCAACTCATTCTAGGATACTACTGATCCTATCTCTAATGAGCACATTCCAACAAGCCTAGGTATTCGCTCAACCTAAGCTCTGATACCAACTGTAATGACCCACAAATCCGTAACATCAGAGTTGACTATATACATCATACGTCCAACCCAAATATCACGAAAATACGGAACATTTTTTTTTAGAAGAAAGAGATAGAAGAAGAACAGAAATATCAACACAGAATCTCACATCGCAGCGGAACAAAATATAATATATCATATCTTTGGAATACAAAATTTGTACTGTATACACATATCATTATCAGAGTACAACACTTACAACACAACGGAACAACACTATAACTAGATAACGCTGAAGCCTCCTGCTCCAAGCTCCTTTAGATATATCTGAAAAATCCTGAACTACTTGACTGCCCGTACAAATTTAGGCACCCAAGAGTTTAGGTAGAACAAAACAAATAAACTCTGGGTCATTCATGGGACTGGTATGAGTAAACAGTTTAAAACAGTTTCAGAAACTAAATGATATCTCATAAGACCACGCCGTATAACACGGAACGGGTTTTTCCCTTATGAAAATCCAAACACTTGATTCAACTTTATATCAAACTCTTTTGATATTATAGTAATGTCTAAGTCAATTAAATAACAATCTAGTGGAACGTTTGCATCTCACGTTCCACATATATATACAATCAAAACCGCAAGCACGTATTGGGTAATGGATTTCCAACTACAACAAGGTATGGAATCACCTTCCGCTGGTATATCTATAGAGGAGAATACACCGAGTTCAACAAGAACATCTTGCAACTCAGCCACACATGACCGACCACTCATTTCGCTTGAGTGTATCGAATGTATATCACCAACGATTGGGATCAGCAACCGTTTCCCGAATGGGACAGCATCGACAATAGATTTTTAGAAGTAAATGAAACTCTAGATCAGGTGATTATACAGCCTAATAGGTGCGACCTACATAGCCATGCTGCCTGCCCGATTTCTGTCATTTACCGGTTGATGAGGCTAGAAGCTACGCTTTATCATCACATCAGATTCACTTCGAATGACACATCGTCAAATCCATCAAATCACCGATTGACGTCCTCAACAGTACATTACATGTTAGCTAAAAGAAGTTTCCTTCTCCGCTTCCACTCTTGGTACGGTTGAAGAAATCAATGTACGTGACCATTCTGGAAATACTCTGTCAGACATTCATCCATACAAGTCACCCAGGAACAGGATGAACCGAAGGTACTATTTCTATTAATAGAAAAAGTCCTTGTACTCTACTCCGTCTTCGACTTTCTTTATATAATCTGATTCGCACGCTACTGCCAATACGGAGTGGTTCTTCGGATAATAATCCAACCGGTCTCTCCATATTGACAACGATGGTCAAAACTTCGATAGTCTGTGATTTAACTATCGAATAAAAACAAGTGTTTCGATAGTCGATGATTTAACTATCGAATAAAACAAGTGTTCATCCAAACATCCAACAATCACTGAGCCTTTAATTAATATTCCATTAATTAAATCACTTCTCTATTTCTTTATCAATATTTGTTAACCAAATATTTTCAATAACCATATTGGCTTTATACGTTCTTTGGAAAACATTTCCATATATCGCCTTCTTTTATTTTCTAAACTTTAGAAAATATATGTTATTTATAATTGGAAAATAATCCAATTACTTATCTCTTTCCGATCTCGTTTATTTCTATGCTTAGGAAATATTCTATTCTATTTCCAAGCTTCAACTTATTTGGGTTAAAACAGATGTTGTGTAAAACATCGGTACGACAACCCAAATACTATATTCAACTAACTCTCATTCAACATTGATCTTCGAGCCTGAAATCTTACTGTTTATTTGTTAATAATGAAATCAATCAAGTTGGGGTATAACTACCTCTCAGACCTTGACTGAATAACATTTATAACGTCAAACAGATATGACTACTTACTCGAATAATCAATACCATACGACTAATTCTTCACCTTTAAACACATATACTCTTTCTCTTTCTATTCTTACTAGATTTTATTCTTATACTTCCTTTTTGATTATACTATTCTATTTCTAAGTTCGTTTTCTTATCGACTTCTATATATTTTGATATGTAAATTTCTAATTATCAAATTATCTTAAAAATATTCTATCTCCTTAAATTCCCGGAAAAATTCGCCATAACCTCCTTTGTACCGGGAGCATCGGGAATTTCAAATAGCTTTCCCGGTCCTTCTCATCTCAAAAAGAAAAAGAAAAAGCCAAGCGGCTTGCCGATACGGCGCATAAAATCTCATATATGAATTTAAATACGTACCTTTTTGTCGGGCATTCTATTTATTTCACTTCTATACTTTATTCCAAACCTGTCTCCTGTATATTTATACCTGTTCAATCTATTTAACTATACCAAATCGTTTTAACTCAATTTGTTAATTAAATCTGTTAATTAACTTCTTAGTCTAATCCACTTCTATTTATCCAAATCTATTTATTTTAAATCCCATTTGAATTTCTATATTCAAATTCTATTTGAAATACTATGTTCAAAATCTATAGTTAAACTCCATTTGAATTCTATTATTCAAATCTCTATTTTCAAAGTATACTTGAATTTCTCTTTTCAAATTCCATTTTAAATACTATATTCAAACTTCTTTTTGAATTCTCTTTTTCAAATTCTACATTCAAAGTCTATTTGAATTTCTCTGCATTATTTATAAACAACGTTTATAACTTCAATTCAAATCCCCTATTTCAATTTATAAACAAAGTTTATAAATTCGATTCAAAACCCACTTTTCATTTATAAGCAAAGTTTATAAATTCGATCACTTGTTTTATATACCTTCAAAACAAGTTAATGTTTTCTATAGTTTTAAAGTCCATTTGAATTCTATATTCAAATACTATCGTTTAAAGTCCATTTGAATTTCTATATTCAAATCTATAGTTTTAAATCCATTTGAATTCAAATCTATAGTTTTAAGTCCATTTGAATTTCTATATTCAAATCTATAGTTTTAAGTCCATTTGAATTTCTATATTCAAATTTCTATTTTCAAAGTCTACTTGAATTTCTCTTTTCAAATTCCATTTGAAATACTATATTCAAATTTCTTTTTGAATTCTCTTTTTCAAATTCTACATTCAAAGTCTATTTGAATTTCTCTGCATTATTTATAAACAACGTTTATAACTTCAATTCAAACCCCACCTTTCTATTTATAAACAACGTTTATAAATTCGATTCAAATTCCATCTTTTCATTTATAAACAACTTTATAAATTCGATTCAAATTCCATATTTCCATTTATAAACAACGTTTATAAATTCAATTCAAATTCCATATTTCCATTTATAAACAACGTTTATAAATTCGATTCCTTGTTCATATGTATTCAAAACAAGTTAATGTTTCTATACTTCATTTAAAATTCAAATTCTATTTATAAAAATAGAATTCCCCTTTTAAATTTCAAATACCCTTTTTGATATTTTTATAAATCAATATTCAAGCCCAGGGATATTTTAAACAATCAAATCAACCAATTTTCAATCATTTGATTTTTAACACATCATATATGAATATATATATGAAATCAAACAGATAATATATTTTTGAGGAATCCAGTTGGATTCCTCCAACCTGTTTTCCTGCATCCACAGATGTTAGTCAACATAGTAATACCCATCCTGCTTCGAGGCAGGATATCGCGGTATAGAAGGTCATCCACTAATCATAGCGTGGGGCGTATAGGGTAATCATCCGCTATGAAACTGCGGGCATCCGCTAATGAAACTGCGGGAATCCAACCAATCATCAACCCAATATATATATAATAGTCCTAAATAACTAATATATTTAAATCAACCAAACAGTATTCAAACAAGCAACAATAATTATTTTTAACAACATAAAAATAATTCTAATTAAATGGTGAGTGAGGTTTACTCACCGTGTATTTAATTTTCTGAACACTGATTAGATGAAGCATCTTTGCAGCCACGGATCAACTTGAATTATCTCGAATAAATTTATTTCGTACCTTACTATTTATCGCCAACTCCTTTACTAACCACAACTGCTACGATACCAACAACCTTCTGCTTCCTCATCCATCGATCCACCTGTTGCGGCATTCCATCAAACACCTACCATGCATCACTGCTTCTCTTTCTTCCCTAACCTCGGCGTACCTTCTGAAGCCAAGGTTTGGAAATCCGACATCTTCCCCTTTCATCGCGAGTTACACCCAAAAATCCAGAATACTGATGCGACTTCCCACTTCCTGGCACTGCGACCCCTAGAACGTTGCTTCACGATGAACTCAAAGCTAGCTCATAAACCCCAAATCCCTCAGCATCGATCCGAGGCCTTCAACCTAACTCAACGTCGAAGAATCGATTTGCCCCCTTTTTTGGCGTTTTCCAAGGTGACATCGCACCTGCCTTAACTCGCGAGCGCTACCCTAGTTGTATCCTTGCGAGCACCTCAAACTCGAGGTCGATCTTCTAGTAAGTCGTTGTCCTCCATCGCGAGTTGGTTTTAGGGAGTGCGGCCATTTCTAAGGCTCTTGATTTCATTTTAAAGGATTAAAGGAAATAGGGGCCGCGGCTTGTTAATTTAGTGGAGGATTCGATCTTTTCTCTGTGAAGAACTAAATGAAAAAAATATACAACGGGAGTGCGATTTATACATGAACGGATGGCAAAACAAGGAGCCACGAGTTGTTTTGTTTGTGGACATGGAAGAAGCACGGTTTGTGGTAAAAAGAAATACACGGCTTTGTTATATTTTGAGGAAGAAAAGGATCCACAGTATAAGTTTTTAGTTGGAGGAAGGATAGCCACTTAATTAATTTGTTTATTTTTAGTTTAGTTTTTGATTAACCTTTATAATTAAATTATCCCACGGTTTCCGAACTCCTTCCTGAACCCAACAACTGTCAATCCTAGGGTAAAATCGCTATTCTGAACACACTGGGATATGTATCGAAGTCCAGTTCGATCATCCGGAACAGATATTAATTTAAATCAATATAAATTAATTTCAGACAATTTATTCTCCTTGATAATCAATAAATATTATTATCGTTATAAATTCAAATAAAATTTTCCTATAAATTATTTGAACTGTATTTAATTCAAATTAAAATTTGAATTCAACTCAATTCATTTTCGTATTCTGATAATTTAATATATTCAATATTAAATCGAAACTGATATTTAAATTGATAACTTAATATAAATTTCCATTTATTTTATCACCTAAATATTTAAAAACCGTATTAAATATTCAAATTTAACCGGCGGAATATCCGGGTCATTACACGTTCTCTTACTAATTTACGGTTAGTGACTGATGAATTGGAATGAAGCGTATGTTGTGTTTGTGTAGCACTTGTTTATTATATACGCGAGTTGCTCAGAAAGACCGGGTTTATCCCATTCTGAATAACTGAATCGACGATAAGAAGTCGATGATGAAGACGGTGGTTGAAGACCAGAGATCTTCACCTTGGTTGGATGGTAACTGATGTCTTGATTGGGAGGCATCCCGAAATATAGATAATAAGTGGTGATCGTCCAGACGTACGTGGAAGATCGATGGGTATGCGAGGTATATAGTGCCTCTGATTTCGTTCAGACCTAGAACGGACTTGCAAATGGACTGTGTGTGTGACACTGGAATTCATTCTGTGTGATTGATAGCCATCAGTTGCATGGTGTGAATTGCCTGTGTGGCATGCTAAGAAGCAGTGATCAAGGCTTCTGTTGAAAAGCAAAGTCTTGTTGTTGATGATCAAAGCACGGCCTGTGTGGCATAGCTTTGTGTATAACGTGAATTCGCGAGCCTCACACCCCGGTATGAACCAGAAACGGGAGAGGACATCAGGGAGGGCTTGCGTTCCTTTCTAGCTAGAGGTGTTGTCAGTGCTTAAACTGGCTGACATATATATTATTTTCACTTGTGTGGTTGTTGCTGTTGCGAGGCGCCTCGTATACATCGGTGACTATGTGAAGACGATGGAGTCATTCATTGGCTCATTTACGCCCCAAAGGGAGGGGGAACTGTAACACCCCACATCCGTTAGTGTCACTCACAAAGGGAATGCACTAAGTTCTGTGGAGCATTTAGGGTAAAAGATGCAGATAAATTACAAGACAGACAGAAATTAAACAGCGGAAGATAAAACTTTGCTTTATTGATAAAATAATTTGTACAATGATTTCTTTACAATATCAGAGTATCATCTGTCTTACAAAATAAAGAAGCATAAAACAACATTTATATTCCCCAATTTTTGCATGAGCCAGCCATAGCATCTGATAAGAGAATCCAAGCAGACTTCGATAAATCTTCAAGCTGGGAAAGAGTGACAGTCCAACTTAACCTGAGCTATACTACTCCCTCCTCTACTAACTGGGGGGGGGGGGGAAACGGAAGAAAAGAAGACGAAAGAAAAACAGAGTCAGACATAAAGCCTGAGTAAGTTCAGTAACTTCTAGCATGTGAACATGGAAAACAAAACGACATGAATTAACTGAATACAAGATTACACCATGACGATAGGGTCAACAAGATTTGACAAGGTAATCACAAGATATGCTAAGATAAGATAAATTGGATACGCTCTAATACTTTCGTCGCTTCGCTCTAATACTTCGCCGCTTCGCTATTTCCTTGTTATACTGATTTCTATATCTCTGCACCACCTAACTAGTGTTCAACTAGTAACGATAACGTGATCCCAACCCCTGTAGTTTCCATTGCCTTCAGGCATACATTTATTATTTATTACCTAGATCTAGTCTAGGGTTTTCTATCAAGTGCTTTCTAGATTTAACTATAGTTTTACGCTATCTGCTGAACGCTTTTCGAGTTCAGGGTTTATGCCACCTAGTCCAACTAGGGATTACGCTACCTGTTGAACAATGCCCCCAAGTCTAGGACACACTACCTAGAGTGGTATATGTTCCTAGGCTTCCCCACGCATGTATCGCGAATCGTTATCGCTTGTCTAGATGCACATGTCCTGTAATGTGCGATCCGAGTCCTGTGACAGGGCAAATCAAGGAATACAGAACTCGGTCGGGAGCTTTCAGATATCTGCCGATGCAGATGCTAAGGTCTGTTTTTATTCCAGTGGCTATGGTCCCACTTGACCCCTCCCTCAGCTAATGAAAGGCACACCTTGTAAAAATGAGAACTATACGCCGGCCCCCGGTGCCCCACTATCCTATGGCCATCCGCAACCATAACTAGATAGCAAGTATATGGTCTTTTGGAGTTCTCCGCCTTTACGCTTCACGTATCTCGATTGACTCAAGATGGATGGTAGACGACGAGTTGCTATCACAGGGCTACCGTCTTCTCGCCGAATCACGCTGGTCCATCCTAGTCTTTTGGTTGCCACATATATATATTGCAACCAAGGCATACCCTCGGTTCTTCTAACGCAGACCTTAACCTCTGTGAGCCCAGGATGATCATCTGCAGCCTCACAGAGGGATACCAAGAGTACCCTCACGTCCCCCCCGAAGCCTCGGGCTTCGTAACCCAATTCGTTGGAGCCTTCTTAAAACCATATGGATGTCCGCTCCTTCGTGTTATACTAAGAATTACTAATTAGTTCTACTAACTATGGTTTACCACTTAGTTTCCAAATTCCTTGTTTTCTTAACTAAGTTTACTACTTAGTCCCTTTTTCAACTGAGGTTTACTATTTAGTTTTCTTTCTCGCCAGGTTGGGTTGGTTAAGTGTCTTTAGTCGATTGAAGCTATCTTAACCCTCTTCCCTTATCCTATTACACTGGTTAAGTGTTATCCCTTTATGCTTTTTACTTAATCCTATTCATTTATCATATTCTGATGGTTAAGCATTCAAGTTTACTTAACCCTATGGTCTAGTCCATCTAACATATTAATTTGGCTAAGTGTATAACTTAACCCCAACCTCTAGTCTAATTAACATGTTAAATTGGCTAAGTGTATTAACTTTACTTAACCCCACCTTCTAGTCTAGTCAACATGTTAATTTGGCTAAGTATTCCCATGGACTTAATCCTCCCATTCTAGCTTTAACTGTGCTAAGTTGGTTAAGTGTTCCTTAACCTTCCCATTCTAGCTTTAATTAATAAATTAAAGCCGCAACCTCTCACATTAGACAGATATTGCTGCGGTTACTGGATGTGCCGGTCGGTTCCGGGCAGGTTTACACCGCAACTCAGTCTAACCTCGGGTTAGGCATATTCATGTTTTCTAAGTTCAAAGGGTTTTTGATTAATTTCCAAATCTGGTCTTGAAAACAACCATCTCGTCCTTCGGATCAGTTAGGGATAGCCAGGGAGGGCAGGAAACTTGTATTTTCCAAACCCAAGCCTAGACACTATCCTCTCTGTCACCCTAGAACCTTCTGGTCTATGTGTTATAAAAAGGGGTGTTATCAAAATACTTTTCTTTTGTTTATAAATTGTTAACAATTTATTTCAAAAGCCCATTTCCCCTTTTTAGACAAATTTGTCCTATATTTATTTGTCAAGCCTACTAGTATACTTATATTCTAGGCCCAAGTCCTAACCGAACATGCAGTTTAAGCCATTTCCTATTTCATTGCCGAAACTAGATTAAATATCCTAGTTTATAATTTATGGCCAAAATTTAACCAAGTTACATATTTTGTGGTAAATGAACAATTTAACATTTATGACGAATTCTATAAGTAAATTACTCCTAATTTACTTATTTCATTACTACTCTTTTAATGTACATTGTCACATTTATTATTATGGCCCATTCTCTCTTATTTATCATATTTATACTTTTTGGTATGTAAATTATACCAAATTTAGTGTCGCTAACCATAATTTATTCTAAACATGACAATTGCTCACAATTATGAATAAATTCAAAATTGTGCCAATATACTTATTCCAAATCAACCTTAATTAACGCAATCTTGGTTTAACATCCTAATTCGCAATTTATGGCAAAACTAGAATTATTTTTCTAGTTTACATTTTATGCCTAAAATTTAGCTTACTTACTAACGCTAAATTTAATATGTCAAAATCACATATTCCCTAATCCATGTCAAATTTCCCCGTTTTCATTTTAATATGCATGTCATAATACATATTCCAAATTATGCCAATTTCCAAGTTTACAATTACGTTCATATTCATTTCCATGTTTTTCCCCAAATCGCATTCCCACCGTTCGAATAATCGTGATTCAACCTAGATTATAAATAAATCTAGATTCGTAGATAAAAAGGGAATGAATCAAAATGACAAGAAGGAATAATTGGCATAAAAAGGTATGGATAACAATGTAGGTTCAAGAATATGGGTAGACCTAACTAAATAGGTAAATTCCCATTGTCTTAAAACCAAAGAATGGGCAAAATAGGTTCAAGAACGTGGGTAGACCTAACTTAATAGGTAAATTCCCACTGTCTTAAAACCAAAGAAAAAAAACAAGGAACAGGTAGAATAAATAATTGGGTTTAGACCCAATTTCACAATCACCAAACTAAAGCAATATTTTCCTAATCATGAATCATGGGTGTCAAAATCATAATTGTCCTCATTATGTCATAAGCAATAGTTTATGTCCAATTCAAAGGCTTATGTTCTTAGTCATAAGTAATGTCCATGGTCATAGGCAATATAGGCGATGTTCATAGTCCAAAAGGGAAAATAATTCCCATAGTCCTAAGTCATTGTCATAGGCAATGTTTATATGTCCCAAAATCAAAGGCTTATGTCATAGTCCAAAGGCATATGCTTTCAAAGGCCACAGTTCTATAGTCATAGTCACGGTTACAGTCTTATTTGTCCTCGAATCATAACAGTTCTTAATTCAGTCCAAGAGTATAAACACAGATTCGAAGAGAGAGAGAGAGAGAGAGAGAGAGATTTGGCATATTCATGTATTCCTTTAATTTCATGTCACAAATAAAACAAAATATTCAGATCTAGAAATAACTAACTTACAGAAAATAGATCTAGAAAAGAAGGAAAGCGTGGCTATGATTCGTGCGTCGTTGCTTGAAACTTGTTTGAGCTAGCCTTTGAATTCTTCACTTGAAACTTTGATTTGAATCCCTCCTTAAAAGTCTTTTAGCAGCATCTCCTCGTCTTGAATCATATTTTATTTTATTTATTTAAGAAAATTTAGAAGAGGGGAAGAAGCCATGAATCTTAGCAGCATAAGGATAGAAGAGAATTGGTGCAAAGAGAATGAAGACTAGGGCTGTTTATATAGCTGCTCAAGACCTTATCGTACACGCAGCGCTGAGTTAGCATTGAACCTAGTTAAGAAAATAGTCCAGGTACGTAGATGAATCTAGCCAAACCTTATCATATACGCAGTGCTGAGTCAGCATTGGGTCCCACAAGCTATTTTGGCGTAAAAGTTTGATTTTCAAACTTTTGAATTTCTGGAATTTATTTAACTGTTTTATTCACATGAAATATTCTTATATGTATACAATTCCTCTAACGACCATTTTACGCGTATATATATACGCACAACTTTCATTTTATTTTCAAAATTCAAATGATGTTGCCATATTTCATTGACTGTAGCCTTATCTTGAATTTTATCTTTCGTATACATATATTTTTGTATATATATATATATATATATTTATATTTCTCATATGTATATATATATTTTTTCTTTATTTCCTTATATGTACGTTCTTATCCTTTCAAATTTTGAATTTGTATACGTACATATATTTGCATGTTCAGTTGGCCCTCTCTAAAACAAAGATAAAAAATTATGCCGCCGCCGGGGTTCGAACCCCCGACCTCCATGCTACAAATCCAATGCCTTAACCAACTGAGCTACAGAGGCTTTTGTTAATAAGTCTTAGAACAATAATAATTATTGTTCTCTCCTTACTTCTCTTTTTCATGTTAGTTACAATACTTAAATTAAACAACTGCATGGATCTTTTTCTTTTAAATTTTCTTTTAAAAATTAATTATACTTTAATTTGAGAATCTTAATGTCACAGAATTACGGGGTGTTACAGGAACGCAATGGTTAGGCATTTTAATCCACATCGGTGGGCCGGCCCTGACGATCCAAAGGCTTGACTGAGTACTTGCCTGAGGGGCGGGCTAGAGTGTCTCAAATTCGGTGAGGACGATCCCTTGCCTCGGTTCATGAAGAAAATCCGATTCCCAAATACGTGACTGTGCGGTTTTGATTGTATACCTATATATTGCGACATAGTGGTATGGGGCATTAATGTCGTCTATGATTGATACTTATGATTTGAAGTCGTTTTTGAAACATATAAACACTAGTAATTGTATCAAATGCTTTTGTTTTATTCGTATCAAGCATATTTTGGCCATTATAAGGTAAAAACTCTATCCTCTGGTTTGTGTTGCATTGTGTGATGGAAACTGAGTCTTATAATGGCTTCATTTTTATAAAAAGCATTGCGATGTTTAAAAGAATTACTTGTTTTAAAGCACTGGCAATCCAATGGAGTAAACCCGTTCCGCGAAAGTGGCGTGGTCCTGTGATTAGCCATATAATAAAATGTGTTAAGTAGATTTCTCATACCAATCCCATGACTGCCTCGTAGTTTGTTTCACTTGCAAACTCGGGTGCCCCTCTTTCTACACGGGCAGCCTTGTATTCAGGTTTTAGCAGGCTATTTCTGGATAGCTGGAGCTGAAGATTGATTATACCATTTATCTCTTTTTATTCTGTTCAGCTCCTATCGTACATACTATGTTTTGTTTTCCGCATTAGACATTTATGTATAGCTGAACTGTATTTTATACTAAGTATGATCCTGTATACTGTGTAGCTCTGATGATTATGTTTATCCAGTGTATTCTACTGTACATTATCTGGTGTATTTATTTAATTCTATTCTGCTATTATCTGTTTATATGTTATATTCCAAAGATTACCCTTGCCACCGTCGTACGGGGTTTGGGGTCGTCACATCGATCCAGAATCCTGCTCAATATATCTTCAAAATAAGCTACTCGACTGCCCGTGTGGAAAAGAGGGCACCCGAGTTTGCAAAGTGAAACAAACTACGGGTCGGTCATGGGACTGGTATGAGAAATCTTTCCTAACTTGTCCAATAATAATGCTAATCACCGGACCACGCTGCTAATGCGGAACAGGTTTACTTCATTGGATTGCCAGTGCATGGAATAAAGTAAATCGTGAAACAGCGCAATGCTTTTTAGAAAAATGAAACCATTATAAGACTCAAGTCCCATCACACAATGCAATGCAAACCCGAAGATAGAGTTTTACCTTATAATGGTCAAAATTGCTTGATACGATAAAACGGAATTTATATTATTATTAGTGTATATATGTTTCAAAAACATTTCAATCATAATGTATCAATCATAGACGTCATGACTACCATATACTATGTCGCCATACTAGTTCTACAAACAAAACCACATGGCTTCGTATTGAAAGTTGGATTTCCATCATGAGTCAAGGCTAGGGACGATCTCCATACCGATTCGAGACACTCTAGAAATGTCTCAGGATCCCCCGTAGTGAACCTTTGGATCCTGCAGGGCCGGTCCACAAATATACCATAGCGGATTGGCAATTCCTGAACACATGTTTCCCAGTCCTGTTGTACCTATAATTTGGTCACTATCGACCAACAAATCCGAGGCCTCGTAATCCATCAATCACATAAGTAAAATGTCAGGGCTTGCAAAATCCTAATACCACTTCTAGCTAGAAAGAAACGTGTGCACTCCCTGCGTTCCCTTGTCCCGTTTTTGACTCTTACCGGGGTGTGAGGCTCGCGAGGTAACGCTATACACAAAGTTGTGCCGAAATAGGCTATGCTTTGATCATCAACTACAAGGCTCTGCTTTTCAACAAAAGCCTTGATCATTTGCATCTTGGCATGCCACATTGACAATCCACGCCATGCGATCGATAACTACCAATATATAACCTCTGAGCTCGTGCGTCTCAGAGAAGGGTGTTAAGCAAAAGAATAAATTCTCCGCCACCAATCAGATATATATTAAATAGAAATCAATTCACATAGAATGAAATTCAACGTCAGACACACATCCATTTACAAGTCCATTCTGGGTCTGAACGAAACCAGAGACACCTTATTCCTTGTCCCGTATGTCCAATACGGAAGAGAGGTGCTCGCTTATCCGGACGATCAACAAGTACATCCGAACAACTACCACTTTAACCCTTTCCTAGGGGAGACCCAGTTCAGGGCATCAGTAGTTTCCCATTCGATGTGAAGATCGTCGATCTTCAACCACCATCTTTAATGTCTTTGACTTTTAATAGTCGTAGTAATTATTCAGAATGGATTAAACCCAGTCTTTCCGAATAACTCGCGTATTTTATAATCAAAAATCAAGTGCTATAAATACACATCATACGTCTCATTCCAATTCAGAATATTCTTTTAATAAAATATTCATATTAAAAGGGAAAGATTCCCATCAATTTTATCAAAGATAAATTCCTTTAAATTTATTCTTTAATCTTCTTTTTAAAGATCCATTAAAACTTCGATTTGATTTTAATATAAAAAATCAGTACTTTATGGTTATTTAACTTTTAAGAACTTAATCTTGTCTTTAACTGGGTTAAAGAACCAATGACATTTAAAACACAGTTCACGATAAACCCAAAATCAAATTCCATTAAATATGGAATTTTTACAGAAATCAAATCAATATATAATCGATATAAATTTCCGTATCAGACTAATAATATAAATGAAATAACAGTAAAGACTTTTAAATTCCATATATAGTAACAGTCCTCTTTTACAGAAGCCTATCATGATTATTATCAAATTGAATTTCCACCCAATTCCAATTTAATATATTAAATTGGAAAAAACTTTAGTTTGGAAAATTTCTTTTTAAATCTTAATAGGAAGATTTACAAATTCTAAATCATATTTTTACTGTTAATTGGGCTAAAGAACAAATGTCGTTTAAAACACAGTTCACAATAAGCCCAATTCACATATCATTTTATTCCAATCACTATATATAATTGGAAACTCTAATAATCTAAATTAAAAGATTAATTCTTTTCATACGAGGTTTAAGAACAGTGTTATTTAAGACACCATCCACGACAACCCAAAATCCAACTCTTTTATTTAATTCTAATTAAATATTAAATAATTGAAAGACTTTATTAAATCTTAATTTAAAAGATTTATTCTAGTTAATAACTAGTTCATTTCGCTAAAATATATTTTTATCTTTGTATCCATCCAAAAACGGACATAGAAATCATCATTTTATTCTTCGTTGAATATTATTTTAAAATATTCGTTATTTAAAAATATTCTGTATATAAAAAGATTCTTTATGTAAAATTATTCTTTATATTACAATGTTCTTTGTTTTAAATTATTCTTTATTGTACAATGTTCTTATTTAAAAGATATTCTGAATCGGAATGTGACTCAATCATTTACCATATTATTTCGGTTATATGGATTTCATACATCGCATGTATACAACAATAATTATAAATAATCATTAAATAATCCATTCACACCCAGAGTGAAATTTACAACTGTGTGAGCATTAAAATGAACAAATAACGCTCGTCGCGGCCTGTCAATCCATCGATTAACATACAACTAAATATTGAGACTAGTGTATGTCACATATCATCCCAATACCCGTGTGGGGTTTTCAGACAACAACAGTTCATATAAATAAATCATTGGTTAATGAATTTAACCAATTTTAATCCCGCTAACATGTTGATTACAAGCCCGGCCCTGGGCATAGGCTGCCTAGGCGGCCGCCTAGTGCCTCGGATCTCAGGCAGCCTATGCCCAGGGCCTCCGATTGCTTTGGGGGGCCTCAGATAATTTTTAGATTTGTATACAACGGCAGCAAACTGAAAGCAAATGGAAGTTTTCTAGAGTGGTACGTTGCATGACTCCTTATTTACTGGTCCATGGTTCAATACTTGCCTCTGCCATGCGCGCTTTTTAATTTTTTACATCTACATTCTTTCTTTCTTCACCACCATGCTGTCGAGGGACAACATTGTTCAATGCACAAAACTTAACTGAAATGCAATCAGGTTGATGCAATATTTCGGCTTGACCAATATCGTTAAGTTTCTCAGGAGCATTTTCACAATCAACAACCGTGCGAGGCACAACACAAATGGAATTAGGGATAGAAGCTCTCACATATATACCATCACACTGCGCATCAAATGACAGCCCATTTTCACTCGATACACAACCACAACTGTAGGATCAATATTGCGCTCATCTGACAAAGCACTAGCCTTTTTACTTTTTACCTTTCCATTTTTTCCTCACCATCATGATGTCGCCTAGGGCCTCCACCAGCTCAGGGCCGGCACTGGTTGATGATAATGAACAAAACTTGTTATTATATTCCTAAAGCCGAAAAAATGTATTTTACTCGCATAATTTCCCTACATGTATGTAATGTCTAATAAAATGTAATTTATTTACATGACATTCTTGCTGATGACAAATAAAAAGATAATTCTCATTTTCCTTCATTTTTACGCAATTTCTATTTTTAATTTTAACAAATAAAAAGAAATTGTTTATTAACATGTATAGTTTCAAATCATAACATATGAAATGCCTCTTTACTTTGTACATAAATTCTAACGTATAATTTGACAATACAAATGTCACTTGGATTTGCATACAAATTCTATTGTATAATTTAACAATAAAATGTCATTTTAATTTACATACAATTCTAATGTATGTTTTGACCATGAAAATGATTCTTTAATTTACATACAAATTCTAATGTATGTTTTTGACAAATAAAATGATTCTTATATTTGCATATAAATTCTAATGTATATTTTGCAAATAAAAATGATTCTTATATTTGCATATAAATTCTAATGATGTTTTGCAAATAAAAATGATTCTTATATTTGCATATACATTCTGTTTCAACAAAATGCATAAAAAGTAATTCATTCAATTTGTTGATAATTCTATTTCAACAAAATGATTTAAAAGTGATTCATTCATTTGGTTGACAATTCTATTTTAGCAAACCGACTAAAATGATATTTTCATTTTTTTTGACGATTTTATTTCAAAAAAATTAGTATAAGTGATGATTGCACTTATGTTGACAATTCTAGTTTGACAAAATGATTAAAAGGGATAATTACATTCTTGTTAACAATTCTAGTTTAACAAAATTAATAAAAAGTGATGGTTTCATTTTGTTAACAATTCTAGTTTAACAAAATGAATATAAGTGATGGTGGCATTAATGTTGACAATTCTAACATGACATGTTTAACTAAAATGATATTTTAATTCTAACATGACATTTTTACTAAAATGATATTTTAATGCTAACATGACATTTTTTACTAAAATGATATTTTAATGCTAACATGACATTTTTTTTACTAAAATGATTTTTTAATGCTAAAATGACATTTTTTACTAAAATGATATTTTAATGCTAACATGACATTTTTTATAATTCAATCTTTAAGAAACTAAACTACATTAAAAATGTAATTTTTTTTATGTTCAATCTTTTTATTGAAAACTAAACTACATTAAAAATGTAATTTTTAACGTGCAATCTTTTTATTGAAAACAATGAACAATAAAAATGATATTTTTCATGTTCCATCTTTTTAATGAAATGTAAACTCCTTTAAAATGAGATTTTTAATGTGAAATCTTTTTATTGAAAACAATGAACGATAAAAATGGTATTTTTCATTGTTTTCAATCTTTTTAATGAAACAAAGCGACGATAAAAATAAAAATATATGACCTTTAGTAACTAATCTTTTATTGTGCCAAAATGGAAATAAAAATAGGTTCTTTTATTTCAACTCTTTTTATTGTAACAAATTGACAATAAAAATATAATCTTTTATTTCAACTCTTTTTGTTCTTTTCTTTATATTGCAACTAAATGAAATAAAAAAAATGTGAACTTTTTATTTTAATCTTTTTGATTGAAACAAGGTGACAAATAAAAAAACGTTCTTCTTTCTACTTTAATGAAACATGTTAAGTGATAAGTTCATGGATTCAATAAAAAGGATATTTTTGTTGTGAAACAAATCTAACGTATTCTATGTCCATAGATTCAAAACAAATGATATTTTATTGCTAAACAGAATCTAAACAAAAACCATGTTCATAGTTTCAATAAAAAGTATTTTTTATTTATTTCAAAACCCAAATCAAAGTTCATGGGTTCGATAAAGATGAGTTTTTTATTTCAAAAACCAAATCAGAATTCATGGATTCAAATAAAAGAAGAATCTTTATTATAAAATCAGATCTACAGACATGAAAATCAAAATCCAACCCATTCATACATCGCAATCAAAATTAACCAATTCTAATTCCATACATCACGTATATGTTTCATAATAACATACATACACGGATTTCATATAATGATAAATAATACAATTTTAATTATAAAATCAGATATCTCACCTTGGTCGGCTTTAGAAATCATTTAATAATGATTGATTTTAATAAAATTAAACAGTGTTTAATTTTACTAGAAATTTCAACTACTTCTGTTCTTGTCCAAGGTTGTTCCATTACATAGATCTTGTCCATACGATTCCAACGCATCAAATTTCATCGAATTCTGTTGCTGTTTGAATGAGTTACGGATTTTTAAAGATTTGATAACATTAATAAAATAATTAAATAATTAACTTAATTATAATAACTAATTACATTGAGTAAAACGCGGTCGTTCACTGATGCTTCTTCTTCATCGTAATCCCCTAAAACAGTTTGAACGAGACTGGCCCCCTAGGGCTCGAAATTGCGGCCACCTCAAGCCGCTAGCATCAGATCGATCACCCCCCTCCCTCAACGCGCAGCCACACCCTCCTTCACCGCCCTCAACCAAGGCCATCTCACAGGGCCCACCATGCCTGAAATTGGCTCCTAACCGACGTCCTTTAAGCTCCAAAATCGACCTCCCGAAATAACCAAATCACATCACCACCGATCACATTGTAGATCTCTCTTAGGTGAAGAGAATTTCCTTTGGAAGATTTAGTTTTTATAGAACGGATTAAAAGTTAGAGAGGAAGGAATTCTGGAAGAAATTGGCCATCCATTCAAATAGAACGGCGGCGGCTAGTGTATTATAATTAGGGTTTTGAATTTTTTTTAAGGTTATTTATAATAAAATGATATTAAAATCCTTAATTTCTTAATTAAACCTGTTATCCCTTAATAGCTCCATTTCCAGCCCAACGAAAGTTGCCCCTAGGCAAATGCCCCCGTTCCGGACACAATGGACTAGGTCCCGTCAGCCCGTTTGATCGTCTCAGCCCACTTTTTTTAAATTAAAATATAAATCAATATATATTTAATTTAAATGTACATTTTTAATTACCAGGGCCACATACTGACTCCGAAAATTACAGAAAAAATATTTCTAGCTATGTTTTGATAACACGGTCCTAACAAAATTAATTTCGTCGAATTGGGAGACCGTTTGAAAAATGGTCATTTTCTAGTCGATTAAATATGACTGAAATTGACAAAACACGTTTTCCTTTTCCACGCTCACATATTAATTCCAAAAATTATGAAAATTGGAATCTTGCAATAATTTGACATTCCGGATCCAACAAAAGTGGTTTCGTCGAAAACGGAGGTCGTTTGCAAAATGATTATTTATATGGGTTATATATTATATTAAAATTCCATAACGACTATTCTGAATATTCAACTGACCATAACTTTTTATTACCGCTATGAAATTTCAATTTTTCAGATTCGTTGGAAAGATATTGTTAAACAGATTTAAATATTTCTAGTTTTACCAAAATCCGATTTATTTTGCATCCTGTACAGTCAGTCAAATTTCAAATTCAAATTTTCAAACTACCGCGCTATTTCTAACTCCTTTTATAATTAAAATAAATTTATTCATTCTAACATCGTTTTAAATAAATTTTTAGTTGTTATTATTTAAAATAAATAATTTTAAATATTCAAAATCCATTAAAATTTCTAAAATAAAATTTTTAAATTAGTTCAGAATTTCCGGGTTGTTCAATCTCCCCCACTTAAAATCTTTTCGTCCTCGAAAAGGAACAGAGCTGAAAGTTGTTTAATTAACCAACACAATTTTCATTCTTTTATTGGTTTCAATAACTTTATTAGTTGAACTAATAATCACACAACACAATCATCAATCAATTAGTTGATTAGCTTTCCAAATATATATAACCTTTATATATTCAAAATCATATTTTTTAAGATCGGATTATATATAATCACAATTATGTTAATTATAAACTTGTCACTCTCAACTCATTCTAGGGCATTTCTAACCCCATCTGTAACGAGTTTTCTCATTTTAGGTTACTACTGATCCTATCCCTAATGAGTATTCTTATTGGATATTACTGATCCAATCTCTGATGAGTTTTTTGTTCAGTTCTAACGAGTTGTACCCCCAAAGATTTGGATTAACCAAAGCTCTGATACTAACTGTAAACTGTAACAATTCAGATTTCGCCCGGACCTAATCGATCGTTAAATCGACTAAGACCGTTCAAAAACCCGAATACACTAACTTTGGGCATACAACACATCAGAAAAAATAACAGAAGACTTTTATTACATCATAATAATGCAACATCAGAGTACAGAATATCAGAGTACATCGAATATAATAATACAACAGCGGAAGATAAATTTACAATGAATTTTAAGACAGTGCAGCGGAACCAATAATCTGATACAGCGTAAGTCTATCAATGCTCTGGACATAGCTTTAAACTTCGATCCAGAATCCTGCTCAATATATCTTCAAAATAAGCTACTCGACTACTCGTATGGAAAAGAGGGAACCCGAGTTTGCAAAGTGAAACAAACTACGGGTCAGTCATGGGACTGGTATGAGAAATCTTTCCTAACTTATCCAATAATAAGGCTAATTACAGGACCATGCCGCTAATGCGGAACGGGTTTACTCCATTGGATTGCCAGTGCATGGAATAAAGTAAATCGTTAAACAACGCAATGCTTTTTAGAAAAATAAAAGCATTATAAGACTCAAGTCCCATCACACAATGCAACGCAAACTGGAGGATAGAGTTTTACCTTATAATGGTCAAAAATGATTGATACGATAAAACGGATTTGATATTATTAGTGTATATATGTTTCAAAAACATTTCAATCATAATGTATCAATCATAGATAGCATAACTACCATATACTATGTCGCCATACTAGTTCTACAATCAAAACCGCATGGTGTCGTATTGGAAGTTTGATTTCCATCATGAGTCAAGGCTAGGGACGATCTCCTTACCGATTCGAGACACTTTAGCAATGTCTCATGATCCCCCGTAGTGAACCCTTGGATCTTGCATGGTCGGTCCATAAATATACCTTAGTGGATTTGCAATTCTTGAACACACGTTTCCCGGTCCTATTGAACCTATAATTTGGTCACTATCGACCAATAAATCCGAGGCCTCGTAATCCATCTACCACATAAGTAAAATGTCAGGGCTTGCAAAACCCTAATACCACTTCTAGCTAGAAAGAAACGTGTGCACTCCCTGCATTCCTTGTCCTGTTTCGGACTCTTACCGGGGTGTGAGGATCGCGAGGTAATGCTATACACAAAGCTATGCTGAAATAGGCTATGCTTTGATCATCAACCACAAGGCTCTACTTTTCAATAAAAGCCTTCATCATCTGCATCTTAGCATGCCACATTGACAACCCACGCCATGCGATTGATAACTACCAATATATAACCTCTGTGCTCGTGCATCTCAGAGAAGAGTGTTAAGCAAGAGAATAAATTCTCTGCCACCAATCAGATATATATTAAATTAAAATCAATTCACATAGAATGAAATTCAACGTCAGACACACATCCATTTACAAGTCCGTTCTAAGTCTGAACGAAACCGGAGACACCTTATTCCTCGTCCCGTATGTCTAATACAAAAGAGAGGTGCTCGCTTATCCGGACGATCATTATGTACGTCCGGACAACTACCACTTTAACCCTTTCCTAGGAGCGACCCAGTTCAGGGCATCAGTAGTTGCCCATTCGATGTGAAGATCGCCGGTCTTCAACCACCGTCTTCAATGCCTTTGACTTTTAATCGTCGTAGTAATTATTCAGAACGGGTGAAATCCGGTCTTTCCGAATAACTCGCTTATTTTATAATCAAAAATCAAGTGTTATAAATACACATCATACACCTCATTCCAATTCAGAATATTCTTTTAATAAAATATTCATATTAAAAGGGAAAGATTCCCATCAATTTTATCAAAGATAAATTCCTTTAAATTTATTCTTTAATCTTCTTTCTAAAGATCCATTAAAACTCCGATTTGATTTTAATATCAAAAATCATTACTTTATGGTTATTCAACTTTTAAGAACTTAATCTTGTCTTTAACTGGGTTAAAGAACCAATGTCATTTAAAACATGGTTCACGATAAACCAAAAGTCAACTTCCATTAAATATGAAATTTTTACAGAAATCAAATCAACGTATAATCGATATAAATTTCTGTATCAGACTAATAATATAAATGGAATAACGGTAAAGCCTTTTAAATTCCATATATAGTAACAGTCCTCTTTTACAGAAGCCTATCTCGATTATTATCAAATCGAATTTCCACCCAATTCCAATTTAATATATTAAATTGGAAAAAACTTGACTTTGGAAAATTTCTTTTTAAATCTTAATAGAAAGATTTATAAATTCAAAAATCATATTTTTACTGTTAATTGGGCTAAAGAACAAATGTCGTTTAACACAGTTCACAATAAGCCCAATTCACATATCATTTTATTCCAATCACTACATATAATTGAAAACTCTAATAATCTAAATTAAAATATTTATTCTTTTCATACGGGGTTTAAGAACAGTGTTATTTAAGACACCTTCCACGACAACCCAAAATCCAACTCTTTTATTTAATTCCAATAAAATACTAATTAATTGGAAGGCTTCATTAAATCTTAATTTAAAAGATTTATTCTAGTTAATAACTAGTTCATTTCGCTAAAAATATAATTTTATCTTTGTGTCCATCCAAAAACGGACATAGAAATCATCATTTTGTTCTTCGTTGAATATTATTTTAAAATATTCATTATTTAAAAATATTCTGTATATAAAACGATTTTTTTATGTAAAATTATTCTTTATATTACAATGTTCTTTATTTTAAAATATTCTTTATTTTACAATGTTCTTTATCTAAAAGATATTCTGAATCGGAATGCGACTCAATCATTTACCATATTATTTCGGTTATATGAATTTCATACATCGCATGTATACGGCAATAATGATAAATAATCGTTAAATAATCCATTCACATCCAGAGTGAAATTTACAACTGTGTGGGCATTAAAATGAATAAATAACGCTCATCGCAGCCTGTCAATCCATCGATTGACATACAACTAAATATTGGGACTAGTGTATGTCAACTATCATCCCAATACTCGTGTGGGGTTTTCAGACAACAACAGTTCACATAAATAAATCACTGGTTAATGAATTTAACCAATTTTAATCCCTCTAACATGTTGATGATAATGAACAAAACATGTTATCATATTCCTAATGCCGAAAATATGTATTTTACTTGCATAATATCCCTACATGTATCTAATGTCTAATAAAATGTAATTTATTTACATGCCATTGTTGCTGATGACAAATAAAAAGATAATTCTCATTTTCCTTTATTTGTATGCAATTTCTATTTTTAATTTTAACAAATAAAAAGAAATTGTTTATTAACATGTATAGTTTCAAATCATAACATACGAAATGCCTTTTTACTCTGTACACAAATTCTAATGTATAATTTGACAATACAAATGTCACTTGGATTTGCATACAAATTCTATTGTACAATTTAACAATAAAATGTCATTTTAATTTACATACAATTCTAATGTATGTTTTGACGATGAAAATGATTCTTTAATTTACATACAAATTCTAATGTATGTTTTTGACAAATAAAATGATTCTTATATTTGCATATAAATTCTAATGTATGTTTTGCAAATAAAAATGATTCTTATATTTGCATATAAATTCTAATGTATGTTTTGCAAATAAAAATGATTCTTATATTTGCATATAATTTCTAATGTATGTTTTGCAAATAAAAATGATTCTTATATTTGCATATAAATTCTATTTCAACAAAATGCATAAAAAGTAATACATCCAATTTGTTGACAATTCTATTTCAACAAAATGATTTAAAAGCGATTCATTCATTTGGTTGACAATTCTATTTCAGCAAAATGATTAAAATGATATTTTCATTTTTGTTGACGATTCTATTTCAACAAAATTAGTATAAGTTATGATTGCACTTATGTTGACAATTCTAGTTTGACAAAATGATTAAAAGGGATAATTTCATTTTTGTTAACAATTCTAGTTTAACAAAATGAATAAAAAGTGATGGTTTCATTTTGTTAACAATTATAGTTTAACAAAATGAGTATAAGTGATGGTGCCATTAATGTTGACAATTCTAACATGATATTTTTAGCTAAAATGATATTTTAATTCTTGGAAAATAGGCATAAGGACAAACTTTTGAAAAAATGTAGTCTGAAGGACGTCAAGTTTTATTTTTGGGCTGAAGGACAAACTTTGAAAAAAAAAAATTAGGCTAAAGGACAATGCTAAATATAATTAGCATTTTCTGCAGTGTAAAACTGAATAATGCTAATTAAAACTAGCATTTTCGTGTAGTGTACAAAACTGAATATAATGCTAATTACATTTAGCATTTTCTTTCAGCTTAATTTTGGTTCAAAGTTTGTCCTTATGACTAAAAATAAAACTTGGTGTCCTTCTGTAACGATACGGATTTCGCTCGAACCTAACCGATCGCTAAACTGACCAAGACCGTTCGAATCCTGCATACGCTAACTCTGGGCATACAACACATCTGAACAAATAACAGAAGACTTTTATAAACATCATAATAATGTTACATCAGAGTACAGAATATCAGAGTATATCGAAAAATAATAATACAGCGGAAGATTTATTTACAATAAATGTAATACAATGCACAACGGAAGACTATAAATGTCTGGACACAGCTTAAAGCTTCAATCCAGAACCCTTCTCAATATATTTGCAAAATAAAATGACTCGACTGCCCGTATGGAAAATAGAGGCATCCGAGTTTGCAAGGGAAAAACAAACTACAGGTCAGTCATGGGACTGGTATGAGAAACTCTACATTTAAAATTTACTTATTTAATCATAAGACAAATCACGGGACCACGCCACTAATGCAGAACGGGTTTACCCACATGAACGCCAGTGTATAAACAACAATCAGTAATATAGATATGGATCAACTATGCATCAATCAACATGCAATATCCCAATCTACCCATTTGATTAATCACCACACTTAGATTTTCCAAATCAATTCAATTTACAGAAAATATTCCTTTGGACTTTATTTCCCGAATTCTATTTCAAATCATTTGAAATACATATCTGGCTTTTATATCAAAGTAGATTTCACTTTGGGATCTCAAATCAAATCATTTGGAAATATGAATTCCAAAACAAATGCATACAAACAAGTATGCAACCAAATATCAGGCTCCCCTCAGACAAGGCAAAGGGCACGTATCTAAGAAACTCGATATATATATATATATATATATATATATATGCACCTCCCACACATGGAGCAGGCTACACACTGACCACTCACCCTAAGGAACTGGATCCTATCCATACTTTTAGTAGACTGGGTTACCAAATCTTTAGCCACATACCAAATCATTTCAAATCCCGAAATAGGGAAAATCATTTCACAACATAATAATCACAAGTACTTTCATAATATAGTACTTCACATGGGCAGTTCACATATATGATTAGTCACTATTAATCACATAACCTTTGAGCTCGTATGTCTCAAAGAAGGGTGTTAAGCAAGAGAATAAATTCTCCGCCACCAAACAGATACATCATCAGTAGCACCTAATCGGATAAGCGATGAACCACAATGTAAAACCATAATACATTTCTAAATCATTTTAGAAATCATCGGGTTTTAGGCCTCGAAATCCTTTCTGTTTTATAAAACATTTTTATAAAACATTCCCTTTCCAAAATCGAGAATATATTTCTTTCCACTTAAGAAAAACATCATTTCAAAATCATTCATTAAATTTGAAATGAACACATCGCTAAACACCTTATCGTCAAATCGTGAAGTGTTTCAAAAGGTGTTAGCACACAGATATTCTTACCCAACCCAATGTTAACTGTAAAAACATATTTTTCCCATAGACTGGTCGAGCACAATCCAAACAATCAATCAGTCCGATTTGACATTAAATATAAGGTTTTGAATAGAGATAGTATCGACTTAAATTCAACATCAAATCCTGAAACCAACAGATATCATATCGGGAATAACGATATCGATATCTTCCAAATTCCCATCACAATATCCGTATAATCACGGAATCCAATATCGAAATATTCCGAAGATTATTTCCATTCCAAACCATTCCAATTTATTCGTTGGAAAATTCTGTTTATTTAAACCATTTCTCAATCCAATTTATTTATTTAAAAATAATCGAATTATAATTCGAGTTAATAACTAGTTCATTTCGACAAAAATATATTTTTATCTTTTCAAATATGGAATTTTTCATCCCAATTCTTTCCAAATCATTTATTTTGATTTTACACAAATTATTGATATTTTTAATAATTTTATCAAGGCCCGTACAGTCGATTTCCATAAACGGTCATCGAACTGCATTTATAGCGACCTTTTCCTATTTTGATTTGGACATAATTCCAAATCCAACCGTTAGATTTCAAATCTCTAATATTCGTTGGAAATCTCTTTTCGATACGAACCCAACGGTTCTAGTTTTAGGAGAATCCGACGGTCGAATCTCCCATAACGTCAACTCAAAGTCAATGGTCGAAATTCGCGAATGCTCGCTGCGCGGCGCGTTCTATTCAGGCCATATAATATAATATATATATATATATATTATATATATTTCGTCGATTTCCATTTAAAACGTATTTTATAAATTCGTTTGAAAATGATTTCAATTTCTATTCTGGCTCAAGTTCATAAACCTTTCAGTTTCTAAGAACTTTCTAATTTTTCAAAAATTTGGCTAACACCCTAAATTTTAGAAAAAATTCGCCATAACCTCCCCTGCACGGGAGCACCGGGAAAATCCCAAAATTTCCATACATGCCTCTCCAATCCAAAAAGAAAAGGAAAAAGCCAATCGGCTCATAAAATCATCATACCCAAACAAAACAGTAAATATGTACCTATTTGTCGGGCATACAATTTTATTCCTCTTCTCTAGCCTCCTTGCTATGACCTGTTCAATATATCGTATATGTATATTTTCATACAACGCCTATATATACATTTTCATATGACGCTTTTATATATTCATTCAACGCATATATAATTTCACACAACCCATATATAAGCCCAAAATAATATTATTAGTGAACTAATAATATTTCCATCGTATGACAATTTTATATATTCCATATATACGCTAAAAATGATAATTTTAGCGAACTAATATTTATTTCAAGGTGTGACTATTTTATATACTCATATATGTGTTAAAAATGTTATTTTTAACAAACTAGAATTCATTTCAACGTATGACTATTTTTATTACTTCACATACATGATAAAAATGTTATTTTTATCGTTCAAAGATTTTTTTCAACACATGCATATTTCATATACTTCATACGTACAATAAAAATGTTATTTTTATTGTTCAAACAATTTATTCAACATACGAATGTTTTATTTACTTCATATATACGATAAAAATGTGAATTTTATCGTTCAAACAATTTATTCAACATATAAATGTTTCATTTACTTCATATATACGATAAAAATGTGAATTTTATCGCTCAAACAATTTATTCAACATATGAATGTTTTATTTACTTCATATACACAATCACAATCAATTTGCACAACACAATCAAACAAACAAGTCATCCATGGTCTGTGGACGACTGGGAACAATTCATATATTCAGTTATGAATAAATAACTATACAGAAATAATTTTATAGTGAGAAGTTCTCACCTTTGGGTTCCACTACTCCATTCTATATTTCTGAATGGTATGGATTCCGTTTTGATTTCCTTCGATACCATCGCTATCTTTTTCCGCTGTTCACATTAAAAATCACATTTTTACAATGGCATTTCATATATAAAAATCATATATTTTTATCGCTTCATTCCAGTAAATAAAAACCATATTTTTGTTTCTACTTCACATATTTTTACAACGCTTCTTTCTATATAAAAATCACCTTCTTAATATGCTATCTATACATTTAAAAGTCGTATTTTTATATTTTTCAAAGTCGCATCTCCTTATATTTTTCAAAGTCGCATCTCTTTATTTTTAAAACACATGCTATTTTATTTTTGAAACTTATTTTTAAAACACTTGTTATTTTATTTTTAAAATCAATGAAAAACAATGTTCTTTTTATATAAAAAAAATTAGATTTAAACATTTTAAATACTTAATAATTTTAGTTACATACTTATAACAATATTAAATTAATTAAAGGAATAAGCACCTTTTGAATTTAGTCCTTCTTCATTGTTTTCCAGGTGGTCTTCTTCACTGTATCGCGCTCCTGATAAAAATCGCACTTTCTTGAATCCTAGGGCTCATCGTTGCCACCAATACATCACGTCGGACCTCCATCAGGTTGCGCCCCTCCGACCGCCTCCATGTCAGCTTCCTCCTCCCGACGTCCAGGCCAACTCGGCGGTCCCCGTGGCTCGCAGATCGAGCTCGACCTTCACGAGTTTGAGCGAGGAATACAGGCACAACAGGCCACGAGAAATCATCAACCCCGTGTAGATTTGAAGAGCTAAAGAAGCTCTTTGATTTTCGTTTGGGATTGGGTTTTAATTTGAAATGGTTTGTGAAAATTTTGAGGGCAAAATCGTGAAAACTGTGGCCGTCGAATTAGGGTTGGTGGCAGCTCATAATGAAAAGGGAATTAGGGTTTTCCCTTTGGCTATTTATAATAAATAATATTATTTTAATTCAAAATCTTTTCAAAAGTGAACTTTGCATTTGAACTCCAATTAAAACCCAATGATGTCGTCCCTAGCCAAATACCCCCATTTCAAACACAATGGGATATGTTTCGTAAGCCAATTCTAATGTTTCGATAAGTTTTCACTTAGATTAACATTAAAATCATTATATTGAATTTTAAACGTACATTTCGATTTACTGGGGTCACATACGGACCCCAAAAATTCCAGAAAAATTATTTCTAGCTTCGTACTGATGATACGGTCCTAGCAAAACTAATTTTCTCAAATTCTGAGACCGTTTGAAAATGACCATTTTCTGGTCGATCGAAATTGACTGAAACTGTCAAAACACGTTTTACTTCGCCACGCTCACATATTGATTCAAAAAATTATGAATTTTGGAATCTAGCAATAATTCGACATCCCGGATCCAACAAAAGTAGTTTCGTCGAAAACAGAGGTAGTTTACAAAATTTCCATTTTTAAGGGCTATATTTTCCATAGCGACTAATCTAAATTTTCAACTAGACATAACTTTTTATTCCCTCTATGAAATTTCAATTTTTCGGATTCGTTGGAAAGATATTCTCAGATAGATTCAAATATTTTTGGTTTCGCTAAAATCCGGTTTATTTTGAATCCTGTACATTCATTTGAAATTTGAAATCGAATTTTCAAACTATCGCGCCATTTTCAATTCCTTTTATAATTAAAAATAAATATTTATATTCTAACGACGATCTATATAAATATATACATTCTAATTCTATTCAAAATAAATTTCTCATTGTTACTATTTAAAATAAATCATTTTATATATTTAAAATTCATTAAAATTGCCAAAATAAAAATTTTAAATTGGCTTAGATTTTCTGGGTTGTTACACCTTTAGCCTAATTTTTTGGCAAAGTTTGTCCTTCTCCCTAGTTACCTCTTTTAACTCTAACATGACATTTTTACTAAAATGATATTTTAATGCTAACAAGACATTTTTTTATTAAAATGATTTTTTAATGCTAACATGACATTTTTTTTACTAAAATGATATTTTAATGCTAACATGACATTTTTTTCAAAACTGATATTTTAATGCTAACATGAATTTTTTTTATTAAAATGATATTTTAATGCTAACATGACATTTTTTTATAATTCAATCTTTAAGAAACTAAACTTTATTGAAAACTAAACTACATTAAAAATGTAATTTTTAATGTGCAATCTTTTTATTGAAAACAATGAACAATAAAAATGATATTTTTCATGTTCCATCTTTTTAATGAAATCTAAACTCCATTAAAATGTGATTTTTAATGTGAAATCTTTTTATTGAAAACAATAAACAATAAAAATGATATTTTTCATTGTTTTCAATCTTTTTAATGAAACAAAGTGACGATAAAAATATATGATCTTTAATAAATAATCTTTTATTACGCCAAAATGGCAACAAAAATAGGTTCTTTTATTTCAACTCTTTTTATTGTAACAAATTGACAATAAAAATATAGTCTTTTATTTCAACTCTTTTTATTCTTTTCTTTATATTGCAACTAAATGAAATAAAAAAAATGTGAACTTTTTATTTCAATCCTTTTGATTGTAAATGGTGACAAATGAAAAAAATGTTCTTCTTTCTAATCTAATGAAACATGTTAAGTGACAAGTTCATGGATTCAATAAAAAGGATATTTTTATTGTATAATAAATATAATGTATTCTATGTTCATAGATTCAATAAAAATGATATTTTATTGTTAAACAAAATCTAAACAAAAACCATGTTCATAGTATCAATAAAAAGTATTTTTTATTATTTCAAAACCCAAATCAAAGTTCATGGGTTCGATAAAGATGAGATTTTTATTTCAAGAACCAAATCAGAATTCATGGATTCAAATAAAAGAAGAATCTTTATTATAAAATCAGATCTATAAACATGAATATCAAAATCCAACCCATTCATACATCGCAATCAAAATTAACCAATTCTAATTCTATACATCACGTATATGTTTCATAATAACATACATACATGGATTTCATATAACGTTAAATAATTCAATTTTAATTATAAAATCAGATATCTCACCTTGGTCGGCTTTAGAAATCGTTTAATAATGATTGATTTTATTAAAATTAAACATTGTTTAATTTTACTAGAAATTCCAACTGCTTCTGTTCTTGTCCAAGGTTGTTCCATTACGTAGATCTTGTCCATACGATTCCAACGCATCAAACTTCATCGAATTTTGTTGCTGTTTGAATTAGTTACGGATTTTTAAAGATTTGATAACATTAATAAAATAATTAAATAATTAACTTAATTACAACCACTAATTACATTGAGTAAAACGCAGTCGTTCACTAATGCTTCTTCTTCATTGTAAACCCCTGAAACAGTTCGAACGAGACTGGCCCCTAGGGTTTGAAATTGTCGCCGCCACAAGCCGCTAGCATCAAATCGATCACCCCACCCCCTCAATGCACCGCCACACCCTCCTTAACTGCCCTCAACCGTGGCCATCTCGCAGGAACCACCATGCCCGAAATTGGCTCCCAACTGACGTCCTTTAAGCTCCAAAATCGACCTCCCCAAACAACCAAATCACATCACCACCGCTCACAGTGTAGATCTCTCTAAGGTGAAGAGAATTTCTTTTGGAAGATTCAGTTTTTATAGAACGGATTAAAAGTTAGAGGGGAAGGAATTTTGGAAGAAATTGGCCATCCATTCAAATAGAACGGCGGCGGCTAGTGTATTATAATTAGGGTTTTGATTTTTTTAAGGTTATTTATAGTAAAATGATATTAAAATCATTAATTTCTTAATTAGAGCCCGTTATCCCTTAACAGCTCCAATTCTAGCCCAACGAAAGTTGTTCCCAGGCAAATACCCCCATTCCGAACATAATGGACTGGGTCTCGTCAGCCCGTTTGATCCTCTCATCCCACTTTTCTTTAAATTAAAATATAAATCAATATATTTTTAATTTAAGCGTACATTTTACATTATCGGGGACACATATTGACTCCGAAAATTACAGAAAAATATTTCAAGTTATGTTTTGACGACACGGTCCTAACAAAATTAATTTTGTAACAACCCGTATTTTCAATAACATGTTATAACATAAATGGAGGCAGAATTAAACTGTAAAATCCGAATCAAGGGAAACGGGCTATGCCATTGCGTTCGTCTCGGAAAAATACGCGAAATAGAGTCCGAGTTTTCGAAAATCGGAGTCTGTATGACCAAGATATGGCCTCGCGAAGTTTCACGAAAAATTCCCAAATTAAAGTATACTTAATTAAGTGAAATGGGTTGCGCAGAGAAATATATATATATATATATATTGATATATATATATATATATAATTGAAAATTAAATAAATAAATATGCAAAAATGTTAAAAACAGCGAATTGGGAGAGGGGAATAACCGAACCGGCCGATTTTTGAGGTCGACCCGAGCTTGCTGGGTCGACTAGGGGTTAATCCAGGGTGTTTGGCTGTCAACCCGTGGGCCGATACGCTCAAATGCAGATTTTGCATTTGGATGGTTCTCATGGTTCATCTTTAATCTAAAGGCCCTAGATGGTTCCTACACTTGACTTCTTCCCCAAGACATGCTTTGATGGCTTGGATTGAATCTAGGTTTAATCCTATGGCCTAAAACACTTGCCTAATCTATAAATAAGACCCTAACCTATCCTAAATCCTCATTATTCATTCATGCAACTAAACTATGGAAAAATTTTACCTCTCATGGCCTCCACTCTCTTCATAAAATTTCTAAATGGTTTCTATGAGAGATTTTCCATGCATACAAGTGTTTTCAAGCTTGTATGAGTGTCATTAGCTTGCATTCAAGTCAAGTTTCTATCTTTGCATCATAAAGCAAGGGTTTTGATCATTTTGGCTCAAGGGTTTTTATGTTAGAGCTTGCATTTTGGGTCTATTTGATTGCATAAGGGCTTTGTCATATCTTTTGTGCCTTCATAGCAATGTAAGCCCTTTCCCTACTCTTAGATATTAACTATGAAGTTAAATGTTCATGTTGCAAGTTTGGGTTTGATCATTGAGTATGATACATGTTATCATGTCATGCAAGTTTATGAAGTCATTATCTTGATCTTGTGAGCTAAAAGCTACAACCTTTATGTTGAAATGTTGCATTAGGCAACATGAGAACCCTCGTAACCTTTATGTCAACTTGCATATGAAGTCATAACCCTTATATGATGATATATGCGAGTTACTAGTCATCATTCCATATCTTTTGTCACCATGATTCGCTTATGTGCCAAGTTTGGGTTTATGCATGTTTTGAGGCTTAAGAATGTAACATGCAAGTTAATGAACACATTTGTGCCTCATTTGCCACCATGATTAACTTGTGGCTTAATATCCATTTTTGTCATGCCTTTGCCAAGTCTCTTCTTTTAATCCATTACGTTGTCGCGAACGTATATGCGAGTTTAAAAGCGTTGGGTTATGTTATGGGTAATTTCTAATGACATGAAAATACAACTTGAAAACATGACTTGAAATATAACATGGAAGTTGACATGTAAGTATGCATAAAAACATAAGCTTGGGAATTCACCTATTAAGTTAGGTCTACCCTTTGGGAATTTACCTATTAAGTTAGGTCTACCCAAATGCTTGAAAACTTGTAACATGTTTTGGGAAACATGATGGACATGACACTTAGATAATATAAGTGTGGCCAACTCGAGGTTGGGTTGAGTTTGCAACGTAAAACTACCCGGAACCGACCGGCCTAACTAGTAGTTGCAAACAATAGGACCCAATGTGAGAAGTTGGTCATGTTGTGCTTGAACCCGAGGTTAGACCAAGTTGTGGTGTAAAGCTACCCGGAACCGACCGGCTTAACTAGTAACCACAACAAAGTCTAATGTGAGAGGTGAAGGTGCATTAAGTAATTAATGCCACATGATAGGGTTAAGTTAATTTGATTAATGACTCTTAACCAAATATGACATGGACAAATGGGTTAAGTAATTTTATTATGCTAATGATACTTAACAAAACATGACAAGGTTGGGTAGGTTAAGTAACTTGATTTGCCTAATGACACTTAACCATTTTTATATGACTAGTAGATGGGGTTAAGTTAACCAACACTTAATCAATCCAACGCGATAACTTGGTAAGGTTAAGTAAGTTTTCTTAATGACGCTTAACCGAAAAATACGGTTAACGAATGGGGTTAAGATTAGACTCAACTAGTCTAAACATGGAAATCGGATGGGGTTAAGTTAGCCTAGACTTAATTAATCCCACTTGGTAGTTTAATGGGGTTAAGTTAAACACTTAACTAATCTAAACATGATGAATTGATGTGGTTAAGTGACCTATACTTATCCAATCTAACTCGTTAATTTATTGTGGTTAAGTTAACCAATACTTAACCAATATAACGTGAAAACATGATAAGGCTAAGTCACGAATCGCTTGAATACACTTGACCGATTTGACTAAGTAAATTGATAGGGTCAAGTTAATATATACTTAACCAATCTAGAATGATAATTGGACGAGGTTAAGTCGTGAATTGCTTAATATACTTAACCAACTTGAGCATGGTTTGTAGGGTTAAGCCTTGAACTTGGATACTTAGCCAATTTTGACAGGATTTGTAGACGGGTTAAGTCATGAACTTAAGTGACACTTAATCCATTATGTAAACCCTAGTTATGAGGATTAGGTGGATAACCGTAGTTAACAAGGATAACGGGAACAATGCTAAGTGGTAAACCTTAGTTGAAGAATAACTAAGTAATGATTCTTAGTCAAGGAAATTTAGACCAGTTCATAGATAGATGAGTAACCTGATACGGTAGGTCATCGTTTAAGTATACGAGTAGGAGCAAGTATCTGATTTAGATAAAGGCTCCAGCGAACTGGGTAACGAAGCAGCGACTTTGGGGAACGTGAGGATATTCTTGGTATCCCTCTATGAGCTGCCAGGTGATTATACTAGGCTCATGAGAGGTTAAGGTCTGCGTTAGAAGAACCAAGAGTATGCCTTGGTTGCTATACGAGCGACCTAAAGACGGGGATGGATAGGGATAGTCGACGATACACGGTCGTACCCTAGATAGCATTTCGTCAGGCTACCTACCATCTTTGGTCAAGCGTGTACGTACGGAAAGGCAGAGAACACCCAAAAGACCATAATTGCTATCTAATTATGGTTGCGGTAAGGCTTGGATGTGGGTTGGCCAGTGTTGTGTTCTCATACAGGATTTATCCTGTCTTGTCTTTTACTAGTTGAGGGAGTGGTCTCGTGGGACCATAGCCACGTATAGGGAAAAACAGACCTTAGCATCTGCATCGGCAGATAAATTGAAAGCTCCCGACCGAGTCCTGTATTTCCTGGTCTGCCCTGTGACAGGACTCGGATGGCACGATGTGATACATGTGCATACAGTCATGGAAAAACGATTCACGATATATGCATGGGAAAAAGGGCGCGGTTGGCGGTTAGCGTAATCCCTAGTGGCCCTAGGTGGTTGAACCCAAACCGAGATACGAAAACGTGCAATAGGTAAGCATAATCCCTAGTAGCCCTAGGTAGCATAAGTCCTAGTTGTACAAACGATAATTCATGTTGGAAGACCCTGGCTAGGTTTAGGGTAACAGTCCAAACCGATCTTAAGGATCATGGAACTATGTTAAAGTAATATAGAATCTCATGGGAAAGCCCGTATGGTCTACGGCAAGGGACTGAACATTTACATGGAATAAAACATACAAGTTGAGTAACCTATATATGCGATATATTAGGTTAACATGGACCATTACACGACTTTTGAGTGAGGGTCATTCTTGGTTAACACATGACACAGTGGGGATACTAGTACGGTAGGTGCAGAGCTAAAATACAGGATAAATATCACGGGGCGTTATACGTGACAGATATCTTGGGGATATTATACTTGATAGAAACCTGACGATGTGATACCTTGTTTTATCTTGACATCGTAATTAATCATGACACCTTAGTTTATCTGAGTTCAGTAGTTCATCCTGTTATTTTGATTTAGCTTATCTATCTTGTTATCATGCTTATGTTCATCTCAGTTTCTCATGTCAGTTAACTTTACTAGTTTTTATGCTAATAGTAGATAGGGCTTACTCAGTCTTTTTGACTGACCCTTTTTGTTTCGCCTCTTTTCTTCCGTTCCCCCCCCCCCCAGGTTACAGGGAGGAAATACTGTTGTTTAGTTCGGACTTCTTCGGCTTGAAGGTCATCATGGATGGCTTGGACTTTTCTTGGCTAATGGCTACTTTGCTGTTTTTACTTGGGGAATAATTAATGAAAATGTCTTTATGCTTTACTATTGCAAGACAGGTTTTGATGTACTCTGATGTAAAAGGCTTTAGACCTTATTTATTCATGTTATGAAAGTTTGATTTTACTTCCGCTATTTTATATGTTCTGTCTTGTGATATTTCTGTGCATGTTTACCAATAATGCCCCTCTAAAGCTAGTGCATTCCTTTGCGAGTGACCCTAGCGGAGGCGGGGTGTTACAAATTTCATCGAATTTGGAGACCGTTTGAAAAATGATCATTTTCTGGTCGATTAAATTTGACTGAAATTGACAAAACACGTTTTCTTTTGCCACGCTCACATATTAATTCCAAAAATTATGAAAATTGGAATCTTGCAATAATTTGACATTCCGAATCCAACAAAAGTGGTTTCATCGAAAATTGAGGTCGTTTGCAAAATGGCAATTTATATGGGCAATATGTTATACTAAAATCCCATAGCGACTATTCTGAATATTCAACTGACCATAACTTTTTATTCCCGCTATGAAATTTCAATTTTTCAGATTCATTGGAAAGATATTGTTAAGCAGATTTAAATATTTCTAGTTTTACCAAAATCTGATTTATTTTGCATCCTGTACAGTCATTCAAAGTTCAAATTCAAATTTTCAAACTACCACGCTATTTCTAACTCCTTTTATAATTAAAATAAAATTATTCGTTCTAACTTCGATTTAAATAAATTTTTAGTCGTTAGTATTTAAAATAAATAATTTTAAATATTCAAAATCCATTGAAATTTCTAAAATAAAAATTTTAAATTGGTTCAGAATTTTTGGGTTGTTACACTATTCCTCCGGGTAAAGTGAGGGTGTTAGTGATAGTGAAATACCAGAAGTGAGTCTGGGACTAGACATAGGACAGTGGTCCGAACCAGTATAAATCGACTGTGTGATATCTACTTAATACTCAGCTATATACTTATACTCCATTTTACATGATCTTACCGTTGTATGGACTCTTTCACGTATGCTTTAACTGCATTATACAGTCTAAAGGCTGATGGGTGATTTGAATATTCGTGTGACTCCTATTTCGATGCTTATTTAAAGGATAGTAGCCACTCGAGTATCAATCATAATTAGTCAGTAGCGAGCATGGTGAAGGGGTTAGGTTAGACCTCTATAGGCCAGTGATCTTTCACTATTGATACTTTAGATTGAGGTGGTTACACCACATGGTTTCTTCAGATTGTCTGTTTTATGGCATGGTCATTAACCCATGAGAAATGCCTTTTGACAAGTTGAGGGTTGGCTACGCCAATTCATAACCGCGCTAAGAAAGAGATTAACCATAGAGGACATATGCATTGAACACATTATTGGCGGCTCTTTACATATATGTAGTAAATCCTTGATCGAGTTTCGAGTAGGAGGAGCACAAGAGCTTTCTACAAGCGGGAGTTAGGAGTATAGATAGAATGATTATGTGTAGTCCTATAAAGTAGGCATGGTGAGGTGGTCCATTGTGGATATCCGCAATGTAAGCATAATAGTGTGGTCCATTGCGGATGCAGCTTACATTTTTTGTATCGGACAATGAAACATCTATATTGTAGGCATTATAGTAGTCTTTTACGGATATAGTTTCTCCATTTTGGAACGTTTATATTGTAGTGTTATTGGCAGTCCTTTACAGATATAGTTCCAACACTTTGGTGATAAGAAGTTGAAATCCTAGCGAGGAGGATACGAAAGATACTATGGGTAGTATCTAGGACTGAGGCAGTCCAAAGGCATATTACTATATATATTGTTTATTATGCTAGATCTAATAGGGAGAAGAAGGGTGCAATTTACGTGTAGAGATGAGAGTATTGTAACTTTATTAAACATAATATAACGTAAATAGTAATAGAATGGTATATGTAGTATCATGCTTAAAAGCATATAATTTGTCGGTCAGTAGAATATTAGTTAGGACCCTCTCCACACAACAACTCGCAAGTTAGATAAAAGGTAAGGGATATTCATCTTAGAGACACTTAATTTAGAAAGTGTCAGTTCCTTAGCTGGTACTTATTTACTATCATATTTTAATTTATTTCCAATGTGAGTTATTTTCTTAAGCTCTGGTATATTTATCTTCGCCTATTTAAAGGATACCAAGCACCTAATTTTCACTTCAAGGGACTTGGATTTAGCTTTTGCAAAAAATTGGGTTTGTTGGGGATTTAAATTTTGACAGCCTTATATTACTTCAGCAAACAAAAGGGATTAATTAAAAATAACATATGCACATTTTCATTTTAGTCCAATTTAATCCCCCTTCACTTATATGTAAACTTTATACAAAAATAAGGATCTAGGTTCCATGCAGTTTATAACACTTAAATCCAAAATTTTACGAATAAAACGAGAATTTGATTACATATGATTTACTGTCCTTTAATCCATTATTTTCATATAAATCTTGATTTTGAATTAGAAAAGGAAAGAAAGTAAAATGGACCTTTTTTATTTAGATTAAGAAATAAAAACAAAATCCCCTTTAATTCATAACAGTAACCCAAAATCCATATAAACAACCTAGACTAACACTTTCTCTTTATTCGGAGATTTGAGCGGGTTTTAGTTTGGTTTTCATAATCCCTAAATCACTTGGGCATACACAGTCTGAAATTTGAACTAAACGAGATATAACTAGAAGGAAAACTGTAAAGATAACATGTATGCCCTTTGAGGAAGAAAGTTGTGTTCAACCCTGCTTGGAATCCTCTCTAGGAATGTTGTTACATGAAGCAATTCCTAGTCTCCTCACTTTCTGTTTACATATGTATAAAATCAAGAAATAATCATATACATACGTAAAAAATAAATCCGTACTAATAAAATAAAATATAAGAAGGAGGGCAAGAAACGAACCTTTACTAAAACTAGACTTAAGAAGAGATAGACACAAGATTGACACAGACACTAAATATCTAACTAATGGTGTTACTTAATGTCCATCCCTTGTATTTTTAGCAGGTTACATATGTCAAGTTATGTCTACACACCACACAAGATTGACACAGACACTAAATATCTAACCAATGGGGTGGATAGCCAAGTCAATCGCCTATTGGTGTTTTTAGGGTAAAGACCCAATGAGGTGGGCATTCTCAGTCACTTATGGTCCTATTAAAGGTGTACTCTTATATCTCTTATAACCTTGAGGTAGACCCCTAGCCCCTTAAGACACTATCCAAATACGTTAACGTTCTTAGATCTATACTCTCACTTGTAATATGAGAAGTAGTATTGCAAACGTTACTACTTAACTGATATTACGATAGGATATCTATGTCGCTTAAGACTTCCCTTAGACAGTTGGTTAGCATGCAATGGCCATATATCTTTTATTTACCAAATTTGTCCCTAGTTGAGCCCTTACAAGCTTTTATAGGAAGTGGACATCCCCCGTGAACTACCGTCCTCCGTAACCGTTTATGCCTAACCACTTTTAGAGAAGGAGGACACAAAGAGATACTTTAAATTTAACAAAGGTGGGTCCCATGACTTTGGTTCCTCTCCAAGGAGAAACCTTCAAAGGGATCCTAGTCCTAACCACTTAAGATCCAAATTAGATTAAAAAAGATTCAGCCACTTAAGACCTTCTCAAGGCATAGTAAACCTACCTATTTTCACATGCAATAGACTATATATATAGTTATATATATACACACACTAGACCTCTCACATTAAACCGTATACTTATAGATGCTGGATATGCCGGTCGGTTCCGGGAAGACTTCTACCACAAGTTAGCTTAACCTCGTATCTAGTGTACTAATTTTTTTGAATGGCCCATGGAACCTAGACATATCACATTAGTTGGAGCCATTTGTGGTTGCTGGATTTGTCGGTTAGTTCCAGGAAGACTGCGACACCAAATGGCAACTAACCTTATGTCTATGTGTCACCATGAATATATATATATATATATATATAAAGTCATTTTATATAAGCACACATAAGAAATCAAATACGTATTTATTATGGGGACATTTCAAATTTGAATTCTAACCTAATAGCATTTATTACGCTAATACAACGCTAATTACATTGATTATGTTTATATAAGTATAATAATTATATCGTCTAAATAACGTAAAAATTCGTATAAATGAAGAAACGTTATAATGAGATGGCAATTGTCAGTTTGTCCAAATCAAGGTATATAAGTTAGTTTTTCTATACTTTTACCACTACAACTTAGACATGATGACATAATAACAAGATAATATATAGCAGTGGATGGAAAATATATGTTCATACAATCTTTCAACTTGCATCTTAGGCTTGTTGGAATGATCTCAATACTGGGTTAAAAATAGAGTATTACATACAATTACACATGTATGTTTATAATTTCTGCTTTGTCTAATTCACCCCTTTTTGGGTATTATGCACATAGAAATGTTTGTATTTGTCATATTTCAAGTATGAATATGTTTGGATTCAAAATAGAATCCAAACCTAATCAAATCATGAAATAACAAAATCTAGACACTTTTAGGTTATAATCAAATGTTTGATAAAGGTGAATTATACAAAATAGAAAAAATGGTAGCAACACCCATTTTCTCTTTAACCCAATATTAAAATCAAAAGTCCACAAAACCCAAATAATCATGACAATTCATACGCAAATATAAAATAGACGATTTGGGGATTTTAGTATTTTTGTTATCGAATTTCCAAATCCTCGTAGGCATATGTATCAACATGATAATCTAATAAAAATATGAATGAGCCATAAGTAAATTATATTTGACTCACAGAACTAGGCAGAACAACGATAAATTTGTAGTAGACCTAGATCTGTGCTTTAATCTTTGTGGTCAAACGTGCTCTAATAATCCTTCTAATTATATATATATATAAGAGACATGCTTAGAATCTCATATATATATATATATATATATATATATATATATATATGTTTATGCCAAATTCCAGAATACAAAACTTATTCGAATTAGAATAGAGAGGGACTAAAAATAGGATTGGAGGAATATAAGAAATGCTTAACCTTTTCTTTTATTTTTTTCATGGAATTTGGTAATGGCAGAGAGGCATCATGGAGGCAGGGATAGAGAATGGTTAGGGTTTAATAGTGTGGTATGAGGGGCTATATATAGTTGCCCATGTGAGCATAGACCGTTGGATTACTTAGAATTAATCCAAGCCTTTTATATATATATATATATATATATATATATCCCTCAAGAAAAGCTAACCACATAGATTACTTAGTGGTTGAACATGATTACTTAGTAGTTGAACATCCATACAAAAATTTTAGGAACTGCATGTGTCTTATTGACCTTGAAACACATGCATACATTTTTTACTTTTCATTGGAAAATGTGAAAATGTGGGTTAAAATATACCTTTGGTGAATGTATTTGGATATCATTGAATTTTAGGTCCAGCAGCAGCTATGTACATGCGAAAGTTTATCGCCTTCCACCCATTTGCATGTTGCCAACGCATGCCAATATCGTACTGGATTAGGGAAATATAGTGTGTGTATATATACATGATTTAGTTTGGTTCTAAAGTATGCTAGATTACACGATATGGCTGCCTCGCTTTAGACATGCATTTGATTCTACGTATTTTATTTTTCCTTGTTGAATGGAAATGCATGAATACACCTTGTTATCAACTGAAAAATAAATGTGACATAAATCATGTATTTAATAATTATGTTAGGATTAACTATTATATTTTAGTTTCTATTGAAGTTAATTTTACTTGAACAAAGATTAATCCTAACTCGAGTGTTTTATGTTTTTGCATCGAACGCTCGCGTCAGATCCGAGTGTTGCAGATTTAAAGATGCCAGCTATCAAAATTACATAGTGACGAAGACACCCGCATTTAGTATGCTTAAAATTCACAAACTTTTGGTAAATAAATTAATGTATATTTTTCTTCCACTATGTATATGAATTTTGTATAACTCTGATTATTTTGTATAGAAAAAATTCCGTTGTGAGATATTGTTGTCTATTCTGTGTTTGTGATTCTTCGTGTACACTCTGTTTAAACCCTGCAAGCGAACTAACTATCTGTTGTTTGAACATTTTGAGTTGGTTTAATTACCAAATTGAAGCGGTAAAAAAGGCAGCTCCTTACAGTACCTTTATTCAAAAGAAATACTTCAACACTTATTCAACTAGAGCTTTCAAATGTTATTCAATGTTACAAAATTATAATTAGCTTCGTACACAATTAAAACATTTGGGTCGTTCCCTTTTTAATAATTTTTAATGAATAAATCAAAATTATTTAATTGGAGATTGTCGTATAGTGGAAGTTCGTAATTCTACGAAACAAAATTCAAGAGGTTATATAGAATCATTAAAATGTTAGAATCATTCCAACTAAGATTCTTTAGGACCGATTCAACTACATTTTTGAAATGAAAGCCAAAGCCCGTGATTTGGTCTTGTACATTACTTGATATGTTTAAATTAAATTTTCAAATAAATCGCGGTTAATTGGTTTGAAAACTATGCCTATATTATTAACTAAATCGAATATTTTAAATCATAGAGTTAAAATTAGGGGGTTAACCTCTATTGATTTGAACATTAATAAACATTATAACTTTATCATTTACTTCATAATACTTTTATAACAACCAAATTACATTACGAAAACGTACAACATAAATTTGCGAGCATTTTCAAGTAATAAACATAAATAACATAGAAAAATACCATAACCCTAAATTTTAAGTACTGCTTACTCAGAGCCATATCACGTAAGCTAGCTATAGCGAAGTTAATATGCTTCATGACCAACAAATTTGATTCCATAATCTATTAGGTAACGAGATTCAAATGTGGATTTATTTTCTTGATAAACATCTTCATCTTCAACAATCTCGATTATCACACGGTATTGATCACAAGCTTTTGTAAACCAACGATGACATTTATAGATTTCAGATGACAACTGTCTAACATGGCAGTCAAGATGGTTATTATGAACTTTTGTCACCATGTTCCATAACCCTTTATGGTTTAGACCCCAACCTGTTTGCAACATTAAATCGCCTATGGTCAACTTCAATATATGCTTTCACGAGAATATGTAACTCCAAAGAAGAAAAATTAATGGTCAACATTTTTATGGAATAAGTTACGTTTAATTCTACAGAATAAGATAAACATTTATAAGCTAGTCGCATTTGATGTCAGAAGCTGTGTAGCCACGTTACGTAAAGAATGAAGCTACAGTGTCCACTTGCAATCAGCATCAGGACAACTTGTGGAGCTAACTTAGTGGCTACAGTGTCCAGTCATATTCAGTGTCATGATACAGACTGTAGCAACCTTATTTAAATAAAGTGATTAGTGTCAAGTTGCATTCCATGACGGTATCTAAGGTTACATGATACTCTTTGCCCTTGCCAGCTTTCAGTCATTTTAGTTACAGAATAACTCTTACTACTTCTACTTTATATAGAGTAATACAAAGAAATTACTAGTCTATTGAAGTTAAACAAACATAACTCTAAGTTCGTACACAGTTAACACAAACAAATCTTGTGTTGGACCAATGTCGAAACATTTTCATTCTTAAAACCCTTAAATTAAACTTTGGAAACAGTCAACTACGTGGTAAACAGTAACATCCAACAAGCATTTCATTTTTAATTGCAACATCTATCCTCTTCAAGCGATCGTTTTCAGCTTGCATTTATTGTGTGTATTGGACCCCTCTTTCCGTGAGCAGTGGATCGATCCAAGCAAAAAAATTACAACTATGCATCCTTTGGCATATTCCTGCATCAATAAACGTTTTTCAGCCATAAAAGCGACGTCATGCATTCGTCTTACTTCTAGAAACAATAATGTTACATTGGACCCTGCAATAGCAAAGAACTGAAAGACCCGTCATACTAGAGCTTGACCTATTAGGGTTTTGACGAGCAAGCACACTTATTAGCCTAATATGGTATGGTTGCAGAAGTAGTTATGGATTCTGTACTTCAAAATTTTGTTGTGTAGCACAGACTAGCTCATTCTGAACCTCTTCATCTACCTCTAGTATTTGTGTCTTTGGAACAAATCCAACCTTTTTGTCTTCATTCTTGTTCCATTCGTACTCCTCAAACATTATTGCCATAGTTTCATCATTGATTTCCCAATCACCCATTTTAACTTATACGAAATCATGAATACAAATAAGATTCGGAAGATGCATGTTGTTTATAACTATAAATGTAAGCATGTTGCAAATAAGTGTACTGATTTCTTACCTTAACGACTTCGTTGTACGACTTTGCACAGATATTAGTTTATGGTTGGAGTTTGAAGAAAAAAGCATTTAAATTTAAATGAGGGGTGTATGTCCAACTTATACCAAATGAAATTTGAAGGCAAATATTGAAATTACTCCTTTGACAAGTTGGTGTAGGTTATCCACAACTGCATAGCCATAGGTATGGCTACATCACATCGGTCTTAACTGATTGTGACAACCGAAAACTCTATCCCATAGTACATGGGTTAGGTTGGAAAAATTTCTGGTAGGCCTTTTTATTCGAATTATATACGAATATAACATAATTAATTAAATCGAGGTTGTTACATAGTGGTAGTTTGAAAATTTATGAAATGGATCTCAAATAATTATATAAAATTAAAAATAAATCAAAATTCTTTTAAACAAAACTCTACGGGACTTATTCGAAGTTAGCTTTCAAATGAATTTTGCAGTATTTAATTTGGTTTTAAACATTTTGAGTTATGTTCGAATTAAGTTTTAAGAAAAACCATGGTTGGTTAGTTCATTAACCATACCAAATTAATTATTTAAACTATGGAGTTAAATGGTTCGGGTCATCATATATTCACTAAATCAAATAATTAAAATTAAGGAAATAAATTTAGGGTCATCCTCTGATGAAAACATATTTATGGAGTTAAACGATTCGGGTCATCCACTATTTAGTTAAACATTCGGGATACAATATTTGTCGTAATAAAGTAACCAAACCCAATAATTTAAATTAAGGAGTTAAACAATTGGGTCGTCCTATGTTGAAAAAATATCTGTGTACAAGATGGTGGCTACAATGACTAGTCACATTCAATGTCAGCACTAATAGTGTAGTCGTGGTACGTAAAGCAAAGTGGCTACAATAACCAGTTGGATCCAGTCTCAGGACAATTATTGTAGCCACATTATGTAAAGAAAGTGGGAACAGTGACCGATCACACTCATATCAGAGCAAAGACTGTAACAACCCGTATTTTTGGAACCAATTTAAAAAAAATTAATTGATTTTAGTAGAAATTAAATATTTTTAAGCTTTTTATTTTGTGGATTAACGATTTAAAATTTATTTAAATCGAAGTTTGAATGTATAAATTTAAAATTTAATTAAAACAAACTTGTAATGACGCATGTAACGACCTGGCATTTTGCCCGCCTCAAGTTGGTAATTAAACCAACTCGAAATGCTCAAAACGACAGATTGTTATTGGCTTACAAGGTTTAAACAGAATTAATATAGAATCATAGAGTACAATAATTACAACGGAATAAAAATTTCTTATAAATATCAGAGTTATATACAATATTTTGTACAGCGGAAGAAATAATATAATGTATACATAAATTTTAGAAAAACCAAATTTTACACTTTGTTGTCGGCTTATGCATACGTGCGTCTTTGCGTGTCGTCATTGCATCCTTTCCAGTTTGCAAGCTGATATCTTTAAGCCTGGAACACTTAGGACCTGACCGAGCGTCCCATGCAAAATACACAAAACACCCGAGTCAGGATTAAACATATTTCAAGTTAGCAAACTTCAATTGAATCACATAAATATAATTGGTTTAATCCCAACAACAATTTTTAAATAATTCGAGTATCTCAATTTAATGAACTGTCATGGAGTGTAACCTAGCAAAGTAGCATACAGATAAGTAGCAAACTAATATAAAGACATACATATGCAAGAAAATGCTACAACACCCTAAAGTGGAACATAAATGTTGAAGCTCTTATAGTAACAAATCATGCACAGCAAAATAAAATGTAGCATGCATTTAGTAAGACACTACCAGTATTTTTCTAAATGAAAGGGTACCACCATGTCCATATTTGGATGCAACGTGGCACATATATAACGAAACATGACACAACTTTACTGGCCAAATAGTAACTTATGCAAGGTCATTTTTTCTGTCAATATCAAAGCAGGCACTCATGGAAGAAAATTAAGTCAGGTTCTTAATGTAGTGTGTTGACAACATGCATGGCGAAATAGCAAAAAGGAAGTAGAGCTTCTTCTCAATTTATAATTCAACATGTTCTAATATATGGTGTATGCATGGACCTATTAGCAACTGCATTTTATACTTTTATATTCAAATAATGCGATGAACAATCAAGGTATGCATGATAGGAGGATTCAAGCAAAATAAAATGTCAGGCTTGCATGGGTTGCATAAGTTAGGTGACAACAAAACTAAAGTGGGGTCAATGAAATATATATATATATATATATAGTGTTGCATACGTCTAGACAGCTTGACACAACGATGTTTAATTTAAGGAAGAGAGCGACTGTGGTTTGACACAAACCAGAAATATCAAGGTGACTCAACTAGTAATAGAATTAATAAGGTTTCAAGGGGGCTAGATCTTTGTTTAGCACGACATAAGTAAAGATGGCCACACTTATTGGTAGAAATAGGCCAAGTCAAAATGTAAGGGTGCTACAGCAACAAATTAGCCCCAAGTATAGTGGGTAACTCCTTAAGTGTGTACATTCTATTGATATGGTAATTAACATATATCAAAATCACTGTCAAAAATAATATTATATGATTATCTTAATATGATATTATTCATTTGATTATTTATGAAATCATTAAATAGCTGCCAACATGCAGGGAGGAAATTGTTATTAACTTAAGTTAAGAATTTAAACAAATGTAGGCATCCAGATAAATGGTGAGAAAAATACTTTCAACTTAAGGGTAGCTTAATATATAGGCCAAGGTACATGCATGTTAGTGCAAACCCAAAATTTTACATAAAGATGTACAGATGTATGTAGGATAGCAAAACATATATGTTAATAAACGTATTTTGGTTCCATTGGCGTATGTACTGATGTAAATGTGATTCATATGAATAGCGCATAAACTAAAATAGACCACCAATCCTAAAATAACACCCAGTTTATGACCAACTCAGCAAGGAAACAAGTAACAAAACAACACAGACATAATCAATGGTCATGAATTTAAGTGCTCTATCGTTCCTCGTGTTCGGGTTTAATTAACAGAGGCTTTAATAATCTATATAGAAACCAAGAATCAAGATGAGATGCAATGGTTAACAACTTACACAAATTATATCTAGTGAGTCGCGAAGTAGGCATACTTGAAACAAATCTAATCGTACGCAAAACTTACCATCGCTTTGCGAATAACGGTGTTAAACTGGCTTTAGCACTACACTGTTGTAGTTAAGCATGGGCTGAGCGAGTTCTAATGGCTCCGACATGTGTCATGAGACGATGGTGGCTTGTGTGGCGGTTCTGTCTAGTCGTGGTCGCGAGGAGGTGACGTCGGAGAGGGTGTTAGAGTTTAGACGGGTTGTCGGCTTGACCGACGTTGGTGAACTCGGCCTGAGGCGACTATGACGGAGTGGAGTTCGATTGGAGGTGACATGGTTCTGTGTGGTGGTGGTATGGATTGAATTAACGGGATTTCAGTGGAGAATGGGAGATCGATGGAGCGATGGGTCTAACGAGGTGGAAGTGAAGGCTTCACTAATGGAGCTCCAGGTGGTGGTAGTGGAAGGTTTTGTCGGCGCGGAGGAAGTGAAGATTTTCGCCATTTCTAGATTTAGGCAAAATTAATTTTTAAGGAACAATTTGGAAAAATGAGAGAGAGGAATGGATTTTGGAAGTGGAAAAGTGTTCGGCTGATAAAGAAATTGATGGGAGAATTGATTTTCTTCTAAAGGGATGGAAGGGGTATGCGCTGATTTATAACGTAAATCAGGAGACCAAACACAGCAGAAAACAACATGTGTAATACAAGACAGAGCGGTAAGGCCAAGTGCTGTTTTACACAGGTAAACAAAGGCATGTAACAATTTATTCCTACCGCCCAAATCTTAAGTAAATTTGGTCAGATATGGGTAGATTTAATCAGTGGGCTGAAACGGTGAAAATGGTTTGAACGCTGTGTTTATGGATGCAGTACACGGTTGAAACGAAAACGAAAACGAACAAGACAATGTTGTTCATGTTATTCCAACATGTTATAAATTTTAACAAATATTAAACGATAAATTAAATTTTAAACATAAAATCACCTAAGTTTTATTTTACAATTTATTGCTGTCCGTTTATTACATCAACCGTATATTCAACTATTACCGTTTGAAATAAATTTACACTTAACGGTTTATACAAAACAAATTCAATTAACCATTTAAATTAAAATATACAAACTTTATTTAAAATAAATTAATTTCGGTTCAAATTACAATGGTTTATAAATCTTTCAAATAAAATCCAATTCGTTGCAGTTGCATTTGTTTTATATAGCGCTTATACTAGAAACAATTGAAAAGGTTTTGCGACGCCCTCACTGTTGTAGAATATAAATTGATTTTGCAAATGACTTTCGAAATATTGACGGTATTATGTTATGTAATGGGACATGCAAAGTAAATTTAATGGTTGGGAATAAGATAACTAAGTATTTTGATAACAAGGCGCAGCGGAAGCGTGATGGTATTTTGAATAAAAATGAGTGATATTTCCCGCCGATAGGAAAATGTGAACTTTTCAAACAAGATGTGATATTTGAAATGAGAATGAATATAAATCCTATGTGGTGGTATAAAGGATTTTGAAATAAGAGATGCTTGAATTATTCTAAAGAAATGTTTGAAAAGGGAAGAATTCGATTATTTGAATTGTAAATGATTTCTAAGATGGTGATTGAAGTTCTTGAAAATTTATATTATGAGAATATGAAATTTATTTAGAAATCATGGAAATGTTTCGAAATAATTTGAAAATGCAAATTTGATCTAACGAATGATTGTCATGACTTATGTATAGATTTTAAACGATTTTCCTAAGCTTTAAATTTGAAAAGCTTACTTGACTTGAACGAAGAACGATAAGAAAATCATATTGATCAAATTTGATTTCAATTGTTGAAAGGGAAATTTTATGGCAAATTGAATCTCTTAGAAGATATCAACTTATGTATAATTTTCGAAAGTGTTATTTCGAAATAAATTGAAATTTATGAAGCTTGATAAGATTTTAATGATTCTTAAAAGTCTTTGATTTGGACTTGAATTTGTTCTTTGAATTGTTTCAAGTCTAAATGAACTAGTTAATAATGTAAATAAGGTTAAATTTCTAATATTCAAGGAAAACTAAGTTAGTTGATATGTTAAAACAAAACATTGACAGATTTACAAAAGGATAAATTTAGATGTGAGCTCAAATTATAATTAAAATAGATGAATTCCAACTTTAATTTTAATTATTCTAATACATTCAAATCAGCTAAATAAAGTTGATAACGTTAATTTCTGGAAAACGTTGCCATTAATATTATTTTTACCAAGCGTATTCATTTTAAAGGTAAATGCTACATTCAAAAATAGTAATAAATCCAAACTCTAAATTGAAAATCCAAATATAATTATTTGAATTAACGTTAAATCTTAATTTAATTTATATTTTGATCGTCAAAATTCCTAGGTTGTTACAATGCGATAGTTTGAAAATTTAGCTATAAATTTCAGCTGAATATACATAATCCAATATAAATCAGATTTCGGTAAAACCAGGAATGTTAGAATCTATTTAATTATATCTTTCTAATGAATGTGAAAATTTTAGATTTCATATTATAAATTATAAGTTATGTCCAATTTAAAATTAGAATAGTCGCTATGGAATTTATGTATAACCCTTAAAAATAGCCATTTTGCTAACGGCCTCCGTTTTCGACGAAACTAATTTTGTTGGTTTCGAAATGTCAAATCATTTTAAAGTTCAAAATTTCAAATCAATCGGATTAGTATGTGAGCATAGTAAATTTAAATGCCTATTGAATTTCAGTTATAAATTTACTAAACTAGTTAAAAGGACATTTTTCAAACGGCCTCCAAATTTAACAAAATTAATTTTGTTAGAAATATAATTGTAAATCATAGCAAGATTTCAAATTTCTTAATTTTTGGAGTCAGTATGTGGCCGTGGTAAATTAAAATGTACAATCAAATTCAATACTTAACATTGTATTAATTAATATTTTAATTTTGTTAAAAACTGATTAAAACAGTCAAATTAGCTTACGAAAAATATCCCATTGTGTCTGGAATGGGGGTATTTGGTTAGTAATATCAGCCGTTGGGTTTGATTTGAAGTTCAGAACTATAACAAGTAAATTCATGAATTAAATATTGTAAATTATTATTAAATGGGTATAAATACACTTAAGTTTTCACCTAACCCAAATAGTTACTCACGCAGCCGCGGGTTAGAAAACTAAGGCCATGATTCTTCACATTTGATTCTCCAAAATCTTTCGATCCATGAATTTATACTCAAATCTTTCCACTACAAAATTGAAGAGCATCCTGAGATTGACCTATTCAATGGTCACGATTTGTTCTATGGTTCCGAGATGGCCTGATTTTGGCCGAGAAGCACCGCTGTTTGCTCTCGTTTTACAGCGCATGGGGGTGTTCGAGTTCATCGTTCGTCTTGGAGGTGGAGGATGACGTGGCGACGCACAACATGGTGCAAGCCGATCAACTTTTTATGGCTTCGAGGTAACGTGAGATGGAGTTCCTTTTTGGTGCTGATGGGTTCTCATGACAACAGCAGGAAGATGGGGAGAGGACGGTTTAACAGTAGGGTTAGGAAATTTTAATTAAAATTAATTAAACCATGTAACTAACGTATAAATTGCCATAACTTGTTCATATTAAATCATAATGGAACGAAACAACTTACGTTGGAATCGCAATGACGCATGGAACTGACCAGAACGGAAACAGAGCAAGTTGAATTTTGAGCTAAATTAAACGTCCGTTTAATTTAGTTTAAAAACAAATCCTCAATTAAAGAATGATAGAGTGGAAACCAAAGTGAGAATTCTCTCACTCAGATTATTTGTACGGTAATTTATTTTATAACTGAAAATATATGGATTGCCTGTGATTGCAATATTTGTTGGTGATTGATGGATGTTTACAGTTTTAATAATGTTATTATTAAACTGTTTATATATATATGTGTTGTTAAATTAAACACTTATATTATAAATTATTTTGAGACGATAATTTTCCCACCCGTCTCCCAAATATTAGATAAGTTTACATGGATTGTGATGTAAACCCCACACGGGTGTTGGGATAATAATTTTACACATCGCACAAGTATACAAATAATAATATTTGCTTGATGGTTGAAAACCGAACACGGGTCTGGGGATGAAAATTAATTCACATCTTATTTGAATTTAACTATATGTCAACTGATTAATTGACATACTGTTATAAGCGTTATTTAATTATTTAATGCTTATACAGTTGTAAATTGCACTATGGATGTGAAATGAATGTTTAATAGTTGTTTATCCCTATTTTTGAATACATGCGATATATGGAATCCGTATAACTAAAATTAAATGTAATTGATTGAGTCTGATTCCAATTCAAAAATAACAAATACTTTAAAACAATATTCAGTGGTGAATCAAAATATGATTTTGAAGTCCGATTTTGGATGGACACGAAAATATTGAAATATTCACAACTGAAATGAATATGAAGCCTAGTTAAGTAGGTACACGCAATTTTAACTTGAATGAAATTTTTGGTCGATTTTATTCATTTTATAATGAATATCGAAAAGATTTTGATTTCAAAATCTAATATTTTGAAAATATTATCACTTTAATATTATAATGATATGGAATATTCAATATTGATTTAAAATTGAAATGGAAGCTGGAATCATTTTTAAACGAATTTATAGACGTTTTATAAAATACATTTTCAATGGAAATTGACGAAATATATTATATATATTAAAATGGTTTGAATAGAACGTGTCGCGCAGCGATCGTTCGCGAATTTCGACTAATGACTTTGAATTGGTGTAACGGGAGATCCGACCGTCGGATCCTCCTAAAACCGGAACCGTTAGACTCGTATCAAAAAGATCTTTCGAATGATAATAAGGGATTTGAAATCTAACAGTTATATTTTAAGATATGTTTAAATCAGTTTTGGAAATGGTCGATATGGATGTAGTTCGGTGGCCGATATTGGAAGTAAGGGCCTTAATAAAATTATTAAAAATATGAATAAATTATGTAAAATCATAATAAATGATTTGAAATGATTTTGGATGAAATATTCCAAGTTTGTAAAGATAAAGTATATTTTCATCTGAATAAGCTTTTATCAACTTGAGTAAAGAACTGCAAGAAATTATATGGCTTTAATATAGCCAGAATTTTCCAATATAAAAATTAGATTGGATTTGAATGGGAATTATCATCGGATATTTCGGTATTTATGGTATTGGATTCCATGACTATACAGATATCATTGAGGAATTTGGAAAATATAGATATAGATATCATTATTCCCAATATGATATCTGTTGGTTTCAAAATTTGATATTGAATATAAGCCGATATGACTTCTATTCAGAGCCTTATATTTAATATTAAATTGGATTTTGGGTTTGTTGTGAATGGTATCTTTAATAATACAGGTCTTAAACCCAGTTGTGAAAGGAACAAATATTTTTATTAAGATTAATGAAGTTTTCCAATTAATAAATATAATTGGATTGAAATGGAAGTTGATTTTGGGTTTATTGCGAACTGTGTTTTAAACGGCATTATTTCTTTAAACCAATTAACAGTGAAGTTATGATTTGGAATTTATAATCTATTAATTAAGATTAATGGAACTTTTCCAATGTAAAGTTTTCCAATTTAATACATTAAATTAGAATTGAGCAGAATTCAGTTTATTAATAATCGATATGAACTTCTGTGAAGGAAGACCATTACTATTTATGGGATTTAAGAGACTTTCCTGTTATTCCACCTATAATATTAGTCTGATATGGAAATTCATATTGATTATGATTGATTTGATTTCCGTGAAAATTCCACATTGATGCAAGATGAGTTTGGGTTTATCATGAACTATGTTTTAAATAACTTTAGTTCTTTAACCCAGTTAAAGACATGATTAATTTCCGAAGATTGAATAATCATTCAGTAATGATTTTTGAGATTAAAACTAAATGGAGTTTTGATGAATTTTTAATTATATTGAAATGATAATATGGTAATTAAATTTACCTAATTCAAGAAATGTTCGAGAATGGGGTACCACTAGTTTTACTACATGCGATAGTTAAATCTTTAATTAGGTTTGAATGTTGAATGGTAATTAATTTTACCGATAATATAATGGGTGTTAGATATATATGGAGTACTACCAGTTTTGCTCCATGGGATGAATAGGTTGGGATTGGGATAATAAAATGAATGTTTACTTCAGTAAGGCTCGTTAATCCTGACTAGTTTTATAAACCTTAATTTGGTTTAAGATTGTTAAAAGATAATACAAAATCTTTTGCAATGGTTTTCAAGGAAAGATTTAAATAGATGGTTTGACTGAATTAAATCTTTGATAAGATTTATGGGAATAATTCCTAGTAATAATAATAATTAAATAAAGGAATATTCTGGATTGGAATGAGACGTATGATGTGTTTTTATAGCACATGATTATAAGATACACGAGTTATTAGGAAAAACCATGTTTAACCCATTCTGAATAACTGATACGATGATTAAAAGTCGAAGATTTGAAAATAGTGGTTGAAGAGATCTTGACATCGTTTGAATGATTACTGACTTCTTGATTGGGAAGTACACCAAAGACGAGGTAATAAGTGGTGATCGTCCAGATGTACTTGGAGATCGACCAGATATGCGAGGGCCTCTCTCCTGTATTGAACATATAGAACGAGGAATATGGTGCCTCCGGTTTCGTTCAGACCCAGAATAGACTTGCAAATGGATTATATGTCTGATGTTCTATTTCACGCTGTATTTTTTGATCTTTGCTAAATATATATCTGTTTGGTGGCGGACAATTTATTCTCTTGCTTAACACCCTTCTCTAAGTCATACGAGCTTAGAGGTTATATATTGGTGGAAATCAATGCATGAATCAAAGCTTTTGTTGAAAAGTAGATCTTTGTGGTTGATGATCAAAGCACAGCTTTAAATAGCGCAGCTTTTTGTAGCGTTAATTCGCAAGCTTCACACCCCTGTATGAACCAAAAACGGGATGAGGACAGCAGAGAAATACAGGACATGTGTTCCTTTCTAGCTATGAGTGATGTCATGGTATGGAGCCCAGACATTTTACTTATGTGTATGCTGATGGAAAGCGAGGTACCTCAGATATGCCAACTAAAAGGCCTTGATGGTCGATGTACTGACCAGATTTTAGGTCCCAAAGGACCGGGAAACGTATTGTTTAGGCATTACTAATCAGCGACGGCTGACCGGCTCTGGACGCTCCAGGTGCACTTACGGGTGAGTCTTGAGTCATGTGCTAGATTGGCTCGAATTTGGATGAGGAAGATCCGTTACCTCGGTTCATCGATGGAATCCAATTTCCAATACGCGACTTTTGATTTCAATTGTAAACCTATATGTGGACATAGTAGGATGGGGTACTGTGCCATCTATGATTGATACATTTATATTTGAAGTTTATTTCTACACTACGCGCTAATAATAAAAAAGATAAAGTTCGTGTATCAAGCATGTTTGGCTATTATAAGGTAAAACTCTATCCTCTAGTTTGTATTGCATTGTGTGATGGGACCCGAGTCTTATAATGCCTTCATTTTTCCTTTTAGCATTGCGTTGTTTGTTTTATGGTATTATTAGGAGAAAACCCGTTTCGTGATATATGATGTGGTTCCTTAAATTACCCAACATTAAAATAAAGTTAATAACTATTTTAATTCTCATACCAGTCCCATGACTGAATCAGAGTTTATTGTTTTTCCCACCTAAACTCTGGTTGCCCATATTTTCCACATGGGCTGCTAGTAGTTTTGGATTTGCAGATATTTCTTTTAATAGGATCCTGGATTACGGCTGGAGCTATATTCGGAAAGCTTTGTATCTGTGTATTTATTTCAGCTGTGGTAGTTGATTTTTTCCACTGCGCATTATTTTCATGTATTATATTTCCGTTGTTTTGTAATTTATATCTCTAGTATTTTCCACTGTATAATATTTATTTGTACTATGATATCTTCTACTCTGATGTAAATTTTTGTAATAACAATTAAATGTTCTCCTGTTTGTGTTCTGATGCGTCGTGTTCTCAAAGCAGTCCGCCTTTTTGCTCAGGTTAGGCTGGCCGGGACGCTTGAGTCGCTATAGGTGGTATCAGAGCTTTGGCGTACAAAGCACCATAACAAGAAACATTAGAACCGAACGAAAGAATTCATCAGATACAGGGTTAGTAACATCCTATAAGAATGACTCATTAGAGATAGGGTTAGTGATGCCCTAGAATGAGGTTGAAGAGTGTTATTTCTAAAAATAAATTTAATTTTGAAAATTATATCTTATTGTAAAGATTTGAGTATTTTATTTGAGTTTGGATTATCGAGTATAGGAAGATTTTGAATATACGCATGTCTATTCGACGTGTATACGAAGTGTAATGACCCGAAAGTCCAGTCCAATTTGAGCTGACCAAAAACACAAGTCCAACCCCAAATTAAACTGAAAATCAGGAAATTAATAGAAAGAAAACAGAGGGTGAAATAGATAAGATAGAAACTTAGAATAGAAGAAGAAGAAGAACATCAGAGTAACACGAACCTCACAGCGGAACGAATAACATATAATATATATCGTAACTTTGAAATATAAATTTGTACTTGCATATACATATCATTTCAAAGTACAACACTTACAACACAGCAGAAATAAACTATAGCTATATAATCATGAAGCCTCCTGCTCCATCTCTTCAAGTACCTGTAAATTCCTGACTACTTGACTGCCCGTACAAAATTGGGCACCCAAGAGTTTAGTGAAACAAAACAAAATAAACTCCGGGTCAGTCATGGGGCTGGTATGAGTAAAATAGTTTAAAACATTTCAAGAAGGTAAATGATATCTCATAAGACCACGCCGTATAACGGAACGGGGTTTTTCCCTTATGAGAATCCAAATTATCTTTATATCAAAAACCTTTTGATATTATAATAATGTCTATCAACCACAATATAATAATCATCTAGCAGAAATGCTTTCATCTCACGTTCTACATATATAGTATACAATCAAAACCGCAAGCACGTATTGGGTAATGGATTTCCAACTATGACAAGGTATGGAACCACCTTTCGCTAGTGTATCTCTAGAAAGGAATACACTGGGTTCAACAAGAACATCTTACAACCCGGCAACACATGACCGACCACTCATTTCGCTTGAGTGTATCGAATGTATATCACCAACGGTTGGGATCAGCAACCGTTTCCCGAATGGGACAGCATCAACAATATATTTTTAGAAGTAAATGAAACTCTAGATCACGTGATTATACACCCTACTTCGGAGCGACCGACTTAGCCATGCTGCCTGCCCGATTTCTGTCATTTACCAGATGTGAGGCTAGAAGCTACGCTTTATCATCACACCAGATTCACTTTGAATGCCACATCGTCAAATCCATCAAATCACCGATTGACGTTCTCAACCATACATTATGTGTTAGCTAAAAGAAGTTTCCTTCTCCGCTTCCACTCTTGGTACGGTTGGAGAAATCAATATACGTGATCGTTTGGAAATAATCTGTCAGACATCCGTCCATACAAGTCATCCAGGAACAGGATGAACCGAAGGCACTATTCAATACATCCATCTTAGACACTGTTATCTAAGACTTATACAATAGCCCTTGCACTTTACTCCGTCTTCAATATCTTTGGCATATATGATTCGCAACGCTTATGCCAATACAGAGTGGTTCTTTGGATAATGATCCAACCGGTCTCTCCATATTAACAACGATAAAATGGTCAAAAACTTCGATAGTCGGTGAGTTAACTATCAAAGAAAAACAGGTGTGCAAACAACGATATTATTTCCAGATGGAAACTCTAGCAATCAATCATCAATCATATATATATATATATATATATATATATATATATATATATATATATATATATTCATATTTCCTCTCATGTTTCCCTATATTCAACATTTCTTATTTTCTAAATTTAGAAAATATACGTTATTTACATTGGGAACATTTCCATTTCTAATCCATATTTCCAATTTCTATATTTGATTTCGTTTTCTGATTCTATTTGGAAAACATTTCCAAATCTTCTTTACTTGGATTTAAACAGATGTTTAAATCAACATCGCGACGACAACTCAAACCACTATAATTATTTACTAAATTCACTTAACCACTTTCACTCTCGAACCTTAACCATTTCTAAATTTAAAATGAAGCCAATCAAGTTGGGGTATAACTACCTCTCAGACCTTAACTGAACAACATTTCAAATCTCGAAATAGGGTAAGTTCATCTTTTAACTCTTTAACACTTCCTTACGTAACTCTCGTTCGAATAAATCTCTATTCGATAACTCCTCCCTTCGAATAACTATATTTGATAATCTCTCTTACGAATAACTAGATTCGAAAACCTTTCTTCGAATAAACTAAATTCAATTAACTCTATTTATTTAACCTTAATCAATTAACTCTTTTTACTTAACTCCTTTCGAATAACTAATTCGATAACCCCTTTCGAATAACTAATTCGATAACTCCTTTCGATTAAACTATAATTGATAACTCCTTTCGATTAAACTATAATCGATAACTCCTTTCGATTAAACTAAAATCGATAACTCCTTTCGAATAATTAATTCGATAACTCTTATGTGTTTAACTCTATTCGAATAACTAATTCGAACAACTCTTATTTATTTAACTCTATTCGAATAACTTTTTTTACTTAACTCCTTTCGAATAACTAATTCGATAACTCCTTTCGATTAAACTAAAATCGATAACTCCTTTCGAATAACTAATTCGATAACTCCTTTCGATTAAACTATAATTGATAACTCCTTTCGATTAAACAATAATCGATAACTCCTTTCGAATACCATATTCGATTTACTGACTTTCGAATACCATATTCGATTTACTGACTTTTTCGCTTTATAAAGATTTCCCTTTTAACAACGTTTATTCATTTTTAAAGATTTAGTTTTAGTAACGGTTCTTCACTTTAAAAATGATTTCCTTTTTATAACGTTTTCCCTTTTCATATCTATTTATTCCCTAAGTAAATAATCCCTTTTTAACTCTATTTATTTTCTAAATATTTCCTATCAATTCTATTTGTAAATGATTTACAAATATTTCCTTTTTATTCGTTTTACCAATATTTCCCTTTATATTTGTTTTTACAAATATATTTCCTATCAATTCTATTTGTAAATGGTTTACAAATCTTTCCTTTTCAAATCTATTCTTTGATTTTATAATTTCCCTTTTCTAAACATCTCCTATTTAAAAATATTCCAATTTATAAATATTTCTTATTTTTAAATATTCCATTTATAAATATTTTATTTTCAAATATCACTTTGAAAATATTGGATGGATTCCTCCAACCTGTTTCCCTGCATCCACAGATGTTACACAATAAAATCAACATCACTTTCAGTTCCATATGATATATTCTGTTAAACAGAATCAATATAGAAATTCAACTAATTGACTAGCAGTTAAATCAAACAGTCAACACACAATCAATCAGCCAATATTTAACAGTTCTAAAAATACAACGTGAAATTATAAACTGTTCAGAGTTAGTGAGATTTACTCACATTGGACGATCATCGTTAATAACGATAACCATCGCTTGATTCGGATTGGACAATTTATATTACAATAAATTGTGATGAGTTCCGATGGACTTCCAGTCAGTTCCAGCGTGTAGTGTCCGTCCATACGATCCTGTCGGATCTTGTTTCGTCGGATTCTGATATCGTATGAGCAAGTTATACAGTTTATAAATTTCCATACAATTTGAATTTAAAAATTAAATTAAATTTAATGATGGGCCTCACCCCCTTCCATCAGCCCGGCCCAACTGCCTATTACCCGTCCACTACATCTTTTTCCTGTGTGAACCATCGAGCCACGCCCTCCTCTCACAACACCATAGCCGAACTTCTATTCCTCAACCTTTCTTCTCCTTTATCCCATCGAAGTTCAAACCAATCATACCAACAATCTCGTCGTGACCTCCTCTTCTACATGGTATAACTCTCATGCAATTCGAACCAGAAATGGGAATCGCGTCCTGGTGACCGCTATAGAGATTCGAGCGACGTTTATCTTCACGGAATCGCCCAGAACTATGCAACCAGACACTATTCCATCTCGCGAATCCAAAACAACACTCCATTTTATCCATCGATCCTTCTATTTCCCAAAAAATCTAACCCTAGACCATGGCAACCCAAAACTAACGAACACCATAGGGTTCGATCCTTCCAAAACTCATATCAAAATGAAGAGAGACTCCTAAGCAACACAAATACAAGTGTATTGTAATTTATAGAATTTTATTTCTATATGTTTTGATTTTGTGAAGATCCAGATATTTCACTGGAAAAAGAAGTCGGCGGCGCAAATATTGGTTTGACCGTGAAATGAGATGAATTAGGTTTAGGGTGTTAAGGTGGTGGTATTTATAGAAAATTTAGATATTTTCTTTTGAATATTATATTAAAATAAAATCAACTGTTGTGTTTATTTGTCCTTTAAAATTCCTGTGATCACACATGACATCTAAAAATCAAGAAACTGGACATGCAACTACAGTTTGACATTACGGTCCCAACGAAACTGGTTTCGTCGAATTCCGACTCTGTTTGCTCACACAACGTATTTTTAACCGTCGAAATACTAACTGTTTCTCACTCTAAAAATCCGTACGACCACACAGTGACTCTAAAAATCACGAAACTGGAAATCTATCAACTATTTGACATTGCGGATCCAACAAAAATTAGTTTCGTTGAATTCCGACTCCGTATGCAAAAGTGGCTATTTTTAAAGCTCTGGATGACCCATTTAAATATATAAATATATTTAAATATAATTAAATTAAATATAAATAAATTTATATTATCATCTATATTCACAGTGGAATACCATACAGCCTTAGAATATTCCTATATGAATTTCTAACTTGATATTCACTTCTGGGTCAACCCGATATTCGATTTATATTGAAATTCCTTTTTAAAATATAAATAATTCCTTTATAAATTATAAAGGAATTCCACAGCGACTTTTCTCAAATTTGATTTGGACGTAAATCAAAATCTACCTGACGAAATCCAGATTTTTCTCTTTCACTAGAAAGATATACTCCACCAGTTCCACACGTTTCTTGTGTCACATAAATCCGGCTTAAAACGAATCTTGTACATTCAGTTGAAGTTCGAATCGCCAATTTACGAACGGCAGCGCCATTTCGAGCTCGATTAGAATTATAATATAATTATACGTTCAAACTGTCGTTTATATAATATATTCGTTATTCTACTTCAATTCTAAACTGAATTAAATATCACAGATGATCCAGTTCACACCATATCGCCATTTCAGCCAATTCTGATTATTTCAGAATTAAATATATTATTTAATTTATTATTTTAATTAAATATTCACCATTATTTAATTCAACGACCACTTAATTCACTATATCACTATTTATATAATTAAATAAATTAATTATAATACCTCTGCCAATGCGGGTCATTACAATCTTCCCTACTTAAAATAATTTCGTCCTCGAAATTGCTAAGGTAGAGAACGACCCTATCGACTGGTTAGAACATATTTGTTCACTTCTTAACTTCAGTTTCAACTGAACCAATTTAATTTCAATTAAATTAATAATTAATTCTTATCAATGAAAATTTCCAAAAATCCTGAAAATTTTCTAACGCCTTAACTTTTCGAAAAATTTCGCCAGCACGTCCTTTGTACTGGTCAATCGGTCAAACCACCACTCGCCTCTCTGGGCCATCTCCAACCCAAAAGAAAATCAAACAGCCAAGCGGCTTGCCAATTCGGCTCATAAATCTTATGTCCAATAGAAATATAAACTTGTACCTTTTTGTTGGCATATCATTATATTCTTTCCACCTATTATCAATTCAGCGGATACACGGGTCATTCCGATCAAATTACAATCTACTTTTATCCACAACACAACCATTCGCTTATATCCGAGCCAAATATCATTTCAACTCAAGTTTCTTCTCGATTCCCAACTCTTAACTTGATTATCACATTACACTTCAAATTTGAATCTCACAATCCAATTTGTCTTGGTATCATTCTAATTCAATCTCAGTTACCACTTTACTGGCTTTACTTTAATTCAAATTTTCTTTCACAAATTTATGTTAAATTTGTTTTTAATTCGAACAGTCTTTCCCTGGGAGTTTTTAAACAGTTTACTCTTTTCAAAAATCAAATTTTCCTTTTTGAACATGTCACTGAGCCCTTATTTAATATTCCATTAATTAAATCACTTCTCTATTTCTTTATCAATATTTGTTAACCAAATATTTCCAATAACCATGTTGGCCTTTTATGTTATTTGGAAAACATTTCCGAATATCGCCTTCCTTTATTTTCTAAACTTTTAGAAAATATATGCTATTTATAATTGGAAAATATTCCATTTACTTATCTCTTTTCCGATCTCGTTTATTTCTATACTTAGGTAATATTCTTTATTATATTTCCCAGCTTACGCTTATTTGGGTTAAAACGGATGTTGTGTAAAACATCGTTACGACAATCCAAATACTATATTCAACTAACTCTTATTCAACATTGATCTTCGAGCCTGAAATCTTACTATTTATTTGTTAAAAATGAAATCAATCAAGTTGGGGTATAACTACCTCTCAGACCTTGACTGAATAACATTTATAACGTCAAAACAGATGACTACTTACTCAAATAATCAATACCATACGACTACTTATTCACTTTTAAACACGTTTACACTTCCTCTTTCTATTCTTACTAGATTTTATTCTTAGTCTCCTTTTTGATTTTACTATTCTATTTCTAAGTTTGTTTCCTTATCGACTTCTATATATATATCGATACATTGATTTCTAACTATCAAATTATCTTAAAAATATTCCAACTCCTTAAATTCCCGGAAAAATTCGCCATAACCTCCTTTGTATTAGGAGCATCGGGATATTTCAAATAGCCTCCCATGGCCCTCACCAATCCAAAAGAAAAAGAAAAACCAAGCGGCTAGCCGAGACGGCGCATAAAATCTCATATATGAATTAAATACATACCTTTTCGTCGAGCATTCTATTTATATACCTTCATACCTTATCCATACCTATCTCAAGTATATTTATACCTGCCCAATCTATTTTAACTATACTTGATCGTTTTAACTCAATTTGTTAATGAATTTGTTAATTAACTCTTAAGTCTATTTCACTTTTATATTTAAACATGACATGTTCAAATATATTTCAACTTGTTTATTAACTAATTTGAATCCAAATTTCAAATTTAAGTTCTATATTCGATTTCGAATATCCATTTACAAATCCAATTCACCTTTCAAAGTTCAACTTCAAATTCAAAACTCGATTAACTAATTCCTCTTCGACTTAGTTAATTCTATTCAATTTCTATTCAAATTTTATATCACTTCTATTATTCAAATCTATATATCAAATTCTATATATCAAATTCCATTCAAATTCTATATTATAAATCCCATTTTGAAATTCAACAAAACTTGTCTTTCCCAAAACAAATTCAAAACAGTATCTCCGGTAGTAAGTCGTCACTTACAACTCGAAAATGAATACTGATGATGCAGCTGTCATCATCGGAATCTATTTTCCAGCGATCGAAGTGAGTTCAATACTATAAAACCATTTCTAAACATTTCCACTTTGAAATTCATTTAAAAATATAATTCACACTACTTGTAAAACAATTTTAAATCTCCCAAGATCTTAAATTTTCCTTATTTTTAATCCAAATCCATTTACAAACACTTATTCAATTTTCCAGAATTTTAATTCAATTTCTAGTCTAACTTTCAGATTTAACTCTTATGATTTCACGTATTTCGCTTATTTTACTTATATGAATTCTGATTGGTTATTTACATAACCATTTAATTTATAATCTTACTCGATTATAATAACAACCAATATATCCACTATATTAAAATTTTGATATATATATCTTCTCTATATCAAGATATACCTTGGGTAAACTTATTTTAATTTACCCTTTTTTCAAAACATATCGTGTCGACCCATCGTATTCGAGTGTTTAGTAACTACTACCGATACAGTGGACCAAACTAATCGACCAGAACTCATAAACAATTCAACCAATAAATCTTCACAATATAAAATTATTTTTATATCATATACATATACGTTCACTCGTATACATGCACCCAACTCAATATAGGGTATTACTAACCCTATCTCTACTGAGTCACGCCACAGAGCCAAGGTAAATCACTTAGCTTAAGCTCTGATACCAATTGTAATGACCCGAAAGTCCGGTCCAATTTGAGCTGACCAAAAACACAAGTCCAACCCCAAATTAAACTGAAAATCAGGAAATTAATAGAAAGAAAACAGAGGGTGAGAATAGATAAGATAGAAACTTAGAATAGAAGAAGAAGAACAACAACATCAGAGTAACACGAACCTCACAGCGGAACGAATAACATATAATATATATAATAACTTTGAAATATAAATTTTTACTTGCATATACATATCATTTCAAAGTACAACACTTACAACATAGCGGAAATAAACTATAACAATATGATCCTGAAGCCTCCTACTCCAGCTCTTCAAGTATCTGTAAATTCCTGACTACTTGACTGCCCGTACAAAATTGGGCACCCAAGAGTTTAAGGAAACAAAACAAAATAAACTTCGGGTCAGTCATAGGGCTGGTATGAGTAAAACAGTTTAAAACAGTTCAAGCAGGTAAATGATATCTCATAAGACCACGCCGTATAACGGAACGGGTTTTTCCCTTATGAGAATCCAAATTATCTTTATATCAAAAACCTTTTGATATTATAATAATGTCTATCAACCACAATATAATAATCATCTAGCAGAAACGCTTTCATCTCGCGTTCTACATATATAGTATACAATCAAAACTGCAAGCACGTATTGGGTAATGGATTTCCAACTATGAAAAGGTATGGAACCACCTTTCGCTAGTGTATCTCTAGAAAGGAATACATTGGGTTCAACAAGAACATCTTGCAACCCGGCTACACATGACCGACCACTCATTTCGCTTGAGTGTATCGAATGTATATCACCAACGGTTGGGATCAGCAACCGTTTCCCGAATGGGACAGCATCAACAATAGATTTTTAGAAGTAAATGAAACTCTAGATCAGGTGATTATACACCCTACTTCGGAGCGACCGACTTAGCCATGCTGCCTGCCCGATTTCTGTCATTTACCGGATGTGAGGCTAGAAGCTACGCTTTATCATCACACCAGATTCACTTTGAATGCCACATCGTCAAATCCATCAAATCACCGATTGACGTTCTCAACCATACATTATGTGTTAGCTAAAAGAAGTTTCCTTCTCCGCTTCCACTCTTGGTACGGTTGGAGAAATCAATATACGTGATCGTTTGGAAATACTCTGTCAGACATCCATCCATACAAGTCATCCAGGAACAGGATGAACCGAAGGCACTATTAAATACATCCATCTTAGACACTGTTATCTAAGACTTATACAATAGCCCTTGCACTTTACTCCGTCTTCAATATCTTTGGCATATATGATTCGCAACACTTATGCCAATACAGAGTGGTTCTTTGGATAATAATCCAACTGGTCTCTCCATATTAACAACGTTAAAATGGTCAAAAACTTCGATAGTCGGTGAGTTAACTATCAAAGAAAAACAGGTGTGCAAACAACGATATTATTTCCAGATGGAAATTCTATCAATCAATCATCAATCATATATATATATATATATATATATATTCATATTTCCTCTCATGTTTCCCTATATTCAACATTTCTTATTTTCTAAATTTAGAAAATATACGTTATTTACATTGGGAACATTTCCATTTCTAATCCATATTTCCAATTTCTATATTTGATTTCGTTTTCTGATTCTATTTGGAAAACATTTCCAAATCTTCTTTACTTGGATTTAAACAGATGTTTAAATCAACATCGCGACGACAACTCAAACCACTATAATTATTTACTAAATTCACTTAACCACTTTCACTCTCGAATCTTAACCATTTCTAAATTTAAAACGAAGTCAATCAAGTTGGGGTATAACTACCTCTCAGACCTTAACTGAACAACATTTCAAATCTCGAAATAGGGTAAGTTCATCTTTTAACTCTTTAACACTTCCTTACGTAACTCTCGTTCGAATAAATCTCTATTCGATAACTCCTCCCTTCGAATAACTATATTTGATAATCTCTCTTACGAATAACTAAATTCGAAAACCTTTCTTCGAATAAACTAAATTCGATTAACTCTATTTATTTAACCTTAATCGATTAACTCTTTTTACTTAACTCCTTTCGAATAACTAATTCGATAACTCCTTTCGAATAACTAATTCGACAACTCCTTTCGGTTAAACTATAATCGATAACTCCTTTCGATTAAACTATAATCGATAACTCCTTTTGATTAAACTAAAATCGATAACTCCTTTCGAATAACTAATTCGATAACTCTTATGTGTTTAACTCTATTCGAATAACTAATTCGAACAACTTCTATTTATTTAACTCTATTCGAATAACTCTTTTTACTTAACTCCTTTCGAATAACTAATTCGATAACTCCTTTCGATTAAACTAAAATCGATAACTCCTTTCGAATAACTAATTCGATAACTCCTTTCGATTAAACTATAATCGATAACTCCTTTCGATTAAACTATAATTGATAACTCCTTTCGAATACCATATTCGATTTACTGACTTTCGAATACCATATTCGATTTACTGACTTTTTCGCTTTATAAAGATTTCCCTTTTAACAACGTTTATTCATTTTTAAAGATTTACTTTTAGTAACGGTTCTTCACTTTAAAAATGATTTCCTTTTTATAGCGTTTTCCCTTTTCATATCTATTTATTCCCTAAGTAAATAATCCCATTTTAACTCTTTTTATTTTCTAAATATTTCCTATCAATTCTATTTGTAAATGATTTACAAATATTTCCTTTTTATTCGTTTTACCAATATTTCCCTTTATATTTGTTTTTACAAATATATTTCCTATCAATTCTATTTGTAAATGGTTTACAAATCTTTCCTTTTTAAATCTATTCTTTGATTTTATAATTTCCCTTTTCTAAATATCTCCTATTTAAAAATATTCCAATTTATAAATATTTCTTATTTTTAAATATTCCATTTATAAATATTTTATTTTCAAATATCACTTTGAAAATATTCCCTTATCAACATTTCGGTATGTTATGGTATTCAACATATCAAATCACGATGATCAGTATCATCTAACACATATAATCAACCACAGCTTATATATCACAATATATGAAAAACAATAAAATAAATGTTGAGGAATCCAGTTGGATGGATTCCTCCAACCTGTTTCCCTGCATCCACAGATGTTACACAATAAAATCAACATCACTTTCAGTTCCATATAATATATTCTATTAAACAGAATCAATATAGAAATTCAACTAACTGACTAGCAGTTCAATCAAATAGTCAACACACAATCAATCAGCCAATATTTAACAGTTCTAAAAATACAACATGAAATTATAAACTGTTCAGAGTTAGTGAGATTTACTCACATTGGACGATCATCGTTAATAACGATAACCATCGCTTGATTCGGATTGGACAATTTATATTACAATAAATTGTGATGAGTTCCGATGGACTTCCAGTCAGTTCCATCGTGTAGTGTCCATCCATACGATCCTGTCGGATCTTGTTTCGTCTGATTCTGATATTGTATGAGAAAGTTATACAGTTTATAAATTTCCATACAATTTGAATTTAAAACTTAAATTAAATTTAATGATGGGCCTCACCCCCTTCCATCAGCCCGGCCCAACTGCCTATTACCCGTCCACTACATCTTCTTCCTGTGTGAACCATCGAGCCACGCCCTCCTCTCACAACACCACAGCCGAACTTCTTTTCCTCAACCTTTCTTCTCCTTTACCCCAATGAAGTTCAAACCAATCATACCAACAATCTCGTCGTGACCTCCTCTTCTACATGGTATAACTCTCGTGCAATTCGAACCAGAAATGGGAATCGCGTCCTGGTGACCGCTACGGAGTTTCGAGCAACGTTTATCTTCACGGAATCGCCTAGAACTCCGCAACCAGACACTATTCCATCTCGCGAATTGTAACAACCCGTAAAATGCGAGCCAGTTTGAAATTTTTATTTTTGCAATTTTAGCGAATTTTGATTATTTAAAATGAATTATTTTAAATAATATCAACGAGAAATTTATTTTGAATAAAATTCGACGTATATATTATATACGTCGTCGTTAGAATATATATAATTATATAAAATTATAAAAGGAATTGAAAATGGCGCGGTAGTTTGATAATTCGATTTCAAACTTCAATTGAATGTACCGGGTGCAAAACAACCCGGATTTTAGTGAAACCAAAAATAATGGGATCTAATTGATAATATCTTTCCAACGAATCCGAATAATCAAATTTTCATAGCGGGGATCAAAAGATATGTCCAGTTGAAAATTCTGAATAGTCGCTATGGAATTCAGGCCCTTAAAAATGGACATTTTACAAATGACCTCGGATCTCGACGAAACTAGTTTTGTTGGGTCCGTGATGTCGAATTATTGCTAGATTCCAAATTTCATAATTTTTCGAATCAATATGTGAACGTGGCATAGGAAAACGCGTTTGACCAGTTTCAGTTGATTTTAATCGACTGGAAATTGGCCATTTTTCTAACGGTCTCAGAATTCGATGAAACTAGTTTTGTCAGGACCGTATCGTCAATACGAAGCTAGAAAATATTTTTCGAGAATTTTTAAAGTTCGTATGTGACCCCGGTAATTTGAAATGTACGTTTAAAATTCAATATAGTGATTTAAATGTAAATTTAACGGAAACTGATTCAAACGATCAAATCAGCTTGCGATACATATCCCATTGTGTTCGGAATGGGGGTAAAACGCTATGGGCGACAGTCGGTGGGCCTCGTTTAGGGGTCGTTTGTGAAAGTCAACTTTTTTGCAAAATAAAATAATTAAATTAATTAAAAAAAAACCTTATCTCCCCCTTTAACTCTGCCCCCCCCCCCCCCCCCCACGTTCAAACCAGTAATCGACAGAAGGAAAAAAGAAAAAGAAAAACTAAGCCCTAATCGAGCGACGGAGGGCCCTCGACGCCGCCACTGGAGGCGCCCACCTCCGTCCAAGCTCGCCGCCCCTTCCACTTCTTCTCCTCCTTTCTCCCCCCTTTCGCTTGGCGCCTGGCGCGAAGACCCCCCCCCCCCCAGCAGCGAGACGACCTCGAGCCCCTACCCTGCTGCGCCCTCCTCCACGTCGAGCGCCACCAACCCCGAGCCCCCCCCCCCCCTCGTAGTAGCGGCCGCCGGCCTGACAGCCCCCCCTCTGTAAGTTTTTTTTAATTTATTTATTTTATTTTTATTTTATATAAATAGAAAAAAAACTGATTTTTTTTAGGATTTTTAAACTGATTTTTTTTAGGATTTAAAAACTGATTTTTTTTTTAGGATTTTAAATAGCAAAAGATTGAAACTTTAGAATAGAAAAAGATTTAAACTTTAGAATAGAAAAAGATTTAAACTTTAAAAAGAGAAAGGTTTGAACTTTAAAATTGAAAAGATCAGGTTTTTAGAATAGAAAAGATCATATTTTTAAAATAGAAAAGGCGGAATTTTTATTGAGTAGAAGAAGTAAGATATGATTTTTATATTTTTAAAGCAATAAAAATATAATTTTTACATCATAGGAATATTAAAAATATAATCTTTATATTGAAAATATAATCTTTATATATTGAATAGCGAAGTCAAAATTCGATTTTTATATATTGAATAGCATCGTAAGAATTCGTTTTTTTACATATGTAGAGAATACGGGCGAAAGCGACAAAAGGCGAGATTGGCGAAGATTTCTGTAAAGGAAAAATCGTAGTTGGATAGCTATCGGTGAGAATTTCTCACCTTTCAATTTCATTTTCTAGTTATATATATATACTAGGATGCAGACGGTGCTTAGTAGCACCCGACACAATCGTCCAAAGACCATGGACTTGTTTGTTTGATTGCAAAAATTAGTTAGATTATTTGATTGAAATTGAATTGTGTGGTGAAATGAATTGATTTGATTGATGTGTGAATGGCGTGGGCCTTCACTAGACCGGGGATAAGGCTAGGCCTCGTCCCGTTTCTAGTATCGTGCCGTTATGCCGCCGAAATTTTCTAAAATAAGTTAGAAAAATAAAAATATCATTTTATTTAAAGAATGAACTGAATAGAAATTCATATGTTGGAATAAAATGTTTTGTCGTTAAAAAATATAATTTTTAACGTGAAGTGAATAAAATAAAATATTCATTTACAAACCGAACGGTTTGTTTATGTACACCTATTTGAAGGACGTTAATTGGGTCGATAAATTTTACACATCGCCCAACTGCACAAATAAAATCTGTGTTTGTTTGTTTGAAACCCCACACGGGTGTTGGGATGAAATTTGAAGTTCACTCATCCTGATTGATTAAATATGTCGATCGATGGATTGACAGGCTGTTATAAGCGTTAGATATCTATATTTGATGCTTATACAGTGTAGTGCACTTTGGTTGATGGTTGATTATTTTGCAATGCTATTATATGGGTGTAATGTGTGAAAATCCATATAATTAACATTATATGGAAATTGATTGGGCCTCATTCCAGTTTTAAAATAGAAATATTTGAAATAGAAATATTCGAAATGGAATATTTGAAAATATCAATATATGAAGCCGTGTTGATTAGATTGACGTCATTTTGACGTGAACGATATTTATATCGATTTTATTCATTTTATAATGAATATCGAAAGTGATTTCCAAAATCTGATATTTTGAAAAGAATTGATTGTAAATGAATTCGAATTGGAATTGAAATTGAATAGATTTGAAATTGAATAGATTTGAAATTCGAACTATTTCGAAATGAATTGAATTGAAAACTATTTCGAAATGAATTGAATTGAAAACGATTTCGAAATGAATTGAATTGAAAACGATTTCGAAATGAATTGAATTGAAAACGATTTCGAAATGAATTGAATTGAAAACGATTTCGAAATGAATTGAATTGAAAACGATTTCGAAATGAATTGAATTGAAAATGAATTGAAATGAATTCAAATTGAATTGAAATTTGAATTGAATAGAAATGAATTTTAAACCGAATTTATAAAGAAGAATTCAATTTTGATTTGAATTGAAATGGAAGTTGAAATTTCTGTTGAGACGAATTTTAAAACTATTCATATAATTCGTTTTAAATAGAAATCGATGAAATATATATTATATATATAATATAATGGCCTGAATAGAACGCGCCGCGCCGCGGCAGTTCTTGAATTTCGACCATTTATTTCAAACGGACATTACGGGAGATCCGACCGTCGGATTCTCCTAAAACCGGAACCGTTGGGTTCGTATCGAAAAGAGCTTTCTAATGAATATTAGAAATCTGAAATCTAACGGTTGGATTTGGAATTATGTCCAAATCAAATTTGAAAAAGGTCGCTGTAAGTGCAGTTCGATGACCGTTGATGGAAATCGACTGTACGGGCCTTGATAAAATTATTAAAAATAGTAATAATTTGTGTAAAATCATAAGAAATGATTTGTGAAGATTTGGGATGAAAAACTCCATATTTGAAAGGATAAAAATAGATTTTTATCGAAATGAACTAGTTTTGAACTAGAATTATAATTCTATTTATTTTTAAATAAATAAATTGAATTTGAAAGGGTTTTAAAAATAACCAGAATTTCCAATGATTGCATTGGAGTGGATTTGAATCGAAATTGTCTTCGGAATATTTCGATGTTGGAATTCGTGATTATACAGATGTTGTTATGGAATTTGAAAGATATACATTTATATCGTTATTTCAATACGACATTTGTTAGTCGTAGAATTTGATATTGAATATAAGCCGATATATTTTCTATTCAGAGCCTTGTATTGAATATCAAATGTGATTTGGGTTTGTCGTGAATGGTGTCTTCACTAACACTGTTCTTGAACCCAGTTGAGAAAAGATTAAATCTTTTTATATAGATTTAATGAAGTGTATCAATTAAATGATATTTAATTGGAATTGAATTGGTATTGATTTTTGGGTTTATCGTGAACAGTGTTGTAAATAACACTTGTTCTTTAACCCGATAATTAATGGAATGTGATTTTGGGTTTATCGTGAACCGTGTTTTTTAAATGACACTGATTCTTTAACCCAGTTAAAGATTAAAACTAAGTGGAGTTTTAATGAATCTTTAATTAGATTGAAATGATCGAAAATGGAGTATCACCAGTTTTGCTCCAGGCGATGGTTAAATCTTTAATTAGATTTGAACGTGAAATGGTAATTGAATTTACCGATAACACTGCGGTGTTAGATATGAAGTATTACCGGTTTTACTTTATGGGATGAATAGGTTGGGATTGGGAAATAAAATAATTGATTACTTCGGTGTGGTTCGCTAATCCTGACTAGTTTGAATTGATATTCAAAGGAGATTAAAGAATAAATTTAAAGAATTTATCTTGGATAAAATTAATGGGAACTTTTCCCAAAGTATAGGAATATTTGAATAAAAGAATATTCTGAATTGGAATGAGGCGTATGTTGTGTTTGTGTAACACTTTTATAATATATACGCGAGTTATTCAGAAAGACCGGGTTTATCCCATTCTAAATAACTGATTCGACGTGGTGTCGAAGATGAAGACGGTGGTAGAAGACCGGAAGTCTTCACGTCGTCTAGGTGATTACTGATGATCTTGATTGGGCTGTACACCCAAGAAGATGGAAACAGTTGCTGATCGTCCAGACGTACTTGGAGATCGATGGATATGCGGGGTACTAGGTGCCTCCGGATTCGTTCAGACCCAGAATGGACTTGTAAATGGACTGTGTGTCTGACATTGGATTTTAGTCTGTGTGATTGATCTCTATTAAATATATATCTGTTTGGCGGCGGAGAATTTATTCTCTTGCTTAACGCCCTTCTCTGAGACGTACGAGCTCAGGGGTTATATATTGATGGATATCAAACGCATGGAGTGAATTGCCTGTGTGGCATGCCTAAGTGGCAATTGATCGAGGCTTCTGTTGAAAAGCAAAGTCTTGTGGTGATGATCAAAGCACGGCCTTTGTGGCGTAGCTTTGTGTAACGTTTGCTTCGCGAGTTTCACACCCGGTATGAACCAAAAACGGGAGAGGACATCAGGGAGGGCATGCGTTTCTTTCTAGCTAGAAGTGGCGTCAGTGGTTTTACACGCCCTGACGAGTTTGACTTATGTGGTTGTTGCTGTTGCGAGGCGCCTCGGATTGATCGGTCGTTCTCGAACCGATGGAGTCATTTAGTTGGCTCGCTTACGCCCCAAAGGGCGGGGAAACGTAGTGTTCAGGCATAATAATCCACATCGGTGGACCGGCCCTGACGATCTAAAGGGTTGATGCGTTCTGATCCGGTGGCTCGGGCTAGAGAGTCACGAATCGGTTGAGGACTATCTTTTATCTCGGTTCATAGACGGAAATCCAATTTCCAAATATGTGACATTTGCGGTTTTATTTGTAAACCTATATATGGCGACATAGTGGCATGGGACGCTCATGCCGCCTATGATTGATACTTATGATTTGAAGTTGTTTTATACACTATGCACTTATAATAGTATCAAATGATTTTGTTTTAAACGTATCAAGCATGCTTTGGCTGTTATAAGGTAAAAACCCTATCCTCCGGCTTGCGTTGCATTGTGTGATAGGACCTGGGTCTTATAACAGCTTCATTTTTCTTTATTTAGCATTGCGCTGTTTGGTTTTATGCACTGGTATTCTTGGGAGGAAACCTGTTCCGTGTTATACGGCGTGGTCCCTTGATTTACCTAACTTTAAAAGCAAAGATTAATAACTGTTTTAGTTCTCACACCAGTCCCATGACTGACCTGGAGTTTATTGTTTTAACCTAAACTCTGGGTGCCCTTATTTTGACATGGGCAGCTAGTAGTTTTGGTTTTGCAGATTTATATTCACAGGATCCTGGTTTACAGCTGGAACGATATCCGGAAAGCTTTGTATCCGTATATCCCTTCTAGTTGTGTATTGTATTATTTTCCGCTGCTATGTATTTAAATGTAATTTAAATCTCTGATATTTCTGTGTAATATTTATTCGTACTCTGTATATTCTTGTAATCTGATGCATTGTTGTAATATACAATGAAATGTTCTTCCGTATGCGCTCATTTGTGTGTTGTTCCCGAACTATCCGGCACTTTCCTTTACGCGGAAGTTACGGGTGTTTACAGTTGGTATCAGAGCTTTGGTTTACAAAGCTTAGAGAACAAGGCACATTAGAACCATACGAAAGAATTCATCAGATATTGGGTTAGTAATATCCAATTAGAATGACTCGTTAGAGATGGGATCAGTAGTATCCTAGAACGAGTGTGAAGAGTATATTTTTCAAATGAAAACAGATTTTGTTTTGAAAATTTAAATCAATTATTCGTATTTGATTATCTATTTATATTGATTAGGACAGTCCAATATACAAAGATTTTGCATATACACCTTGCAAACGTATATTCAAATTTTTAATATATTGGATAGATATAGCATCACACTCTAGTCGCCCGAAGATGATATTGATGATGGTGCATCATCATCAGCATTTATATTCGAGTGTCGAAGGTGTGATATCTATATATTTCCTATTGACTGGTGTGAGAACCAAAAACTATATAGGATCTATTGTTGTGATTTGGCACCAAAAATTTGATTTTTGTATATGTATCAAAATTATGAATTTGAAACTCCAATTCACTAATTGATTAATGTTTGTGTTGTTTGTTAATTTGTTTGCTAATTTTGAACCATTTAGCCTAATTGAATCAAATATTGAATTGTATTGAAAATTGGTCGCATTTGCTTGCATATACATATACTTACATTGAACAGGTCATAGCAAGGAGGCTAGAGCAGAGAATAAAATTTGTTTGCCCGACAAATAGGTACATGTTTACTACATAATTTACTGTTTTGTTTGGGTGATGATGATTTTATGAGCCTATTGGCTAGCCGCTTGGCTTTTTCTTTTTCTTTTTGAGATCTGAAGGACCGGGGAAGCTATTTGAAATTCCCCGATGCTCCCGGTGCAGGGGAGGTTATGGCGAAATTTTTCGAAAATTTAGGGTGTTAGCCAAATTTTTGAAATTTTTGAAAATTCTCAGAAACTGAAAAGTTGGAGAATGGAAGCCAGATCGAGCATAGAGCTGAATAATCAAACCACTTTCAACTTTGTTCCTTTTCGGGGACGAAAAGTTTTAAGTGGGGGAGATTGTAACAAGCCGTAAAATGCGAGCCAGTTTGAAATTTTTATTTTTGCAATTTTAGCGAATTTTGATTATTTAAAATGAATTATTTTAAATAATATTGACGAGAAATTTATTTTGAATAAAATTCGACGTATATATTATATACGTCGTCGTTAGAATATATATAATTATATAAAATTATAAAAGGAATTGAAAATGGCGCGGTAGTTCGATAATTCGATTTCAAACTTCAATTGAATGTACCAGGTGCAAAACAATCCGGATTTTAGTGAAACCAAAAATAATGGGATCTAATTGATAATATCTTTCCAACGAATCCGAATAATCAAATTTTCATAGCGGGGATCAAAAGATATGTCCAGTTGAAAATTCTGAATAGTCGCTATGGAATTCAGGCCCTTAAAAATGGACATTTTACAAATGACCTCGGATCTCGACGAAACTAGTTTTGTTGGGTCCGTGATGTCGAATTATTGCTAGATTCCAAATTTCATAATTTTTCGAATCAATATGTGAACGTGGCATAGGAAAACGCGTTTGACCAGTTTCAGTTGATTTTAATCGACTGGAAATTGGCCATTTTTCTAACGGTCTCAAAATTCGATGAAACTAGTTTTGTCAGGACCGTATCGTCAATACGAAGCTAGAAAATATTTTTCAAGAATTTTTAAAGTTCGTATGTGACCCCGGTAATTTGAAATGTACGTTTAAAATTCAATATAGTGATTTAAATGTAAATTTAACGGAAACTGATTCAAACGATCAAATCAGCTTGCGATACATATCCCATTGTGTTCGGAATGGGGGTAAAACGCTATGGGCGACAGTCGGTGGGCCTCGTTTAGGGGTCGTTTGTGAAAGTCAACTTTTTGCAAAATAAAATAATTAAATTAATTAAAAAAAAAACCTTATCTCCCCCTTTAACTCTGCCCCCCCCCCCCACGTTCAAACCAGTAATCGACAGAAGGAAAAAAGAAAAAAAAAACTAAGCCCTAATCGAGCGACGGAGGGCCCTCGACGCCGCCATCGGAGGCGCCCACCTCCGTCCAAGCTCGCCGCCCCTTCCACTTCTTCTCCTCCTTTCTCCCCCCCTTCGCCTGGCGCCTGGCGCGAAGACCCCCCTCCCCCCCCCCCCCAGCAGCGAGACGACCTCGAGCCCCTACCCTGCTGCGCCCTCCTCCACGTCGAGCGCCACCAACCCCGAGCCCCCCTCCCCTCGCAGTAGCGGCCGCCGGCCTGACAGCCCCCCCTCTGTAAGTTTTTTTTAATTTATTTATTTTATTTTTATTTTATATAAATAGAAAAAAAAACTGATTTTTTTTAGGATTTTAAAACTGATTTTTTTTAGGATTTAAAAACTGATTTTTTTTTTTAGGATTTTAAATAGCAAAAGATTTAAACTTTAGAATAGAAAAAGATTTAAACTTTAGAATAGAAAAAGATTTAAACTTTAAAAAGAGAAAGGTTTGAACTTTAAAATTGAAAAGATCAGGTTTTTAGAATAGAAAAGATCATATTTTTAAAATAGAAAAGGCGGAATTTTTATTGAGTAGAAGAAGTAAGATATGATTTTTATATTTTTAAAGCAATAAAAATATAATTTTTACATCATAGGAATATTAAAAATATAATCTTTATATTGAAAATATAATCTTTATATATTGAATAGCGAAGTCAAAATTCGATTTTTATATATTGAATAGCATCGTAAGAATTCGTTTTTTTACATATGTAGAGATTACAGGCGAAAGCGACAAAAGGCGAGATTGGCGAAGATTTCTGTAAAGGAAAAATCGTAGTTGGATAGCTATCGGTGAGAATTTCTCACCTTTCAATTTCATTTTCTAGTTATATATATATACTGGGATGCAGACGGTGCTTAGTAGCACCCGACACAATCGTCCACAGACCATGGACTTGTTTGTTTGATTGCAAAAATTAGTTAGATTATTTGATTGAAATTGAATTGTGTGGTGAAATGAATTGATTTGATTGATGTGTGAATGGCGTGGGCCTTCACTACACCGGGGATAAGGCTAGGCCTCGTCCCGTTTCTAGTATCGTGCCGTTATGCCGCCGAAATTTTCTAAAATAAGTTAGAAAAATAAAAATATCATTTTATTTAAAGAATGAACTGAATAGAAATTCATATGTTGGAATAAAATGTTTTGTCGTTAAAAAATATAATTTTTAACGTGAAGTGAATAAAATAAAATATTCATTTACAAACCGAACGGTTTGTTTATGTACACCTATTTGAAGGACGTTAATTGGGTCGATAAATTTTACACATCGTCCAACTGCACAAATAAAATCTGTGTTTGTTTGTTTGAAACCCCACACGGGTGTTGGGATGAAATTTGAAGTTCACTCATCCTGATTGATTAAATATGTCGATCGATGGATTGACAGGCTGTTATAAGCGTTAGATATCTATATTTGATGCTTATACAGTGTAGTGCACTTTGGTTGATGGTTGATTATTTTGCAATGCTATTATATGGGTGTAATGTGTGAAAATCCATATAATTAACATTATATGGAAATTGATTGGGCCTCATTCCAGTTTTAAAATAGAAATATTTGAAATAGAAATATTCGAAATGGAATATTTGAAAATATCAATATATGAAGCCATGTTGATTAGATTGACGCCATTTTGACGTGAACGATATTTATATCGATTTTATTCATTTTATAATGAATATCGAAAGTGATTTCAAAATCTGATATTTTGAAAAGAATTGATTGTAAATGAATTCGAATTGGAATTGAAATTGAATAGATTTGAAATTGAATAGATTTGAAATTCGAACTATTTCGAAATGAATTGAATTGAAAACTATTTCGAAATGAATTGAATTGAAAACGATTTCGAAATGAATTGAATTGAAAACGATTTCGAAATGAATTGAATTGAAAACGATTTCGAAATGAATTGAATTGAAAACGATTTCGAAATGAATTGAATTGAAAACGATTTCGAAATGAATTGAATTGAAAACGAATTGAAATGAATTCAAATTGAATTGAAATTTGAATTGAATAGAAATGAATTTTAAACCGAATTTATAAAGAAGAATTCAATTTTGATTTGAATTGAAATGGAAGTTGAAATTGTTTTTGAGACGAATTTTAAAACTATTTATATAATTCGTTTTAAATAGAAATCGACGAAATATATATTATATATATTATATATATATATAATATAATGGCCTGAATAGAACGCGCCGCGCCGCGGCAGTTCGTGAATTTCGACCATTTATTTCAAACGGACATTACGGGAGATCCGACCGTCGAATTCTCCTAAAACCGGAACCGTTGGGTTCGTATCGAAAAGAGCTTTCTAATGAATATTAGAAATTTGAAATCTAACGGTTGGATTTGGAATTATGTCCAAATCAAATTTGAAAAAGGTCGATGTAAGTGCAGTTCGATGACCGTTGATGGAAATCGACTGTACGGGCCTTGATAAAATTATTAAAAATAGTAATAATTTGTGTAAAATCATAAGAAATGATTTGTGAAGATTTGGGATGAAAAACTCCATATTTGAAAAGATAAAAATAGATTTTTATCGAAATGAACTAGTTTTGAACTAGAATTATAATTCTATTTATTTTTAAATAAATAAATTGAATTTGAAAGGGTTTTAAAAATAACCAGAATTTCCAATGATTGCATTGGAGTGGATTTGAATCGAAATTGTCTTCGGAATATTTCGATGTTGGAATTCGTGATTATACAGATGTTGTTATGGAAATTTGAAAGATATACATTTATATCGTTATTTCAATACGACATTTGTTAGTCGTAGAATTTGATATTGAATATAAGCCGATATATTTTCTATTCAGAGCCTTGTATTGAATATCAAATGTGATTTGGGTTTGTCGTGAATGGTGTCTTCACTAACACTGTTCTTGAACCTAGTTGAGAAAAGATTAAATCTTTTTATATAGATTTAATGAAGTGTATCAATTAAATGATATTTAATTGGAATTGAATTGGTACTGATTTTTGGGTTTATCGTGAACAGTGTTGTAAATAACACTTGTTCTTTAACCCGATAATTAATGGAATGTGATTTTGGGTTTATCGTGAACCGTGTTTTTTAAATGACACTGATTCTTTAACCCAGTTAAAGATTAAAACTAAGTGGAGTTTTAATGAATCTTTAATTAGATTGAAATGATCGAAAATGGAGTATCACCAGTTTTGCTCCAGGCGATGGTTAAATCTTTAATTAGATTTGAACGTGAAATGGTAATTGAATTTACCGATAACACTGCGGTGTTAGATATGAAGTATTACCAGTTTTACTTCATGGGATGAATAGCTTGGGATTGGGAAATAAAATAATTGATTACTTCGGTGTGGTTCGCTAATCCCGACTAGTTTGAATTGATATTCAAAGGAGATTAAAGAATAAATTTAAAGAATTTATCTTGGATAAAATTAATGGGAACTTTTCCCAAAGTATAGGAATATTTGAATAAAAGAATATTCTGAATTGGAATGAGGCGTATGAAACACCCCACCTCCGTTAGGGTCACTCTCAAAGGGAATGCCCTAATTTTGGTGGAGGTTTATAAGTACAAGTCACAGATATACAAGACAGATATAAGAACACATATTTGTAAGCAGCGGAAAATCAACAAACTTTTATTTCATAAAAGCAAATACGTGTTACAACAACAACACCATAATAGTCTTACACTTTCTCCAAAACATAACATAACACTTTCATAATCTGTCTTGATTACATTATTTAAAGAAGCATAAATAAAACATAGATAAACTGCAAAAGTCCCCATAGTGGATTGTCCAAAGCCATAGTTCAAAACAGGAAAGTCCAAGCAATACAATTCTCTTCTTCAAGCTGGATGTTAAGGATGGTCAAGCTGCTGTGTTCCCTCCCTGTGGACCTGGGGGGGGGGGGGGGAACGGAAGAAAAGAAGATGAAAGAAAAGTAGAGTCAGACATAAAGCCTGAGTAAGTCTAGTACTATTTTGTCTATGAATAAAGAACTGGGTATGATAAGTATAAACAAGAAGTGGGCAAGCACTATAAACTTGGTTAAGTTGTCTAGGGTCGAATATACTATCGTACCCCATGTAAATCTCTGAACCCATATAAACTAGTTTCCAACTGGCACCTCATAATCAGGGTGATGTGATCCATTCAACGATGATCGGCTCCTACTCGCATAGTTCATGTGTCTTACGGCCCCCGATGTTGTAGTTACCTATGCTGGTCCCACCAGGGGGTGTATCAAGTCCCATGGTGGCGGCCCGACACAACCTTAGAATGCACAGGTATTCTACTGGTGTCCAGTGCCTTATTTTTCTGCGCCGGAGTGTGTGCACGCCCGCACCCCATTAGGACCTACACTGCTACACCACCGCCGTCGATTTGACCTCTTACAATCATCCCAGTAATCGTGCCCCACCCTGCCTAGTTTCAGGGTATCCTGATACACCTTCTAGGGTTACTGCTGAAAAGGGTCCCCCGTTACTAGGTTTTCTATTTCTAGCCAACATGCTAAGTTGGTTAAGTGTTTTCTAACCTAACCCCCACCAGTCCATTTAGTTTAGCATGTTCCATTTTTGATTAAGTCTTTAGTTCACTTAATCCTAACAATCCTGACTCAGCCTTAATTGTCTTATTAAGGCCCTGACCTCTCACATTAGACAGGTATTGTTGTGGCTGCCTGTTGCCGGTTGGTTCCGGGCAGTCTTACGCCACAACTCAGTCTAACGTCGGGTCCTTATTGGGCTCCATGTTTAACCTCCCACATTGGTTAGGTATTGTTGTGACTACTGGACAGCCGGGCGGTTCCGGGCAGGTTTACATCACAACTCAATCCAACCTCGGGTTAAACACATCGTATGTTCTACATTTACATATTTTGTCTTTCTTCTTTATTTATATGTAAATATTTGCGGCCCATTATTAAGTTAATGGTGTAAAGGTTACACCAATCATGGGCCCAACCCATACTTGAACTTGGGCCCTTCTATTTTATATTTTCATTCATTAGTAATTTTAACCCAACGTTATTTTCCCCCGTTTAACACGTCCGTTTATTATATATATATTGGGCTTAGCCTTTTAAAGCCCAACTTAGCCATGCGAAAGGGGAGGCTTAAAGCGTGATTACATACACAAAGATGGGAAGGTGAGCGCATGAACTTGCAATATGACGTTGGAAATACAAAATAGAAACTGGTGTACTTGCATATATACTTTGGTCATAAAGCATAGGTGACATGAATCAAACCATGTAAACTTAAGATAAGAATCTAAATTAGGTGTCACATAGTCTTAACTACAACATAGACCTATGTTCTTATTTAGGCATAATGTCAAACATAAACAAATCATGTCCATAAGGTCTCTACATGTTTACAAAGGGGATACTTTGTTACTAACACAAAAGCATAGTTCAACTTAATCATGATTTAAGTCTAATCACATAACGATGGTATAAATATACTTATGCATAAATATTCCTAAACATGGTGTATGCTTTAAACTTGCAAAAAGGGATTTTTGAGTCTAACCTAGCCATGTCTCACATATGTCATCATATAATTCTTGCTAACAATATAGAACTAACATGGTCAAATATCAATCATAGCCTAGTCATATTCATAAGTTTGCACATAGGTTTTCTAATACAAAGCATGGCTTAATACATAGACCATGATGCCCAATTATCAACATAATTTCATATGGATTATAACAACCTAAACTTATTCCAATTTCCTCACCAAAATGATGTTTGTGTAAAAATACACATTATGATGGCATAGTAGCAAAACCCCAAACTTGCATGATTTTCAATTTAACAACTACATACATGTAGCTTCAACATAAATTACATATTTTGCGAATATCCAAACGTCATACTTGCATAAAACTACCGCATGTAGTTTTTCATAGTGAACAACATAATTCAAGAATATCCAAACGTATACAATATTCCAACGCACAAATATGAATTACTTTATCGCCACAAATCAAGTATACATATCTACACAATCATTTGTTCATACCAAAGTAATACTCTACTTACAATGGTTGCGGCGAATTCTCTAATTTAGGAATAAGAAGATGCGGTTTGATTTGATTTGCTTGAATTGCTTTAGGCTTTAGAATTTTCCTCCTAATCTTCTCTCCAATTTGGTGGCTACTCCTAGACGCTCCTCAGCAACATGGCGGCTTTGTTTTTATATATGAATGAATAGATTAGGGTTTAGTCTAGGGTCCTTTTTATAGGGTTTATGAATTGATTAGAGCCATTGATGTTGCCTGGATTGATCATAGCCATTCATCCTAAGGAGAGACCAATTAGAGCTTGCCACCTAGCCCTAATGACAAAGAAGACCACAAAAAATCGACCAACATAGAATAGGCCAGCCAGGTTAGACTGGGCTCGACCTGGTCTGGACCAGGTCGACACCCCTGTTGACAGCCCTGTCGACAGGCCTGTCGACCTGGTTAGACCAGGTCGACAGCCCAGTCCACCTGGGTGCGTCAGGCGGGACTTTTTCCGCCCTGGCCCATTGGGCCCCATTTTTGTTTTCTGAGCTTATTTTATTCTGTTTGAATTTTAAATTTAGAAACTTCCGAAGGCCATATCTTCTTCATACGGACTCCGTTTTTCGAAAACTCGGACTCTATTTCGCGTATTTTTCCGAGACGAACGCAATGGCGTATCCCGTTTCCCTTAGTTCTTTGATTCAAATTAATTATACTTTAATTTGTGAGTTTCACAGTTATAGAATTCGCGGGGTGTTACATTCTCCCCCACTTAAAAGGATTTCGTCCCCGAAATCTTCAAGTTAGGAGGAATGTATATCCTAACATCCAATCATCCATCTACTCATCCATCAAACACGAGCATCCATTGTCCTTAAAAGACTTCTAATGCTTCATGATCATATGCGAAGTGTGTGTGTGTGTACATGTACTTATCTAATGCAAAAATCAGGCGGTCTACTGATTCAGTTGACCTCCTTAATGCTAATTATGTAAGTGCCATGAATCCATTATGTATGCAAATTTTCCTATTCATGATTCTACATGAGTGCACAATCATTCAATACAAATGCAGCATCCACATGACAACACATTGAAGTTCAACCACATACGAATGCAAACATATATGCATATGCAATATGAAGTGACTGAGCCGATCTAATACCTAGATTGTGTGTGTATATGCAACCACGAGCAACCACTAGCAATCACTTGCAACCACTTGCAACCATCATACATAACATGTTTCAACTACATGTTTCCATCCAAATGGTTTCTACCTAAAAGATAAGGTCGGGGAAATATACCTAAAAAGATAGATAAAAGCGCAACTTAAGGAAAATGAAAGATCAAGGATGTACCCTCGAACAGAAAAGAGTAGGCTGTGTGTATTCTAGCTTCAGTTTCCCAAGTCGCGTCTCCCTCGGCGTCGCTCCACTGAACTTTGACGAGCTTGACTTCACGGTTGTGTAGCTTCTTCACTTCCGTTCCTAATATGCGGGTTGGAACTTTTCTTATGGTTGCTTCGCGTTCCACTTCGGCCTCTTCGAGGATATTTGGCTCTACCACTTCAGCAGACTCATGTAGACATTTTCGGAGATGTGAAACGTGAAAAACGTTGTGGACTCCAGCCAATTTCTCAGGTAGCTCTAATCTATAGGCCATTTTCCCGATTTTCTCGATGATAGGGAATGGCCCTACGAACCTTGGCGCTAGCTTTCCTGTGGTTCCAAAACGTACAACGTTTCTTAGCGGTGATACCTTTAGAAAAACTCTGTCTCCAACCTCAAATTCAAGGTCGGTCCTTCTCTTGTCGGCATAGGACTTTTGTCTGTCTTGGGCCGTCTTCATCCTTCTTCGTATTAAGTCTACTTTCTCTGAGGTCTCTCGGATCATATCTGGTCCAAGTATGAGCTTATCCGTGGACTCCCACCAACAAGTGGGCGATCGGCACGGTCTTCCATATAAAGCTTCGAAGGGCGCCATTCCGATGGTTGCTTGATAGCTGTTGTTGTAGGCAAATTCCACCAAAGGAAGGTGGTCTTCCCATGTCCCTCCGAAGTCAAGGACGCACAGTCTTAAGAGGTCTTCCAAAATTCTGTTCACTCTCTCTGTTTGGCCATCGGTTTGGGGATGATAGGCTGTGCTCAAGCATAACTGCGTTCCTACTGCTTCTTGGAGACTCAGCCAAAACTCGCTGGTGAAGATGGGGTCTCGGTCACTAACAATGCTAGATGGTATTCCATGGAGTCGAACGATTTCCTTAAGGTAAAGTGATGCTAGGGATGAGGCAGTTCTTTTACTTTTGACGGGTAAAAAGTGGGCGCTTTTAGTAAGCCTATCCACTATTACCCAAATGCTAGTGTTACCTCTCCTAGACCTAGGCAGCCCATCGATGAAGTCCATTGAGATGCTATCACACTTCCACTGCGGGACCTCCAGAGGATGTAGCAGTCCGCCAGGCTTTTTCTGTTCCGCCTTAACCTGTTGGCACACCATACACTTAGAAACGAACTCTGCCACGTCCTTTTTCATGCCGTTCCAGAAGAAAGTCCTTTTTATGTCTTTGTACATTTTATCTCCGCCTGGGTGTATCGTCATCTTGGAGTGATGTGCTTCCTCGAGAACCTTCTTTACTAAATCTTTTGTCTGTGGGACGCATAGTCTTCCGTCTCGCCTTAGCAAACCCTTATCGTCGATGGAGTATCTGTTGAGGTGACTTGAAGTCTCACCCCTAATTAGCCTATCAATTATTTCCACGAGCTGAGGGTCTTCGCGTTGTGCTGTCCCTACTGAATCCACTAAAGTTGGGCGCACTTCGAGAGATGCTAGCAAGCCTGGTACGAAATCGGAGGAGGGCCTAAAGTCGAAGCTGGCTATAAACTCTAGGCTTTGTCTTTCAACAAACAACGGGCTTAGGGTCAATTTCTTTCGGCTCAACGCGTCTGCCACTACGTTGCCTTTGCCCGGGGTGTAGGAGATTTCGAAATCGTACGAGGCAAGAAACTCCATCCATCTTTGTTGCCTCAAGTTAAGATCCTTCTGCGAGAAAAGATATTTCAACGATTTATGGTCAGTGTAAAGTTCGAACTTCTCACCTAGGAGATAGTGTCGCCAAGACTTGAGTGCAAAGACGATGGCGGCTAACTCAAGATCGTGGGTTGGGTAGTTCTTTTCGTGCACCTTCAACTGCCTCCCGCCATAAGCTACTACCCTTCCTTCTTGCATTAAGACGGCGCCTAGCCCTGTCCCACATGCATCCGTATAAACAGTGAACATCTTGCTCCCATCCGGCAGCGTCAAAACTGGGGCTGTTGTAAGAGCCCTTTTCAGTCGTTGGAAAGCAAATTCGCAATCCAAATCCCTATTGAACACTAGATTCTTCTTAGTCAATTTCGTGAGTGGAGCTGAGATTTTCGCAAAATCCCTTATAAATTTTCGATAGAAACCTGCTAGTCCTAGGAAGCTTCGGACCTCAGTTGCATTCCTTGGTGTCTTCCAATCCTGTACCGCCACTACCTTAGCAGGGTCCACTGCTAACCCTTGTTTGGATACTATGTGCCCAAGGAACCTCACCTCTTCTCTCCAAAAGTGGCATTTGGAGAATTTGGCTTTTAGTTGATGGACTCGCAAAGTTTCCATGATTGCCCTTAAGTGTTGAGCATGTTCCTCTTCACTCTTTGAGAAGATAAGGATATCATCTACGAAGACCACCACGAATTTGTTGAGGAAATCTCTAAATACCCTACTCATTAGGTCCACGAAGTAAGCAGGTGCATTTGTCAAGCCGAAAGGCATGACAAGCCATTCAAAGAAGCCGTCTGGGGTTCTGAACGCCATTTTATCGATGCTATCTTCAGCCACCCTTAGCTGATGAAAACCGGTTGCTAAATCGAGTTGGGAGAAAACAGACGCCCCTACAAGCTGGTCAAATAAATCGTCAATTCTAGGGAGAGGGTGCCTATTCTTTTTCGTTAGCTTGTTGAGCTCCCTATAGTCAACACATAGACGGAGTGAACCATCCGCCTTCGTAGCGAACACCACTGGAGCGCCCCATTCTGAAATGCTCCTCCTAATGAACCCCTTTTCTAGAAGCTCTTTACTCTATTTACTGAGCTCTTTCCTTTCTCGTGGAGCCATGTGTCTGACGGGCAACGCAACGGGCTTTGCATTATCTACAAGATATATGCGGAAGTCTATTTCCCGCTTCGGAGGCAAGCCCTTCACCTCTTCGAAGACATCCGGATATTCCCGGACCACTTTAACTGATTGCAAATTTTCAACAGAGGCATCTAGCGATTCAAGATAACTAAGCATAACCGCATACGAGGGATTACAGGAAATTTCCAAAGTATTACCGAGCTGGGTTAGGAGCCTAACAACCCTTTTCTCACAATCAAGGATGGCCCCATTACTGGATAGCCAATCCATACCCAAAATCAAACCATAACCCGAAAAGCCCAAAACAAAGGCACTACATTGAAATTCTACACTTAGAATAGAAATTTTCAATCCCACACAGATCATAGACAAATGAGCTGGGCCCCCAATTGGATTTGAAACAATTAAGGGGTCCTCTACCATACTAGTTTTTAGGTGCAGAGATTCTACTAAAGCGGATGAGATAAAGGAGTGTGATGCGCCAGAATCAAATAAAGTGCGAACGGGGTGATCATAAAGATAAACTACACTTTCTACAGAAGTATTTATACCTCGCTGTTGCAGAGGTGGCGCTTCCAGCACATGAACCTGTGCCCCTGGGGTGGATCCAACCCTCTGCCCCTGTCCTCGTTTCTTTGGGCAGTCCTTAGCCCTGTGGCCTGTCTCACCACAAGAAAAGCACCCACCATTCTCCTTGGCCTTCTTTTTCCGGAAGTCCTTTGCTAAGTGCCCCACTTTGCCACAGAAATTGCACTTCCTCTTCTCTTTGTTGCCTTTCTCGCCCTTCTTAAAGTCTGTCTTCTTGGGCTGCAAACCCTCTTTCTTCCCTTGAGAGCTTTCTGCCTTCGTCTCCTTCTTGCTCTTATCCTCTTCATTCAGCAATGCCATTTGCACCAATCTTTCATACGTGGCTCCCATGGGTATATGGGTCATGGCCAAACTGTGTAATGGCTCATTCAACCCTTTGACGAAACGGAGAGCCTTCTTGTGAGGGGTGTTGACTAGGTCAAGCCCAAACCTAGCCAGCTCATCGAACTGATTCACATATTCTCTGACTGTCTTGTCCCCTTGTTTAAGAAATAAGAATTTTTCCAACTGCAAACTTCTTTCCGCATCTGAGAGAAATTTAGTCTCAAACCTTGCTCTAAAGTCCTCCCATGTCTCCACTGGTCTTTCAGCATTAGTGACTTCCCACCAGTAGGAAGCCTCGCCCTTCAATAGCCACACCGCCAGTTGTACTTTTTGCCTATCCTCTACCTCAAAGATGATGAAGAGGTCCTCAGTTTCTTTCAGCCAATTTCTAGCTGCCACGAAGGACTCAGTTCCATGGAAATCCCTTCCTCCCATAGCTTTAAAATCTTTACATATCTTAGCGAACGTGTTTCCCCGAGGAGGAGGTGGAGGAAAAGGTGCCGCTGCAGCTGGATGATTTCCGGCAGCTGGGGGAGGAGGAACGGTAGGACCTGGCTGAGTGGCTCTTGCTTCTAAGAACCGTCTAAACCAACCAGGTATTGGCACCCCTTCCGGCAAGTTAAGTTCTTGGGACATGCTGAAACAAAAAGGATAGATTCAAAACGAAGGATAAGAGATAATACCTATGGCTTTGGGGAGTGGACTTTGCCTTTTTAAAATAAAATAATGTTCTTCTTTTAAAAATGCTTCTTTAAATTTCCTTTTTGAAAATAATTTTTCAAAACTTTTTATCTTATCTGGTAAACCTATGCTCTGATACCAAGTGAAACACCCCACCTCCGTTAGGGTCACTCTCAAAGGGAATGCCCTAATTTTGGTGGAGGTTTATAAGTACAAGTCACAGATATACAAGACAGATATAAGAACACATATTTGTAAGCAGCGGAAAATCAACAAACTTTTATTTCATAAAAGCAAATACGTGTTACAAAAACAACACCATAATAGTCTTACACTTTCTCCAAAACATAACATAACACTTTCATAATCTGTCTTGATTACATTATTTAAAGAAGCATAAATAAAACATAGATAAACTGCAAAAGTCCCCATAGTGGATTGTCCAAAGCCATAGTTCAAAACAGGAAAGTCCAAGCAATACATTTCTCTTCTTCAAGCTGGATGTTAAGGATGGTCAAGCTGCTGTGTTCCCTCCCTGTGGACCTTGGGGGGGGGGAACGGAAGAAAAGAAGACGAAAGAAAAGTAGAGTCAGACATAAAGCCTGAGTAAGTCTAGTACTATTTTGTCTATGAATAAAGAACTGGGTATGATAAGTATAAACAAGAAGTGGGCAAGCACTATAAACTTGGTTAAGTTGTCTAGGGTCGAATATACTATCGTACCCCATGTAAATCTCTGAACCCATATAAACTAGTTTCCAACTGGCACCCCATAATCAGGGTGATGTGATCCATTCAACGATGATCGGCTCCTACTCGCATAGTTCATGTGTCTTACGGCCCCCGATGTTGTAGTTACCTATGCTGGTCCCACCAGGGGGTGTATCAAGTCCCATGGTGGCGGCCCGACACAACCTTAGAATGCACAGGTATTCTACTGGTGTCCAGTGCCTTATTTTTCTGCGCCGGAGTGTGTGCACGCCCGCACCCCGTTAGAACCTACACTGCTACACCACCGCCGTCGATTTGACCACTTACAATCAGCCCAGTAATCGTGCCCCACCCTGCCTAGTTTCAGGGTATCCTGATACACCTTCTAGGGTTACTGCTGAAAAGGGTCCCCCGTTACTAGGTTTTCTATTTCTAGCCAACATGCTAAGTTGGTTAAGTGTTTTCTAACCTAACCCCCACCAGTCCGTTTAGTTTAGCATGTTCCATTTTTGATTAAGTCTTTAGTTCACTTAATCCTAACAATCCTGACTCAGCCTTAATTGTCTTATTAAGGCCCTGACCTCTCACATTAGACAGGTATTGTTGTGGCTGCCTGTTGCCGGTTGGTTCCGGGCAGTCTTACGCCACAACTCAGTCTAACCTCGGGTCCTTATTGGGCTCCATGTTTAACCTCCCACATTGGATAGGTATTGTTGTGACTACTGAACAGCCGGGCGGTTCCGGGCAGGTTTACATCACAACTCAATCCAACCTCGGGTTAAACACATCGTATGTTCTACATTTACATATTTTGTCTTTCTTCTTTATTTATATGTAAATATTTGCGGCCCATTATTAAGTTAATGGTGTAAAGGTTACACCAATCATGGGCCCAACCCATACTTGAACTTGGGCCCTTCTATTTTATATTTTCATTCATTAGTAATTTTAACCCAACGTTATTTTCCCCCGTTTAACACGTCCGTTTATTATATATATATTGGGCTTAGCCTTTTAAAGCCCAACTTAGCCATGCGAAAGGGGAGGCTTAAAGCGTGATTACATACACAAAGAGGGGAAGGTGAGCACATGAACTTGCAATATGACGTTGGAAATACAAAATAGAAACTGGTGTACTTGCATATATACTTTGGTCATAAAGCATAGGTGACATGAATCAAACCATGTAAACTTAAGATAAGAATCTAAATTAGGTGTCACATAGTCTTAACTACAACATAGACCTATGTTCTTATTTAGGCATAATGTCAAACATAAACAAATCATGTCCATAAGGTCTCTACATGTTTACAAAGGGGAAACTTTGTTACTAACACAAAAGCATAGTTCAACTTAATCATGATTTAAGTCTAATCACATAACGATGGTATAAATATACTTATGCATAAATATTCCTAAACATGGTGTATGCTTTAAACTTGCAAAAAGGGATTTTTGAGTCTAACCTAGCCATGTCTCACATATGTCATCATATAATTCTTGCTAACAATATAGAACTAACATGGTCAAATATCAATCATAGCCTAGTCATATTCATAAGTTTGCACATAGGTTTTCTAATACAAAGCATGGCTTAATACATAGACCATGATGCCCAATTATCAACATAATTTCATATGGATTATAACAACCTAAACTTATTCCAATTTCCTCACCAAAATGATGTTTGTGTAAAAATACACATTATGATGGCATAGTAGCAAAACCCCAAACTTGCATGATTTTCAATTTAACAACTACATACATGTAGCTTCAACACAAATTACATATTTTGCGAATATCCAAACGTCATACTTGCATAAAACTACCGCATGTAGTTTTTCATAATGAACAACATAATTCAAGAATATCCAAACGTATACAATATTCCAACGCACAAATATGAATTACTTTATCGCCACAAATCAAGTATACATATCTACACAATCATTTGTTCATACCAAAGTAATACTCTACTTACAATGGTTGCGGCGAATTCTCTAATTTAGGAATAAGAAGATGCGGTTTGATTTGATTTGCTTAAATTGCTTTAGGCTTTAGAATTTTCCTCCTAATCTTCTCTCCAATTTGGTGGCTACTCCTAGACGCTCCTCAGCAACATGGCGGCTTTGTTTTTATTTATGAATGAATAGATTAGGGTTTAGTCTAGGGTCCTTTTTATAGTGTTTATGAATTGATTAGAGCCATTGATGTTGCCTGGATTGATCATAGCCATTCATCCTAAGGAGTGACCAATTAGAGCTTGCCACCTAGCCCTAATGACAAAGCAGACCACAGAAAATCGACCAACATAGAATAGGCCAGCCAGGTTAGACTTGGCTCGACCTGGTCTGGGCCAGGTCGACACCCCTGTCGACAGGCCTGTCGACCTGGTTAGACCAGGTCGACAGCCCAGTCGACCTGGGTGCGTCAGGCGGGACTTTTTCCGCCCTGGCCCATTGGGCCCCATTTTTGTTTTCTGAACTTATTTTATTCTGTTTGAATTTTAAATTTAGAAACTTCCGAAGGCCATATCTTCTTCATACGGACTCCGTTTTTCGAAAACTCGGACTCTATTTCGCGTATTTTTCCGAGACGAACGCAATGGCGTATCCCGTTTCCCTTAGTTCTTTGATTCAAATTAATTATACTTTAATTTGTGAGTTTCACAGTTATAGAATTCGCGGGGTGTTACAGCGTATGTTGTGTTTGTGTAACACTTTTATAATATATACGCGAGTTATTCAGAAAGACCGGGTTTATCCCATTCTGAATAACTGATTCGACGTGGTGTCGAAGATGAAGACGGTGGTAGAAGACCGGAAGTCTTCACGTCGTCTGGGTGATTACTGATGATCTTGATTGGGCTGTACACCCAAGAAGATGGAAATAGTTGGTGATCGTCCAGACGTACTTGGAGATCGATGGATATGCGGGGTACTAGGTGCCTCCGGTTTCGTTCAGACCCAGAACGGACTTGTAAATGGACTGTGTGTCTGACATTGGATTTTAGTCTGTGTGAATGATCTCTATTAAATATATATTTGTTTGGCGGCGGAGAATTTATTCTCTTGCTTAACGCCCTTCTCTGAGACGTACGAGCTCAGGGGTTATATATTGATGGATATCAAACGCATGGAGTGAATTGCCTGTGTGGCATGCCTAAGTGGCAATTGATCGAGGCTTCTGTTGAAAAGCAAAGTCTTGTGGTGATGATCAAAGCACGGCCTTTGTGGCGTAGCTTTGTGTAACGTTTGCTTCGCGAGTTTCACACCCGGTATGAACCAAAGACGGGAGAGGACGTCAGGGAGGGCATGCGTTTCTTTCTAGCTAGAAGTGGCTTCAGTGGTTTTACATGCCCTGACGAGTTTGACTTATGTGGTTGTTGCTGTTGCGAGGCGCCTCGGATTGATCGGTCGTTCTCGAACCGATGGAGTCATTTAGTTGGCTCGCTTACGCCCCAAAGGGCGGGGAAACGTAGTGTTCAGGCATAATAATCCACATCGATGGACCGGCCCTGACGATCTAAAGGGTTGATGCGTTCTGATCCGGTGGCTCGGGCTAGAGAGTCACGAATCGGTTGAGGACTATCTTTTGCCTCGGTTCATAGACGGAAATCCAATTTCCAAATACGTGACATTTGCGGTTTTATTTGTAAACCTATATATGGCGACATAGTTGCATGGGACGCTCATGCCGCCTATGATTGATACTTATGATTTGAAGTTGTTTTATACACTATGCACTTATAATAGTATCAAATGATTTTGTTTTAAATGTATCAAGCATGCTTTGGCTGTTATAAGGTAAAAACCCTATCCTCCGGCTTGCGTTGCATTGTGTGATAGGACCTGGGTCTTATAACAGCTTCATTTTTCTTTATTTAGCATTGCGCCGTTTGGTTTTATGCACTGGTATTCTTGGGAGGAAACCCGTTCCGTGTTATACGGCGTGGTCCCTTGATTTACCTAACTTTAAAAGCAAAGATCAATAACTGTTTTAGTTCTCACACCAGTCCCATGACTGACCTGGAGTTTATTGTTTTAACCTAAACTCTGGGTGCCCTTATTTTGACACGGGCAGCTAGTAGTTTTGGTTTTGCAGATTTATATTCACAGGATCCTGGTTTACAGCTGGAACGAAATCCCGAAAGCTTTGTATCCGTATATCCCTTCTAGTTGTGTATTGTATTATTTTCCGCTGCTATGTATTTAAATGTAATTTAAATCTCTGATATTTCTGTGTAATATTTATTCGTACTCTGTATATTCTTGTAATCTGATGCATTGTTGTAATATACAATGAAATGTTCTTCCGTATGCGCTCATTTGTGTGTTGTTCCCGAACTATCCGGCACTTTCCTTTACGCGGAAGCTAAGGGTTTTTACACGAATCCAAAACAACACTCCATTTTATCAATCGATCCTTCTATTTCCCAAAAAATCTAACCCTAGACCATGGCAACCCAAAACTGACGAACACCATAGGGTTCGATCCTTCCAAAACTCATATCAAAATGAAGAGAGACTCCTAAGCAACACAAATACAAGTGTATTACAATTTATAGAATTTTATTTCTATATGATTTGATTTTGTGAAGATCCAGATATTTCACTGGAAAAAGAATTCGGCGGCGCAAATATTGGTTTGACCATGAAATGAGATGAATTAGGTTTAGGGTGTTAAGGTGGTGGTATTTATAGAAAATTTAGATATTTTCTTTTGAACATTATATTAAAATAAAATCAAATATTATGTTTATTTGTCCTTTAAAATTCCTGTGATCACACATGACATCTAAAAATCACGAAACTGGACATGCAGCTACAGTTTGACATTACGGTCCCAACGAAACTGGTTTCATCGAATTCCGACTTCGTTTGCTCACACAGCGTATTTTTAACCGTCGAAATACTAACTGTTTCTCACTCTAAAAATCCGTACGACCACACATTGACTCTAAAAATCACGAAACTGGAAATCTAACAACTATTTGACATTGCGGATCCAACAAAAATTAGTTTCGTTGAATTCCGACTCCGTATGCAAAAGTGGCTATTTTTAAAGCTCTGGATGACCCGTTTAAATATTTAAATATATTTAAATATAATTAAATTAAATATAAATAAATTTATATTATCGTATATATTCACAGTGGAATACCATACAGCTCTAGAATATTCCTGTATGAATTTCTAACTTGATATTCACTTCTGGGTCAACCCGATTTTCGATTTATATTGAAATTCCTTTTTAAAATATAAATAATTCCTTTATAAATTATAAAGGAATTCCACAGCGACTTTTCTCAAATTTGATTTGGACGTAAATCAAAATCTACCCGACGAAATCCAGATTTTTCTCTTCCACTAGAAAGATATACTCCACTAGCTCCACACGTTTCTTGTTTCATAGAAATCCGGCTTAAAACGAATCCTGTACATTCAGTTGAAGTTCGAATCACCAATTTACGAACTACAGCGCCATTTTGAGCTCGATTATAATTATAATATAATTATACGTTCAAACTGTCGTTTATATAATATATTCGTTATTCTACTTCAATTCTAAACTGAATTAAATATCACAGATGATCCAGTTCACACCATATCGCCATTTCAGCTAATTCTGATTATTTCAGAATTAAATATATTATTTAATTTATTATTTTAATTAAATATTCACCATTATTTAATTCAACGACCATTTAATTCACTATATCACTATTTATATAATTAAATAAATTAATTATAATACCTCTGCCAATGCGAGTCATTAAACAAAGTCTCAAATATTCTGGGTAGATATAGAATCACACTCTAGTTGCCCGGAGATGATCTTGGTGATTGATGAATTATCATCTGTATTTATTTTCGAGTTTCGAAACTGGGATATCTATATGATTCCAATTGACTGGTGTGAGAACCAAAACTTAGTTAGAGTTTATTGTTTGTGATTTGGCATTAAAAATATGAATATATAGAAGTTATATATTTGAAAAGTTAATCAAATAATTGATTGTTGGTTATGATGTTTGATTATTAGTTCAACTAATAAAAATATTGGAATAATAAAACCAATACGAGAATGAAGAGAAAATAAAGCCAAATATAATCTAAAGTTGAATTGAATTGAAAATTTTGTTTGGATTACACACACACACACATATATATATATACATATATATATATACACACACACACATATATATATATATATACATATGTCGAGCAAGTTATGGACTTAAAGCTGAGTAGAGAAATAAATTTGCGTGCTTGACAAACAGGTGCACCTTTATAAGTTGGTTGCGCAATTTTATTATAAAACTATTGTGAATGATTTGGATGCGCTATAATGGTTGCTCTATGTGAAATTGAACGTACGCCATACGATAGTAACCGATAATTAGATACTGTTAGACCAAAATTTGGGCCTAACACCCAAACTCTATGTGAAAACCTCACAAATCACAGATTACAGATAAAAAGCAGTAAAAACAGGGAACACACGAGATTTTTATAGTGGTTCGGCTCAATCCAAGCCTACGTCCACTTTATAGTTTCTCATATCCTGAGGAATTACAATTACAATGGTGTCTCACAATCCGTGAGATTCGATTATACACAATAACCTTGTGTTGTAATGAAGAAGATGAGAAAAGAGATTGAATTTATGCACGATAGCCTCATGTTTGATTGAGTTGAGGAATACCCAAAGTCCTTGAATACTTGGTAATGGAGGTCGGGAGGTGTTAGTGCCGGGAAAAGTCCCTTGAAATGACCATCTCGTGGTGTATTTATAGGCGTAGAGGAGCTGCTGGGAGTCCTGAATCGGGTCGGATCGGGTGTGACGTGGTGAGCGGAGAGGACATCTCGGAGAGAGTGGAGAAGTGGCCTTCAGATCGTGTGCATAAAGGTGGCGGCCGATCCGAATTAGTAGGAGGTAGTTATCCCTTAAGAAGCGGTCAAACTTGCTGCGTCTGAGCAGGTACAGGGGAATCGGTTCGGATCCGACCCGAACCGAGCTGGTGTCTTCAATCCGAAGACTTCATGTGCCAGGTTAGTGCGATGGAGGTCGGATCGGTTCGGCTCCGAACCGAACCGAGGAGGAGGCTCCGAACCGGAGTTATGATGTATACTTCTGAGCTGAGTGCAAGCCGGGTCGGGTTCTGATAATCCGATCCGAACCGATTTACCCGATCTGATCCGAGGATTTATTCAATGCTAAATTCCAGGTTTCCGGTTCTGCATGCGTTCACGGAAACGGGCATAACTTTCAAACCGTAAGTCCGATTGATCCAAACCAAAGCTCAAACTGAAGCTGATTCAGAGATCTACAAGAGTTACAGAGCTTAGCTCCGTAATCGCAGTTTTCGGGCCCAAAAAAGGTCATCTGGTAGAAGTTCCGGGCCTTTCTTTGTTTGTGATGCGATTTCAACCAAATCACTTCATGTCTTCTGACGATATTCCCAACGCTGGAGCGTATTGTTGATCAGAGATTTCATGTGTGACTGCTTTGACTAAAAAGCGGGTCAACATTTTGCCCCTCAGAACATATCTTGCTGAATGAAGGAAGATATGTTCTGGATAATCCAAGGCCATGCCGAGCCTGCCAGCTGCAAGTATAATCCATACCTGCGAAGAAGAGAAAGCAAACAGGTATGTCAAAACCTAACAAAACCGATCACACTTTCGAGCATAAACCATGCTTGGGCGTTTGTTTGATCATAAACCATACTCAAGACACGTTCGAATCATCCTGCCAAAACCTGACGAAGGACCTAACCTTCCGGGTACAAGCCATACCAGGAAGTTCAAACTGAGCATAAGCCATACCCGAGTTTTATTGAGTTCCTTTGCCAAATCCTGACAAAACAATAAGCCGTTCCAGAGTATAATCCATACTTAAGAGTCCTAGTGAGTACAATCCATACCCATGTCGGGATAGAGCTATGCTTGCCAAGACCTGACAAGACAGTCTGTCCCTAAGCATAATCCATGCCTAGGGGTCCGAGATAAGTATAAGCCATACTTTAGTTGAGATTGAGAATCCTGCCACAACCTGACAAGATACTTAAATTGCCAAACATAATCCATGCTCGGAAAGTCCTTCCTTATTCAATTCAAAGTACAAAACCAAAGCAAATCCTGATTGGTTTGTCATCGAGTGCAAAGCACGTTTTGGAGCTAAATCCTAACCCCGAACGTGTGTACTCCGATTTAGCCAATCGGAAAACCTAAAGAAAGCAAAGAAACATATCTTAAATCCTAAGAAATGCTGAAAACGCAGAGTGATCCAATCCAGATCAGTTGATGACGAGCCGATGGGAGCTCGTTCCAGGGTCATTCCCTCTCCGGGGAGCAGGTGGTGGCAGCACAGGTACAGGTGTTGTTGGTTGTTTCACATACTTGGGTAGCTCTCCACGTCTAACCCGTTCCTCAATCAGATCTCGCAAGTGTCTACAGTCATTTGTGTCATGACCGTCCATATCGTGAAATATGCAATATTTCCCAGAACCGCGTTCTCTTTGCGTTGGCTCCCTCCTGGGAGGCTTTGGATAGGAGACGTCACCGTTTGTGTTCACATAGATGTCGGTTAGTGATGAATTGAGTTCTGTGTACTTTTCATACCTGGGCCCTCTCCGGGGCTGAGCATTGTGGTCATTCTTGACGGCAGCTTTTCCTTTGCCTTTATCAGAATCAGACGGTTCTCCGTCTTTGAGCATGTTAACATCGAGAACTTTCTTTTCGGAGGTTGCGTCTTCTTCACGCAAAAACCTATCCGATTCAAGGTAGAATTCGCTGAGATTCCTTGGTAGGTCCCGGTACAAGGATTTTTTGAACTCCGAGTTGTCTAGAACGCCGGATACTGCCGCCATTAATACCATAGATGGCTCAGGTCGATCAACTGATGCTGCTGCAACGTTGAACCTTTCCAGAAATGACCACAGAGTTTCTTTAGGCCTCTGCTTGATTGTAGTTAGTGACATTACATTCTTGGGTCGAGCGATATGGACCCGAAATTGTTCAATAAAGCGAGCGACCAACATGTTCCAGCTGTTGATCGATTCAGATTCCAGCTGCCGAAACCACATAGCAGCAATATCAGTCAAAAAGAGGGGAAAGCATTTAGCCATGACGTTTTCCGACGCCGATTGAACTTCCATATGTCGTTTATAGCGCATTAGGTGCACGGTAGGATCTGCCCTGCCGTTGTATGGCTCCAGTTGTGGAAGTTTGAAATCCGGAGGATTGCGGGAATTCCTGATTTCCTGTGTGAATGGATTGTGATTGACATCATCCATGTCATTTTGATAGGTGTGGCCTCTCGAGAGGCGCTCAATAAGGCTGGCGAGCCGATCGCCTTCAAAGAGCTGTTGCAAGTTGACAAGTCCAGAGCTGGTGCCCCCAGCGTTGAGTTCAGAAGAGTGTGGAAGAGTATAAGGAGCTTGGCAGGTCATCCGGTTCGGTTCGGAGGTGCCCCCTTGCTGCGGTTCGGAGAAGCGAGGGAGGTTTTGGAGAGGTGCACGGTTCTGATCGGAGGTGCCGATCCGAACAGGTTCGCCTGTTCCGAACCGGGGAGCTTGATGCTGAATTTGTGTGGTATTTCCGACCCGAACCGGTGCGGATGTAGGTCGAACAGGAGCGAAGCCTTGATTTCCAGAGGGGAGGCTGCTGCCCCCAGGCTCATGCAGGGTTGTTGTTCGGATCGGGTCCGAACCGATCTGGTGGGGAATGTCCCCCATTTCCATCTGCGTTTGATTCAAGTTTTGGCCCTCGGTTCGGATCGGATCCGAACCGATCCGGTTTGCAGCTGCTGCTGGGGCTATTTCCGTGCAATTTCCAGCGAGTTGTGCATTGCCGCTCGGCCTGCCTTCCATCCGAGCGAAGAATTGGTCGATCATCTCCTGTTGTTTGCGGAGGAGATCATCTTGCCTAGCCATCTGGTTTCTCAATTCATCGAGAACGCCATCCATCTCTTCTCGGGTTAAGTATGCTGATGGATTTTCATGAGAGGAAGCCTCCTGGCTTGCCTCGTTCCTTGTGCCTTCAGTGCCAACATCCTCAGCACGAGAGAAGGTTCCGTCTTTCTTTCGCTTGACCATTGATCCAATAGCCAAATAATCCGCTTCCGTTCAAGCTAGTAGAAGAAGTTGTATCGTGTGCCCCCCTTCCTGGCGCGCCAAAATGTAAGACCGAAATTTGGGCCTAACACCCAAACTCTATGTGAAAACCTCACAAATCACAGGTTACAGATAAAAAGCAGTAAAAACAGGGAACACACGAGATTTTTATAGTGGTTCGGCTCAATCCAAGCCTACGTCCACTTTATAGTTTCTCATATCCTGAGGAATTACAATTACAATGGTGTCTCACAATCCGTGAGATTCGATTATACACAATAACCTTGTGTTGTAATGAAGAAGATGAGAAAAGAGATTGAATTTATGCACGATAGCCTCATGTTTGATTGAGTTGAGGAGTACCCAAAGTCCTTGAATACTTGGTAATGGAGGTCGGGAGGTGTTAGTGCCGGGAAAAGTCCCTTGAAATGACCATCTCATGGTGTATTTATAGGCGTAGAGGAGCCGCTGGGAGTCCTGAATCGGGTCGGATCGGGTGTGACGTGGTGAGCGGAGAGGACATCTCGGAGAGAGTGGAGAAGTGGCCTTCAGATCGTGTGCATAAAGGTGGCGGCCGATCCGAATTAGTAGGAGGTAGTTATCCCTTAAGAAGCGGTCAAACTTGCTGCGTCTGAGCAGGTACAGGGGAATCGGTTCGGATCCGACCCGAACCGAGCTGGTGTCTTCAATCCGAAGACTTCATGTGCCAGGTTAGTGCGATGGAGGTCGGATCGGTTCGGCTCCGAACCGAACCGAGGAGGAGGCTCTGAACCGGAGTTATGATGTATACTTCTGAGCTGAGTGCAAGCCGGGTCGGGTTCTGATAATCCGATCCGAACCGATTTACCCGATCCGATCCGAGGATTTATTCAATGCTAAATTCCAGGTTTCCGGTTCTGCATGCGTTCACGGAAACGGGCATAACTTTCAAACCGTAAGTCCGATTGATCCAAACCAAAGCTCAAACTGAAGCTGATTCAGAGATCTACAAGAGTTACAGAGCTTAGCTCCGTAATCGCTGTTTTCGGGCCCAAAAAAGGTCATCTGGTAGGAGTTCCGGGCCTTTCTTTGTTTGTGATGCGATTTCAACCAAATCACTTCATGTCTTCTGACAATATTCCCAACGCTGGAGCGTATTGTTGATCAGAGATTTCATGTGTGACTGCTTTGACTAAAAAGCGGGTCAACATTTTGCCCCTCAGAACATATCTTGCTGAATGAAGGAAGATATGTTCTGGATAATCCAAGGCCATGCCGAGCCTGCCAGCTGCAAGTATAATTCATACCTGCGAAGAAGAGAAAGCAAACAGGTATGTCAAAACCTAACAAAACCGATCACACTTTCGAGCATAAACCATGCTTGGGCGTTTGTTTGAGCATAAACCATACTCAAGACACGTTCGAATCATCCTGCCAAAACCTGACGAAGGACCTAACCTTCCGGGTACAAGCCATACCAGGAAGTTCAAACTGAGCATAAGCCATACCTGAGTTTTATTGAGTTCCTTTGCCAAATCCTGACAAAACAATAAGCCGTTCCAGAGTATAATCCATACTTAAGAGTCCTAGTGAGTACAATCCATACCCATGTCGGGATAGAGCTATGCTTGCCAAGACCTGACAAGACAGTCTGTCCCTAAGCATAATCCATGCCTAGGGGTCCGAGATAAGTATAAGCCATACTTTAGTTGAGATTGAGAATCCTTCCACAACCTGACAAGATACTTAAATTGCCAAACATAATCCATGCTCGGAAAGTCCTTCCTTATTCAATTCAAAGTACAAAACCAAAGCAAATCCTGATTGGTTTGTCATCGAGTGCAAAGCACGTTTTGGAGCTAAATCCTAACCCCGAACGTGTGTACTCCGATTTAGCCAATCGGAAAACCTAAAGAAAGCAAAGAAACATATCTTAAATCCTAGGAAATGCTGAAAATGCAGAGTGATCCAATCCAGATCAGTTGATGACGAGCCGATGGGAGCTCGTTCCAGGGTCATTCCCTCTCCGGGGAGCAGGTGGTGGCAGCACAGGTACAGGTGTTGTTGGTTGTTTCACATACTCGGGTAGCTCTCCACGTCTAACCCGTTCCTCAATCAGATCTCGCAAGTGTCTACAGTCATTTGTGTCATGACCGTCCATATCGTGAAATATGCAATATTTCCCAGAACCGCGTTCTCTTTGCGTTGGCTCCCTCCTGGGAGGCTTTGGATAGGAGACGTCACCGTTTGTGTTCACGTAGATGTCGGTTAGTGATGAATTGAGTTCTGTGTACTTTTCATACCTGGGCCCTCTCCGGGGCTGAGCATTGTGGTCATTCTTGACGGCAGCTTTTCCTTTGCCTTTATCAGAATCAGACGGTTCTCCGTCTTTGAGCATGTTAACATCGAGAACTTTCTTTTCAGAGGTTGCGTCTTCTTCACGCAAAAACCTATCCGATTCAAGGTAGAATTCGCTGAGATTCCTTGGTGGGTCCCGGTACAAGGATTTTTTGAACTCCGAGTTGTCTAGAACGCCGGATACTGCCGCCATTAATACCATAGATGGCTCAGGTCGATCAACTGATGCTGCTGCAACGTTGAACCTTTCCAGAAATGACCGCAGAGTTTCTTTAGGCCTCTGCTTGATTGTAGTTAGTGACATTACATTCTTGGGTCGAGCGATATGGACCCGAAATTGTTCAATAAAGCGAGCGACCAACATGTTCCAGCTGTTGATCGATTCAGATTCCAGCTGCCGAAACCACATAGCAGCAATATCAGTCAAAAAGAGGGGAAAGCATTTAGCCATGACGTTTTCCGACGCCGATTGAACTTCCATATGTCGTTTATAGCGCATTAGGTGCACGGTAGGATCTGCCCTGCCGTTGTATGGCTCCAGTTGTGGAAGTTTGAAATCCGGAGGATTGCGGGAATTCCTGATTTCCTGTGTGAATGGATTGTGATTGACATCATCCATGTCATTTTGATAGGTGCGGCCTCTCGAGAGGCGCTCAATAAGGCTGGCGAGCCGATCGCCTTCAAAGAGCTGTTGCAAGTTGACAAGTCCAGAGCTGGTGCCCCCAGCGTTGAGTTCAGAAGAGTGTGGAAGAGTATAAGGAGCTTGGCAGGTCATCCGGTTCGGTTCGGAGGTGCCCCCTTGCTGCGGTTCGGAGAAGCGAGGGAGGTTTTGGAGAGGTGCACGGTTCTGATCGGAGGTGCCGATCCGAACAGGTTCGCCTGTTCCGAACCGGGGAGCTTGATGCTGAATTTGTGTGGTATTTCCGACCCGAACCGGTGCGGATGTAGGTCGAACAGGAGCGAAGCCTTGATTTCCAGAGGGGAGGCTGCTGCCCCCAGGCTCATGCAGGGTTGTTGTTCGGATCGGGTCCGAACCGATCTGGTGGGGAATGTCCCCCATTTCCATCTGCGTTTGATTCAAGTTTTGGCCCTCGGTTCGGATCGGATCCGAACCGATCCGGTTTGCAGCTGCTGCTGGGGCTATTTCCGTGCTATTTCCAGCGAGTTGTGCATTGCCGCTCGGCCTGCCTTCCATCCGAGCGAAGAATTGGTCGATCATCTCCTGTTGTTTGTGGAGGAGATCATCTTGCCTATCCATCTGGGTTCTCAATTCATCGAGAACGCCATCCATCTCTTCTCGGGTTAAGTATGCTGATGGATTTTCATGAGAGGAAGCCTCCTGGCTTGCCTCGTTCCTTGTGCCTTCAGTGCCAACATCCTCAGCACGAGAGAAGGTTCCGTCTTTCTTTCGCTTGACCATTGATCCAATAGCCAAATAATCCGCTTCCGTTCAAGCTAGTAGAAGAAGTTGTATCGTGTGCCCCCCTTCCTGGCGCGCCAAAATGTTAGACCGAAATTTGGGCCTAACACCCAAACTCTATGTGAAAACCTCACAAATCACAGATTACAGATAAAAAGCAGTAAAAACAGGGAAAACACGAGATTTTTATAGTGGTTCGGCTCAATCCAAGCCTACGTCCACTTTATAGTTTCTCATATCCTGAGGAATTACAATTACAATGGTGTCTCACAATCCGTGAGATTCGATTATACACAATAACCTTGTGTTGTAATGAAGAAGATGAGAAAAGAGATTGAATTTATGCACGATAGCCTCATGTTTGATTGAGTTGAGGAGTACCCAAAGTCCTTGAATACTTGGTAATGGAGGTCGGGAGGTGTTAGTGCCGGGAAAAGTCCCTTGAAATGACCATCTCGTGGTGTATTTATAGGCGTAGAGGAGCTGCTGGGAGTCCTGAATCGGGTCGGATCGGGTGTGACGTGGTGAGCGGAGAGGACATCTCGGAGAGAGTGGAGAAGTGGCCTTCAGATCGTGTGCATAAAGGTGGCGGCCGATCCGAATTAGTAGGAGGTAGTTATCCCTTAAGAAGCGGTCAAACTTGCTGCGTCTGAGCAGGTACAGGGGAATCGGTTCGGATCCGACCCGAACCGAGCTGGTGTCTTCAATCCGAAGACTTCATGTGCCAGGTTAGTGCGATGGAGGTCGGATCGGCTCGGCTCCGAACCGAACCGAGGAGGAGGCTCCGAACCGGAGTTATGATGTATACTTCTGAGCTGAGTGCAAGCCGGGTCGGGTTCTGATAATCCGATCCAAACCGATTTACCCGATCCGATCCGAGGATTTATTCAATGCTAAATTACAGGTTTCCGGTTCTGCATGCGTTCACGGAAACGGGCATAACTTTCAAACCGTAAGTCCGATTGATCCAAACCAAAGCTCAAACTGAAGCTGATTCAGAGATCTACAAGAGTTATAGAGCTCAGCTCCGTAATCGCTGTTTTCGGGCCTAAAAAGGTCATCTGGTAGGAGTTCCGGGCCTTTCTTTGTTTGTGATGCGATTTCAACCAAATCACTTCATGTCTTCTGACGATATTCCCAACGCTGGAGCGTATTGTTGATCAGAGATTTCATGTGTGACTGCTTTGACTAAAAAGCGGGTCAACAGATACCATCAACTCTGGTATCTAATAATTTTTTCTAACCATCTTCTTTTTGTTGTTGTATCATCTAGAATTGATTGTATTCAATTGGCAGAATCAAAATATGGTATATAATAAAGAACCTCTAAAGAACTTCTTTTTCTTATTTTTATGTGTAAATTATGAACCACACCGCATACCATATTATTGAAGACAACGTAACATATTCCATATAAGCATCTGGCGCTTATATGATGAGGTTTGGATTACCATATGAGCAAGATGCTTGTGTGGCGATGACTGAATTACAGGTTGAACTGAGGACTGATTATGGACTTAATAACCTATAATGGTAAATTGCAGGATTTAATAACAAACCCTACACAGGCTTGAGATGACAAAAATACACATGTCGCTCTTGTTCTAGTTACGGTGTGTGGGCATGGGGGGAAGGGTATATAAATTATAATGGGTGTGCACAATTGATTTGTATGCGAATATTGATTTATTGGGTGCCTAATATGGCTCAATAAATTTGTTCATATCACCCCCTGTAAAGGAAGTTATGGCGAAATTTTTCAGAAATTTGAGGTGTTAGCAAAATTTTAGGGAAATATAGAAGTTCTTAGAAACTGAAAAGTTGAAGAACGAAAGCCAGAATGAAAGTTGAGTTGGTTAGTTAAACAACTTTCATCTATGTTCTTTTTAGAGGACGAAAAAGTTTTTAAGTGTGAGGGAGGGTAACAACCCGTAATTTCAAAACCAATTTAAAATTTATTTTTAATTGTTTTTAATAGAAATTAAATATTTTTAAACTATTTATTTTAAGGATTAACAATTTAAAATTTATTTAAATCGAAGTCTGAATGTATAAATTTAAAATTTAATTAAAACGAACTTGTAATGATGCGGGAGTTTGAAATTTTGGTTATAAATTTCATTTGAATATACATAATGAAATATAGATTAGATTTTAGTAAAACCAGGAACGTTAGAATCTATTTAATTACATCTTTCTAATGAATGTGGAAAATTTAGATTTCATATTATAAATTGTAAGTTATGTCCAGTTTAAAATTAAGAATAGTTGTTATGGAATTTATATATATATTAATATTATATATAGCCCTTAAAAATAGCCATTTTGCAAACGACCTTTGTTTTTGATGAAACTAATTTTATTAGATCCGGAACACCAACTTATTTTTAAGTTTAAAATTTCAAGTTAATTGGAATTAGTATGTGAGCACAGTAAATTTAAATGCCTGTTGAATTTCAGTTATAAATTTATTAAGCTAGTGAAAAGGCGATTTTTCAAATGGCCTCTAAATTTGATAAAATTAATTTTGTTAGAACCGTAATTGTAAAACAAATCAAGATTTCAAATTTCGTAATTTTGGAGTCAGTATGTGGCCATGGTAAATTAAAATGTACATTCAAATTCAATATTTAACATTATATTCATTTATATTTTAATTTTGATAAAAACCGATCAAAACAGTCAAATTATCTTACTAAACATATCCCATTGTGTCCGGAATGGGGGTATTTGGTTGAGAGCATCAGTTGTTGGGTTTGATTTGGAGTTCGGAACGATAAACAAGTAAATTCACGTATTAAATATTATAAAATTTATTAAATGAGTATAAATACACTTAAGTTTTTCGCCTAACTCTAATAGTTACTCACGCAATTGTCGGTAAAAAAACAAAGGCCATGATTCTTCACTTTTGATTCTCCAAAATCTTTTGATCCATGAATTTATACTCAAATCTTTCCACTACACAATTGAAGAGCACTCTGAGATTGACCTATTCAATGGTCACGACCTAATCTAGGGTTCTGGGATGTCCTAATTTTAGCCAAGAAGCACCGTCGTTTGCTCATGTTTTACAGCGCATGGTGGTGTTCAAGTTCACTGTTTGTCATGGAGGTGGAGGATAACGTGGCGACGCACAACATGGTGCAAGCCGATCAACTTTTGATGGCTTCGATGCGGTGCGAGAGGGAGTTCCTTTTTGGCGTTGATGGGTTCTCGTGACAACAACAGGAAGACGGTGGGAGGAGAATTGAACAATAGGGTTAGGAAAATTTAATTAAAATTAATTATTTTGTGTTAACTAAGCCATGTAATTAACGTATAAATTGCCATAACTCGTTAATATTAAATTAGAATGGAACGAAACAACTTGCGTTGGAATTGCAATGACGAGATCTACAATATCGAACTGACCAGAACGAAAATGGAGCAAGCTGAATTCTGAGCTAAATTAAACGTTTGTTTAATTTAGTTTAAAATTAAATCCTCAATTAAAGACTGATGGAGTGGAAATCAAAGTGAGAACACTCTCACTCAAATTATTTGTATAGTTATTTATTTTTATAACTGAAAATATATGGATTGCCTGTGATTGCAATATTTGTTGGTGATTGATGGATGTTTACAGTTTTAATATTATTATTAAATTGTTTATATATATACGTTGTAGAAATAAACACTTATATTATAAATTATTTTGGGATGACAATTTACCCACCCGTCTCCCAAATATTAGATAAGTTCACATGGATTGTGATGTAAACCCCGCACGGGTATTGGGACGATAATTTTACACATCGCCCAAGTATACAAATAATAATATTTGTTTGATGGTTGAAAACCCGACACGGGTCTGGGGATGATAATTAATTCACATCTCTCTTGGATTTAACTATATGTCAACTGATTGATTGACAGATTGTTATAAATGTTATTAATTATTTAATACTTATACAGTTGTAAATTACACTCTGGATGTGAATTGAGTGTTTAATAGTTGTTTATCCCTATTTTTGAATACATGCGATGTATGGAATCCATATAACTAAAATTATATGGTAATTGATTGAGTCAGATTCCAATTTAGAAATAACGAATATATTAAAATAATATTCAATGGAGAATCAAAATATGATTTTGATGTCCGATTTTGGATGGACACGAAAATATTGAAATATTCATAACTGAAATGAATATGAAGCCGAGCTAAGTAGGTACATGCCATTTTAACTTAAATGAAATTTTCTGTCGATTTTATTCATTTTATAATGAATATCGAAAAGATTTGATTTCAAAATTTGATATTTTGAAAATATTGTCATTTTAATATTATAATGATATGGAATATTCAATTTTGATTAAAAATCGAAATGAAAGCTGGAATCGTTTTTAAACGAATTTATAGACATTTTATAAAATACATTTTGAATGGAAATTGACGAAATATATTACATATATTATAATGGTTTGAATAGAACGTGTCGCGCAGCGATCGTTCGTGAATTTCGACCATTGACTTTGAATTGGTGTAAGGGAGATCCGACCGTCGGCTTTTCCTAAAACTGGAACTGTTGGGTTCGTATCGAAAAGTGATTTCGAATGATAATAAGAGATTTGAAATCCAACGGTTAGATTTTAAAACATGTTCAAGTCGGTTTTGAAAAATGTCGATATGGATGCAGTTCGGTGGCCGTTATTGGAAACCGACTGTAAGGGCCTTAATAAAATTACTAAAAATATGATTAAATTATGTTAAATCATAATAAATGATTTGAAATGATTTTGGATGAAATATTCCAAGTTTGTAAAGATAAAATATATTTTTATCTGAATAAGCTTTTATCAACTTGAGTAAAGAACTGAAAGTAATAATATGGTTTTAATATAGATAGATTTTTCCAATATAAAAGTTGGATTGAATTTGAATGGGAATTATCTTTGGATATTTCGGTATTGGATTCCGTGATTATACAGATATCGTTGAGAAATTTGGTATGTATATATAAATATTGTTGTTCCCAATACAATATTTGTTAGTGTCAGAATTTGATATTGAATATAAGCCGATATGATTTCTATTCAGAGCCTTATATTTAATATTAAATTTTTTTTTGGGTTTGTTGTGAATGGTGTCTTTAATAATACTGTTCTTAAACCCAATTTTGAAAGGAAAAAATCTTTTAATTAAGATTAATGAAATTTTCCAATTAATAAATATAATTGGATTGAAATGGAAGTTGATTTTAGGTTTATTGTGAACTGTGTTTTAATTGACATTATTTCTTTAACCCAATCAACAGTGAAGTTATGATTTGGAACGTAAATCTTTGTATTAAGATTAATGGATTTTTCCAAAGTAAAATTTTCCAATTTAATACATTAAATTAGAATTGAGCAGATTCGATTTATTAATAATCGAGATGAGCTTCTGTGAAGGAAAACCATTACTATTTATGGAATTTAAAATGATTTTCTGTTATTCCACTTATAGTATTAGTTTAATATGGAAATTCATATTATTACAATTGATCTGATTTCCATGAAAATTCCATATTGATGGAAGATGAGTTTGGGTTTATCGTGAACTATGTTTTAAATAACAGTAGTTCTTTAACCCAGTTAAAGACATGATTAATTTCCTAAGATTGAATAATCATTAAGTAGTGATTTTTGAGATTAGAACAAAGTGGAGTTTTAATGAATCTTTATTTAGATTGAAATGAAAACAAGGTAATTAAATTTACCGAATTCAAGAAATGTTCGAGAATGGGGTACCACCAGTTTTACTCCATGCGAAAGTTAAATCTATAATTAGATTTGAACGTTGAATGATAATTAATTTTACCAATAAACAATGGGTGTTAAATATGGAGTACTACCAGTTTTGCTCCATGGGATGAATAGGTTGGGATTGGGATAATAAAATGAATGACTACTTCAGTAAGGCTCGTTAATCTCGACTAGTTTTATAAACCTTAATTCGGTTTAAGATTGTTAAAAGATAATAAAAATCTTTTGCAATGGTTTTCAAGAAAGAATTAAACAGGTTGTTTAAATTAATTAAATCTTTGATAAGATTTATGGGAATAATTCCCAGTACTAAGAATATTCGAATAAAAGAATATTCTGGATTGGAATGAGACGTATGGTGTGTTTTTATAGCACATGATTATAAGATACGTGAATTTTTCAAAAAGATCGGGTTTAACCCATTCTGAAAAACTGATATGACGATTAAAAGTCGAAGATTTGAAGACGGTGGTTGAAGACCGGAGATCTGCACATCGTTTGGATGATTACTGATGTCTTGATTGTGATGTACACCCAAGGCGAGGTAACAAGTGGTGATCGTCCAGACGTACCTGGAGATCGACCAGATATGCGAGGGCTTCTCTCCTGTATTGGACATATGGGACAAGGAATGAGGTGCCTTCGGTTTTGTTTAGACCCAGAACAGACTTGCAAATGGATTGCATGTATGACGTCATATTTCGCGCTTTGTTTGTTGATCTTTGCTAAATATATATTTTTTGGTGGCGGAGAATTTATTCTCTTGCTTAACACTCTTCTCTATACGAGCTTAGAGGATTTGTATTGGTGGAAATCAATGTTATGGTATGGATTGACAATGTGGCATGCTGAGATCATGGATCAAAGCTTTTGTTGAAAAGCAAAGCGTTGTGGTTGATGATCAAAGCATAGCTTTGAATAGCACAGCTTTAAATAGTGCAGCTTTGTGTAGCGTTAATTCCTGAGCTTCACACCCCGATACGAACCAAAAACAAGATGAGGACAGCAGAGAAATACAGGACATGCATTTCTTTCTAGCTATGAGTGATGTCACGGTATGGAGCCTAGACATTTTACTTATGTGGATGTTGGATGATGGGAAGTCAGGTACCTCGAGAATGGCCGACAAAAAGGCCTTGATGGTCGACATATTGACCAGATGTTAGGTCCCAAAGGACCGAGAAACGTATTGTCTAAGCATTACTAATCAGTGATGACTGATCGGCTTTGCATGCTCTAGGTGCACTTGCGGGTGAGTCCTGAGTCATGGGCTAGAATAGCTCAAATTTGGATGAGCAAGATTGTAACGACCCAACTTTCGAACACATCGGAAGTCATGCTATTAATAAGAATAAGAATAGATAGAAGATAAAATCACAGAAAACATCAGAATCTCACAGTGGAATTTTTACAAAAGATAATACTTCATAATATTACACAGCGGAATATATTACAACAGAACATCATATCTCTAGTGATACTAGCCATTCATTGTACATCTTTAATTATACATACCATCGACGACTAACTTGCAGACTTAATTATCCAGTAGATAAGTGGACCAGCACACAGAAGATCCATTCCAGCTTCTCAAGTGCTATCGAATCCTGATTCACTTGTCTATTCATAACAAGTGTTATGAATACCCAAGAGTTTAAGGGAAACACAGAAAAATAAACTCCGGGTCAGTCAGGGGACTGGTATGAGTAAACAGTTTTAAAACAAATAAAAATATCTCATAAGACCACGCCGTAAATACGGAACGGGTTTTTACCTTATGAGATCAAAACACTTTGTATACTTGAAATCAGATATTATTATAGTATCTAAGGTTTTCACAAATAAATTAGAATCTAGAAGAATGCTTGCATCTCACATTCTGCTATATGGTATACAATTAAAACCGCTTGGCGCTTATGAAAATTGGATTTCCAACTATGACAAGGTATGGGACCACCTTCCGATGATGTATCTCTAGAGGCAAATACACCTGGGTTCAACAAGAACGTCTTGCAACCCGACCCACACATGACCGACCACTCATTTCTCTTGAGTGTATCGAATGTATATCACCAACGGTTGGGCTCAAACCACCGTTTCCCGAATGGGCAGAATCGATAGAGTAAGAAACAAAAGGAATTTCTCTAGATAGGTGATTATACACCCTAATGGGAGCGACCCACATAGTCATGCTGCCTGCCCGATTTTTGTCATTTCCTGGGTGTGAGGCTTGAGGCTAGACTTACCTTTTCATCATCACTATTTATTTTCTTTGAATGCCACATCGTCAAAACTTCCCAACCACTAATTGACTTCCCCAAAAATATATTATAGGTATACAGCGAGAGAAACGAATTCCTCTACCACCGTATAAATACGTTTGAAGAGATCAACGTACGTGATCAGTTAGAATTACTTTGTCAGACATTCGTCCATGCAAGTTGTCCTGGGATTGGACAAACCGAAGGCGCTATTCAAGAATAGCCCTTATATATCGCTATCTTCAATTTAAAAATCTCTGACGCGCAGCGTATAATCAAATCAAAGTGAAATATTTATTCCGGTCTCCTTGGAATGATTAACGAATATTTTCTTTAAAATTTAATCTAACATGGTTATGAACTAATTTTCATTCATAATCACAGTTGAACTACACAGTATATAATCATCTGGCTTATATCTGGGTATTTTTGATCATTTCTTAAAAATGAACAATTTCAGTGTGTGCGTCACACACGGTTTTTCTTTTCATTTTGTTCGTCACTTTTAAAAAAAATACTTACCTTATTCTTTAGAAAATACTTCTCATTACCATTCCTTAATCTAATTATTCACAAATGAAATAAATTTATGGTTTATAATTTATATTTCAGCCTTTTTCTCTTTGTATTGTTTTCGTCAAATTTCCCCTTTTATTTCTTATATCGATCTACTTCTTATACCAACAAAATTCCTCTTTAAATTTATCAATCTAAACACGACTAAAATATGATTTACAGTTCTTATTTTATACAGTACCGAACTGTACATGACTAGTTTCATGTATCAGGGAATTCAGACTACAGTTTAAACTGACAAATTAAGCATATGAGTTGCATACGGGTTTCTTTACCTTGTTTATTTAATATTTTATATGTTTCATTAGAAAATAAATTCTAACTCAAATTATAAACTAAATTTATAATTTTAAAAAAACGATCATGATTCGCTTCTTTTCTTCACTTTAAATAAAAATTCTATTTTTATTTATTTATTTTCCTATTATAAAATAGTTATTAAGTTGATCAAATAGTTATTCACAAGTAAATTTATTTACTATCGACCACCTCCCGATAGTTGCGTTAAAATACAACACATTAATTTTATCGTTTCTTTGGTTTCAAATTGATTGAATAATCCCTTATTATTTAAATTATATTAAATAAATAATTAAAATAATAAAAAAACACTTTATTATAAGAATACATTTGTCTTAGTTGTTAGTTGGCTTGACAACCAAATACAAGTATTTGTTAAATCCTAAGGATAGTGTTAAACCATTCATTAATGCTCTCAACCAAACATGCCACGTAGGCCCATACAAGGGACTTCCGCCCAGATCCTTGTTTGATTTAATTTAGTGATTTTCTTGGTACCCAAAAAACATCAAAGCCCAAAACACTTTAAAGCCCACACTCCTCAATTCCCCAACGCGGCCACGTGGCTTTGATTCATGAACAAAACAATCCCAGTTTTTATGCAATCGGCCGAGACCTGCTACAATATTTTCCCATCACTTCTTCATTTTTCCTTCAACTACCTCCAGATATTCCCTCCCCTTTTGCCATGTTTTCACATCAGTACTCCCACTCCCTGACCTCCGTGAACACCTGCTTTCCCGCCAGGGCTTCCCTCGATCCGTCCACCCATGTTTCCAGTTTGCCACCTCCACGCGTCTATTCCCTTTTGCACTATTGGGCTATTATGTTTCCATCACATTTCCTACACAACAGTTACACTTTAAGGCTTACATCCTTTCTGGTTATACTTTGATGCCGCCCGCTCCTTACAGTAGACCCTGCTCCACCGTCCAAGCCTCCAACGATCAGTCCACCGAGTTTCCGTCCCGCCACTTCCATGAGACTTACCTGCTGTGTTTTTATTCCATTATTGTTTTTATTCCATTATTTCTCCCCTCATTTTTCTGATGCTTCTCTCCCCTTTTAAATGTTTACTCCTTCCACAGGCCGTGAAGCCTGCCACAGCTCCGGTTCCGACATCCGTCCATGCTTCAGAAGTTCAAGCCGCCTTCAGCCCAAATGTCGAGATCTGCTGTCGGCTATTCGCCGCCATAGTTTTCATTTTCACTTCTCCGTACACATCATAGCGTGCACGTGCACACTTCCATTTGCTCCCACACCCTGACTGCCATGAACGCCCGCTACTCCGCCAGACTCCGGTCCAGTTTCCACTTCCTTATGGCCAAGAACTTCCATCGCTACACCCCTCCTCAAATGCTTCGCAGTCTGTCGAGTTCGCCCCTGCTCCAATGTTTCGCAAACCAAACTCCACAAGTACCACATTTCGGTTCCTAAAACAGCGCTGTGCACGCTCAATGTGCACATGCACACTCACATCGACTCGTAACTGGTATCCCCCCTCCACTTGTACTCAACGGAAAGGATTCAACGCAGTCATCCCCTACCCTAGGACAACACTGCTTCACATGTAAACTGTCGGCAAAGTAGCTGACTATCTCGCCGAGTCGCTACTCACTCGCTCAGACCCTGTTTCTGCCGCAATTTTTACCAACAACCATCCTGATTAAGAAATAAAAAGGTTTATTCATAAAAATGAGAGTACTGGGGCTTTCTCGCTTGCCTACGCTATTACGTTCATTTCGACTCACTTCCTGCGACGATTACCACTCATACTCCTAGACCTTAGAACTAAGCTAGTTAAGACCTTGATTTTTCCCTTCTTTCCTATATACATTACAGTTTAGACATATATATATATAGAAGTATGTCTATATGCAGTGCTTACCTTCAACATTTCATGAAGGGGTCAAGTTGAGTGTAGACTAAACACAAATGGGAGGATTACCGGCAATAAAGTGTATAGTTTTTACAAAACAGGGGCGAGATCCTTAACAACATTTGTCTAGTTACCTCATTCATCTAACATGCAAGCTTATATAGTTTGAACAGTATATACAGTACTACTAAAGTTGTCTCAGGGGTTTTGTTGTATGTCCATATCCAGGAACATGGTGATGTATTCAATTAAGCTAATTACCCAATGTTAAACACACCTTTAGTTTAAAATAGAGTTACAGGGTTATCCACTTACATGGTCCAAACATAAGGTTTTATTCTATTCAGGCGGTATCACAATGGATAGGTTCACCACCAATTAGACAGCAAATGGCACCATAGTATAAAACAAAGCCCACACAACATAACATACCTCTTAACCTATTCATACTTGAGAGTTTTAAGTATCAAAAAATGGTTCTTTTACTGCCAAAAAGGGTGTTCAACCAGAGCATACAACTTCACAAGATCATCAAGCACCCAAGTTCAACTTGACAGTCCAAACAACTAAATGCAGGAATTTAAAAAATAGAAATTGAAAAGAAGTTTACTCACCTTAAAACCCTTAGCTCTTCTACTAATTTAATTTGAATACTCTTGTGTTTGTGTGAGGAGAATGGTGTGTGCTCAGATCCTTATATAGTGGTAAGAAAATCATTAAAATATGTTGAAAAAAAATCAGTTTTTAGATTTGTTTTGTTGACAATTGAAAGACAGCTCAAAAAAATCTTTTTTCTTATCAAAACAAAGCACCATCTCCTCATATCACATGGGTTATATCAGCCTTGAAATCACTTGCACATGTTCATTTCTCCTTCCTATTGGCCTCTATGAAAATGTCTCCTTAAGTGGCATTGTACAACCATGATCTTCACAAATCCTTCTTGGTTATTAAACAAATATAGCATCCTTTCTTGTACTATATATATTCAGTTATGCCTTGGGTTTTTAAACAAAAATCTCCACATGATAACTTTGATTTAACACAAAATATATAAATACTTTACTTGGCTTTAAAGGAAATGCAAAATCTGCAAATTTTTGGTACAAAATGATCTCGGCCATGTGCTGATTTAACATGGAAATATCTTGAAAATCTATATTTTTGTATACATGTAGTGTAGGTGCATTCATGGTTTTAAATACACAAGATTTAGCAAAATCTTTGGCACATGTTTTATGACAAATGAACATGCTTTGAAAATGCAAAAGAGGATGATATTTTTCAGAAAATCTTGAGAGAAAAGAAGAAGATTTAAAACTGAAAATACTTGATATCAAAAGGATTTTGCCATGTGAACATATTTCTTACTAGATTCTCTTTACTTAGCTCACTTCTAGTGTAGGTTGCATCACTGCATTTTGTTCAAGAACATGCTAGCAAAAGAGAATTCGTACTTTCATGCTTTGTGTTATCTTCAAGCATATATACATGAAAACATGCTTTGCAAAAGAAATGGTATTTTCATGGTTTGATAATGTATATATAATCTTGAACTTGCTTTTGAACAACAAAAATGGTTTTGGCATTTTTTTAATACAAGTGTTAAAAGTTTTTAAATCAAGAATTTACACAAAAAACCAAATTCTTAAATTCTTTGAAAAAGTGAACAAAACATGTATTATAAAATGGCATTTAAAAATCTTGCTATATATAAGTGTTATTCTATATACATATTTAAACAAACGCTACCAAATACATGCTATTATACATAAATGTGTAAAAATGGTTTTTGGTAAATGCTGTGACGTAAATGCTATTATTCACAAGTGAACATGTTCTGCAAATTTTAAAGTCTGTATTTTAAATCGTATTCATAAATACGTATTTGTAATCAATTCATATTCATGTTAGCGATATAAAAAACCTGGGACATTACAAAGATCCCTTGCCTTGGTTCATAGATGGAATCCAATTTCCAATACGCGACTTTTGATTTCAGTTGTAAATGTAACACCCCGTATTTTTAAGATAATAAAATAATAATAACTTAATTAAATATTCAGAATTAAGTAAAATGGACTGCGCCATTGCATCCATCTCGAAATTCTGGTTAAGATAGACACCTGGTTTGCATAAAACGGACACCGTATGAAGAAGTTATGAGCATTAGAAGTTTGTATACATACAAGGAGCTTATATTATATATATATATATATTAAATAAAAAGGACGTTCAGAATTACGTGAAAAGCAAGGTAACGTTCCAGATCCAATCTATTCCTCCTCTTTCTTTTCCCTTTTCTCTTTGAATGAAAATAATAAATCCATGGACGTTAGGTTGTGAATCCGATTAAAAGGGAAAGAACGATGGATGTTAAAACTGGATCAAATCCAGAATTAGGGAAAGCTTACAAAGTGGGTGGGTTTAAAATATACCTTTTGAATAATAGTATTTTTATCGTTCGCCATTCCCCATTAACATATACTATGAACATGTTGGAAGGTTTAATTTGATGAAATGAATTATTGCGCTAAAATGGATAATATGTTCAATTAGTTAATATGTGGAGATGTACATGAATATTGTTGTAAAGATCTATTTTATGAACTTGTCAATTTGGATAATTGAGATTTTGGGGAAATGATACACTACTGGAGAATTACACTTTATTTTAAATAAAGTTAATTACATGTAGAAAGGCAAGCGACACATATTAGGATTTAGGGCATAATTTGTAATTGGATTTTGGAACATAACATGTATTATGTTTTGAGACTTTAATTTGGGGGCAAAATTTGATATGAACATAAATGATTGAATGAAGATGAATATGCCTAGATTTACAATTAGAAAATTGTAACTACACGTATGGCACGAGGTTAAGTTGCACTAGTGCCGGAAGTCTGCCCGAACCCGACCGGCATATCCAGCAGCCACTGATGTTGAACCTAATGTGAGAGGCCTATGTGCAAAATTAAAAACATGTAATGGTGCTAAGACACGAGGTTAAGTCAACTTGTGGTAGAAGTCTGCTCGGACTCGCCCGACAAATCCAGCGTCCACAAGTGTAGGCTTAATGTGAGAGGTTTAGTGGTTATATATATATATATACATATATATATATATATATGTAACGCCCGCCTCTATACCCACTATCGTGCAGCTCATTTCAGAGAAATGTAGTAGACCCTAACGGAGAATGAGGTTTTTGAAGAGCGACCGAATGTATAATTACTCCATATGAGGAATGCACATCGAAATCTGATACCGATTTAAATTTCAACATGACCATTCGGCACATAGGGCAACTACAAAACGGCTATATGCAATCTGGAAAGCAGTATAAAGTAGACAACAACAATAATATAAATATGGTATATCTCAAAGTCAGACACAGAATAATCATATCACAAAGGCGGAATAGATATGAATAAACCAAGGATGTGTACAACAAGATAGTGGTCAACAAAGATCCACTAATCCCAAAATGATATATACATACACCAAGGTCTAAATAAAAGAATATGTACACAACGGTAGATAATGTCATAGGTACAAAAGTACATAAAACTACGAAGACAGAGTAGCAAGCAGAAAACGGAAGATCAATCCTGCGAGAAGTCCCAGAGGAGTACCTATAATGACTCGGCCTGACCCGAGTATTATTTATAAGAAAATAAACAATAAACGGATCAGACTAGCTGTACTTATCATATAACGCAAGATGACATGATTCTAATAATAAGATATAATCATAAATAAATATGAAACATGGCATGTCAACACAATCAGGAAATGACAATGGAATGTCAGCACATAATTATCTCAACATAATCTCCTAGCTAATGTAGAATGCAACATTCAAATAATAACACTCAACAGGAAATGAAAGTGGAAATGAATCTCATGACATTGAGCATACAACAATAACAAAAATCCATAAATCATTAGAAATCCAGAAAACATCATAAAAAGTGGTACTCCCCAGATGAGAAACAATCCAAAAAACATCATAAAAAGTGGATACCTTCCAGATGAGCTACGATCTCTAGAAAACATCATAAAAATTGGATACCTCCTAGATGAGATACGATCTCTAGAAAACATCATAAAAAGTGGATACCTGAGATACGATCTTTAGAAAACATCATAAAAAGTAGATACCTCCCAGACGAGATATGATCTCTAGAAAACATCATAAAAAGTGGATACCTCCCAGATGAGATACGATCTCTAGAAAAAATCGTAAAAAGTGGATACATCCCAAGTGAGATAGATCTCTAGAAAACATAATAAAAAGTTGGACATAAGTCCCATAGATGAAGGTCCCAGATCGTAGATTCCCACTAGGGCAATTGCGAACCCAACAACTATGTCAGGCGGCGGATACCAACGACCCGGGTGAATAGAAATTACTCCGAGCTAGTTAATATAAGGAAATAGCGACATGACCCATAACCACATGCTACTCTCGAATATTTACGAACCCGTAGTTGGTTTCTATTCAAAACAGAGAAAATCACCACACATATTCGAACGCACGAGTCCAAGAGTTATTCGCCGAAGTAAACGTATAAGGGGTCATAGTCCTCATTTTTATTAAGGTAAATAAACTAAATTTCTCGTCTGATCGATAGGATAAGGAATTGTATATAAATCAATAAAATAGGAACTAGGTTTAGAAATCGAATTGATTTAAAAAAAGGATTTGAATTTAAAAATTGATTAAACGTTGGTTCGATGCCTATTGACAATATAAAACTCCATTATCCATTGTGGTTCAATTATTCATGAAAACCGTCGCCGTAGCGAATAAAACACAAACATCATGAAATATAAACTCTCATCACAACAACGTACAGGAAATCAAGGGATAACGGTTGTAATTTCGATCAACGAATGAATCGAAATCCCAAACTAGCACCCGAAGGTTTTAAACTACATCGGAATAGACTCGAAGGATATCGAGTCGATAATTCACGTTTTAGAGGCGTGAATCATTTTAACAAGAGTATCAAATTAATTCGGTATACAAAATAGAGCATGTGGGCTTTAGAATGATCACTTATTTAATTCACATCATCAGCAAATGTGAATCGGCCAAGAAGGATCAACACTGGAAGAATCACATGAGAATCAAAGTCGATGAATTGAGCTGCTGGAATATGTGAATTCGTAAACTTGAAGTTCACAAGCGAAGTCCGAACGGCCAGAGGTCCGGCCTGCAAAGAGCCCGGATGAGGGTAGACTGTGGACCGATGTCCCTCTGGTACACAGCCAAAAACCGGTCGACCGGCCAAAATGGGGCGGTCGACCACCCCATTTTGGGCCTGTCGACCGGTTTTGGCCTGGGCTGTTGCCCAGGCCAAACCTAAGGGGATTCGTCCCCCGCGAGTGTCCGGCTTCGATCGTTGAGGTTCGTGACTTCTTCGGGACATCAACGAGACCTCTCCAATCCACCGTATCGACTTGCAAAGCTCGAATGCAAGGATTTTGATTATAGGTTCTAAACGAACCAAATTTCAAACCAAAATGAATAAACGCGATCTAAGCGAATTGTGAAGTCTTAGAACTTGCCGGATGCGACAATGATACTTCACAACCCCACTTAATCGATTCAAATCATGTGAATTGATCGTGTGAATAACATATATACATAAGATTGCAATGATTCGGTTTATAAATTCAAGTATGTACTAAATTCCAAACCAAAGCACACCAAAGCGATTCAAGTGTCTTGTGAAGACTTAGAACTTTTTCGGGGGACAACGGAGCTTCACAACATCACCAAATCAACTCATAACATATGCATAAGATCGTGTAAGCAATCCTACTTATAATTTCAATTCAGTGGAACATAAACATATGGAATCAGCTAAGTTACACTAATATAACCAATTCACTAGCACATGCAAACACATATGAAAACTAAATTACACTTGTACAAGCCAATGGCTTGTGGCATAGATGTGAGTTCAAAAAGAACTCACTTTGGCTCTTGAATATCAAGAACAAGCTCCAACAAGGAAGAATAAGCACCCAAACGAGCAAAGCTCCTCTCTATCATTAATTGCACATCCGAAATCACCTCAAACATTCACATCCAAACATATATGTGTTAGAGTTGTGAGAAAAATCCGAAATTGAGAGGAGGATAAGGTAGAGAGGGAGAGTAGAGAGCTTTACCCATGTCTTAGAATTGGATTTGCATAAGAATTGAGCTCTAGATTGAAGGCCCTAGCTTAGAATTTTTATTTCCCATTCCCTTCCCCATTTTCTATTTTCTTGGAAGTAAGAATGAATTAAGGAGGAGAGAGCTAGGTGGAGCTCTTAAGTGAATGAGCTAGGTTGGCTAACCAAGCCCTAGCCAAGGTGCCAAAATTCCAAAGCTCAGAATATATCGAAGTTGATACTTTTCGAACTCCTAAACGACGTTTTGAACTCAATGGAAGTGGTTTCGAGTCCAAACTCATTCGTATGCGAAAAGTGATATTTTGGTCATACACTCAAATGAGAAAACGACCAAATTTTACTTAACTCTGAATGTATCGACGCTTATAGTCAAAAAGGTTGTAAACGATGATCTGGGCTCAATGGAAGTGGTCCCAAATCCTAATTTTATCATTTGTGAGAAATGACATTTTGAGTAACACATCGGACACGATGATATATTTAAATAAAATATTTAAATCTATTATCATCGAATGAGCGGGTTGTTACGGACTTCCCCCCTTAAAAGAATTGCGTCCCCGCAATTCCTTAAGAATTAAATAATAAGTAACAACCAAAAATAATACCACGGAGTGCTACCACAAGAACCGACACGAAATGAAAAGATCACACCAACGGCTAGGTGAGATCCCAATTTTGTCTCGCAAGATAATAAAAGCTAGAGTTCAATCTCGAACTTCATTACCCATGAAGGTAGTCATCCCAAAGGGGTAAAATAATTCCAGAAAAATTCATAAGCGCTATGAATTCAAATAGACTTGCCTTTCTTTGTAAGATTCTCAAGGGAATAAGAATCAATAGAATGCATAAAAACCAAGCGAATCTTGTTTGGAATTTCAAGGAGCAACGGGACTACGTCCTACAGACGCGAGATATCAATAGTAGATATTTCTCTTAGGATATGGAATGGGAATTTACAATGGTTGACTAAGCCATTCCCAAAACTCAATCACTATGATGTAGTGAACACCGGACTTTAGCATTTTAGTCTTACGACAAGGTGGCTGACACCCACAAAAGAACAACTCAGAGATTCCAACAAAGTTAGCTAAAGAGAGCAATTCTCGAAGGAATAATCAATGATCCCAGGTTGGTACGGAATACCAACGAGCTAGAAATCGATAACTAGTATTGGTAATGGAATACCAATGAACTATTCGGGGAAATCGATTTCTAACCAGATACTAAATCTCATTTAGTAACCATAAAAACGAATTATTAGGAATTATACGAAATTCCCAATATTTAGAAACTTGAGTGTCGATTTTAGAAAATCAGAAACATCGAGAAGATGACGGATAAGTAGTGCACAACTTACCACTTCGGAACAACATGATTTAAGATAATTTTCCGCCAAAAATATCAGCAATTAATCAAAGAAGCGGCAGACAATTTCTATAATAAGATGAGATTAAACCAAAGAGGTTGTAATCCCAAAAATTTGATTGACAAGGGTAAACAAACGTGCGGAAACAATTGTCAATCCAAATGATTCAAACAAACAAATGAGGAATATCAAAAGTGCTCATCCTTTCGATATTCATTTCTAAGAACAACGCAAGGCTAAGTCCATAAGTGAATTGACTATGGCACTTCCGGATGATCGACTAGGTCATGGATTCAAAGAAAGGAATTATTGAGTTTGCCGTGGATCGCAAAAACTCAAATTTCCCTTCCTCCCACGGGAACTCCCATTCTCTCAAGTGAGTTCACTAGAGAAAATAAGGAGACTCATGGAATCACAAGAATAATAAATTACCTTTAGCAAATCAAAACAAGGATTAAGAATTAGGCGAGATTCTAAATCACTAAGAATTCTCGAAAATCAAAGATCTGAAATCCAGAAACAAGAGACATAAATAAATAACTTTTTGGGTTGTTCCTGGAGTTATTTAATTGACTCAAAGAAAAGATTCAAGATAATTTCTAATTGAAAATCTTGAACCACTCAAATTCTTGGAATTGCTCCAAAGATATCTATAAAGACAACAAATGAAAATCGCAAAAATCCAAAATATTATTATTTTGATTAACTTATTAGAAGTGAATTTTAATTTTAGGAATCATTTCGAATGTCGGATTGTCACATAATGGTGTTTAGGAATTCCGAACAACAACATGGCATCCCATATCTCGTTTGAGATCCTTAACGCACCCGATGGACAAGTTAACACAAGAAAGTCCTCTCAATTTCTAACGTTCACGCAGATCTCGCGAAAATATAAAAAATTTAATAAATCATTCGGGATGGCATAAAGGAAATAAAATTCCTTTATCAACTTACGAATAAAATACAAATGATATCTTTTGATAAGGAAGAACACGGTCGATGTATATCAAAAGAACATAAACAAAATAATCTCTGAATAAGGTAAATGACATTAAGGAATTAATGACACGTACCCTGACTCAAGAAGAGGGATCACAAGAAGGGGGATACTTTCCCTCATTCTTGATCTTGAGTTTGGAATGCAACGATACATTTGTTGAGTTAATTTAGCACAAATGCTTGGTGACTCACACCGACACAACGAGGTAACAAATGAGTTGTTTTATCCTGAAGGCTTGGTGATCTAACACCGAACTAGAACTATGTAGCTAACAACAAGGGAGTAGGTTTAGTCACAAAGACATGGTATCTCCAAACCGATCGATAAGTGATCAATAGACCATGCTAGGTACGTAACGACGTACGAAACAATCTTAACTAGAAATCAAGAAATATCAGGATCAAAGATGCTTACGACGTGTGTAACGACGCACAGGCAAGATATCCAATGATCAATCAACTTCAAGGATCATAAATGATCAACAAGATAATTGTGATACACAATAGTTTTCAAATGCACAAGTCCAGTAATTATTCGTCAAAGCAAACACAAGGGTCCATAGTCCTCATGTTTACTAAGGCGTTTAATTAAATTTCTCGTATTATTGAAGTAGTCATGACAATGTCAAATTACGATCATCGAAACAATCGACAACTTGAAATTTATGTTTTAATAACATAATTTATACAAAAACAGACATCGATTAGCAACTCGAGTCAAAGAATGAAACAAAAACACCACTAGAGCACATAGGCCCTAGATGGACTATAGAAATCAACTCGAAGGGAACGAGTCGATAACTATTAACAAAGACTAAAAATAGGCCACTTGAGACATAATCACCCCTCCCGTAGGAGGTACACTGGGTGAACCGGCACTTGCACGGCTACGACCAACTATTTCGCTTCTTTAAGGAAAAAGAAGGAGGAAAAAGTTAGTCTCAAGTTGAATTCAAACGATGATAATTCAATCAAAATGGAATCGTATAGGAAGATAAGCTATGACGGGTCTTAAGACTCTAACTAAAACCCTAAAGCACGATTCCCAAGAGAGGCTTAAGACAATACCATCGTCATATTATCTTACACTGTTCCGGAAAGTTGCTCTGATACCAACTTTAACGCCCCGCCTTTATACCCACTATCATCCAGTTCATTTCAGAGAAATGTCGTAGACCATAACAGAGAATGAGGTTTTTAAAGAGCGACCGAATGTATAATTACTCCATATGAGGAATGCACATCGAAATCTGATACCGATTTAAATTTTGACATGACCATTCGGCACATAGGGCAACTACAAAACGGCTATATACAGTCTGGAAAGCAGTATAAAGTAGACAACAACAATAATATAAATATGGTATATCTCAAAGCCAGACACAGAATAATCATATCACAAAGGCGGAATAGATATGAATAAACCAAGGATGTGTACAACAAGATAGTGGTCAACAAAGATCCACTAATCCCAAAATGATATATACATACACCAAGGTCTAAATAAAAGAATATGTACACAACGGTAGATAATGTCATTGGTACAAAAGTACATAAAACTACGAAGACAGAGTAGCAAGCAGAAAACGGAAGATCAATCCTGCGAGAAGTCCCAGAGAAGTACTTATAATGACTCGGCCTGACCTGAGTATTATTTATAAGAAAATAAACAATAAACGGACCAGACTAGCTGTACTTATCATATAACGCAGGATGACATGATTCTAATAATAAGATCTAATCATAAATAAATATGAAACATGGCATGTCAACACAATCAGGAAATGACAATGGAATGTCAGCACACAATTATCTCAACATAATCTCCTAGCTAATGTAGAATGCAACATTCAAATAATAGCACTCAACAGGAAATGACAGTGGAAATGAATCTCATGACATTGAGCATACAACAATAACAAGAATCTAGAAATCACTAGAAATCCCGAAAACATCATAAAAAGTGGTACTCCCCAGATGAGAAACGATCCAGAAAACATCATAAAAAGTGGATACCTTCCAGATGAGCTACGATCTCTAGAAAACATCATAAAAAGTGGATACCTTCCAGATGAGATACGATCTCTAGAAAACGTCATAAAAAGTGGATACCTCCCAGATGAGATACGATCTCTAGAAAACATCATAAAAAGTGGATACTTCGCAGATGAGATACGATCTCTAGAAAACATCATAAAAAGTGGAGACCTCCCAGATGAGATACAATCTCTAGAAAACATCTTAAAAAGTGGATACCTCCCAAATGAGATATGATCTCTAGAAAAAATCATATAAAGTTGGACAGAAGTCCCATAGATGAAGGTCCCAAATCGTAGATTCCCACTAGGGCGATTGTGAACCCAACAACTATGTCAGGAGGCGAATACCAATGACCCAGGTGAATAGAAATTACTCCGAGCTAATTAATATAAGGAAATAGAGAGATGTGCCATAGCCCCATGCTATTCTCGAATATTTATGAACCCGTAGTTGGTTTCTATTCAAAATAGGGAAAATCACCACACATATTCGAACGCACGAGTACAAGATTTATTCGCCGAAGTAAACGTATAAGGGGTCATAGTCCTCAGTTTTACTAAGGTAAATAAACTAAATTTCTCTTCTGATCAATAGGATAAGGAATCATATATAAATCAATAGAATCAGAGCCGGGTTTAGAAATCGAATTGATTTTAAAAAAAAGGATTTGAATTTAAAAACTGATTAAACGTTGGTTCGATGCCCATTGACAACCCATTATTGAAAACCGTCACCATAGCGAATAAAACACAAACATCATGAAACATAAACTCTCATCACAACAACGTATAGGAAATCATAAATTCAATCAACGAACGAATTGAAATCCCAAACAAGCACCAGAAGGTTTTAAACTACATCGGAATAGACTCGAAGGATATCGAGTCGATAATTCACATTTTAGAGGCGTGAATCATCTTAACAAGAGTATTGAATAAATTCGGCATAGAAAATAGAGCACGCGGGCTTTAGAATGATCACTTATTCAATTCACGTCATCAACAAATGTGAATCGACCAAGAAGGATCAACATTGGAAGAATCACATGAGAATCAAAGTCGATGAATCGAGCTGCTGGAATCTATGAATTCGTGAAGCTGAAGTTCACAAACGAAGTCTGAACGGCCTAAGCTCCGACCGGGAAAGAGCCCGGATGAGGGTAGACTGTCGACCGAGGTTCCTCCGGTCCACAGCCAAAAACCGGTCGACCGGTCAAAATGGGGCGGTCGACCGTTTTCACACAGAAGTGAAACCGGTCGACCGCCACATTTTGGGCCTGTCGACCGGTTTTGGCCTGGGCTGTTGCCCAAGCCAAACCTAAGGGGATTCGTCCCCTGCGAGTGTCTGGCTTCGATCGTTGAGGTTCGTGATTTCTTCGAGACATCAACGAGACCTCTCCAATCCACCGTATCGACTTGCAAAGCTCGAATGCAAGGATTTCGATTATAGGTTCTAAACAAACCAAATTTCAAACCAAAATGAATAAACGCGATCTAAGTGAATTGTGAAGTCTCAGACCTTGCCGGGTGCGGCAATGATACTTCACAACCCCACTTAATCGATTCAAATCATGTGCATTGATCGTGTGAATAACATATATACATAAGATTGCAATGATTCGGTTTATAAATTCAAGTATGAACTAAATTCCAAACCAAAGCACACCAAAGTGATTCAAGCGACTTATGAAAACTTAGAACTTTGTCGAGGGAAACGTAGCTTCACAACATCACCAAATCAACTCATAACATATGCATAAGATCGTGTAAGCAATCCTACTTATAATTTCAATTCAATGGAACATAAACATATGGAATCGGCTAAGTTACACTAACATAACCAATTCACTAGCACATGCAAACACATATGAAAACTAAATTACACTTGTACAAGCCAATGGCTTGTGGCATAGATGTGAGTTCAAAAAGAACTCACCTTTGGCTCTTGAATATCAAGAACAAGCTCCAACAAGGAAGAACAAGCTCCCAAACGAGCAAAACTCCTCTCTTTCATCAATTGCACCTCCGAAATCACCTCATACATTCACATCCAAACATATATGTGTTAGGGTTATGAGAAAAATCCGAAACTGAGAGGAGGATAAGGTAGAGAGGGAGAGTAGAAAGCTTACCCATGTCTTAGAATTGGATTTGCACAAGAATTGAGCTCCAGATTGAAGGTCGTAGCTTAGGGAATATCTATTTCCCATTCCCTTCCCCATTTTCTATTTTCTTTGTAGTGAGAATGAATAAAGGAGGAGAGAGCTAGGTGGAGCTCTTAAGTGAATGAGCTAGGTTGGCTAACCAAGCCCTAGCCAAGGTGCCAAAATTCCAAAGCTCGGAATATATCAAAGTTTATATTTTTCGAACTCCTAAACGACGTTTTGAACTCAATGGAAGTGGTTTCGAGTCCAAACTCATTCGTATGCAAAAAGTGATATTTTGGTCATACACTCAAATGAGAAAACGACCAAATTTTACCTAACTCCGAATGTATCGATGCTTATAGTCAAAAAGGTCGTAAATGACGATCCAGACTCAATGGAAGTGGCCCTAAATCATAATTTTATCGTTTGTGAACAACGACATTTTGAGTGACACATCGGACACGACGATATATTTAAATAAAATATTTAAATCTATTATCATCGAATGAGCGGGTTGTTACAATATATATATATATATAACAAGATATGAATAAATGGCAATGATGGTAATTAAATGTCTAACTCAGAAAATAAGAAAGGAAGGGATGTAATGAACTGAGTTAGTGTGATACGAGGGAAAAGTGATGTATTTCCCTAAATGACCGATTTCTGAGAACGTGGTTGCAAATAAGCCATAGTAACTAAAGTAAGAATTGTAAAGAAATTACTTGCTACCACGGATTTATATGGAAATACGTTATGAAAATGAATCACTGATTCCTTCTATCAAACTGATAAGGTGCATGAAATGTTTTCCTTAATTAAAATAAGGAATATATATTACAATGGGTGAAGAATACTGGAATACAACAGTAAAATAAAATGGTTTAAAAGAGGAATGATAATCACCTATTATTAATAAATAACATTAATGGAAATGTTGTATAATAGGTAGACTTGTCCTAGGGACAAGTGGGGATTAAAACTTCGGTTATAATAAACTAATAGGGAAATTGGATAACTGGTGAAATGAGTTAAGGGACACTTAATTGTAAATTAAGTAAGTAGTAAATAGGGAAAGCCGGAAACCAGTTGAGAAAAGGGGGAAATATATGAAATATAAGAAGTTGTACTTAATTATAAATTAAGTAGGTAGATCTGAAACCCATTGATAAGAATGTTTAGGCTTGTCCTAAGGACAAAAGGAAATTATAACATATGTTATAATAAACGGGTAGAAAAACTTATTAATGGGCCTTAATTAATAGAACTAAGTTAATAAGTAAACAACGATAAGTTGTATTGACAATGTAAAATGGAATTATGATTAAATGAGAAAGGATGAGGAAAACATATTGTGAATTGGATATACTTAATTACATATTAAATAAAACATGTTATCGTAATGATGAAATCAACAAGAAGATAAAAAGGGGTTGTGGATTACAGACCTTGGGCCACAATCTAGAGAATAACATGTTGTGGGCTTATTAATAAACTTAAATGGATTAAGTTATATGTCTGAAATTAATAAGCAAGAGAAACCTGTTAATTTGAATAAGAATTCAATATGAATTGGAATAACCAAGTTAACTGGAAACTTGATGAGGTGAGACAAGCGTGTAAAAGAATGTTTAGACATAGGGTCTAACAACATGCTAAAGTAAGGTGCTTAGACCAGAGGGTGAATAACCCAACGGGGTAGATCAACGAGGTGTTATAAGGCGCGAGGGGAGCGCACATTCATCTGATTGTTCTGACGGCTCCAAAGGACTGGAAGGAGAAGCAGGCGGCTTCCTTAGGTACGTAAGGTGCTCCTAGTAGTCCTCTGTGCGGTGACAGATGACTTAGGTTGTGCTCGCAGAGGTTGGATCTGCGCGTAACTACTAGGTGGGTGGGCCTTGACTGCAGATGTAGCTATGCAGTCAGAATACTGTGATGCGGTAAGGCCAAGGTGTTTCGGCGATTGCCTCACGAGGAGGCAGAGGGCCACGACCAACAAGGATAGTAGACCGTCGGATACCCCTCATCGGCAGGCAGTGGGATGCGAAAAGACTAGAGCTAAACCCAAGATACCATTTCTGTAATGACCCGTATTTTCAGCTATATAATAATTAATTAATGTAATTATTTATATAGTGATTTAGGGGATTTAATGGTCACTAATTAAATAACTTTGAATATTTAATTAAAATTAAAATTAATATATTTAAAATTCTGAATTAATCAGAAATAGTGAATTGACATTTTTATGTGAACTGGATGATATATAAGCTACAATTTTGTTTAGAGTTGAATTAGAATAATGAAGATATTTAAATAACATCAGTTTGAACATATAATTATATTATAATTAAAATCGAGCTCGAAATGGCGCGGCAGTTCGCTATTTGGCGATTTGAACTTCAACTGAATGTACAGGGTTCGTTTTAAATCGGAATTCTGTGAAACAAGAAACGTGTGGAGCTGGTGAAGTATATTTTTCTAGTGGAAGAGAAAAATCGGGATTTCGTCGTATAGATTTTTAGTTATGTCCAAATTAAATATTCAGAAAAACAGCGATATATTCGTTCGTGGCCATAACGGTTATTTAAAAATATTTGAATATCGGTTGTGAATTTAGACAAGGTTTTTTTTAGGCATAACGATAATTTAATTTTTAGAATTTTACTATCATTTTTAAATAATTAAATAAGCAACTTTTTATTTGCAGTATTGTGCACCCTGTAATCAATATTTTGGGGTTTCACAGTATGAGTCAACCTACCGATATTATTATATTTCTGGTATCGGGACACCTCGCTCGTCACGATGGTGTTTTTATTTTTGTCCGTACGTAAGCAGAATTTTTCGTAATAGGGTATGTAAAACTTCAATAATAAAATATCAATACGCTTTCCTAAACCTAAAAAAACACATCTCATTTCCACGATCAAAACACTCAGCCGCCACTCCATTCTTTTTCTCCTTCAAAACGCGAGAGTTAAAAATCGGAAACAAATCATGTTAAATTCCAAAGTTTATGAAACCGCTATTTTCAAGTTCCTCATATCATTCTCGACCTGCTGGGTGAGTTTTAAGTTGTTCAAAGTTTTCTCTTTTGCTGGAAAAAGGTGCGTGAGTTCTAGGGTTCATCGTCGAGCCTTAGTAAGAAAGTCGGAAATCGTTTTGAGGGCATTAGTTAGTTAGAAGTAGCAAGGGGGTCTGGTTGATGAAGTTTGGGGATTTGCTGTGTCAAAATAGTTTGCATGTTCTTGAGGGGCTCGGAGTAGAAAAGTCGAGTTGGACGGGTTTTCAGCAGTTCAGTTGTGTGAACGCTTGATCGAGCTACAGGAAGTTTTGATGTGGAGGTAGCAGCAAATAAATCAAAAAGGGTCGTTTGACAGTTCGAAGTTTGGACGAAGAGGGGGGCCTTATTTCCCCTGTGCAGTTCGAATTGTTTTGGGATGGAGGAGCTAGTTGTGGGATGACTGACGTGGTATTCTGGTGAAAGCTGTTTTAGATTTCATGGAAGTTTGGTTTGGGGAAACTGTAGCAGTCGCGATTTACTTCGTGAGTTTATTTTTGTATGGAAGGAGGAGTGAAAGCAACTTGTTTCGGACTTCAGCAGGAAATGTGGAGGTGAGTAGTGACGGTAGTGGGTTTTATTTTCAAAACAAGGAAGAAGAAGGGATCGATGCCCTTTGTTCTGTAAACTAGAGTCGTGCACAATAAAGAGCAGGAGGGGAAGAGCATTTCAGCGGTTTGGGTATTCACAAAGGATAGTGAGCCGGATATTGGAAAAAAATGTACAAAATCAGATCTGACAGGATCATATCGATGACGGCTATCATATGGAATTGGTTCGGAGTAATTCAGAGCTAATTGGAATTTACGACAAAATATAACGTCTGTCGTAATCGACGACCATAAATCGTTATTTAACGATTACGGACAATGTGAGTAAAACTCACTAACTCTGCTCAGTTTATATCTTTATAAACTGTACTTTATTTTTGATAAATAATGATTGATTGCTGTGTATTGATTGTTTGGACTATTAAATAGATTTGATTGAAAACGTAGATATAGTTAAATATAAAAATCGACAATCAAATATGGATTCTGTTTATCAGTATATTCCATGTTGAAATGAAATCGATGTTAATTACATTGTTTAACATCTGTGATGCAGGGAAACAGGTTGGAGGAATCCAACTAGATTCCTCAACATTTATTTTACTATTTTTCATATATTGTAATATATGATGTGGTATATAATCTGTTGATGATTATGTATGGTTGGATGATATCGATCACTATGTTTGGTATTTTAAATACCGTAAGAAATACTGGGATGTAAAAAGGGGATTTTCAAAGTATATTTTGAAAATAAATTATTTATATAAAATCAAAGGATTTTATATATAAAAGGAAAAAGGATTTTATATATGGAAATAATTATAAAATCAAAAGAGTTATAAAGGAAATTTTTATTTGTTAAATAAAAAGGAAAGATAAAGGAAATTTTTATTTGTTAAATAAATAGAAGTATAAAAGGATCTTTTATTTAGAAAATAAATAAAACAAATCGAAAGAGAAATATTTGTAAACCATTTACAAATAAATAGAATAAAGGATTATTTATTTAGAAAATAAATAGAATAAAGGATTATTTATTGGGAAAATAAATAAAGGAGTTAATCGAATCGAGTTAATCGAATCGAGTTAATCGAACATAGTTAATCAAAATGGAGTTAAACAGAAATTGGAAACTAAATAGAGATTAATAAGTTGAATGGTTTCCTGAGTATCGATCTGATGTTGGTTTCGGCCTTCGGGGTTTATACTTAGGAAGTTGTTCTCTTGATAGTTTATAGTTAGAGTCTGATAGATGTGGAAGAACAGTGATAGGTAATTAAGCCATGGAAATGTTTTCCAGTGTTAATAACACATATTTTCTAAACACGGAAAATAAGGAAATGTGAATATATATATATTAAATGATGATTGATCGATATAATTTCCATCTGGAAATAATATCGTTGTTTGCACACGTGTTTTTCTTTGATAGTTAAATCACAGACTATCAAAGTTTTGACCATTTTAATGTTGTTAATATGGAGAGACCGGTTGGATTATTATCTAAAGATCCACTCTGTATTGGCATAAGCGTTGCGAATCATATATGCCAAAGATAATTGAAGACGGGGTAAAGTGCAAGGGATGTTGTATAAATCTTAGATAAAAATTGCCTAAGATGGATGTACTGAATAGTGCCTTCGATTTGTCCAGTCCCAGGACGACCTGTATGGAAGAATGTCTGACATAGTATATTTAATAGATCGCGTAAGTTGATCTCTTCAAGCGTACGTACGTTTGGTGGCGGAGGAATTCGTTTCTCTTAGTTGTATACCCGTTGTATTTTTGGGGGAATCAATTTGTGATTTGGCGGGTATGACGATGTGACATTCAAAGTGAATAGATGTGTGATCTGTCAGAGATAAGCGTGGTCTCTAGCCTCACAACCGGGAAATGACAGAAATCGGGCAGGCTGCATGGCTATGTAGGTCTCACCTATTAGGGTGTATAATCACCTGATCTAGAGTTTCATTTACTTCTAAAAATCTATTGTTGATGTTGTCCCATTCGAGAAACGGTTGTTGATCCCAACCGTTGGTGATATACATTCGATACACTCAAGCGAAATGAGTGGTCGGTCATGTGTGGCTGAGTTGCAAGACGTTCTTGTTGACCTCGGTGTATTCTCCTCTAGTGATACACCAGCGGAAGTTGGTTCCATACCTTGTCATAGTTGGAAATTCATTACCCAATATGTGCTTGCGGTTTTGATTGTATAGTATATATGTAGAATGTGAGATGAAAGCGTTTCTGCTAGATGATTATTATATTGTGGTTAATAGGCATCATTATAATATCAAAAGGTTTTTGATATAAAGATAATTTGGATTCTCATAAGGGAAAAACCCGTTCCGTTATACGGCGTTATGAAAAGCATTACGATGTTTAAAAGATTTACTTGTTTTAAAGCACTGGCAATCCAATGGAGTAAACCCGTTCCGCGAAAGTGGCGTGGTCCTGTGATTAGCCATATTGTAAAATGTGTTAAGTAGATTTCTCATACCAGTCCCATGACTGACTCGTAGTTTGTTTCACTTGCAAACTCGGGTGCCCCTTTTTCTACACGGACAACCTTGTATCCAGGTTTTAACAGGCTCTTTCTAGATAGCTGGAGCTGAAGATGGATTCTATCATTTATCTCTTTTTATGCTGTTTAGCTCCTATTGTACATATTATGTTTTACATTTTCGCTGTAGACATTTTATGTATAGCTGAACTGTATTTTGTACTAAGTATGATCCTATATACTGTGTAACTCTGATGTTTATATTTATCCAGTATATTCTATTGTACATTATCTGGTGTATTTATTTATTTCAATTCTGCTGTTATCTATTTATGTGTTATATTCCAAAGATTACCCTTGCACCGTCTTATCGGGGTTTGGGGTCGTCACAAGCGTGGTCTTATGAGATATCATTTACTTGTTCAAACTGTTTTAAGCTATTTTACTCATACCAGTCCCATGACTGACCCAGAGTTTATTTTGTTTTGTTTCCCTAAACTCTTGGGTGCCCAATTTTTTACGGGCAGTCAAGTAGTCGGAATTTTTACAGATACCTGAAGAGCTGGAGTAGGAGGCTTCAGAAGTGATATAGCTATAGTTATTTTCCGCTGTGTTGTAAGTGCTGTACTTTGGAAATGATATGTATATTTAAGTACAGATTTATATTTCAAAGTTGTGTTATATATTATATGTTATTTGTTCCCTGTGAGGTTCGTGTTACTCTGATGTTGTGTTGTTCTTCTTCTTCTATTCTAAGTTTCTATCTTATCTATTCCCACCCTCTAATTTCTTTCATTAACTACCGGTATTTTTCGATGTTTGGTTAGTCATTATTGAGTTTATGGCGATAACCAAAGTCGTTTAAAAACCGGGTCGTTACAGTTGGTATCAGAGCATAAGGTTAAGCGATTTACCTTGGCTCTGTGGCGTGACTCGGTAGAGATGGGGTTAGTAATACCCAAGATTGAGTTTAGTGTATATATATATGACCGCGTACTTGTTATTCAATATTAAAATGATTTTATATTATGAAGATTTATTGGTTGAGTTGTTTGTGAATTCTGGTCGATCAGTTTGGTCCACTATATCGATAGGAGTTTCTAAACACTCGAATACGATGAACCGACACAGTATGTTTTGAAAAAAGGGTAAATGGAATAATTCTGCCCAGATTATATTTTGGTATAAAGGAGTTATTAATATTTGAAATATTAGTATATTGGATGTGTTGGTTGTTATTATAATCGAGTAAGATTATAAAAGTGAAATGGTTATGTAAATAATCAATTAAGATTTGTATAAGTGTTACGAATGAGTTAAATCTGAAATTAAATCAGAAGTTAAACTAAAACCTGGAAATTTGTATAAATGTTTGTAAATGGATTTGAATTGAATATATGAGAATTTTAAAATCCTGGGATATTTTTAATTGTTTTACAAATAGTGTGAATGGTATTTTGAAATGAATCTCAAAATGGAAGTGTTTAGATATGGTTTTGAAAGTGATATAGTATTGAACTCACTTCGATAGATGGAAATAGATTCCGATGATGATCTAGACTCATCGGTGTTCATTTTCGAGTTCTAAGTGACGGATTACTACCAAAGTTATTGTTTTGAATTGATTTGAGAAAAGCAAGTTATTTCGAATCTTGAAAAGGAAAGTTTGATTTTCGATATGGTAAACTGATTAAAATTCCCAGGGAAAGATTGTTTGGATTAAAACCAAATTTGAACTAAAATTTGTAAAAGCAAATTGAAATTAAAATAAAGTCAGATTAGTGGTAACTGAAATTGAATTTGAATGATATCGAGACAAACTGTGTTTGGGAGATTCGAATTTGAAGTTTAATTTGATAACCAAGTTAAGAGTTGGGAATCGAGAATGAAACTCGTGTTTGAAATGATATTTGGCTTGGATATAAGCGAATGGTTGTGTTGGAGATAAAAGTGATGGGAGTTTGATTGGGATGACATTGGTATATGCTGAATTAGCAACAGATGTAAATGATATAATGATAGGTCCGACGAAAAGGTACCAGTTTTTATTATACATGGGTTTGAGATTTTGATGAGAGCCGCATTGGCAAGCCGCTTAGCTGTTTGATTTTCTTTTGGGTCAAAGAAGGCCCAGAGAGGCGAGTTCAAGTTATTGACCAATACAAAGGAGGTGCTGGCGAAATTTTTCGAAAAGTTAAGGTGTTAGAAAATCTTCAGGATTTTTGAAAATTTTCGTTGATAAGAATTAATAAATAATTTAATTGAAATTAAATTAGTCCAGTGGAAACTGAAGTTGAGAAGTGAACAAATAAGTCTGGCCAATCGATAAGGTGTGTTTTCTACCTTAGCAATTTCGAGGACGAAATTATTTTAAGTGGGGAAGAATGTAATGACCCGTATTTTCAGCTATATAATAATTAATTTATTTAATTATTTATATAGTGATTTAGAGGATTTAATGGTCGTTAATTAAATAACTTTGAATATTTAATTAAAATTAATAATTAAATAATATATTTAAAATTCTGAATTAATCAGAAATAGTAAAATGACATTTTTATGTGAACTGGATCATATATAAGCAACAATTTAGTTTAGAGTTGAATTAGAATAACGAAAATATTTAAATAACGTCAGTTTGAACGTATAATTATATTACAATTAAAATCGAGCTCGAAATGGTATGGTAGTTTGCAATTTGGCGATTTGAACTTCAACTGAATGTACAGGGTTCGTTTTAAATCAGATTTCTGTGAAACAAGAAACGTGTGGAGCTGGTGAAGTATATTTTTCTAGTGGAAGAGAAAAATCAGGATTTCGTCGTGTAGATTTTTAGTTATGTCCAAATTAAATATTCAGAAAAACAGCGGTATATTCGTTCATTGCCATAATGGTTATTTAAAAATATTTGAATATCGGTTGTGAATTTAGACAAGTTTCTTTTGAGACATAACCATAATTTAATTTTTAGAATTTTACTGTAATTTTTAAATAATTAAATAAGCAACTTTTTATTTGGAGTATTGTGCACCCTGTAATCCACATTTTGGGGTTTCACAGTATGAAACCTACCGATATTATTATATTTCTAGAGTCGGGACACCTCGCTCGTGAGATGGTGTTTTTATTTCTATCCGTACGTAAGTAGACTTTTTCGTAACAGCATATGTAAAACTTTAATAATAAAATATCAATACGCTTTCCTTTCTCTGATTAAAACATTGGCCACGTTCATACTTCTCTCAGCCACACCTAAAAATGGGATCAAGGAATGCCCTATAAATAAGTCTTTTCCTAAACCTAAAAAAAAACACATTTCATTTCCACGATCAAAACACTCAGCCGCCACTCCATTCTTTTTCTCCTTCAAAACACGAGAGTTAAAAATCGGAAACAGATCATGTTAAATTCCCAAGTTTATGAAACCGCTATTTTCAAGTTCCTCATATCATTCTCGACTTGCTGGGTGAGTTTTAAGCTGTTCAAAGTTTTCTCGTTTGCTGGAAAAAGGTGCGTGAGTTCTAAGGTTCATCGTCGGGCCTTGGTGAGGACGCTGGAAATCGTTTTGAGGGCGTTAATTAGTTCGAAGTAGCAAGGGGGTCTGGTTGATGAAGTTTGGGGATTTGCTGTGTCAAAACAGTTTGCATGTTCTTGAGGGGCTCAGAGTAGAAAAGTCGGATGTGTCTGTAGTGGCGGTAGAAGGTGAAAAAGATGGCGGAAATACTGGAGGAAGGGTGAGAGGAGCTCAGGCATTTTGCGATGGGAATATGACAGCAGTGAGGGGGACGGCAGGGTGATGAGTTGGACGGGTTTTCAGCAGTTCAGTTTTGTGAATGCTTGGTCGAGCTACAGGAAGTTTTGATGTGGAGGTAGCAGCAAATAAATCAAAAAAGGGCCGTTCGACAGTTCGAAGTTTGGACGAAGAGGGGGGCCGTATTTCCCCTATGCAGTTCGAATTGTTTTGGGATGGAGGAGCTAGTTGTGGGATGACTGACATGGTATTCTGGTGAAAGTTGTTTTAGATTTCATGGAAGTTTGGTTTGGGGAAACTGTAGCAGTCGCGATTTACTTCGTGAGTTGATTTTTGTATGGAAGGAGGAGTGAAAGCAACTTGTTTCGGACTTCAGCAGGAAACGTGGAGGAGGGTAGTGACGGCAGTGGGTTTTATTTTCAAAACAAGGAAGAAGAAGGGATCGATGCCCTTTGTTCTGTAAACTGGAGTCGTGCACAATAAAGAGCAGGAGGGGAAGAGCATTTCAGTGGTTTGGGTATTCACAAAAGGATAGTGGGTCGGATATTGGAAAAAAATGTACAAAATCAGATCCGACAGGATCATATCGATGACGGCTATCATATGGAATTGGTTCAGAGTAATTCAGAGCTAATTGGAATTTACGACAAAATATAACGTCTGTCGGAATCGACGACCGTAAATCATTATTTAACGATTACGGACAATATAAGTAAAACTCACTAACTCTGCTCAGTTTATATCTTTATAAACTGTACTTTATTTTTGATAAATAATGATTGATTGTTGTGTATTGATTGTTTGGACTGTTAAATAGATTTGATTGAAAACGTAGATATAGTTATATATAAAAATCGACAATCAAATATGGATTCTGTTTATCAGTATATTCCATGTTGAAATGAAATCGATGTTAATTACATTGTTTAACATCTGTGATGCAGGGAAACAGGTTGGAGGAATCCAACTGGATTCCTCAACATTTGTTTTACTGTTTTTCATGTATTGTAATATATGATGTGATATATAATCTGTTGATGATTATGTATGGTTGGATGATATCGATCACTGTGTTTGGTATTTTAAATACCGTAAGAAATACTGGGATGTAAAAAGGGGATTTTCAAAGTACATTTCGAAAATAAATTATTTATATAAAATCAACGTATTTTATACATAAAAGGAAAAAGGATTTTATATAAGGAAATAATTATAAAATCAAAAGAGTTATAAAGGAAATTTTTATTTGTTAAATAAATAGAAGTATAAAAGGATCTTTTATTTAGAAAATAAATAAAACAAATAGAAAGAGAAATATTTGTAAACCATTTACAAATAAATAGAATAAAAGATTATTTATTTAGAAAATAAATAGAATAAAGGATTATTTATTGGGAAAATAAGTAAATGAGTTAATCGAATCGATTTAATCGGAAGGATTTAATCGAACATAGTTAATCAAAATGGAGTTAAACAGAAATTGGAAACTGATTAGAGATTAATAAGTTGAATGGTTTCCTGAGTATCGATCTGATGTTGGTTTCGGCCTTCGGGGTTTATACTTAGGAAGTTGTTCTCTTGATAGTTTATAGTTAGAGTCTGATAGATGTGGAAGAATAGTGATACGTAATTAAGCCATGGAAATGTTTTCCAGTGTTAATAACGCATATTTTCTAAACATAGAAAATAATTAAGGAAATGTGAATATATATATATATATATGTTAAATGATGATTGATCGATATAATTTCCATCTGGAAATAATATCGTTGTTTGCACACGTGTTTTTCTTTGATAGTTAAATCACAGACTATCAAAGTTTTGACCATTTTAACGTTGTTAATATGTAGAGATCGGTTGGATTATTATCCAAAGAACCAGTCTGTATTGGCATAAGCGTTGCGAATCATATATGCCAAAGATAATTGAAGACGGAGTAAAGTGCAAGGGATGTTGTATAAATCTTAGATAACAATTGCCTAAGATGGATGTACTGAATAGTGCCTTCGGTTTGTCCAGTCCCAGGACGACCTGTATAGAAGAATGTCTGACATAGTATATTTAATAGATCGTGTAAGTTGATCTCTTCAAACGTACGTTTGGTGGCGGAGGAATTCGTTTCTCTTGCTATATACCCGTTGTATTTTTGGGGAAATCAATTTGTGATTTGGCAGGTATGACGGTGTGACATTCAAAGTGAATAGATATGTGATCTGTCAGAGATAAGCGTGGCCTCTAGCCTCACAACTGAGAAATGACAGAAATCAGGCAGGCAGCATGGCTATGTAGTTCGCACCTATTGGGGTGTATAATCACCTGATCTAGAGTTTCATTTACTTCTAAAAATCTATTGTTGATGCAGTCCCATTCGGGAAACGGTTGCTGATCCCAACCGTTGGTGATATACATTCGATACACTCAAGCGAAATGAGTGGTCGGTCATGTATGGCTGAGTTGCAAGACGTTCTTGTTGAACTCGGTGTATTCTCCTCTAGAGATACACCAGCTGTAACAACCCGAATTTTTATAACATGTTAAAATAAGAAATTAGGGCAGAATTAAATTTTAAAATAATAATCATGAGAAACGGGTTAAGCCGTTGCGTTCGTCTCGGAATTCTGGTTGGAAACGAGTCTGAAATTTCGTAAATCGGAGTCCGTATGACCGAGATATGGCCTCTAGAAGTTTTACGAAAAATCAGAAAACGAAAACAGATTTTCAAATTTCGAATTTAGCCCCAAATAGACTGGGCGGGAAAATTTCCCGCCCAGCCCCAGGTCGACTGGGGAGTCGACCCCCCAGGGACCAGGTCAAGTGGGCAGTCGACCTGGGTGTCGACCTGGGTGTCGACTTCGTTGGTCGAGCCAGATCGGCCTCGGTGCACCTGCATGGTCTTTTGGCTCTGGTTTGGGGGCCTGTGACGATTTTGACGGTTCAGATCTAAACTAGGGTTAATCTAAGGGCCTAAACTAGTCCTAACTTCTATAAAAACACCCTAAGACCTAACCTAACCTAAATCACTAAAAAATCATCCTAGCAACAAAGTGTTGCCCAAATCTCTCTTGATCATGGCCTCCATCTCCAACTTCAAAGGCTTGAGCATTCAAACTAGATCCATGTCAAAGGAGCAAGCTTTCTACATCAAATCAAGGGAGTAGAGCATCATTCCTACACTGTTCTACGACAAATGCTTGTTCATAAATCTCTAGCCACACTATGTAAGTTCTAGCTACTTTTAGATCTAAACGGTAGTTCTAATGTTGACATGGAATAAAATGAGATGAAACCTAAGTATGCTAGTCTATGTGAATCTAGTCTTGCCCCTCTCTTGAACCTATGACTTTGGGCTATTTCTTAGTGATAAAATCATGCCACTCATGTTTTGTTTGACTTAGTTTATCATGCAAGATTTAATCTTGACTTGTGGAAATGTTGGCATGAATCCTTAGAACAATTTGACTTGTGGAACATTCATATGAACTTGACTTGGGGCTTATGCATGTAAAAGAACCTAAACCCCTAATGACCATTTACATGCCTATGATGATGAACCTAGTGTTATGCTATCATACATGTTTGAGGACAATCCCTTTATGCTATCATACATGCTTGAGGCCAATCCCTTTATGCTATCATACATGCTTGAGGCCAATCCCTTTATGCTATCATATATGTTTAGGGCCAATATGTTGTCATATTATTCCTACTATGTTGACTCGCTTTCACTTGCGTTGGGAATACGCCTTGGGTAGTTTAGGCAAACGTGAGATGGGCTATGAAACTTAACATGAATTAAGTAATGGGACAATGGGCATAAGTGGAAAACGTGGACTTTGTCGTAGCCTAAATTTGACATGAACATGACAAGTAGGAAAACATGAAAGTGGCCAACTCGAGGTTGGGTTGAGTTTGTAGCATAAATCTGCCCGGAACCGCCCGGCAAATCCAGTAGCTGCAGACAATAAGACCCAATGTGAGTAGTTGGTCATATCGCGCTCAAAACCTGTGACAATCCCAAAATCCGAGGGGCGGTATTAAGGATAATCATTGGAATATAACACATTAATCATCATAGCAGAGTACAGATAATAGCAAAAACAATAAATAGAATAATTTTACATGGATATGACAGCGGAATCACAACATGTAACAACATCAGAATAGCACAGTGTAGGATATAACTTAGTAAATAAAAAGGGAAGTGATCAGTCATCATCGCCGGAGGCGGAATACATACATGCAGTGAGACATAATAAGGGTATCAGTCTACATCGCCGAAGGCGGTACATATACATACGATAATAAGTACTGAAAGTAAATCAGTCTGCATCGCCAGTGGAGGAATCATAATATAAGTACAATAATGGCGGAAAATGTCAAAGTCATCTCTGTGGAGTCAGCCTCGCCATAAGCCAAAATGCACTCTATGCAACAGTGCAGAGCCAAAAACAACCTGTCACCTGTGAACTAGGCTGCCCGTGTGAAAATAAGGGCACCCGCGTTTGCAAAGTGAAACAAACAACGAGTCAGCCATGGGGACTGGTATGAGGAATCTATTTAACAGTTAAACAACAGTAATAAACAAATCATAGGACCACGCCACTTTCGCGGAACGGGTTTACTCCAGTGATTTCTAGTGCATTTAAAACAAAGTAAATTCTTTTAAAACAACGCAATGCTTTTAAAAAGAATGAAGCCATTATAAGACTCAAGTCCCATCATACAATGCAACGCAAGCCGGAGGATAGAGTTTTACCTTATAACGGCCAAATATGCTTGATACGTATAAAGCAAAATCAATTGATATTATTACTAGTGCATATATGTTTCAAAAATGAATAGCATCATAAATATCTATCATAGACAGCATAAGTGCCCCATACCACTATGTCGCCATACTAGTTCTACAATCGAGTCCGTTATTTCGTATTGGAAATTGGATTTCCGTCATGAGTCGAGGCAAGGGGCAAGCTCCTCTCCGCTTCGAGACACTCTAGCAAATGTCTCAGGACTACACACTCTGGGTAACCCTGGATGCTTCAGGGCCGGTCCTCTCTTACGTTTGAGGATTGGCAATTCCTGAACACACGTTTCCCGGTCCTTACAGACCTATAATCGAGGCGCCTCGCATTCCAACAACCACATAGGTGAAAAATAGATATATATGTCAGGGTTGGTAAGTCACTGACACCACCATAGCTAGAAAGAAACGTCGTGCTCTCCCTGCAGTCCGTATCCCGTTTTTAACTCATACCTGGGTGTGAGGCTCGCGAATCCACGCTATACACAAAGCCAGGCCACGTAGACCGTGCTTTGATCATCATCCACAAGACTTTGCTTTACAACAGAAGCCTTGATCACAGCATCTTGGCATGCCACATAGGCAATCCACTCCATACGATTGATTTCTATCGATATATAACCTCTGAGCTCGTACGTCTCAGAGAAGGGCGTTAAGCAAAAGAATAAATTCTCCACCGCCAAACAGATATATATTTAATGGAGATCAATCAGTATAGAACAAAATCCAATGTCAGACACACAGTCCATTTACAAGTCCGTTCTGGGTCTGAACGAAACCGGAGGCGTCAAATTCCTCGTATATCCGTCCAATCAACACATACGTTCAGACGGCTACTACTTCCGTCCCTTTCCGGTAGCTACTCCAGTCAGGAACCTCAGCAGCGCCCATCCAACCGATACGAAGATCGTCGGTCTTGAATCGTCTTTGCATTTCCCAATTCGAATCGCTCGATAAATTATTTGAAATGAGGGTTAGCTCGGCCTTTTCAAATAATCCATGTAATTAGAATTTAAATCGATTCTTTCCATGGTTATATTATTCGACATCCATCTTTCAGTTCTTTAGTGTTATTTTCGTGTCAAGCACATACAACCATCAAAAATCAAACAATTCAAGCCCAATTGGTTTATTTGCAATCTATGTTGCTTATAATATTTTATAACGATTATTCGCCATTTTTATTTATTTAAAAATGGCCATATTAAATTAAACGACGTTTCAGGTCGTGTCGTGGCACTGGCGCTGTTTTTCCCCTAATTTGTTTTACACATATCGGAAAATCTAACCGTTGGATTTCTACAAAGTCCATATCAGTGGGAAGATATTCCCAAAGCGAACCCAACGGTTCCAGTTTCGTGAAAATCCGACGGTCGGATCTTCCACACTAGACGTTTGAAGTTACGGTTTCAAAATTCGAACTGCAGCGTCGTTATTCGATTTAATTTAATTATATTTATATTTATATATAAATATAAACGATTCTGGCGCTGTTTTTCTTCAGATTTGAATTAAACATTCCGGACAATCCAACCGTTGGATTTTTACAAGGTTGGTGCCGTTTGGAAGATATTTCCAAGGCGAACCCAGCGGTTGCGGTTTCGGGAAAATCCGATGGTCGGATTTCTCGTACTAATCGTTTCAAATTACGATTCCGAAACACGAACTGCACGGCTTCGATTCCTTTTAATTATATATATATATATATATATATATATATATATATATATATATATATATAGTTCATTCTATAATTCCAACTATAGTTCATTCTATATTTTCAACTTCGTTTTCACTTCAAATATTTCACTAACGCCTTAATATTTCGAAAAATTTCGCCATAACCTCCTTTGTACGGGGAGGGGTTTGGAAATTTATTGGGCCGTGTTAGGTACCCAATAAATCCTAAAAAGCATCCACATATTTATAGTGATATATTCTGGTGTTTACGGGGGAGCATGTATAGATAATCACTCCAGAGAATAAATTCTCGTCACCCCGTTTCCGTGTGGAAATAAATAGTCCATGTGTCATATCTAATAACTAGAGGGACGTGATTATTGTCAACTCCAGACCCGTGTGGGGTTTTTATTAATCTGGCGATTTATCGTTATATTTTATATAGTCCATATCAGTCATCAGTTCAACCTGTAGTATATAGTCATCGCCATACAAGCCTCTCGCTCGTATGGTAAATCTTCCACCTTGTCACACAAGCTCCAATTGCTTATGTGGAATATGATGAAGTATGCCTATCGTCAAGAAGTATGCCATGTAGTGTAGTTCAAAATTAATTGTTACTATCCTATGGCGATATTTATTATTTCACACAGAATAACCAGCACTCCGCATCCAATGGCATTCACAGGAGTTGATATAAAAATAAAATTGTGCAGCCAACTCATCAAGGCTTACCTATTTGTCGGGCACGCAAATAATTTCTTTACTCTACAGCTAATCCATTTTTCCTGTTCAACACATGTATATATATGCAGAACAAAGCTAATAATAATATTTCTAGCAAACTACTATTTATTTCAACACGTGTGTATTTTTATCAAAGCGTATACATGATAAAAGAAATATTTTTATCATCAAAAATATTTATTCGACACGTGAATGTTTTTAACACTTCATATTCACAATAAAAATGTAGTTTTTATTGTCGATTCATTTTATTTTAACATACGATAACATTCAACACATGAATTTCAACTCGACGAACGAATTTCAATTCAACACATGAATATTCTCTATAGTTTGTATATATATATAAAAATGTGATTTTTATCGCTAAAGCTATTTGTTTAAATTAAAATAATATTCAACACATGAATTTCAACTCAACGAATGAATTGTAACTCAACACATGAATATTCGCTATAGTTTATATATATATATATATGTGATTTTTATCGCTAAAGCTATTTGTTTAAATTCAAATAATATTCAACACATGAATTTCAACTCAACGAATGAATTGCAACTCAACACATGAATATTCGCTATAGTTTGTATATATATAAAAATGTGATTTTTATCGCTAAAGCTATTTGTTTAAATTCAAATAATATTAAACACATGAATTTCAACTCAACGAATGAATTGCAACTCAACACATGAATATTCGCTATAGTTTGTATATATATAAAAATGTGATTTTTATCGCTAAAGCTATTTGTTTAAATTCAAATAATGTTCAACACATGAATTTCAACTCAACGAATGAAAATTATTCTAACACATGTATATTTCAGAAAATTTCGGCAGCATAACGGCAGGGTAGTTAAAACCGGGACCGTCACTAGTACGACTCCTCGCTCTACCTTAAAACCTCGCGGTTTTTGACAATGGGGATCATGCATCTAGTTCGCAAGCAGGCGGCATGTTTTATTTTCAATTCCATAATCCTATTCTAATTTGTTTCAACCACAAGAGGGTATTTTTCAACCACAAAGGTATTTTTCAACCACAATATCAACCACAAACAATTATTTCCAACCATTCGTCATACCATATAATATCACGTCAATCACAAGCAATAAATATCGTCCATGGTCTGCGGACGAGGGGGGTATATATATATATATTATATTATATTATAATTCGCTTGCATTTCATCACAATTCAAAGCATATATGTTTCATTCAACGCTTGTATAATTTATACATCGCTAATATAAATTATACAACACATGTACATGAGGTATACAATGCGTATATAATTAACACTTCGCTTATATAATTTATACAACGCGATTCCATTCACACAATTCAGTTTAGATTCCTCACATTGGTTATTGCAGTGCTAAAAATCCTAGGAAGATCAGAAAAATCCGCGGCTTCTTCTAGAATGTAGAGAGCCTCCTTGCGGTCACGGTGTCTCCTGTTTCATCGAATTTCGCTAATGAACGAAAAAGATATTATTTTTCAAAGTTTTGCAACGCTTTATAGTGTTATTTTCATTTCAGAATAATAAAGGTCGTACCTTTATTTTTGATTCAAAACTAGGTTAGCAAAATTCGTGAAATCCGTCGATCGTTGCTTCGATCAGGTGGTCCCACGTGGAAGAGCTACGAACCAGCTCTCTATCGGTGGTGGTGCGGTCTCCTTCGGTGGTCGGAGGAAGGCGGCGCGGCGTCAGAAAGGCGGCGACTTTGTGGGGGTGGTTCGGGCGATACAGGCGATGGTGGCGGGTGAGGTTTGGTCGGATGTGGAGAGGGGAGGAAGGGCTGTCGAACGGCGGTGGTGGCGCGGCCTGTAGGTGGCGGCGGGAAAGTCAAGGGGAAGTTTTGAGCTCGATGCGCCGTTGATATCGCCTGGCGGCTAGGGTTTCGCAGGTTTTTATTTTATTTTATTTTTAAAGAAAAAATCCTATTGGTCGAGACTTTATAGGAAATTTTAAATAGTGTTTTTGCAAACGAACTCGAAATCAAACCCAACGACTGTCGCCCCTAGCTAAATACCCCCATTCCGGACACAATGGGATATGTTTCGTTGGCCAATTCGACTGTTATAGTCAGTTATTTTTCAAATTAAAATATAAAACATTCAATATTTAATTTGAACGTACATTTCAATTTGCCAGGGCCACAAACTGAATCGAAAAATTCCAGAAAAATAAATCTAGCTTTGTTTTGACGATACGGTCCTAATAAAACCAGTTTCGTCGAATTCTGAGCTCGTTTGAAAAACGGCCATTTTTAGGTCGACCCATTTTAACAGAAATTGACCAATCACATTTTCTTTTGCCCCGCTCACATACTAGCTTCAAAAATTATGAAATTTGAAACCTAGCAATAGTTTGACACCCCGGACCCAACAAAAGTGGTTTCGTCGAATTCCGAGGTCGTTTGCAAAATATCAATTTCCAGGGGCTATACATGCTATATAGCGACCTTTCTGAAAATTCATCCGGCCATAACTTTTGATTCCCGCTATGAAACTTCGATTTTTCAGATTCGTTAGAAAGGTATTCACAAACAAATTTAAATATTTTCCGTTTCGCTAAAATCCGTTATATTTTCCACCCGGTACTGTCAGACAAAGTTTGTATTCAAAATTTCAAACTGCAATACCATACCCAATTCTTTATTTTATTGAAATAGGCTATTTCAACTATTCAAATTCTTTGGTAATAACCAATTTTAAAAATTTTAAATTGGTTCACATTTTCCGGGTTATTACAAAACCCGAGGTTAGACTAGGTTGTGGTGTAAAGCTGCCCGGACCCGCCCGGCGTAACAGGTAACCACAACAAAGTCTAATGTGAGAGGTTGGGGTGCATTAATTTACTTAATGCCACATGATAAGGTTAAGTTAGTTTGACTAGTGGCACTTAACCGATATGATATGAATGGGTAGGTTAAGTAAGACCGGACTTGATTACTTAAGACACTTAACCATATAACATGATTAGCGGATGGGTTAGTTTAACCTAAATGGGTTGAGAACACCTGATTGGGATAACGCGATGCGTGGTAGAGTTAAGTAAACCCACAAGAATGATACTTAACCATTATAAATACAACTAGTGGATGGGGTTAAGTTAACCTACACTTAACCAATCCGACTCGGAAATTTGATGGGGTTAAGTTAACTTACACTTAACCAATCTGACTTGATGATTCGATAGGGTTAAGTCCTGAACCTCTTAAATATACTTAACCAATCCGACTCGATAATTTAATGGGGTTAAGTTAACCTATACTTAACCAATCCGACTCGATAATTTAATGGGGTTAAGTTAACCTTCACTTAACCAATTTTACTCGATGATTTGATGAGGTTAAGACAACCTATACTTAACCAATCTGACGCGGTAGCTTGATGAGGTTAAGATAACCTATACTTAACCAATCTGACACGGTAATTTGATAGGGTTAAGTTAACCTATACTTAACCAATCTGACACGATAATCTAGGGTTAAGTCATGAACTTCTTGATATAATTAACCAACTTGATACATGGTTTGTAGGGCTAAGTCTTGAACTTGAATACTTAGCCAATTTTGACATGATTCGTAGGCGGGGTAAGTCATGAACTCGAATGACAACACTTAACCCATTAGACAAAACCCTAGTTCAGGGGACTAAGTGGAAAATCGTAGTTAATAAGGATAACGGGAAGGGAAACTAAGTGATAAACCTTAGTTAAGGATAACTAAGTAATAATTCTTAGTCAAGAGAATTGGACCAGTTCACAAATAGATGAGTAACCTGATACGGTAGGTCATCGTTTAAACAAACACATGAGGAGGAGCGAATGTCTATCTGACTTAGATAAAGGCTCCAGCGAACTGGGTGACGAAGCGGTAGCTTCGGGGGACGTGAGGGTACTCTTGGTATCCCTCTGTGAGGTTGCAGATGATCCGCCTGGGCTCACAGAGGTTAAGGTCTACGGTAGGAGAACCAAGGGTATGCCTTGGTTGCTGTGCGAGCAACCTAAAGACTGGGGTGGATTAGCGTGGAGTCGGCGATACTTAGTTTAGCCCTGTGATAGCACGTCGTCGACTACCTACCATCTTTAGTCAATCGTGTACGTATGCGGAAAGGCGGAGAACTCCCAACAGACCATATACTTGCTATCTAGTTATGGGTGAGGTTGGCCAATAGGAAAGTGGGGCATAGATGGCCGGAGTATAGTTCTCGTGCATGATTTTCTTGGATTGCATTTCAGTAGTTGAGGGAGGGGTCACGTGGGACCATAACCACTGGTAGAAAAACAGACCTTGATATCTGCATCGGCAGATAACCTAAAGCTCCCGACCGAGTCCCGTATTTCTTGATTAGCCCTGTCACGGGACTCGGATGGCACATTGAGATACATGTGCATCTAGACATGGAAAACGATTCATGATACATACGTGGGAAAAAGGGCGTGGTTGACGGGTAGCGTAATCCCTAGCGGTCCTAGGTGGCTTAAACCCAAACCGAGTTACGAAAACGTTTAGTAGGTAGCGTAATCCCTAGTGGTCCTAGGTGGCATAAATCCTAGCCGAACATTCGAGAATTCATGGTAAGAAAATACAGCCAGATCAAGGGTGACAGTCCAAACGATTTCAATGAAAATGGAACTACGTTGAAGTAGTATAGAACTACGTGAGGAAGCCCGTAGGATTTACGGCAAAGGACTAAACATATACATGGAAAGAAACATACGAGTTGGGAAAACCTACATTTAGTTGACATGGATCATTTCATTGGGTAAAGGACATTTTGTAGCTAACACATGACACGGGTTGGGATACTAGTACGGAAGGTGCAGGGCAAATATACTTGGTAGAACCTTGGGGTGTTATACTCGATAGAACCTTGGGATGTTATACTTGATTCATAGTGACCGTAGTTTATCTTGATACAGTAGTTCATCCTGTTACCTTGGTTTAGCTTGTCTATCTTGTCATCATCCTTATGTTTACTTTCAGTTTATGCATGTCATGTTACCTTTACCTGTTTTTATGCTGGAAGTAGATAGGACTTACCAGTCTTTATGACTGACCCTGTTTTCTTTCGCCTGTTTTCTTCCGTTCCCCCCCCCCCCCCCAGGTTTTCAGGGAGGAAATACTGTTATTTAGCTCGGACTTCTTCTGCTTCAAGGTCATCATGTATGGCTTGGATTTTCTTGACTTTGGCTGCTTTACTGTTTTACTTGGGGAATATTTTATGACCGTGGTTTTATGCTTCTTTAACTATTGCAAGACAGGTTTCCAATGTAATGCTTTTAAAGGCATTTTGATGTAAAAGGCTTTAGACCTTATAATTTTATGAGGTAATGAAATTTGGTTTTTCTTCCGCTGTTCTATATGTTCTGTCTTGTGATATTTCTGTGCATGTTTACCTAGACAACGCCCCTCCAAAGCTAGTGCATTCTCTTGTGAGTGACCTTGGCGGAGGTTGGGTGTTTCACCAGCGGAAGGTGGTTCCATACCTTGTCATAGTTGGAAATCCATTATCCAATACGTGCTTGCGGTTTTGATTGTATACTATATATGTAGACCGTGAGATGAAAGCATTTCTGCTAGATGATTATTATATTGTGGTTGATAGGAATTATTATAATATCAAAAGGTTTTTGATATAAAGATAATTTGGATTCTCATAAGGGAAAAACCCGTTCCGTTATACGACGTGGTCTTATGAGATATCATTTACTTGTTCAAACTGTTTTACTCATACCAGTCCCATGACTGACCCGGAGTTTATTTTGTTTTGTTTCCCTAAACTCTTGGGTGCCCAATTTTGTACGGGCAGTCAAGTAGTCAGAATTTTTACAAATACTTGAAGAGCTGGAGTAGGAGGCTTCAGAAGTGATATAGCTATAGTTATTTTCCGCTGTGTTGTAAGTGTTGTATTTTGGAAATGATATGTATATTTAAGTACAGATTTATATTTCAAAGTTATGTTATATATTATATGTTATTCGTTCTGCTGTGAGGTTATTGTTACTCTAATGTTGTGTTGTTCTTCTTCTTCTATTCTAAGTTTCTATCTTATCTATTCTCACCCTCTAATTTCTTTCATTAACTACCGGTATTTTTCGATGTTTGGTTAGTCATCATTGAGTTTATGGCGATAACCAAAGTCGTTTAAAAACCGGGTCGTTACAATTTCACCCTTCATTATCAAGGTATGGGGTTGAGGGGAGACGCCACATGAATGTTTAGATTTTTTGCGTAGGGGCAGTTGCTTAACTCTTCTAGTCTTTATTAGTTGTGTGAGGGGCCGAGGTGGGGCTATAGCCACCATGAAAACAGACACTATGTATATTTGTATATAGAGGCTCTTTAAAGACGGACCTGTACCGATATGGAAAAACTCCCGACCGAGTTCCGTGTTTCTTGTATCGTCTTGCTAAGGAAATCGGTGCACATTAGAGGACGTGCGATTGAGGCATCGAGCTACAATTAATAGTATGTACGAGGGATAGTCTAGATACATGCATATTTGCTCTGGGTGGTGTACCGTAGACTTGAGGGCATTACTCCGGTATGAGATCTGATTCGATCGAGGGTGGCAGTCCGTACCCTTACATAGCGTAGTGATGGCAGATATATGCTGATCATAACATTGTTATATAGAGATCTGTGCATCACTCCGGTGTAGGACAAGGGATTGCGAGCATTTTAGTGGAATTACAGTGTAACGACCTAATGATTTTTGGCCCTGAAAATCGACATAAATACAATCTCGTATCTCATGCCAACCTTCCAACCACAGAAAACACTGGAACGTTTATAGAAAGAAATTAGAGAGTGAGATAAGAAAGAAAGAAATATTAGAATAAAAGAAGAAGAAGAACCAACACAATACAGAGTCTCACATCGCAGCGGAACAAAATATAATATAGAAATAAATCTTTATTGAGAGCTTTAAAAATACTTACAATATCAGAGTACATCACACATATGGATAGTGATCATAACCTGTCCTCATATACAATCACACAGCGGAATAAATACTAGATACAATACGTCTGAACACCTCCAACTTGTCTCTTGACATCGCAGCATCCGATAACCTGAACTTGCACAACCCGGTCTAACCCGAGCATTTACAAAACACCGGGTCAGTCTGGTGAACCAGAGTGAGAAAAACTCACACAGTATTAAGGGGAATCATCCAACTTGATTTTAAAGTTCAAAAAAAAATTCAAAAGAAAAGGATAATCGTAAGACCAAATCTACACATAAATAAGGATGGTTTTTACCTTACGATAACCCAAAACATTGTTGAAATCAATATCTTTTCTGATATTATAATAATGTCTAAATACAAGTAGATATTAATCTAGCGGAACGCTTGCATCTCACGCTCCGCATATATAGTATACAATCAAAACCGCGGGTGCTTATTGGAGATTGGATTCCGACTATGACAAGGTATGGAACAACCTGCCGATTGAAACACCCCACATCCGTTAGTGTCACTCACAAAGGGAATGCACTAAGTTCTGTGGAGCATTTAGGATAAAAGATGCAGATAAATTACAAGACAGACAGAAATTAAACAGCGGAAAATAAAACTTTGCTTTATTGATAAAATAGTTTGTACAATGGTTTCTTTACAATATCCGAGTATCATCTGTCTTACAAAATAAAGAAGCATAAAAACAACATTTATATTCCCCGATTTTAGCAAGAGCCAGTCATAGCATCAGAAAAGAGAATCCAAGCAAACTTCGACAAATCTTCAAGCTGAGAAAGAGTGGCAGTCCAACTTAACCTGAGCTAAACTATTCCCTCCTTTACTACCTGGGGGGGGGGGGACGGAAGAAAAGAAGACGAAAGAAAAACAGAGTCAGACATAAAGCCTGAGTAAGTTCAGTAACTTCTAGCATGTGAACATGGAAAAACAAAACGACATGAATTAACTGAATACAAGATTACACCATGACAATAGGGTCAACAAGATTAGACAAGGTAATCACAAGATATGCTAAGATAAGATAAACTGGATACGCTCTAATACTTTCGCCGCTTCGTTATTTCCTTGTTATACTAGTTTCTATATCTCTGCACCACCTAACTAGTGTCCCAACTAGTAACGATAACGTGATCCCAATCCCTGTATTTTCCATTGCCTTAGAGCATCCATTTATTATTTATTACCTAGATCTAATCTAGGGTTTTCTATCCAGTGCTTTCTAGATTCAACTAGAGTTTACGCTATCTGCTGAATGCTTCTCGGATTCAGGATTTATGCCACCTAGTCCAACTAGGAATTATGCTACCTGTCGAACGATGCCCCCAAGTCTAGGACACACTACCTTGAGTGGTATATGTTCCTATACTTCCCCGCGCATGTATCGCGAATCGTTATCGCTTGTCTAGATGCACATGTTCTGTAATGTGCAGTCCGAGTCCTGTGTCAGGGCAAGTCAAGGAATACAGAACTCGGTCGGGAGCTTTCAGATATCTGCTGATGCAGATGCTAAGGTCTGTTTTTATTCCAGTGGTTATGGTCCCACTTAGGGATGGTAATGGGGCGGGGCGGGCGCGGGTAGTACCACCCCATCACCCGCCCCATTAGGTGATTTTTTGCCCCGTGCCCGCCCCATACCCGCACGGGTACCCATTAAACGGGTTTTAAACAGGTTGCGGATAATGGCGGGTATTCGTGGGTATCCATTATATTTATTCAATTTATTTTTTAACCGTTTATTGAAATTATTCAAAAGTACATTTTGTAAAAAAAAAATTAGACCAATGCTCAAATGCTATACCAATACATATTTAAACCAACATCCAGAAAAGAAAAGACAACAACATAAGTATCCATCAAAATATCAATAGCCAGTTACAAATTGTTGAGTAAAAACTTGCACACAAATACTGAACAGCCAACAACCATGTTTTTTGTATTGACTAGTGGTAATAAATCACATTCAATATGGGCACGGGTACCCATGGACATGGATGTCTTACTATCCGTACCCGCCCCATTAATTAACGGATATTAAAAGTACCCGTTTATTTTACCCATGGATACCCGTTTAACTATCCGTTTCATATCCATGACGGATTTTACCCGCGGATAACCGTGGGTACAGATTTTTTTGCCATCCCTAGGCCCACTTGAACCCTCCCTCAACTAATGAAAGGCACACCTTGAAGAATGAGAACTATACGTCGGCCCCCAGTGCCCCTCTATCCTATGGCCATCCTCACCCATAACTAGATAGCAAGTATATGGTCTTCTGGAGTTCTCCGCCTTTCCGCTTCACATATCTCGATTGACTCAAGATGGATGGTTGATGACGAGTTGCTATCATAGGGCTACCGTTTTCTCGTCGAATCATGCTGGTCCATCCTAGTCTTTAGGTTGCCATATATTGCAACCAAGGTATACCCCTGGTTCTTCTACGCAGACCTTAACCTCTGTGAGCCTAGGAGGATCATCTGCAGCCTCACAGAGGGATACCAAGAGTACCCTCACGTCCCCTCGAAGCCTCGGGCTTCGTAACCCAATTCGTTGGAGCCTCCTTTTTACTCAGACGGACATCCGCTCCTTCCCATGTTATACTAAGAATTAGTACTTAGTTTTACTAACTAAGATTTACCACTTAGTTTCCAGAATCATTGTTTTCTTAACTAAGGTTTACTACTTAGTTCTCTTTCCCGTCAATTTGGATTGATTAAGTGTCATTAGTCAATTCAAGCCAACTTAACCCTCTTCATTTACCCTGTTAAGCTGGTTAAGTGTTATCAGTAACTCATGTTGACTTAACCCTACCACAAACCAAGTTATATTGGTTAAGTATTTATTACTTAACCCTACCCATTCACCCTGTGTTGGTCAAGTGTTCCTTTTTAACTTAACCTTGCCCATCTGTTTTAACTAACATGTTATTAATGGCTAAGTATTATCCCTTCATGTTTTAGACTTAACCCTATTCCTCTATCATGATCCGATGGTTAAGTGTTCAAGCTTACTTAACCCTACGGTCTAGCCCAGCTAACATATCAAATTGGCTAAGTGTATTTACTTAACCCCAACCTCTAGTCTAGTTAACATGTTAATTTGGCTAAGTGTATTAACTTTACTTAACCCCACCTTCTAGTCTAGTTAACATGTTAATTTGGCTAAGTGTATTAACTTTACTTAACCCCTACAAATCTTGTCTTGCTACCTTGAATTTGGTTAAGTGTCTCTATGGACTTAGCCCTCTCATTCTAGCTTAACTGTGTTAAGTTGGTTAAGTGTTCCTATGGACTTAACCCTCCCATTCTAGCTTAACTGTGTTAAGTGTCAGTCTGAACCTAACCCCACCCATCAGTTTTGTTATCATGTTGAACTGGTTAAGTGTCTTAGTTAACTTAACCCTACCTTTCTTGTTCTAGCTTTAACTAAATAAATTAAAGCTGCGACCACTCACATTAGACAGATATTGTTGAGAATACTGGATGTGCCGGTTGGTTTTGGGCAGGTTTACATCGCAACTCAGTCTAATCTCGGGTTAGGCTTATTCGTGTTTTCTAAGTTCAAAAGGGTTTTGATTAGTTTTCAAATCAGGTTTTGATAGTAACCATCCCGTCCGTCGGATCAGTTAGGGATAGCCAGGGAGAGCAGGAAATTTGTATTTTCCAAACCCAAGCCTAAACACTATCCTCTCTGTCACCCTAGAACTTTCTGGTTTATTATTAAAAGAGATGTCATTAACAAACCTTTAATTTTTCTAAATTAACATTTCCTCATCTAGGACAAATTCTATAAGTAAATTAATCCTAATTTACTTATTTCCCAATTACTCTTTTAATGTAAATTGTCAACATTTATTCCTATGGCCCATTTCCCTTCCTAAATAATATTTATGCTTTTTGGTATGTAAACTATACCAAATTAAGTGTCACTAACCATGATTTTTCTAAACCTGACAGTTATTCCCAATTATGGCCAATTTCACATTTATACCAATATACTCACCGTGCCAAATTAGCTAATCCAATTCCGATTCAACATTCTAATTCACGTCAAACTAGACTTATTACTCTAGTTCACTATTCATGTAAATGCTAGATTTACATGTCAATACTAGATTCAAATTACACATCTTATAATTCATGTCAAATTTATCCCATTTGCATTTCTATGAACATGCCATAATACATGTTCCCAATTTATGCCAATTTCCAAGTTTATAACTATGTTTTAGTAAATTTCATATTTTGCCCCAAATCGCATTCCCACCGTTCGTATAATCGTGTTTTAATCTAGATTATAGATAAATCTAGATTCGTAGCAAATAGGGAATGAACCAAAGATTGCTATGAAAAGGATAGATATAACAACTGGCATAAAATGGTTTTGAATAACGACGTAGGTTCAAGAACATGGGTAGACCTAACTTAATAGGTAAATTCCCAAGGTCTAAGACCAAGAATAGACAGAGTAGGTTCAAGAACATGGGTAGACCTAACTTAATAGGTAAATTCCCATGGTCTAAAACCAAAGAAAACCAAGGACAGGCAGAATAAATAATCGGGTTTAGACCCAATCTCATAATCACAAAACTTAAACAACACTTTCCTAGTCATGAATCATAGGTGTTTAATCACAGATGTCCTTGTTATGTCATAGGCAATAGTTTATGTTTTCTAATCAAAGGCATAGGTTTAGTCAAGGAAATAATCCTCATAGTCACAGTCACAGACATAGGCAATGTTCGTAGTCACAGGCAATGTCCATAGTCATAGGCAATGTTCATAGTCATAGGCAATGTTCATAGTCATAGGCAGTGCCTAGTTGGTCATCGAATCATAATAGTTTTTAATTAGGTCCAAAGATATAGGCACAGGTTCAAATAGAAAGATTTGGCATATTCTTTTATTCCTTTAATTTCATCTCAGCGAACAGAGAGAAACGTTCAAATCTAAAAATAACTGACTTACAGAGATTAGATTAGAATAGAAAGATGGCGTTGCTATGATTCGTAGAAAAACAGTCGTTGTAGTCGTTCGAATCTTCACTTGAATTCTAGCTTGAATCTCCTCTTTGAAAGTCTTTGAGCAGCACCTCATCGTCTTGATTTATTTTATATATATTATTTTATTTATTATTTAATTAAGAGGAGAAGAGGAAGCCATGTTCACTAAGAATCTTTGCAGCATAAGGGTAGAGAAGAATTGTGAATAGAGAAGGAGTCTAGGGCTGTTTATATAGTGTAGAAGTCAACGAATCTGGTTAGGATGGCGTCCGAATACAGAAGAACGAACCAAGTGCAGAAAACAGGAAAAAGCGGGGGGGGGGGGGGGGGGTCGACCCCCAGGTTGACTACCCAGTCGACCTGGGTGACCCAGGTCGACTACCCAGTCGACCTGGGTGCCTTGGGCGGGCAAATTCCCACCCAGCCCAATCTGGGTCCAATTTGAATTTTGAACTTGACCTTTTTCAAATTTGAACTTCGCTGAATCTTCCGGAGGCCATATCTTCCTCATACGGACTCCGATTTACGCAAACTCGGACTTGTTTTCATGCAGAATTCCGAGACGAACGCAATGGCGCAGCCCGTTTCCCTTGATTTTGATTTTAACTTATAATTCTGCCTTGATTTGTGAATCCTAGTGTTGCAGAATTACGGGGTGTTACATTCTCCCCCACTTAATAGGATTTCGTCCCCGAAATCTTCAAGTTAGGAAGAATGTGTCCTACCTCCAATCACCCATCTACTCAACCATTCAATCACAGGCATTCATTGTCCTTAAAAGATTTCTAATGCTTTCATGTTCATATGCATAGTGTGTGTATATGTCTTTATCTAATGCAAAATCAGGCGGTCTACTGATTCAGTTGACCTCCTTAATGCGAATCATGTCAGTGCCATGCGTCCAATCATGTATGCAAGCATCCCTAGTTATGTAAATACTACATGCATGCACGACCATTCATCCATATGCAACACCCATATGATAACATATCAAGTTCAATTTACAATCAAATACATATCTGTAAATGCAATATGAAAGCGTCTGAACTGATCTAGTGCCTAATACGCATGCATATGCATTCACAAGCAACCATTAGCAACCACTTGCAACCATCAACCATAACATGTTTCAAATACATGTTTACATCCATTGGCTTCTACCTAAGGATCGAAGATATGACCTAGGTGATATACTTTGGAAAGAGAGAGACAATTATGCGTAAAGCTCCTAAAACAAAGAAATCAAGGATGCACCCTCAAGGAAAAGGGTATGATGCTAATATCTAGTCTTCTTGAGCTTTACTCCACTGTATCTTAACTAATTTAACTTCACGATTGTGAAGTTCCGGATCTCCATTTCCAAAATAAATAGATGTCACTCACGGTACCAGGTATACGTACTAAGATGATTAGAGGTTTCCCTCTTATCCGCCATGCCATAACTATAAGAGTCGGAAGGTCACTACGTGCTCTTTGGAGTGCTTGCCACAACTATTCATCTCTCACGCAAACCATCCAAACCGAACTCGACATTCCTCAAGTACAAGCCCCAAAGGCCTAAACCTATATCATACAAGCACCCAAGGAATATCTCCCCCGAATTTAGACGATCTACGTGAGATGATATAAGCAAACTTGATAGCTATTCTCAAATCCCTACTAACCAAAAATAAACTGGTCGGACCACCAATTGGATTTGAGACTCTAGTGGGATCTTTCTACTATACAAGTACTATGGTGCGGAGACCCAACTATGGAAGTGGATATGAACAAATGAGAAGCGCTAGAACCTAAGGAAATAGTACGAACAGAAAACTAGACTCTTCCAACCGGACTACCTTTCTCCTAGGTACGCTTGGTGGCGAAAGCATGTACTTGTCCTTCTGAAAATCTTGTCCTCGTTCTTGCCCTTGCCCTTAAGTATATGCCCTATCATACCCTAGTAAAGATACTTCCTCTTGTCTTAGGTTTTATAATTTCTTCCTCCTTCGTGTGCTAAGTCTACATCCATGAATTCCTCATCCTAGGGTTATGCTCCTCAGCCAAACTCCTCATCCCCTTCCGTGTGTAGTCATGTTGACAAATCTCTCGAAAACTGCCTTCATCGTCCGGAAAACCCTATAAGCTTCGAAAGAAAACTGCCCGTAGATGAAACAACTATGACTATGGATGGAAGTCGGGCACTACTTTGCCCTTCGATGAGGTTACCTCCCAGAAAGCCAGGAGCCCCGGAGACTCAAGAAAGAAGGAGACAAGAATTTAAACAGAGGAAGAGAAGATAGTGCGTATGGCTTTGGGGAATATGTCTTTAAAACAAATCTTTTCTCTTGAAAATGCTTCTTTAAAAACCGTTTTGAAAATAATTTTTCTAATCCTTTATCTGATCTGGTAACCTTCAGCTTTGATACCACGTGTAACACCCCACATCCGTTAGTGTCACTCACAAAGGGAATGCACTAAGTTCTGTGGAGCATTTAGGGTAAAAGATGCAGATAAATTACAAGACAGACAGAAATTAAACAGCGGAAAATAAAACTTTGCTTTATTGATAAAATAGTTTGTACAATGGTTTCTTTACAATATCCGAGTATCATCTGTCTTACAAAATAAAGAAGCATAAAAACAACATTTATATTCCTCGATTTTAGCAAGAGCCAGCCATAGCATCAGAAAAGAGAATCCAAGCAAACTTCGACAAATCTTCAAGCTGGGAAAGAGTGGCAGTCCAACTTAACCTGAGCTAAACTATTCCCTCCTTTACTACCTGGGGGTGAACGGAAGAAAAGAAGACGAAAGAAAAACAGAGTCAGACATAAAGCCGAGTAAGTTCAGTAACTTCTAGCATGTGAACATGGAAAAACAAAACGACATGAATTAACTGAATACAAGATTACACCATGACGATAGGGTCAACAAGATTAGACAAGGTAATCACAAGATATGCTAAGATAAGATAAACTGGATATGCTCTAATACTTTCGCCGCTTCGCTATTTCCTTGTTATACTGGTTTCTATATCTCTGTACCACCTAACTAGTGTCCCAACTAGTAACGATAACGTGATCCCAATCCCTGTATTTTCCATTGCCTTCGAGCATCCATTTATTATTTATTACCTAGATCTAATCTAGGGTTTTCTATCCAGTGCTTTCTAGATTCAATAAGAGTTTACGCTATCTGCTGAACGCTTCTCGGATTCAGGATTTATGCCACCTAGTCCAACTAGGAATTATGCTACTTGTCGAACAATGCCCCCAAGTCTAGGACACACTACCTAGAGTGGTATATGTAACTATACTTCCCCGCGCATGTATCGCGAATCGTTATCGCTTGTCTAGATGCACATGTCCTGTAATGTGCAGTCCGACTCCTGTGTCAGGGCAAGTCAAGGAATACAGAACTCGGTCGGGAGCTTTCAGATATCTGCCGATGTAGATGCTAAGGTCTGTTTTTATTCCAGTGGCTATGGTCCCACTTGACCCCTCCCTCAACTAATGAAAGGCACACCTTGAAGAATGAGAACTATACGCCGGCCCCCGGTGCCCCTCTATCCTATGTCCATCCTCACCCATAACTAGATAGCAAGTATATGGTCTTTTGGAGTTCTCCGCCTTTCCGCTTCACGTATCTCAATTGACTCAAGATGGATGGTAGACGACGAGTTGCTATCACAGGGCTACCGTTTTCTCGCCGAATCACGCTGGTCCATCCTAGTCTTTAGGTTGCCATATATTGCAACCAAGGTATACCCCTGGTTCTTCTACGCAGACCTTAACCTCTGTGAGCCCAGGAGGATCATCTGCAGCCTCATAGAGGGATACCAAGAGTACCCTCGCGTCCCCTCGAAGCCTCGGTCTTCGTAACCCAATTCGTTGGAGCCTCCTTTTTACTCAGACGGACATCCGCTCCTTCCCGTGTTATACTAAGAATTACTACTTAGTTTTACTAACTAAGATTTACCACTTAGTTTCCAGAATCATTGTTTTCTTAACTAAGGTTTACTACTTAGTTCTCTTTCCCGTCAATTTGGATTGATTAAGTGTCATTAGTCAATTCAAGCCAACTTAACCCTCTTCATTTACCCTGTTAAGCTGGTTAAGTGTTATCAGTAACTCATGTTGACTTAACCCTACCACAAACCAAGTTATATTGGTTAAGTATTTATTACTTAACCCTACCCATTCACCCTGTGTTGGTCAAGTGTTCCTTTTTAACTTAACCTTGCCCGTCTGTTTTAACTAACATGTTATTAATGGCTAAGTATTATCCCTTCATGTTTTAGACTTAACCCTATTCCTCTAACACGATCCGATGGTTAAGTGTTCAAGCTTACTTAACCCTACGGTCTAGCCCAGCTAACATATCAAATTGGCTAAGTGTATTTACTTAACCCCAACTTCTAGTCTAGTTAACATGTTAATTTGGCTAAGTGTATTAACTTTACTTAACCCCACCTTATAGTCTAGTTAACATGTTAATTTGGCTAAGTGTATTAACTTTACTTAACCCCTACAAATCTTGTCTTGCTACCTTGAATTTGGTTAAGTGTCTCTATGGACTTAGCCCTCCCATTCTAGCTTAACTGTGTTAAGTTGGTTAAGTGTTCCTATGGACTTAACCCTCCCATTCTAGTTTAACTGTGTTAAGTGTTAGTCTGAACCTAACCCCACCCATCAGTTAAGTTATCATGTTGAACTGGTTAAGTATCTTAGTTAACTTAACCCTACCTTTCTTGTTCTAGCTTTAACTAAATAAATTAAAGCCGCGACCACTCACATTAGACAGATATTGTTGCGAATACTGGATGTGCCGGTTGGTTCCGGGTAGGTTTACATCGCAACTCAGTCTAACCTCGGGTTAGGCTTATTCGTGTTTTCTAAGTTCAAAAGGGTTTTGATTAGTTTTCAAATCAGGTTTTGATAGTAACCATCCCGTCCGTCGGATCAGTTAGGGATAGCCAGGGAGAGCAGGAAATTTGTATTTTCCAAACCCAAGCCTAGATACTATCCTCTCTGTCACCCTAGAACTTTCTGGTTTATTATTAAAAGAGATGTCGTTAACAAACCTTTAATTTTTCTAAATTAACATTTCCTCATCTAGGACAAATTCTATAAGTAAATTAATCCTAATTTACTTATTTCCCAATTACTCTTTTAATGTAATTGTCAACATTTATTCCTATGGCCCATTTCCCCTCCTAAATCATATTTATGCTTTTTGGTATGTAAACTATACCAAATTAAGTGTCACTAACCATGATTTTTCTAAACCTGACAGTTATTCCCAATTATGGCCAATTTCACATTTATGCCAATATACTCACCATGCCAAATTAGCTAATCCAATTCCGATTCAACATTCTAATTCACGTCAAACTAGACTTATTACTCTAGTTCACTATTCATGTAAATGCTAGATTTACATGTCAATACTAGATTCAAATTACACATCTTATAATTCATGTCAAATTTATCCCATTTGCATTTCTATGAACATGCCATAATACATGTTCCCAATTTATGCCAATTTCCAAGTTTATAACTATGTTTTAGTAAATTTCATATTTTGCCCCAAATCGCATTCCCACCGTTCGTATAATCTTGTTTTAATCTAGATTATAGATACATCTAGATTCATAGCAAATAGGGAATGAACCAAAGATTGCTATGAAAAGGATAGATATAACAACTGGCATAAAATGGTTTTGAATAACGACGTAGGTTCAAGAACATGGGTAGACCTAACTTAATAGGTAAATTCCCAAGGTCTAAGACCAAGAATAGACAGAGTAGGTTCAAGAACATGGGTAGACCTAACTTAATAGGTAAATTCCCATGGTCTAAAACCAAAGAAAACCAAGGACAGGCAGAATAAATAATCGGGTTTAGACCCAATCTCATAATCACAAAACTTAAACAACACTTTCCTAGTCATGAATCATAGGTGTTTAATCACAGATATCCTTGTTATGTCATAGGCAATAGTTTATGTTTTCTAATCAAAGGCATAGGTTTAGTCAAGGAAATAATCCTCATAGTCACAGTCACAGTCATAGGCAATGTTCGTAGTCATAGGCAATGTCCATAGTCATAGGCAATGTTCATAGTCATAGGCAATGTTCATAGTCATAGGCAATGCCTAATTGGTCATCGGATCATAACAGTTTTTAATTAGGTCCAAAGATATAGGCACAGGTTCGAATAGAAAGATTTGGCATATTCTTTTATTCCTTTAATTTCATCTCAGCGAACAGAGAGAAACGTTCAAATCTAAAAATAACTGACTTACAGAGATTAGATTAGAATATAAAGATGGCGTTGCTATGATTCGTAGAAAAACAGTCGTTGCAGTCGTTCGAATCTTCACTTGAATTCTAGCTTGAATCTCCTCTTTGAAAGTCTTTGAGCAGCACCTCCTCGTCTTCATTTATTTTATATATATTATTTTATTTATTATTTAATTAAGAGGAGGAGAGGAAGCCATGTTCACTAAGAATCTTTGCAGCATAATATTAGAGAAGAATTGTGAATAGAGAAGGAGTCTAGGGCTGTTTATATAGTGTAGAAGTCAACGAATCTGGTCAGGATGGCGTCCGAATACAAAAGAACGAACCGGGTGTAGAAAACAGGAAAAAGCGGGGGGGGACCCCCAGGTTGACTACCCAGTCGACCTGGGTGACCCAGGTCGACTACCCAGTCGACCTGGGTGCCTCAGGTCGACTACCCAGTCGACCTGGGTGCCTTGGGCGGGAAAATTCCCGCCCAGCCCAATCTGGGTCCGATTTGAATTTTGAACTTGACCTGTTTTGAAATTTGAACTTCGCTGAATCTTCCGGAGGCCATATCTTCCTCATACGGACTCCGATTTACGCAAACTCGGACTCGTTTTCATGTAGAATTCCGAGACGAACGCAATGGCGCAGCCTGTTTCCCTTGATTTTGATTTTAACTTTTAATTCTGCCTTGATTTGTGAATCCTAGTGTTGTAGAATTACGGGGTGTTACACCGATAGTGTATCTCTAGAGGGGAATACACCAGGTTCAACAAGAACGTCTTGCAACCTGGCCCGCACATGACGACCACTCATTTCACTTGAGTGTATCGAATGTATATCACCAACGGTTGCGCTCAAACCACCGTTTCCCAAAAGGGACAGCATCAAAATAGATTAAAGAAACAAAAGGAATTTCTCTAGATAGGTGATTATACACCCTAATGGGAGCGACCCATATAGCCAAGCAGCCTGCCCGATTTTTGTCATTTCCCGGTTGATGAGGCTTGAGGTTTAAATTTCCTTTTTGAAACATCTGATCACCATTCACTTTGAATGCCACATCGTCAGATCCATCAGATATCACTAATTGACATCCACAAAAAATACTCTAGTAATTTGGCTAGAGAAAAACCATTTCTCCTCCATCAACTATGGTACATTTGAAAAAGTCAACGTATGCGATCCATTTGGAAATACTCTGTTAGACATCCGTCCATACAAGTCATCCAAGAACAGGATGAACCGAAGGTACTCTCCTACTGTATCCAATATACGAATCACCCCATGGATCAGTAGCGAGAAGTCCTCGCAATCGGTAGATTCCAATCACGATAGAACCACAGTATATCTTGGCCTGCAAACCGAAGATGATTAGCAGTTCTTCCGTTTAGGAAGAACAACGATCTTCAATGCTCCATCTCGACCATCTTCTGATATCTTCACGTATTTGTTGGTCGGAATGGTTTTCGAATATAAATTTGATCCCGGTCTTTCCATGCCAACAATCGTCTTGGACAAATTCGATAGTCGGTTATTTAACTATCAAAATAAACAGTGATTGAATCATGATAATTCAATGAGTTCACTAGTTCAGTATTCAGCATCACCTGACCTTTTAAATTAAATCAAATGTAAATTTAAAACTCTTAAATATTTTGATATTATGATTATAGTTTTTTGCTTCTTATTTAACATAAGATTTTATTTTTCAAAACTATTTCAAATACATTAGAATTCATTACATATATATTCCCGACTTTGTTTTTAACAAATTTCATGTAACCCATTGTTACTTGAAAACAATATCAAATCTCTATTCTTAGAATAAACTCATTTCAAAAACTTACCCTTTTTATTTCCTTTTACTTTTGGAATATCGTTGTATATGTAAATATATATATATTCTTTAATTTTCTCATTTCCGTTACTCTGGGAATTTCACTATATATACTCAAATCCTTTTTGTTTCCGTTAGTTTGGAAATCTAAACATATATACCCCAAGTCTTCACCACACGTTGCATTATTATTTCTAACCTCTTTTCCATTACAACCTAGTATCATCCTCAGATAATCCTGATGTCGTTCAAGTTGGGGTATTTAATTACCTCTCAGACCTTGATCAACAGCGTTCATACCTTAAGGTAGATACGAGTTGTAATCTACAAACAAATATTTCATTCTAATATCAATAGAAATTCCATTCAACTATTTTATTTAAATATACGATTTCACAAAACCTTCTTATCTTTTGAACATCTCTTCCTCTAACATACCATTATTTCTTAATTCCATAATTACTCTAGATAAAACACCACTTTTTAACTCTGCCTCTTTAAAACAAATTCATTTTTAAAAAAACCAATTTGGTTATAGGACCCTATGACCCACTTCTTTACCCAAATTCACTTCTTCCAATCTCTTTTCAAATCTATCCAACAATTCCCGCTTTGGATATCTTATTTCAATTTCCCCCTTTATACATAATCCCATTAAATAATGTTAATTTAAAATTAACGATATAACACCTCATCGCTTTTTATAACCTTTGTTTAAATAAATTCTGGTTTAATCTAAATCCTGCTCATCTCAATTTCTTTTTAATCTAATTCAAATATTTAGCCAATATAATTTAAGCTATCATATTCGCTTAAATTCCTTTTGTAACTTATTATACAAAATTCGGGTTTTTAAATATAAAACTCATTCATAACTTCTTTCACCATTCAATTGAATTTCATTTCAATTCGATTACTTTTTAAATGAATTTCAGTTAAAAAGTATTTCCCTAAATCATTATTAATCAGGATAATAATTTACTTCGATCATTAACTATTGTAAAAATAGTTAATTAACTAAAATAAATAGTAAACCCTTTTTAATTATCTTATTAAAATTTAAACAATATTCATTAAACCATTCTATTCGAAATGCACTAATCTAATCCCAATTAAAAACGGTTGATATAGTCAACTCAAAACATGGTTATCCCATTAACCGATTCCAATTCATTCCCCCTTTAAATTAATAATATAATTAATGTAAATAATTCCATTTAATTATTTCTTAATAAAACAATATCCAAATTTAACCGTTAGATTAATTTATATCATTAGTTCATAAATCTGATTAACATCATTCCTTATAAAGTCAATTAATAATTATTTATAAATTTAAAGAATAAATATTTATTCCGCTTTAATAAACTTTTATTCAAAATAATATATATTTCGAAATCTATCTCCAGTTATAAAATAAATTTTATAACTTCAGTTCTATCGATCCACCAGACGGTAAATCAATATAAACAAAAAATTGATTTTGTCGGCTACATGCTGCCCAATACTCAACCAATACTGCCCATTGGTTTAAACAAAACAATTGTTGAATTTTCAGTCAACTATCAATAATCAAATCAATCACCCAATCAGGACAGTTCATATATGATAATATGAAAATAAATAATATATTTGAGGAATCCCGTTGGATCCCTCCCACCTGTTCTTCCCTGTATTCAAAACTGGTTATTTCAAATCAAATCATTCAACTCCATTTAACCGATAACAATAAACAACGAACATTTAACATCAACCAATTCACAAGCAATTCAACCAATTCAAACAATTTAAACACGTTTATTTTGTAAACATGACCAATAAGGTATGTTACCTTTATTGGATCCAATCGTTAAAATAATGATTTGGTATTTCACTGAAATTAAACAACAGTTTAATTTCATCGGTTAAATCAACAAATAAATATATAAATAGCAAAAAGTCAACCATTAGCATCCAGAGCACGAAAATAAAAACCCAATTTATATGTAACACAAATGGGAAGAACTGAGTAAGTTTAACTCACCTTGGTTTGTTTGTTGTCGCTAAAACGATACAGTTCTCAGTTCCAGTTAAATTAAACTAGTGTTTAATTTAACAAAAACCTCTAGTAGTCTTCGACTTTGTCCAAATTAAAATTCCAAAATGTAGAGTTTGGAAATTATGTCCCAATGCGAATTGTTTGGCCCAACTCTGATTACAAATGCATGAGATATAAAATTATCACCACTCACTATTTCCTTAATTTATAATTAAATTTATGTTTAATTATTTTTTAATCAAATTCCTCAGGACCAATTTATTCTGCTCATTCCTTGATGTTTTCCTTCGCCAAAGATTCCTTTATCTGCTTCCGTTAATCAGCATACACAGCACTCACTGGTAAACAAATTAACAAGTTAACCAAGTTTAAGTATACGAAATTTTAATTTAAGCTAATTAAGTTCCTAATCAGGGTTTACCATTTACTAATTTCACGGTTTAAAACAATATAGGTCTGATTGTTTGCCTTCCTTCATCTCGCGTTCTCGTCTAGATTGGCCAGTCCCAGACCTTTGTCTTTCCAACTCCCAAAGTTAACCTACGTTGTCCCTCCTGTTATCACATTCACCATAATATCATTAATTAAGATAACTCCCTTGATTATATATTAATTTAACTAGTTAAAAGTTTTAGTTACATTCAGTTTGCGGAAAACATCAGGGCCGACTCGTTTTCAGTCCTTAAAATTCTTATTTTCCTTTTGTTTCGTTGACATGCGATCCTTCCTTGCAGCCTGCAGCTCAAACGCGTTGATCACTTGTAAGGACCCGTAACTTCCCCATTAAGGAAAGGGCGGATACTTTGAGAACAACACACAAAAGGACGCAGACGGAAGAACATTTCATTGTTATTACAACAATTCCATCAGATACAAGAATATACAGAGTATAAATGAATAAATTACATTCGATAAATATCAGAGATAACATTAAATTACATAGCAGCGGGAAAATATACAAAGGCACAAGTAGAAGTGATACACGGATACAGAGCTTTCCGAGCATCGTTCCAGCTATAAATCAGGACCCTGTGAATATAAATCTGCAAAACCAAAACTACTAGCTGCCCGTGCGGAAAATAGGGGCACCCAGAGTTTAGGTTAAAACAATAAACTCCAGGTCAGTCATGTGATTGGTGTGAGAACTAAAACAGTTATTAATATTGGTTTTAAGGTTAGGTAAATCAAGGGACCACGCCGTATAACACGGAACGGGTTTCCTCCCAAGAATACCAGTGCATAGAACAAACAGCACAATGCTAAATAAAGAAAAATGAAGCTGTTATAAGACCCAGGTCCCATTACACAATGCAACGCAAGCCGGAGGATAGGGTTTTCCCTTATAACAGCCAAAGCATGCTTGATACGTTTAAAACACATTATTTGATACTATAATAAGTGTATAGTGTCAAAACAATTCAAATCATAAATATCAATCATAGGCGGCATGGGTACCATCTATCATGTCGCCATACTAGTTCTACAATTAAAACCGCAATACACGTATTGGAAATTGGATTTCCGTCATGAGTCGAGGCAAGGGGCAAGCTCCTCTCCGCGTTCGAGACACTCTAGCAAATGCCTCAGGACCCCACTTTGATCCTTGGAATCGGCTGGGCCGGTCCTCTCTTACTTTTGAGGATTAGTTATTCCTGAACACACGTTTCCCGGTCCTTACAGACCTATATCTGAGGCGCCTCATATCCAACAACCACACAGGTGAAAAGTATATAAATGTCAGGGCTGGTAGGTCACTGACACCACCCTAGCTAGAAAGAAACGTCGTGCTCTCCCAGCGGTCCGTCTCCCGTTTTTGACTCATACCGAGGTGTGAGGCTCGCGAATTCACGTTACACACAAAGCTACGCCACACAGGCCGTGCTTTGATCATCAACCACAAGACTTTGCTTTTCAACAGAAGCCTTGATCAATTGCGACTTACGCATGCCACACTGGCAATTCACTCCATGCGACTGATGTCCATCGATATACAACCTCTGAGCTCGTACGTCTCAGAGAAGGGCGTTAAGCAAGAGAATAAATTCTCCGCCGCCAAACAGATGTATATTTAATAGAGATCAATCAACACAGAATAAAATCCAATGTCAGACACACAATCCATTTACAAGTTCGTTCTGGGTCTGAACGAAACCGGAGGCACTTTCCTCGCATATCCATCCATCTCCAGGTACGTCTGGACGATCACCAACTGATTCCCTCATCCTGGGTGTACAGCCCAATCAAGATCATCAGTAATCACCCAAACGATGTGAAGACTTCCGGTCTTCAACCACCGTCTTCATCTTCGACATCTCGTCGAATCGGTTATTCAGAATGGGTATAACACGGCCTTTCTGAATAACCCACGTATATAATTAACAAATGTTACACAAACACAATGAACGCCTCATTCCAATTCAGAATATTCTTTTATTCACAAAATCACATTCTTAGGGAAAGGTTCCCATTAATTTTATCAAAGATAAATTCTTCTAAATTTATTCTTTAATCTTCCTTTGGATATCATTTCAAACTAGTCGGGATTAGCGAACCACACCGAAGTAATTATTTATTTTATTTCCCAATCCCAACCTATATATCCCATGGAGCAAAACTGGTGATACTCCATTTCTAACACCACGGTGTTATCGGTAAAATTAATTACCATTTCACGTTCAAATCTAATTAAAGATTTAACTATCGCTTTGGAGCAAAACTGGTGGTACTCCATTCTCGATCACCTTTCAGATTTGATAATTTAAATTATCAATTCACATTTTAATCTAACTAAAGATTCATTAAAACTCCACTTAGCTTTAATCTTTTCAAAAATCAATATCCTGTCTTTAACTGGGTTAAAGAACCAATGTCATCTAAAACACGATTCACGATAAACCCAAATCACATTTGATATTAAATACAAGGCTCTAAATAGAAAATATATCGGCTTATATTCAATATCAAATTCTGAAACCAACAAATATCGTATTGGAAATAACGATATAAAATATATCTTTCAAATTCCCAAAACAATATCTGTATAGTCACGAAATCCAACATCGAAATATCCCAAAGATAATTCCGATTCAGCTCCAGTCCAATCCACGCATTGGAAATTATCGATTATTTTCAAAATCACTTTCAAATTCAATTTATTTATGTCAAAAATAAATTGATTTTAATTCTAGTTCAAAACTAGTTCATTTCGACAAAATTCATTTTTATCCTTTCAAATGTGGAATTTTCCAGCCCAATTTTTCCCAAATCATATATTATGATTTTACACAAATTATAGATATTTTTAATAATTTTATCAAGGCCCGTACAGTCGATTTCCATCAACGGCCATCGAACTGCACTTACAGCGACCTTTTTCAAATTTGATTTGGACATAATTCCAAATCCAACCGTTAGATTTCAAATTTCTAATATTCATTGGAAAGCTCTTTTCGATACGAACCCAACGGTTCCGGTTTTAGGAGAATCCGACGGTCGGATCTCCCGCAATGTCCGTTTGAAATAAATGGTCGAAATTCACGAACTGCCGCGGCGCGGCGCGTTCTATTCAGGCCATTATATTATATATATAATATATATTTCGTCGATTTCGATTTAAAACGTATTTTATAAATCGTTTTATCTTCGTTTCAAAACCATTTCAATTTCTACATTCAATTTCAAATCGATTGGATTTCAATTCAACTCGAATTCATTTCCATTTTATTTAATTCGAATTCAAATTCGTTTCAATTCAAATTGATTTCAATTTAATTTCGATTTGAATTCAATTAAATTTCAGTTCGTTTTCAATTCAACTTGAATTTGTTTTATATTCAATTCCATTCGAAGTCCTTTTATATTCAATTCAAATTCGTTTTCTTTTCAATTCGAATTTGCTATAATATTCATTTCAATTTGAATAAAATCGATATAAATATCGTTCACGTCAAAATGGCGCAAAACTAATCAACACGGCTTTATATTTTTCACAACCTCTTTATTCTATTCAACAAATGAATATTTTTCCCATTCAACACATGAATCTATGTTTCTTTCAACACACGACTAATCTCGACACATGAGTACTGTCAACACATCACTATTTTTGTTATGTAAAATATTTTATAAAACTATGTTATCTATCGTTTGATTTTAATTAGACTTCTACAGGGAAGTAGTTCTAATTTTAAATATGATAAAGATGTAATTTCTATTATTTAAAATATCTTACTCAACACACGAATATTTTCAACACATGAACATCGTCAACACATGACTATTTTTATATTCAACACATGAATTTTCTTTTATAATATTCATTATTTTCCCGATTGGAATGAGGCCCAATCAATCACCATATAATGTTAATTATATGGATTCCATACAACACATGTATATAATAGCTTTGAAAAATAATCAACCATCAACCAAAGTGCACCACACAACTGCATAAGCATCAAATATAAATAATCGACGCTTACACAGTCTGTCGACCAATCGATCGACAATAATTAAATAATTGGGATTAGTGTACGCCAAATATCATCCCAACACCCATGTGGGGTTTCAAATCAACAAACACACATTTTTGTTTGTGCAGTTGGGCGATGTGTAAAATTTATCAACCCAATCAATATCAGTCAAATCAGTGTAAATAAACAAATCGGCCGATTTGTTTATAAATATTTATTTATTTACTTTCACGTTAAAAATTATATTTTTAACGTCAAAAATATTTATTTCAACACTTGAATTTCTATTCAGTTCATTTATTCAATAAATGATATTTTTATTTTTCTAACATATTTTAGAAAATTTCGGCGGCATAACGGCACGATACTAGAAACGGGACGAGGCCTAGCCTTATCCCCGGTCTAGTGAAGGCCCACGCCATTCACACATCAATCAAATCCATTTCAATTCACCAAACAATTCAATCCAAACCAAATAATCTATCCAACTACACAACCAAACAATTTTACAAACAAGCCATCCATGGTCTGTGGATGACGGGTGTCGGGTGCTACTAAGCACCGTCTACATCCTAGTATATATATATATATAACTAGAAAAAGAAAATTTAGAGTGAGAAGTTCTCACCGAAAGCTATCCAATACCACGACTCTTCATTAATAGAAATCTTCTTCGTTATCCCATCTTCGTCATCTTCGTTGCCCGTAGTCACTATATATATAAAAATCACACATTTTTATATTTCGATGTTTTTAAAATAAAAATCACATTTTTATTTATTCACTTTCAATTTAAAAGTCATATTTTTATAATCACTTCATATATTTAAAAATCGAATTTTCACTTCGCTATTCAATATATAAAAATAAGCATATTTTCACAACGCTACTATATAGATAAAAATTATATTTTTATCCCCTTATTCTTCATATAAAAATTTCACCCTTTCAAAAAATAAAGTTTTCGCCTTTATAAAAATAAAGTTTTCGCCTTTATAAAAATAAAGTTTCGTCTTTAATACGTCTATCATGTAAAAATTATATTTTCACATCTTCTACATGGTAAAGATCATATTTTTAATATTTTTAAAAATATAAAAATCATATTTTTATTACTTTAAAAATATAAAGATCATATTTTTATCTTTCTACAATATAAAAGATTGTATTTTTATTTGCTAAAATTAATTAAACAAAACGAAATAAAAATAAAAAGGAAAAGGGGCTCACAGTGTTCGACTGTAGAGGGGGGGGGTTTCACCTTCGTCGGAGGGGGCTTCGGGTGGCTCGAAGGTGGGCTTCGCGGCTCACGGTGGCGCAGGAGCCTCGTCAGGCGGTGGTGGAGCTCGGTGCGCGATGGGTCAGAGGGTGGAGGGGTGCGGTGCTCGAATTGGGGGTTTAGGGTTCGGGTTTGGGTGGGTTCGACGCGGGTTCGGCGAGGAGGAGAAGGGGAGGTGGAGGAAGAGGGGGGCCACGCCCTAGTGGCGGCGCGCTAGGGGGGGTCGCGGCGGTGCTGCTGGGAGGAGCGCCTCCCTCCCTTCGTTTCTTTCTCTCTTTTTTTTTCTATTTAAAACTGAATCGGGAAGAATAGGGGGGAGGGGCTTTTATAAAATTTATATTATTTAATTTATTATTTAATTCTTCACCAAAAAGCAACTTTTATTTTCGACCTCAAAACGAGGCCCACCGCCTGTCGTCCATAGCGTTTTACCCCCATTCCGAACACAATGGGATATGTATCGTCAGCTGATTCGGGTGTTACAATCAGTTTCCGTTAAATTTACATTTAAATCACTATATTGAATTTTAAACGTACATTTCAAATTACCGGGGTCACATACGAACTCTAAAAATTCCAGAAAAATTATTTCTAGCTTCGTATTGACTATACGGTCCTAACAAAACTAATTTCGTCAAATTCTGAGACCGTTTGAAAAATGGCCATTTTCCAGTCGATTAAAATCAACTGAAACTGGTCAAACGCGTTTTCCTTTGCCACGCTCACCTATTGATTCGAAAAATTATGAAATTTGGAATCTAGCAATAATTTGACAACACTGACCTAACAAAACTGGTTTCGTCGAAATCCGAGGTCATTTGCAAAATGTCCATTTTTAAGGGCCTGAATTCCATAGCGACTATTCAGAATTTTCAACTGGACATATCTTTTGATTCCCGCTATGAAATTTTGATCTTTCGGATTCGTTGGAAAGATATTATCAATTAGATCCTAATGTTTTTGGTTTCACTAAGATCCGGATTGTTTTGCACCCGGTACATTCAATTGAAGTTTGAAATCGAATTATCGAACTACCGCGCCATTTTCAATTCCTTTTATAATTTATATATAAATATTTATATTCTAACGACGACGTATATAATATATACGTTCTAATTATATTCAAAATAAATTTCTCGTCGATATTATTTAAAATAATTCATTTTAAATATTCAAAATTCGCTAAAATCGCTAAAATAAAAATTTTAAACTGGTCCAGATTTTCCGGGTTATTACATCACTCCTTGGCTCCCCTTCGTTCCTGTTATCCACTCCAAACCGCTCATCACCTTCTTTTTCATACGTACGATGTCTCTTCTCTTTTGAACCCAACATCGAGTTTGACGATGAGCCACCACACCAGAAATCCGATCACCGGAGTTCAAATCCACGTCACCAGTTCGAGCGCCTCACTAGCTCCCCCCACCGACCTCAGTCACAGGTCGCTCAACCCCACCAATCGTTGTCGGATTGACCACGAACACCGATCATTCCTTGCTCCCTCACGACCACTACGATGATACATTAAAGCATATCACCACCGTCCAGAATTAAGTGCTCGTTAAGGTCGAGGTTTTAGTAGTTATGAGTTTTCTGAAATGATGCGTGGATTAGGATTAAATCGTGGAGAAAGAATCGAATCATTTGGTCGTTGGTTTGTTTTGATGGTGGCTGAGAAATGCATTGACCACGAATGTCAAGATCCTAGGGTTATTGACCTAGGTTGGTTATTTATAGGGTGCCGGATAATAAAATATTATTTAACAGACTTAGCACCGAAGTATTGTCTTAAAACTGACATAAAGACTTCTGTTTTTCCGATAAAAATGGTAATCATAGCATAAAAAAATATTCTGGACCCAATGGTACAGGTTCCGTCGAATTCCGATGTCGTTCGTGAAAAGTCCTTTATAATTATCGATGAAAAATCAAGCATTTAAAATCCTTAAAATTACAGAAAAATCCGATAAATTTGAGGCCTTGACATTTCTTTAGACCTCTTTCTTACGGATCCAATGAATCTTGTTTCGTTAAATTTGGAGTTTGTTTGACCAGTCGTTTATTCGTTAAAAATTACCTCTGTCTAAATTGTCTAACAATTAAATAGAACAAAGGCATTTTTGGCCACTGAAGTCACATACGACATCAGTTTACCACAAAATTTGATTTTCTTACAATCCTTTAACGATATGGTTCCAATGAAACTAATTTCACCGAAAACGGAGACCGTTTCCAAAAATGACTATTTTTAACGCTTATATAATATCGATTAAAATATTATATAAATTCCAAATTAATTCAAATTAATTCAAATAAATTATTTTTATCATATATATTCAAGCAGAATATATATACAATTCCAGATATAATTTTCACAGCTCAATATCGTCAAATTTTGAGTTAAACGATTTAAATTTCCCATTTGAATATATTAAATAAAAGTTATATTTTAATAATGATTTCCATAGCAACTATTTCAAAATTTGATTTGGCCATAACTAACAATCTATAACACAAATCTGGATTTTTCTCTTCCGTATGAAAATTATAGTCAACACGATCCCAACGTTTCTTGTTTCACAGAAATCAGACTTATATCGGATCTTGTATATTTAATTGAAGTTCAAAACTCCAAATTACGAACTGTCGCGCCATTTCGAGCTCGTTTTATAATTATATAAATATATAACGTCCAAACTTCATTTTAAATAACGAATTAAATATTAAAATCCATTAATATTCCAAATAAAATATTTAAAAAATTAAATTAAATTAAATATTTGACCACCAAAAATACGGGTCGTTACATACGGTGGAGACCATGCGAGTGGGGTACCATGGGGTGTACCTCGATATTGGGGGTAGCTATACATATATTGTATTAGGTTAATCTACTGGGAAGTAAATAGGTACGACGTGTGCGTAGGCCTTGAGTGCTGATAACCCAAGTAACCTAATAAATAAGAAAATATGATTGAACAGTATATGTAGGATTATCCAAAGTGTATAGTTTAAATCCAGTCATCAGAACTTGTGTTCTGACCCCCTCCTCATAACATATCACTGGTTAGATTTGTGGCAGAGACATGATAGCCTTGGATACTGGTTAGCAGTATTATTAATACGGTAAAGCTATATTTTGATTATATTATATTTTATCCATTCCGCTGTGAGATATTTTTTGAGCTCTGACATATTTTATGTCTCTCTCTTTTCTGTAGGATACCAGAGCAAACCAATCTGAGTTTCGATAGATTGGAATTTTGAAAAAAATTGGTCTATCGGAATTGGGGTTGTCACAGTAAACCTATATGGCGACATAGTAGGATGGGGTACCGTGCCGTCTATGATTGATACATTTATATTTAAAGTTGATTTCTTCACTATGCACTAATAATAATACAAGATAAAGTTCGCGTATCAAGCATGTTTGGCTATTATAAGGCAAAACTCTATCCTCTAGTTTGTGTTGCATTGTGTGATGGGACCTGAGTCTTTAATGGCTTCATTTTTTATTTTAGTATTGCGTTGTTTGTTTTATTGTATTCTTAGGAGAAAACCCGTTCTGTGTTATACGACGTGGTTCCCTAAATTACCCAACATTAAAATAAAGTTAATAAATGTTTTAGTTCTCACAACAGTCCCATGACTTACTCCGAATATATTGTTTTTCCTACCTAAACTCTAGGTGCCCATATTTTCCATACGGGCAGCTAGTAGTTTTCGATTTGCAGATATTTCTTTTCATAAGATCCTAGATTACGACTGGAGCTATATTCGGAAAGCTTTGTATCCATGTATTTCTTTCAGCTGTGGTAGTTGATGTTTTCCATTGCGCATTATTTTCATGTATTATGTTTCCGCTGTTTTGTAATTTAAATCTCTGGTATTTTGCACTGTATATTATTTACTTTTACTTTGATATCTTTTACTCTGATGTAAATTGTTATAATAACAATGAAAAGTTCTCCGGTTTGTGTTATGATGCGTTGCTTCTCAAAGCAGTCCTCTTTCTTGTTCAGTTTAGGCCGGCCAGGAAGTTCGGGTCGCTACCAAAGACAATGGCCACTATATGTAGAGTAACATAGTGTCCTGTCCAAATCAGTGACTGTAGCCACGTTGCACAATTTTCTTAGCACTTGACAACAGAAACTGACTAATCTAATGAATCGTTGGTCATTCATTTGCCACATTTCTCTTGGCAGCCTTCACTCATAAATACCAGCTTTGGTTAGACAATCTGATCTGCAAATTTACCTCAACTAAAAAAAAGGCCAATTTCTTATCCTTCCTCATACAATTACACCAACATTATGTTTGGATCATCAAATCCTAATCCGTATTCACCGAGAGAACTAACAGAATGGTATAATGAAATGGAAGAGCGACTTCATGAGGAATTGCAACAAATAAAGCTTGAAGAAGGGATGCATCAAATGAAAATAGGTCATCAGCAACAACAACAAACCCATCAACGCGCCAAAGATCACACATTGTAATTCCTCCAGTCAGAACTTCGGAAAAAGTCGACGAGGTACAATCTGCAAATATTGTTTGTTTTTGTTTGAAGCACCACAACTAGTCGTCCGACATGGAAATGACGTTGGTTACCAATACTATTGTTGTTTAATACATACAAACGGATGTGAATTCAGACAGTGGTTGGACAATCATTTTCGTCCTAGAGCTATTACGTTGATTTGGAATTGGAAGAAGAAATATGAAAGCTACACAATCAAGTCAATGATCTTAATCAGGCAAATTATCAGCTTTGACATAGTTTAAATTAGAAGTTTTAGTATTTTATGTTATGCCAGTCAAAAATGTTTATGATCAGTTGTATCTTTTTCTTAGTACTAGTTGTATCTCCACTGTTTATGTAATTATGTCCTTTCAATATGCATGCATCTCAAAAAAAAAAAGGAATTGAATTTAGCGTATTACATGTAGATCTAGTTATTTAACTAGTTTGCTTGCAAAACCCATAACAATGATCAACAACAAATAACATCATATAATGATCAACAACACGTAAAAATGATCCTTAAGTACGAAGTAGCAGCATGTAACATATAACGATCAATGACATATAACATTATATAATACAACCATCAACATGAATCCACAGAAGAACATATAATCTAGTACAACATGGCATATACATATATACATCATGAAATAATGTACATAAAAGATGGTGATCATAAATCCACAGCATCATCATCGTCATCGTCCTCCTCACCATCTTATCCTCATCCATGTCATCATCTGTAACAACCCGCATTTTACGCATCGGAGGATCGTGGAATATTTATTTCTTTCTTATATGAAGTCGTATGGTCATGTGGCTTTGGGAAACGACCATTTTGGAATATTTATTTGGGTCGTTTCCCATGTTCATGATTTTTGTCGATTTTTAAATGACCATTTTGCCCCTAGATGGTACTGTTTTGGCCGTAACTTTTGATTGGAAAGGAATTTTGACCTGAAACCACTTCCATTGGCTCCGGATGATGGTTTACCTTTCCGTAGAGTGGTCACATTAGCCAAACGGACCCATCGTTTGGGAGATATGGCTGAAACAAGGTTTAGAAAATGAAAAACAGCTTAACCGGGCCTAATTAGGGTGATTAGCAAGAGGGCCCATGACCCATTTCGGGATTAGAGATGTATAGGGGCTGATTAGGGTTAGAAAACATTTCTTTCAGTCGCCACTTTCATTCTTGGAACCCTAGCAATGGCCTCCAACACCCAAATCAACTTCTAATCACTTTCTAATCAAGTTTTGGCTTAATCAACATCAAATCAAGGCGGATTAGTACAAGGATCGAGGTAGAGTTGTTGTGTTGCATTGGTATTCACGCCCAAACAGTAGAGTTTCATTTCTAAAGGTTTTATTTGTGGCCAAGGTGAGTGATTAACATTGTTTTGACACTAATTACAGTTAATTAAGGTGATTAGTGATAATTAGCGAATTTGTACACTAATAAATTCTAGAAAAATATTTATAAATTCGAAAATAATGTTTTAGACCTCTGTTAGAAATTTAGTTTGATTTGGTTAAGTTTTACTAATCATATCATTAGTTTTTCCTAAACATGCTTAAGGGAAAATATGGGGTTTTGGTTATGTTTGATCCATTTTACATGCTATGATTATTGTTTTGGTGTTTATGAATGATTATACATGTTGCTATGACTGTATGGTATGCTTTGTGATTGTCTAGAAGTGATAGATTGGCCGAAAACGCCGTCGAATGGCGTAAAATAGTCGCTGGAAAGTTGCTGGAAATGTGCAGGGTTTCAAACCGGATCGGATCGGATTATGGGCTCGGATTGGATTAGCGGATCGGGCAAGGAGAATACAAACCGGATCGGAACTTTGCACTAGCGGGGCCTTGGCTAGATGGAGGCCATTTGCAAGAGTTGGAGTTGGGTTGGGATTAGATTGGAGCTCAACATGGGGATCGGATCGGATCAGAAACGGGAGCAAAGACGGGGGCGAGTCGAACTGAAGCATCGGATCGGATGAAGGACCACCGAACCGAACTCAAGCAGAGGCACACCCGAACCGAACCACTTCAGCACATCCGAACTGAACCGAGCTAAAAGGGGAACACCCGAACCGAACCGCACCCAGGAGCATACTAGGAAGCATTGGACCAAACCGAACCGATGAGGACTGGAGTACTGTGCATATCCGAACCGAACCATACGTGTGCTATTACTACTACGCGACGACTCTTTTGAAGACCAACTCCACTTCGACCAAAACCCGAGATGCAAAGGAAGTCCAAATGAGGAGCTTTGACTCAGGACCCAATTGGGAACCAATGAGCGAGCTTCATGATTGGGCTTTGCTGCGGGACGTGTGCTAAGGGGTTGTCGATGTCTGTAACTTCGAATCACTATGTGTAGGGTACGTGAACAGATTCAGGGCCACAGTGGCCTAGGTACGACTAAAGAGCTAATAGACCAATGAAGTGGGGTCATTGTAAAGATTTGGTCATGACTCCATGTGGTAAGCTTTGTAGTAGCAGTGGTTGTACAAGTCGAACTCCGTCACTACTTCGATGGGTCTAGTGATTGACAGTGGTGGACATCGTATGCTTTACGCACTGAATGAGAGATGTGAGGATGGTTGTTATGGTTGATTTGTTGCCTTCATTATGACATACACACCCCCACCCCCGTTATCTTTACACCATTTGTTTTGTGGCACCTTAGAGTACTGTACGGTATGTAGTGCTAACTCTTTGGTTGCAGGTTCAGGTATTGTTTAGTATACCTGTTATTGTTCTGTTTAGCTGCTTATCGCTCATGCCAGACTTTTTGTCTGATCCATAGTTTTATGTCTCTTCTTATTACTCTGGGTGCTCTCACGAGTAGACTAGAGACAGGTTAGCTGGGTATGCACGAGTAACTGATCCGGAGACGAGCAGGAGGCTTCCATGTATGATATATATATATAGTATTCTCCCTGTGTTGTTGAAGATCACTGCTTGGGAATTAGTAGTGCATCCTCTACTTTAGCTTTCTTTTGTTTTAGAGACAGTAATTTGGAAAGTTGTAATAAGCTGTATTTGGATTTCTGCTGCTATGTTGGTTTAGTTTTCAGCTTATACACTGTCTCGCTTGTTTTATGTAAAGATCATGCTATTATTATATTTTGTTCCATGCGCTGTGAGACATTCTACAGGTTCCTTATTAGTTCATCCTCTCCTTTCTCTTCTTTGGCGACCGTTTCGTGCTAGTCGGGCATGTGTACAGCGCACCTTCGGAGGAAATGTAGGCTAGTGCGGGGCGGGCCGTCACATCCTCCTCCTCCCCCCTTCCTCCTCCTCCTCCTCATCGTCATCATCGTCACCACCAACACCACCGACAACATCTCCTCCTCTGCCTCCAACTCTTGAAACTCCAACACCGCCACCACCTAACGCCTCCAGTCAAGCTTGTAAGTCATCGATCTGACCCTGCAATGTCTGCATCGCCACCTATTGCTGCTAACTCAATATCTTTGAATGTAGCAACGCCATATGCTGAATAGCGGCTATATGCCGTCTATGCTGGTCCAGCCTGTGTGAATACTGTAATACAAGACTATTAAACTCACTTTATATATCTTAAATACGTAGAAGCAACTACTTTTACAAGTAGCTAAATTACCTTGTGCAGAGGGTACACTCATGCGGTGGGAAAACCAGCAACAACCTCATCAGGTGGATAAACAATAGGCTGCACGATCAAAGTACCGCTCAAATCGTATGCGTTGAATGGCTCCTCAATAGCATAATCCATTGGATACTCAGAGTACTGTGATGGGGTGAGATCAAAAGTAAATGTTGGTGGATAAACTATACTCATAGCTACTTGTGGATCTATGTGGTCGGAGTTCACACCCCGACTGTAATCTGGAAACAAGTACCGTCGAGGTGCCACTTTATGCTAATAATTATCAAAATCAGCTCCTGGTTTGAAAAAAAATCTATGTATCTACCCACCCTGTCTATTTAAAACCCACTATGTACGGTCTGCCGATAGTATGACGCCTCCCAAACATATCATCAAACAATAATGGATCTCCAGGCACACGTAGCTCACTCGTGCCTTAGAAGTTACAATGGTCTCCCAAGTACTAAGCATGAAGGTATGCCGGTGGCAGCAGAACGACACGTCGTAGGGACAAACGATATGCAATGGATAAGGGTGTGTATCATCGAGCTGGCATGCCTGTGTGAGAGCAATCCAATAAGAGACCCACGATGCTCGTAAAATGTTAGCCTTGGAACTTAGATCAATCTGAGATCGGACCTCCATCAAGTCATGTCTGACATCGGTAGGAGTACGCTGGACTATCTGAATACTCTCCCATCGACGCATGCGCGGGAATATGAGTCGGCGACATGACTGGCGGCCTCAACTATGCATGGATGCATGTTGACCGTGTACTCTAGTATCAACACGGTAACATGTACCAAAAAGAAAACATCTGCACCACCTCCCCAAAAGCAAAGGAGTCAAGTGCAGTGTAAAGACATCCCAAAATAGCTGAACCCCAGTCAATCTTATGGAGATGCTCTAAATCGGCTAGTGATGCTAGGTGACCCTCTTTTGGTTCAAAAAAATGTCGAACCAAAAAGATATAAAAGGGAAGCCCGAAACACAACATCCTACATAGCCTCAGTAACTATATGTCCTATAATATACTCCTGTAAATATGTAAGCATAACGGTTATACAAGATATATGATCAAGGGCGAAATCGGGCAAGTACAACAAGTTTGACTCGTGTGACTCATAGTTCGAATCAAAAGGGTATGATCCTATATCTACAGTGTCTATCTCAATCTCCGTAAGCATATAAAAATCTACTGAGATAATACCAAACTCAAAATATGGAAAATGAAAAGTATGTGTGGTAGACTACCGTCTATCAACTAAGGCACCCAGCAGTGGCCGATTGAAGGACTGAGCTGGTCTACTAAGAAACGACCAAACGGACTAGTAAGTAATCTCTCTCGAATACCCTGATGGAGTACGTCAAAGACGCGTGTAATAAACCTCGACCACTTGCCACGAACGCTGAGGTAACGAGACTTGTAAAAAGACATTTATTCTTGGTTATTAACTATAAAATAACACTAGGTACTAACTACGTATATTGGTAGATAATTAAGCTGTACAATACAAATTATGTTAAATTCAAAAATTATACCTGTTTGAGGGCTATGAATATACGGTGAGAGAACCCTCGGGTAACTCTTTGAGAATCCGTAGGTCTAATATTGTATGTCTATGCTCGAATGGTTCGGCTAGCCATCTAGGTGACGCGCGACAAAATTTCAACGCGATATTCGATTTAAAAAAAATTGAAGATTGAAAATTGTGAGTTTGAAATAAAATTTCTGACCGTAGACCGCTACTTATCAGCGTTCTACATTGAGCGTCGATTTTATCGATGAGCTATCGTAAGACGTTGATAAAATCGACATTGGTTGATTTTATCACTGCCCTAGGAAGGAGGATGATAAATTGGGTACGCATTTGTTGGCACATATTCTCAAACCCGACCTTAATATTATAAATATTAGGAAACGTAATATTAAGTTTCCTGATTTTGTTGGAGCTGCTCAAACCAAAACAAATTTAACAGGTACATCGTACTAAATTCATGATCCTGCTGCTCTGCATCTATATAGCCACGCTGTTCTCTGGACGTTAGCAAACGATCACCCTCAATTTCATAAATCTACGACTCCAAAAGTACGCCAAATATCACTCTCAATGGCTCCTGTCGAATTGTTAATCAAAGCCGCTGCTGGTCACCCTGATACCCTAGGAGACTGTAAGTTTCTGAATAACCTATGAATTTCCATTCTGATTTTTAAATTTTTGTCCCTTTTCCCTATAGGTCCTTTCTGTCAAAGAGTTATTCTCACTCTCGAGGAAAAGAAAATTCCATATAATTATAAGCTAGTTGATCTCAGCAATAAACCCAACTGGTAAACCTTTTTATTTTTTATTCATCACCTTCATCGTTGAATCATCAGTAATCAGCGTATGCGTTTGGATGTATGTTCTTTGTTTAATGCAGGTTATAACATTCATTTGATTTAATATTTGGGTTAATTGTTCGTATGTAGTTGTTTTACAATAATTGAAGAATGCATCGTATAATGTGGTTGTAAAAGAGGAATAACAAATTGGATAAGCAGATTGATTACGGTCCCATTTGTCAAAATTTTATTTTAGATCTCTTAGAAATGAAATTTGAATAGTTACATTTAAAGTTGTTGAGTAAATATCATAGAAGTGTTTATGGATAAGATGAAATTAGTTGTAAAATTTGAAATAACATGTGATCAAGTATTTCTTGCTTATTGCCTACGATTTATCAACTTATTTGCTACTTCTTAGTAAAATGTAATGTTGTTAAATGCTTCGACATTTCCTACATACAAGTTATATGCTATTGTCAGACAGGGAAACTAAAAAAAAAAAAAAAAAAAAAAGAATATATGTTAAAGAGAAATGTTAAAATGGTAACCTTGATTTTATACTGTTGAATTGAGCAGAATGTTGTTATAACATTTTTCTTTATACCATCAGCGGGAAAAAAAGAAAAAAATATCTTAAATCTTAAAGGATTAATATTTTGAACGTATTGATTTAAAGTTTCAAAAACCTCAGTTGCCGAATAGTTTGAAACTCACATAAATAAATAAAGAAAAAAAAAATTATTGGAAGCCTTCCCCTGACTGTAACCATAATGTAGTTGATTTGCCCATTTCGTGAAGTTCATGCAGTGTAAATTATAGGCTTTGATCTAAATGCCTGATTTCATATGGTACCTAATTGAAGAAAATAATACCAATTAAATCAATGCTTTATCGTACCACTTCTTTTTTATAACGGCCCTTATCTACCAAAAGATCAACAATACATCGGTACTTTGAATAGAAATCTACCAGTTTTGAGATTAATTTGAAATCATATTTTGTAACACATGAGTTTGTATCAAAATCTGTAATCGTATTGGTAATGTATAAGCTTATACAAAGTTTAAGCTAAAATGCCTACGTCATCAAAATATTTTTTCTAGTAAAACAGTCATGGGATCAGATTGAATTTTGAAATTGAACAGCCTAAGGATTTAAATCAAAACTTGGAAGGAAAAAAAATTTTAGTGGAGTCAAATAATATAGTATATATAATACATTCGATTGTTGTGTGATTATCGTGAATTTGAATAAAAAATTGAAATGGTTGAAACTAAACAAGAAGGTTATCCATATATTTTGAAATAGATACGAATGAATCAAAGTTGTAACCAAAAATTTAGCCAAAGGGCCAAAGGAAAAGAAGAATTTTTTTGGGAAGTAGGTTTATATTTTGTCATATAAGTTTGATTTGAAAATTAAATCTAGAATCTAATGAAAACAATGAAGACAGGTATCTACATATTGTAATACACATAACTGAATCAAAGTTTGAATCAATAGTTGAACCAAAGAGTCAGAAGGGAAGAAGAAAATATTTCATAGTAGTTTTTATTTTTTGCATATATAGTTAGTCATATGGGGACGGGGAGTGAATGTTACATGTATATAAAATGGCCTTTCATTTTAGTATGACTGGTTTAATTAAAAAGAGAAGAAGTGTAAGATTAAGATAACATAATAAGTCAAGACTGATGCTTTTGCTTTACTCGGAAGTTAATTTTAACTTTGATTTTGTTGAAGGTTCTAGGTAAATGACTATTTCTATTATCAGTCATTCAGTCTGTTTGGTTGTAAGGTGTGTTTGGCTCACATTAGGTTCTTGGAAGTCAATCCAGATGGAAAAGTACCAGTTTACAAAGATGATGAAGGGAAGTGGATTTCAGATTCTGATGTGATCACCAAAACCATTGAAGAAAAGTTTCCCGAGCCATCTTTGGTTACTCCACCTGAATATTCTGCAGTGTAAGCATTCGTCGCTCATTTTACTTGAATTTATTAAATTTTGATTGATGTTTATCTATCAAACTCATTTTGGGAAAAAGGAAGATTAATAAGTACTGTCTAGCAACTACAGATCTGTTGTGCATGCACTTCAATATAGAACTTCAATATAGAACAGTATTTTTATTTTTCAAAGAAAAACGGTATGCTTTCATGATGAAAGTACCTTAATGGTGTTAAATGTGATGTTTTCAGTTATGATTATTGCCTGTTGGGCATATGTTAATTTGTTTTTATCTTCATAAAATGACAAAAGAGAGTGCATACCAGTGCGGTATAAAACTTAGCAATCATAGTGAATTATTTGGTAATTCTGCACATGTTAATATGTACTCAATGGACACAAACTACTTCTCATAGATATCAATGTGCCAGATTTGTAGATTTTACTGATTTGAAGTTTGTATTGATGGATAAGCAGCATGTAACGTGAAATTTTTTGTTGTTCCTTCGCTGTTTTTATTCATATACGCGTCAGTGTTTGCATATCATATTATATGTTTGCAACTCAAATGTAGTTAAAAAGAGACTGAATTTAAGAATCAACGGGTAATAAAACTTTCATAGCATACAAAAGTCCATTTACAAAGGTAATCAATGTGGATTAGGTGCAGTAAAAGTTTCATAGCGTAATCATCGAATCATTGACGTCAACACATCTAAGGCATAATCGATTGATTTTTGATGGCTGGAATTTTATTTATTATTGGGTAGAAACAAGAGTTCTCTAGTTGCTACTCATAAATCATAAATTTTAAAATTCAAGCCAACTAGGATTTTTGTTGAATGATTTGACTATCATTAAATTAAACCAAAACACAAGAAATTTCTCATATTTGGTTCAACGACTATATTTGAAATTCAGCAATGTCATAATACCTTGTGCATTACCTAGGTAAATTCTGTATTAAATGGAGAAACAATAAACTTGGAGTTAAATGTTGCATGTTTGGTATCTGCCTATATACTGAACTTGGTGTATAAAAGCTGACATAAGAATTTGAAAGGTTGTGTTGACGTGGGAAATTGATCAACACACGCCAAAAACTGTTGAGACGGGTTATGCAATAAATCCAATCGCAATTCAGACGCAGAAATGTAAATAACACCAAGTTTATGGTGGTTTGGCATAACGCTCACATCTACTTCGTAGTAACTATTTATCATCATTGTTACAATTACAAGATTAATTCAAGTCCAAATTTTTTGAATTTACAAAGTTATGAATGGAAAGTAGCAAAGTCCTTGCCAACTTCATACAAGGTCCAAATAGCCATTAAAATCTTCTTAAGTCCAAAAAAAAGCTTCAAATATGCTCTAATGTCAAAGAAGCAAACCAAGATCCAATCCAAATACCAAAATGTAGTGAGGTAATTTTTGAGTGAAGCTTATAGGTCCAAGAGACCTTCCAAAACCATATAAATCAAGTACGAAGCCATTAAAATACTCAACGAAGAAGCTGCTCGCGTGCAAAGCCAAACAACCAAAAGATCTCGAAATAAGACAAATCTAGAGGTATTTATAGGAGTTGGGATACGAGATTTCGTATCCCTAAAACTCGTATCCCGGGTCGGTACTGTAACACCCCACAATTTTTAATAATAAAATTATTAAAATAATTATATGAGTAATGTGCGTTAGAAATTCGAAAACAAACGCATGTTATAAAATGAATAATAAATAAAAAGAAACATTACAAAATAAGCAATGAAAGTAAATTAATAGCACGTTACAAATTAATAAATAGAATGCAACGTTAAAGTTTAAAATGGAAGACTAGTTAATAGTAGCACACATGTAAGCGTGTGTAAATATATATTATATTTCATAAAAACATATATGTGTATAAATATCAAAAGCAATGCATATTTGAATTAGAAAGTTAATGGGCGTAATTAATGACCTTTAGAGGAACATAATGGGAACAACATTAAAAGAGAATTAAACAAAAATAATGTCAAAGTTGGAAGTAAACAATTAATCCTGTAATGTTGACAAATGTGAACACACATGTATATACAAATATGTATAGACGTAAATATGGTGCATACTTGAAATTGAAAATAAATATGCGTCATAAGCAGAATTAAATTATAGGGAAGTTCATAACGTTAAGTAACATTCTGATTTAAAATGAATGTGCATGCATGAATTCTAGAAATGATGTCGGTTTAAAATTAAAGTTAGACGTGTGTGAAAAACAGAAGAAAATAAATGCATAAGTAATAAAATAAGGTTTGCAAACAATTAGTAAACATTTATTGTTAATTAACGGACATGGAAAAAAAATAATTTATTCAAAATTAGTATGAGATTTGAAATTAAGATAAATGAGTGCATGCATACTAAGGATTAGGGAAGAAAAGATAACGTTTATAATTATGATTGTGATTCAAAATTCAAAGGTTGAATGTATGCACGCAATAAAGAAAAGAAAGAAAATCAATGTGCATAAAGACGACAATTAATATAAATAACGTATATGGTTACAACAATTAATGACAACATTAATTAACTTGTTTAAGGGCAACATAAAATAAAGCCATATACAAAACAAATGGAAGAGCAAGTAAATTGTATTTATTTATGTGAATCTATAGGTTCGGCAATTAATTATTTGATTAGGCACGTCAATTAATCTCCAACGATTTGAGCCAATGATTCATTCATTCTGTGACGTGATCGCGCTATTTTGAGCCAACGAATGAAAATCTAGTGGTTGTAGGAAGCTGGTGACGTGATAAAGAGAGTGTAAGCTCTAGATTCTAGGGTTTTATATCCAGTGGGTAGCGCTTATTAGGACCACTATAAATATAGGTGCATAACTTATTTTTTTTAATTCTCATTCTTTTTCTTTAGGGTTGCGGTAGATGCGCCATTTTTCTATCTCCTTTACTTTTCCTAAATTATATTTATTTTAGATCTAATCTATTTTGGGTTCAGATCTAAAATAAGAGAAGTAGAAATAATAGGATTTCAAGTATGTTCAATTTAGAAATCTATAATTGAGATCTAGTGGGTTTATATGCGTATGTTGATTGCAAACCTAAAAAGCGTGTTTACAAGGAAGATGAGCACAGATAGGGAAATGATTTGGATCCGAAACATAAAAATTTAGCAGGCGTTGCAATGTGAGTGAACCTAAATTATATTTTCTTATAATGGTATAATATATCGTTTGATATTATTATTAGAAAATATAATATACCATTGTTAGAAAATATAATTTGGGTCCACTCACCTTGCAATATCTGCTAAATCTTTATTGTTTGGATCTACTTCCTTTCCCTATTTATGCTATCTTACTTGTAATATCATTTCCGGGTTTGCAACCAACATACACATATAAACCCATTAGATCTCAATTATAACTTTCTGATTTGAACATACTTGAAATCCTATTATTTCTACCCCTTCTATTTAAGATCTAAACTAAAATAGATTAGATCTAAAAGAAACATAAATTTAGGAAAAGTAGAAGAGATAGAAAAAATGACGGAACTTCCGTAACCCTAACGAAAAAGAATGTGAATAAAATAAATGAAGCTCTACACCTATATTTACAGTGGTTCAAATTAGCGCTACCCATTGGATATAAAACCTAAAATATAGAGCGCATACTCTCTTTGTTACGTCACGTAGCTTCCTACAGCGATTGGATTTTCATTTGTTGGCTCAAAACAGTGCGAACACATCACATAATGAAATTAATTGTTGGCTCAAATCGTTGGATATTAATTGACGTGCTTAATTAAATAAATAATTGCAAAACTTATAAATGCACATAAATAAGTACAATTTATTTGCTTTTCCATTTATTTTATATATGGTTTATTTTATATTGCATTTAAACAAGTTAATTAATGCGGTCATTAATTGTTATAACCATTTACGTTATCTATATTTATTGTGTTAACTACACACATGCAATTTACATTTAAATTTTGAATCCACTTAATGGATTACATGTATGTCTAATATTATTTACTATCCAATTAATCCCTGCATGCATTGTAATTCATTACCAAATTAATATGTCAATCAATCACCATATTAATTGCTATCTTTATGTACATTGATTTCCTTCTTTATTTATTGCATGCATACGTTTTACCTTTGAATTTCGAATTACAATCATAATTATAAATGTTATCATACGTATTAATTGACCATATATATATGGTTGTTGTTATCTTTTCTTCCCTAATCCGTTGTACGCATGCACCGATTTATCTCAATTTCAAATCCCTTATTAATTAAGAATAAATCACTCTATGCATTCCATGTCCGTTAATTACTTCCTTCCTTTTCTAGACACGTCTAACTTTAATTTAAACGTGTACCATTTCTAGAATTAATGCGCGCACATTCATTTTAAATCAAAATGTTACTTAACATTATCAAATTCCGTATAATTTAATTTTTGTTTATGACGCACGTTTATTTCCAATTTCAAATGTGCATCATATTTATGTCCATACATATTTTTATATACATGTGCGTTCACAAGTGTCAACAATTCAGAATTTATTGTTTACTTCAACTTTGACATTATTTCCATTTAATTCTCTTTTAATGTTTTTCCTATTATGTTTCTTTTAATGCTATTAATGACGCGCGTTAACTTTCTAATTCAAATGTGCATTACTTTTGACATTTATATTTTTTTTATGAAATAAAATATATATTTACACACACTTACATGTGTGCTACTATTAACTAGTCTTCCATTTTGAACTTCAATGTTGCATTCTATTTATTAATTTGTAATGTGCTATTAATTTACTTCATTTCTTCTTCTGTAACGTTTCTTTTTTATGTATTGCTCATTTTATAATGTGTTTGTTTTCGAATTCCAAACGCACATTACTCATATTATTATTTAATAATTTTATTATTAAAAATGTAAGGTGTTACATTCTCGTTCTCATTAAGATATTTCGTTCTCGAAATTTAGTGAGTTAAAAGTATGTAATTCCTCATATAATTTGCAACCATAGTGTGTACATCCAATTTTGCAACCATTTATCCACTTGTGCAAAGTGTAACATATCACAAAAATACATGAATGTAATGAATGCCTAAGCGGTATCTTCTATATGAATGTAATTACTTTTGAAAAGCTTCTAAAAACATGATGCACACACCCTAAATATGTTGGCAATTTTATATGAATGCAATATTTTTAAATTAAAAATACTTTTTCATCCAATTTTTCTCACTCTTATAAAGTAAGAATGTAGTTCATTCTTTTTTTTGCATCCAAATTCTACCAACCAACTTTAAATTTGCGAATTTCAAAAAAAAAAAAAAAAAAAAAAATCTAATTTTCTAAATTTGATCTCTTATGTTAGAAAAGGTAGAAAATGAAAAATTCTACATTTTCCATTCCATTTTTACGCACCTTGTTCCCTATACTTGGATCTTTCGATTGCTATTTTCTAAAAATTCTTATTTTCTATTTCAAGCACAGTTTGCATAAGAAAATTTCTTTTTTCAGATTTTCAAACTTACCTTGAAAGGATATATTTTCTCATTTATTGCCTTTGCCATCTTTGTTGTTTTATATAAATTTTGCATGTTTCTTCCTTTTAGTTATTCACCTTTTGCTTGTATTGTTATTTTATTCACAATATCCTATGCTTTTATTCTTTCTAGCGATCATCTTAAATACCTAGAAAGAGAATATCATACTAAAGTATTCTATTTTTCCACAAATAAATAGAATACTACATAGAAGTGCAAATCTGTACTAAAGGAAAACATGTTCTATTGCAACCCCTACTAGGTAAAAGATATAACGGCTAACTGTGCCTATCCATTACATTGTTATCACGGCGATCGACTAGTCGCGACTAGTCGTCGACTAGTCGGTCAGTCGGTCCCAAGTCACCGACTAGGTCTCTCGACAAGAAATTTGTCAATATGTCGGTCGACTGAATCGACAAGGAGCGACTAGTCAGTCGACTAGTGGTCGAATTAACAGACTGGTTCAAATTTTGGCCCAAAAAAAAAAAGACATCGAACAAGAAAAGACCTGCTTTCAAATAGTATTCGTATCGAACGACGGAAACATCGAATAGAAGAAATCCGTACTTCCAGAAACCCTAGGTGCCGCCGCCGCTCCTCCTGCTGTCGCCGCTCCTCCTGCCGCCGCCAGTCCAGAGCCGACTCCTCTCCAGTTCGACTAACCCTAGGTATTTTTTTTTTGCTTTATCTTTTTTTCCTGTACACAACAGTCAGTACAAGTATAACTCGTTCACTGTTGTTTTTCCTATACACGTATGCTGCTATTTTTGTTTACTCTATTTTTTTTTGTTACAGTGGAACTGATATTGTTTTTTTTTTTGGTTTAACAGATGGCTGCAAAAACACCAACGGCAAGTGCTGAATCGTATGATCCCTCCAAGGATCCAAAGCGAAAGGCAAAATCAACAGATATAGGATGGAAATATGAATTTTGTCCTGATTTGAATAAAATGGATGTGGTTCAATGCATTCTTTGTGGTAAACAAATGCATTCAGGCGTTAGAAGATTGAAACACCATCTTGCAGGTGGTTGTGCTGATGTAGCGATATGTCCGAAAACTATATATTTATCAATTGTCATTACATAACATGGTACATAGTAATGATACATCACTATATATTTTTTACATCATTTTATATAACATGTTGCCTTGCAAGAATCACTTTATATTGCTAGCAAGTCACCAATATTGATGTCTATCAACAGTTGTTGTCACTTCATATTACTGCCCTGCAAGAAGCAATGAGGTATGTTACTACATGTTTAAATTTTTATGCACATGTTTGAATTTTTATGCATATGTATATATTTATTTATCGACTAGCCTCGACTAGTCTATGACTAGTCCACTAGTCGACTAATTGGAACTCCGTCGACTCGACTCGACTTACCGCCGTGATAACCTTGATCCATTATGACAAGAAGGTTTAGGATTATGTCTCCTAACATAAAATTTTTTTCCATCATTGAATCTAGACAACCATAGAGCTCCTCCTTTTCATCCACCCATCTCTGCAAACACATGTCGTATACACCTAGTTCTCATGCAGATTGATAGACATTTTTTTATTCAACTTGTACCTTGGATTGAATCTACATTTATGCAAAATCCATCTCTCTCTATCTCTTCTACTTAAACCATACAATCTTTAACTTCTTTCTATTAAATGGTAACCACTTGAAACATCTTTAATTCAATAAAATTTTATATTATCAAAACTTTTCTCAAAGGTTAAAACTAGAGAAGATAGGATTATACCCTTCAACTGAATTGGAGCTCTTACTTATTTAACATACATTTCTTTTCCAAACGGAATTAATAAGATTTAAGTTTCTATGAATCTTTTCTAGAAAGGACTTCTGTGTTCTGTGTAAAGTAACAAGAAAACTATTTTTTTTCAAAGTGTTAACACCAAAAAAATAATACAACACCCAAATAGTGAATGATAAGAGAATAAGATGAATAAATATAAATGAAAACGAGTAAAAAAACAATCACACACAAGTTTATAGTGGTTCGACGTTAACGAGCCTACGTCCACTTTATATTTTCTATAAATGACTTTTGTGTTCTATGTAAAGTAACAAGAAAACTATTTTTTCCCAAAGTATTGACACCAAAAACCGACACAACATTCAAATAGTGAATGATAAGAGAATAAAATGAATAAATATAAATGAAAACGAGTAAAAAGCAATCACACACAAGTTTATAGTGGTTCGACGTGAACGAGCCTGCGTTCACTTTATATTTTCTTATAAAATTTGAAGAAAGTGAGTGTAATGATCAATTATCTATTAAAAGCCGGAATACAAGGCTGTATACAGAATAAATAAGAGATAAAAATGCTCAAAGTCCTTTCCTCCGCCGCATGGAAATCGCACCCATGCAACTGCATCCAACTGCCTATGCATATCTCTTCTTCCTGTATATCATCTACGGAGAACATCTGCACTGTGAGTCTTCCTTTAATGACATTGTCTTCTTCTTCAACTTTAAACACCGAAAAGACAATCCGTCCTTTCTAATGTGCCCGACGGTAAGTGTTGACACCAAAAAATGACACAACATCCAAATAGAGAATGAGAAAAGAATAAAATGAAGAAATATAAATGAAAACGAGTAAAAAAATAATCACACAAGTTTATAATGGTTTCATGGCTGTTACGGCGACAAGTCGAGTCTATAGAGGTCTAACTAGACGACTAGTCGGACTAGTCATAGACTAGTCGATAAATAAACAATTATGTATGTATATATTAATACATGATAATTGCAGTTCATATTCCACTTCGGGTTACTTCTTCTCCAAGTCGTATTCCACTTCGTGATTTGTGGTCGATTTTAGGTGAATTAAGATGGGATCCTAAGTATAAATAAATTGATTTCGGGTTAATTCTTCTCCAGTTCGTATTCGACTTCGTGATTTCAGGTGAATTCTTCTCGATTTCGACTTCGACTTCACGATTTGGGATCTATTTCCACTTTGACTTTATGATTTAGGGTTCAAGTTCATGATTTAGGGTTCTAGTTTGAGTTTGACTTCGTGATTTAGGGTTCGAGCTCGACTAATGGCAAGTCGACTCTTCCAATCGATGCTCCGATGTCGACAAATCGACTAGTCGTGACTAGTCGATCGCCGTAATAATACTGAGTGACTCGACGTTAACGAGTCTACGTCCCTTTATATCTTATTATAAAATTTGGAGGAAGTGAGTACTCCTTGTTAAAATAGATAGCACATAATATGGTGCTTCATCTATATTTTGTATACCTTTTTTGCTGCATATTTTCTTGTTACTTTAACAAAACATATTTACTTACAAATTTATTGAATTCATAAAAACTTACCTTATAATTTTTCTTATTTCAATAAGTTAAAGTGTGCCACAATCCGTTATGAAAGACTTATATATTATTTCACCCAAGGTCACCTATGCACCACATATGGCTTATTCATTTATATTCACGCTTTCTCTTAACCACTTATATCGCTTGACCCTACAACTTGTTTATGCACATATTTTTTTTGAAACAAATTTGCATAATTTTCTCAAATATTATTTTAATTAAATTCTTAATATTACAAAACTTTTAACTTGAAAACTTTTCTAGAAGTCTTTTCGTATATTTTTTTTCAAATTCTTTCTAAAAGGTTTAACTGTGGGGCTAAGTACAAAGTGATATCTAACTTTTACATTCTCAAATCCTTTGCGAGAAGTCACATTTCTTACTCCAAAATTTTCCTTTTACTCAAGTTCTCCAAAACTATGTCTAAACTGAAAAATAAGACTAGTCCCACCTTTGCATTCAATGTGTGTATACATATTCCTAAACCATTATTCTCTTTCTTACTCTTTCTCAATTTATAAGGTCACACTGTCTAATCCACTAATTTGAAATGCCAAACTTTCGGATATTAACACATGATTTTTTTTTTTCAAAACATATTGTATATACTACATTCTTTGCTACTCATAGGCCAATAATCCTCGAATTTCCATAACCATTTCTTAAGTGTACAAAACTGACATCCCAGCTTCCTCCATGTGTTGTTTCACTAAATTAGTGGTTACTCTATGGATATATGTGTATATATATATATATATATTATATTTATATTTTAAAAATACAAATGCGTTCACTCACTATCTATATAGAAATCCTAAGCCTAAGCTCTGATTAGATGTAACAATCTAAATTTCAGCATATCCAAATTTTTTGTAAAATGCTAAAAACCTGAGTTTACTGAAACCCGAGTTGGTTTGTCTGGTATCATGTAGAAAAGCAAAAATAAAATATATCAGAGCTTAAAATAAAATATTTTTCGTAAAGTACTCCTCATAGTATCCTCCTCGAGTGGTCTTCATCGTCGTACTGCAAAAACGTACGAGAGCTCCATCGCCACACTATGAAAGCGTACTTGACCATGCTGCGAAAACACACTATGTCTCCATCATTACGCCACGAAAGCGTACTAACCATGCTACGAAAGCAAATAGGCATCTACCGCTCTCCTATAAAGGCGTCAAAAATATGAGTTCTTCCACGAAACTCAGTCGGGAGCTTTTCTATATCTATCAAGAATGGTCTCGTTGGACCCAAGAATAATGACTTCGTTAAGTCCACAATACAAATATTAAATTTTGGTTTGTCTCTTTCTTTGGCTCTTCCAGGCCCCACTCAGCCTACCCCCTAACTAATGAAAGACCATTCAAAGTGTTAAATGATCGCTTCTAACAAACATGTGGTTACTCATCTAATGTCCCGATAATAAAAGATCATTAGCATCTTAGTTTTAGTTTCGATCTTTCCCATACACACTTCGACTGACGATGACAGGTGTCCGACGACCTACTATCCTTTGTTTTGTCCTGACCACGAAGCCTCCCACCCTGATGCAGCCGTCGAATCATCCTCGAAATCATCCCAATCACTCTTTAGGCTGCCTATAATGATAGATGCAACCAAGGCGTACTCACCGGATGATGCCGTATAGACTATGCCTCTGTTGGTATTGCCCAGAGTCTACCACAAAGGACCATCACGGAGTATCCTCACGTCCCGTCGAAGTTGTGCACTTACTTCCAGTCTCATCGAATAACTTGGACATGCTCCCACCGCGTCTACGATGATTTGCCTCGTTGGACTCTTCATCTCCACGGACTGAACCAAACACATACCGCTCTATTAAGTAGGCATTATGTCTAATTTACCCATTATGCGTTCCATTTACATTTCTTTTTCGTTAGTTTACAATATTCATTAATCTATTTAGTCGAACATTATTTATTTATAAATCAACTTTACTAGTTACGATAGAACCACCTAGTCGCAAGACCAACATAAAATATCTTTAGGTATATTGAACTTAATTTCCAATTTTCTATTTATCGATTTGTAGTGTGCTATTAATTTACTTCCATTCCTTCTGTAATGTTTCTTTTTATTTATTGCTCATTTTATAACATGCGTTTGTTTTCGAATTCCAAACACGCATTACTCATATAATTATTTCAATAATTTTATTATTAAAAATGCGAGGTGTTACAGGTATGATTCCTGGGTACTTCTTCACTTCGAAGCTTTCCCAATCAGATGCCACGCTGCCTTCGTATTGTGTGATACTAAATAACATTTCGTATCCCGAGAGTTAGAAGAAAATCAAGCCATTCACAAATCATTCTTTCACCTTTGTATTGCATGATACAATGAACGGATACAAATTATATTTTTGTATCCTCTAAAGCCCGATACCAAATAATGTGATTTCATATCACCATCCTTAACCAAACTTCACAAACACCAGACCATTTTGCATCCCTTGAGTTGAAGAACCATCCAAGAATGCAATGCCACATTTTCATATCCCCAAGGGGGATACGAAATCCCTGTCGAGAAACCAGGACACAAAAATATAACTCGTATCCTGCGCCATGATGTTTTTGCTGAGTGTTGAGAGCGGATATGAATGTATCCTCAAGCCTGATACGAAATGATGAGTTCGTATCACATGCTTAGCCAGACCCATCCACCACTTCGTATCTGCCTCAGATACGGAAAAATCGGAGGCAACGCCACGATATTGTATCCCTGAGTGGATATGAAATTTCCTAAGTGAGGTGGGATACGAAATCTCCACGAGCCAAAGAATACCGATCCGAAGAGTTAAAGTGTGAATGTTGATCCCAACATATCGATCCGAAGATTATCGAATAGAAGTGGTTAAGCCAATGACAACATGTCGAGCCGACCATACTGACTTGAACAATGTCGAACCGAGATTCACCGATCTAGGATATAAACCATAATCCCAAAAATTTGAACACTTCGCGATTTCTACCAAATCGCTCGTGTGTCTGCCTTGGCAAAAAGTCGGGTCAACGCTTGCCTTTTGAAACATGTCTTTCTTGAAAAAGGAAGACGTGGTTTAAGTAATCCAATAATCCAGAAATCCATGAGCCAAGATTTGCGAGAAGTCCGAATAGAACCCCAATAGTCGGAAAATCGTGATCACGTCGGATCGTAGTAGAAAACCAGAAATTCAAATAGTCGTGATCACACCAGGTCGCATTAGATAACCAGAAGACCAAAACCAGAGTAACTTGACGATCACCGCATATCGTATTACGAGAGATAACCAATATAACAAGAATAACTGAGGATTGAGAAACTGGAGTGCCCCAAAGTCCAGAAAATCAGGATAGCCAATAACCAAATAATCATATGATCAGACAAATCCAAAAGCCAGAATAACCAATAGCCAGATAACCAGATGAATTCAAGATGGTCTTGCCAAAACCTAACAAGAACTACCAAGGAAAGCCAGAAAAGTTCAAGATGTCTGTGCCAAAATGTGACAAGAGTACTAAGGATAAGCCAGAAGAGTCCAGAACACCCTGGCCAGATTGTGACAAGAGGACCAAGATAAGCCAAAAGAGTTCAAGAAGCCCTTGCCAGAGTGTGACAAGAGGACCAAAGAAAAACCAAACGGGTAGGGCCTTACCCGCCACTGAACAAGGCGGTCTTGCTAAGTCCTGATAAGACGGTCCGTCCCTTCCCAAGCAAAGTCCTTACTTGAGGATCATATTTTTATACTTAGCGAGCAAAGTCCTTACTAAGCCAAGTCCTTAAAGTTTGAAATTCCAATTTTAGATTTGATACTTCGCAAGCAGCGTCCCAACGAGCGAAGCAATTTTATTAAAGTTTTTAAGGGTTGGAGTTTTTAGTAAAGCCAAAGAAAAACCTGACAACCGTCGTGCAGAGAGCACGCATTGGGGCTAAGGCCTAATCTCGTACGTGGATGAGTCGACTTAGCCGTTTTTGATTTCAAGTTCATTGAGTTCTGTTATGTTTGAAGGGGATCGACTAGTGTCCGGTACAAGGCATGCCTAGGGTCACACTGGTCCCCGTACATGGGTAGGCCGACATAGTCATCATTATGCTAGAAAATGAAATTAAACAAAGGAGATTGGACGGTTTATTGCCCGTAAAGAGCATGCTTAGATATTAAGATCTAATCTCATACATGTATAGGTAGGTTTAGCGCTTTAAACTCCCAATTCAGGTAACCAACAACGAGTGAAGAAAGTCGGAGAGTTTATCGTTCACAAAGAGCATGACTAGTTATTAAGGCATAATCTGGTACATGGATAGGCTGATTAGCTCTCGAACATCCCAAGGCAGAGAACCAAAGATGATAGTTGGAGATCGAACAATTTTTCATCTACAGAGAGCATGCGTAGGGATTAAGACCTAATCTCATACATGGATAGACAGACATAGGCCTTCTGAAATCCAGAGTCAGATAACCAAAGATGAAAGTAGGAAATCAGACGGCTTCTCGTCCACAAAGAGCATGTCTATAGATTAAGACCTAATTCCCTACATGGGTAGACAAATTTAGTCCCTCCAAAATCCAAAGTCAGATAACTAGGGATGAAAGTACATCAGATGGTTTCTTGTCTACAAATAGCATGTCTAGGGATTAAGACCTAATCTCGTACATGAGTAGGCGGACTTAGGCCCTCCGCAATCCTACAATTATGAAAACCATGAAGGTTAGTTAAGTGTTACACAGATGGTTCATAAACGGATACGGGGGCACTATAGGGATTAAGACCTTATCACGTACATATGTGATCCGACTTAAAATCATTCGTAACCGAAAAACAGAGATATAACATCCAGAAGCATAATATCTAAGAGGGCAGAGCCAACATAACCAGAATCCAAAGATGGAAAGCCTGAGTTTTTAATCATCAAAAAGTCAAAGTACATAAGTCAGAGACCCAGATAAACATAGAGTCAAATCCACAAGCTAGAATATCAAATAACCACATCCACAATCCAAAAGGCCAGAATATTAGAAAACCAAAAGTATAAATGTCAGAAATCCAAAAGGTGGGATGCCAAGAGAGTCAGAATCCGTAGAGCCAAAATCCAGAGTGGAAGAGATGAAAACCAATAAACCAAGAAGCCGAGAAACCAAAAACTAAGAAATTCAAAATTCAAAAGCTGCAAAACCACATAATCTGGAAAACTATATCAGTCGATGACTAAACCGTCGAGAGCAGGTCCCGGTCCGTTTGTACTTCGAGCCAGGGCAAGCAACTGTGCCTGTCTCAGTACTGCAGCTCAATTCCGAATGTATTCTGCCAGCTCGTCATGTCTAACACGTTCTTCAATCGTATCTCTGAGATGCCTACAATTATCGGTATCATGACCATCCAGGTCATGAAATTAGCAATGTCTACCATAATCTTTTTCCTTTAGAGTCGACTCCCTGGTGGGAGGCTTCCTGAAGGGAGCAACCGGATAAACTTCCAGAGGACTAGCAAGCTCCGCGTATGAAGGGAATTTGGGCTGATTACACTGATATAAATTCAATCATTCCGAGGAGCAACCTTTCCTTTGCCTTTGCCACAGTTGGACGATCCTTCGCTCTTAAATCGAATTAGCCTCGTGAACTTTCTTGACGGTTCTTGCATCCCTTTCCCTAAGAAACCGATTTGCATCAAAATATAATCCACCAAGGTCCCTTGGTGGATCTTGTTGAAGCAATATTTGAAATCCATCTTTACCAAACGCCAGAAAAGGCAGCCATCAGACATAGAAGGATCTGGTTGATCGACCGCGGCAACAACAATATTAAACCTCTTCAAGAATTTGTGTGAAGTCTCACCAAAGCTTTGCTTAATCACCGTAAGAATCATCACGTTCTTGGATTGAGCAATATGAACCCTAAACTGTTCGACGAATATACTAACCAAGACGTTCCCAGAATTAATCGATTCATTTCCAACTGCCGGAACCACATGACAACAATGTCAGTAAGATAGAGAGGAAAGCACTTCGCCATAACATTCTCCGAAGTCGAGAGTACTTCACGTGACACATATAACACATCAAGTGAACCGTAAGATCTTTCCTACCATCAAAAGTTTCTAGCACTGGCAATTTGAAATCCGGTGGATTTCGAGAATTTTGAATATCCTGAGTGAATGAACTACGAGTAAGGCAATCCATATGCATGAGAGAGAGGCTCCACCTCGAGTGTATGGTCGAATAATATCGGCGATCGGAGCGCCACTACCATTACGAAGCAACCGATTCCAATCATTCAATCCAACATCGGTGCCCTCGGTGTCAAGTCCAACGTTGGTGAACAGTTGAGCCCCAACAAAAATATCTGGCTCAACCCTAGCCGGAGGTGCCTCGACTGACACAAACCTAGCTTTCGAAATTATGGGAGTTCCTGCATCCAAAACTGTGTGCACTGGTGCTTGAGCGACATTACCAACACCAGAACCTGAAATTTGATTAATCAAAACCTGAGTTGAATCTTCAACGAGATTGAGGGTGTTGCCTGAGAGTCTACTGATCCAGTAATGATTTGCAGGTTGGTGTCGACACGGGATTGATCTTCAGGAATTCCCCCAAGTCCACAGCTAAACCTTGAGAAACACTAGCACTTATTCCCGCGATCCGAAACGTTCGATCCGGGCAAGAAGGGCTTCCTATCTTCGGAAATGTTCTTGTTGTTTCAACCAAGAAGTTGGATCCTTTGTCAAATCATCAACCACTCCGTCGATATCCTCACGAGTAATATAGTTCGTCGAATGTCCACTAGAGAAAACTTCCTGACATTTCTTTGTTTTTACTCCTTCTGAACGAGCCAAACTAATCTGTTTTCATTAACCATAGCGAAATCCAAGAAAAATCTGTTTTCTTAACAATCTAAAATCCAAAAACAATCCAATGCCCCTACCTGGTGCATCAAAATGTTGACGTGGATAATTAATCAACACACGCCAGCATCCGATGAGATGTGTTATGCAATAAATCCAATCGCAATCCAGATGCAGAAATGTAGAAATGTAAATAATACCAAGTTTATAGTGGTTTGGCACTGACGCCTACGTCAACTTCATGGTAACTATTCATCGTCGTTATTACAATTACAATAATATTAATCCAAGTCCAAACACTTTGAGTTTACAAAGCTATGAATGGAAAGTAGCAAAGTCCTTGCCAACTTCCTACAAGGCCCAAATAGCCATTAAAATCTAAGTCCAAAAAGCTTCAAGTATGCTCCAATGTCAAAGAAGCAAAGCCAATATCCAATCAGAATGCCAAAGCATAGTGAAATAACTTGTAAGTGAAGTTTATAGGTCCAAGAGACCTTTCAAAACCTTAGAAATCAAGTATGAAGCCATTAAAATACTCAGAGAAGAAGCTGCTCGCGTGCAGAGCCAAACAGCCAAAAGATCTCGAAATAAGACAAATCCAGAGGTATTTATAGGAGTTGGGATACGGGATTTCGTATCCCTCAAAACTCATATCTCGAGATCGGTATAGATCCGAGGATCGGTACGACTCCCGAGTACTTAGCCAAATCCAAAAACTTTTTCACTTTGAAGCTTTCCCAATCCGATGCCACGCTGCATCGCCTTCGTATTGTGTGATACGAAATAACATTTTGTACCATGGGAGTTCAAAGAAAATCAAGCCATTCAGAAATCGTCCTTTCACCTTCGTATTGCTTGATATAAAGAGCGAATGCGAAGTATATTTTCGTATCCCCCAAGGCCCAATACGAAGTAGTGTCATTTCGTATCAACATCCTTAACCTAACTTCACGAACACCAGGCAGTTTTGCTTCCCTTGAGTTGAAGAACCATCCAAGAATGTCATGCCACCTTTTCATATCCCCAAAGGGGATACGAAATCCTTGTCGAGAAACCAGAATACGAAATATACTCATATCCCGTACCTCGATGTTTTTGCCAAGTGTGAAGAACGGATACAAATTCGTATCCCCAAGCCTAATACGAAATGATGACTTCGTATCAAATGCTTGGCCAGAGCCATCCACCACTTCGTATCCGCCTCAGATATGAAAAAACCGGAAACGGCGCCACGATTTCGTATCCCTGAGTAAAGTGGGATACAAAAGAATACCGATCCGAAGAGTTGAAGTGCGAATGCTGATCCCAACGTATCGATCCAAGGATTATCGAACCATGGTTAAGCCAGTGACAACATGTCGAGCAGACCCTACCGACCCGAACAATGTCGAACCGAGATTCACTGATCTGGAATATAAACCCGTAATCCCAAGAATTTGAATACTTCGCGACTTCGATCAAATCGTTGCAAGTTTCCATGAGTTCGTACTCGAGCTTCAAGTGCTTAGAAAACTGTAAAACCGTCAGGTGACTGCCTTGGCAAAAAGGTGGGTCAACGGACTCTATAGACCTTATTATGTGATGTTCACATTATATGCAAGGTATATAATTAAATTGTGAATTCTTGCTGTTTGCAAGTAGTCTTATCAAATTTCACACACTTAGTCAAGATAGAAATAGCCCTGTATGTACATGGACCTTTGGTGTATAAAAGCTGACATAGGAATTTGAAAGGTTGTTTCCTATATAGACTTTTTATGTGATGCTCCCATTATATGCAAGGTATATAATTAAATTGTGAATTCTTGCTGTTTGCACGTACAGTCTTATCAGATTTCACACTTAGTCAAGATAGAAACAGCCCTGTATGGATATGGCAATTGTTATCTCTTTTCTTTATTTAGGATTAGCCAGATGTACATGGACATTCAGTATGTATCTAATTAATATGACTGTTGAATCAAAAGAAGGTTTGATAAGCTATTATTTCAAGCTTAGTCAACATTGTTATGGTGAATACTTATCGAGTGAAGAAACTGCATCCAGGAGCCATAGACATTTGCAGAAGTGTTGGGAATACGGAAATGTTATGCTTGTTAAATTTAAATCTTACAGTGTACACTATCAATTTGAAGTAAAGTATACAATTTTCTTCTTGTCATTTATAGCTATTTTAAAGTTAAATTGAATAGCATGGCTAGCTGACCATGTATATAACCATTCACCAATTCAGTAGGGGAAAAAAATCGATGTGTAAAAAACTGAGTCATCTAGAAGATGCTTTGGTAGCTGTGCAAGGATTGTAAAAGAAAATTTATTTTCCTTTATGATGTATGATTTAAGGCTGTGATTTATGTACTTTGAGGATTTGCCTTTATCTATGGTTAATTTTATCATTCATATCGTTATCAGAAACGATGCAAGATATATCATATCCGTTGATTAGAGAATTATTTTGAACTCAAAGTCATTTTAAGCATTGTTGTTAAGGTTTTGTGTACGGATACATTTTAGCTGTCGATGTGAATTGTTTTAGCTAGCATTTAATAGACTTTTGTCATAAACTGATGCAAGTAAATCAATTTACTTGTAAAGGATAAAAAATCCGAATTGTAGATAACTTTTCTCAACCTGATGATTTCTGCATATATTTGTTTTAACTTCAGGGGGTCTAGTATATTTTCGTCTTTCATCAAATTCTTAAAAAGCAAGGATCCTAATGATGAAACAGAGCAGGCTTTGCTTGCAGAACTGCAAGCTTTAGATGATCACCTGAAGTCTCATGTATGTATGCTGAATTTACTCTTAAAATATATTTGTCAAATTGAACTAAACTGATATAAATTCTTGTTTGAGTATAATAGTACCAAGTGTTCTCTGATCCTTTTAGGGGCCATTTATTGGTGGTGAGTGCATCTCTGCAGCTGACTTAAGTTTGGGACCTAAGTTGTATCATCTTGACATCACACTTGATCATTTCAAAGGCTGGAAAGTTCCTGACAGTTTGACAAATTTGAATGCTTACATGAAGGTATGAAATTAAGCTAAGTATGTCTGCATTGATATTTACCGTATACGGTCTATGCACAAGTAACTACTAACTAGTTTCCACACTTGTAATCTTGTGTGTTTCACCTACGTATTGTGATCATTCATAGAACCCATTTGTATTAGTTCAGTAACAAATTTAGGGCCTGGAATTTGTATGAAATAATGAAACGCAGTTTTGATGACCGGACTGTGAGTCGAATCACGTTGACCCAAGGTTTAAGGTTTTGAAAGTTCAATTAGTCAAATCATTAAAACCATGCATTTTTCTCTGGTTATATAATATGACACCCCTATTTCGTGCCACCATTTTTGCACTCCAATAATAATCACTCATTTATGTTTAAATAATGTGTGAGTGGAAGAGAGAGTTTAGTGGAGGGAGAGAGAAAGAGGATTGTGTGGTGAAAATTAGGGGTCTGAAGGGGTGTTGCGCTATTTGGGGTGCTCTTGATCCTATATATATATATATATATATATATATATATATATATATATATATATATATATATATATTGCTAGAACGCCCGAAACATTTTTTTAGCCATTTTGTGCGGATCTGATTTTGTGTGGTTCTCCTTTAGCGCAATTCAGGGGAGGTGGAAAATCCAAAGGTACCCATTACTCCTGCACAAACTGGCTAACACAAACCCGGGCAAATTAACATTTCTGATATATATATATATATATATATATATATATATATATATATATATATATATATATATATATATATATATATATCTCAAATTGCACAATATTTCACATTAATTGCATTACAGGATACACTTATCACAAATCACAAAATTCAACCTGTAAATAAAAGGTAAAATTATACATTTTAAAGTGCTAATAACCTGGGTATAGTTTTTTGGAACTACTAGTATATGCATGCATCCAAGTTTTGTTCCTTGGACATATTTTATGAATTTTTGTACCTACTCTATAACTGATATACGCAAAAGCTCATTTACTTTCATTGCAAAAATGAAATATTAAGAAAAATAATAAATAAAAGCTCATACCAAATGCTCATTAACTTTCATTGCGGTCCTCTTTGATGGAGATTAGTAAATAATAATTTCAGTTCCAAATTATCTTCGCCTTAATAATGAAGAGTGGATCAACAAACTTCTATCTGGTTGAGTTGTTGAGTACGTTTTGCAGTTGCAAAATGAAATTGAATCACTGCAGAATAAGCTTACTGAAATGCAGATTCATTATTGCTGAGATGTTAGGAGCAACAGTTAAAAATGTTTATAGCTTGATGTGTTAGGAGAGGAGGCACGCACTATCTTTTGTCAATGCATCTTTTTTAACTTCGGATGTTGTTGGATTTATGTGAATATTTGAATTTTTATTTCCATGCAATTGGACTATTATTTTGCTATAAAAAGAAAAAAAAAATACAGGAAACAGTACACTGCATCACGTAAATAGGTAACAAACTACTACATACCCATGGAACAATACGTAACATTACACGAAATAGTATGCCACATTACACGAAATAACACTTAATAAACTACGTCGAAAGAAACACACTCAAAGATTACAAACATAACGTGGAACATGACATAGAACTTACAACGGTGCACACGAAACTACTTGTTAATGCTAAATTAAAAATGATATAATGCTTAAAACATCAAACAAACATAAATCGATTACTGCTTGCACTGTCTAGGTTTAACATTTATGAGCTAACAACCATATGAATGTGCGAATATATCCATGAATTGAGAAGGATGCAATTTTATTCTAATATTTGTCAGATTTCAAACTTTGATGGGGTTATTTGAATAATGAACAGGGTTTTGATTATCAACTTGTTCTTGGTTTTTAATTTCTAGTTGAACAGCCTCAATTTGGTTTTGGATTTTCTCCATTTCAAAGAATGTGAATGTTAAAAGGATTAGGGTGAAAGTTAAAATTTGAAGGTGTAGATGAGGAAAAAGAACCTCGGGCAAGTGGTACGAACAGGGACTTACCCAAGGTTGCTAAACCTTGCATAAGTCAGCCCTGGGTAAAATCCGCTAATTAATATAATCTGCAATGAGATTACAGTACTCCGGCTTCCATCTTTGTATTCGTATTTACGCAACTGTTTCTGCTTCCAACGGTTCTCGTCGTTTACTCGTGATTGGTATGTGGGTATTCTTAGACGTTAGATGCTCGTACGCATTACAAATTTTTTTCCCTTTAATTGCACATATTATACAAGATATTGTGGTCATCTTACCAAATGTGGATATTGCAGAAATATAGAAGTAAATTAATAATTCCTAATGTTGTCTGCATGTAGCACCTGTTTAGCCGGGAATCATTTGAAAAGACCAAGGCTGCAAGAGAACATGTCATTGCTGGCTGGGCACCAAAAGTAAACCCTTGATGTTGCCATCATGTACTCTTTACTTTGTTGAAGGTGGGATGTATTCAGTTTTGATAAACTTGTCTTGTTGTTACCTGTCATGCCTAATTCTGTAAGAATTAGTGAATAAATGTCAGAAAAATATCTCTGTGATTTACCTGCTGCTTTATTAAAACTAAGATATCTGATAAAATATACTGTGTGCTAGCAAAAATAGTTCGAAGTTTGTGCAGGGGGGGGCTAATTGTCCTCCTGTATAGTATAAACATTCTGTCTCCCTCCTGTGTTTTTTTACTGTAGTTTTTATTGTTTTGGAGCATGTTCTGTGTAGCTGTTAGTGGTCTAGCCGCTTTAAATTCAACTTTAGCTGTTCAGTGTTTGTGTTGAACATCTGTTTCTTCGTTTTATATAAAAGTGGTATGTTCACTGTGAAACCAGCTGACTTTACCAAAAAAAAGTCAAATGTGTAATTTAGTAGAGTAGACACTTATTGACACGTTTTTTTATCGAAGATGTCACACGTCAAGTATTCGGTGAGCGACGTGCTCAAACGTCAAAAAGTACAAAGAAGTTAGGTCGAAGTCGCGTCGCAAATGCAAGGGGACCCGAAACCTCTATCAGATGGCCCCTGTCGGGTCCAATGAACTCCTAGTCGAGCCGTGCTCCTAACCGAAGGCGAGCCGTCAAGCGGGTTCGGGCGCAGCGCCGGTGGGGTCTGGGGCCCCACAGTCCCGGTGGTGGGCACCGCCCGATTCAAACGATTTTCTCCATGCTGAAAGCGTAGATTCCTTCATTTTGGACCAGTAAAACCGTAGGTTCCCTTACTTCGCATTCAAGAATTTCAACTCTCTCGGCAGTATGGTTTCAACCTCATCCTTTATCAATTTCGAACCTCTCCAGGGTGTTCGTAATTTCGTACCCCCTGGTGGGGTCGAAATTTCGCACCCCAAGGGGTCGAAATTTCGAACCTCCTGGTGGGGTCAAAATTTCGAACCCTCCTGGCGGGCTTGAAATTTCGATCCTTCAAGAAGGGTCGAAATTTCGAACCCTCCTGGCGGGCTTGAAATTTCGATCCCTCAAGAAGGGTTCGAAATTTCGAACCCTACTGATGGGTTCGAAATTTCGACCCCTCGGGAGGGGTGTGAAATTTCGAACCCCGCACCAGGGGGTGCGAATTTTCTGTGTTGAGCCTTGTTTTGGGTGCGAAAATTGGCTTTGATGGGTCCCACTGCTTACCTACTCCCACCTAACCTTCCTCCTATAAATACCTCAAGCCTTGGCCTTCATTGGGATCCTTCTCCCTTAGAATTTTTGGACCTTAAGTGCTCCAATCGCTTATTAATGGCTTCCAACACCTCCACCATGGCCGTTGGAGATGACATCGATAATTAAAACATGGCATGCATGTTTTCCATCAACACTTGAACATTGACAAGGACTGTTATGCTACCTTTGAACTTCATGGACATGACCACTAAACTTGGATATTGTTGACCAAGTCAACACTTCTCAACGAAGAAGAAGAAGGGCAATTTAGTCAAAGTGTAGAACAAACATATATTTTGTTATTCTATTGTAACACTTTGAACTTAGCTATTGTCCGAACTTGTACAACCTTGTAATCGACTAAAGATACGATGAATGAGGATTATAAAGTGGACGTAGGCGTTAGTGCCGAACCACTATAAAGGCTGTGTCTCCCCGTACTTTCGTCATTTACTGCTTATTTGAATAATTGTTCACACATACACATTGGGTGTTGGCGTGCGACAATTTTGCTCGTCAACATAAAAACTTAGCCACTCTTATGGATATGGAACCTTATGATATATCGTTGGGGCGTAACTCTCTTAGCGACGCGCTATATCGAGGCTCGGATATGGTGTTAAATATGCAAGGGCTGGGCCGCCATTCTCTTAGTGGCGCGCTACACCGACGCCCCGGTGTGGTGATAAGTGAGCAAGGGTCCTCGCATTTTTCTCGGCGGATGCGAGGGGCAAGGAAGCTAGTCGACGATAGTAGGGTTCGGTTAGGTAGTTGGAATGTAGGGTCCTTAACAGGAAAATTAAGAGAGATAGTGAATACTATGATTAGGAGACGGGTTAACATCTTGTGCGTTCAAGAGACTAAATGGGTGGGTCAGAAGGCGAAGGAGGTGGAGAACATTGGCTTCAAATTGTGGTATACGGGAGAAGTACATAACAAGAATGGGGTAGGCATATTGATTGACAAGAACCTTCAGAACAATGTGGTTGACGTCAGAAGACGAGGGGATAGGATCATCCTAGTTAAGCTAGTAGTTGGCGAGACAGTTTTGAATGTCATTAGCGCATATGCCCCACAGGTAGGTCTAAGTGAAGAAGCCAAAAGAAAGTTCTGGGAAGACTTGTATGTCATGATTAGGAACATGCATAGTAGCGAGAAACTTTTTATAGGAGGAGACTTTAATGGCCATGCTGGCTCATCTAGCGGGGGTTTTGAGCGATTGCATGGTGGTTTTGGATTTGGCAGTAGGAACCAAGAGGGTGAAGATATTTTGAATTTCGCTCTCTCTTTTGATCTCATGATTGCTAATACCTTCTTTAGAAAGAGGCAATCACATCTGATCACCTTCAGTAGTGGCCAACAGGCTAGCCAGATTGACTTTGTCATAACTAGAAGAGATAGTAAACGAGATTGTGTTGATTGCAAGGTCATACCTGGAGAATGTGTCGTCTCACAACACTAGCTGTTGGTATGCGTGTTTCGTCTTCGGGTAGTGAAGGATAAGAGAGCGAAGATTAGCAGGACGAAATGGTGGAAACTCAAAGGAGATGCTTCACGGGTGTTTAAAGATAGAGTGATGGGAGAAGGAGCTTGGAATGTGGAAGGAGAAGCAAATGTCATGTGGAATGCGATGACAACTTGCATTCGGAGAGTCGCCACTGAGGTATTTGGGATAACAAGAGGAAGCAAGCGAGAACCCAAGGATTCGTGGTGGTGGAATGACGAGGTGCAAAAGGCTATCAAAGAGAAGAAGGAATGCTACAAACGCATGTACCGTCATAGAAGCGAAGAGAACATGCACAGGTACAAAGTGGTAAAGAAGACTGCAAAGAAAGCAGTGAGTGAAGCAAGGGGACGAGCGTACGAAGATTTGTATCAAAGGCTAAGTACAAAGGAGGGCAAAAAAACGTTTACAGAATAGCTAGGCTACGCGAGAGGAGGACAAAGGACTTCAATCAGGTTAAATGCATTAAGGATGAGAATGATAAACTTTTGGTGAAGGAAGATGAGATAAAGAATAGGTGGAGAGAATACTTTGATAAGCTTTTCAACGAAGAAAGTGATAGCTCTTCGATCGAGCTGGAAGACTTAGCCGATAGCACCAATAGATATTTTGTGCGGAGATTTCAAGAAGCTGAGGTAAAGGGGGCGTTGAAACGTATGAAATCAGGCAAGTCAGTAGGGCCTGATGATATTCCTATTGAGGTGTGGAGATGCTTTGGAGATGCAGGGATAAGATGGCTAACTAAGTTGTTCAACAATATTTTCAAATCAAACAAAATGCTAGATGAGTGGAGGAGAAGCATTTTAGTTCCAATCTTCAAGAATAAAGGAGATATTCAAAGTTGCACAAACTATAGAGGAATTAAGCTTATGAGTCATACAATGAAGCTTTGTGAGAGAGTTTGCGAGCAGCGTTTGAGGAGGTTGACAAGTGTTTCTAGGAATCAATTTGGTTTTATGCCGAGAAGGTCAACCACTGAGGCGATTTTCTAGGTTAGACAACTTATGGAGAGATACAGGGAGCAAAAGAAAGATCTCCACATGGTTTTGATTGACCTAGAGAAAGCTTATGACAGAGTACCGAGGAGGGTTATGTGGTGGGCGCTAGAAAGGAAGAGAGTGCCATCAAAGTATATTACCCTTATTAAGGATATGTACTAGGGGGTTGTGACTAGTGTTAGGGCATGCGATGGTGAGACCAGATACTTTCCAATTAACATAGGGTTACATCAAGGTTCGGCTTTGAGCCCCTATATTTTTGCATTAGTGATGGATGAAATCACAAAAGATATACAAAGGGAGATTCCCTGGTGTATGCTCTTTGCCGATGATATTGTGCTGATTGATGAAAGTAGAATAGGGGTTAATCGACAACTGGAGTTGTGGAGGGAGACCTTGGAATCAAAGGGTTTCAGGCTTAGCAGAACTAAAACAGAGTATACGAAGTGTGAGTTTAGCAGTGTCAGGTCAGATGACAGAGATGTTACCCTGGCCGGTAGAGTAGTACCCAAGAAGGAATCGTTTCGATACTTAGGATCTATGTTGCAGTTCGATGGAGAGATTGATAAGGATGTTAGTTTTAGAATTCAAGCAGGATGGGTGAAATGACGACTAGCATCTGGCATTCTCTGTGATAGGAAGATTCCTGAGAAGCTTAAAGTAAAGTTCTATAGGACAACAATCAGACCTGCAATGTTATATGGTGCAGAATGTCGGCCTACTAAGAGGCAACACGTCCAGAAGATAAGTATAGCAGAGATGCGAATGCTGCGTTGGAGCTGTGGGCATACCAGACGAGATCGGATTAGAAATGAGGATATTTGGGAAAAACTTGGAGTTGCACCTATTGAAGAGAAGTTAGTCCAATACCGCTTGAGATGGTTTGGACATATCCAACATAGACCATACGATGCACCTGTACGCGCTGGAATTCTAGGTCGCGCCGAAGGCCCAAAGAGAGGTAGAGGTCAACCTAAAATGACATGGGAGGAGATAATAAAGAGAGATTTAAGTAACTGGAGTTTATCGGAAGAGCTGGTAGTTGATAGGAGTGCATGGAAATTGGCAATCCATGTACCAGAACCATAGTGTTTTTTTTAGACTTTATTTCACATTTACTGAACCTTTTTACTTTTTATTTACTATTTTAGATTTTATTTCACTTTTATTGAACATTTTTACTTCTTCTTCTTATTATTATTAAAAAAACCTTTATCGGACGACTTTTTATTTGATTGGTTATTTTAAACCCTTTATATATATATATATATATTATTATTATCATCATTATTAATTTTATTTTATTTCAATTTTGGGTTCCATATCTAGCCAACCCCAACTTGTTTGGGATATATGGCTTTGTTGTTGTTGTTGTTGTTGTAACATTTTGGCGTGCCAGGAACGGGACGCACAGCTTCAACCTCTGCATCGGAATAACTATTTGGATTTGTCTTCAAACCTTGGCCTTAACTTCAACTTTACTCACTTCACACCATGGGCGTTAAGCGCAAGAAGCTCCCAGCTATCACTGAAGCTCATGAAGCGATAGGAGATGAAGGAAGCCATGAACTTTCTTCGACTGAAGTTCCATCGAACTATGTCACTCGAGAAGACGTCGATGGAATGATCAAGAATTTCGCTACTAATTTGAACGCTTGACTCGAGTGATATGAAGATGCTTTCAATACCTTCCTCGATTGTATGGAAGAAAGGATAAGGAACACTTCAAGGCCGACTGGCCAGGCAGACATTATTGGGGCAAGTACCAACGTTCCCCCACCCATGACTTGGGACTTGTGGGCAATCCCATATACGAACCAACAGCTGGCGCCGCTCCTCGTAATGGTGCCGGTCCCACTAAACTCGGGGGCAACCCTAATCCCGACGTCGTTCCAGCCCGTGATGCTACTTTACTTGGACAAGTTGCGGGCTCCGCAGTGGGAAATGTTGCTCAAGCGCCGACGCATGCTGCTTTGGACGGTAGCGCTCCCATGGTTCCGGGAGCCAGGATTGCGCCTAATATGGCCCCTCAAGTTGGATTCCAACCGAACTTCCTTTTCAATCAACCGGCTTCCAACTTCGATTCAAACACTGGGGGGCACCAGTGCCGTTTTGGATAATTCAAACAGTTGCTTGCTTTTGGAAACGGGTCTGAGATTGCGGATGTCCTCCGTCGGTTCACTCGAGGCGGCGCTTCTTCTATGGACATGGATTGTGTGACTCGCAACCCGCTCTCTTTGGATATCAGGAACTCTCGAAACCCACCTGATTTTAAGCTACCAGTCTTGGATCCTTATGGCGGTCGCAAGGACCCAACCGCTCACCTCATGAGATACATTCGACATATGGAAGTTCTCTCGGCTTCGGATAATGTCATGGCTAAGTGTTTCTCGCTCTTCTTAACAGACATAGCTGCGATGTGGTACAAGCAGCTGGAGCCGGACTCCATCGCTTCTTGAAACGCTCTGATTACCCGATTTGTGAAACAGTTTAGAGTCAACATAGCTTGCCCAAAAAGCGTCATGACTCTCAATAGCATTAAGCAAAAGTCCGGCGAGACTCTGCGAAAGTTCTTGAAACGGTTCAATGTTGCGGTCGCTTCAGTCGACCGACCTTTCCATGGTTTTAATGGCCGCAGTATCTGGTGTTCTAGATTAATCTGAATTCAGGACTTCATTGCACCGGGACCTGCCAAGGGACCTTGGTGAGTTCTGCTTTGAAGCCGAAAGGTTCCTTCGATAAGAAGATGCGATGGCCAACAATAGCAAGAAGGTTGTCGATGTTAATGCTGTTAAGGACGTGAAATCTCCCGATCCTGGGAAACCTAAAGATTCTGCTCAGCAACCCCCAATGGGAATGATCACAAAAACGCTAATAGGCAACAAAGGCACTCGACCTACACGGATCTTACACACACTCTCGAGGAGATCTACCGGGAAGTTCACCATATTGCTCCCTTCAAAAAGTCTCCCGCTCGGGATCCCCCTCGACAACTAAGCAATCCCGGCCGATATTGCATATTTCATGAAACCGATAGTCATAATACAAACGACTATCGTCATCTTAAGAATGCTATTGAAGAACGTGTTAGATATGGAGAGCTGGCGCGGTTTGATCGGACCCCTCAAAGGAATCAGGACAGGCTCGAGACCAGCACTCGTCGCGGCATCATCATCAGCTAAGTCCCTCACTGGACCTGGTGTCTAGGGTCCAAGCCTCCCTAGCATCAGTATCTTATGGATCTTTGGTCTTATAGTCTTATTATGGTTTTCTATGACTCTCAAATAATGCGCTTCTCACTTATGGCTTTCTCATTTTGGCTCTCTAGGCTTAAGTGTTTGGGCTTCAGCCCATGGCATTGTATTTAAGCACCTTAGTCCTCTGGATGTATCCTTCCTTTTAGGTATTGATGAAAAGTTTACTTTTCTTGGCTTTGAATTGTGAATGGTTAAGTTTGTTTAACCATGTAATAGGAACCGGCGAGATCCAAGGCATGCTCTTCACGAACAATAAATTGTTCACTTTACTCTATGAATGAACTCAAAATCAAAAACCGGCCAAGTCCACTTACCCATGCACGAGGGCAGGCCAGCTTCCGAAGCATGCTCTTTATGGACGACGATGTGGCTTTACTAAAAAATCCCTAACTTTTATAACTTCAATAAAATTACTTCGCAAAGTAAGGACGCTTACTTGTGAAGTATGAAATCAATAACGGGATTGTAAAGTCTAATAACCGTCTATCTATCTTGGCTTCTCGTCCAACTTCGACGGGATTTCCTTTACTCGTGGCGAATGCCGGATCATGTACGATCGTTTGGATTAGTAGGTCGCCTTGTCAACGACCCCGGATCATATCGGGTAGACTTATCAGTGACACAACAAGAATATCCATTCGCGACTATCTTGTCCCCTTGTCTTACTTCGATAAGGTCGCCTTGACTCCACTTGCCAGGGTCATCTCCCTCAACGCGAGATTTCCTTGAATGCCACTTTCCAAGGTCATCTCCCTAACGTGAGATTTCCTTGAATGCCACTTGCCAGGTCCATCTCATTAAACATGAGATTTCCTTGAATGCCACTTGCCAAGGCCATCTCATTAAACGTGAGATTTCCTTGAATGCCACTTGCCAAGGTCATCTCCCTGAACGTGAGATTTCCTTGAATGCTAATTGCCAAGGTCATCTCCCTAAACGTGAGATTTTCTTGAATGCCACTTTCCGAGGTCATCTCCCTAACGTGAGATTTCCTTGAATGCAACTTGCTGAGGTCATCTCCCTAATGCGAGATTTCCTTGAATGCCACTTCTTGAGGTCATCTCACCAATGTGAGATCTCCTTGAATGCTACTCGCCAAGGCCAGCTCACTAACGTGAGGTTTCCTTGAATGCTCCAACATGCCTTGGCCATCTCACCAATGTGAGTTCTCCTTGAATGCAGTCTATCAAATCAATACGATGACTTATGGAAGCCTTGTCGGCAGCACGGCAAGAACGATCACATATGGCTATGTGTTCACCTTTTCTATGCAGGTTACTGATCTCTTCCAGTCTCTCGGATACTCTAGCTGTTCTAGCTTTCTATTAATACGATCCCAAGTGATCGTCGGATTTCTCTTCTTAATACGATCCCAAGAGATCGTGGTCTTCCACAAATATGATCCGAAGAGATCACAGAATTCCGGCTTATCGACTTCGGTTTTCTGGATAATACGATCCTTTTGTCTCATAAATATAGCAGCTCGCTCCGGACTTCTCCCAGCTTTGATCTCTTGATCTCTCTTCTCCTCGCAAAACACACCTTCCTCGGACCAAGCAAGATATGTTTTGGGGGGAAAATGTTGACACGCTTTTTTGTCGAAGATGTCACACGTCAAGTATTTGATGAGCGACGCGCTCAAGCGTCAAAAAGTATAAAGCAGTTGGGTCGAAGTCGCGTCGCAAACGCAAGGAGTCCCGAAGCCTCTATCAGGTGGCCCCTGTCGGGCCCAATGAACTCTTAGTCAAGCCGTACTCTGAGCCGAAGGCGAGCCGTCAAGTGGGTCCGGGCGCAGCGCCAGTTGGGGTCTAGGGCCCCACAGTCCCGACGGTGGGCACCGCCCGATTCATCTGATTTTCTCTATGTCGGAGTTCAGATTCCTTCACTTCGGACCAGTAAAACCGCAGGTTCCTTTACTTCGCATTCAGGAATTTCAACTCCCTGGCCAGTGTGGTTTCAACCTTATCCTTTATCAATTTCGAACCTCTCGAGGGTGTTCGAAATTTCGTACCACCTGGTGGGGTCGAAATTTTGCACCCCCTGGTGGGGTCGAAATTTCGAGCCCCTTGGTGGGGTCGAAATTTCGAACCCCCCTGGTGGATTCGAAATTTCGATCCCCCAGGGAGGGTCGAAATTTCGAACCCCACTGATGGGTTCGAAAATTCGACCCCCCAGGGAGGGGTGCAAAATTTCGAACCCCGCACTAAGGGGTCCGAATTTTCTGTGTTGGGCCTTGTTTTGGGTGCGAAAATTGGCTTTGGTGGGTCCTGCTGCTCACCTACTCCCACCTAACCTTCCTCCTATAAATACCTCAAGCCTTGGCCTTCATCCCGATCCTTCTCCGTTGGAAATTTTGGACCTTGAGAGCTCCAAACGCTCATTAATGGCTTCCAACACCTCCACCATGGCCATTGGAGATGGCATGGATAATTAAAACATGGCATGCATGTTTTCCATCAACACTTGAACATTAACAAGGATTGTTATGCTACCTTTGAACTTCATGGATATGACCACTAAACTTGGATATTATTGACCAAGTCATCACTTCTCAACAAAGATTAAGAAGGGAAATTTAGTCAAAGTGTAGAACAAACATATATTTTGTTATTCTATTGTAACACATTGAACTTAGCTATTGTCTGACCTTGTAATCGACTAAAGACATGATGAATGAGGATTATAAAGCGGATGTAGGCGTTAGTGCTGAACTACTATAAAAGCTATGTTTCCTTGTACTTTCATCATTTACTGCTTATTTGAATAATTGTTCACACGTACACATCGGGTGTTGGCATGCGACAATTTTTCTCGTCAACAACACTGAAAGGAGCTAGGTCGTATTACAACAAGTTTAAATGGATGGGTCTTGTTTTTTGTTTTTAAGTTTAGATATTTGTTGGATCTGTAAAGTCTAAATTAAATTTTGATCCATTCTAAAATTGTTTTACATAAAATCTTATTTTATTTTAATTTGTTTAAAAAAGAGTTTTATTTAATTCAAATTTAGCTTACTATTTGTATTAAATACAGTATGCGTACGTGTGCAATATAAGTATAGTACATGGTTTATGTGTAGTTTATAGGTGTTGGAATTATCATCGCAATACATCATTTACATTTGTCATTTGTTGCGCTCTCCCTCCCTCTCTTTCCCCCTCTCCTGTTGAATCTCGCTATATAGCGTTTTGACAATGACAACTATACATAAGCATATATATTATCATCTAACCTCGTTTTGCACGAAGATATTCGACAAACAGATTCAAGAACACCAAAATGAAGATTGAATATGTTGTAAGGGTCTGTTAGTCCTAGATATTCATGTTAAAGTCTTCCTTAATGATTACACACACCCACATATCTTATATATATATATATATGTTTTCATATTCAAAAGAGGCAAAGAATATATTTTGCCTAGAAAACATACCACTACACCAGAAATGCCAATTTGGCAGTGCTCATGGCCGTATCAAAATCGATTTGATACGGTTTTAAGCCGTATCAAAAAATGGCGTCTCTGTTGCTTTGATACGATTTTAAGCCGTATCAAAATCATAAATTGATACGGCTTAAAACCGTATCAAATTACCAATTTGATACGGTTTTAAGCCATATCAATTTATGATTTTGATACGGCTTAAAACCATATCATATTTCTCAATTGATACGGCTTAAAACCGTATCAAGTTAGCATGCTGGCACTGTCAACTTCATAAATCGATACGGTTTTAAGCCGTATCAAATGTAAAAAAAACATTATTCAACTAGAATATGAATGATCAATAACATGAACAAAAAGCTGACCAGACCTATCAATATGAATAAAACAAACAATTTTGAAGCATTTTGCCTTTTACATTATTAATGTTTTAAACAAAACAATACATGTGCATAACAACTCAAATATTCAAATACATAAAACAATACTGTCCAGTTTTCTGTCATGTCCCCTTCTCCACCAGCAAATGAACATGTCCAATTTCCTGTCCAGACAAATGACACTAACAACGTTAGGTGATTGAAAGTAGCATTTTATATCTAACTGACTAGTCGCGAACTCGGTTCGAAACTATGTTTGCAAACTGGGTTCGAAACGAGTTTGCTGCAAACTCAGTTCCGGAACTGAGTTTGCGAACTCAGTTCCGGAACTGAGTTTGTGAACTCGTTCTAGAAACTGAGTTTGCGAACTCAGTTCTGAGTTTGCGAACTCAGTTCCGAGTTTGCGAACTCGTTCCGGAACTGAGTTTGCAACAAACTCAGTTTCAAACTGAGTTCGCAAACTCGTTTAATTGCCATTGCAAGTATAACAAACAGTTCAAGAAGCGGTTTTATTTGTAAGTATAACATACCATTGCAGTTTGCTGTAATAATAACTCTTTCATTTAATTGCCATTTACTTCGTACCAGCTATTTGTAGGTACTTGTGCACCTGAATAAGGGTGCTGCATATGCTTGTACCCGACGGACCGAAGAATAATGGACGGTCATATATTAGAAAACCAATTGTCAAGTATGTCTTTTCTCTTCATGTTATTCTAATGCAGTAAATGAATCCCAATCAAAACATAATCATATCAACCTTTTATTATTTAAATGCATGATACATGTTAACAGACACATGCAATCACCATCTTGGTGTTAATTATCTAAATTGTGCAACATCTTATTATAAATATGCTTTTGATGTTTAGGCTCGTATGTAATATGAAAAGGTTACAACAATAAGATATGATACAAAATTAATTTTTCAAAAGGAAAAAAGAAAAAAATAATATAGCTTCTATTTCTTGCTTCAATGGAGAAAAAAAATTCTAGCAATTCAAATTATAACTGCTAATCTTCACCAAGTTTACATAAAAGTAAAAAAAAAGTTTCCAGCTTTCTAAACATATTGATAAAATGTATTTTCTGAAGCAGAAAATGCTTTGCATTAGCCAAAAAAGAGATTCCATGCAGTTTAAGAATTGGGGATGAAGAAACAGACTTATTTACCGGTAAATAGTTCGGGAGATTTACAAGCCCAGTGTCAGCTAATAAGCTTCCAAACTATATGTGCATATCCTGAAATAATGATGCATGGTCAGTAGGTTCAAATGTTGCAACTTGTGAAATATTTGGAGCATTGGACTCATGTCATGATTGGTCCAATAACAAGTGCAGTAAATCATAGTAATGCCTATCTACAAAATGTTTACTTATCAGGACAAAAACAAATGAAAACAAAGTGACGGCCAGTAAGCAAGTAATCCATTATATGAGAAAAGATAATTTAGAACAAGTAAAGATGATTTATAAAACTTGAACCAAATGCTGACATTCTAAGAACCGATACAATCATACAAAGGAGTAAACTACTCTAGAACACTGAAACATGGCTAAAAAGAATTCAAAATGACTAACCTAACCATATACATCACCGAACTGTTTATAAAGAATGAATGAGTATATCTTTCTAGTGGAAGAGAAAAATCGGGATTTCTTCGTGTAGATTTTGATTTATGTCCAAATCAAATATTTAGAAAAACAGCGGTATATTCGTTCGTGGCCATAACGGTTATTTAAAAATATTTAAATATCGGGTTTGAATTTAGACAAGGTTCTTTTGAGACGTAGTGATAATTTATTTTTTAGAATTTTACTGTAATTTTTAATTAATTAAATAAGCAACTTTTTATTTGGAGCATTATGCACCCTGTACCAATATTTTGGGGTCTCACAATATGAGTTAATCTACCGATATTATTATATTTTCGGGATCGTGGCACCGAGCTCAATACGACGGTATACTAAAACACCTATGAGAACTCGACCTTCTCTAAAAACCTGGGGGGTTGTAATGAGGAGGGAGTCAGAATGACAAGATTCTAGTGAATAGAAAATGTACAACATAGATTATAAAACATAGATGTATCCCATTAGGTTTAACCCAAGATGCATGCCTACCAAGGTTAGTGATTCTAGCCCAACCTTGTAGATATAATTACGTTTGAATCTAACTACCCTTTCTAGGGTAGACTTCCCAAAATATGATACCGAGATAAAACCTTAATGCATATATTTATGGAGCCTTTGTACCAAAATATGGCTGGTTATTTAATCAAGAGTGAACCCCTAATTATGAAGTTTTTATATATATATATATATATATATATATATATATATATATATGTCCTCATTCACTCATCCTTTATATTTTAATGCCTCGCTATTAATGATAGATATGGTGGATTCTCCCTGGTCGCTTAAGACCATAGGCAGACCTATTGGTCACCTATTATTCCTTGATAATATATTAAACGTTAACACAAATTAGAGGGCACTAGCTACAGCCCCTAACAGTTAAGGCTTCCGTCATTCACACATATGCGGTTGCCCCGTGTAAGGTGAGGGATGGTATTATATTGCTCGCAATATACTATTTAGCTGACCTTATTGTATAACCTTCTTAGTTGATTACTACTTTGTGAAGGCCTGAAATTTCGCTCGATCCGAATCAGTCGTTAAACCGATCTAGACCGTTTGAAACCCCCGATCGTTTGAGAACAGGACAAATCAGAACACAGACGGAAGAACATTTCATTGTTATTACAACAATTCCATTAGATACAAGAATATACAGAGTATAAATGAAGAAATTACATTTGATAAATATCAGAGATTACAATAAATTACATAGCAGTGGAAAATAATGCAAAGCACAACTGAAGGTGATATACGGATACAGAGCTTTCCGGATATCATTCCAGCTGTAAACCAGGATCCTGTGAATATAAATCTGCAAAACCAAAACTACTAGCTGCCCGTGTCGAAAATAGGGGCACCCAGAGTTTAGGTTAAAATAATAAACTCCAGGTCAGTCATGTGACTGGTGTGAGAACTAAAACAGTTATTAATATTGGTTTTAAAGTTAGGTAAATCAAGGGACTACGCCGTATAACACAGAACGGGTTTCCTCCCAAGAATACCAGTGCATAGAACAAACAGCGCAATGCTAAATAAAGAAAAATGAAGCTGTTATAAGACCCAGGTCCCATCACACAATGCAACGCAAGCCGGAGGATAGGGTTTTCCCTTATAACAGCCAAAGCATGCTTGATACGTTTAAAACACATTATCTGATACTATTATAGGTGTATAGTGTCAAAATAATTTCAATCATAAGTATCAATCATAGGCGGCATAGCTACCATCTACTATGTCGCCATACTAGTTCTACAATTAAAACCGAATTACACGTATTGGAAATTGGATTTCCGTCATGAGTCGAGGCAAGGGGCAAGCTCCTCTCCGCTTCGAGACACTCTAGCAAATGCCTCGGGACTACACATTCTGGGCAACCCCGGATGCGGCTGGGCCGGTCCTCTCTTACGTTTGAGGATTGGCAATTCTTGAACACACGTTTCCCGGTCCTTACAGACCTAATATCGAGGCGCCTCATTCCAACAACCACAAAGGTGAAAATTATATAAATGTCAGGGCTGGTAAGTCACTGACACCACCAAAGCTAGAAAGAAACGTCGTGCTCTCCCAGCAGTCCGTATCCCGTTTTTAACTCATACCGAGGTGTGAGGCTCGCGAATTCACGTTATACACAAAGCTGCCACGTAGGCCGTGCTTTGATCATCAACCACAAGACTTTGCTTTTCAACAGAAGCCTTGATCATTGCATCTCAGCGTGCCACACAGGCAATTCATGTCATGCGATTGATATCTATCGATATATAACCTCTAAGCTCGTACGTCTCAGAGAAGGGCGTTAAGAAAGAGAATAAATTCTCCGCTGCCAAACAGATATATATTTAACAGAAATCAATCAACACAAAATAAAATCCAATGTCAGACACACAATCCATTTACAAGTTCGTTCTGGGTCTGAACGAAACCGGAGGCACTTTCCTCGCATATCCATCGATCTCCAAGTACGTCTGGACGACCACCAACTATTTCCATCCTCTTGGGTGTACTGCCCAATCAGGATCGTCAGTAGTTATCCAAATGATGTGAAGACTTCCAGTCTTCAACCACCGTCTTCATCTTCGACTTATCGTCGAATCGGTTATTCAGAATGGGTGTAAACCCGGCCTTTCCGAACAACCCACGTATATTAAAAACAGATGTTACACAAATACAACATATGCCTCATTCCAATTCATATTCTCAGGGAAAGGTTCCCATTAATTTTATCCAAGATAAATTCTTTAAAATTTATCCTTTAATCTTCCTTTGGATGTCATTTCAAACCAAATTATGGTTTTCTAAACTAGTCGAGATTAGCGAACCACACCGAAGTAATTATTTATTTTATTTCCCAATCCTAACCTATTCATCCCCTGAAGCAAAACTGGTAATACTCCATATCTAACACCACGGTGTTATCGATAAAATTAATTACCATTTCACGTTCAAATCTAATTAAAGATTTAACTATCGCTTGGAGCAAAACTGGTGATACTCCATTCTCGCTCATTTTCCAAATTTTATAATTTAAATTATCAATTCACATTTCAATCTAATTGCAGATTCATTAAAACTCCTTTTACTGGGTTAGAGAACTAATGTCATTTAAAACACAGTTCACGACAAACCCAAATCACATTCTATTTATTATCGGGTTAAAGAACAAATGTTATTTAAAACACTATTCACGACAAACCCACAAATCAATTCTATTTAAAATCCATTTCAAATCTAATTTATTTATTTAAAAAAAAAATGGGTTTTAATCTTAGTTCAAAACTAGTTCGTTTCGATAAAAATCAATTTTTTTTCTTTTCAAATATGGAGTTTTTCATCCCAATTTTTCCCAAATCATTTCTTATGATTTTACACAAATTACTGATATTTTTAATAATTTTATCAAGGCCCATACAGTCGATTTCCATCAACGGCCATCGAACTGCACTTACAGCGACCTTTTTCAAATTTGATTTGGACGTACCACCAAATCCAACCGTTAGATTTTGAATTTCTAATATTCATTAGAAAGCTCTTTTCGATACGAACCCAACGGTTCCGGTTTTAGGAGAATCCGACGGTAGGATCTCCCGTAATATCCGTTTGAAATAAATGGTCGAAATTCACGAAAGGCCGCGGCGCGTTCTATTCAGGCCATTATATTATATATATAATATATATTTCATCGATTTCTATTTAAAACGAATTTTATAAATAGTTTTGAATTCGTTTCAAAAACATTTTCAACGTCCATTTCAATTCAAATCAAAATTGAATTTTTCCTTATAAATTCCTTTTAGAATTCATTTCAATTCAATTCAAATTTAAATTCAATTTGAATTCATTATATATTCAATTCAATTCAAATTCGTTATATATTCAATTCAATTTCAAATTCGTTTTATATTCAATTCAATTCGAATTCGTTTTTTATTCAATTCAATTCAAATTGGTTTTCTATTCAATTCAATTTTAAAAACGAATATAATCGATATAAATATCGTTCACGTCAAAATGGCGTCAATCTAATCAACACGGCTTCATATATTTCTATTTTCAAATATTCTATTTCAAATATTTCTATTATCAAAATATTTCGTTCAACACATGACTAATCTCAACGGATGAGTACTGTCAACACATGAACCTTTATTTTATATTGATAAAGATGTAAATTTTATTATTAAAATATTTCGTTCAACACATGACTAATCTCAACGGATGAGTACGGTCAACACATGAACCTTTATTTTATAATATTTTTTATTTTCTAAATTGGAATGAGGCCCAATCAATTACCATATAAAGTTAATTATATGGATTCCATACAACACATGTATATAATAGCAACGATAAACAGTCAACCATCATCCAAAGTGCACTACACTGTATAAGCATCAAATATAAATATCTAACGCTTATAACAGCCTGTCAATCAATCGATCGACATATTTAATCAATCAGGATGAGTGAACTTCAAAATTCATCCCAACACCCGTGTGGGGTTTCAAATCAACAAACACAGATTTTATTTGTGCAGTTGGGCGATGTGTAAAATTTATCGTCTCAATCAATGTCCTTCAAATAGGTGTACATAAACAAACCGTCCGGTTTGTAAATGAATATTTATTTATTCACATTCACGTTAAAAATTATATTTTTAACGATAAAATATTTTATTTCAACACATGAATTTCTATTCAGTTCATTTACACAATAAAAATGATATTTTTATTTTTCTAACATATTTTAGAAAATTTCGACGGCATAACGGCACGATACTAGAAACGGGACAAGGCCTAGCCTTATCCCCGGTCTAGTGAAGGCCCACGCCATTCACGCATCAATCAAATCAATTTCATTTCACCAAACAATTCAATTCAAACCAAATAATCTAACCAACTACACAACCAAACCATAAACAAACAAGCCATCCATGGTCTGTGGATGACGGGTGTCGGGTGCTACTAAACACCGTCTGCATCCTAGTATATATATATATAACTAGAATAAGAAATTGAAGAGTGAGAAGTTCTCACCGATAACTATCCAATACCACGACTCTTCGTTGATAGAAATCTTCATCGTTATCGCATCTTTGTCATCTTCGTTGCCCGTAGCCACTACATATATAAAAATCACATTTTTATTTGTTCACTTTCAATTTAAAAAATCATATTTTTATAATCACTTCATATATTTAAAAATCGAATTTTTACTACGCTATTCAATATATAAAATTCGAATTTTTACTTTGTTATTCAATATATAAAAATCGAATTTTTACTTCGTTATTCAATATATAAAAATCGAATTTTTACTTTGTTATTCAATATATAAAAATCGAATTTTTACTTCGTTATTCAGTATATAAAAATCGAATTTTTACTTCGTTATTCAATATATAAAAATCGAAATTTTACTTCGTTATTCAATATATAAAAATCGAATTTTTACTTGGCTATTCTCTATATAAAGACTCCGCCTTTTCAACTATATCATTATAAAAATCACATCTTTATTTTTCTACACATATAAAGATGCTATTTTTAATATTCCTCTCATGTAAAAATTATATTTTTAATTCTCTACATAAACAAAAATCATATTTTTACATCTTCTATATAGTAAAGATTATATTTTTAATACTTTAAAAATATAAAAATCATATTTTTAATTCTTTAAAAATATAAAAATCATATTTTTTGACTGAATAAAATCTTTTCTTCACCAACATCATAGGTAAAAACTGATTTTAACAATTCTTTTTAAATTAAACTAAACGAATTTCATAAAACAAATTAAATAATATATATATATATAAACTTACAGCGAATGAGGGAGAAGAGGAATCGGAGGGGGGCTCGATTGGCGCTGGTGGCGGTCACGTCGGCGAGGGGGGGGGGTTCCAGACTAGGGCGAAGCAGGGGGGGTTCCAGGCTAGGGCGCAGCAGGGGGGGTCTTCGATCGGTGGCGCATAGGGTTGGGGTTGGGGGGTGTTGCGGTCGAGGCAGAGGAGGAAGAAGGTGAAGCAGCGGCGGCGGCAGCACAGGAGGGGGGGGGGGGGGCGGATCCGCTCTGGCGCGGGAAAGGGGGGGAGCTGCGCCACCGCGACGGCGGCGAGCGGCTCATCGGGGAGGGCGGCGGCTCCTCCCCGCTTCGTCTTCTTCTTCCTTTTTTTATTTTTTTTCTGCTGAAATCGAAGAAAGAGGGGGGGCAACGGGTTTAAAGGGAAGGGAGAGAGAATTTTTAATTATTAATTATTTAATTATTTTATTTTAAACCAAAAAGCAACTTTTATTTTCGACCTCAAAACGAGGCCCACCGCCTGTCGTCCATAGCGAATTACCCCCATTCCGAACACAATGGGATATATATCGCAGGCTGATTCGATCGTTTCGATCAGTTTCCGTTAAAATCAACATATAACTCTATATATTGAATTTGAACGCGCATTTGAATTTACTGGGGTCACATACTAACTCTATAAATCCCAGAAAAATATTTTCTAGCTTCGTATTGACGATACGGTTCTAACAAAATTAGTTTCGTCGAATTCTGAGACCGTTGGAAAAATGGCCAATTTCCAGTCGATTAAAATCAATTGAAACTGGTCAAACGCGTTTTCCTCTGCCACGCTCACATATTGATTCAAAAAATTATGAAATTTGGAATCTAGCAATAAATTGACATCACGGACCCAACAAAAGTGGTTTCGCCGAAATCCGAGGTCGTTTGCAAAATGCCTATTTTTAAGGGCCTGAATTTCATAGCGACTATTCAGAATTTTCAACTGGACATATCTTTTGATCCCCGTTATGAAATTTTGATTTTTCGGATTCGTTGGAAAGATATTCACGAATAGATCCTATTATTTTTGGTTTCGCTAAAATCCGGATTGTTTTGCACCCGGTACGTTCAATTGAAGTTTGAAATCGAATTATCGAACTACCGCGCCATTTTCAATTCTATTTATAATTATATAAAATTATTTTTATTCTAACGACGGCGTATATAATATATACGTTCGAATTATATTCAAAATAAATTTTCATTGATATTATTTAAAATAATCTATTTTAAATATTCAAAATTCGGTAAAATTGCCAAAATAAAAATTTTAAACTGGTTCAGAATTTCCGGGTAATTACAATCTCCCCCACTTAAAACTTTTCGTCCCCGAAAAGGAACAAAGTCGAAAGTGGTTTGATCAACCAACTCTACGTTCGATCTGGCTTCCATTCTCCAACTTTTCAGTTTATGAGAATTTTCAAATTCTTCAAAAATTTGGCTAACACCCTAAATTTTCAAAAAAATTCGCCATAACCTCCTCTGCACCGGGAGCCACGGGAAAATCCCGAAATTGCCATATAGGCCTTCTGATCTCAAAAAGAAAAAGAAAAAGCCAAGCGGCTTGCCAATAGGCTCATAAAATCATCATCACCCAAACACAACAGTAAATTATAGTAAACATGTACCTATTTGTCGGGCAAACAAATTTTATTCTCTGGCTCTAGCCTCCTTGCTATGACCTGTTCAATGTAAGTACATGTATATGCAAGCAAATGCGACCAATTTTCAATACAATTCAATATTTGATTCAATTAGGCTAAATGGTTCAAAATTATCAAACAAATGAACAAACAACACAACCATCAATCAATTTGTGGATTTAACATTTCAAATTCATAATCTGATATATATACAGAAAATCCCATTTTTGATGCCAAACCACAACAATAAACCTATCTATATTAGTTTTGGTTCTCACACCAGTCTAATGGAAATATATAGATATCACACCTTCGAAACACGAAAATAAATACTAGTGATGGCACGCCATCATCAGAATCATGTCCGGGCGACTAGAATGTGATTCTATATCTATCTAATATATTAAAACTTCGAATATACGTTCATGACGCGTATATGCAAAATCTTTATATATTGGACTGTCCAAATTCAAAATAAATAAATATTCAAATACGTAGAATTGATTTAAATTTTCAAAACAAAAATTGTTATCATTTGAAAAATATACTCTTCACACTCGTTCTAGGATACTACTGATCCTATCTCTAACGAGTCATTCTAATTGGATATTACTAATCCAATATCTGATGAATTCTTTGTAGGGTTCTAATGTGTCTTGTTCTCGAGCTCTGTAAACCAAAGCTCTGATACCAAATGTGACGGCCTGAAATTCGCTCGATCCGAATCAGTCGTTAAACCGATCTAGACCGTTCGAAACCCCTGATCGTTTGAGAACAGGACAAATCAGAACACAGACGGAAGAACATTTCATTGTTATTACAACAATTCCACCAGATACAAGAATATACAGAGTATAAATGAAGAAATTACATTCGATAAATATCAGAGATTACAATAAATTACATAGCAGCGGAAAATAATACAAAGCACAACTGAAGGTGATATACGGATACAGAGCTTTCCGGATATCATTCCAGCTGTGAACCAGGATCCTGTGAATATAAATCTGCAAAACCAAAACTACTAGCTGCCCGTGTCGAAAATAGGGGCACCTAGAGTTTAGGTTAAAACAATAAACTCCAGGTCAGTCATGTGACTGGTGTAAGAACTAAAACAGTTATTAATATTGGTTTTAAAGTTAGGTAAATCAAGGGACCACGCCTTATAACATGGAACGGGTTTCCTCCCAAGAATACCAGTGCATAGAACAAACAGCGCAATGCTAAATAAAGAAAAATGAAGCTGTTATAAGACCCAGGTCCCATCACACAATGCAACGCAAGCCGGAGGATAGGGTTTTCCCTTATAACAGCCAAAGCATGCTTGATACGTTTAAAACACATTATCTGATACTATTATAGGTGTATAGTGTCAAAACAATTTCAATCATAAGTATCAATCATAGGCGGCATAGCTACCATCTACTATGTCGCCATACTAGTTCTACAATTAAAACCGAATTACACGTATTGGAAATTGGATTTCCGTCATGAGTCGAGGCAAGGGGAAAGCTCCTCTCCGCTTCGAGACACTCTAGCAAATGCCTCGGGACTACACACTCTGGGCAACCCCGGATGCGGCTGGGCCGGTCCTCTCTTACGTTTGAGGATTTGCAATTCCTGAACACACGTTTCCCGGTCCTTACAGACCTAATATCGAGGCGCCTCATTCCAACAACCACAAAGGTTAAAAGTATATAAATGTCAGGGCTGGTAAGTCACTGACACCACCAAAGCTAGAAAGAAACGTCGTGCTCTCCCAGCGGTCCGTATCCCGTTTTTAACTCATACCGAGGTGTGAGGCTCGCGAATTCACGTTATACACAAAGCTGCCACGTAGGCCGTGCTTTGATCACCAACCACAAGACTTTGCTTTTCAACAGAAGCCTTGATCATTGCATCTCAGCGTGCCACACAGGCAATTCATGCCATGCGATTGATATCTATCGATATATAACCTTTAAGCTCGTACGTCTCAGAGAAGGGCGTTAAGCAAGAGAATAAATTCTCCGCCGCCAAACAGATATATATTTAAAAGAAATCAATCAACACATAATAAAATCCAATGTCAGACACACAATCCATTTACAAGTTCGTTCTGGGTCTGAACGAAACCGGAGGCACTTTCCTCGCATATCCATCGATCTCCAAGTACGTCTGGACGACCACCAACTATTTCGATCCTGTTGGGTGTACTGCCCAATCAGGATCGTCAGTAGTTATTCAAACGATGTGAAGACTTCCAGTCTTCGACCACCGTCTTCATCTTCGACTTATCGTCGAATCGGTTATTCAGAATGGGTGTAAACCCGGCCTTTCCGAACAACCCACGTATATTAAAAACAGATGTTACACAAACACAACATATGCCTCATTCCAATTCATATTCTCAGGGAAAGGTTCCCATTAATTTTATCCAAGATAAATTCTTTAAAATTTATCCTTTAATCTTCCTTTGGATGTCATTTCAAACCAAATTATGGTTTTCTAAACTAGTCGAGATTAGCGAACCACACCGAAGTAATTATTTATTTTATTTCTCAATCCCAACCTATTCATTCCATGAAGCAAAACTGGTAATACTCCATATCTAACACCACGGTGTTATCGATAAAATTAATTACCATTTCACGTTCAAATCTAATTAAAGATTTAACTATCGCTTGGAGCAAAACTGGTGATACTCCATTCTCGCTCATTTTCCAAATTTTATAATTTAAATTATCAATTCACATTTCAATCTAATTGCAGATTCATTAAAACTCCTTTTACTGGGTTAGAGAACTAATGTCATTTAAAACACAGTTCACGACAAACCCAAATCACATTCTATTTATTACCGGGTTAAAGAACAAATGTTATTTAAAACACTGTTCACGACAAACCCACAAATCAATTCTATTTAAAATCCATTTCAAATCTAATTTATTTATTTAAAAAAAAATGGGTTTTAATCTTAGTTAAAAACTAGTTCATTTCGATAAAAATCAATTTTTTTCTTTTCAAATATGGAGTTTTTCATCCCAATTTTTCCCAAATCATTTCTTGTGATTTTACACAAATTATTGATATTTTTAATAATTTTATCAAGGCCCGTACAGTCGATTTCCATCAACGGCCATCGAACTGCACTTACAACGACCTTTTTCAAATTTGATTTGGACGTATCTCCAAATCCAACCGTTAGATTTTGAATTTCTAATATTCGTTAGAAAGCTCTTTTCGATACGAACCCAACGGTTCCGGTTTTAGGAGAATCCGACGGTCGGATCTCCCGTAATGTCCGTTTGAAATAAATGGTCGAAATTCACGAACGGCCGCGGCGCGGAGCGTTCTATTCAGGCCATTATATTATATATATATAATATATAATATATATTTTGTCGATTTCTATTTAAAACGAATTTTATAAATAGTTTTTAATTCGTTTCAAAAACATTTTCAACTTCCATTTCAATTCAAATCGAAATTGAATTTTTCCTTATAAATTCCTTTTAAAATTCATTTCAATTCAATTCAAATTTAAATTCAATTTGAATTCATTAGATATTCAATTCAATTCAAATTCGTTATATATTCAATTCAATTTCAAATTCGTTTTATATTCAATTCAATTCGAATTCGTTTTCTATTCAATTCAATTCAAATTGGTTTTCTATTCAATTCAATTTTAAAAACGAATATAATCGATATAAATATCGTTCACGTCAAAATGGCGTCAATCTAATCAACACAGCTTCATATATTTCTATTTTCAAATATTCTATTTCAAATATTTCTATTATCAAAATATTTCGTTCAACACATGACTAAACTCAACGGATGAGTATTGTTAACACATGAACCTTTATTTTATATTGATAAAGATGTAAATTTTATTATTAAAATATTTCGTTCAACACATGACTAATCTCAACGGATGAGTACGGTCAACACATGAATCTTTATTTTATAATATTCTTTATTTTCTAAATTGGAATGAGGCCCAATCAATTACCATATAAAGTTAATTATATGGATTCCATACAATACATGTATATAATAGCAACGATAAACAGTCAACCATCATCCAAAGTGCACTACACTGTATAAGCATCAAATATAAATATCTAACGCTTATAACAGCCTGTCAATCAATCGATCGACATATTTAATCAATCAGGATGAGTGAACTTCAAAATTCATCCCAACACCCGTGTGGGGTTTCAAATCAACAAACACAGATTTTATTTGTGCAGTTGGGCGATGTGTAAAATTTATCGTCCCAATCAATGTCCTTCAAATAGGTGTACATAAACAAACCATTCGGTTTGTAAATGAATGTTTATTTATTCACATTCACGTTAAAAATTATAGTTTTAACGATAAAATATTTTATTTCAACACATGAATTTCTATTCAGATCATTTACACAATAAAAATGATATTTTTATTTTTCTAACATATTTTAGAAAATTTCGGCGGCATAACGGCACGATACTAGAAACGAGACAAGGCCTAGCCTTATCCCCGGTCTAGTGAAGGCCCACGCCATTCACGCATCAATCAAATCAATTTCATTTCACCAAACAATTCAATTCAAACCAAATAATCTAACCAACTACACAACCAAACCATTAAACAAACAAGCCATCCATGGTCTGTGGATGACGGGTGTCGGGTGCTACTAAACACCGTCTGCATCCTAGTATATATATATAACTAGAATAAGAAATTGAAGAGTGAGAAGTTCTCACCGATAGCTATCCAATACCACGACTCTTCGTTGATAGAAATCTTCATCGTTATCGCATCTTTGTCATTTTCGTTGCCCGTAGCCACTACATATATAAAAATCACATTTTTATTTGTTCACTTTCAATTTAAAAAATCATATTTTTATAATCACTTCATATATTTAAAAATCAAATTTTTACTACACTATTCAATATATAAAATTCGAATTTTTACTTTGTTATTCAATATATAAAAATCGAATTTTTACTTCGTTATTCAATATATAAAAATCAAAATTTTACTTTGTTATTCAATATATAAAAATCGAATTTTTACTTCGTTATTCAATATATAAAAATCGAATTTTAACTTCATTATTCAATATATAAAAATCGAATTTTTACTTGGCTATTCTCTATATAAAGACTCCGCCTTTTCAACTATATCATTATAAAAATCACATCTTTATTTTGCTACACATATAAAGATGCTATTTTTAATATTCCTATCATGTAAAAATTATATTTTTAATTCTGTACATAAACAAAAATCATATTTTTACATCTTCTATATAGTAAAGATTATATTTTTAATACTTTAAAAATATAAAAATCATATTTTTAATTCTTTAAAAATATAAAAATCATATTTTTTGACTGAATAAAATCTTTTCTTCACCAACATCATAGGTATAAACTGATTTTAACAATTCTTTTTAAATTAAACTAAACGAATTTCATAAAACAAATTAAATAATATATATAAAAACTTACAGCGAATGGGGGAGAAGAGGAATCGGAGGGGGGCTCGATTGGCGCTGGTGGCAGTCACGTCGACGAAGGGGGGGGGGGGGGGTTCCAGACTAGGGCGAAGCAGGGGGGTTCCAGGCTACGGCGCAGTAGGGGGGGTCTTCGATCGGTGGCGCATAGGGTTGGGGTTGGGGGGTGTTGCGGTCGAGGTAGAGGAGGAAGAAGGTGAAGCAGCGGCGGTGGCAACACAGGAGGGGGGGGGGATCCGCTCTGGCGCGAGAAAAGGGGGAGCTGCGCCACCGCGACGGCGACGAGGGGGTCATCGGGGAGGGCGGCGGCTCCTCCCCGCTTCGTCTTCTTCTTCCTTTTTTTATTTTTTTCTGCTGAAATCGAAGAATGAGGGGGGGGGGGGCAACGGGTTTAAAGGGAAGGGAGAGAAAATTTTTAATTTTTAATTATTTAATTATTTTATTTTAAACCAAAAAGCAACTTTTATTTTCGACCTCAAAACGAGGCCCACCGCCTGTCATCCATAGCGAATTACCCCCATTCCGAACACAATGGGATATATATCGCAGGCTGATTCGATCGTTTCGATCAGTTTCCGTTAAAATCAACATATAACTCTATATATTGAATTTGAACGCGCATTTGAATTTACTGGGGTCACATACTAACTCTATAAATCCCAGAAAAATATTTTCTAGATTCGTATTGACGATACGGTCCTAACAAAACTAGTTTCGTCGAATTTTGAGACCGTTGGAAAAATGGTTAATTTCCAGTCGATTAAAATCAACTAATACTGGTCAAACGCGTTTTCCTCTGCCATGCTCACATATTGATTCGAAAAATTATGAAATTTGGAATGTAGCAATAAATTGACATCACGGACCCAACAAAAGTGGTTTCGTCGAAATCCGAGGTCGTTTGCAAAATGCCTGTTTTTAAGGGCCTGAATTCCATAGCGACTATTCAGAATTTTCAACTGGACATATCTTTTGATCCCTGTTATGAAATTTTGATTTTTTGGATTCGTTGGAAAGATATTCACGAATAGATCCTATTATTTTTGGTTTCGCTAAAATCCAGATTGTTTTGCACCCGGTATGTTCAATTGAAGTTTGAAATTGAATTATCGAACTACCGCGCCATTTTCAATTCTATTTATAATTATATAAAATTATTTATATTCTAACGACGGCGTATATAATATATATGTTCGAATTATATTCAAAATAAATTTTCGTCGATATTATTTAAAATAATCTATTTTAAATATTCAAAATTCGCTAAAATTGCCAAAATAAAAATTTTAAACTGGTTCAAAATTTCCGGGTTATTACATACTTCCCGTAGGATAGGTAGCCATATCTGACATTAATTTAAATTTCCAGGTTTGGGTAGCTCCAGGCACACATGCCATTTAAGACCCCTAAACTGAAAGACCTACTCCCAGGTGGACTCTTCAACCCCAGCCGCTTATGACCTAGGAAGCGGACTATACGCGAAGGTTATTAAGTACGTACCCCATTAGTCTTTTATACCTTTCCCTATCGGGATAAAGTAGGCTACGTTTTTGAGTCTATCCCGTGTAGTTTCTCTTCACAGAAATACTACATGCACACGATTTATCATCATGGGCTCTTGTAGTTAACAATTTTTTACATCATTAACCTACTAATTCCAACTCTAACTTTTAATTAAAAATTCTCTATTAACTAATATAAATAAGGAAAGTTGTATCCTCTTTACCCTAGGACATTTATTTGATTATTTCCCTAATTCGACTTAGTATCTAAGCAACAATCAACACCCATAAATCCCCTTTTTATTTCATTTCTATATGTTCATATGTCTATTGCCCTTTTATAACCATAATGGTTATGATTTCCTAAGGCAACAATATATCTTTAATTTCCCTTTTTATTACCATTGATTATAATTAATGCCATTTATGAACCAAACGGCCATAATTTTCCTAAGGCATTAATTCACAATGGATATCCTTGTCTAACCGGTCTTGAATATATCTATTTGTTGTACCCCAACAAACATTAATAATTTTATTTATTATTTATTTATTGTATGTGTTATATATATATGCATATATGTATTTATGCACCAGATCACTCACATTAAGCTGACAACTTGTGGATGCTGGATTTGCTAGTGGTTCTGGTCAGACTTCTACCACAATTCGACCTTAACCTCATGTCTTAGTACCATTATATTTATGCACTGGACCCCTCACATTAAACTGACCACTTGTGGATGCTGGATTTGTCGGTTGATTCCAGGCAGACTTGTATCACAAGTTGAGCTTAACCTCGTGTCTAAATGCGAATTTAATTAGATCCCCTAATTGGGGTTTATAACATTAATCCTAATAAAATTGTTGTGCAGCCTTTGCCCCATTCTACTAGTGTAACAACACAACGGTGGGAAAACCAACCGTTCAACCGTATAATTTTCAAAAGAAAAACTGAAAAATAATAACCGTGATAGCTTATAAAATGTGTAGGTAGGTATATAATATTTTTTATTACCAGCTGAAATAAAAAAACAATTTTTTTTCGACGGCAAATTTTAAAAATATACTTGCGTAAACATAAGAATCACAAAACGAACAAATATTAGCATCTATTTCCATATAGGAATTTAAACCTGTAACTCAAGTTACATGTTTGAATCTAATATTTTTATTATTCAATTTATTTTTATCAAAACAATGCATAAATTTTAAATTTATAACTTATTAGAATTTTCACATGCATATGTGCTACACGTGTCAGGTGGTATATTATCTACAAATTCAATTCTAATAGATGCTAAGATAGAGTTAGTTGCTATTTTCACCATAGATAATATTGACATTAGGAATGGACGCGGTTGATTAACTGATGAAATCAGTTAAAATTTTCGGTTAAACGCTTGTGGAGGGTCAGTTCGGTTAACCAAATTCGATTAATTTTGGTTGAACTACCGACCGATTCGATCCAACTTTACCGCGATTAACCGATTTATTTAAGTTAACTGATTAGTTCAAATAGTTTAATTGACTATTCAAATAATTCGGTTAACCGATTTAATAAACCGGTTAACTAACCATAGCTGTTAGATAATACAACATGCAACCAGCAATGCACCTAATGCAAAGCAATGATGCAAACTGCATTCATTGGTGCCTTGATTATAGGTTTGGTTTTACTATTCACGTGCAAAGTATAAGGCTATCTATGCTAAATATAGGGTCTACCAAGCAACTACGACACTGATCATGGGCGAACATTAGACAACAAACCATGGAAATAGGGTCAATCAATGATTCATCCATAACTAACTCACTCAAATTGGATTAGAGCTTAAATACAATGTTGATAAAAAAGTCCACCTTTGATGGTAATTTGAAATTGTGACCGATAATGATATTTCCCAATTCATCCTGTCATCATTTACGTTAGATGTATTTTTGATGTACTAACCAACTTAAATTAACATGTGAAGTTCTATAAAAAGTAAAACAATTCCATAAACCTAAGATACCATCATAATAAAATATTCATCCAGAAACTATAGACAAATCTTGTTCAGTTAACAAACAAAAGTAATAATAATGAAATGAGTGCAAGTACCTTGAACAAAAAAGAGAAGAAACGGAAGGGCAACCACAACAGACTTATAGAAAGATTCTCCTCATGGTCATTATCTGAGAATCTGTTTCAGCATCAGGTAGAATCCAATAAGAGGTCTAGGAAAAAAAGGATCCAATCAAAAGTGGCTCTTTTTATTACTTTAGCTGCAAAGCTTCTCTGAACATCCACAATTTACGCTCGTTAAAATAAGATATTTGAGTCAGAATCGTCGTCGTCGGATCCGATAATAGTTTTAATGAGCTCCACGACTTTCTTAATGAGTTGGTTGACTGAGATCGAAGACAAATTTGATTTCTAAACTTAGTGCAGTAATTATATAAATATATTAAGTTAGGATGTTGTTAATGTCTAACTCAGACTAAAGTTAAAGTGAAATGAAGTGTATATGATAATTAAACACCTTTTTGTTAATAATCTAAAATATCACCATAGTTGAATCAACTTATATATAAATAACCACATCATTAAACACAATTAAAAACTACTTATGCATAATAACTCAGGTTTTCAGTTAGCAAAGAATTAAAAATATTATACATATGACATTCACGTAAAGATAGTAAACTAACCTTATTTGTATTATCACTGAATCTTTTAGTATTACGAAGGTTTTGGTTAAAGGGAGATACAAAGATGAAAAGAGTTCGTCAGCGTCGGTGACTTTTGCGGTCAACGCTAGACATGTGAATCTGAAAGCGTCATTCGCTGATGCTACTTTCATTAAAGGCCCCAGCTTTGATGGACTCACTTTGTCCGTGGATAAACCTGGCACCTTTATCATTGACGATAACATGCCAAGAAAAGGATTTTACATTCCAATTCATGAATACATTGAAAGTGCTATAAAAAACAATAAACGTGACATACATACATGCCTATGGAGACAAAAAGGACTAGTATAGATACATCGGCTATATTAGATCCTGCAAACAAGGTGACAATGAGTTACGCTTTTTGATCTGAGAACTGTAAAATGAAGATTAATGGGTGCTTTAAACTTTTTGCTTTGCTTAACCTGGAGGAGAAAAATTATAGACCAAAGTTAATAGCAGAGAGTACCATGAACTACGAGCAATCTAGATGTTGTAATATTTATCATCATCAACTGCAATCTCTGATTTATTTACCCAAAGACAGGACTGAAGCTTTTCTTTAATTATAAAGATGATTTATTCGATATTGTCATTTTTGATCTGAAAATTGTTGCTGCAAATTCTATAGTCAAGTTGAAGAAAAAAGAAAAAAAAATTCATTCTTATTCTACCTGGCATGTCAAAACTTGATCCTTATATTTTTTTATATTTCAAAAGTAATTCTAGCTAGCTAATAAAGCATTTATTCTTACATCTCAAAAATCACCTGAGCCAGCATAAAGTTCTTCTCTACATCCTTCTCAATCTACAAAATTTGACCATGTAATAGGCCTACATAAAAAGCATTACAAACTTGATTTAAGGTCACATTATTTACCTACTTTTCAGTTGAGATGAATCAAATTATAACTAATAAAAACAACAATACTAGTAGAAAATAATTCAGAAAGAAATCAGGGGAAATTGCTCTTGCTTATTGGTATGGTGGATGATTTCGTTTTAGACAAAAACTGCAACTTATAAGTCCCTAAACAGAATAGTAGTAGTATATACTATTGTTTATAAACAACAATCCTCATTTACTTGCAGCCACCATTTCCTGAAACCGGTGTAACAACAAAAACCTGTTCATTTCCTTCAAAAGCTCCAACCTAAACCAAAGAAATCGAATGACTGTTTTTACTTCTTTTACCAAATGATATAACATAACTATTTGATAGTGTACGTTGACACTGAAGGTTTAATGAATATACGAAGGTTTAATATTTATGGAAGTAAAACAATTGAGAAACTTAATTACAAATCTATAATAAACTTGAGCCCAATACATTTGACACCAAGCTTTTTGAATCAGCAAGTAAATATGGATTTCATACCTGATAACATAAGATCAATATTTACACAAGTCCCATACCTATGGTTCTCCACCTCCTTGGTTCAAAACTCTTGTCCTTACATCACCTTGTCGATAAGCTATTTGCACCAACGAAGACAAGCACTTGCTGGATCGATAAGCCTTAAGCGACATTGACAAGTTTGAAACCATAAAAATTGGTCATAAATAAAGATACTCTAATTTAGATTTAGTGAAAACAAAAATAAACTAATATCTTAATCCTAATTACAAACTTTCGCGCATACATATAGGATGAAAATCTTGACATCATGCAGTAAATGTGACAGTGCCATCCAAAGCTTTCTCTAGAACATCAGTCAAAATGTTGTTTTTAAACCAAATTCCAAGCTTACAAGTGCAAATAAATCAAATTTTAGATTCTTTATTTACAAGAAGCAAAGAAATAAAATTCACTTGCTCTACCTGAATAATGCTGCAAACATTGTATTTATTGCACTAGAGTTGAATGAATCGATTACCATATCCATGCCTTTGCTCGCTATAACCTATGATCAAATTATAACCAAAAATAGTGAAGCAACAACAAATACTACCCACTAAACCACTATAAAGAGAAGTGACTACTTTAGTGCTAGAAGCCTTTCAATAGACAATAGATTCTTGAAGAAGCATAAATTTGTTAAGTAGAAAGTTAATTTCAAGGCAACAGTTATCAAGAATCGAATATGAGCATTTTTCACATTAAATAAATTTGTATAATATTCGGACTTTAAAAACAGAGTTATTATATAAATCACCATGTTTCACTTCGATGTTTAGTTCTCTATTGCCATTTATTTTAGACATAAGCTGATGGTATCTTTATATGCTTCTACTTCCACACCCAACTATTGGAATTTGTAAGTGCATCAAATCCTACACAACTAACTTAATCAGTTCTGTTAGACATTTAAGCTACTGACAGATATATTTTCACAGTTTACATTGTAGTATAAATAAGGAAACAGGAAAAGATAAATAACATAACTTGGTTTATGAACAAAACTAGGGTGTTTTGCTTCTTGATTACTTGAATAAAATAATTTTAAATGATACTGATTAACTAATTAAATCATCCTACTTAAATCCTAGCCAATGTTCTAGAGATGCAGATGATGACAACCAATAAAAACAAGTCATCCCATGATGCCTACGTCAAGAGAAGTTGTTCCTAATTCTGCAGCAGAGGTAGAAACCTATCAAACTCCAAATATGGGTCTGTAGTAGATTAAGATTAAAAGAAGTAAATGGTACATGCAATGTTTAGAAGCAGAACACCAGATTAAGTACTGACATAAGTGATAGAATCTGCAAGTTCCTAACTGAATATGGGTATCAAATAGGAAGTTAATTTCAACGTTCGATGAGGAATTGATAACAAGTTTAAAATTATGTGTCTTTAAAAGTAGAAACTTATCAGTTCAAATAATGAAGTAATTTGAAGTATAAATATTGAAAATGATTTTTCTTCAAAACTATCTGCTAACGTCTTCATCAACAGCCAGATCCCCAACAAATAATCCTAAATCAAACCCTTTTTTATAATCACGGATAATTGTAGTAGACTCTCAAGAAATTGAATGCAATAGAACGCAAACAGGAAATTATGAAGCAGATCTCTGAGCAAATCTGAATTTACCAAGACCCTTTTTATGCATCCCTTTACGATAGTGGTCTTTCAGAAACAAGACACAATTTGGAAATTAAAGGAGGATTAGGTGAAGTATACCTGAATCAGATTCAACACGCGGAAGCTAAGTCGGAGAAGAGCAAAGCAGCATCACCGGAAGAGCAACGTTGCAGTCACGATTTGGGTCAATACCCTAATTTTGTTTTTCAATCAGAAGTCAAAAAGAGGAAAGCATACATTTATATTCTCAAAGTTGTTATGACACGGGATAGTGAGAAATGAGAAAACAGCGGGGCCAAAAATATGGGTGGATTTGATACGGCTCCAAGCCCTGTCAAATGAACCAATCTAAAACTTTGAAGATGCAGGGTTAGATTCTAGTCTAGAGGGATGATGCAGAATGCAACCAGTCTTCCAAATGGATTTGATACAGCTATGAGCACCATCAAATTTGATACGACTTTAAGCCGTATCAAATCTCCATATCTTGATGTGCCAAATTTGCTATTTTGGTGTAGTGGACATCTGATTTAAATCAGACAGGCGTCTGTTTGCTGAGACAAAATTTAAATTTACCATAATATTCAGACGTCTGAATCTGCTACGAAATGCACTATTTCATTGTTATTTCATTTTTCAATTTAAAACAGACATCTGAATAAAATTTTCAGAAAAAAAGTTGCAACCTATTCTGAAGAGTCACAACTCTCTAAATCATTTCTCTTGGTGGAATCTCTTCATGATTAGTTACAACTCTTTGTATACTATAAATATGGACTTGATTAACTGATCAAATTACCGAATTTCATTCTATCTCTCTCTCTTTATTATTCAAAGCTCTCTAGTTTTCAAAAAAGCATATTATTCTCGAAACTATCTTCTTTAATATTTCACAGGCTTCACGTTTATCATCAAGGAAAGACTATATAAAGGGCGTACTATGTATTGACATATCAGTGTTAACAAGAACACAAACAAGTCATCAATTATTTTGTATTGTAAAAGTCCTCTTCAGTGGTTGAGGCAAGAAAATCCTGTTTGGCTGTTCGGGTAATTGTGAACCTATTTCTCCGGGTGAAGTGAGGGTTTTAGTGTTATTGAAATACCAGAAGTGAATCTAGGACTGGACGTAGGGCAGTGGTCCGAACCAGTATAAATCGATTGTGTGATTTACTACTTACTACTGTAATATATACACTACATCCTAGTCTTCATTCTACACGATCCTACTGTCATATAGCCTCATTCATCTCCCTCTCCCTCCCTCTCTCTCTCTCTATCTATATATATATATATATGTTGCGAGCGTTCAGTACCACCTGAAATAGTGCAGCACCCCTAAATGCCTCTTGATTTCCGTCACATATCTCGTTTTTAGGGGTGAGCAAAAAACCGAAATAAAACTGAAACCGAACCGAAACCGATAAAAACCGAACCGAAAAAACCGAAACTGAATACAACCGAAACCGAAAATTAAAAAACCGAACCATACTAATTTTCGGTTTCGGTTTAAGGTCTAAACCGAACCCAAAAAAACGAACTGAACCGAATTATAAAATGTTGCACATTGTCTCTTGCTGCATGTTGTTTCGTATTATATAGTATATATACACTGGCCACTGCTTCACTCATTTGATTTAGCTGAATACAAGATTAAGGATATACTAATATAAAATGTCCATTTCTTATTTTTGTAGATTCTTGGATGTTTTGCATTGAAGATGAAAGTTGAGGTACCAGTAGACTATTTTCTAGAATTCCAAATTGCTACTGGTCTGCTATTGTGTGGTTCACTAGAGTGCTCCTGCTTATTTCCTTTTTTTTGTTTCTTGTCTTCGGTTTAGAGCTAGCTAACTTAGCTTTGTATTACTTTGGATGACTTATAATCTATTAGTCTGTACTCTGTACAATGTGTCTCAACACACTCGGTTGAAACAATTTATTTTAATTTCTTTTATGATTGTTTGAAAAAAAAAATTGTTTAAATCGGTTTTAAAACCGAAACCGAACCGATAAAAACCAAAATCGAGGTTTTGAAACTAAAACCGATGCTTCCTATAAACAAAGAAAATATGAATGGCGACTATAAACCGAAACTAAAACCGATGCTTCCTATAAACCGAAATCGAGGTTTTGAAACTAGAACTTTTAAAAATCACCACCTTTTTAAACATCATCATCTTCTCCATCCCTATAAACAAAGAAACAAAACAAAAAAAATCCAATCAATAAAAAGATTGCGACATTTTTTTCAAGAACATATGAATGGCGACTGAAAATTCATGCTCAATTCATCCTCCCTCTCATTCTTGGAACAAATCATGCTCAATTCTTCCTCCTACTCATTCATCGGTTAATCGGTATGAAAGAGGGATTGTACCCAATTGTTCGGATTGTCGTTTTATATATGGAGTTCCGAGTTTCATGGATGAGACGAACTTTGTTTTGGGGGAGAAAATCGTGAGCAAAGAAATTTCGAATTCAACTCAATCTCTGCGTCAAGATTTGCTTGAATTGACTCATCCTCCTCCAATTTCTTATGCGGACATGGTCAGAAGGCCTTCTTGTGTTTTGGACTGGAATTCTACTTCGTCAAGAAGCCCTAATGGATGGCAAAGAGTTCGAAGATGTTTTAAGTGTGGCGATTCGTTTCATTTGGCGAAGAATTGTCGGAATGGACTTAGATGTTTCAATTGCGGCGCTATAGGTCATCGCAAGTTCAATTGTCCGAGGAGATACAGTGGGAATTCAGACTTTGACATAATGCACTTCAACTGTTCGAGAATATGTCAGATCATCTTTTTGTTGTCGGATCTGTATATACAAGATTTTGCTAAAGGATCGAACGATGGAGGTTATATGTTATTGCTTTTGGGGTGGCATCTGGAGGGTCTTGTTGATGGAATCCTGTGGTATAAGAGGTGGGAGAATGCTGTTGATTATCCACCGTTGCCATTTCCGCTAAGTAGGAAGGATCATGCTCTTGCATTTTGTAAAAACTTCCTGAAATATCGCATGTTATATGAAGATTCGTCGGCAAGAAACAAGAGGAAAGTTAGTGTGTGTTTAAATGAGATTCTGAAACACTTCGACATTTTAAACACCATTATTAATTGTGATAGAAGAGCCGTCATTTTTCAGAATTTAACAGACAGTGTTGTTCTTTCTGGTTCTGGCTTGAGCGGTAAGGTTTGTGTAGAAAATTCTCAGGATAAGGCTTTGATTAATCATGTTGATGCAGACAGTTTCTTTGGCGATATGTTGGTGGGTGATGTTGGGATTGAGTGGGACTGTGGTCGGGTAGATCCTATTTTCTGTGATCCTGTTGTATCATACTATCTGGGTTTATTGGAGGAGAATAGTTTTTCTACTAAAAAAGGGAGGAGGCCAAGGGAGATGATGTCTGGAGTGGACGGGATTGGTAAGTGTGGTTATGTTGTGATAGATGAGGCTGGGTGTACGTCATCTGGTTCAGTTTGTGTCGATGAAGTTCATTGGAAAGTGGCAGATGATTTAACTCTTTCGAACAAATTTGCCCTTCTAGAAAACTATGAGACTGAGGTTTCATTTCCTTGCTCAGAAACGTGCGTTGTTGATCCCAAGAATTCGTATCGAAAAGGCTTTAGGACTGGAAGAGTCCAGTTAGGGTGGCGGTTCAATCAGAAAGCTAAGCGTGGAGAATCTGCTGAGGAGATTATAACCGCAACCAAAGTGTCGAGTTTGTGGGAGGCTTTTCCTTCTGATCTCGCTGTTTCTGTTATGCAAAAGGTTATTGAAGAGTGGACAGGCGTCAAATTTAAAGTAGACTATCCTATGCTTTGTCCAGATTTGCGTAGCCTGTCATTTTGTGGGGAAAGGGTTTTTTCATCTATCCTTATTAGCAAGCAGGGGACAAGCCTTTTCTCATTGATTCTAAGGCCGTGCCTTGATGGGGTTTCTTTGGGGTTTGATTTTCCTAGTTCAGCTTTGGAGGCTGCTGTTGTTTCTCGTCCAACAATTAGCAAGTGTTCAAGAGTTATTAATGAAGAGCATCATCAGTGCAATAGTGGGATTCTTTTATCTTAGTCTAAGAAGAGGAAACGTAGGAGGGTGTCTTCCGTATCTGGGTTGGTTCGACGAAGTGCGCGGATTAGATATGGTTCGTCTTCCTCTCATGGTAAGTTCCTAAATTCAAATGCTAACAGTAGCATTTTGGATTTGGGCTCATGTATGTCTCCGATTTTGGGTAGTGATTACACTCCTTTTGCTTTAGGTAGTCTTTCGACTGACCAGTTATTTCAGCTTGCCAATGATACTGCTTTTATTTTTTCTGATATTGAGGTTGATGCTGAGTACATTAGGAGTAGGTAATTAGAGAGAGTTTCTTCCTTGAGTAGATGAGGATTGTTAGTTGGAATGTTAGGGGTCTAAACGATCCTAAAAAATGTGCTAAAGTTCGTGTGTTTTTGAGAGATCATCATGTTGATATTGTTTTGCTTCAAGAGACTAAAATAGAGTGTCCGGATTTTAGTTTTTATCTTCGTTTAGGTGGGTCCACTTTCCGTAATTGGGCTTGTCTTCCGGCAATTGGTACTGCTGGTGGACTTATGATTGGATGGAAAGAGAGTCAATATAGACTTGTGCAGGAGTATACTAAGTTACATTCCTTGCACGTTATTTTATCTTCAAGTATTGATAATTCTGTCTGGGGTATCTCTAATGTGTATGGGCCGCACTCTAAGATAGAGAGGAGAATTCTGTGGGATGAAGTTACTCTTTTTCGAAATCTTTCCTATAATATGTGGATTGTAGGGGGAGATTTCAATGTTACTAGGTATTTAGGGGAGAGATCACCCCGTGAAGGAGATTTCTCAAACATGGAGGAATTTAATGACTTTATTTTAGATAACAATTTGATAGAGATTTCGATGGTTAACAGATCTTTTACTTGGTCGAATGTTAGGGATAGTCCTTCTTATGCTTTATTAGACAGATTTTTTATTAATTCTGAAGTAGATGATAGATTTTCGATTTGTAGAGTTAAGGGTTTACCTTTTTTGCACTCTGACCATTGTCCTATCATTCTCACTTGTGAATCAAATATTTCTATTAGTAACTGTTTCAAATTTGAAAAAATGTGGTTACTTGATTCTAGTTTCACAAATCTTGTGTCTGTCAAGTGGAGGTCATTGTTTTATTTTAATAATGTATATAGGGGAAATAGTGCAAAGATTTTTGTTGCAAAATTAGGCAAGCTGAGGTTTTTCCTTAAGCGCTGGAATAAATTTGTTTTTGGTAACATTAAGATTAAAAAGGATAAGATCATGTATGGTTTGTTAGACTTGGATATTATTAGTGAGTCTAGGATTCTTAACTTCACTGAGAAGGACAAATATTTTAATCTTAAACTAGAACTCAAGCAGATTTTAGAAAAAGAAGAGGTCATGTGGAGGCAAAGGTCTCGTATCTAGTGGATTAAGGAAGGGGATAATAACACGAAATTCTTCCATAGTGTAGCGAATAAGAGGAGACGTGAGAATAGGATTGATTCTATTATTGTCAATAATGTGGAATTGTCTTTACAAAAGGACTTAAATGAAGCTTTCACAAGTTATTATAAGCAGATCTTTGGTTCTAAGGTTAAGAGAAGAACTAATGTTAGATGGAACGATTTATATCCTTATGAAACTAGGATTAATCTGGATAATTTAAATGAACCTTTTTCTGAACAGGAGATTTGGAAGGCGATCAGTGATATGCCTAGTGACAAAGCTCCTGGACCTGATGGTTTTTCAGTTAATTTTTATAAACATTTTTGGGAAGTCTTAAAGTCTGATATTATTGGCTTATTTAATGAATTTTATAATGGGGAATTGCGTCTAGGTAGTTTTAACTTTGCTAACGTCATTCTTATTCATAAGAGAGAGAGAGCCAATTCTTTAAAGGATTTTAGTCCAATCTCTCTTATAAATGTTTCTGTTAAGATTATCTCTAAAGTCCTAGCGAACAGGCTTAGTAGTAAGATGAACGACCTTATTGATTGCTCCCAAACTGCTTTTATTAAAGGTAGAAACATAGTAGATGGTGTGGCAGCGGTGCAGGAATACATTAATGTCTGCTGTAAGAATAATATATCTTGTGCCATTTTGAAGCTAGACTTTGAGAAAGCTTTTGACTCTATTGATAGGGACTTTATTTGTGAATTATGTCTTGCTAGGGGTTTTAGTGTTAGATGGACAAATTGGATCCTGTTATTGCTTAGGTCTGGTTGTTCAAACATTATGGTGAATGGGGTAGTGGGTAAGAAGATTCAATCCAAAAAGGGTCTTAGACAAGGTGACCCTTTATCGCCATTTCTGTTTAATTTAGCGGTTGATGTCTTCTCTAGAATTATTAAGAGAGCTGGGAGTTTAGGTGTCCTTGGTAGGGTTGGTAATGAGGAATTTAATAATGAATTATCGATCCTTCAATTTGCAGATGATACATTATTATTTTCTTCCCAATTGCCTGAGCATATTATAGATTTAAAGTTTATTCTTTACTGTTTCGAGATGTTATCTGGTCTTAGAATTAATTTTGATAAAAGTGCTGTAATGGTTCTTAATGATTTTAACAATGTTGAGTCTTTGGTAGCTAGCACTTTGAACTGTTCGACCATGAAATTTCCTTTTGATTATTTAGGTTTTAAGATTAGACCTTCGAAGATTAAGAAGGAAGATTGGTTAGTCATCATTGATAAGATTAATAATAGATTATTAAGCTGGAACAACAGATTTCTGTCTAGAGCGGGTAGATTAGTTCTAGTCAATTCCGTTTTATCGGCTATCCCCTCTTACTGGATGGCTGTTCATCAATTTCCTAAATGGGTCATTGAGAAGATTGATAGGGTTAGGCGGAATTTTCTTTGGAATGGTGATTCTAGTTGTGAGGGATATAAATGTTTAGTTAATTGGAACACGTGTTGTAAACCTAAGAAAGAGGGGGGTCTGGGGATCGTTAATCTTCATAATTTTAACTCCGCTTTACTTGCTAAATGGTTATGGAAATATAGATGTCCAGAAGTGAACGCTTCTTGGAAGTCTATTGTTTTCAAATCTTATTATTCAAGAGGTGAATTTTTTATAGAAAATAGTAGTGGTTGGGATAATAGATTATCCCACTTTTGGAAGTCTGTTTTGAATTGTTTTGATTATTTTAACTTAGGATGTAAAGTGTTAATTCATTCTGGAAATCTTTCTTATTTTTGGCATGATGCTTGGATTTCTATAAGGCCGCTTAAAGTTGAATTTAGTGAGCTTTACAATATTTGTAGATTTAAGAATGCTCTTATTAAGGATGTATACAAAGCTGATTTAGATCCTCCGTGGGAGTTTTCCTTTGATAATATTTTAGAGGTAGATTTATTAAGACAAATGGCATTACTGAAAGCTAAGTTAGCATTGTACCACTTGGATGAAAGTGATGATTCTATTAACTGGGGTTTAAATAAATGTTTAGTTTACACTGTTATTTCTATGTATAGTTTTATTAACTTTACTGGTATTTCATTCTATCCTTTTAAATTTCTTTGGAAGGCTAATGCTACACCTAAAGCAAAGTTCCTAATGTGGTTGATCATTCATAAGAAGCTTAATACGATTGAGATGTTAAAAAGAAAGAATGTTATTTTCGATGTCAAATGTTGTTTTTGTAATTCTGGAGAGGAGGATGTAGATCATTTATTTTACTATTGTTATTTTACCCTTTCTATTTTCAATATGATTATTAGGATTTTCTCCTTTGATTGTTTTATTTCCTTTAATAGTTGTAACGAGTATTGGTATTGTCATAGATTTCGCTACAATTCTAGACAGCAATACATATTGGATTCTTTAGTAATTTTCATTAGTTGGTTTATTTGGGTTGAAAGGAACGAAAGAATTTTTCAGTTGGTTTCTGTTCCTAAAGATTATTTAATTATCAACATAGTTAATTTCTGTCTGTTCTGGATGTCTAATTCACACTATAATTTTTTTGGTGATTTGCTATTTGGTCGCTTTCTGTTTAAGGTCAGTTTAAATCTGAGTTTATTCATTCGTATTAATAGCTTTTTTAGTAGTAATAGTCTTCGTCTTGGATGTTGATTTCTTTTTTATTTAGGTTGTTTTTACCCTCTTACTTGTTTATTTTTTATGCCCTTCTCCTTATACATGTATATATGGATATATGTCTATATTTTTATATAGGCATATACTCATATATATGTATAAGATACTGATATTTTTGTTTCAGTTTTTTCAGATTACAGGTTGTAGATATTATAATGGAGCTTTTGTGGCAGCTGGTTGGATTGATCTCTTTGATTTGTCTTGGGTTATTGGTGTATGATGAGTAGAGATGTTTGTATTTTCTTGGTGTTTTGCTTCATCACTTTTGCTCATAGTTGTTATGTGTAGGGGAATAGATATACTTCTTATTGGGTGGTGGCCTTGCCGGAATTCGATAAGTAGTATGATGGGTGGTGGCCTTGCCGGAACTCATCTTTCTATTATCCCTTACTTTTTCTTTATGGGTTTCTCGTCTTTTGGTTGTATTTGGATATTTGTATCTTTGTATTTTTATTATATATATGTGTGTGCTCTCTTCCTTCTAGAAGATCACATATCTTTTGCTCAAAAAAAAAAAAAAAAAAACCGATGCTTCGGTTACGGTTTCGGTTATTGATTTTTAAAACCGAGGACTTTCGGTTTCGGTTTTACCCAAAACCGAACTGAACCGGGGTTTGCTCACCCCTACCCGTTTCTCTCTCCCTCCACTCATTCTCTCACCTTCCATTAATTTAAACTAATGTAAATTCTTGGTTTCTGTATGGGGGCCTTTGGGGTGCTCACTATTTGGGTGCCATTGAATGCTCCTCAATGGAACTCCAAATAGGGAGCACCCCAAAAAAACCTACAGAAACCAAACATTTATATTACTTTAAGTTAGTGGGAGGTGAGAGAATGAGTGTGGAGAGAGAGAAAAACGAGATATGTAGTGGAAATCAGGGGCATTTTGGGGTTCTACACTGTTTCGGACGCTAATGAATGCTCGTTATATATACATATATATATATACACATATATATATATATGGGGAGAGTTCCGCTACACCTCTTATATTGCACGTGAACTCTCCCCCTGAATTCCAGCCACACAATCCCCCACTTATTCTCCCTCTTCCCACTAACAAAGAATATTTAAATGGGAAGAGGAAGAATGAGTGGAGGCTTGTGTGGTTGGAATTCAGGGGGAGGGTTCACGTGCAGTATAAGAGGTGTAGCGGATCCCTCCCCTACACACACACACACAAAAGATAGGATCAAGAGCACCTCAAAAAGTGCAGCACCACTATGGCCCCTTAATTTCTACCACACATTTTGTTTTCTCTCTCCTTTCACTAACTTATTAAACAATAAATGAGTGGCTGAGATTAAGGGGCAAAAAGGGTACTCTAAAGTACGGGTGTCCTAGAACCTTGCTCTCTCTCTCTCTCTCTCTCTCTCTGTGTGTGTGTGTGTGTGTATATATATGCGTTTCAGGGTATCCCTGTTTTGTAGCACTCATTTAGCACCCTATCGGTTCATGAGCTACGATTCCAAATTCAACAATAATTTATAGATGTTCAATCCACATATATATTATCATCTATCCAAAATTTGAGCTCGTTCTGACATTTGTAACATTTTCAAAATCTTAACTCAATTATTCACCATTCAGACATTTATTTGAACCATTAAATTTAAACATTGGATATATTATTCTACAAATGTCAAAATGAACCCAATTTTTTTTATAGAGGATGATATATATGTGGATTGAACATATACAAATTCTTGTTGGATTTGGATTACCATAGCTCAGGAATCGATAGGGGTGCTATAAAATAGGAGTGCCCATATATATATATATGTATGTATGTATGTATATATATATATGTATATATATATATATATATATATATATAAGGAAAAGTCTATTCATACACAAGAAATAGACACAAATGGTGACACAGTGAATCTCCTCCATCAGATTACCGCTTCGATTTCACCCCTTATGTAAAGAGAAAATAACTCAATGCTCCATATTATGTGTCCCCTGATTTTTATCTAAATAGTTTCCCTATATATATATATATATACACACACACACACATACATATATATATATATGTATATATATGTGTGTGTGTGTGTATAATTTGAAATAATTATAATAGTGATTATAAATGATTTTTAATTATCATTAATTTTGACTAATTAATTATATTTTGAACTTAAAATTAATATCTTAAAATCTTGTTTTGACCTAAACAATTCGAAATCCAATATACGGATTTTAACAAATATTTATTTATAATTTTGAATAAAATTATTCATAATACATGCATATTCATGAAAATTATTTTATATTCAAAATTATACTGAAGTACTCATATTTAATCATTATAAAAGTCGATTTATTCATAAACCTGATTTTATATATATATATATATATATATATATATATGTATACATTAGGAATACGTACCTCTTTTATAAACTTATTTGTGTTATATCATTCTTTTTTAAGACATTTCTATATTATTATTTTATAAATTTCTTACTTTTTTTTGTTTTCAAATTATAAGGCGGTCATTCCAACATGAATTTTCATGGTTATACATTAAAAACACATATTCTAACGCATGGTGAAATCAGTAAAATTACCAAAATAACCCCATGAGTTATGCTAATTTTTTATGATCATAACAGTGTATGTCGAGATTTTCTGTTTTAAGTATTAATGTTCAACCTTAGTATTAATTTTTTTCTTTGCACTCCGTACAATAATTTCCCTTTTCTCAAAAACTTGTGTGTATATGTGTGTGTATGCATATATGATTTCAAATTACTTGTTACTTATCTTTTTATGGAAAAAAATTATAGAATATTGAAAGATGAAAACATGTTTGTTAGTAAAAAAAATTAAACAAACTAATATATGTAGTTTACATATATTTTTGTAATTAATATTCTATAAAACCAATTTAGCTAACTAAAAATATTTTAAAAATCCAAAAAATTATTATATTAATTAAAATCATGGTCGAAATAAAACTATCTTTTGGACTAGGTTTTCTAACCATCAATTCTCTATAAAAACAATTAGCATGCAATAAACTAGAAGGGCATTAAATTTGTTATACTATAAGGGATCTAACTATAATATCATGATGTAATCAAAATTAGGACTAGGTAATTACCTATAGAGGTGTTCTAAAATCCAAACATTGAATGAGTAAATGACATCAAGATTGGACTGAATCATCCTTCAAATCTTGTTACGATTCAAAGTTCGACGGCACCTTTTGATTTTGTTTTCGTTTGATTTTGCTGTGAACATTACTGAATCATCCTTTAAATCTTGTTACAACTTAGAGATCTTGTAACAACCTGGATTTTTAACAATGAATATTTAACTAATTTAAATATCTAAAATGATTAATTTTAAGAGTTAGTGACTTGAAATTAATATAAAGTGAGAACTGGAACGTTAAATTAACTTGAGATTGAAAATCTTGAGGCTTAAGTCCAATTAAATTCACATTAAAGCTATGCAAAATTCTATTTGAATATAAACGATAAAAATAAATAATTATTAGAGAATTTGTGTGTTTTGAAATCAAATAATTATTAGTCGATTTTCGTTAACACGTTAAAATAGCAATTTTTCAAACAATCTTGGATTTTGACGAAACCAGTTTCATTGAGTCCGGATATTAAATTATAGAAGAGTGTCAAGTTTTGTGATGACGGGGACTTCGACGTGGTCGTGCAAGCTTCGAACGCTCGACGTGAATATAAATGAATATTAAATTGAAAATATCTATGCTTATAAGTACTCCCCTTATAACCTAGTTCTCTGATTATTTTTTCTACCATCTCCTGTTACGAAAATAAGAAGCTGCTACAACATCAAGACTTCAAGTAATTAAATCTCCTCCAATACTCAATGAAATCAAGTAAAATTAGATCCATTCAACTCGTATGTCCGAGAGCTTCAAAATGACATGCACAAGATGTGCAACGGTTTTTTGGCATAGCGTGGCCAGAGCTTCGGCCTAGCGTCGACATAGGTTGTGTTTGACTTGACTGAGGGGTGCATGGCATTCAGGATTGCGAGGCACAACTGGTGGTGGCGTCAAGAGGGACTCCAACGGTCTCTGATGAAAACCGACATGGTGGAGGCAGTGCCTGCCTAAGAAATCCGTTGCTCAAGCCACAATTACATTTTGTTGCCCTTTCCTATAAAAAAATTCATTTTGTTTAATGATATGGGAATAATCTTATTGTTAATATAATTTTTTACATCATTAAGCCTTAGTTATATTATACTAAAGCTTATTGCCAATTAACAGGGTTGATTTAAACAGAGTGAGAGGAGAAACCTGAATTGCATTTGTGTGCATCAAATCTTCGTCGGTTGTTGTGAAAGCTGTCATCCACCTCTACCATGCAAAACGTGTGAGAGCCATCACTATTTTCTCTGAATAAACAAAAAATAGCACTAGGATAATTAATTATGCTTATCACATGTATCTTGTAATAGATTTATCCCTCAACAAAACAATGCATTATATACAAAATACAAAATGTTGACTTTGCATTTACATATAAAGTAAGCTATAATATTCAATTATCAAAATATGGACTAAAATATAGACTAAACATCAACTTTTGATACAAAATAATGACCAACTTTCTTTAAGTAGTTTAATGAAAAATGCTTCTTATTGCATTTTTTTAGCGAACTCTTCAATCAAATAATCATAATTAAGCTTATCCAAAAACACAATATCAATTGAAATCATTGCAAGTCAGTTCAATCTTTCCTATGACATTATAGTTCGAAGATATTTTTTGACCAATTTCAGTTTAGAAAAACTTCTCTCGGCGGAAGAACCCGTAGCCGGAATAGTTAACAAAATCCAATAAGCAACCCATGCACATAACAATATTATAAACTAAACTAACTAACATACAAATTAATAAATAATACAACGAACTAATTAACTAATAAACCGGGTTATTCGACTGATTTGAATTAAACAACCATTTTAAGTTCATTTTAAACAATTCTTCATTCACAAATCACAAGAAACACAATCAAATGAACAAGAAACACCATTAATCAATCTAAAAATATTTACAACATCTTAATTTTTTCCCTTTTCAATAATTCAGGAATTTTTATATAACATTCGGTAATTCATTGTATACTTCAAGCATAAATTAAATGGCCTTTGCCTTGGTATGTTTGCTGGCTTGCTGCCATAGTGCCATTCAATCCTAAAACGTCTACAAGGTAAACTATAAACACATACAAAGATTAGTAAACAAACAGCTGAAAATAATTCATTCATTCATTCTACGCAAATAGACAAACAAGCGATTGAAATCAATTAATTCATTCAGAGAATTTCATTGAACAAACAACTAAATGAGCCTAAATTAAATTCGTCCATAAAATCAGCAAATATTTAAAAAGGAAATTACCTTAATTTGTCTGGAGATGGAAAGAGCAGCAATTACTTGATATTCAGCAATGGAGAATTGAAGATAAGATGATTGCAGCAGTGATTGAAGGCGATTGAGGAGCAAAGGTGGAGACAACACAAATAAGATCAAACTATGCTTTGAGCAAAATCCCCAAATTTTGTATGGCTTGCATTGCCTGAATTGAGAAATGAAAGAAGAAGAGAACGAGAACCAAAGAAAAATAACGTGAAAACTTTTCCTCGAACCAATCTGAATTTTTTCTTGCCCTAGGCCTAAGGGGGTTTCTCCAGCTGGTGGGCTTGCCTCCAGCCCGGCTCTGGGTGGAAGTCGAAAGTAGGCAGTTGGTCAGGTTTTGGTGAAAGGCATCGAGCTGCATATGGTTGGGTCGAATGGGTAGAGGGTAGGGCGTGGAATCTTGTGGTGGTTTTAGCCTGGTGGCCGAGGTAAAGGAGGGAGCAGTCAAAGCTCGGTAAACGTTGGGTTGGATGTACATGAAGGAGATGGGTTTTCTATTTTCGAATTGGGGAAGTAACACAGGGGAGGTGATCACGTGTGAAAAGGGGTGAGGGTTATTTAAGTAAATTAGTTAAGTTACTTACTATTTAACCATGTATTAACTTATTTACACAATATCTAGTCCACATGGAATCCGACTGATGCATCAGTTGCATTGGATTTGTGTTCGAGAATACTATGCATACGCAACAGACTGGTAGCATTTTGGATGTTTTGGAATTTTATCTAATTTCAAACGCCTGTTTGAAATTAAATAAAAAAAATGTGAAATCATTGTTTGGAATGGATGGTGGGTTAACTCTCACACTTTCTAGAATATTCTGAATGTTGTTAATTCGTATAATAATATTTATTTTTGTTAGCATATAAAGTGTGTGTTTGGATGTTTTGAATGATTTATTGCTTTGTTGGTGGTTGTCAATATATACGTCCCATCTGTGAAGGATATACCTGCTTTTGAGCGGAAGATTCATCTTAAATGAATTAGATTAGATTATCTAATTTATATGCATCTATAAACTGATATATGAGCTGTGATGCAAGGGGACATGTTGGAGGGATCCAGCAGGATTCCTCAATGTTTTGGATGTTACTTGCCTTCATATTATATACACATATGAACTATCTAACATGAGTAACTTTAAAAATCTGATTTGGATGATGAATTAAATGCAACATTGGTGTGTTATTGGTCAATAAGCAACATTGGTTAAGTGATTAGTAGTAGATGACCTGAATTTAATATTTTTAAAAACATTGATTCATCGTAAGATGAATCAATTAATTTTGAAGTTATAAATTTTATTTTATAACAAAGGGAATACTTTGAATTGAATTTTATATGGGTTATATAAATAAGAGTTTTACAAATAAATTAATATTTATAATAAGATTTTATAAAGGGAATAATAAAATGATTCGTGTAGCGAAATTCCTGTTTATAAATAAGTTGTATATTTGGAGATTTCGAGTGTTAAAATTTAACTAAATTTTATAATAAAATTTTATGAAGTTATAAACCTAAGTTTCATAAATGAATGTGGTTTGAAGTAGTATTAAGATTTATTGAACAAGTTTAGTAAATAGTTTTGTTGAACTTGGAAAATGATGCATTTATAATATGATTTTAAACAAAATTTTATGGATAGTTCGATATTCATAAAGATCTTATAATTGGTTTAATTTGATTTTAAGTTATGTTTTAAGTGATTGTTTAAAATCAAATCAGGGTAGATAAGAATTGAAGTTTAAAAAGAAAAGGAAATCAAATTTTGTAATAAGATTCTAAATGGATTTTATAAATGATTGTTAGAAAGGGGTTTTTAGTACTAAATCCACGATTTTGTAAATAAAGTTTCTAAAAATAGATTTAAAGCTAGCACGATGGTTTTAAATGAGAGTTTACTTAATAATTGAATTGACTAAAAATGATTGTAAGCGAATGAGATTTTGAAATACATGAAAAGGTTTTCAAACCTTATTTGAGTTAAATGGTAAGTGAAGCTTATTGTGACATTTATTGAATGTTAGGTCTTGAGTTAACAAACTTCTATTTATCCTTGAAGATAAGAATGTTATCGAGCTAATATCTAAGATATAAATAAAATACCCCAACTTGAACGACTTCATTTTTACCTAAGAAATGATACCAGTTTGAAAACAAAAGTGGATGTTGGAAATCAAATTATTATTTTCGTAATGGTGTAATAAACTTTAATTCATAAAGTTTAGAAGTTAATTAAAACTGTTGGGTTTTATAGTAAACAATGTATCGCATGACATTGTTTGGCCAAGATATGATATGTGACTACACTTATACTATTGGTTAAGTAAATTGTACCATTTTATATAAGTAAGTGAAAATAATAGAATTTATGGGTACGCTTATTCCAAAGAGATAAGTGTACGGCTATGGTTATCAAAAAACGAAAACAAGAGATTTGTGAATATACTTATCCCATTGAGATAAGTATATGAAATCGATTTTTAAGAATCGATGAAATGTTTTAGTGAATGATTTAATTAAAAGGGTCTGTGCTGCTAATGTACTTAACTATACAACTTTTGATAGATAGTTAAAGAACCGACTATCAATTAATTCTCTTTTAACTTATAGCGTGTTGGTTCGAGGAACCGGGATTGGAACTAGATCCAAAAGCACTTCGAACCCACTTTATGTTCGAACCAGAACTTATAGGTATGTATGACAAAAAAATAAAGCATTTAGAATGCAAGAGTTGCTTGCTATTAATCCTATTGATGTAGTATAGGTAATGCCTTCGGCTCGTTCTAATCCTGAACGACTTGTATGGATGAATGTTATCAGTGCATTGCCAGTAAAGGGCGATGAACATTCAAAGATTGAAATGTACCATGTGTGAAAGGTAAAAACGTAGCCTCTAGCCTCATCATCTGGTAATGACTAAAATCATTGGAGACTCAGCAGAGCCGTGTGGGTCGCACCCGTTAGGGTATGTTTACCGCCAATCTAGAAGGGTTGACCCTTTGATTATTTTATACTTGGTGTGGTTACTGATCACAAACATGGTGGTGACACATTCGGTACTATCAAGTTAATGGTTGGCTTGTTCTGTGTTGGTAGGGAGTCATAGGTTGACTCTCAGTACGCTTATCTAAAGAGGTACCATGTTGGGTAATACCCCAATGCCTAGTCATTATATGAAATTCAAATTCTAATAAGTGCCACGTTTTTGTATGTAGAGCCGATTAGGGTGCAGAATTTGATTATGGGTAACAAATTCGCATATATTTATTATTTTATTTTAAGATAATTTAAGACATTATTATAAAACCATTGGATTTGATATAAAAGTGTTTTGGTTATCGTAAGGGAAAAACACATGCCATGTTTATGTGTGGTCGTGTATTATGAGAGTTCCTTTCTTTTAAAGGATTTCTAAAATTAAGCAAGTTGTGTGTGATGTGAGTTTTCTCACTATTAAGTATTCCATACTGATCTTGTTGTTTTTTTTGCTTTCCCTTAAAATGTGCTCGGGTTAATCTGTGTATATTTTCCAGGCTTCAAATTTGGTCGGAGCCACAATAAAAAAGTTGGAGTTAAGACGTATTCTCTTATTTACTGTATTAGTTTATTTCCGTTGTGTGTTGTGTTTATCAACCTTTGTATAGAAAGATTGTTATGATTGTGTAGGTTGATTTTTTGTGTACTCCAATGATTAATGAATATATATGTATATATATATAGTTTTTCTCTTGTGTAAAGAGTATTGATATATTAAATTTTACTCATTCTGCTATGAGATTCCGATCTTTTCCGATTCTGATGTGTTTGTGTTCTTCTTCTTCTATTCTAACCATCTTTCTTTCTTCTTTCTCACCCTCTAACTTCTTTCTTTTAACTTTCTGGATTTTTAGTACTTGATTTTAGGCACGTGAATGCAGTGGATATATTAGTGTTGAATCAGGAGTCAAATTTCCCATTTGTTGCACGTTTTGATTTTGTTTTGTTTTTCATTTGATTTTTCTTAGAATATTTTTAGCAACAAAGGACACCAAGAACTTACGGTCAAACTGAAAGAGACAAAACCAAAAAATGTGCATGAAATGGTTCGGGGGCATTTAAAAAATATAATAGAGGAGAAAATATCTCATTTAAAATTCATTCTTTGCTAACATTTTCAAAACAATGTTTGAAATCTTAGATTCCCTCTCACATGCACCCTAGACCGGTTATATTAGGTATGCTCATGCCTGGAAAACCTCCATATCCATTTATTAAATAATTATTTAAGTAAAATTTAAATTTCCTTTGATATCCTATTTCGATATACGTATGCATATCAATGTTGTAAAAATTGCTAGGAGAATGCTCGACGGTAAGCATGAACTAGGGATTAATCTATACGGGGAATTAATTGATGATTAACCAACGCTTGTTTTTTTTGATAAACTTGTGCATTTAGAATAAAATTTTAGTATTTTGTTTAGTATTAACTGATCCACAATGAGATTTTATTGGATTTTGAAGCAACAATTGGGAAAATATTGCTGGAGAGAAGCATTTTAATTCTTATAAGAAGCATCAACCCTAAATTACTAATATAAGGTAGCAAGTCTCATTTAGGCATATTAATAAAAAAATTGTAGGCGGTGTGACTAGCCCAACACTAGGTAGAGCCTTGATGAGAACCTAGAAGGATTTTTGTAATAATGGTTTATGTGTTTTTATATGCATGTGTACACACACGCACACAGAAATATATATATATATATATATATATATATATATATATATATGTATCCAATTCATTACAAATGGCTCCCAAAGATCAAATAAAAGTTAAAAATTAATATATTGTTAGATGCTTGATTTGACAAAGAATTTAGATCGAGTAGAAAAGGGCAAGTGCACCGTTACTTCCCTTAGACATTCCACAGTGAAAGTGGGAACACATATTGATGTATTTTACAAAAGACTTGCCTTAAGTCAAAAGAAAAAATGAGAGTATATAGGTCTTTATCGATCATTTTGAAAAACTTCACTCATTGCATTCCAATGTAGAGTACACGAATATCAGCATCATTAGCAACCTTATACGCTAGGGAGGTGACTAGGTTGCATGGTATTACATCGAGCATAGTCGCAATGTTGATCCACTTTTAATTAGTGAGTTTTGGAGCAATCTTTAGGATACATTCAGAGATCGAATTGAATCTTAGCATCAAATATCATTTTTAGATATATGGAGAATAAAGTATTAGAGCATTTGTTTAGAGCTTTCATTGTTGAATTTGGTGGAGCTTGGGCATCGATCCTATACTAACACCTACTAGGCACGAAAATGCTTCACATTATTTGGGACTTTGTATGGACAAACATGCAAATCTACATCTTGTTAGTGGGAGTCGACAGATAGTGTTATATTTGGTCCATATATTATTACAAACACTTCCGAAATATAAAGTTGGTTAGAAAGAGGATGAAAACTGCACATTACAAAAGTTCAATGCTGCTAGGATATGTTTAGAATTGACATGGTTTTGTGAAAGTATTTTGATTGAAATATTTGTAAGGTTTGGTAGCCCGGGAAAGATAATGGATTGCTTTGTAGTGCTGTAATGACCCAGATTTTTCGGGTATTTAAATTCGAATATTTAATTTAATTTATTATTTTAAATATTTTATTTGGAATATTTATGTTTTTTAAATATTTAATTCATTTATAAAATGAAGTTTAAACGTTTAATTTATATATAATATAAATCGAGCTCGAAATGGCACGGTAGTTCGTAATATTGAATTTTGAACTTCAATTGAATATGCAGGATCCGATATAAGTCGGATTTCTCTGAAATAAGAAACGTTTGGATCTTGTTGTTTATAATTTTCATACAAAAGAGAAAAATTGGAATTTCAATTTATATTTTGTTATTTATGTCTAATTCAAATTTTAAAATAGTCGCTATGGAATTATTTATAAATAATAGCGATTAATTTAATAATTTAATTCGATTTAAAAGGAGTTTTTGACCGTAACTTGAGATAATGATCGAATTAAGCCACGAAACGAATTCCGTTGAATTCGTATTGACGTTTAGAGTCCGGATAGATATATTGTTTGTTATTTTTGGAGATCGGGTATTTTTGGTATCCAAAATAGCGTTGTTTTACGCGTAAAATTGGATATACAAACGATCTTCATTTTCAACGTAACCAATTTTATTAAATCTGTAATGATTAATTTTAGTAGTATTTCCAGTTTTAAGTTATTCAGATTTATTGTGTGATCGTGGGGAATTTAAATGCATGTTTTAGCCTGTGATTTATAAAGGAATTTTCACAGACAGTAACAGAATTAAACGGAACCTTTTCCATCGCGTTCGGAATATTGTTTTATGCTAAGGTATGAATTTTCATTTCGATCGAAAATCATTTGCGAAGGGTTTTAAGCGTTACTTCGCAGCTTAGTCTAATAAATATTATTTACTAATATAATGTGGGTCTATAAATACCCTTATAACCAGCCTAAACCCAATTTCGGTTGACCCTTTTTCTATGTGGTCAAAATATCTGTGTCGCTATCTTCTATTTTGAACGGCTTAAAGGCTACAACTTTCGATCCTAATTCCTCTCGATCTAAGGCCTAAATCCCAAAATTTCTCAACACAAAATCTCTTCATTGCATCAAGATACATAACCTAAACCGCGGAGATGAATTTCAGACAACGGTGGTGGCCAGGGTTTAGCCCCAAAGTGACAACGTGCGAAGTACTTCTGGCAGCGACTAGGTTGATCGAGTGGGATGGGGTTCCTAGCGTAGGATGGCGGTAGACCGGCGCGTTGTCTGAGGTGTTCGGATCGGAGTACGGTTGATGGTTTGATGGTGCGACAGATAGTGGTTAAGGGGGTGCATGGACGGGTACTGGAACAAATGCAAAACAGAAGGAATAAGGTGTTAAAAACAAGGGAAGTAGGGATTCGAAATAAGGAATAAAAGGCAGCTGAGAATGAAGGGGTAATAGGTCCTGAGGCACAAACAAACGTGAGTCTTTGGTTCTCTTTGTACGGAAAATAATAATGTTGGACGCGGTTTTTAATACAAAGGTATGGTCAGGTGAAAAGGGGGAAATGAAGAGGTAATGGGAAGAACATGAAACAAAGCAAGTGGGGGAAGAAAGGAAATAAGGTAACGAAGATAGGTGGTGTAAGGACCCGAATTCTACGCATCGGAGGAACTTAAAATATTTATTTCTTTTCTCATATGAGGTTGTATAGTCATGTAACTTTATGGAACGACTATTGGGGTCAATTCCCATGTTCACGATTTTTGTTGATTTTTAAATGACCATTTTGCCCCTAGCTGATCTTGTTTCAGCCATAACTTTTGATTGGTAAGGACTTTTGACCTAAAACCACTTCCACTAGATCCAGATGATGGTTTATCTTTCCGTAGGGTGGTCACACTTGTCAAACGGACTTACCAGTTGGAAGATATGGCTGAATTAAGTTTTAGAAGGTGAAAAACAACTTAATTGGGTTTAACCGGGTGATTAGCAGCTAGGCCCATTGGGGATTTCGGGATTAGAGCTATATGAGGGCCGATTAAGGTTAGAGAAACCTTTTTTTTGTCATTTTCCAGCCGCAACTTACCTCTCTTCAACCCTAACAATGGCCTCCACTTTCTAAATTCATCCCAAATCACCGCTTAATCGCGGGTTAAGCTAATCTACATCAAATCAAGGCAAATTAGCATCAAGTTTGGGATAGAGGTGCTGGAACACACAGAGATTCGACCTATATCAGAGATACTTTCAGATCTATAAGTAATTTGTGGCTAAGGTGAGTGATTTGCCTCGTTTTTCACTAATTACGGCTAATTAGGGGTGATTAGTGATAATTAGCGAAATTATGGCTTAGAAAAATCTGGAAAATTTTGTAAAATTCTAAAATATTATTTTAGGGCTCTGATATAAATTTGTGCTAATTTGGATAAGTTTTGCTAATTGTATGCTTAAACATAATTAAGGGGGATTAAGGGGAAAACATGGGTTTTGGATATGTTTGATCCACTTTGACATCTTATATTGTTGTTTTGGTGTTTATGGTTGATTATACATGTTGCTATGACTGTTTGGAATGATTTTTGATTGCATAGAAAAGTTAGATTAGTCGAAGACGCCGTCGAATGGCGTAAACAGCTCGCTGGACAAAGTGCAGGAAATATGCAGGGAATCGGATCGGGTTCCCTGAACCCACCTGCTCGTAGAGCACCCCATGACTCCGACCCGCTCGCCAGAAAAAGGAGTGCACAAACTGATCTAGGTGGGAAAGCTCGAACCGAACCAATGGGATCATCATGAACTGACCCGCCTGAGTAAAGGGGCTTACCCGAACTGCCTGATGGCCACGAACATGAGGAGTTGCCAAGCACGCCCCGATCCGAAGAGAAGGTCACGAACCGATGTGGATGATCACGAACCAGGATACTTCAGGAGGACCGAACTGAGTCAAATGGCGTTGTTATCCGAACCGATCCGGATGAAGACCAAAACCCGAGATATAAAGGTAGTCCAAATGAGAAGTTGTGACTCAAGATCCCGATGGGAACCAACAATTTAACTTCATGAGTTGGACTTTGTTGCGGGACGTGTGCTAAGAAGTTGTCGATGTCCATAACTTTGATTCACCACTGAGAGATGAATGTTAGGCTACCGATCAGTGCAGTGTGGTAGTTATTACTCCATGGGGCAGAGTTATCGTAGCATGGCTATGAGCCAGTGCAGTGGAGTCGTCACGACTTCATAGGGGCAGAGTGGACATAGCAAGGGATTAGTGGCTATGGATCAGTGCAGTGGACCCATCATGACTCCATGGGGCAGAGTGATCATAACAAGGATTTGGGCGATCAAAGCGATGGATATCGTATGCTTTACGCACTGAGGGGAGATGTGAGGATGGTTGCTATGCTTGATTGTTCCCATCATTATGACATGCACACCCCCTTCCCCGTTATCTTTACACCTTATGCTAGTGTTACCTTAGAGTATTGTACATCCTGTTGTGCTAACTCTTTGGTTGCAGGTTCAGGTATAGTTATGTATACCTGTTATTGTTCTGTTTTGCTGCTTATCGCTCATACCATACTTTTGTCTGACCCAGAGTTTCATGTCTCTTCTTATTACTCTGGGTGCTCTTAAACGGGCAGACTAGAGATAGGTTAGATGGTATGCACGAGTAGTTATACCGGAGACGAGCAGAAGGCTTCCACGTATGATATATATATATATATATATATATATATATATATATATATATATAGATATTCTCCCTGTGTCGCTGCTGGTCACTACTTTAGGCATTAGTAGTGTACCTTTCTTATTTTGCTTTAGTGACAGTTTTAAAAGTTGTAATAATGATGATGCAGAACATAAGCTGTATTTTGGATTTTCCACTGCCATGATGGTTTAGTTTTCAGTTTATGCACTGTCTCACCTGTTTTATGTCAAAGTTATGTTATTATTATATTTTATCCCATACGTTGTGAGACATTCTACAGGTTTCTTGTTAGTTCAAAATTCCTTTATTTCCTTTCTTTAGTGACCTTCCCGTGCTAGTTGGACATTGGCACAACGCACTTTCATTGGAAATGTCGGGTGGTGCGGGGCAGGTCGTCACACTTTGTATTACAGCTCTAGGTTGCGTAGTTTACCTAGGGAAAGACACCAGGGAGAGAGATAGTACGTATATGAGAGCGCGCATTTGTGATATTTTGGGTTTCAAAAGCTATACACACACACACACTATTAGTATACCCAGGGATGAAGTCGCACTGCATTGGCACCACTGAAGAGATGGTTAATTGTTTCTCTGTACAGATTGAATGATGAGCCGATACACGAGGAATACTGGTAGAGGAGCCAATAATGGGAATGCTCCTGATATGAGGACGATGTTCACAGATTTCATGAGAGAGATTCTTAGGGATGCTCAGAGGGCAGTTCCTAATGCTGCAAATGGTGGTGGTGCAGCGGTGCAGGCGCCTAGGGCCGATTTCTCCATGCTCTGTAAGGACTACACTAGTCTTTGTGGGAAGGCGTTCCATGGAACGGAATCGGCTACAGAAGTTCAGGATTGGTTGGATAGCTGTGAGCGTATCTTCGAAGACTTGGGTATCGAGGATGCATGAAGAGAAGGCTAGCATCCCGTGGGCTACAAGGACGCGATATGAATTGGTGGAATGCTATTAAGGCAACTACTCCTGAGGATCAAGTTACTTGGGATCAGTTCAAGGCCCGATTCAGTGATAAGTTTATCCCAGCTGCCCAGAAATCAGAATTGTTTAGGAAGTTCTTGGAGCTTAAGCAAAATGGTAAGGCAGTCTCGGAGTATATTGCTGAGTTCGATACTTTATCGAAGTATGGATTATCCCCTATTGACACTCCCGAGAAGAAGTATGAGAAATTCATAACAGGCTTAGATCAGTACTTGGGGGAAAGGCTTATAAACCATATTGATGAGACTTTTGAATCAATTGTTGGGAAAGCATTGAGATCAGAGAGTCTTTACCCTAAGTCAAAGACTGAAGTTGCTGTTGCATCTTCAGGAGAGCCAAAACCGTAAGCAGGCGGTGGAGGCAAGAATAATTCTCAGAATAAGAGGAAGCAAAATCAAGCTAAGGATGGTCAGAAGAAGAGTAAGAAATATGTTGAGTGCTTTAGCTGTGGCAAGAAGGGTCACTATGCCAAGGAATGTCAAGAAAAGCCAACGGATAGAAAGTGCTTCAACTGTGGTCAAGTGGGACATCACAAGGACAAGTGTCTGCAACCCCCTAAAGAGAAGCGGATTGTGAAAGCATATGCTATCAATACTGTTCCTTCTTCGTCGAATGCCCCAACTGCAGCAGAGAAAGGAAAGCATGTCATTGTACAAGGTATGCTTTCCGTTTATGATGTTCCAGTTAGAGTGTTGTTTGATACTGGGGCTTCTCGTTCCTTCATATCCAGTGACATGGTAGATAGGTTGGGATTGGAACCCGAGATAATCGATAAACCTTTAGCGGTAACGAACCCGATTGGTGATTCGACTAGCCTTAGTACGATTTGTCGAAATTTGGTCTTATCGAGTCATGGATGCATGTTTGCTTGTGATTGCTTTGTTTTGGGCTTTACTGGGTTTGGAATTATTTTGGGAGTCGATTGGCTCCAAAGGTATGGGGTTTGGTAGACTGTGAGGGAATTTCGGTGACTATTAGGGTGGATGATGGGCGGAGGGTAGTGTTTGGTGGCCTACCTAGTGATGAGGTGATGGCTAGTTTTCTAAATTCCATCGACATCCCGCATGATGAGTTGTCAGATGTGCCTGTGGCTAGCCAATATCTGGGCATCTTCGAGGAAGTGGCCGGACTCCCACCACACCGAGAGATTGAGTTCCTTATTGATTTAGTGAAAGATGCCAGACCTATAGTGATGCCACTTCGTCGTATGGCACCAAGGGAGCAGCGAGAGCTCGGGGTGCAAGCAAGCGATCTTTTGAAGAAGGAATTTATCAGAAGAAGTGTTTCTGAGTGGGGAGCATCAGTTGTGTTTGCTACCAAGGCAGATTGTTCCCTTCGATTGTGTGTGGACTACCGCGAGTTGAATAAGGTGACGAGGAAGAATAAGTATCCTCTACCGCGGATAGATGATTTGTTCGATCAGTTGAGTGGCGCGAGAGTGTTCTCCCAGTTGGTCCTCGCGACAAGATTTCATCAGCTCCGAGTAGCAGTTGAGAGTATTCCTAAAACGGCATTTCAGATGCCGTCTGGATTCTATGAGTGGTTGGTCATGCCATTTGGGTTGACCAATGCACCAGCATACTTTGTGGATCTTATGAATAGTTTATTCAGGGATCACTTGAATAAGTTTGTTCTTGTGTTCATGGACGATATCTTGGTTTACTCGAGGATAGAAGAGGAACACAAGGAACATTTGAGAACAGTGATGGAGGTGTTGAGAAAACACCAATTGAAAGCGAAATTTTCTAAGTTTCACTTCTGGAGGAGGGAAGTGAAATTTTTGGGCCATGTTGTTTCAGAGAATGGTATTGTCGTGGACCCCGCAAAGGTGGCTACGGTACAAGATTGGTCTACATCCCAGAATGCAACAGACGTAAGAAGTTTCTTGGGATTAGCTGGATATTATCGTAAGTTCATCCAAGACTTCTCCAAGATAGCGGCACCGGTAACTCAGTTGACCAAGAAGAATCAAGCTTTCGTTTGGGACGAAAGGTGTGAAAATGCATTCAAGAGCCTAAAGGAAAAGTTAACCTGCGCACAAGCATTAGTCATTCCTAAAGGGAATGAAGAGATGACGGTATACACAGATGCATGTGGTACTAGACTAGGTGTTGTATTGATGCAAGGAGGTAGGGTTGTAGTTTATGCAAGTCGGCAACTGAAACCGCATGAGAAAAGATACCCCACCCACGATTTGGAATTAGCAGCGATCGTATTCGCGTTGAAGATGTGGAGACATTATCTCTTTGGAGAAAGATTCAAGTTGTTTACCGATCATAAATTGTTAAAGTATCTCTTCTCTCAGAAGGATCAAAATCTCCAACAACAAAGATGGTTAGAATTCTTGGCTTCCTATGATTTCGATATCGCATACACACCAGGAAAGGGCAATGCAGTAGCTGATGCATTGAGTAGGAGACATGCCAGTTTAGGGGCTATGTTTCTTGAGTGGAAGCAACTAGAATATATCGCGGGGTATGATTTTAGACCAAAGTGTGAATTGGATCCAGAATTTTTTTGCAAGTTTGATGATCAGACCCATTTTGATTGAACGAATTGGTTCCAGTCAGAGGGACGATCCTAACCTATTAGAAATAATCTCTAAGTTAGAGATGGGTATCGACGAGTAGATGAACAAGTTTGGGCTTGATCGAGAAGGATGGCTTCGAAAGAATGGTAGACTGGTTGTACCCAATGTCAATGGATTGAGAGATGAAGTGCTTAGGGAATGTCATCACTCAAAACTGACTATACATCGCGGTGGTAATAAAATGTATCGAGACATGAAGCAGACCAACTACTGGGAAGGAATGAAAAGAGACGTTGGAAAGTTTATATCAAAATGCATAAACTGCCAGCTAGTTAAAGCTGAGCAAAAGAAGCCCAGTGGTTTGTTGCAACCATTAGAAATCCCCAAATGGAAATGGGAGCAAGTCTCAATGGATTTCATTGATGGGTTACCAAGGACTAGATTGGGACATGATAGCATTTGGGTAATTGTAGACTGATTGACTAAGAGTGCAAGGTTTATACCCGACAAGTCGAATAGAACATCAACTGAATTAGCAAAACTATATATAAAGTGGGTAGTGAGAGTTCATGGAGTACCCAAAGGCATTGTAAGTGACCGAGATCCATTGTTCTCTAGTGGATTTTTGAAGAGCTTACAAGAGGTTTTAGGATCAGAATTACATCTCAGTACCACGTACCACCCTCAAACCGACGGTTAGACAGAGAGGGTGAATTGAGTATTAGAAGATCTCTTGAGAGCTTGCATATTAGATTTTGATCGATCATGGGATGACCATTTGCATCTAATGGAGTTCGCATATAATAATAGTTATCAGTCCAGTATTGGTATGGCTCCATTTGAAGCTTTGTACGGAAGACCGTGCAACTTGCCATCATGTTGGCTGGAAATCGGCGAGAAATTTATGCTTGGACCGGATGTGATAAGAGAAACCTTAGATAAGATCAAGGTTATATGACAACAAATGAAGGCTGCCCAAGGTAGGCAGAAGAGTTATGCTGATAAGAGGAGAAGAGATTTAAAATTCTCCATTGGCGACTCGGTGTTTGTCTAGATTTCTCCGTTAAAGAGCGCGATTCGATTTGGAAGGAGAGGCAAGTTAGCACCAAGATTTGTTAGTCCATTGCTAGTTCTCGAGCAAGTTGGGAATTTGGCATATAAAGTTGAGTTGCCGGACAAGATGGCGGGAGTTCATAACGTATTTCATGTTTCCCAGTTAAGGAAATTCGTGCACGACCCTGGTATGACTATTTCACCGGATCAGTTGGAAGACATCGAAGTAGAACCCGAGGAGGTTGGGAACCGCAAGCCGATCCGTATTATCGAGTATGATACGAAGCAACTTCGAAGGAAGTCGGGTGAAACTGGTCAAGGTTCAGTGGGGCGAGAATAAGAATGACTGTTCTTGGGAAGCAGAGGAGAGCATAAGGAAATCACATCCAGAACTCTTTACCTGGTAAGATTTTAATAGTAATAGTTTCTTCCCTTTTCAGTGAACCGCATGCTAGGGTAGACTTGTTGTGCGTGTTGTGTATGTTTGGTTGATTGTGAATGACTGATAGGCATGCGGGACCCATTGGTTGTTTCTTAGTTAAGGAATTTCGAGGTGAAATTTCTTAAGGGGGGAGAGTGTAACGACCCGAATTCAATGCATCGGAGGATCGTATAACATTTATTTCTTTTTTCATATGAGGTCGTATAGTCGTGTAACTTTAGGAAACGACTATTGGGGTCATTTCCCTTGTTCCCGATTTTTGTTGATTTTTAAATGATCGTTTTGCCCCAAGCTGATCTTGTTTCGTCCATAACTTTTGATTGATAAGGAGTTTTGACTTGAAACCACTTCCATTAGATCCAGATGATGGTTTACCTTTCCATAGAGTGGTCACACTTGTCAAACGGACTTACCATTTGGGAGATATGGATGAATTAAGGTTTAAAAGGTGAAAAACATCTTAATTGGGCTTAAATGGGTGATTAGCGGCAAGGCCCATTGGGGGATTTCGGGATTAGAGTTATATGAGGGATGATTAGGGTTAGAGAAACCTTTTATTTGTCATTTTCCAGCCTCCACTTACCTCTCTTCAACCCTAACAATTGCCTCCACTTTCTAAATTCATCCCAAATCACTGTTTAATCGCGGGTTAAGCTAATCTACATCAAATCAAGACAAATTAGCATCAAGTTTGGGATAGAGCTGCTGGAACACACAGAGATTCGACCTATATCAGAGATACTTTCAGATCTATAAGTAATTTGTGGCTAAGGTGAGTGATTTGCATTGTTTTTCACTAATTACGGCTAATTAGGGGTGATTAGTGATAATTAGCGAAATTATGGCTCAAAAAAATCTGAAAAAATTTGTAAAATTCTAAAATATTATTTTAGGACTGTGGTAGAAATTTGGGCTAATCTGGATAAGTTTTGCTAATTGTATGCTTAAACATGATTAAGGGGGATTAAGGGGAAAACATGGGTTTTGGGTATGTTTGATCCACTTTGTCATGTTATATTGTTGTTTTGGTGTTTATGGTTGATTATACATGTTTCTATGACTGTTTGGAATGATTTGTGATTGCATAGAAAAGTTAGATTGGTTGAAAACGTCGTCGAATGGCGTAAACAACTCGTTGGACAAAGTGCAGGGAATCAGATCGGATCGGGTTCCCCGTACCCACCCGCTCGTAGAGCACCCCATGACTCTAAACCGTTCCCCAGAAGAAGGAGTGCACGAACTGATCGAGGTGGGAAAGCCCGACCCTAACCAATGGGATCATCATGAACTGACCCGCCTGAGTGAAGGAACTGACCCAAACTGCCTGATGGCCACGAACATGAGGAGTTGCCAAGCACGTCCCGATCCGAAGAGAAGGTCACGACCCAAACCCATATGATGGGGTACAACGAACTGAAATGATGTGGATGATCATGAACCAGGCTACTTCAGGAGGACCGAACCGAGTCAAATGGGGTTGTTATCCGAACCGATCCGGATGAAAACCAAAACCCGAGATGCAAAGGTAGTGCAAATGAGAAGTTGTGACTCAGGATCCAGATGGGAACCAAGAAGTTAACTTCATGAGTTGGACTTTGCTACGGGACGTGTGCTAAGGAGTTGTCGATGTTCATTACTTTGATTCACCACCGAGAGATGAATGTTAGGCTACAGATCAGTGCAGTGGGTAGTTATTACTCCATGGGGCAGAGTGATCGTAGCATGGCTATGAGCCAGTGCAGTGGAGTCGTCATGACTTCATGGGGCAGAGTGGACATAGCAAGGGATTAGTGGCTATGGATCAGTGTAGTGGAGCCATCATGACTCCATGGGGCAGAGTGATCGTAGCAAGGATTTGGGTGATCAAAGCGGTGGATATCGTATGCTTTACACACTGATTGAGAGATGTGAGGATGGTTGCTGTGCTTGATTGTTTGCCATAATTATGACATGCACACCCCCTTCCCCATTATCTTTACACCTTATGTTAGTGTTACCTTAGAGTACTGTACATCCTATTATGGTAACTCTTTGGTTGAAGGTCCAGGTTCAGGTATGGTTATGTATACTTGTTATTGTTCTGTTTTGCTGCTTAACGCTCATACCAGACTTTTGTCTGACCCGAAGTTTTATGTCTCTTCTTATTACTCTGGGTGCTCTTAAACGGGCAGAATAGAGATAGGTTAGGTGGTATGCACGAGTAGCTGTACCGGAGACAAGCGGGAGGCTCCCACGTATGATATATATATATATATATATATATATATATATATATATAGATAATCTCCATGTGTCGCTGCTGGTCACTACTTTGGGCATTAGTAGTGTACCTTTCTTATTTTGCTTTAGAGATAGTTATAAAACTTGTAAGAATGATGATGTAGAACATAAGCTGTATTTTGGATTTTCCGCTGCCATGATGGTTTAGTTTTCAGCTTATGCACTGTCTCACCTGTTTTATGTCAAAACTATGTTATTATTATATTTTATCCCATGCCGTAACACCCCGTGAATTCTATAACATTAAGCTTCACGAATTAAAGTATAATTAATTATAAATGATGAAATCAAGGGAAATGGGTTACGCCATTGCGTTCATCTCGGAAAAATACGCGAAATAGAGTCCGAGTTTTCGAAAATCGGATACCGTATGAAGAAGATATGGACGAACGAAGTTAGGCAGAAAAACCGAAAACAGTCCAGAATACACTGGCGCACTTGTGAAGTGCGCTAGTACAAAAATACACTGGCACACCTGCCAAGTGCGCCCGTACAAATCCAGCACCGAATTCTGGAGTGTTCTGAGGTGACATGTCTTCTTTTGAGTGGCTAGATGATGTGTATTCGAGCTGTGCGATTCTGATGACTTCTGGACTGATCTGAAGGCTCTAAATCACCCTATTCACCTATAAAATAACACCTAGACCTAGCCTAAATCATACTATTTCATTTTAGCCTCAGGCCGCCGCCATTAAACCTAGAGCTCTGAATTAAAAATACAAAGAATAAAATTATAGAAGATAGAGGACGATTCTTGAAGGCTACAACTAGAAGCTACAACAACTACGACGCTTTAGACAACGAATTTGGGACTAATTGATTTGGGATTTTTATTTGGATTATTTGCTTCATATTGTAAGTTCTATGTTACTTTTTAGGCAAAAACGCTAAAACAATATGGACATGCCATGAATTGAAACCGGATTTAGGAACTATTGTTAATCCATTGTTTATATTGTTTATCTTTGAATTATAATTTGGGGATATTACTATGGCAACGTTGCAAGTTAAACTTGTCATGATTTTGATGTTGTTATGAATCACTTGGACTTAATTGTTTGGCAAGTTGGACTAATACATGTCCATGGAATCACTATGTTTATTGAAATCTTTATGATTGATTAAACCATGCCTATGATGCTAATTAAACCATGGCTATGACTATTGATGGAGTTATGCCAGTGATGTTAATATACCCATCATGATTAATGAAAAATTGGGTATTGCTAGGTTATGATGAAAAGTTGGAATTATTATGTTTATAATGTTAGATATGTTAAAAATGCTAAATTGGAATCATTATGTCTATAATGTTAATTGAGAATCATTATGTTAAAAACGCTAAATTGGAATCATTATGTCTATCATGTTAGTTGAGAATCATTATGATAAAAACGCTAAATTGGAATCATTATGTCTATAATGTTAGTTGAGAATCATTATGTTAAAAACGCTAAATTGGAATCATTATGTCTATAATGTTAGTTGAGGATTATTATGTTAAAAATGCTAAGTTGGAACCATTATGTTTATAATGTTAGATGAGAATCATTATGATAAATTGGAATCATTATGTCTATGAGAATTATTATGTTAAAAATGCTAAATTGGAATCCACTATGCCTATTAGGATTACTATGCCTTTAATGTTTCATGTTTATAATAAAATTATTATTATGCCCGAAATGATTATTATGCCTATGATGTAAAGTTGAAATCATCATGTTAAATTAAGTTGGAATCATTACTATGCCAAGTTATCATCATACTAGTATTGAAACCATGTGATATGTTATAGCCTGTTTATTATGCAAGTGATGTTGGAATTGTCACATATGCCTATCACATGTTTGGTGTTATTCCCCTTTATCTCTTGAATTGTTTATGCTTGTGAATGAAGTACGTTTATATACGTTGGGGATACGATTGGGTAGAATAGGCAAAACTTGAATTAATTATAAGCATAAACTGTGAAATTTGGCATAAGTAGAACATGAAATATGGCACGAAAACTTGACTTGAACATGCCATAATTTTACATTAAAACATGCCTTAGTTGGGCACGAAATTGACATATGAACATGCTATGGAAATATCGTAAAATCTGATAAGAACATGGGCATGACTTTAGAAAACAAGAAAGTGGCCAACTCGAGGTTGGGTTGAGTTTGTAGTGTAAATCTGCCCGGAACCGCCCGGCAAATCCAGTTGCTACAAACAATAGGATCCAATGTGGGTAGTTGGTCACATCGCGCTTGAAACCTGAGGTTGGGTTGAGTTCGTAGCGTAAACCTGCCCGGAACCGCCCGACAAATCCAGTGGCTACGAACAATAGGATCCAATGTGAGTGGTTCGGTGCATTAACGAATCAATTAATGCCAATTAGGGTTAAGTCATGAACATGAAAAGACAACTTAACCAACTTGAACACGATTTGTAGGGCTAAGTCATGAACTTGAAAATGACAACACTTAGCCAACTTGACATGACACGTAGGCGGGTTAAGTCGCGAACTGAAATGACATACTTAACCATCTTGACATGACTAGACTGGAAAAGGGTTAAGTCACGAATTACATGACTTAATCTGTTAGGCGGGTTAGGTCACGAATTACATGACCTAATCTATTAAGCGAAACCCTAGACACAACCCCTTTCAGCAGTAACCCTCTTGAAGTATCAAGGTACCCTGGGGCTAGGCCGGGTGGGGCACGATTACTGGGCTGATTGTAAGAGGTGAACGACGGCAGTGGGGTACGCCAGTGTAGGTTCGGTGGACTACGATCGTGCACGTATCCGGGGCAGACACTGGGTATCCGTAGATTTATCTGTGCATCTTGAATCGTGTCAGGGGTTGACACCCTAGGGCTGATACACCCGAAGGTGGACCCAACACAAGTTACTACATTCGTGATTAGCCGTATGACACAGACACTTGACGAGCAAGAACTTGTAGGGAGCCGATCGACTAGATTATCGCTCCGTAGGACCCCGTACTTGGGTCAGACCCCGTTTCAGGGTCATTTCATGATATTGGGCCGTGGGATTTATTTCGTGATTAACTTGTGATATGGGCTTAGTATACTAGTACAGTTGATGCAACGAATCTCGAACATGTGATGCTTTACTTGACTTGTCTTGACTTATCCTGATCACCTTAGTCTATCTTGTTCACCTTGACACCATTCTTAAGTTTAGTTCCAGTTCATACATGACAGGTTGTTTTAACCGTTTCTACACTGAAAGTCACTAGAACTTACTCAGTCTTTATGACTGACCCTTTTCCTTTCGCCTCTTTTTCTTTCGTTCCCCCCCCAGGTTCTCAGGGAGGGAATACCGCAGCTTGATCAGTTTTCACATCCAGCTTGAAGAGAAAGAATGTATTACTTGGATCTTTTCCGATTTGGACTATGGCTTTGGACAGCAATTAGGGGACTTTTGCAGTTTATTTATGTTTTCTTCATGCTTCTTTAAATAATGTAATCAAGATAGTTATGATTTTGGGAAGTATTATGGCATGGTTTGTGTAACACGTATTTTAAAGAAATAAAAGTTTTTGTTTTCCGCTGTTCAAAAATATGTGTTATTATATTTGTCTTGTACATCTGTGACTTATACTTATAAACCTCCACCAAAATTAGGGCATTCCCTTTGAGAGTGACCCTAACGGAGGTGGGGTGTTTCACTTGGTATCAGAGCCAGGTTTACCAGATAAGATAAAAAGTTTTGAAAATTTATTTTCAAAAGAAAATTTAAAGAAGCATTTTTAAAAGATAAAATATTATTTTATTTTAAAAAGGCAAAGTCCCCCAAAGCCATAGGTACTATCGCTTATCCTTCATTTTGAATCTATCCTTCTTGTTTCAGCATGTCCGAAGAACTTAACTTGCCAGAGGGTGTACCAATACCTGGTTGGTTTAGACGATTCTTAGAAGCAAGGGCCACCCAGCCAGGTCCTACCGTTCCTCCTCCCCCAGCTGTAGGAAATCATCCAGCTGCAGCAGCACCTCTTCCTCCACCTCCTCCGCGGGGAAACACTTTTGCTAAGATATGTAAAGATTTTAAGGCTATGGGAGGAAAAGACTTTCATGGAACCGAGTCCTTCGTGGCAGCTAGAAATTGGCTGAAAGAAACCGAGGACTTATTCGTCATCTTTGAGGTAGAAGATAGGCAGAAAGTACAACTGGCAGTGTGGCTACTAAAGGGCGAGGCTTCCTACTGGTGGGAAGTCACTAATGCAGAAAGACCAGTGGAAACATGGGAGGACTTTAGGGCAAGGTTTGAGGCTAAATTTCTCTCAGAAGGTGAAAGAAGTCTTCAGTTGGAAAAATTCTTATTTCTTAAGCAAGGGAATATGACAGTCAAAGAGTATGTTAATCAATTCGATGAGCTGGCTAGGTTCGGACTGGACCTAGTCAACACCCCGCACAAGAAGGCTCTCCACTTTGTCAAAGGGTTGAATGAGCCATTACACAGTTTGGCCATGACCCATATACCCATGGGAGCTACGTACGAAAGGTTAGTGCAGATGGCATTGCTGAATGAGGAAGATAAGGGCAAGAAGGAGACAGAGGCAGAAAACTCTCAAGGGAAGAAAGAGGTCAAGCCCAACGATTCTAAGAATAAGAAGGTAGACTCTGAGAAAGGAGGCAAGAACAACAACTCACGTGATAAAAGGAAATGCAATTACTGTGGTACGGAAGGGCACATAGCCAAGGATTGTAGAAAGAGGAAGAGAAAGCAAGGTGAATGTTTTCATTGTGGGAAGACTGGACACATCAGCAAAGACTGCCCTGAGAAGCATACGGACCTTCTGGCGGTACATCGTTAACTTATTCTAGATGCTTTGTTTTATCTTATTTCTCTCCTCGATCCTATCTTGAGAACCATAGGTAGAATCTTTTTGGATGTAAACATGTAATTGAAACATGTTATGATTGCGAAATGGTCGCAAGTGGTTGCTCGTGGATGCATGAATACACATTAGGCACTAGATCGGCTCATACACATTTTCATGTTGCATATGCATGAGTGTTTATTTTGGAAACTTGGTTGTGCTATCATTTGGTTGTTGCATATGATTGAATGTTCGAGCACTCATGTAGAAATTATGAATTATAATAGGAAAAATTTGCATACATATTGGATTCATTTCACTAAACATATTTTGCTTTTAGAAGATCAATCAGTCCTGATCATTAGCATTAGCTAAGGAACATATACACACACTTCGCATATGATCATAAAGTATTAGAAGTTTTTTTTAAGGATAATGGATGCTCGTGTTTGATGGATGAGTAGATGGATGTTTGGATGTTAGGATGTACATTCTTCCTGAACTTGAAGGTTTCGGGGACGAAATCCTTTTAAGTGGGGGAGAATGTAACACCCCGTGAATTCTATAACATTAAGCTTCACGAATTAAAGTATAATTAATTATAAATGATGAAATCAAGGGAAATGGGTTACGCCATTGCGTTCAACTCGGAAAAATATGCGAAATAGAGTCCGAGTTTTCGAAAATCGGATACCGTATGAAGAAGATATGGACGAACGAAGTTAGGCAGAAAAACTGAAAACAGTCCAGAATACACTGGCGCACTTGTGAAGTGCGCCAGTACAAAAATACACTGGCGCACCTGCCAAGTGCGCCCGTACAAATCCAGCACCGAATTCTGGAGTGTTCTGAGGTGACGTGTCTTCTTTTGAGTGGCTAGATGATGTGTATTCGAGCTGTGAGATTCTGATGACTTCTGGACTGATCTGAAGGCTCTAAATCACCCTATTCACCTATAAAATAACACCTAGACCTAACCTAAATCATACTATTTCATTTTAGCCTCAGGCCGCCGCCATTAAACCTAGAGCTCTGAATTAAAAATACAAAGAATAAAATTATAGAAGATAGAGGACGATTCTTGAAGGCTACAACTAGAAGCTACAACAACTACGACGCTTTAGACAACGAATTTGGGACTAATTGATTTGGGATTTTTATTTGGATTATTTGCTTCATATTGTAAGTTCTATGTTACTTTTTAGGCAAAAACGCTAAAACAATATGGACATGCCATGAATTGAAACCGGATTTAGGAACTATTGTTAATCCATTGTTTATATTGTTTATCTTTGAATTATAATTTGGGGATATTACTATGGCAACGTTGCAAGTTAAACTTGTCATGATTTTGATGTTGTTATGAATCACTTGGGCTTAATTGTTTGGCAAGTTGGACTAATACATGTCCATGGAATCACTATGTTTATTGAAATCTTTATGATTGATTAAACCATGCCTATGATGCTAATTAAACCATGGCTATGACTATTGATGGAGTTATGCCCGTGATGTTAATATACCCATCATGATTAATGAAAAATTGGGTATTGCTATGTTATGATGAAAAGTTGGAATTATTATGTTTATAATGTTAGATATGTTAAAAATGCTAAATTGGAATCATTATGTCTATAATGTTAATTGAGAATCATTATGTTAAAAACGCTAAATTGGAATTATTATGTCTATCATGTTAGTTGAGAATCATTATGATAAAAACGCTAAATTGGAATCATTATGTCTATAATGTTAGTTGAGAATCATTATGTTAAAAATGCTAAATTGGAATCATTATGTCTATAATGTTAGTTGAGGATCATTATGTTAAAAATGCTAAGTTGGAACCATTATGTTTATAATGTTAGATGAGAATCATTATGATAAATTGGAATCATTATGTCTATGAGAATTATTATGTTAAAAATGCTAAATTGGAATCCACTATGCCTATTAGGATTACTATGCCTTTAATGTTTCATGTTTATAATAAAATTATTATTATGCCCGAAATGATTATTATGCCTATGATGTAAAGTTGAAATCATCATGTTAAATTAAGTTGGAATCATTACTATGCCAAGTTATCATCATACTAGTATTGAAACCATGTGATATGTTATAGCCTGTTTATTATGCAAGTGATGTTGGAATTGTCACATATGCCTATCACATGTTTAGTGTTATTCCCCTTTATCTCTTGAATTGGTTATGCTTGTGAATGAAGTACGTTTATATACGTTGGGGATACGATTGGGTAGAATAGGCAAAACTTGAATTAATTATAAGCATAAACTGTGAAATTTGGCATAAGTAGAACATGAAATATGGCACGAAAACTTGACTTGAACATGCCATAATTTTACATTAAAACATGCCTTAGTTGGGCACGAAATTGACATATGAACATGCTATGGAAATATCATAAAATCTGATAAGAACATGGGCATGACTTTAGAAAACAAGAAAGTGGCCAACTCGAGGTTGGGTTGAGTTTGTAGTGTAAATCTGCCCGGAACCGCCCGGCAAATCCAGTTGCTACAAACAATAGGATCCAATGTGGGTAGTTGGTCACATCGCGCTTGAAACCCGAGGTTGGGTTGAGTTCGTAGCGTAAACCTGCCCGGAACCGCCCAGCAAATCCAGTGGCTACGAACAATAGGATCCAATGTGAGTGGTTCGGTGCATTAACGAATCAATTAATGCCAATTAGGGTTAAGTCATGAACATGAAAAGACAACTTAACCAACTTGAACACGATTTATAGGGCTAAGTCATGAACTTGAAAACGACAACACTTAGCCAACTTGACATGACACGTAGGCGGGTTAAGTCGCGAACTGAAATGACATACTTAACCATCTTGACATGACTAGACTGGAAAAGGGTTAATTCACGAATTACATGACTTAATCTGTTAGGCGGGTTAGGTCACGAATTACATGACCTAATCTATTAAGCGAAACCCTAGACACGACCCCTTTCAGCAGTAACCCTCTAGAAGTATCAAGGTACCCTGGGGCTAGGTCGGGTGGGGCACGATTACTGGGCTAATTGTAAGAGGTGAACGATGGCAGTGGGGTACGCCAGTGTAGGTTCGGTGGACTACGATCGTGCACGTATCCGGGGCAGACACTGGGTATCCGTAGATTTATATGTGCATCTTGAATCATGTCAGGGGTTGACACCCTAGGGCTGATACACCCGAAGGTGGACCCAGCACAAGTGACTACATTCGTGATTAGCCGTATGACACAGACACTTGACGAGCTAGAACTTGTAGGGAGCCGATCGACTAGATAATCGCTCCGTAGGACCCCGTACTTGGGTCAAACCCCGTTTCAGGGTCATTTCATGATATTGGGCCGTGGGATTTATTTCGTGATTAACTTGTGATATGGGCTTAGTATACTAGTACAGTTGATGCAACGAATCTCGAACATGTGATGCTTTACTTGACTTGTCTTGACTTATCCTGATCACCTTAGTCTATCTTGTTCACCTTGACACCATTCTTAAGTTTAGTTCCAGTTCATACATGACAGGTTGTTTTAACCGTTTCTACACTGAAAGTCACTAGAACTTACTCAGTCTTTATGACCGACCCTTTTCCTTTCGCCTCTTTTTCTTTCGTTTCCCCCCCAGGTTCTCAGGGAGGAATAACTAGCTCTTAGCTTGGATATCACTTGCTTTGGCTCAGCATGTACGGTTTGCTATGGCTGCTTCTTTTTACTGCACTTGGGGAATAAGCTGTTTTACAGTTTTTAAGTTACTGCTTCTTTGGCTATTATTACAAGACAGTTGTAATGATGTTACTTGAAATGTTTGTAAAAGACATGGTTTATTTTGGAATGAAATGAAGTTCTGTTTTGCTCAAAAATTCTTCCGCTGTTTACTTAATTATTTATTTATGTTATGTCTTGTGATAATTCTATGATGTTATCTCGATAATACCTCTCCAAAACTAGGGCATTCCCTTTGTGAGTGATCTTAGCGGAGGTGGGGTGTTACACATGCGCTATGAGACATTCTACAGGTTTCTTTTAAGTTCAAAATTCCTTTCTTTTCCTTTCTTTGGCGACCATCCGGTGCTAGTTGGACATTGGCACAACGCACTTTCATTGGAAATATCGGCTGGTGCGGGGCAGGCCGTCACAGGTGGCTTGTGTTTTCGTGAAGCATGAACAAATGGGATGGAAAAGTTCAAAACGAGGGGAGCAGTTTGAAGTTGGGGAAGATTACAAAGTCGGCCCGAAGTTCTTGGATCCAACGTAAATAGAATGTTGAGTTAGTTTCATAAGTTAGTTAATTAAAATCATGCATGAACTAAAATGGAAAATATTTGGATATGGGCGTCTATGGTCTTGGTTGTAGTTTGAATGGAGATGAATACGTGTAGCAGTGCGTGGTTCTGTCTGAATGGAGGAGGACAACAAACACAAGGGTCGACCGTGTATACTGATACGTGTAATTTGTTAACACCAAAACTGTATTAATTTAGGTTAGTTCATGTATAGTTAGGGACTGATTGAATAAGTATATTAAATCTAGACTTCGCCCATATGTTTAACTATGTCCGGACCTGATGTTTTAGAAACCCAATAATATTGTAAATTATTTAGATTTTAAGTTAGTAATTAATATACAATTAGTGATAGTATTAGTTTAATTAGAAGTTAACTAGTTTAAATGGTAAAAGTAATCAAGACTTAATTATAGGACTGAGGGACCCGATTAGTTTAAACCTAACTAAGAAGTTAGTTATATAATTAGTAAAATGTTAATAATTGTTTAAGTGAAGCCAAATCTAAAATAGTTCGGTCTATTTAAGTTTAATCAAAAATTTTTTACTAGATAATTAAGGATATTTATAACTTATTATTAATTATCAGAAGTCATTTAAAACAAAGAACGTTGGACTTCTACTGACGAATATTATGGCATGGAATATATCCGGATAGAATTGGAATCAACTGAAACGAGTCATTGACAACAAAATAAAATCAAAGTGAGTTAAACTCACTTAGTCCCACTTATATTTTATATAAGTTGGGTTTTTATTTGTACGCGCTACGGTTGCTAATGGTTGATATTAAATTGCTGTTATTGGCTGATTATTGAATTGAATGATTATATTGAGGTAATGTATTTGATGCAGGGACAACAGGTTGGAGGGATCCAACAGGATTCCTCACAGTAATTGTTAAATTTCATTATATTGTAATATATGTTGAATGGTATGGAACTGTGATGCAGGGATTGACAGGTTGGAGAAATCCAATAGGAACTCTCAATATTATTGATAATGTTTATCAATATGATTTGTTGTATTCATTGGACGTGAAAATGATTTATATTTTACGGTTTGGTACTTCAGCAGATATTTACCTCTTTAGTACCATCGATAAAAAAATGATTTGTGAAATCGATATTTAATTGATTTAAACATTTTTCAAAGATGTATACATATACAGCGAATGGTCGTGTTTTATAAACCGAATGGTAATGGTTTATACAGCGAATGGTAATGGTTTATACAACGAATGGCTAATGATTTATACAGTGAATGGCTACTGATTTATACAGCGAATGTTAATGATTTATACAGCGAATGCTAATGATTTATACAGCGAATGTTAATGATTTATACAGCGAATGTTAATGGTTTATAAAGTGAATGTTAATGATTTATACAGTGAATGTTAATGGTTTATAAAGTGAATGTTAATGATATATACAGCGAATGTTAATGATTTATAAAGCGAATATTAATGATTTACACAATGAATGTTAGTTGTTTATAAAGCGAATAGTTAATGGTTTAATAAGCGAATAGCTAAAGGTTTAATAAGCGAATAGTTAATGGTTAAATAAGCGAATGGTAAATGGTTTATAAAGCGAATGGTTAATGTTTTATAAATGAATAGAAGTGGATTTGTAAATAAAAGATAAAGGAATTCGTAAATGGAAGTTAAATGATTTTGTAAAGAGAAGGTGAAGGTCTTTTGCAATAGAATCTATAATATTTTTATAGAAGTTAAGTTGAGACATTTTAGTTAACTTTGTGAAATGATATTGAAATAAACTGAAAATGTTGTGTGAGATTATAATAGTATAATCGCTTTAAAAATGTTAAATGGAATATGGTAGGGTTTACGAAATTGGAACTTATTGTATGCTGGTTGAGTTGAGTAATTTTCGAGGTATCAATCTGATGTTGGTTTCGGCCTTCAGGATTGATACTGAGAGATTTATTCACTTACCAATTTACAGTAAGGGTCTAATGAGTAGAAGTGAAGTGATAATGGAATTTTCTTATTTCTAATAAGAACGGGAAATGTTTTCTAAGTCAACAGTTTTAATAATTTAATTAACGATTGGTTAATTAAAGAGGCTAAGTGATGCTGGGTATTGAATCAGTGAATTCATTTTATTTTATGGACGAATGGTTGTTTATTTGATAGTTAAATAACCGACTATCAAATCTGGCCAATACGATTGTTCGTACGGAAAGACCGGGATCGAATTTATATTTGAAAACCATTTCGAACAACAAATACGTGGAAGATGATGAGTACATGTGGAGTATTGAAGACCGTGGATCTTCAAGAACTGAAGAAATACGAGTTGAATTTCTCTTGTTAGCTCCCAAAGATATTTCGGTAGTGATTCTGTCGTCATTGGAATCTTCGGATTGCAAGGACTACTCGCTACTGATCCATAGGGTAATTCAAGGATGCAGTAGGAGAGTGCCTTCAATTTGTCCAGTCCTAGGACAACTTGTATGGATGGATGTCTAACAGAGTGTTTCCAAAGAGATCACGTATGTTGATTTCTACAAACGTATTTCTATTAGTGGCGGAGAATGACCCTTCTCTTAGCTTAATGAGTAGAGTATTTTTGTGGATGTCAATCAGTGTTTTGGCGGATATGACAATGCGGCATTCAAAGTGAATGATGGCCAGATGTTCTTAAGTTAATTATGACCTCAAGTCTCATCAACCGGAAATGGCAGAAATCGGGTAGGTCGCATGGCTATGTGGGTCGCACCCATCAAAAGAGTGTATTGTCACCATCTAGAGAGTATTCATATTGTTACTTCTTTTCATTTTTGTATCTCCCGGGAACTATGGTGGTTGTGACAAAAAGCTGTAAGGTGACAACACGTTCGGTACTCTCAAGCGAAATGAGGGGTTGGTCATGTTTAGCCTGGGTTGCAAGATGTTCTTGTTGAACCCGGTGTATTCGTCTCTAGAGATATACTGTCAAAAGGTGGTCCCATACCTTGCCATGGAAATCCGTTCTCTAGTAAGAGCCCGCGGTTTTGATTATAGACTATATACGTAGAGCATGAGATGCAAACGTTCTGCTAGATTGATATATATTTGTATTTAGACACTATTATAATATTAGAAAAAGATATGATTTCCAAAAATGATTTGGGTTATCGTAAGGTAAAACCATTCGTATTTATGTATGGATTTGGTCTTACGATTTTCCTTTCCTTTTGAAAAGATTTTGACGTTAAAATCAAGTTGAATGATATCTTTTAAACTTAGTGTGTTTTTTCACACTCTAGTTCATCAGACTGATCCTGCGTTTTGTGAGTGCTTGGGTTAGACCGCGTTGTATAGGTTCAGGTTATCGGATGCTGTGAAGATACGAGCTGGAAGAGTCCAGATGTATGATATTTCATAGATACTGTTCCGATGTGTGTTGTATATGAGGACAGGTTATTATAACTGTTCATATGTGTTGATGTATTATGATGATTGTAAGTATTTTTTTTAAAGCTCTCAGTAAAGATTATTTCTATATTATATTTTGTTCCGCTGCGATGTGAGACTCTGTGTTGTGTTGGTTCTTCTTCTTCTATTCTAATATTTCTTTCTTTCTTATCTCACCCTCTAATTTCTTCCTAATAACTATCTGGTGTTTTCGATACTTGAGTTTTGGTAAGTAATACGTTTTATGTATTATTTTCGGAATTCAGGAGTTGAATTCCTGCTGGGTCGTTACAGTGGTATCAGAGCTATTTGTTTAGTAATAACCTTGGCTCTGCGGCATAAATCGATAGAGATGGGGCTAGTAATACCTTAGATCGAGTTGATGTATATATATGAGAGCATATTTGTAGATATTATATACAAATGTTTTGTATTGTGCTGTTTGATTGGTTCAAGTGTTGAAAAGCATTGGACTGAAATTGGACACTATATTGTTTTGTAAAGAGGGTAAATGAAATAATTTTTCCCAAGGCTATATTTTATATAGAAAAGGAAATAATTTTCTCAAATTATGGTACTATGGGTTTTTTATTGATCTAGTTGAAATTCTGAATGAATAGTAAAATGAAATTGAATTGGTTAGAATATTAATTAGTTAATTAGTTAGAATTATCTTGATTAAGTGAGATGAATTAAGAAATGAGTATGGAAATGGAAATTAAATCAAATACATTTGGGATTTGAATGGAGAATAAATTGAATAGAATCATGAAATCGAATGAGTTAACCCTATATATGTTACCTGTATTATATATTGAGTTAAGTACAGATTCCAAAAGGTTATGGTAGTAGATCTAGTTGCAGAGATTGAAATACAGATTGGAAGAAGAGAGAATATCAGTAGTTGATTTGCTTTGTAATCGAAGATTGAGTTGCCCGACAAACTGGTAAACCTTGATATTATTGATTTGAGCGATTGATTTTACCCTTGAGTTGGGTAGCCGCTTGGCTTTCGTTTTTCTTTTGGTGAAGTTAAGGTCCAGAGTGGCAACTGTAGTTGTACCAATCGAGCCGCACGAAGGAGGTGCTGGCGAATTTTTTTGAAAAGTTAAAGAGTTAGAATATTTTTGATAATAATTCTAAAACGATTATTTTTAAACTAATCGGGCTTGTAGCATTCTTCTCACTTTAGTAATTTCGGGGACGAAATTCTTTTAAGGGGGGAAGAACATAACGACCCAGATTTTTCGGGTATTTAAATTCGAATATTTAATTTAATTTATTATTTTAAATATTTTATTTGGAATATTTATGGTTTTTAAATATTTAATTCGTTTATAACATGAAGTTTAAACGTTTAACTTATATATAATATAAATCGAGCTCGAAATGGCGTTGTAGTTCGTAATATTGAATTCTGAACTTCAATTGAATATACAGGATCCGATATAAGTCGAATTTCTCTGATACAAGAAACGTTTGGATCTTGTTGATGATAAATTTCATATGAAAGAGAAAAATAGGAATTTCAATTTATAGTTTGTTAGTTATGTCCAATTCAAAATTTAAAATAGTCACTACGGAATTATTTATAAATAATAGCGATTAATTTAATAATTTAATTTGATTTAAAAGGAGTTTTTCACCATAACTTGAGATAATGATCGAATTAAGCCACGAAACGAATTCCTTTGAGTTTGTATTGATGTTTAGAGTTAGGATAGATATACTTTTTGTTATTTTTGGAGACCAGTTATTTTTGGTATCCAAAATAGCGTTGTTTTATGCATAAATCGAATAACGGATATGCAAACGATCTCCGTTTTCAACGTAACCAATTTTATTAAATCTGTACTGATTAATTTTAGTAGTATTTCTAGCTTCAAGTTATTCAGATTTATTGTGTGATCGTGGGGAATTTAAATGCGTGTTTTAGCCTATGATTTATAAAGGAATTTTCACAGACAATAACAGAATTAAACGGAACCTTTTCCATTGTGTTCGGAATATTGTTTTATGCTAAGGTAAGAATTTTCATTTCGATCGGAAATCGTTTGCGATGGGTTTTAAGTGTTACTTCACTACTAAGTCTTATAAATATTATTTAATAATATAATATGGGTCTATAAATACCCTTATAATCAGCCTAACCCTAATTTCGGTTGACCCTTTTTCTACGTGGTCAAAATATCTGTGCTGCTATCTTCTATTTTGAACGGCTTAAAGGCCACAACTTTTGATCCTAATTCCTATCGATCTAAGGCCTTAATCCCAAAATTTCTAAACATAAAATCTCTTCGTCACATTGAGATACATAATCTGAACCGCGGAGATGAATTTCATACAACGGTGGTGGCTAAGGTTTAGCCCCAAAGTGACGGCGTGCGAAGTACATCTGGCAATGACTGTTTTGGTGGAGTGGGATGGGGTTCCTAGCGTAGGATGGCGGTAGACCGGCGCATTGTATGAGGTGTTCGGATAGGAGTACGGTTGATGAATTTGATGGTGCGGCAGCTCGTGGTTAAGGGGGTGCGTGGACGGGTACTGGAACAAATGCAGAACAAAAGGAATAAGGTGTTAAAAACAAGGGCAGTAAGGATTCGAAACAAGGAATGAAAGGTAGCCGAGAATGAAGGGGTAATGGGTCCTGAGGCACAAACAAACGTGAGTCTTTGGTTCTCTTAGCAATAGGAAAACAATAATGTTGGTCATGATTTTTAATACAAAGGTATGGTCAGGTAAAAAGGGGCAAATGAAGAGGTAATGGGAAGGACGTGAAATAAAGCAGGTGGGGGAAGAAAGGAAATAAGGTAACGAAGATAGGTGGCTTGTGTTTTCGTGAAGCATGAACAAATGGGATGGAAAAGTTCAGAACGAGGGGAGCAGTTTGAAGTTGGGGAAGATTACAAAGTCGACCCGAAGTTCTTGGATCCAACGTAAATAGAATGTTGAGTTAGTTTCATGAGTTAGTTAACTAAAATCATGCATGAACTAAAATGGAAAATATTTGGATACAGGCGTCTGTGGTCTTGGTTGTAGTTTGAATTGAGATGAATACATGTAGCAGTGTGTGGTTCTGTCTGAATGGAGGAGGGCAACAAACACAAGGGTCAGCCATGTATACTGATACATGTAATTTGTTAACACATAACCGTATTAATTTAGGTTAGTTAATGTATAATTGGGGACTGATTGAATAATTATATTAAATCTAGTATTCGCCCAGATGTTTAACTATGTCCAGACCTGATGTTTTAAAAACCCAGTGATATTGCAAATTAATTAGATTTTAAGTTAGTAATTAATATACGATTAGTGATAGTATTAGTTCAATTAGAAGTTAACTAGTTTAAATGGTAAGAGTAATTAAGACTAAATTATATGATTGAGGAACATGATTAGTTTAAACCTAACTAAGAAGTTAGTTATATAATTAGTAAAATGTTAATAATTGTTTAAGTGAAGCTAAATCTAAAATAGTTCGGTCTATTTAAGTTTAATCAAAATTTTATTACTATATAATTAAGGATATTTATAACTTGATTATCAGAATTCATTTAAAACAAAGAACGGTGGACTTCTACATACGAATATTATGGCATGGAATATATCTGGACAGAATTGGAATCAACTAAAACGAGTCGTTGACAACGAAATAAAAGCAAAGTGAGTTAAACTCACTTAGTCCCACTTATATTTTCTATAAGTTGGGTTTTTATTTGTGTGCGCTACGGTTGCTAATGGTTGATAATTGTTGTTATTGGCTGATTATTGAATTAAATGATTATATTGAGGTAACGTATTTGATGCAGGGAAAATAGGTTGGAGGTATCCAACTGGATTCCTCACAGTAATTGTTAAATTTCAATATATTATAATATATGTTGAATGGTATGGAACTGTGATGCAGGGATTGACAGGTTAGAGAAATCCAATAGGATTTCTCAAAATTATTGATAATGTTTATCAATATGATTTGTTGTGTTCATTGGACGTGAAAATGGTTTATATTTTACGATTTGGTACTTTAGCAGATATTTACATCTGTAGTACCGTCGATAAAGAAATGATTTGTGAAATCGTTATTTAATCGATTTAAAACATTTTTCAAAGATGTTTACATATACAACGAATACCAATGTTGTAATGACCCGCATTTTCAGCGGTATAATAATTTATTTATTTAATTATTTAAAAGGTGATTAAAAGGATTTCATGGTCGTTGAATTAAATTATATTGAATATTTAATTAAAATAATAAATTAAATAATATATTTAATTCTGAAATAATCAGAATTGGCTGAAATGGCGATATGGTGTGAACTGGATCATTGTGATATTTAATTCAGTTTAGAATTGAATTAGAATAACGAATATATTATTTGAACGACAGTTTGAACGTATAATTATATTATAATTAAAATCGAGCTTGAAATGGCGCTGCAGTTCGTAATTTGGTGATTTGAACTTCAACTGAATGTACAGGATTCGTTTTAAGCCGGATTTCTGTGAAACAAGAAACGTGTGGAGCTGGTGGAGTATATCTTTCTAGTGGAAGAGAAAAATCGGGATTTCGTCATGTAGATTTTGAGATATGTCCAAATCAAATTTTAGAAAAGTCGCTATGGAATTCCTTTATAATTTATAAAGGAATTATTTATATTTTAAAAAGGAATTTCAATATAAATCGAATATTGGGTTGACCCTGGTTTGAAATATCGAGTTAGAAATCATTCCACTGTAAATATAAACGATAATATTTATTTTTAAATATTAAATTTAATTATATTTAAATATATTTATATATTTAAATGGGCTATTTAGGGCTTTAAAAATAGCCACTTATGCAAACGAAGTCGGAATTCGATGAAACTAATTTTGTTAGATCCGCAATGTTAAATAGTTGTTAGATTTCCAGTTTCGTGATTTTTCGAGTCACTGTGTGGCCGTACGGATTTTTAGAGAGAAAAACAGTCAGTATTTTGACAGTTAAAAATACGCTGTGTGAGCAAACGGAGTCGGAATTCGACGAAACCAGTTTCATTGGGACCGTAATGTCGAACTCTAGCTACATGTCCAGTTTCGTGATTTTTTGGTATTGTGTGTGATCGCTTGAATTTTTAGAAAGCAAAAATAAAATATCTAAATAAATTGTGTGAACATTTAAGGTGCCACATCCTTCACTTTACAGCCACACATAGAAATCCCATCCACTATAAAATCAAATCCTAAGCCGCCACTGTTCTTCCAAAGAAAACCAAAAATCATGAGAGAAAGAAATCAAAAACAATTTGAATAAATTGTTATAAATTGTAAAATATATATGGTTGAATTCAAGTGAGGATGCTCTTCGTTCTGGTGTGAAATTTATAGGGTTCGAAGTCCATCCTCTGTGTTGCGTTTTCTACCAGCGAACCTAGGGTTCACAGTTTTGGAAATTGTAGGCATCGATGCCAGAAACGAAGGTTGGGTTGAGATTCATGAGTTTGTTTAGACCCTTGTATGTGATTTTTGGAGAGTTCGGTGGCCATTTCAGTCGATCGTCACCGTGGATGGGTGGATGACGCTGGGTAATTTAGGGCTGCGAGTGGAGTATTGTGGGTATGGTTTTGAAGGGGAGTGAAAGAGGAGATGGATGGTGTTATCGGTTTGAATTTCGGTGAAGTAATGTTGTGGGATTTTGGAGGTGGAAGTTCGGTCTTGTTTGTGGAATAGAGCAGCGTACTTCGATAGTGTTGGGGAAGAACACGAAAACGGGTTTGGGCCAGTACGAATGGGTTTGGGCCGAGAAAATAGTGGTGAGGCCCAAGTATAATTATAATTCAAGTTATTTATTTTAATAACATATAAACTTGTCGATATCATAACTTGACCATACGATGTTAGAATTGAACGAAACAAGATCCGACAGGATCGTATGGACGAGAGCTACCCAATGGAACTGACTGGGAGTGGATTGGGGCTCGTTACAATTTATAGAAAAATAAATTGTCCGTCCGAATCAAATCAAGCGATAGTTATCGTTATTAACGATGATTGTCCAATGTGAGTAGATCTCACTAATTCTGAACAGTTTATAATTTCTTGTTGTATTTTTAGAACTGTTAAATATTGGCTGATTGACTATGTGTTGACTGTTTAATTGAACTGCTAGTCAGTTAGTTGAATTTCTATATTAATTTTGTTTAACATAATATATCATATGGAACTGAAATTGATGTTGATTTTATTGTGTAACATTTGTGGATGCCGGGAAACAGGTTGGAGGAATCTGACTGGATTCCTCAACAGTTATTTTATTGTTTTTCATATATTTTGATATATGATGTGAATTATAACCTGTTGCTGATTGTGTATGTATGGACGATATTGGACATCGTAATTTGATATGTTAAACACCATAACATACCCGGATTTGGAGAAAAGGGGAATTTGTCAAAGTGAATACTGAAAAGAGAATATTTATAAAATCAGCGGATTTTATAAAAGAGGATATTTATAAATGGAAACATTTATAAATGGAATATCTATAAATAGGAAATACGGTTAAGTGGAATTATAAATGAAGGGAAATCTTTATAAATGGAATATTTATAAAGTGAATTATTTATTGTTAAATAAATAAGATAAGATAATGGTTTATTTATTTGTTAAATAAATAAGATAAGATAATGGATTATTATTTGTTAATTAAATAGACGATTATAAAGGAAACATTTAGAATAAATAAATAGAATAAAATAAAGGAGATATTTATTTGTTAAATAAATAGAATGAGATAAAAGGGTTATGTTTATTGGGATAATAAATAGGATATTAAATGAATTATTTATTTAGTAAATAAATAGGATACATTAAAGAGAATATTCATTTAGGAAATAAATAAGGTATTATAAAGGAAATAATTAGAGTAGAATAAATAAAGATATACAAGGAAATATTTGTTGACGAATTACAAATAGGATTGAAAAGGAAATAGTGTAAAACCATAATCAAATAGATGATTAAGGGAAATATTTGTTTGGAAAACAAATAGATTATAAAGAAAATATTTATCCTTGAATATATATATAAGTCTGAGCTTATATATGAAGAAGTAAACAGATAAAAGGAGCAGATTGATTTATAAATGATATTTATAAATTAAGTTAAATATTTATCATTTGGATAAATAGAATATATAATTCAGGATTTATATAAAGAAGTAAGAATCGATTTCAACATCGATGTTTGAACTGAATAAGGATAAAGAGTAAACCAGTTAGGTTAACCAGTTAGAGCAAAACCATTAGGGTAAACCAGTTAGGTAAAACCGTAGAGTTAAACCAGTTAGAGTTAATCTCTTAGAGTTAACCGATAGAGTTAAATCGAACTAGAGTTATTGAATAGAGTTAAATCGAATAGAGTTATTTAAATGGTGTAAATCGAATTTAATTTATTCGAATAGAGTTGAAATGAGTAATCGAATTTAGTTATTCAAAGAAGTGAATCCAATCAGAGATATTCGAACTGAGATAATCGAATCAGAAATATTCGAAGTGAGTTGATTGAATTTAGTTATTCGATAGGAGTTAAATCGAATAAGATTTATTCGAAGAAAGAGATTATCGAATATAAGTATTCGAAAGTAAGCAAATCGAATATAAGTTATTCGAATAAGAGTTAATCAAGTAAGAGTTAATAGGTTGGAGTTATTCAAGTAAGAGTTATTAGGTTGGAGTTATTCAAATAAGAGTTATAGATTAGAGTTAACCGAATAGGAGTAAATAAATTAGTTGTCGTTATATTATTCGAGTTAGGAAATAAAAGTCATATTAAAGATAATATATTTCGGATGTAGGAGATTATAACACCATTGTTATAATCACGTAAACTTGTAAAAGAAGGGGGTTCGTAAATAGAATCTGAGGTTTCGTAAGGAAGTATTAAAGAGTTAAAAAGGTGAATCTTATCTATTTCAAGATTTGAAAGGTGGTTCAGTTAAGGTCTGAGAGGTAGCTATACCCCAACTTGATTGACTGTGTTTTTAATTAAGAAATGGTTATAGTTCGAGTGTGAAGTGGTTAAGTGGATTTAGTAATTTAGTATAATGGTTTGAGTTGTCATCGCGGTATAGTTTTAAATATCTGTTTAAATCCCAATTAAGAAGTTTTGGAAATGTTTTCCAAACGAGAATCAGAAATGTTTTCTGATAATAGAAAATAAGAATTTAGAATATATGTAAATTAATGAAATAAAGAGATAAATGTTGAATGATGATTGATCGATATAATTTCCTCCTGGAAATAATATCGTTGTTTGCACACCTGTTTTTTTTTATGGTTAAATCACAGACTATCGAAGTTTTGACCATTTTAACGTTGTTAATATGGAGAGACCGGTTGGATTATCATCCAAAGAACCACTCTGTATTGGCATAAGCGTTGCGAATCATATATGCCAAAGATAATTGAAGACGGAGTAAAGTGCAAGGGCTGTTGTATAAATCTTAGATAATAGTGCCTAAGATGGATGTATTGAATAGTGCCTTTGATCCATCCTGTTCCTAGATGACTTGTATGGATGAATGTCTAACAGAGTATTTCCAAAAAAGTCACGTACATTGGTTTCTTCAACTGTACAAAGAGTGGAAGCGGAGAAGGAAACTTCTTTAGCTAACACGTAATGTACTGTTGTAGACGTCAATTAGTGATTTTCGATGGATCTGACAATATGGCATTCAAAGTGAAATCTGATGTGATGATAAAGCGTAACCTCAAGCCTCATCAACCGGTAAATGACAAAAATCGGGCAGGTAGCATGGCTATGTAGGTCGCACCTATTAGGGTGTAGAATCACCTGATCTAGAGTTTCATTTACTTCTAAAAATCTATTGTTGATGCTATCCCATTCGGGAAACGGTTGCTGATCCCAACCGTTGGTGATATACATTCGATACACTCAAGCGAAATGTGTGGTCGGTCATGTGTGGCCAGGTTGCAAGATGATCTTGTTGAACCCAGTGTATTCCTTTCTAGAGGTACACTAGCAAAAGGTGGTTCCATACCTTGTCATAGTTGGAAATCCATTACCCAATACATGCTTGCAGTTTTCATTGTATACTATATATGTAGAACATGAGATGGAAGCATTTCTGCTAGATGATTTTTATATTGTGGTTGATAGACATTATTATAATATCAAAAGGTTTTTGATATAAAGATATTTTGGATTCTCATAAGGGAAAAACCCGTTCCGTTATACGGCGTGGTCTTATGAGATATCGTTTAATGGCTCAAACTGTTTTAAACTGTTTTACTCATACCAGTCCATGTTGCGTGCTTGGTGCATGTGTCGCATGATAGCGGGTTCTCGCTTTTCGTTAGGTGGCGAACGGGAGACTCTTACCCCTACATGTCCCGAAAATGAGGGTTGGTTGTGAAGTCGAAAGGCTGGCCATAAAACATGGTGCTGGGGTACCAATGTAAGCCACAGTGGGGTATTACCTTGCTGCTTTAGGGAGGAGAGGATGGTTGCAAAGCCTACTTGAATTTCCGAGACACTACAGTTGGTATCAGAGCTTAAGTTAAGTGATTTACCTTGGCTCTGTGGCGTGACTACGTAGAGATGGGGTTAGTAATACCCTAGATTGAGTTGAGTATATATATACGAGTGAGCATAGTTGTTATTGATATAAAAATGGTTTTATATTGTGGAGATTTATTGGTTGAGTTGTTTATGAGTTCTGGTCGATCAGTTGATCCACTGTATCGATAGGAGTTTATAAACACTTGAATACGATGAACCGTCATAGTATGTTTTGAAAAGAGGGTAAATGAAATAATTTCACCAAAATTTTATTTTGATATAAAAGATTTATATTGGAATGATTATAATATATTGGATATATTGGTTGTTATTATAATCGAGTAAGATTATAAATTAAATGGTTATGTAAATAATCAATCAGAATTCATATAAGTGAAATACGTGAAATCAGATGAGTTAAATCTGAAATTTAAACCAGAAATTGAATTAAAATTCGGGAAAATTGGATAAGTGTTTGTAAATGGATTTGGATTAAAAATAAGGAAAATCTAAGATCCTGGGAGATTTTAAATTGTTTTACAAGTAGTGTGAATTATATTTTGAAATGGATTTCAAAGTGGAAATGTTTAGAAATGGTTTTATAGTATTGAACTCACTTCGATCGCTGGAAAATAGATTCTGCTGATGACAGCTGCATCATCAGTATTCATTTTCGAGTTGTAAGTGACGAATTACTACCAGAGATATTGTTTTGAATTTGTTTTAGGAAAGACAAGTTGTGTTGAATTTCAAAAAGGAAATTTTGATTTTTGAAAATAGTAAACTGTTTAAAAAAACTCCCAGGGAAAGACTGTTTGAATTAAAAACAAATTTAATAGAAATTTGTGAAAGCAAATTTGAATTAAAGTAAAGCCAGTAAAGTGGTAACTGAGATTGAATTAGAATGATATCAAGACAAATTGGATTGTAAGATTCAAATTTGAAGTGTAATGTGATAATCAAGTTAAGAGTTGGGAATCGAGAAGAAACTAGAGTTAAAATGATATTTGGCTCGGATATAGGTGAATGGTTGTGTTTTGGATAAAAGCAGATTGGAATTTGATTGGGATAACCCTTGTATCTGCTGAATTGATAACATGTGGAAAGGATAAAATGATATGCCAACAAAAGGTACAAGTTTATATTTCTATTGGATATAAGATTTATGAGCCAAATTTGGCAAGCCGCTAGGCTGTTTGATTTTCTTTTGGGATTGAGAAGGCCCAGGGAGGCGAGTGGTGGTTTGACGTATTGACCAGTACAAAGGAGGTGCTGGCGAAATTTTTAAAAAAAATTAAGGCATTAGAAAATTTTCAGGATTTTTGAAAATTTTCATTGATAAAAATTAATTAATATTCAATTGAAATTAAATTTGGTTCAGTTGGAACTGAAGTTAAAAAGTGAACAAATAAGTTCTAACCGGTCGATAGGATTTGTTTTCTACCTTAGCAATTTCGAGGACGAAATTATTTTAAGTGGGGAAGAATGTAATGACCCGCATTTTCAGCGGTATAATAATTAATTTATTTAATTATTTAAAAGGTGATTAAAAGGATTTCATGGTCGTTGAATTAAATTATATTGAATATTTAATTAAAATAATAAATTAAATAATATATTTAATTCTGAAATAATCAGAATCAGCTAAAATGGCGGTATGGTGTGAACTGGATCATTTGTGATATTTAATTCAGTTTAGAATTGAATTAGAATAACGAATATACTATTTGAACAACAGTTTGAATGTATAATTATATTATAATTAAAATCGAGCTTGAAATGGCGCTGCAGTTCGTAATTTGGCGATTTGAACTTCAACTGAATGTACAGGATTCGTTTTAAGCTGGATTTTTATGAAACAAGAAACGTGTGGAGCTGGTGGAGTATATCTTTCTAGTGGAAGAGAAAAATCGGGATTTCATCGTATAGATTTTTAGATATGTCCAAATCAAATTTCAGAAAAGTCGCTGTGGAATTGCTTTATAATTTATACAGGAATTATTTATATTTTAAAAAGGAATTTCAATATAAATCGAATATCGGGTTGACCCTGATTTGAAATATCGAGTTAGAAATCCTCTGAACTGTATGTTATTCCACTGTGAATATAGACGATAATATTTATTTTTAAATATTAAATTTAATTATATTTAAATATATTTATATATTTAAATGGGCTATTTAGGGCTTTAAAAATAGCCACTTTTACAAATGATGTCGGAATTCGACGAAACTAATTTTGTTGGATCCGCAATGTTAAATAGTTGTTAGATTTCCAGTTTCTTGATTTTTAGAGTCACTGTGTGGCCGTACGGATTTTTAGAGTGAAAAACAGTTAGTATTTTGACAGTTAAAAATATGTTGTGTGAGCAAACGGAGTCGGAATTCGACGAAACCAGTTTCGTTGGGACCGTAATGTCGAACTCTAGCTACATGTCCAGTTTCGTGATTTTTGGGTATTGTGTGTGATCGCTTGAATTTTTAGAAAGCAAAAATAAAATATCTAAATAAACTGTGTGAACATTTAAGGTGCCACATCCTTCACTTTACAGCCACACATAGAAATCCCGTCCACTATAAAATCAAATCCTAAGACACCACTATTCTTCCAAAGAAAACCCAAAATCATGAGAGAAATAAATCAAAAACAATTTGAATAAATTGTTATAAATTGTAAAATATATATGGTTGAATTCAAGTGAGGATGCTCTTCGTTCTTGTATGAAATTTATAGGGTTCGAAGTCCATCCTCTGTGTTGCATTTTCTACCAGCGAACCTAGGGTTCATAGTTTTGGAAATTGTAGGCATCGATGCCAGAAACAAAGGTTGGGTTGAGATTCATGAGTTTGTTTAGACCCTTGTATGTGATTTTTGGAGAGTTCGGTGGCCAGTTCAGTTGATCGTCACTGTGGATGGGTGGATGACGTGGGGTGATTTTGGGTTGTGAGTGGAGTATTGTGGGTATGGTTTGGAAGGGGAGTGAAAGAGGAGATGGATGGTGTTATCGGTTTGAATTTCGGTGAAGTAATGTTGTGGGATTTTGGAGGTGGAAGTTCGATCTTGTTTGTGGAATGGAGCAGCGTACTTCGACAGTGTTGGGGAAGAACACGAAAACGAGTTTGGGCCAGTACGAATGGGTTTGGGACGAGAAAATGGCGGTAAGGCCCAAGTATAATTATAATTCAAGTTATTTATTTTAATAACATATAAACTTGTCGATATCATAACTTGACCATACGATGTCAGAATTGAACGAAACAAGATCCGACAGGATCGTATGGATGAGAGCTACCCAATGGAACTGATTGGGAGTGGATTGGGGCTCGTTACAATTTATAGCAAAATAAATTGTCCGTCTGAATCAAATCGAGCGATGGTTATCGTTATTGACGATGATCGCCCAATGTGAGTAAATCTCACTAACTCTGAACAGTTTATAATTTCATGTTGTATTTTTAGAACTGTTAAATATTGGCTGATTGACTGTGTGTTGACTGTTTGATTGAGCTGCTAGTCAGTTAGTTGAATTTCTATATTGATTCTGTTTAACAGAATATATCATATGGAAATGAAAGTGATGTTGATTTAATTGTGTAACATCTGTGGATGCAGGGAAACAGGTTGGAGGAATCCGACTGGATTCCTCAACAGTTATTTTATTATTTTTCATATATTTTGATATATGATGTGAATTATAACCTGTTGTTGAGTGTGTATGTATGGACGATATTGGACATCGTAATTTGATATGTTAAACACCATAACATGCTGGGATTTGGAGAAAAGGGGAATTTGTTAAAGTGAATACTGAAAAGAGAATATTTATAAAATCAAAGGATTTTATAAAAGAGGATATTTATAAATAGAATATTTATATATGGAAATATTTATAAATGGAATATTTATAACTAGGAAATACGTTTAAGTGGAATTATAAATGAAGGGAAATCTTTATAAATGGAATATTTATAAAGTGAACTATATATTGTTAAATAAATAAGATAAGATAATGGATTATTTATTTGTTAAATAAATAAGATAAGAAAATGGATTATTATTTGTTAAATAAATAAGAGATATTAAATGAGATATTTATTTATTGAATAAATAGAAGATTATAAAGGAAACATTTAGAATAAATAAATATAATAAAATAAAGGAGATATTTATTTGTTAAATAAATAGAATGAGATAAAAGGGTTATGTTTTTTGGGATAATAAATAGGATATTAAATGAATTATTTATTTAGTAAATAAATAGGATACATTAAAGAGAATATTCATTTAGGAAATAAATAAGGTATTATAAAGGAAATAATTAGAGTAGAATAAATAAAGATATACAAGGAAATATTTGTAAACCAATCACAAATAGGATTGAAAAGGAAATAGTGTAAAACCATAATCAAATAGACGATAATGGGAAATATTTGTTTGGAAAACAAATAGATTATAAAGAAAATATTTATCTTTGGATAAATAGATATATAAATATATACGTCTGAACTTATATATGAAGAAGTAAACGGATAAAAGGAGCAGATTGATTTATAAATGATATTTATAAATTAAGTTAAATATTTATCATTTGGATAAATAGAATATATAAGTCAGGACTTATATAAAGAAGTAAGAATAGATTTCAACATCGATGTTTGAACTGAATAAGGACAAAGAGTAAACCATTTAGGTTAACCAGTTAGAGCAAAACCATTGGGGTTAACAAGTTAGGTTAAACCGTAGAGTTAAACCAGTTAGAGTTAATCAGTTAGAGTTAATCGATAGAGTTAAATCAAACTAGAGTTATTGAATAGAGTTAAATCGAATTTAGTTTATTCGAATAGAGTTGAAACGAGTAATTGAATTTAGTTATTCAAAGAAGTGAATCGAATCAGAGATATTCAAAGTGAGATAATCAAATCCGAAATATTCGAAGTGAGTTGATCGAATCTAGTTATTCGACAGGAGTTAAATTGAATAAGATTTATTCGAAGAAAGAGATTATCGAATATAAGTATTCGAAAGTAAGCAAATCGAATATAAGTTATCCGAATAAGTTAATTGAATAAGAGTTAATCCAGTAAGAGTTATTAGGTTGGAGTTATTCAAGTAAGAGTTATTAGATTGGAGTTATTCAAATAAGAGTTATAGATTAGAGTTAACCGAATAGGAGTAAATAAATTAGTTGTCGTTATATTATTCGAGTTAGGAAATAAAAGTCATATTAAAGATAATATATTTCGGATGTAGGAGATTATAACACAATTGTTATAATCACGTAAACTTGTAAAAGAAGGGGGTTCGTAAATAGAACATGAGGTTTCGTAAGGAAGTATTAAAGAGTTAAAAAGGTGAATCTTATCTATTTCAAGATTTGAAAGGTGGTTCAGTTAAGGTCTGAGAGGTAGCTATACCCTAACTTGATTGACTTCATTTTTAATTAAGAAATGGTTACGGTTCGAGTGTGAATTGGTTAAGTGGATTTAGTAATTTAGTATAATGGTTTGAGTCGTCATCGCAATATAGTTTTAAACATCTGTTTAAATCCCAATTAAGAAGTTTTGGAAATGTTTTCCAAACGAGAATCAGAAATGTTTTCTGATAATAGAAAATAAGAATTTAGAATATATGTAAATTAATGAAATAAAGAGATAAATGTTGAATGATGATTGATCGATATAGTTTCCTCCTGGAAATAATATCGTTGTTTGCACACCTGTTTTTCTTTGATGGTTAAATCACAGACTATCGAAGTTTTGACCATTTTAACGTTGTTAATATGGAGAGACCGGTTGGATTATTATCCAAAGAACCACTCTGTATAGGCATAAGCGTTGCGAATCATACATGCCAAAGATAATTGAAGACGGAGTAAAGTGCAAGGGCTATTGTATAAATCTTAGATAACAGTGACTAAAATGGATGTATTGAATAATGCCTTCAATTCATCCTGTTCCTGGATGACTTATATGGATGAATGTCTGACAGAGTATTTCCAAAAAGGTCACGTACATTGATTTCGTTAACCGTACCTAGAGTGGAAGCGGAGAAGGAAACTTCTTTAGCTAACACGTAATGTACTGTTGTAGACGTCAATTAGTGATTTTCGATGGATCTGACAATGTGGCATTCGAAGTGAAATCTGATATGATGATAAAGCGTAACCTCAAGCCTCATCAACCGGTAAATGACAAAAATCGGGCAGGTAGCATGGCTATGTAGGTCGCACCTATTAGGGTGTAGAATCACCTAATCTAGAGTTTCATTTACTTCTAAAAATCTATGGTTGATGCTGTCCCATTCGGGAAACGGTTGCCGATCCCAACCGTTGGTGATATACATTCGATACACTCAAGCGAAATGATTGGTCGGTCATGTGTGGCCGGGTTGCAAGATGTTCTTGTTGAACCCAGTGTATTCCTTTCTAGAGGTACACTAGCGAAAGGTGGTTCCATAACTTGTCATAGTTGGAAATCCATTACCCAATACGTGCTTGCGGTTTTGATTGTATACTATATATGTTGAACGTGAGATGGAAGCGTTTCTGCTATATGATTTTTATATTGTGGTTGATAGACATTATTATAATATTAAAAGGTTTTTGATATAAAGATATTTTGGATTCTCATAAGGGGAAAACCTGTTCCGTTATACGGCGTGGTCTTATGAGATATCGTTTAATGGCTCAAACCATTTTTAAACTGTTTTACTCACACCAGTCCCACGACTGACCCGGAGTTTATTTTTCTTTGTTTTCCCTAAACTCTTGGGTGCCCAATTTTGTACGGGCAGTCAAGTAGTCGGAATTTACAGATACTTGAATAGCTGGAGCAGGAGCTTCAGGATCATATTGCTATAGTTATTTCCGCTGTGTTGTAAGTGCTGTACTCTGATAATGATGTATATTCAAGTGCAGATGTATATTTCAAAGTTATATTACATATATTATATGTTATTCGTTCCGCTATGAGATTCGTGTTACTCTGATGTTGTGTTCTTCTTCTTCTTCTTCTTCTATTCTAAATTTCTATCTTATATATCCTCACCCTCTAATTTCTTTCATTAACTACTGGTATTTTCGATCCTTGGATGTTCGATATGTGTTGTATATCGGATAACCAAGATCGCTAAATTTTCGGGTCGTTACAAATGTTTTATAAAGCGAATGGTAATGATTTATACAACGAATGGTAATGGTTTATACAGCGAATGGTTAATGATTTATACAGCGAATGGTAATGGTTTATACAGCAAATGTTAATGATTTATACAGTGAAAGCTAATGATTTATACAGCGAATGTTAATGATTTATACAGCGAATGTTAATGGTTTATAAAGTGAATGTTAATGATTTATACAATGAATGTAATGATTTATATAGAGAATGTTAATGGTTTATACAGCGAATTTTAATGGTTTATAAAGTGAATGTTAATGATTTATACAACAAATGTTAATGATTCATACAACGAATAGTTAATGGTTTAATAAGAGAATAGTTAATGGTTTAATAAGCGAATGATAAATGGTTTATAAAGCGAACGGTTAATGTTTTATAAATGAATAGAATTGGATTTGTAAATAAAAGATAAAGGAATTCGTAAATGAAAGGTAAATGATTTTCTAAAGAGAAGGTGAAGGTATTTTGCAATAGAATATGTAATATTATTTACAGAAGTTAAGTTGAGATATTTTAATTAACTTTGTGAAATGATATTGAAATAAACTAAAAATGATGTGTGAGATTATAATAATATAATCGCTTTAAAAATGTTAAAGGGAATATGGTAGGGTTTACGAAATTGGAACTTGTTTTATGTTGGTTGAGTTAAGTAATTTTCGAGGTATCAATATGAAGTTGGTTTCGGCCTTCGGGGTTGATACTGAGAGATTTATTCACTTACCAATTTACAGTAAGGGTCTAACGAGTAGAAGTGAAGTGACAATGGAATTTTCTTATTTCTAATAAGAAAAGGAAATGTTTTCCGAGTCAACAGTTTTAATATTTTAATTAACGACGGGTTAGTTAAAGAGGCTAATTGATGCTGGGTATTGAATCAGTGAATTCATTTTACTTTATGGACAACTGGTTTTTTATTTGATAGTTAAATAACCGACTATCAAATCTGGCCAATACGATTGTTGGTACGGAAAGTCCGGGATCGAATTTATATTCGAAAACCATTCCGAACAACAAATACGTGGAAGATGATGAGTATTGAAGACCGTGGCCCAGAGATATTTCGGCAGTGATTCTGTCATCACTGGAATCTTCGAATTGCAAGGACTACTCGCTACTGATCCATAGGGTAATTCAACGATGCAGTAGGGGAGTGCTTTCGGTTTGTCCAGTCCCAGGACAACTTGTATGTATGGATGTCTAACAGAGTATTTCCAAAGAGATCACATATGTTTATTTTTACAAACGTATTTCTGTTAGTAGTGGAGAATGGCCCTTCTCTTAGCTTAACGAGCAGAGTATTTTTGTGGATGTCAATCAGTGTTTTGGCAGATTTAATAATGTGGCATTCAAAGTGAATGATGGCAAGATGTTCTTAAGTTAGTTATGACCTCAAGTCTCATCAACCGGAAATGGCAGAAATCGGGTAGGTCGCATGCCTATGTGGGTCACACCCATCAAAAGGGTGTATTTTCACCATCTAGAAAATATTCATATTGTTACTTCTTTTCATTTCTATATCTCCCAGGAACTACGGTGGTCGCGACAAAAAGCCGTAAGGTGACAATACATTCGGTACTCTCAAGCGAAATGAGGGGCCCGTCATGTTTAGCCTGGGTTGCAATGTTCTTGTTGAACCCGGTGTATTCATCTCTAGAGATATACTATCGGAAGATGGTCCCATACTTTGCCATGGAAATCCGTTCTCCAATAAGAGCCCGCGGTTTTGATTGTAGAGTATATACGTAGATCGTGAGATGCAAGCTAGATTGATATATATTTTTATTTAGACACTATTATAATATCAAAAAAAATATGATTTCCAAAAATGCTTTGGGTTATCGTATGGTAAAAACCGTTCGTATTTATGTATGGATTTGGTCTTACGATTTTCCTTTCCTTTTGAAAAGATTTTGACGTTAAAATCAAGTTGGCTGATACCTTTAAACTTAGTGTGTTTTTTCTCACTTTGGTTCACCAGACTAATCCGGTGTTTTGTAAATGCTCGGGTTAGACCGGGTTGTACAGGTTCAGGTTATCAGACGCTGTGAAGATACGAGCTGGAAGAGTCCAAACATATGATATTTCATAGATACTATTCCGATGTGTGTTGTATATGCGGACAGGTTATTATAATTGTTCAGATGTGTTGTTGTACTCTGATGATTGTAAGTATTTTTTTTAAAGCTCTCAGTAAAGATTATTTCTATATTATATTTTGTTCCGCTACGATGTGAGACTCTATGTTGTGTTGGTTCTTCTTCTTCTATTATAATATTTCTTTCTTTCTTATCTCACCCTCTAATTTCTTTCTAATAACTATATGGTGTTTTCGATACTTGAGTTTTGGCAAGTAATACGGTTTATGTATTATTGTCGGAATTCGGGAGTTGAATTCCTGCGGGGTCGTTACAAGTGCCTTTTCTGATATTTGAGAGTAGTGAAGTTAGCTTATAAAATGAAGAATCTTAAAAAGTTGTGGGATGTTCATAACATCTTTGATGTATCACATCTTAGGAACTATGTTCATTATTCAAATGTTATAGTAGCCAGATTAACTAGAGGACATGGAAGAGGAGTCGGAGTCTGTTGAACCATGTGGACATATTTATATAGTAAATCAGGGCGAGAAAATGCTTCGAATTAAAGAAGCAAAGTTGGCTTAATTACAGTGGGGAAACAATCACGAGGGGAGTACTTGGGAATCCGAAGAGAATGTTTTCACTTTAAAAAGTCGAGTACAAGTAGGATCGAGTAATATGAAAGTACTTGTAATGCGAAAAACTTAATAAATATAATATTATCTTTGATATATACAAGTAAATATTTATTGAGATAAATAATTAGAAATGATGTTGCAAATAAACACTATAAAAGTAGTACATAAAAGTGAGGAATACCAGAGATTTTTATACTGTTTCAAAGCGTCATCCTATGTCCGGTCCTAGAATTCTTATGGAATTTCTACTAATCAAAATTCCGACACTAACCCGAAGGAATAGGTATTACAACACCTGAGTAGTAAAATAGGATTTCACCTCAGCATCCGTACATGACTTTTTTCCTGAGCAACGGAAGTGGACTTCAACTAACACAAATGTTTCTTTGACTATTTATGTGTTCTAAATAACCCGGATAAGTCACTATATTGTACACCCTTCCTATAATCTTCTCCTTGTATATATAATTAAATATGTGAAGAATTAAGAAGGAAAAAGATTGAGAGCACAAGTGAATATTGTATAGAATTATTTTAGAGTCAAGAGAATATAAAGATCAAGAAATTTCGGTGACTAAAACAAGAGATTCTGAAGTGTATTTATATTAAATAGAAGGTTGCAATTATTCATGAAAAGGTCTAATTAAAAGACAGAGTCATAACTCTTGGATTAAAGAGTTATCACTCTTTAAATAGTCACAACCCTTCATATCAGCCGACTGAATTTAAAATTCAACTGACTAAAAAATGTTTACAATTTGAAATTAGCGTGCATATGCATAAAACATGTCATTTAGCCAGCTGAATCAAGAATTCAACCGACGAAAAGTTCAAACTAAAAAAGTTTGAACACCTAGCAATTAGCCGGTTGACTTGTATAATTCATCTAGTTGATGAACATGTTTTTGCGTATATGTGATTCAGCCTTAGATATTTAAAAAATTATATATATATATATATATATATTATAGGAGAGATTTTAACATTTAAAACTAACCAGATACAGACTCGATTTCAAAAATAATATACCAATATATCCTATTGCCGAATCTCCTCGTATGTAAGCTATATTCTTTTTCTTGTAATAGACGTTAGTGAACAATACTGTCGATGTAACAACACAAAAAATTCGACACTCGAATTTTCGACAATAATACATAATCTCGTATTACTTACTAAAGATCCAAATATCAAAATCCCAGATTGTTAATAGAAAGAAGTTGGAGGGTGAGAGAAAAAAGAAAGAAATATTAGAATAGAAGAACAAGAAGATCAACACATTAGAATCTCATAGCAGAACGAATAAAATATAATATTTTAGTATAAATTTAAAGAAACAATCTTTGTATATAGATACCATTTATCATATTACAACATACATCTGTCACAGTGGAAATAAACTTTATATAACTAATGGTGAATCCTCCTACTTCTAGTTCCTGGACTCCAAGCGAAAACCTAACGTGGAAATATGCTAGGTTTGACCCAAGTACATTTGAAGCAAAGAAAAATTCACCTGGATCAGTCTGGAATACTTTCAGTGATAAATTCATAGCACAACAATTTGTTTAACTCTGAAAATCCTTTTGAAAGAATTGGATAATAGTAAGACCAGCCCACACATACACACGGACGATTTTTATCTTACTATAACTCAAAACATTCTTGATATACCAAAATACAGTGATATTATAATAGTATGTATCAAATCACAATAAATAACCAACTGGCAGAGCGCTTGCATCCCATGCTCTACATATTCATTTTATAATAAAAAACCGTAAGGCGCTTATTGGAGATTGGATTCCGACTATGACAAGGTATGGGACCACCTTCCATTCAGTGTACTCCAGAGGGGATACACTGGGGCTCAATAAGAACTTTTTGCAACCCGACCATACATGACCGACTACTCATTTAACTAGAGTGTATCAGATGAATTGTAACTGTATGGTCTTATGGCGCCACCATACTTCCTGGGAGATATAGAAACGAAAGAAGAACAAATATGAATTTTCTCTAGATTATGACAATACACCCTGCTTGGGAATGACCCATCTAGCCATACTGCATACGTGATTTTTTTTTCATTTCCTGGTTGTGAGGCTTGAGGTCACGTTTTAACTTTTTAGAACATCTAGCCATCATTCACTTTGAATGTCACATCGTCAGATCTGTCAAATCACTAATTGACGTCCACAAATATACTCTAGGTGTTAAGCAAGAGAATTTCTCTGCCACCAAACTTGGTATATTTGTAAAAATCAATGTACGTGAGTTTTCAGTAAATAGTCTGTCAGACATTCGTCCGTACAAAGTCATCTAGGAACAGGAAAAACCGAAGGCACCCTCCTACGGCATTATAAGAATCACCCAAAGGATCAGTAGCAAGAAGTCGTTGCAATCCGTAGATTTCAATCATGATAGAACCACTACTGAATTATCTCCAAGGATTAGCTAGAGAAATTCAACAAGTAGTTCTTGCTCTCATGAAGATTTACGGTCTTCAATGCTCCATCTTTGTACATGTTCCTGCAGAGTTAGTTTCATATGCAACATTGATTCGAAGTAGTTTTGGGTCTAGTTCCCATTCCGGTCTCTTCGAAACAATACGACAAAAAGGTCCAGTAATATTTCATCGATTGTTGGTGTTTTAACTATCAACTCAAATAGTATGGTCAAGTTCATGGCAGCTTCGACCCTTTTTACTTAAAAATCATTCTTAAACTATTCCATCGATTAAAATAAATTCAGCTTTCTTATCTCGACAAATCTTTGTCTCCTCATTCAAAAAAACTCTTCTCAATTTCAAAAAAAAACGTACTTACCAACTCCCGTCTTCACATTGAAAATATTACTATATTTTCTTATGACCATATTGCATTTCCTTGGAAAAATTGGTGTATATTACTAACTCAACGATATAACTTCAATTAATTTCTTATATAGGCCAAACAATGTCAAGTTATACACTGATTTCTTTAAACCAAATAATCTTATTTATATTTCAATACTTCGCAACTAGTGTTGCATATTCCTTTATGGAAATATTAAATTAATCTCAACATCTTTACTGTTACAAACTAATACCATTCCTCGATAATAGTGAAGTCGTACAAATTGGGGTATTTTAGTTACCTCTTAGACCTTGATCAACAACGTTCTTATCTTAGAATAGATAATAGTTCGTAACTCAAGACCATATTTCTGTGACATTAATCAAAACTTATTTTCTTTTTACTTAACTATGGTTTCATAAACCATTTTCTTATTTCTTAAAATCTTTGCCTATTATAGTCATTTTTAGTTAATTCGTTGGTTAAGTAAACTGCTTTAACTTTTTTACACAATTCTATTTATAACTCGTATTATAACTATACTTCTCTTGAAACCATTTAACATCATCTTATAAAACCAAATTTATAATTTCATCATCAAGATCCACTTATTTATTTCTGTATCCACACCATTAACATTTCATGATAACAACCCCCAAATTCCTTAAGTATTTCTTTTACATTCTGATAATCTTCATTTCAGTTCTTCTTACCTAATAAAATATTAATTTCAATCTATCGCGTTATCCAAAAATTCCTTTTATAACTTGGTTCCGAAATTCATTAAACCTTGTTACACTTGATTACTTCCTAAAGTATTTTTATTTAGGAAATAATCACTTTAACCACTTACCAAATATACTTCATCGTTTACTGAAGTAAAAATAGTTTACTTGCTTCACTTACTAAAATAGATCAGTTAATTCCCTTTGAAAATATTGTTATTAAACCATAACTGATCACACTATAAGTCTTTAAACATTTTTTAAATGTAAACTAAAAATAAGAAATCTTGTTAAATTAAACCATTGTTCATTAATAACCAATTTCGATCAAACAATTGACTTTGTCAACTTTAAAACATCGGTAAATTCATTAACTAATTTCAATTACCTCTTCCTATTAGATTAGTTAAATTAATCTAATAATATTGCTTAATTATTTAATTAAAAATAATATTTTAAAATACTAACCCATCGGTTAATTACAGCTTCGTTTGCTTATAAAACAGATTTAAACGTCAAATTCTGATTATGTCATCATTCATAATATTTTTAATAAAACCCATTTATAAACATCGACTTATTTTAATATATCATTATAACGTATAAAATATAATTAAAAGGCTTGCTTCAGTCGTAAAATAAATTTTATAACTTAATTAATTAATTCGCCTGATGGCAAATCAACGTTTAAACAAAAAGGTGGATTTTAAGCCATTTGCGTCCAATCCCTCTATCAATACCGTTTATTGATACAAATCACAACAACATTGAATTTAAATTCAATGTCAACATCCAAACAGGTTTTTAATGTCAACGGGGTTCAGTAAGTTCATATACAAATAACATGAAAACATATAGTACATACAATATTTGAGGAATTCGGTTGGATCCCTCCAAATTGTTCATCGCTACAACACAGTTCATTATTACATTATATAACATCATATATGATAGAAATTTAGTCCAATGCACTTAAATGTCTTCGATATAATTGACATAAACCAATAAACAATAATTAGTCATCCATAGCATCCAATCATCCAATTTTATGTTATCAACTATAAATTATAATTATATGAATTCAGTACATTATAGAATTCCTAAAATGTGTGAGAGTTAACTCACCAATTTATTTCGATCGACGATTGTCATGTAGTGTCGTATAATTTTAAACATACGTTTAAAATTACACGATATTCCAACTGCTTCCATTTCTGACCAAACCAGCTTGTACGTGTAGCCTCCACCATCATAATCCCAAAAAATCCAATTTCGCTTGATTCTGTGCATGAACGAACGATTTATGACCATTACAAGTTAACACATTATTTTATAAATAAATTATAATGATTAGTCAACAAATTACATTTACCCTTAAAAGCTTCTTAGTCGTCCTTAAACCGGTAGATAATTGTTCATACATGCTTTACTGTAGCATGCGGTTTTTCTGTGCATTGTGCCTGAACCCGATCGTCTTCCTTCTTGTTCTCAGATTTAAACCACCAGCTTATTTGAAAACGAACTGCACCCCTTCAAACTTCTCACTGCGCCGCCTACTACGTTGATGAGAGCATCACTTAACACCACCCTAGTGACCTAGACTCCGAACCCATCCACCGCCGGCCAGCACGAACTCAGATGACAGCCCCATGCCCTAAAAATCGACTTCGTCTAGATTTCAGTTATACCCACGAAACAATCACCACGTCACCCATTAACGATCAGACCGCCGCCAATCGCTGTTGCTCACCACCGTGCTACTTCGACCTTCAGACCTCCGACGCCGATACCTCCCCTATCGCCGTGAAAACCCTAGATTCCGATTGAAACCCTCTTTTGAACACCTAGAAAACACAAATCTGATCAACTCCTTATCGCCGTCGCCACAGGCGATTTCAGCCACTCCGACTAAAAGAGATATTGTAGCCCTCCTTCATAGCTACAACTTTGCTTTAGATCCCAACACGTTAAATCAATCCAATCGCTCATAAAATTATGAAAAATGAAACAGGAATTTCTCGGTTTTAGGTCGATTCCGATCACCTCAGGCAACGATAGCTCATCAAATTTTTACAGCACCTCCCTCTCGACATTCCCTACAACTTCTCTTTTGATCACCTCCTCCGATTCATAACAGAATTGAAGAAATAAATTATTTGTAGAAACTGGGCCGATTTGCAAATTTCAGAACATAGTGAATGGTTTAGACGGAAGGCTAAAGAATTAGGTAGTATATATAAATAAAAATAATATATTTTAAGTTGATGTGAAGAACGATGATGACTAACGATTTTTATTTCATGCCTACGCTGTTTATTTGTTTCTATGATCACACACAAACTCCTTTTGCGATGAAAATAGACATTATGGTATAATTTGACGTTACGATCCTAATGAAACTCGTTTTATCGTATTCTGAGTCCGTTTGCACAAATGGCGCTCGTTCGAATCCAAATGGACGTTTAATTTATATTTAATTTTGTTGCGCTCACAAATTAACTCCAATTGACGTGAAACTGGAAATCTAGAAATAGTTAGCTATTACGGTCTTAATAAAATTTGATTCGTTGAAAACGAAGGTCATTTGAATAAAGTCTCTTTTTAAGGGTCCATATTAAAATAAAATAAATCAATTTTAAAATACCATAATGTAATAATATTAAATCATTATAATCGGACATACTTGAGTAGAATTTCGTATACTTTCAAAATAAAATACTCCGGGTTGAATTCCAAGTCCAATCTATATTCATTAAATTAAAAACCCTTTTATTTTATATATAAACATTATAATTTTTATACAAATTCCATAGCGACTATTAGAAAATTTGATTTGGTCATAAAACAAAATCTAAAACATGAAAACTCGATTTTTCTCTTCCATTAGAAGATTATTATCCAATAGATTCAGACCTTTCTTGTTTCGAAGAAATCCGACCTATTTTGGATCCTGTACAACTATTTAAAGTTCAAAACCTAATATTACGAATTACCACATCGCTGCAGTTTTTTTTATAATAAAATTATAAGTTAAACGATCAGACGTCGTTTAATAAATGAAATCGTTAATATATTTCAAAACCAAACAACAATAAATTCTTTTAAATTGTCAGTTCACATTATATTGCAAATCCAACAAATTCCGTCCATTTCGAAATTTAAATTATTATTTTACTATTTATATTAATAAAATATTCAAAACTATTGAATTCAAGCTAATTAAATTCCAAAACAAGATTTAAACCATATTTAAATATTAGATTAAACGGTTAAAAATCTGGGCCGTTACATTCCTTCCCCCTTAAAAGAATTTCATCCCCGAAATTACAAAAGTAGAAAAAAATGCGACAAACCCATTAACTTTTCAAACATCCAATTAACTAAAAACTTCACTTCCACTTTTAAAACCAAACCAATTAGTTTTAAATCGAAAATCAAATTAATTCCTATAGAAAACAAACTCCAAAAATTTCCAAAAAGATTTGAAAATTTTCAAACACTTTAAATTTTGGGAAATTTCGGTAGAGTCTCCCCTATACGGAGGGGATACTGCAATATTGCAGGAACAAAATAAAATTCATCGACCCACATGGTCGCAAAATCCATTTCTAAACCTAAATCAAAAACCAAAATTTTATATTTTGCGTAGGCATACCTTTTTGCGAGCGTTATTATGTGATAAGCGATAAACTACACCCGAGCTTGCTCAATTATTATGCAACTCTAATCAAACTGGATTCAATCAACTGCAGAATTAAATCAATATTAGCTCTACACCTGTCCTCAACTCAACAAACTTTCATTAGTCTCAAAATCATGTCAATTGGCTCAAACTTCCATATTATCCATTCCAAACAAAATTTACATACCATTCAATTCACACTAATTTATAACCAATATCCTTTCACTTGGTTTTTAATGATTCTCAATCCAAATTTCACATCTAATCCATAATCCACATACAAACATTCAAATTGATTTTAAATCAATTTATTTACTTTGAATAAGCTACTCAATTCAGTTTCCAATTCAATACAATTCTATTTAACTTATCTTAAGTTAAGTTTCAATCCATTAAATTCACTTTCATTATTTCAATTTATTTAACTTACACAAGTTAGATTTAAATTCAAAATTCAAATTCCCAGCTTTCATTTCAAACTCTTATAGAATATCATAATATATGCAAACATTTATAACCATTTGCAAATTCAAACCATTTGAATTTCTAAACAACCTCTTTAAACAAATTTTCCATTAACGAATTATTATGGTAGCATTCTATCACTCCAAAACTTGAAAATGACACAGATAATGCCGTGGATCATCATCAGAATTATTTTCCAGCCACTGAAGTGAGTTCGGTGTTTAATCACTTTCAAAATAACCATTTAAAATGATTTTATTCAAAAACTCTTCAAAGTAATACTATATCGCTTTAAAGTATTTCAAAAAATATTTTATAAACATTCGGGATTTAAATTCTCAATTTTTGTCCGAATTCAATTTTAATTCAACTTATTTGTGTACTTTATTCTATTCAAATCCAATCTGGTTATAATAACCATATCAATATTATAATCTCATTTGATTATAACAATAATAACAATCGATCACATCAATAATTTTCAGAAAATTATACCCATATATAAAAATATAATTTTGGGCAAAATTATTTCGTTTACCCATCTTTTAAAACAATATTATGTTAATTTGCCTCGTTTTTATGTTTATAAATCACTATCGACCACGTCAGCTAAATGCATCGATTTGAATTTATATACCACTCAACAGATCAACCAACACAATATAAAACCATTTTTTTATACAAATCTACAAATACGCTCTATCATATATATTCACTCAAACTCAATCTTGGGAGTTACTAACCACATCTCTATTGAGTTAAGCCATAGAGCCAAGGTTACCACTCAACCTTCAGCTCTGATACTAATTGTAACGTATCGGAAAATTCGACACTCGAATTTTTGACAATAATACATAATCCCGTATTACTTGCTAAAGATCCAAGTATCGAAATCCCAAATTGTTAGTAGAAAGAAGTTGGACGGCGAAAGAAGACAAAAAGAAATATTAGAATAGAAGAATAAGAAGATCTACACATCAGTATCTCACAGCGGAACGATTAAAATATAATATTTCAAAATAACTTTAAAGAAACACTCTCTGTATATACATACCATTTATCAGAGTACAACATACATCTGTCATGACGGAAATAAACTTTATATAACTAATGGTGAAGCCTCCTGCTTCCAGCTCCTGGAATCTAAGAGAAAACCTAACCTGAAAATATGTTGGGTCTGACCCGAGCATATTTGAAGCAAAGCAAAATTCACCCGTATCAGTCTGCAATACTTTCAGTGATAAATTCATAGAACAAAAATTTGTTTAACTTTGAAAATCTTTTTGAAAGAAAAGGATAATAGTAAGACTATCCCACACATAAACACAGATGAATTTTACGATTGACATAGAAATGTGTTTATTTTATGCTCTTATTTCTTATCTTTTGTATATAAATAAATATTACTTGGGTATTGTTTTGTTATTTTTACAGATAGTCCAACCCAGCCCGCATGCAACCAGAAATGTAGAGAAATAGAGTTCAATTTGCTGTGTATTTGCATTTTGAAGAATTGTAGATGAAGATATCACATCTAGTTGCTGTTGGACAAGAAAAGGATTGATAAAAAGGCTTTGCACGTCACAAATCAATGAGGAAGTGTTAAGAAAACAAGATGAAAAGAGAAAAGGCCCAAATTTGCTTTATTTATCTAAGGCCCATTATGTTCTCATTGTAAAATAATTGGTGATGTAATGACCAGGCCCATTTATCATTAGGGTTAGGGTTAGGGTTTGGCTATCTACCCTATATATACCCCTGTAATAACCTTGTAGCCACCATCTCATCTCTTATTCCATTGTTCTAATAAAAGTTCTTCTTTCTCTTTTATTTTCTGCATTCTTTTATTTTCTTAGCAACTAGTGTTGTCTACACGATTAGATTCGGTAGAACACTATTTGTATTCTGCACTTATTTGCATTAGTGATTTACCGTCTGATTAGATTCAGCGGAAATCCTAATTTTAATTTTTGTTTGTTATTTCAATTTCTGCAATTTCAATTTCTGCTTTTATTATTTTCTTAGGTCAAATTGGATTTGATTAGATTCAAGTCTAATACATAGTTTTATTTCTTTTCCATTGAAATTGTGCTCTGATCGTCGGTTCAGTTAGATATGTTCTGAATCAAATTACAGTTTTAATTTTGTTTATTTTATTTTCAAAAGCAACCTCCAAAGTTCGTCTAACACGCCCACGAAACATATAAATAATAAAATTTAACTTTCATCCCTGTGTTCGACCTGTATGCTACACACCTGTATGCTTGCAGAATTTATTACAAATGTCGCGCTTTTCTAATTCATAGACTAGCGTCGATCAAGTTTTTGGCGCCGTTGCCGGGGAGGTAACGATTAAATTTTATTATTTATTTAATTTCTGATTCGTGTTAGTTTTTATTTTCTTTTTCATTTTGTTTTCTTGTGCATATAGAAGAAAACTCTTGATGGGTTTGATTTGGTATTATTCTATGGTACGGTAATCTCCTTAACAAGAAAAAAAAAATCTTGCCAAATCTTCTTTTATTTCTTTCCTTTTTCTACCATCATTTTCTTTTCTCTTACATTTTCTTTCAAAAAAGAAAAAAATTACAAATTTCTTCGTTGTTTACAACCGCCATCCTCCAACTTCAGACAAACCCTCACCACTGCCGTATATTCAATAATCACCAAAACCCCACATCAACGTCGACACCTTCCAGTTCCCCTGCGTCCCTCCCATACACCACAGCAAATCCGAAATTCACCGAAATCCATACATCAACCCAGTCCTTCCACTTTCTGCTTACATCTTCTGGTCCTCATCAGACCTCCCCTAAGCCAAGTTTTCACAAGCGCCATCACCTCCCAACCAAACAAAATTTCACACTTCCACCATAGTCACGCAACCCCCTCTTACCCGATACCAACAGAACCACGCTGGAACAAACAAAACCATCAACTTAGCATCCTCTCCAATCTGTCCCCCTTATCTCAGTACCATCCCCATCATCCTACCGCAATCATCAACATCTAAAAAAAAAAAAAAACCTCCTCCAAACAAGAATCAACATCCAAAACCGATCACCTTTCCCACCCAAATTCCATCATCGCACAAACTCCCTCAGCCGATTCGAACCTAGATCAAAAATCAAACCCAAATCGCGAAGAACACCAAAAAGTTGATCTTGAACCCAATTCGGAGACCCCCCAAACCTGTAGCTGAGCCAAAGTCGATCGTTTTGTTTCGTGAGTCTGTTTAATTCCATGATTTAGCTCTGTGAATTAGTGGTTTAAAGTAGGCTTGAGTTTGAGAATATAAACGAGGGGCGTGACTCATCAATTTTATTTTTTTTTATTGGGTTGATACTGGAAAGACAACTTCTATTTGGAAAATGGAAAAGTGATTCGCCCTGTTTGTTTCTTTTCTTTTAAGGATTTGTTTTCTTCCATTATTTTCTTTTCGAAAATTTTTATAACAGAAGGCGGCGTGTCCATTGGGACTTGTCAAGTTCCTGGAACATATAAACGTGAGGGCAAGTGTTTGAAGTGGGGAAAGGCGTGTTTGTTTTGTCAAACAATTATAAGGGCCGGCATTTTTTTTAATTTGTTTGGAGGGATTCATTTTTCTGTGGAGTGTGGGTTCTTAGTTTGTGAATTGGTAGTTTTAACTTGCAACTAGTTGTTAAACCTAGTCTTTTTTTTTTCTTTTCAAGCTTAGTGTTTTTGTTTTGAGATTAATTTAGTTTTTTTTTCTTGTCTTTGCTTGCTTATTTGATTGTTTTTCTTTTAAAAAAAAAACGGAGAATTTTTCAAAACAAGTACAGCTGAAATTTTCAAAACAGGTACAGCTGAACCCGTGCCGCAGCGCAGTCAAGCAATTAATAGAAGGGGACAGCAACAGAAAGCAGCGGACGATTCAAATGGGTTGGAGCGGTTGCACACCAAGTGGGGTGTGAACGCACTAGCGCTTCCCAAATTCACTGGAGGACTGCCGATCAAGGTGAAAACTTTTAAAACTCTACAGGTGCTCTGCCGCAAAGAAAAAAAATTATATAGACAATTGTTGTAAAAAATCTTCTGCAGGGGCAGCGGCTTTGAATGTACAATTTTTAATTTTTGCAATTATTTTGTGTGAATTCTGCAAATTTTTATTCATTCTGTTAAGGGCAATACCCCAATTCACATAAGGTGAGGGATTTCATCACCCTTTCCTTAGCCCACAAATTGCATTTCATCGTAGAATCTGACTAATAATAACGGTTAGACGTTGGACTTAAGGGAGTCACGGGCTCATCTAGGGCTTAATTATATTGTGATAGTTGATTCATTTGGAATGAATTATTTCTCGGTGTCTAGACTACGGCAGAGAAATAACCGTTTATAAATATTACGGTGATTCGTAAATATTATATCGGTTGTTACTCTGAAGGTACTTAAACCTTCGGCTGCATTGCTAGGGTGATTCCTGGTGCACCGATAACTCCTGTCCGTTAACTGGCTGAGAAATCTTTTGATCTAAGTAATCAAACACATCACTTTATAATTTTGGGTTAGGAGCCAATAAGGACAGATAACTTCATTGTAGCTAATTTCTGTGCTTTCATTTAACAACAATGAGTGAAAAAAGTGTTAGCCAACAAAATTCTCCTAGGGGTTCTCGAATCAACCAAAACTTCCCAACCGAATTAGATCAAAATCGAGTGAATCAAAACTTTCCAAACTTTGGGGATCAAAACCAAATAAATCAAAATTTTCAAAACCTCAATATCCAAATGGATAGACCCCTGTCTCTTCGTGATCGATGTTATCCTACTAGGACCGTTCAACCATCTGTCATTGTGTTCCCACCAGCTGAAGGAAACAATTTTGAGCTAAAACACTCTTTTATCCAAGGGGTACCAAAATTTACTAGATCTGAAAATGCTTATGAATTTCTAAGCGAATTTGAATTGTACGCTTCCACAACAAAAATGCAACAATTATCTAACGAATCGATCAAGCTAAGGCTAATTCCATTTGCACTACTTGAAAGCGCTAAAAGATGGCTAAATTCTCTTCCACGACATTCCATAAGAAGTTGGGATGAATTTGTCACTGCATTCTTGAAAAAGTTTTTCCCTTTCCATAAAACTCTAAAAATCCGAACCGAGATAAATCAATTTTGTCAAAATGAGGGGGAAACTTTTTCAAAATACTTTGAAAGATTCAACCAACTATTATATAGTTGTCCTCATCATGGAATTCTAAAAGACCACTTATGCCAAATTGCATATGAAGGGCTAAACTATCAGACTAGAACTCAACTAGAATCAATGTGTGGAGGAGACTTTATGTCCAAAACAGCCGATGAAGCTTGGCGGGTTTTAGAAGATTATTCTGAAAAGGACATGCAATGGGAATCGATTCGAGTTCCCATTCGTACTTCTACTAGAGGAGTGCATGTTGTGGACCCAAGTCAAATTCCCTTAGAAAATCAAACTCCTCAAACCGGAGAAGGGTTACCCCACTATTACTCTCAAGACCAAGCCAATGCCATAGCTCAAAATAATCCTTACTCATCCACGTACAACCCTGGGTGGAGGAACCACCCAAATTTTTCCTGGTCGAACCCCAATAATTCGGCTAACCCATCTCACGTGCAACCCTTTATTCCTAATCCGAATTACCAAGGTCCACCCCCCAATTCTCAAACCTCTCAAGCTACACCTCAATCCAAACAACCTTATAGGCACCCCAATTTTCAATCATCAAACCAATCATCTCAATCTTCTCAACCGTCACCAGACATTGTGCGTTTAGAAAAACAAATGGAACAAATGATGAATATGATAAAGGAACTAGCGAAAAATAACGAGAAAGGAAAGTTGCCTAGTCAACCTGAGGTGAATCCAAAATATAACCCTCGTACTGTAAATTCTTGTGAGGACGAAAACCATAATCCAGTCAACGCTATTACAACCCTTCGATCTGGAAAGAGGATTGATAATAACGTGGACAACCCTGGCGAACCTTCTAACTCGACCCCAATCCCCATTCTTGATGATCACCCATTGGCTTCGAATGCCAACTCTTCTGAACCTCAAGTTCCCTTAAATGTTGGCAATCCCAACAGTTCTTCTCCCAGCGTCGGCAAACCCGACCCACCTTCGAAAATTAATGTTGGCAATCCCAACATTTCATCTTCTACACCCCTACCACCTTCTTCTTCGAATGATGAAACTCATCCCAGAATCGAAAAACCAGTAGCTCCTTTTCCTCATAGACTCAATAATAAGAAGAAAGCTGCAAATTTCGATAAAATCTTGGAAATTTTCAAACAAGTCCGTGTGAACATTCCTCTTTTAGACACAATCGAACAAATTCCTCAATATGCTAAGTGTCTTAAGGAATTGTGCACACAAAAACGTGCGACCAATGTCCCAAAAACCGCCTTTCTAACTGCAAATACAAGCTCTGTTCTTTCAAATCTTGCCCCAGTCAAGTATAAAGACCCTGGCTGCCCTACGATTGATTGTAAAATAGGAAACACTCACATCTCTCGTGCCCTACTCGACCTTGGTGCCAGTGTCAACCTTCTCCCTTATACTGTCTATCGTCAACTTGGACTAGGGGAGATTAAACCAACAAACATCACACTTCAACTAGCCGATCGATCTGTGAAAAAGCCATTGGGAATTATCGAAGACGTCTTGATACAGATCGAGCAGTTTTACTTCCCTGTCGATTTTATAGTTCTAGAAACAGAGCCTGTCTCAAATCCCAACGTTCAAATACCATTGATCTTAGGACGCCCTTTCTTAGCAACCTCTAATGCTGTCATTAATTGTAGGAATGGTCAGCTTCGACTCTCCTTCGGGCACCTAACCATCGAGCTAAACATCTTTAATCTCAATAAACAACCTAGGGATTTTGAGATCGATGAAATTGACATGATTCAAACCACAGTTGATGAAACCTCAAGTGACACTTCTGAAGCCCTGAAAATGTGTCTTGACCATTTCAACCCTGATTTCGACGAACTCGAATACATTTCTGAACTAAACAAAATTCTTGACTCCGACACTTCGCCACCTGAATCTAACCAAGGAATGTTGACCAATGTTGATACACAAGAACTTCCTAAGTTAGACCTCAAACCCTTGCCACCAGACCTTAAGTATGCCTACCTAGACTCTTCAAAAACTTTTCCCGTAATCTTGGCTTCCGATCTTACCGAGGACCAAGAAGAAAAACTTTTGGATACCTTGCGGGAAAATAAGGACGCCTTGGGGTGGGAAATTAGCGATATAAAAGGAATTAGCCCATCAATCGTGGAACATCGCATACATTTAGTTGATGAGGCTAAACCCACCCGTGTGGCTCAAAGGCGATTAAACCCAAACATGAGAGAAGTGGTCAAGGAGGAGATAATCAAATGTCTAGACAATAACATCATCTATCCCATCTCTGATAGTACTTGGGTGAGTCCGGTACAAGTTGTACCAAAGAAGTCAGGAGTCACAGTGATCCAAAACGACAGTAATGAACTCGTCCCAACAAAAATCAAAACCAAATGGCGTGTGTGCATCGACTATCGAAAGCTTAACTCAGCCACACGAAAAGACCATTTTCCCTTGCCTTTTATTGACCAAATTCTCGAACGCTTAGCGGGACATGAGTACTACTGTTTTCTCGATGGATACTCTGGCTATAACCAAATTCCTGTTGCTTTAGAAGATCAACATAAGACCACCTTTACTTGTCCCTTTGGAACCTTTGCTTATCGTCGCATGCCTTTTGGTCTTTGTAATGCCCCCGCGACTTTCCAAAGGTGTATGATGAGTATTTTCTCTGATATGGTGGAAGAATTCTTGGAAATATTCATGGACGATTTTTCAATATATGGATCATCTTTTTCCCAATGTCTCACTCATCTAGAACTTGTCCTCAAACGTTGTAAGGAGAAATCACTAGTGCTTAATTGGGAGAAATGCCACTTTATGGTAAAAAGGGGGATAGTTCTAGGTCATGTCGTCTCCAAAGATGGCCTAGAAGTCGACAAATCCAAAATCGATTTGATTGCTAATTTACCTCCTCCTAAATCTGTCAAAGATGTTCGTTCATTTCTTGGCCATGCAGGATTCTATAGAAGATTCATTAAGGATTTCTCAAAAATTTCAAAACCTCTCTCGAATTTACTTGCCAAAGACGTAAAGTTTGAATTTTTCGATGATTGCAAAACATCTTTTGAAACTCTTAAATCACTCTTGACCACAACTCCCATCATTCAACCTCCTGATTGGACTCAACCCTTTGAACTTATGTGCGACGCTTCTGACTTTGCTATTGGAGCCATCTTGGGCCAGCGTATCGATAAACTCCCTCGAGTCATTTATTACGCTAGCAAAACCTTAAACGAGGCCCAACTTAATTACTCAACTACTGAAAAGGAATTTTTGGCAGTTGTCTTCGCTCTTGAGAAATTCAGACCATATCTCATAGGATCCAAAGTCATAGTTTACACTGACCATGCTGCCTTACGATATTTGCTTTCTAAGAAGGATGCCAAGGCCCGCTTGATCCGTTGGATCCTTCTTCTTCAAGAATTCGATATAGAAATACGAGATAAAAAGGGTTCTGAAAATGTCGTAGCTGATCATCTCTCTCGAATTGTGCACGAAAATGATAACGACACCCAAATCGATGATTATTTTCCCGACGAACAACTCCTTTCGATCTTTAACACCCCTTGGTACGCTGACATTGTGAATTATCTTGTCACACAACAAATGCCCGCTGAATGGTCGAAACAAGATAAACAAAAATTTCTCTCAAAAGTTCGAAACTTCTATTGGGATGACCCATATCTTTTCAAATACTGTCCAGACCAAATCATTCGAAGGTGTGTGCCCGATCATGAACACCAAAGTATCCTCTCCTTCTCACATGACCATGCTTGTGGCGGTCATTTTGGTGCAAGAAAAACTGCTGCAAAGGTTTTGCAAAGCGGTTTTTATTGGCCCACACTCTTCCGTGACGCTTTCGAATTTTGCTCTAAATGTGAGCAATGTCAAAGAACGGGTCGAATCTCTAAGCGAAACATGATGCCTCTCAACCCCATTCTAGTGATTGAGTTATTCGATGTTTGGGGCATCGATTTCATGGGACCATTCCCTAATTCATTTGGGAATCTTTACATCTTACTTGCGGTAGATTATGTCTCAAAATGGGTTGAAGCCATTCCGACCAAAACCAATGACAACAAGGTTGTTGTCAAATTCCTCAAAGAAAACATCTTTTCACGCTTTGGCACACCTCGAGCTATCATTAGCGATCATGGCACTCATTTCTGTAATCGTGCTTTTGAGTCCTTGCTCAAGAAATACTCAATCACACACAAGCTGTCAACACCTTACCATCCACAAACTAGTGGACAAGTAGAAGTTTCCAATAGACAAATCAAACAAATTCTTGAGAAAACCGTGAATTCCAATAGAAAAGATTGGTCTGTAAAACTGATTGATGCACTTTGGGCTTTTCGCACTGCTTATAAAACCAATCTAGGGATGTCACTATATCGATTAGTCTTTGGAAAGGCCTGTCACTTACCTCTTGAATTAGAGCATCGTGCTCTTTGGGCTATAAAATTTTTGAACTTTGACTTAGAAAAAGCTGGCTCACACAGGAAGTTACAAATTTCAGAATTAGAGGAATTAAGAAATGAGGCGTATGAAAATGCGAAAATCTACAAAGAAAGAACCAAAGCCCAACATGACAAAAACATACTTCGTAAGGAATTTAACATAGGTCAAAAAGTTCTTTTATACGACTCTAGACTTCACTTGTTTCCAGGAAAACTTAGATCTCGATGGACTGGACCTTATGTCGTGAAAACAGTATACCCTCATGGAGCGGTTGAAATTGAAAATCCTAGGGATGGAAGAGTCTTCAAAGTAAACGGTCAACGACTGAAACCATTTTTGGAATTCGAGCAATATGACGAAGATGACTCTATCGATCTGCATGATCATCCACCATGAAATCAGGTGGTACACATTCTTTTTCTTTTACTTTTCTTTTTCAGTTTTTTTTTTCATTTTATTTATGTTTTTCTGCCTTAGACAGTTGGGACACTGTCTCAATCAAGTGTGGGGGGGAGTCTGCATTTCATCCATTTTCATTTTTTTTTCTTTGTTTTTATTTTCAGCCATTTAAGTAGGACCATCATACATTTTAGATTGTAACCATAATTTTTTTTTTTTTTTTTTTACGACTCATTTTCAATTGATACAGCAAAATAAGTTTACAATTTTTAGCCAGTTGATAGTATTTTTCTCTCTCAACTTAGATCGAATAGGAAATATAATGAAAAGTTTAATTTTGAGGGATAATAGTGTAACCGGTACATAGGGAGATTCTTAGGTGATGGCCATGAAATCTATTCTATATTGTAGACTTTGTTTAAATAAGTGGAGGACTTAAAATACTTATATTGGCTTTTCAAATCTTCAAAACTAAGTTGTGTTAAGTTGAATTCGCGTAACTCTCTTTTGTGCTTATATTTTCGATAATAATGATAATAGTATTCCAAGGGTATCCAACATTGCTTGTATATCGAGCGTTGGTGTGCAAACCCGCCAAGCTCTATCCGACACGTTGTTGACAAAGTCAAAGTTGGAATATCTTGGTCTCATTTTATGAGATTGGACACCTAAGGATTACCGACACGTTGTTGACAAAGTCAAAGTCGGCCTGCACAATCCGCCAAGCTCTTTACCTACTCTCCGTTAGTCCGCGAGGCAGTGCATGGGTGGTAAACCTTGGTCTTTTTAGTTAGGTGTATGTACTTAACCATAAATCTTAAAATTTTATAGAATAAAGAATAAGCGATGATACCCAAACACTTCTTGACCTTATTGATTTGACTAGCCATACATGACAAAATTAGAATACCACTTTGCAAACTGTGCCAAGCAAACTAAGAATTTATTTCATGGCTGCACTATGTTATCGACCGAACTAACTGGCCAAACTGGAATTTAACATTTGAAAACTTGATTTATATTGAAAATTTGTGACAAGTCGAGGTATCTAAAATAAAATCAACTGGTTAGAAATTATTAACTTAATTTGTTGTACCACTTTCCTGAAATAAGTCGTGTTGTCATTTTTCGTTTTTATTTTTTGCATATGTCCATTGCATTCATGTAGTTTCATTAGAATCATAGCATACTGCATTTGGATTTTGTGGGTAGTATCCGCTGAAAACCCTCACGAGACACCACTCGTCCTACTAGGGACACCTAGAGGTTTAACGGCTTGTTGCATACGCTCAATGCAATCGTGTTTCCTACGAAAGTGTGACCTATCTAGCTAGGTTTTCATTTTCTTTTTACTCGAGGACGAGTAAAAGATAAGTGTGGGGGTATTTGATTGACATAGAAATGTGTTTATTTTATGCTCTTATTTCTTATCTTTTGTATATAAATAAATATTACTTGGGTATTGTTTTGTTATTTTTACAGATAGTCCAACCCAGCCCGCATGCAACCAGAAATGTAGAGAAATAGAGTTCAATTTGCTGTGTATTTGCATTTTGAAGAATTGTAGATGAAGATATCACATCTAGTTACTGTTGGACAAGAAAAGGATTGATAAAAAGGCTTTGCACGTCACAAATCAATGAGGAAGTGTTAAGAAAACAAGAGGAAAAGAGAAAAGGCCCAAATTTGCTTTATTTATCTAAGGCCCATTATGTTCTCATTGTAAAATAATTGGTGATGTAATGACCAGGCCCATTTATCATTAGGGTTAGGGTTAGGGTTTGGCTATCTACCCTATATATACCCCTGTAATAACCTTGTAGCCACCATCTCATCTCTTATTCCATTGTTCTAATAAAAGTTCTTCTTTCTCTTTTATTTTCTACATTCTTTTATTTTCTTAGCAACTAGTGTTGTCTACACGATTAGATTCGGTAGAACACTATTTGTATTCTGCACTTATTTGCATTAGTGATTTACCGTCTGATTAGATTCAGCGGAAATCCTAATTTTAATTTTTGTTTGTTATTTCAATTTCTGCAATTTCAATTTCTGCTTTTATTATTTTCTTAGGTCAAATTGGATTTGATTAGATTCAAGTCTAATACATAGTTTTATTTCTTTTCCATTGAAATTGTGCTCTGATCGTCTGTTCAGTTAGATATGTTCTGAATCAAATTACAGTTTTAATTTTGTTTATTTTATTTTCAAAAGAAACCTCCAAAGTTCGTCTAACACGCCCACGAAACATATAAATAATAAAATTTAACTTTCCTCCCTGTGTTCGACCTGTATGCTACACACCTGTATGCTTGCAGAATTTATTACAAATGTCGCGCTTTTCTAATTTATAGACTAGCGTCGATCATTTTACCTTATTATAACCCAAAACATTTTTGATATATCAAAATCCAGTGATATTATAATAGTGTCCATCAAATCACAAATAAATAATCATCTAGAAGAATGCTTGCATCTCACGCTCTACATATCTATTACTTAAACAAGAAACCAGGAAACCCAGGATGTGTACGTGGCACTCTACTTTTCCAGTACTGCGAAAAGACGATTATTCAGATGCTCTCTATTTTTACATCTCCTCAAACACGTATCTTTCCCTTGCCATTCCATTCTTAAACAAAAAATCAGTTTCCTCCTTTTCTATCTAACCGCCTTATTCCTCCCTTCTTCCCCACATTAACTGTAACACCCTACATCTGTTAGTGTCACTCACAAAGGGAGTGCACTAAGTTCTGTGGAGCATTTAAGGTAAAAGATGTAGATAAATTACAAGACAGATAATTAAAACAGCGGAAAATAAAACTTTACTTTATTGATAAAATAGTTTGTACAACAATTGTTTTCCAATACCAGAGTATCTGTCTTACAAAATAAAGAAGCATAAAATAACATTTATATTCCTCAATGTAGCATAAGCCAGCCATAGCAGTGGAAAAGAGAATCTAAGCAAAACTTTGACTAATCTTCAAGCTTGGAAAGAAAACTGAGCTAAGTAATAACGTTCCCTCCCTGTAGACCTAGGGGGGAAACGGAAGACAAGAAAACGAAAGAAAACAGAGTCAGACATAAAGTCTGGTAAGTTCAGTAACTTTCAGCATGTGAATAGGTAAAAACAACATGACATGGATTAACTGAATACAAGACAATACCATGATGATAGGGCTAACAAGATAACGCAAGATATGCTAAGGTAAGATAAAACTGAATGTACTGTTAAACTGGATCTATGGACAAGCTGAATATACTGATAAACCGAATATGCTTCCATACTTTCTCTGTTTCGCGATTACCCTGTTATTCTGGTTTCTATATCTCTGCACCACCTAACTAGTGTCCAACTAGTAATCTGTATAAACTGATAAAACAATAACGTGATCCCAATTCCCGCAGTTGTGGTTCTTTTCAGGTGTACATCTGTTATTTATTACCTAGATCTGATCTAGGGTTTTCTATCGAACTCTTCCTAGATCCAACCAAGGTTTACGCTACCCAGGGCTTCTGGGGTTTATGCTATCTATTGAACGTTTCTCGGATTTTAGGGTTTACGCGACCTAGGTCCAACTAGGGATTATGCTACCTATCGAACGACGCCCCTAATCTAGGACACACTACCCAAAGTGGTATATGTTCCTAGACTTTTCCCACGTATGTGTCGCGAATCGTTATCGCTGTCTAGATGCACATGTCCTCTATATGTGCGACCTGAGTCTCATGGCAGGGCAAATCAAGAAACACGGAACCCGGTCGGGAGCTTTCAGATATCTGCCAATGTAGATGCTAAGGTCTATTTTTCTAGAGGCTATGGTCCCACCTGACCCATCCCTCAACTAATGAAAGGCACACCTTGAAAAATGAGAACTATACACAGGCCCTTTATGCCCCCACTAACCTATGGCCATCCGCACCCATAACTAAATAGCAATTATATGGTCTTTTGGAGTTCTCCTCCTTTCCGCTGTACGTATCTCGACTGACTCAAGATGGTAGGTAGACGACGAGTTACTATCACAGGCTACTGGTCTCGTCGAATCACGCTGGTCCATCCTAGTCTTTAGGTTGCCTTATATTGCAACCAAGGCATACCCTTGGTTCTTCTAACGCAGACCTTAACCTCTGTGAGCCTAGGTGGATCATCTGCAGCCTCACAGAGGGATACCAAGAGTACCCTCACGTCCCCTCGAAGCCGCGCTTCGTAACCCAGTTTGTTGGAGCCTTCTTTAAGATTCGATGGACATTCGCTCCTTCTCGTGTTCTACTAAGGTTTACTACTTAGTTCTCTTAACTAAGGTTTACTACTTAGCTCCTGAATCGTCGTTTTCTTAACTAAGGTTTACAACTTAGTCCTCTTAACTAAGGTTTACTACTTAGTTCTTTTTCTCGTCAAGTTGGATTGAATGTAACAACCTGCATTCTACGCATCGGAGGATCGTAGAATATTTATTTCTTGTAACTTTGGGAAACAACCATTAGAGTCATTTCCCATAATCATGATTTTTGTCGATTTTTAAAATGACCATTTTGCCCCTAGCTGATCTTTTTTTGGCCATAACTTTTGATTGGAAAGGAATTTTTACCTGAAACCACTTCCATTAGATTCGTTTGATGGTTTACCTTTCCGTAGAGTGGTCACATGTGAAAAACGGACTTACCGTTTGGGAGATATGGCTGAAATAAGGTTTGGAAGGTGAAAAACTGCTTAACCGGGCCAAATAGGGTGATTAGTGAATGAGCCCATAACCCATTTAGGTATTAGGGTTATGGGGAGGTGAAAAGGTTAGAGATTCATTCCATTTCAGTTTTCTAGCCTCCACTTACCTCTTAGAAACCCTAAAAATGGCCTCCAACCTCTAAATCACCTCCAAATCATCTTCTAATCAAGGATTAAGCTTAGAAACATCAAATCAAGGGAGAACTTCACCAAATCAACGTTAGAGCTGCTGTTTAGCATTGGGATTCGCACCAAATTCAGAGATTTATTTCAGATCTAAGTTTTATTTGTGGCTAAGTTGAGTGATTTGCATAGTTCCTCACTAATTATGGCTAATTAAGGGTAATTAGTGTTAATTAGCGAATTTAAACATGATAAAATTCTGGAAGAATATTTATAAAATTTGAAATGATGTTTTAGACCACTGATATGAATTTGGGTTAATCTGGTTAAGTTTTGCTAATCATACCATTAGTTTCACCTAAACATGCTTAAGGGAAAATATGTGGTTTTGGCCATGTTTGATCCATTTTAACCTATCATTTTGTTGTTTTTGTGTTTGTGGTTGATTCCCTATATTGCTATGACTGTATGGTATGCTTTGTGATTGATTAGAAGTGTTAGATTGGTCGAAAACGCCGTCGAGTGGCGTATAAACAAGTTGCTGGAAGTTGCAGGAACCGGACCGGATCGGACTTAATGACCTGATCGTGATTAGCCTCTCTGATCCGAACCACCAGTAGCTCCCCGACCCGATCCGCGTGGAGATGGAGACCGATCCAACGTTGGGGGAAAAAGGGTGAAGCTCGTGCTCCGAACCGATCCGATGTGCCTGTAGTGACCCGAAAATCCGGTAGAATTTGAGCTGACCAAAAACACAAGTCCAACCCCAAATATCACGGAAATTCGAACCATTAATAGAAAGAAGTTAGAGGGTGAGGATAGATAAGATAGAAACTTAGAATAGAAGAAGAAGAAGAACACAACATCAGAGTAACACGAATCTCACAGCGGAACGAATAACATATAATATATATAACATAACTTGAAATATACATCTGTACTTAAATATACATCAATATCAAAGTACATCACGTACAACACAGCAGAAATAACTATAGCTATATGATCCTGAAGCCTCCTGCTCCAAGCTCTTCCAGTATATCTGTAAATTCCCGACTACTTGGCTGCCCGTACAAATTTAGGCACCCAAGAGTTTAGGGAAAACAACAAAGTAAACTCCGGGTCAGTCATGGGACTGGTATGAGTAAACAGTTTAAAACAGTTTCAGAAAACTAAATGATATCTCATAAGACCACGCCATATAACACGGAACGGGTTTTTCCCTTATGAGAATCCAAACACTTGATTTATCTTTATATCAAAACTCTTTTGATATTATAATAATGTCTAAATCAAGTAGATAACAATCTAGTGGAACGCTTGCATCTCACGTTCCACATATATAATATACAATCAAAACCGCAAGCACGTATTGGGTAATGGATGTCCAACTATGACAAGGTATGGAACCACCTTCCGATCAGTGTACTCTAGGAACGATACACTGGAGTTCAACAAGAACATCTTGCAACTCAGCCACACATGACCGACCACTCATTTTGCTTGAGTGTATCGAATGTATATCACCAACGGTTGGGATCAGCAACCGTTCCCGTATATATATATATATATATATATATATATATATATATATATATATATATATGGGACAACATTGATAGATTTAAGAAGCAAATGAATATTCTCTAGATAGGTGATTATACACCCTACTTCGGAGCGACTGACTTAGCCATGCTGCCTGCCCGATTTTTGTCATTTCCTGGTTGTTGAGGCCAGAGGTTACGCTGTATCATCACATCAGATTCACTTCGAATGCCACATTGTCAGATCCATCGGAAATCACTAATTGACGTCTACAACAGTACATTACGTGTTAGCTAAAGAAGTGCCCTTCTCCGCTTCCACTCTTGGTACGGTTGAAGAAATCAATGTACGTGACCTTTCTGGAAATACTCTGTCAGACATTCATCCATACAAGTCATCCAGGAACAGGATGAACCGAATGCACAATTTCTATTAATAGAAAAAGTCCTTGCACTCTACTCCGTCTTCGATTATCTTTATATAATCTGATTCGCACGCTACTGCCAATACGGAGTGGTTCTTCGGATAATAATCCAACCGGTCTCTCCATAATGACAACGATGGTCAAAACTTCGATAGTCTGTGATTTAACTATCGAATAAAAACAAGTGTTTCGATAGTCGATGATTTAACTATCGAATAAAACAAGTGTTCATCCAAACATCCAACAATCAGTGAGCCTTTAATTAATATTTCATTAATTAAACCACTTCTCTATTTCTTTATCAATATTTGTTAACCAAATATTTTCAATAACCATATTGGCCTTATACGTTATTTGGAAAACATTTCCATATATCGCCTTCCTTTATTTTCTAGCTTTAGAAAATATATGTTATTTATAATTGGAAAATATTCCAATTACTTATCTCTTTTCTGATCACGTTTATTTCTATACTTAGGAAATATTCTTTATTTCTATTTCCAAGTTACACTCATTTGGGTTAAAACGGATGTTTTGTAAAACATCGTTACGACAACCCACATACTATATTCAACTAACTTTTATCCAACATTGATCTTCGAGCCTGGAATCTTACTATTTATTTGCTAATAATTAAATCAATCAAGTTGGGTATAACTACCTCTCAGACCTTGACTGAATAACATTTATAACGTCTAAACAGATAAAACTACTTACTCGAATAATCAATACCATACAACTACTGATTCACTTTTAAACACATATAAACTTTCTCTTCTATTCTTTCGAGATTTTATTCCTAGTCTTCCTTTTTTATTATACTATTCTATTTCTAAGTTCATTTCCTTATCGACTTCTATATATATCGATACGTTGATTTCTAACTATCAAATTATCTTAAAAATATTCTATCTCCTTAAATTCCCGGAAAAATTCGCCATAACCTCCTTTGTACCGGGAGCATCGGGAAATTTCAAATAGCTTTCCCGGTCCTTCTCATCTCAAAAAGAAAAAGAAAAAGCCAAGCGGCTTGCCGATACGGCGCATAAAATCTCATACATGAATTAAATACGTACCTTTTTGTCGGGCATTCTATTTATATAACTTCTAACACTTTATTCCATACCTGTCTCCTGTATGTCTATACATGTCCAATCTATTTTAACTATACCAATCGTTTTAACTAAATTTGTTAATTAAATCTGTTAATTAAGTTCTCAGTCTATTTCACCTTCATATTTGAACATGACATGTTCAAATATATTTTAACTTGCATATTAACAAATTCTAATTATACTCATACTCTCGTTTCCTTATCGACTTCTTATTCAAATTCCAATTCAATTCTATTTGAATTCTCTTTATTTAAACTTCATTTGAATTCTATTTTCAAATTCTATAGTTTAAAGTACATTTGAATTCTATATTCAAATCCTATAGTTTAAAGTCCATTTGAATTCTCTGCATTATTTATAAACAACGTTTATAACTTCAATTCAAATCCCATATTTTCATTTATAAACAACGTTTATATATTCAATTCAAATCCCATATTTTCATTTATAAACAACGTTTATAAATTCGATTCAAATCCCATATTTTCATTTATAAACAACGTTTATAAATTCGATTCAAATCCCATCTTTTTATTTATAAACAAGTTTATAAATTCCTTCCTTGTTTTATATATTCAAAACAAGTTAATATTTTCCCTAGTTCATTAAAACTTCAAATTCTATTTATAAAAATAGAATTTCCTTTTCAAAATCTCAAATACCATTTTCGATATTTTTAAAGATCAATATTCAAGCTCTAGTGGTATTTTCAACAATCAGATCAACCAATTTTCAATCACTTGATTTTTAACACATCATATAGGAATATATATGAAATCAAACAAACAACAAACAGATAATATATTTTTGAGGAATCCAGTTGGATTCCTCTAACCTGTTTTCCTGCATCCACAGACGTTAGTCAACATAGTAATACCCATCCCGCTTCGAGGCCGGATATCGTGGTATGAAGGTCATCCACTAATCATAGCGTGGGGCGTATAGGGTAATCATCCGCTAATGAAACTGCGGGCATCCGCTAATGAGACTGCGGGAATCCAACCAATCATCAACCCAATATATATATATATATATAATAGCCTTAAATAACTAATATATATTTTAAAACAATCAGACTAAACAACATTCAAACAAGCAACAACAATTATTTTTAACTATATAAAAATAAATAAATAAAAGTGAGTGAGATTTTACTCATAGGAATTTAAATTGCCGAACAACCAATAAATTTCCATTTCATCTCGGATATGTATTTCCTCGAATAAATTCACACCTGCGATGATTTTATTCAAATTTACCAATTAAACATTTATTTATTTAAATTATTTATTTAAATAAATAAATAACTTTCCTTTATATTTTTCTTCTTCTAATGGTTACTAAATCACTTCTAACTTAACCAATATACTTAACCAAACCTATGTATTGTTAAACATAAACTAATCAAGGTATTTAATTGGAATTACCCTTATCTCATTTCCTTTTAACTGTAAAATTTCAGTTTTAACTATATATATATATATATATTCATGTTACAATTTTAAATGGATTAAACAGTATAGAAGATAAGTATACCTTAATTACTTTAGACTGCGAATACTTGCATCGAACCTTCGAACCTCGCCAACCATCTCCACAAAATCAACATCGATCTCCACTTCGTCGAAATCCTCTCAGTAAACTCTGCAAAGCACCCAACGTCGCCTCTAAACCAAATGAACTTCACTGCCTTGCCTGTACCCAATTCCTAAAACTGCAAGTGCATATGTCGATCCCTAGGACTTTCCCAGTTCGAATCGTGATACCCTGACTTCCTCAGATCCGCGATGGCACGAGTACCACGTCGGCTTCAGCTTCCCAATTCCGTCGCCTCCCAGTACAAACAACTCGCGAGCGCCTGTAACCCAGTGACGAGCTTCAGTGTCTCGAGGTTCAATCGCGGTTCCTATTTCTAAAGCTTCGGTTGTGGTTTTTATTTGAGGAATAACAGTGAAAAGTGACGGCCATTAGATTTTAATTAAACAGAAGCTTTCGGTTTGTTTTTTTGAAATGAACCAAGGTGTGGCCTTTGATTTTGCTTTTATGGGTGAATGACAGGAAGAAGAGAGGCCACGATTTTGGTTTAGTCTGTGGGATTAAAGCAGTACACGGCTTTGGGTTAGTTGGAAGAAGGAGATCCACTTATTTTTATTTTAAATTAAAGCTGGTATCCTTTAACTAAAATCCCCTTGATTACGAACTCCTTACCGAACCCAATAACTGACGTTTCTAGCGTTATACAACTGCTCTGAACACACTGGGATAGGTCACGAAGTCTGATTTGATCGTCTGTGGAAGATATTAATTTAATTCAAAACAATTAATTAAATTTCAAACTATTTATTCTCCTCGATAATATTCAAATATTATTACCGTTAAAATTTCATATTAATTATTTGAACTGTTTTCAATTCAAATAAAAATTTGAATTCAACTAAATCCATTTTCTTATTCTGATAATTTAATATTTTCAATATTAAATTGAAATTGATTTTTAAATCGATAACATAAATATAAAAATTCATTTATATTTTCAACTAAATATTTAAATCCATATTTAATATTAAAAATTAGTTGGTCGAGATCCCGGGTCATTACATTCTTCCCCGCTTAAAATAATTTCGTCCTCGAAATTGCTAAGGTAGGAAAACTGCTACAAACCCATTAACTTTTCAAAACTTATTTATGTTGATACTCAACATTTCAAACTTCCTTGCATAACTCTCTTTCGAATAGATCCCTATTCGACAACTCCTCCCTTCGGATAACTATATTCGATAATCTCTCTATCAAATAACTAGATTCGAAAACCTTTCTTTGAATCAACTATATTCGATTTACCCTATTCAATTTACTCTTATTAATTAACTCTATTGGATTTAACTCTTTTCGATTAACTCCATCGAATAACTAAATTCGATAACTCCTTCGAATAGCCAATATTTTATAACTCACTTCGATTAAACTAATTGATAACTCTTTTCAATTAAACTATAATCGATACTCATTTCGATTAAACTATAATCGATAACTCCTTTAGTCCTATTCGAATAAACTAATATTTGATTTAACTCCATTCGCTTGACTCTAGATCGCAGCGATCACAACGGTTACGCTCGATTCCCCCAGGAAACATTCGATCGCCCTAGGCTATCTGCAGCCCTGCGAGTTACGCTAGCAGTCGTATGAAATGGCAACTTATCCCGAGTAACTATGTTTGACTAACTCTATCTCAATAACCATATTTGATCAACGTTAATTGAATAACTAACATCCAATTAAATCCTAATTCGACTAACTATGTTCAATTAACTCTATCTGGTTAACTCTTACTTTGAATAACAAGTATTCGATAAATTCTAATTGAATAACTAATATTCAATTAACTCTACGGATTAACCCTAACTGATTAACTCTAACCAGTTAATTCTTACTCTAATCGATTTATTCTAACACTAATCGACTTCTCCTATTCGAATAACTCCTATTGGATAACGTTTATTCATTTATAAAGATTTACTTTTAGTAACGGTTTTTCACTTTATAAATGTTCTCTTTAATAATGTTACTTCACTTATACAAGTGTTGTGTACCCCTTCTATTTAAAACTATCGGTGTTAAAAACCAATATCTCTTCTCTATATAAGTTCAGACTTATATATTCCATTTATCGAATGATAAATACTTAATTTAATTTATAAACTGTTATTTATAAATTAATCTTTTCTATTAAAAACAGATTTCCATTTTCTATTCATCTTCTAAATATTCCTTCGATTAAATTCTATTTATTTAACAAATAAATATCTCATTTATAACATTCTATTTATTTTCTATAAATAAATATTTCCATTGAATCTATTTGTAAATGTTTTACAAATATTTTCTTTTAAATTCTATTTGTAAATGTTTTTACAAATATTTCTCCTTCTATTTGTTTGCACATAACTTCATTTGTATTTGTGTTACAAATATATTTCCTTTATTCACACCCAATTCATATTTCATTCACATGATTTTACTCAATTTATTCGTTTCGATCCATTTAACTTACTTAAGTTAAATTTAATTTCAATCATTCAAATTCCCATTAACTAGTTGCTAATTAACCGTTTTGCCTATTTCACCCTTTTTATTTGAATATACTTGTTCAAATATATGTCAACTTAATTATAAACTAATCTAATTATATTTTCAACTCGAGTTATATATTCGATTTCGAATATAAATTCTCAATCCCTTTCACTTATCCAAAAACCCAATTTCGATTCAATTTTCCTTTAACTAATTATTTTTCAATTTAGTTAATTCTATTTAACCATTTAAAATATGATTTTTGTCCTAAAAATCATTTCACTTACTTCACTGGAGTTCATATTTATTTTATAACTCAAGTTTATATTTTCCTCATGGCCATTCGGATTTTATTTACTTTAAAAATCCTTTTACTTATATATATAAACCATTGTGGTTTTTAATGGTTTCTGGCGCTGCTTTTCTAAAAATTTGATTTTGACATAACTCGAAATCTATACGACGAAATCTAGATTTTTCTCTTTTATTAGAAAACTATTGTTCAACCGGTCCCGACGATTCTTGTTTCAAAGAATTCCGACTTCAATCGAGTTCTGTATACTAAGTTGAAGTTCGAATCGCCAATTTACGAACTGCCGCGCTACGACGAGCTCGTTTTAATTATATTTATAAATATAAACGTTTAACTTTGTTTATAATAAATTCAACTCCATTCTGATATATTTTTAATATATATCAGATCCATTTCATAATATTCCCGATCTATTTCACTTCTAATATTCAAATCCTATACATTTACAATATTCAAATTCCATTTGAATCTCTTTATTCAAACTCTATATTTGAATTTCCTTCTACTCAATTTCTATTTGAATTTCTTTCTATTCAAAACTCATTTCAAATCCCTATCTTCAAATTCTATCTGAAATCCTTTATTCGATTTCTATTTAAATTCCTTTGTTCAATTTCTATTTGAAATCCTTTGAATTTAAATTCTATTTTAACTCCTTTGAATTCAAATCCTTTTAAATTTCACTTTGAATTCAAATTCTATTTAAACTCCTTTTATTTAAAATTCTATTTCAAACTTTATATTTTCTTTGAATTCTAATATTCAACCTCCACTTTATATTCTCTTTGAAATTCTATTTAACCAAATTCCATTTGAATTCTAATATTCAAATCTCTATTTGACTTTTTTCTTTATTCAAATCCATTTGAATTCCATTGAATTCAAATTCCATTTCAATTTTTCTTATAAAATTTCTATTTGAATTATATATATATATTCAAATTCCTTTATTTTACTTCTATTTGAAATCTATATTCCCATTTCACATTTCAAAATTCCTTTGAAGTTATATAAATATATACATATATTTATACCTATCCCAAATTCAAAACATTTGAATTTTCAAACAACTTGTTTCTTTCAAACAAATTTCCATCAAAAATTTTCTAAGGCAGCAATTCGTCACTTGGAAACTCGAAAATGAACACTGGTGATGTTGCGACCATCATCAGAATTATTTCCCAGCTACTGAATGAGTTCAGTACTATATTTCTTTCAAAACCCATTTAGAAAAATATTTTCCAAACTTCCAGGATTTTAAATTCTGAATTCTGGTTGGAATTCAATTTCAATTCATCTTATTTGTATATTTGATTTCATATACAAATTCCATTGGTTATATATAACTATTTCTGTTTTATAATCTAATTCGATTATAATCCTAACAATCAACCTAACCATTTAAAAAAACAATATCGTGTCCAATCTCCTGTTCAAGTGTTTATAAATTCCTATCGACTTCGTGGCGTCCCACGATTCGACCAAAATTTATAATCCACTCAACAGACTAGTCAACACAATATAAAACAGTTTTTATATCAAATAACAAATACGCTCTCTCGTATATATATACACACTCAACTCATTCTAGGATACTACTGGTCCTATCTCTAATGAGCACATTCCAACAAGCCTAGGTATTCGCTCAACCTAAGCTCTGATACCAACTGTAATGTCTCGGAAATTCAAGTAGGCTTTGCAACCATCCTCTCCTCCCCAAAGCAGCAAGGTAATACCCCACTGTGGCTTACATTGGTACCCCAGCACCACATTTTACAGCCAGCCTTTCGACTTCGCACTAAGTAACCAACCCTACCAAAGGGACATGTAGGAGTAAGAGTCTCCCGTTCGCCACCTAACGAAAAGCGAGAACCCCCTATCATGCGACACATGCCTTAAAGCACGCAACATGGACAGGTATGAGTAAACAGTTTAAAACAGTTTCAGAAAACTAAATGATATCTCATAAGACCACGCCATATAACACGGAACGGGTTTTTCCCTTATGAGAATCCAAACACTTGATTTATCTTTATATCAAAACTCTTTTGATATTATAATAATGTCTAAATCAAGTAGATAACAATCTAGTGGAACGCTTGCATCTCACGTTCCACATATATAATATACAATCAAAACCGCAAGCACGTATTGGGTAATGGATGTCCAACTATGACAAGGTATGGAACCACCTTCCGATCAGTGTACTCTAGGAACGATACACTGGAGTTCAACAAGAACATCTTGCAACTCAGCCACACATGACCGACCACTCATTTCGCTTGAGTGTATCGAATGTATATCACCAACGGTTAGGATCAGCAACCGTTCCCGTACATATATATATATATATATATATATGGGACAACATTGATAGATTTAAGAAGCAAATGAATATTCTCTAGATAGGTGATTATACACCCTACTTCGGAGCGACTGACTTAGCCATGCTGCCTGCCCGATTTTTGTCATTTCCTGGTTGTTGAGGCCAGAGGTTACGCTGTATCATCACATCAGATTCACTTCGAATGCCACATTGTCAGATCCATCGAAAATCACTAATTGACGTCTACAACAGTACATTACGTGTTAGCTAAAGAAGTGCCCTTCTCCGCTTCCACTCTTGGTACGGTTGAAGAAATCAATGTACGTGACCTTTCTGGAAATACTCTGTCAGACATTCATCCATACAAGTCATCCAGGAACAGGATGAACCGAAGGCACAATTTCTATTAATAGAAAAAGTCCTTGCACTCTACTTCGTCTTCGATTATCTTTATATAATCTGATTCGCACGCTACTGCCAATACGGAGTGGTTCTTCGGATAATAATCCAACCGGTCTCTCCATAATGACAACGATGGTCAAAACTTCGATAGTCTGTGATTTAACTATCGAATAAAAACAAGTGTTTCGATAGTTGATGATTTAACTATCGAATAAAACAAGTGTTCATCCAAACATCCAACAATCAGTGAGCCTTTAATTAATATTTCATTAATTAAATCACTTCTCTATTTCTTTATCAATATTTGTTAACCAAATATTTTCAATAACCATATTGGCCTTATACGTTATTTGGAAAACATTTCCATATATCGCCTTCCTTTATTTTCTAGCTTTAGAAAATATATGTTATTTATAATTGGAAAATATTCCAATTACTTATCTCTTTTCTGATCATGTTTATTTCTATACTTAGGAAATATTCTTTATTTCTATTTCCAAGTTACACTCATTTGGGTTAAAACGGATGTTTTGTAAAACATCGTTACGACAACCCACATAATATTTTCAACTAACTTTTATCCAACATTGATCTTCGAGCCTGGAATCTTACTATTTATTTGCTAATAATTAAATCAATCAAGTTGGGGTATAACTACCTCTCAGACCTTGACTGAATAACATTTATAACGTCTAAACAGATAAAACTACTTACTCGAATAATCAATACCATACAACTACTGATTCACTTTTAAACACATATAAAATTTCTCTTCTATTCTTTCGAGATTTTATTCCTAGTCTTCCTTTTTGATTATACTATTCTATTTCTAAGTTCATTTCCTTATCGACTTCTATATATATCGATACGTTGATTTCTAACTATCAAATTATCTTAAAAATATTCTATCTCCTTAAATTCCCGGAAAAATTCGCCATAACCTCCTTTGTACCGGGAGCATCCGGAAATTTCATATAGCTTTCCCGGTCCTTCTCATCCCAAAAAGAAAAAGAAAAAGCCAAGCGGCTTGCCGATACGGCGCATAATATCTCATATATGAATTAAATATGTACCTTTTTGTCGAGCATTCTATTTATATAACTTCTAACACTTTATTCCATACCTGTCTCCTGTATGTCTATACTTGTCCAATCTTTTTTAACTATACCAATCGTTTTAACTAAATTTGTTAATTAAATCTGTTAATTAACTTCTCAGTCTATTTCACCTTCATATTTGAACATGACATGTTCAAATATATTTTAACTTGCATATTAACAAATTCTAATTATACTCATACTCTCGTTTCCTTATCGACTTCTTATTCAAATTCCAATTCAATTCTATTTGAATTCTCTTTATTTAAACTTCATTTGAATTCTATTATCAAATTCTATAGTTTAAAGTACATTTGAATTCTATATTCAAATCCTATAGTTTAAAGTCCATTTGAATTCTCAGCATTATTTATAAACAACGTTTATAACTTCAATTCAAATCCCATATTTTCATTTAGTTATTCTGCATGCTAGGATAGACTTGTTTTGCTTGTTTTGCATGTTTGATTATTGTTTTATGGTTGATAGGCTTGCGGGACCCTTTGTGTGTTTTGGTTAGGAAATTTCGGGGGCGAAATTTCTTAAGGGGGGGAGAATATAACAACCTGCATTCTACGCATCGGAGAATCGTAGAATATTTATTTTTTTCCCATATGAAGTCGTATGGTCATGTAACTTTGGGAAACAACCATTAGAGTCATTTCCCATGTTCATGATTTTTGTCGATTTTTAAAATGACCGTTTAGCCCCTAGCTGATCTTGTTTTGGCCATAACTTTTGATTGGAAAGGAATTTTGCCCTGAGACCACTTCCATTAGATTCGTTTGATGGTTTACCTTTCCGTAGAGTGGTCATATTTGAAAAACGGACTTAACGTTTGGGAGATATGGCTGAAATAAAATTTGGAAGGTGAAAAACTGTTTAACCGGGCCAAATAGGGTGATTAGTGAATAGGCCCATAACCCATTTCGGGATTAGGGTTATGGGGAGGCTGAAAAGGGTTAGAGATTCATTCCATTTCAGTTTTCTAGCCTCCACTTACCTCTTAGAAACCCTTGAAATGGCCTCCAACCTTTAAATCACCGCCAAATCATCTTCTAATCAAGGATTAAGCTTAGCTACATCAAATCAAGGGAGAACTTCACCAAATCAACGTTAGAGCTGCTGTTTAGTATGGGGATTGACACCAAATCGGAGATTTATTTCAGATCTAAGTTTTATTTGTGGCTAAGGTGAGTGATTTCATAGTTCCTCACTAATAATAGCTAATTAAGGGTAATTAGTGTTAATTAACGAATTTAAACATGATAAAATTCTGGAAAAATATTTATAAAATTCGAAATGATGTTTTAGATCACTGATATAAATTTGGGTTGATTTGGTTAAGTTTTGCTAATCATACCATTATTTTCACCTAAACATGCTTAAGGGAAAATATGGGGTTTTCGCCATGTTTGATCCATTTTAACCTATCATTTTGTTGTTTTGGTGTTTGTGGTTGATTCCCTATATTGCTAGGATTATATGGTATGCTTTGTGATTGATTAGAAATGTTAGATTGGTCGAAAACGCCGTCGAGTGGCGTATAAACAAGTTGCTGGAATGTTGCAGGAACCGGACCGGATCGGACTTAATGACCCGATCGTGATTAGCCTCTCTAATCCGAACCGCCAGTAGCTCCCCGACCCGATCCGCGTGGAGATGGAGACCGATCAAACGTTGGGGGAAAAAGGGTGAAACTCGTGCTCTGAACCGATCCGATGTACCACCCCGACCCGATCCGTTTAGCCACCTCCGAACCGATCCGTAACGATCGAGTTTGAAGAACCCGACCCGACTAGGGGCGACGTCTGCCGATCCGAACCGATGTGCTGTGAGGGAGCCTAATGTATCCGATCCGATCCTGTGAAGAAGGAGCATTCCGATCCGAACTGAACTGATGATTAAGGGGAGATCCGAACCGATCCGATGATGACCAATAACCCGAGATGCAAAGGTAGTCCAAATGCGAAGTTAGAGCTCAGGATCCAGTTGGGAACCAATGAGTTCACTTCATGGTTGGACTTTACTGCGGGACGTGTGCTAAGGAGTTATCGACGTTCATAACTTCGATTCACCACTGAAAATGGATGATGGGCTACTTATCAGTGCAGTAGAGTCACTATGACTCGAGGGGCAAGGTGATGGTAGCAAGACTACGTTATCAGTGCAGTAGAGTCATTATGACTCGAGGGGCAAAGTGATGCGTAGTAAGACTATGAGCCACTGCAGTGGGGTCATTGTGACTCCATGGGGCAGAGTGGACATAGTAAAGGATTAGTGAGGCTATGAGCCAGTGCAGTGGGGTCATTGCGACTCCATGGGGCAAAGTGGACATAGCGAAGGATTAGTGGCTATGTATCAGTGCAGTGAAGCCATTCATGACTTCATGGGGCAAAGTGATCATAGCAAAGTATGTTGGGTGATCGAAGTGGTGAATATCGTATGCTTTACGCACTGAGTGAGAGATGTGAGGATGGTTGCTATGTTTGATTGTTTGCCATCACTATGACATGCACACCCCCACCCTCGTTATATTTACACCATTTGAAATGTGTAACACCCCACGTCCGTTAGTGTCACTCACAAAGGGAATGCACTAAGTTCTGTGGAGCATTTAGGGTAAAAGATGCAGAAAAATTACAAGATAGAAAAAATTTAAACAGCGGAAAATAAAACTTTGCTTTATTGATAAAATAGTTTGTACAAACATTTCTTTACAATATCAGAGTGTCATCTGTCTTAAAAAATAAGAAGCATAAAAATACATTTATATTCCCCAATGTGGCAAGAACCAGCCATAGCATCTGAAAGGAGAATCCAAGCAAAACTTCGACAAATCTTCAAGCTGGGAAAGAGTGACAGTCCAACTTAACCTGAGTTATACTACTCCCTCCTCTACTACCTGGGGGGGAAACGGAAGAAAAGAAGACGAAAGAAAAACAGAGTCAGACATAAAGCCTGAGTAAGTTCAGTATCTTCTAGCATGTGAACATGGAAAAACAAACGAGATGAATTAACTGAATCCAAGATTACACCATGACCATAGGGTCAGCAAGATTAGACAAGATAATCACAAGATATGCTAAGATAAGATAACTGGATATGCTCTATTACTTTCGCTGCTTCGCTATTTCCTTGTTATACTGGTTTCTATATCTCTGCACCACCTAACTAGTGTTCCAACTAGTAACGATAACGTGATCCCAACTCCTGTAGTTTCCATTGCCTTCGGGCATACATTTATTATTTATTACCTAGATCTAATCTAGGGTTTTCTATCAAGTGCTTTCTAGATTTAACTAGAGTTTACGCTATCTGCTGAACGCTTCTCGAGTTCAGGGTTTATGCCACCTAGTCCAACTAGGGATTACGCTACTTGTCGAACGATGCCCCCAAGTCTAGGGCACACTACCTAGAGTGGTATATGTTCCTATACTTCCCCACGCATGTATCGCGAATCGTTATCGCTTGTCTAGATGCACATGTCCTGTAATGTGCGGTCCGAGTCCTGTGACAGGGCAAATCAAGGAATACAGAACTCGGTCAGGAGCTTTCAGATATCTGCCGATGCAGATGCTAAGGTCTGTTTTTATTCCAGTGGCTATGGTCCCACTTGACCCCTCTCTCAACTAATGAAAGGCACACCTTGTAAAATGAGAACTATACGCCGGCCCCCGGTGCCCCACTATCCTATGGCCATCCGCAACCATAACTAGATAGCAAGTATATGGTCTTTTGGAGTTCTCCGCCTTTCCACTTCACGTATCTCGACTGACTCAAGATGGATGGTAGACGACGAGTTGCTATCACAGGGCTACCGTTTTCTCGCCGAATCACGCCGGTCCATCCTAGTCTTTAGGTTGCCATATATATATTGCAACCAAGGCATACCCCTGGTTCTTCTACGCAGACCTTAACCTCTGTGAGCCCAGGAGGATCATCTACAGTCTCACAGAGGGATACCAAGAGTACCCTCCCGTCCCCTCGAAGCCTCGGGCTTCGTAACCCAATTCGTTGGAGCCTTCTCAGACGGACATTCGCTCCTTCCCGTGTTATACTAAGAATTACTACTTAGTTCTCTTTCCCGTCAATTTGGGTTGGTTAAGTGTCATTAGTTAATTCAAGCCAACTTAACCCTCTTCATTTATCCTGATAAACTGGTTAAGTGTTATCAATAATTCATGTTGACTTAACCTTACCACAAACCACGTTATATTGGTTAAGTATTTCTTATTACTTAACCCTACCCCTCACCCTGTATTGGTTAAGTGTTCCCTTTTAACTTAACCTTGCCCGTCTGTTTTAACTAACATGTCATTAATGGTTAAGTATTATCCCTTCATGTTTTAGACTTAACCCCATTCCTTTATCACAACCTGATGGTTAAGTGTTCAAGTTTGCTTAACCCCTACGGTCTAGCCCAGCTAACATATTAAATTGGCTAAGTGTATTAGATTTTACTTAACCCCAACCTCTGGTCTAGTTAACATGTTAATTTGGCTAAGTGTATTAACTTTACTTAACCACAACCTCTAGTCTAGTTCACATGTTAATTTGGCTAAGTGTATTAACTTTACTTAACCCCTACAAATCTTGTCTTGTTACCTTGAGTCTGGTTAAGTGTCTCTATGGACTTAGCCCTCCCATTCTAGCTTAACTGTGTTAAGTTAGTTAAGTGTTCCTATGGACTTAACCCACCCATTCTAGCTTAACTGCGTTAAGTGTTTGTATGAACCTAACCCCGCCCATCGGTTTGGTTATCTTGTTGAATTGGTTAAGTGTCTTAGTTAACTTAACCCTACCATTCTTGTTCTAGCTTTAATTAAATAGATTAAAGCCGCGACCACTCACATTAGACAGATATTGTTGCGAATACTGGATGTGCCGGTTGGTTCCGGGCAGGTTTACATCGCAACTCAGTCTAACCTCGGGTTAGGCATATTCGTGTTTTCTAAGTTCAAAGGGTTTTGATTAGTTTTCAAATCAGGTTTTGAAAGTGACCATCTCGTCCGTCAGATCAGTTAGGGATAGCCAGGGCGAGTAGGAAACTTGTATTTTCCAAACCCAAGCCTAGACACTATCCTCTCTGTCACCCTAGAACTTTCTGGTGTGTTATTAAAAGAGATGTCGTTTAACAAACCTTTAATTTGTCTAAGTTCACATTTTCTTATTTAGGACAAATTCTATAAGTAAATTATTCCTAATTTACTTATTTCCCAATTGCTCTTTTATTGTAAATTGTCTACATTCATTTCTATGGCCCATTTTTCCCTCTAAACCATGTTTATGCTTTTTGGTGTGTAAACTATACCAAATCAAGTGTCATTAACCATGATTTTGCTAAACCTGCCAATTACTCCCTATTATGGCCAATTTCAATTTTATGCTAATATACTTACCATGCCAAATTAGCTAATCCAATTCCGATTCAACAATTCTAATTCATGTCAAACCAGACTTATTACTCTAGTTTACTATTCATGTAAATGCTAGATTTACACGTCGATACTAGATTCAGGTTACACAATCTATAGTTCATGTCAAATTTATCCAATCTGCATTCTTATGAACATGCCATAATGTGTGTTCCCAATTTATGCCAATTTCCAAGTTAAACTGCGTTTTTTTTAGTAAATTTCATATTTTGCCCAAACCGCATTCCCACCGTTCGTATAATCTTGATTCAGTCTAGATTATAAATAAAGCTAGGTTCGTAGAAAATAGGGAATGAACCAAAGATGCTATGCAAAAGATAGACATACTAACTGGCATAAAAAGGGTTAAATAACGACGTCGGTTCAAGAACATGGGTAGACCTAACTTAATAGGTAAATTCCCAAGGTCTAAAACCAAAGAAAACCAAGAATAGACAGAATAGACGGATCGGGTTTAGACCCAATTTCACAGTCACAAAACTTAAGCAACACTTTCCTAGTCAGGAATCATAGGTGTTTAGTCACAGTTGTCCTTGTTATGTCATAGGCAATAGTTTATGTTCCCAAATCAAAAGCATAAGCTTGGTCAAGGAAATAATTCTCATAGTCACAGTCACAGTCATAGGCAATGTCCACAGTCATATGAAATGTTCACAGTGATAGGCAATGTTCACAGTCATAGGCAATGTTCACAGTCATAGGCAATGTTCATAGTCAAAGAGGCATATGGTTCTAAGGTCCATAGTTTCATAGTCACAGTCTTATTTGTCCTTGAATCATAACAGTTTTTGATTAGGTCCAAGAATATAGGCACTGATTCGAATAGAGAGAGAGAGGGGTTTGGCATATTCTTTTATTCCTTTAATTTCATGTCACAAACAAAGAAAAAACGTTCGAATCTAAAAATAACTGACTTACAGAAATTATATTAGGATAGAAAGATGGCGTTGCTATGATTCGTAGAAAAACAGTTATTGCAGTCATTTGAATCTTCACTTGCAATCCTAGCTTGATTTGAACCCCTTTTTGCCAGTCTTGAGCAACACCTCCTCGTCTTGATTTATCTTTACCTACTTTTTTATTTATTTAATTTAGAGGAGGAGGAGAAGCCATGTTTGCCAAGAATCTTTGCAGCATAAGGGTAGAAAAGAATTGTGAATAGAGAAGAAGATCAGGGCTGTTTATATAGTGTTAGGCAGACGAATCTATTCAGAATGGCGTTTAGATACAGAAGAATGAACTGGGTCCAGAAAACTGGATTTCGGGACCCAGGTCGACACCCATGTCAACTGGGCAGTCGACATGGGGGGTGTCGACTGTGCAGTCGACACCCCTGTCGACTTGACCTGGGCGGGAATTTTCCCGCCCTGCCCCCTGTGTGTTTGAATTCGAATTTGGCACTAGTTTTAAACTGTTTTGAACTTGGAATTTTCTGAAAACTTTGACGGGCCATATCTTGGTCTTACGGACTCCGATTTTCGAAAATTCAGACTCTATTTCGCGTATTTTTCCGAGATGAACGCAATGGCACAGTCCGTTTCCCTTGATTCAGATTTTTAAATCTAATTCTACCTTGATTTGTGAATCTTAGTGTTGTAGAATTAGGGGTATTACAAAATGTCACCTTAGAGTGTTGTACAGTATGTAGTGCTAACTCTTTGGTTGCAGGTCCAGGTTCAAGTATATTTTTGTCTACCTGTTATTATCCTGTTTAGATGCCTATCGCTCATACCAGGCTTTATGTCTGACCCAGAGTTTTATGTCTCTTCTTCTTACTTTGGGTGCTCACACGAGCAGACTAGAGATAGGTTAGCTGGTGATGCGCGAGTAGCTGATTCGGAGGCGAGCAGGAGGCTTCCACGTATGATATATAGATATTCTCCCTGTGTCGTTGGTGGCCGCTACTTGGGCATTAGCAGTGTACCTCCTTTATCTTACTTTTGCTTTTTGAGACAGTTTGAAAAGTTGTAATAATGTTAACTTTGGATCATGAGTTGTACTTGGATTTTCCGCTGCTATGTTAGTTGTTTCAGCTTATGCACTGTCTCACCTGTTTTATGTCAAGTATGTTATTATTATATTTTGTTCTATGCGCTGTGAGACATTTTACAGCTTCCTTGTTAGTTCATTTCCTTCTTTCCTTTCCTTCTGGCGACTGTCCCGTGCTATCTAGACATGTGTACAGCGCACTTTTGGAGTAAATGTCGGTTAGTGCGAGGCGGGCCGTCACAGATTGGTTAAGTGTCATTAGTTAATTCAAGTTAACTTAACCCATTCATTTGTCATGTTAAACTAGTTAAGTGTTATCAGTAGTTCATGTTGACTTAACCCTACCACAAATCAAGTTATATTGGTTAAGTATTTCTTATTACTTAACCCCACCCCTTCATCTTGTATTGGTTAAGTGTCCCCTTTAACTTGACCCTGCCCATCTGTTTAGCTAACATGTTATAACGGCTAATTGTTCTCTTAGTTTACTTAACTCCACCTTCTAGTCTAGTTAACATGTTAAATTGGCTAAGTGTATTTTACTTAAACCCACCTTCTAGTCTAATTAACATGTTATAACGGTTAAACCTTTTCTTAACCTCACCCACTTGTCTAGTCAACATGTTATTAGGGCTATTTAACCCCTACTAGTCTTGTCTTGTTAACATGTTAAGTTGGTTAAGCGTTCCTGTGGATTTAACCCTCTCGTTCTAGCTTGAATGTTTCTTAGCTTTAAATTATTCATTTAAAGCACCAACTACTCACATTAGACATATATTGTTGCGGTCACTGGATGTGCCAGTCGGTTTCGGAAAGATTTACACCGCAACTCAGTCTAACGTCGGGTCCTCTAGGGCTTATTTCTCCAACCACCCAAATTAGATGGTATTGTTACGGTTGCTGGATTTGTCGGGCGGTTCCGGGCAGGTTCCGGGCAGTCTTATACCGTAACTCAATTTAACCTCGGATTAGGCATATTCGTCTTTCCTAAATTTACATATTTATCCTTTTTGTCTATATGTAAATTGCTAACAACTCTTTTAAACAAATTTGGCCTATATCATATTCATTTGTCATGCCCACTAACATATTTGTATTCTAGGCCCAAATCTTGATTTACCTATCGATTTAACCCAACTTGCAGTTCTATGCCAATTTAGATCTAGTATTCCCATTTACAGTTCATGTCAAAACTAGATTTGATACTCTAGTTTACAATTTTACGCCTAAAGCTTAGACAATACTAGATTCAATATATCAAATTACACCTTCTATAATTCACGTCAAATTACCCCAATTTGCATCCAATAGTCATGTTATAATACATGCTCTAAATCATGCCAAATAATGTAGATTTCATGTTATACCCAAATAACCCAGCATTCATAACGTACGTATACCATGATATCACAAGTTTTCTAAATACTCATGAAATGAAACTAAAAAGGGAATAGAGGATAAACATGAGAATTGACATAAAAGAATAGGCATGCAAAAGCGAGCCCAAATACAAGGATAATGGTTCCAATGGTTTTAGTGTACATAATAGCGAATAGGAATAAACTAAGCAAGTCACACCCTAGGTATGAGATCCAACAAAATGCCAGTTCGGTGTACAACATGATTTGTAACTATAGTGTTATGGGCATAAAGAATTAACCATGATAGTCTTAGGCAATTAACCACAATAGTCATAGCCATGGTCATAGGTAGAAATCTCATAGTTATGAATCATGGGCGATTAACCACAATAGTCCTGGATAATTAACCAAAATAGTCCTAGGCAATTATCCTAAATAGTCTTAGGTAATTAACTGTAATAATTTCAAAGTCCTGGTCATAGACAATAGTCTTATGTTCATAATCATAGGCAATAATCTTATAATCGTGAATCATGGTCGTAGGAAATAGTCTAATGTTCATAGTCATAGGCATAGTCTTATGTTCACAGTCATCGACATAGGCATAGTCTTATATTCACAGTCATAGGCATAGGCATAGTCTTATGTTCACATTCATAGGCTTAGGCATAGTCTTATGTTCACAGTCATAGGCTTAGGCCATTAACAATAGTTTTCAACGTTATAGGCATAGGCACAGTCTCATCGGTAGTTAATCACAATAGTTCTTAATTAGATCCAAAGGCATATACAAGCACAGATTCAAATGAGAGGATCAGGCATATTCTTATATTCATTTAATTTCATGCCACAAATAGATCTAGACGTTCAGATCTAAAAAGTAACTGACTTACATTGATCGGTTTCAGAAAAGAATAATCAAATAGCGTTGGTGATTTGCTATGATTTGCATGAGTTGCTTGCAACCGTTGAGTTAGCCTTCCCCTTCTTGAAGTTTTAACTTTATTTGAATCTCCAATATGCAATTCCTAGCCATGGTCTTCAAGAATAGTCTTTGTGTTTTATTTTAATTTATTTATTTCAATTATTCAAGAGGTAGCATAAGGAGAGAATAAAATGGTGTAAAGAGAATGAGGCTAGGAGGCTGTTTATATAGGATTAGACGAACGAACCTAGACAGAAAACAAGACCAGATACATCAGAATGAACCCAGGCTCAAAACTGGGCTTCAGCACCAGGTCGACCCCCAGGTCGACACTTTGGTCGACCGCCAGGTCGACACTTTGGTCGACCTGGTCCCTGGGAGGTCGACACTATGTTCGACCCCCAAGTCGACCTGGTCTTGGGCGGGAAATTTCCCGCCCAGCCTGTTCTTGGTTTTGAATTCGAATTTCAAGCGGTTTTTCTGTTCTGTAAATCCTTGAAATTTCGGAGGGTCATATCTCCCTCATACGAACTCTGTTTCTCAAAAACTCGGACTTGTTTCCAAGCAGAATTTCGAGACGAACGCAATGGCGCAACCTGTTTCCCTTGATTCTTAATTTAAAATTTAATTATACTTTAATTTGTGAAACTTAATGTTATAGAATTACGGGGTGTTACATTCTCCCCCTCTTAAAAGGATTTCGTCTCGGAAATCTTCAAGTTAGGAAGAATGTATCCTACCGTCCAATCACCCATCTACTCAACCATTCAATCGCATGCATTCATTGTCCTTAAAAAGATTTCTAATGCTTTCACGTTCATATGCATAGTGTGTGTATATGTCTTTATCTAATGCAAAATCAGGCGGTCTACTGATTCAGTTGACCTCCTTAATGCGAATTATGTCAGTGCCATGCGTCCAATCATGTATGCAAGCATCCCTAGTTATGTAAATACTACATGTGTGCATAGCCATTCATCCATATGCAATATCCATAAGATAACATATCCAGTTAAATCCGTTAAGCAAATACATATATGCGAATGCAATATGAAAGTGACTGAGTCGTTCTAGCGCCTATGGTGTGTATATGCATCCACAAGCAACCATTTGCAACCATCAATCATAACATGTTTCAAATACATGTTTACATCCATTGGCTTCTACCTAAGGATCGATGATACGCCCTAGAGGATATACCTTAAAAGCTAGAAAGTATGCATAAAATTCCTAGAAAAAGAGATCAAGGATGTACCCTTAAAAAAAGGGTATGATGCGTGTATCTAGTCTTCAGTCTTCTAAGTCGCATCTTCTTGAGCTTCACTATTCTGTTCCTTATCTAATTAATCTTCACGATTGCGAAGCTTCTTGACCTTCATTTCCAAAACTATCGTTGATCGGATAACTGGTTTTGCATTGTCAACTGGATATATGCGGAAGTCTATCTCGCGTTTTAGGGGTAAACTCCTAACCTAATCAAAAACATCTGCGTGCTCATGGGTTACTCTAACGGATCGCAAACCGTCGATAAACGCATTAAGCGATTCTAGCTAGCTAAGCCTAACTGATTCTTTACACGAAATCTTGATGGTATTTCCAAGAAAGTCAAAAGTCTGACTACCTCCTTTCAGAATTACTAGCCAACCAACCCATGCCTAGAATCAACTCATAGCCCATGGAACCAAAAACATAAGCATTACGCTTAAACTCAACACTTAATATAGTTATTCTCAAATCCTTACAAACCAAAGGTAAACGGGCCGAACCACCAATTGGATTTGAGACACTAATGGGATCTTCTACTATACAAGTACTAAGGTGCAGAGACTCAACTATGGAAGTAGATATGAACAAATGCGAAGCACTAAGATCAAAAGAGTACTAACTGGTTGATCAAAACGAAAAGCTAAACTTTTCCAACAGAGACTTTTACTATCTCTCTCTCGGGTATCCTGGTGGTGAAAGCATGTACTCGCCCTTCTGAAAATCTTGTCCCTCGTCCTTGCCCTTGCCCTTTATTATATGCCCTATTATACCATGGAAAATATACTTCCTCCCGTCCTAGGTTTTATAATTCCTTCTTTCTTCGTGAGTCGAGTTTATATCCATGAATTACTTATCTTTGCGTTGAGCTCCCTAGCCAAACTCCCTCATCCTCATCTTTACCATCCTTGTGTAATCATATTGACAAATTTCTCAAAAGTTGCCTCCATCGCATGGAAAACCCTTCAAAGCTTGAAAGAAGACTAGCTGCAGGTGAAATTACTATGGCTATAGACGGAAGTCAGGCACTACTTTGCCCTTCGATAGGCATCGTAGTCTTATCAAGCCTACGGAACCGTGTCGCGATGAGGTTACCTCCCAGAAATCTAGGAGCCCCGAAGACTCGAGAAAGACGGGGACAAGAATTCAAATAGAGGATCAGAAGATAGTGCGTATGACTTTTAGGGAATATGCCTTTAAAACAAAACTTTCCTTTTGAAAATGCTTCTTTTAAAACCATTGAAAATAATTTTTCAAACCTTTTATCTGATCCGGTAACCTTCAGCTCTGATACCACGTGTAACACCCCACATCTGTTAATGTCACTCACAAAGGGAGTGCACTAAGTTCTGTGGTGCATTTAAGGTAAAAGATGCAGATAAATTACAAGACAGATAATTAAAACAGCGGAAAATAAAACTTTACTTAATTGATAAAATAGTTTGTACAACAATTGTTTTCCAATACCAGAATATCTGTCTTACAAAATAAAGAAGCATAAAATAACATTTATATTCCCCAATGTAGCATGAGCTAGCCATAGCAGTGGAAAAGAGAATCTAAGCAAAATTTCGACTAATCTTCAAGCTTGGAAAGAAAACTGAGCTAATTAATAATGTTCCCTCCCTGCAGACCACGGGGGGGACAGAAGACAAGAAACCGAAAGAAAACAGAGTCAGACATAAAGTCTGGTAAGTTCAGTAACTTTCAGCATGTGAACAGGTAAAAACAACATGACATGGATTAACTGAATACAAGACAATACCATGATGATAGGGCTAACAAGATAACGCAAGATATGCTAAGGTAAGATAAAACTGAATGTACTGATAAACTGGATCTACGGACAAGCTGAATATACTGATAAACTGAATATGCTTCCATACTTTCTCTGCTTCGCGATTACCCTGTTATTCTGGTTTCTATATCTCTGCACCACCTAACTAGTGTCCAACTAGTAATCTGTATAAACTGATTAAACAATAACGTGATCCCAATCCCCGCAGTTGTGATTGTTTTCAGGGGTACATCTGTTATTTATTACCTAGATCTAATCTAGGGTTTTCTATCGAACTCTTCCTAGATCCAACCAGGGTTTACGCTACCTAGGGCTTCTGGGGTTTATGCTACCTATTGAACGTTTCTCGGAATTTAGGGTTTACGCGACCTAGGTCCAACTAGGGATTATGCTACCTACTGAACGACGCCCCTAATCTAGGACACACTACCCATAGTGGTATATGTTCCTAGACATTTCCCACGTATGTGTCGCGAATCGTTATCGCTGTCTAGATGCACATGTCCTCTATATGTGTGACCCGAGTCTCGTGGCAGGGCAAATCAAGAAACACAAAACTCAGTCGGGAGCTTTAGATATCTGCTGATGCAGATGCTAAGGTCTGTTTTTCCCGTGGCTATGGTCCCACCTGACCCCTCCCTCAACTAATGAAAGGCACACCTTGAAAAATGAGAACTATACACATGCCCTCTATGCCCCCACTAACCTATGGCCATTCGCACCCATAACTAGGTAGCAAGTATATGGTCTTTTGGAGTTCTCCGCCTTTCCACTGTACGTATCTCGACTGACTCAAGATGGTAGGTAGACGACGAGTTGCTACCACAGGGCTACTGGTCTCGCCGAATCACGCTGGTCCATCCTAGTCTTTAGGTTGCCTTATATTGCAACCAAGGTATACCCTTGGTTCTTCTAACGCAGACCTTAACCCTTGTAAGCCGAGGCAGATCATCTACAGCCTCACAGAGGGATACCAAGAGTACCCTCACGTCCCTTCAAAGCCGCGTGCTTCGTAACCCAGTTTGTTGGAGCCTTCTTTAAGATCAGATGGACGTTCTCTCCTTTTCGTGTTCTACTAAGGTTTACTACTTAGTTCCCTTTACTAAGGTTTACTACTTAGCTCCTGAATTGTTATTTTCTTAACTAAGGTTTACAACTTAGTCCTCTTAACTAAGGTTTACTACTTAGTTCTTTTACTGTTCAAGTTGGATTGGTTAAGTGTCATTAGTTAATTCAAGTTAACTTAACCCATTCATTTGTCATGTTAAACTGGTTAAGTGTTATCAGTAGTTCATGTTGACTTAACCCTACCATAAATCAAGTTATATTGGTTAAGTATTTCTTATTACTTAACCCTACCCCTTCATCTTGTATTGGTTAAGTGTACCCTTTAACTTAACCCTGCCCATCTGTTTAGCTAACACGTTATAACGGTTAAGTGTTCTCTTAGTTTACTTAACTCCACCTTCTAGTCTAGTTAACATGTTAAATTGGCTAAGTGTATTTTACTTAACCCCACCTTCTAGTCTAGTTAACATGTTATAACGGTTAAACCTTTTCTTAACCTCACCCACTTGTCTAGTCAACATGTTATAACGATTATTTAACCCCTACCAGTCTTGTCTTGTTAACATGTTAAGTTGGTTAAGTGTTCCTATGGACTTAACCCTCCCATTCTAGCTTAACTGTTTCTTAGCTTTAAATTATTCATTTAAATCACCAATCACTCACATTAGACAGATATTGTTGCGGTCACTGGATGTGCCGGTCGGTTCCTGGCAGATTTACACCGCAACTCAGTCTAACCTAGGGTCCTCTTGGGCTCATTTCTCTAACCACCCACATTAGATAGGTATTGTTACGGTTGCTGGATTTGTCGGGCGGTTCCGGGAAGTCTTATACCGTAACTCAATCTAACCTCGGGTTAGGCATATTCGTCTTTCCTAGATTTACATATTTATCCTTTTTCTCTATATGTAAATTGTTAACAACTCTTTTAAACAAATTTGGCCTATATCATATTAATTTGTCATGCCCACTAACATATCTGTATTCTAGGCCCAAATCTTGATTTACCTATCGATTTAACCCAATCTGTAGTTCTATGCCAATTTAGATCTAGTTTTCCCATTTACAGTTCATGTCAAAACTAGATTTGATACTGTAGTTTACAATTTTATGCCTAAAGCTTAGCCAGTACTAGATTCAATATATCAAATTACATCTTCTATAATTCACGTCAAATTACCCCAATTTGCATCCAATTGTCATGTTATAATACGTGCTCTAAATCATGCCAAATAATATAGATTTCATGTTATACCCAAATAACCCAGCATTCATAACGTACGTATACCATGATATCACAAGTTTTCTAGATACTCATGAAATGAAACTAAAAAGGGAATAGAGGATAAACATGAGAATTGACATAAAAGAATAGGCATGCAAAAGCGGGCCTAAATACAAGGATAATGGATCCAATGGTTTTGGTGTACATAAAAGCGAATAGGAATAAACTAAGCAAGTCACACCCTAGGTATGAGATCCAACAAAATGCCAGTTCGGTGTACAACATGGCCTGTAACTATATTGTTATGGGCATAAACAATTAACCATGATAGTCTTAACCACAATAGCTATAGTCATGGTCATAGGTAGAAATCTCATAGTTATGAATCATAGGCGATTAAACAAAATAGTCCTGGATAATTAACCAAAATAGTCCTAGGCAATTATCCTAAATAGTCTTAGGTAATTAACTGTAATAATTTCAAAGTCCTGGTCATAGACAATAGTCCTATGTTCATAATCATAGGAAATAATCTCATAATCGTGAATCATGGTCGTAGGCAATAGTCTTATGTTCATAGGCATAGGCATAGTCTTACGTTCACAGTCATCGGCATAGGCATAGTCTTATGTTCATAGTCATAGGCATAGGCATAGTCATATGTTCACAGTCATAGGCTTAGGCATAGTCTTATGTTCACAGTCATAGGCTTAGGCCATTAACAATAGTTTTCAACGTCATAGGCATAGGCACAATCTCATCGGTAGTTAATCTCAATAGTTCTGAATTAGATCCAAAGACATATACAAGCACAGATTCAAATGAGAGGATCAGGCATATTCTTATATTCATTTAATTTCATGCCACAAATAGATCTAGACGTTCAGATCTAAAAAGTAACTGATTTACATTGATCAGTTTCAGAAAAGAATAATCAAATAGCGTTGGTGATTTGCTAAGATTTGCATGACGTTGCTCGCAACCGTTGTGTTAGCCTTTCCCTTCTTGAAGCTTTAACTTTATTTGAATCCCCATTATGCAATTCCTAGCCGTAGTCTTCAAGAATAGTCTTCGTGTTTTATTTTAATTTATTTATTTCAATTATTCCAGAGTCAACATAGGGAAAGAATAAAATGGTGTAAAGAGAATGAGGCTAGGAGGCTGTTTATATAGGATTAGACGAACGAACTAGACAGAAAACGAGACCAGATACATCAGAATGAACCCAGGCTCAAAACTGGGCTTCAGCACCAGGTCGACACTATGGTCGACCCCCAGGTCGACCTGGTCCTGGGCAGGAAATTTCCTGCCCAGCCTGTTCTGGGTTTTGAATTTGAATTTGAATTTGAATTTCGAGCTGTTTTTCTATTTTGTAAATCATTGAAACTTCGGAGGGTCATTTCTCCCTCATACGGACTCCGTTTCTCGAAAACTCGGACTCGTTTCCAAGTAGAATTTCGAGACGAACGCAATGGTGCAACCCATTTCCCTTGATTATTATTTAAAATTTAATTATACTTTAATTTGTGAAACTTAATGTTATAGAATTACGGGGTGTTACATTAACCGGTATCTTTCCCTTTTCCACCCAATCCAAAAGAAAAAGCCAGATTCTCCTTTACAACCCAATCGCCTTATCCCTCCCTTCTTCCCCAGATTAATTCAAAGTCGGTCTTCAATTTTTGCTGCACCCGCTACCACTGTTTCCATCATACCTCATACTATTATCGGTCATCCTTTAACATGGTCGCCTTCTATCGCTCCCAATTCGAAGACACTATAATCAGAATCACCATCGTTCTTCTTCACCGGCAGTTCCTACCTTACTTCGGCAAACATGCATTAACCCTCACCGACAACCTTCACTTCATCCGCCTTCCACCATGATGAACACAAACCTTTCAGTACTTTGTGAATCCATCGCACATCGTTTGAAGGCATTTGGTCCCTGAAATTGCACTGAGTAGCCTCTAACTGCCGTTGTGTTCAGCAAACCATAGGTGATAAATTACTAAAATCATACTGTTCCTATAATTTGTTGGACATTACTACGCTTTTTATTATTGATGACGGGTAACATGTTACTAAAATCATATAGATAGTCAAATGACCTATGCTATGCCGTTGGACTATAACTGATATGTTATCATTTTGCGTCCCACCCCCCTCAAAAAAAACTTAGGAAGACCATGTTTTCCCTTCTCTCTATGCATGTCAAGTTATTTCCAACTTTATGTTGTTGTTGTTCCAAAACATAGTGGATAGCACACTGCATGCCATGCTCCAGTGTTAAAACTAATGGCTTTAACAAGCATGGACAATTGAATGTTCCTTTCATGCAGTGTTGTCCGTCAGATGTTAGGTGAAGAGCCGGCCATGAATTGACTCATGGTTGTTGTTATCCAAATTTATACATGTCATAGGAGATTAACCAAGGGCTTAAAAAATGCCTACATTTTTTTGCGCATGCAATGGCAATAATACTATTGTATAATTAACCTTATCCTTTTGACTCCTACATTGCGGGTGTATACCAGCCACAATAAATAACGTACATTACCTACTGACCATGGGTGTAATGTAAACTAGATATCTACCAGAACATTTTAATAGATCTAACACAATCTGATGTAAAGTAGAAAACTACATTGTTCTTCCTTAATATGGCACTTAGGTGCATTTTCTCTTCAGCTTTTAATATTTTATTCGCGTTGAAACCATTGTTAGTTTCATGTTCTTACCTTAGCAGATAAACAATCAACTTAAAGCTACATTTGATATATTGCCAACATTTCTTCTTCGAATTACTTATATTTGCACAGTTGCCATTGAGAAACAAGGTATGTGTAGGAGATGACTCGCTTCATGACTTCGTACACATATAAACCATGACTTAGCAGCTGATGCTTCGTACACACCAGTTTAACTTCTACTAGTTTTTCATATAATATGAAGTATAAGTTTAATGTTCATAGCTGTTGCCACTAAAATTAATGATGTAATGCTAGGTACTGCTTCTTACTGATGGTTATTGTATAGAATGTGAAATACTAATTTTCTATCCATACACTAATGTAAGTATTCCAGTATCACTTTATAAACTGCATTTCGTACCAAGGTTAACCACATTATTCATGCACACATGCATCTACAAAATAAATGGATATGTGACTTTAACTATACGATGTTTGGATCATGTACTTATTATTCCCTATCTCTAGTATGCTTTGCATATTCAATCCAACGCCTATTCAATCTTTGAACCAAACCGGTGTTGTTCTCTTTCTCCGACGACAAATAGCATTTATGTTGTTCACACCTAATATGTGTTGTGTTTCAGGTATCCCTACTTCTGCCCCAAAAAAACCTCGTTCTCATTCACAAACCGAAATTTAGTTGTTTTCATTTGCTTTTTGGCCAAAAAAATACTGCGTTTTACACATCAACAGTGCTTTTGGCGTCGTTAATGATTGTCCGTCATCGCTCTGCAGTATGGTAATTATCCACAATTTCACTTGATACCAACAATAACCAACATTAAATGTTCTTAAAGATTTTGATTGCAGTAAATTTTTTTCCCTCTCCTAAACTTCTTTCTACTCATATATTTAGAGAGCGAATTACTAAGAAACGTGCTATATATATGTCTCTCTCTCTCTCTTTATATATATATATATATATATATATATATATATGTATATGTATGTATGTATGTATCCACACACACACACACTCACACTTGATATAAGTTCTGTTTTCCAGTATTATAATTCATACCTACAACCCCCTGCTTGGTTAACGTTTTACTGTTATCTTTCAGAATAGTTTCCCAGTGAATATTTACTTTATTCTTCTATATATCTGCAGAATAGTCAACGTAGATCATGTTAGCTATTCTTCTGTATATTATTTTCAAATTTTCTCTTTCCTGCAACCAATCTTGAACACTGTGTAATTTTTTTAACACCATTGCAGTTAATAAAAACAATATGTAAAGAGAAAGCATAAATTTTGTTGAAAAACTGATCAAAAATATTGAACGATAACACAGTTTTCTCAAAAGAAACTACACCTAATTGAGGTCATCACTTGGTTTTGAATGTTAACAGGTTTTCCCCTTTAAAAATTATTTACATTAATACAGAATGCAGTTCCAAATATATTCGCATCTAAAACAGTATTGTGCACCACCATCACTCGATCCAAACAAATCATATCTGAATAAAATATCTTCCTCCGGCGATAAACAGTGCTAAAAATTGCTAGAAAAAACATGAATTCAACGATGATAATCAAGTGGTAATTATTTTTGACCACCACATTTTGTACCCCTCCTCTATTTTCTGACCGTGGAGTCAAAAAAAGTGGTATTGCTAAATAACCATGGGTACATCCCAGTTTTATGAGTTAGCACAAACCATACTGAAAGGTATGTTGTAACACAACATATATGACGGATACACCATCCTTATCATGTTAATATAACTATTCAACAATTTTTCTATTACTAAAAAAAAAATTCAATATCCAGTGTATGCAATATTCTACGAGGAAATGGACGTGAAGATCATGATTTGGGGTAACATTATTGTAATGATCCGGGTTTTCGTGATCCTGGTTATCGACATATAAACCGACGTCGACTATCAAGCATCGGAAATACCAGATAGTTAATGAAAGAAAATAGAGGGTGAGAATAGATAAGATAGAAAGTTAGAATAGAAGAAGACGAGGAACATACAACATCATCAGAGTAGCACGAATCTCACAGCGGAACGAACAATATATAATAGATACATAACTTTGAACTAAAACTATTATATGTATACAGTAACATTATCAGAGTCCAACACTTACAACACAGTGGAAATAACAATAGCTATAAAATCCTGATGCCTCGTGCTCCAAGCTCACAATATACCTGTAAAATCCTGACTACTTGACTGTACTTACAATTTGGGCACCTAAGAGTTTAGGGAAAACAAAATAAATAAACTCCGGGTCAGTCATGGGACTGGTGTGAGTAAACAATTTAAAATAGTTTGAGAAAATAAACGATATGTCATAAGACCATGTCGTACAACACGGAACAGGTTTTTCCCTTATGGGAATCCAAAACACTTGGTCCAACATTCAAAAACCTTTTGAAAGGAACGATAATCTTTATATCAAATTCATTTAATATTATAATAATGTCTATCAACCACAATATAATAATCATCTAGCAGAATGCTTTCATCTCACGTTCCACATACATAACATACAATCAAAAACCACGGACGCTTATTGGGTAATGAATTCCAACTGTCAAGGTATGAGACCACCTTCCGACAGTGTATCTCTAGAGAGGAATACACCAGGTTCAACTAGAACATCTTGCAACCCAGGCTAAACATGACCGGTCACTCATTTCGCTTGAGTGTACCGAATGTATTATCACCAACGGTTGGGATCATCAACCGTTTCCTGAAAGGGACAACGTCGAAATAGATTATAGAAGTAAATGAAACTCTAGATCAGGTGACAATACTCCCTAATTGGCAGCTAAGCACTTAGCCATGCTACCTACCCGATTTTATACCATTTCCTATTGTGAGGCTAGAGGCCATACATATCTTTTACAAACCACATCTTCATTCACTTTGAATGTCACATCGTCATACCCGCTAAATCACAAATTGATTTCCCTGAAAATACCACGGGTATACAGCTAAGAGAAACGAATTCCTCTGTCACCAAACATAAATACATTTGAAGAGATCAACTTACGTGATCTATTAAATATACTCGTCAGACATTCTTCTATGCAGATCGTCCTGGGACTGGACAGACCGAAGGCACTGTTCTGTAAATAGGACAGCCCTTGCATAACTCCGTCTTCAATTATCTTCATCATATTCGATCGCAACGCTAACGCCCATATAGAGTGGTTTTTAGATAATGAATCTGAACCCGGTCTCTCCGTATTGACAACGTAAAAATGGTCAAGAACTTTGATAGTCGGTGATTTAACTATCAAAGAAAAACATGTGTGCAAACAACGATATTATTTCCAAATGGAAATTATATCGATCAATCATCAACCAACATTTATTCATCTCCCCATTTCTCGTTTCCATATATTCATCAAATCCTTAATTTCTAATTTTAGAAAATATACATTATTAACTTTGGAAAACGTTTCCATTTCTAATTCACACATCACTATCTTCTCACCTATATCAGCCTCTAACTGTAAACTAGTAAGAGAACAACCCCCTACATATTAACCCCGAAGGCCGAAACCAACATCAGATCGATACCCAGAAAGCCATTCAACTCAACTAATTTCCAGTCAGTTTCTAATTTCAGTAATTCCATTTAAATTCCTAATTCAAACCCCAAATTCCTTTATAATATTTTATTTGGAAAATATTTACTTAAATCATTTATTCACATTAAATGTGAATAATATTTATTCTTTGCAATCAAAACAGTTTGATTTCATATTTAGAAACAATATCCCAAATCCAATTTCTATTTATACTTCTAATTATAGAATTATTCATATAAAATCTCGTTTTATTCTTTTAACACTTATAATCCCATTTATAATTCCCTTTATATAATTCTATTTATTCTATATAAATCCTTTTATATAATTCTATCCATTTTATATAAATCCTTTTATATAATTCTATTCATTTTATATAAATCCTTTTGTATAATTCTATTCATTCTATATAAATCCTTTTATATAATTCTATTAATTCTATATAAAAATATTTCATTTTCAATATTCACTTTGAAGATTTTCTTTTTACATTCCAGTATTTCATATGGTATTTAAAATACCAAATGACATGACCAGTGTCATCATAATCAATCACAGATTATATATCACAATATATGAAAAGAAATAGTATTATAAATATTGAGGAATCCAGTTGGGTCCCTCCAACCTGTTTCCCTGCATCACAGATGTTAAACAATATAAATAACATCGATTTCATTTCAATATGAAATATTCCGATAAACAGAATCAATATTTGATTAACGATTTATATATATATATATATATCGTTATCCATAATTTCAATCACTAGACCAGCACTTCAACCAAACAATCAACACACAACAATCAATCATCATTTATCAATACTAGATTATATTTATAAAAATATAAACGGTACAGAGTTGGTGAGATTTACTCACATTAGACAGTCAATGTTAAATAACGATAACTTCTTTGATTCAGACGAACGATTTATTTTGCAATAAATTGTAACGAGCTCCGATACACTCCCAGTCAGTTCCAATGAGTAGCCACCGTCCATATGATCCCAACGGATCTTGTTTTGCAGAATTTGGACAACGTATGACAAAGATATGTATTTTAGAAGTTATATGTTATTAAATTTAAAGTTTAACTTAAACTATTTATTAAGCGGGCCTTACATTTCTAAAACAAACCGACCCATCCTCATTCACGAAGACCCTGGCCTGCACCACTCCTTCTTCCTCCATTAGGTAACATCCTGTTGCTCCACTTTGAAGGCCATTTGCGCCTCCTTACACTCCACTAAATTCTCCTATAACCCACGAAATCACCAACTGAAATCATCAACCTCATCTCCTTCGCGAGTGCTTCGACTCCATGCCAGTAAGTGACTCGCTCTTCCATCCCTGATCGCGACATCAGGATTCACGTGCACTGTTCATACTAAGATTGACATTTTTATACATCGATTCCACCCAAACTTTGCAAACCCATGCTATTTAACATCGCGAATCCGAAATTGATCACAAAAACAAGCATTCGTACTTACATCTCCAATGAAGGGTAGCCCTAGTTGACGTTGCTCCATTTACGTCCTCAAAAACCGGCATCGCACCCTTCCAAGTGGACATCATCTTGAAGCTCTAGTTATAGGGAGTTCAAATATATGTGTTTTAATAATTTAGGAATTTTATTCAAATTGTTGTTGATTTTTGAAGATGTCTTTGGTTTGCTATAGTAGAAAAACTGGCGGCTAAAATTAGCGCTGACCAAAGAGAAAAATGTATAAGGGTTTAGTTTGGGTAGGGATATTTATAGGATGATTTTAAATATTTTTATCCGCTTTTTGTATTAACTTATAATGAATCGCTGTCTACATACGCTGTTTAAAAATCTCTGTGATCACATACAATATCCAATTTTAATGAAAATGAACATGCAGCTACTGTCCGACATTAGGACCCAACGAAACTGGTTTCGTCGAATTCCGACTCCTTTTGCTCAAACAACATATTTTTAAAGTCAAATTATCGATTGTTTTTCACATTAAAACCCGGTACGGCTACATATTGACTCCAAAAATCACGGAAATTGAAATCTAACAATAATTTAATATTCCGAATCCAACAAAATTAGTTTCATCGAAAACGGAGTTCGTTTGCAAAACTGGCTATTTTTAAAGCTCTAAATAAACTAATTTAAATATTAATTTATTTAAAAATAATTAAATTAAATGAAAATAATTTAATATTATTGCATATATTAATATAGAATATAATCCGACTCCAAAATAAACATATCGGGATTTATAACTCGACATTTAAAAATCCCAGATTAAATCGATATTCAGTTTATATTAAAAATCCATTTATAATATAAATAAATCGTTATAAATTATAAAGGAATTCCATAACGACTTTTCGAAAAATTGATTTGGGCATAACTCAAAATCTACACAACGAAATCTCGAATTTTCTCTTCCACTAGAAAAATATACTTCATCAGCTCCGACCGTTTCTTGTTTCACAGAAATCCGACTTAAAACAGATTCTGTATATTCGTTTAAAGTTCGAAACGCCAAATTACGAACTGCCGCGCCATTTTGAGCTAGATTATAATTATAATATAATTATACGTTCAAACTTCATTTAGATAATATATTCGTTAATATAATTCAACTCTAAACTGAATTATATATTCTAAATTGTTCAATTCACACAATAGTATGAATTCCACTATTTCGAAAATTAAATTTATTATTATATTATTTATATTAATTAAATATTCAATATTATTTAATTCTGGTCATTTTAAATTATCAAACCATATTTATATAATTAAATATATTAATTATTATCCATTAAAAATACGGGTCGTTACAATTATTTTTCCATGATAATTTCAGTTCAAAAATCTGTTTACCTTTTCATTGTTACATACCGATGGTGAAGCAAGGAAAGATAAGAAATTAAAATGAAAGCAAAGGATATATATTTTTTTGTTTATTACAGGTTTGGTTTCTTTACCATTATTATATGGGGATATTAAATTTTGGTTCACAACCATTGTTTTGCAATCTTTTCTGCTACCCCATATATTGTATACCGTCCATTTCAGTTACAGTCAACTATTGTTATCATTACATTCTTTAACCAAGGCAGGATGACATATACATATTCTGGCATATGAGAAAGTTCTGAATTTATATTTACTCCAATCTTTAAACCTTAACAAAATTATGTTTCAAATTTATTAGTTTTACCTCTTGACAGTGATCTAAATTGAACGCAGAAACAATTGATTTAGCTTAATTTTTTTATTTTTTTTGCAGGCAATTAGCTTAAATTTTAATTAGATACAGTGAGTATTTTATTATTTCATTGTGAAACATCCCCACCTTTGAAATTTTTTTGTCATACACAATACCCACACCCCAAACAGTTAATCTACTATAAGTTTACAAGATATGACCTTACCTGTATGCTACTGCAGAGACCAATTTAGTTACCACTAACAACACATGATATACATATAAAGTTACTCCCCAATCTACATTCCTTACACCCTACATCCATATATACATGCTGCAAGGATAATCTATGGAAAAAAAATGGCCCGTACGTGAAGCACGGGCTACATTCTAGTTGATTATATAATCAAAAACCGCAAGGCACTTATTAGAGATTGGATTCCGACTATGACAAGAAATGGGACCACCTTCCGATCACTGTACTCTAGAGGGGATACATTGGGGTTCAACAAGAACATCCTGCAACCCGGTTACACATGACCGACCACCCATTTAACTTGAGTGTATTGAATGAATTGTCACCGTATGGTTTTATGGCGCCACCATACTTCCCAGGAGATATAGAAACGAAAGAAGAACAAAAATGAATTTTTTCTAGATTGTGACAATACACCCTGCTTGGGAATGACCCACCCAGCCATACCGCCTGGCCGATTTTTCTCATTTCCTATTTGTGAGGCTTGAGGTCACGTTTTATCCTTTTAGAACATCTGGTCATCATTAACTTTGAATGTCACATCGTTAGATCCGTCAAATCACGAGTTGACATCCATAAATATACTCTAGGTGTTAGGCAAGAGAATTTCTTCGCCACCAAACTTGGTATACTTGTAAAAATCAGTGTACATGAGTTTTTCCGGAAATACTCTGTTAGACATTCGTCCATACAAGTCATGCAGGAATAGGATGAACCAAAGGCACCCTCCTACCGCATCCGAGGAATCACCCAGAGGATTAGCAATGAGAAGTCCTTGCAATCTGTATATTTCAATCACAACAGAACCACTACCAAAATATCTCTAGGGATCAGCTAGAGAAATTCAACAAGTAGTTCTTCCGCTCATGAAGATTTACGGTCTTCAATGCTCCATCTTTGTACGTATTCCTGCAGATTTAGTTTCGTACTCAACGTTGATTCGAAGTGGTTTTGGGTCTAGTTCTCATCCTGGTCCCTTCGAAACAGCACGTCAAAAGGTCCAATAATATTTCAATGATAGTCGGTGTTTTAACTATCAATTCAAACAGTACGGTCAAGTTCATGGAAGCTTTGACCCTTTTAAAATCATTCTTAAACTACTCCATCGATTCTTAACAATCATTCCATCGATTAAAATAAATTTTTCTTTCTTATCTCGACAAATCTTTGTTTTCGTCACTTAAAAACAACTCTTCTCAGTTTCAAAACAAATGTACTTACCAACTCCCTTCTTCACATTGAGAATATTACTATATTTTCTTATGACCATATTGTATTTCCTTGGAAATTTTGGCATATATTACTAACTCAATGGTATAAATTCAATTAATTTCTTATATAGGCCAAACAACATCAAGTTATACACTGATTTCTTTAAACCAAATAATCTTATTTATATTTCAATACTTTGCAACTAGTGTTGCATATTCCTTTATGGAAATACTAAACTAATTTCCACATCTTAACCATTACAAACTAATACCATTCCTCGATAATAGTGAAGTCGTTCAAGTTGGGGTATTTTAGTTACCTCTTCGACCTTAATCAACAACGTTCTTATCTTAGAATAGATAATAGTTCATAACTCAAAACCATATTTCTGTAACATTAATCAAAACTTATTTTCTTTCTACTGAACTATGGTTTCATAAACCATTTTCTTATTTCTTAAAATCTCCGTTTACTATAGTCAATTTTACTTAATTCGTCGTTTAAGTAAATCACTTTAACTTCTTTACACAATTTTTTTTATAACTCATATTATGACCATACTTCACTTGAAACCATTTAACATCATCTTATAAAACGAAATTTGGATTTTCATAATGAAGATACACTTATTTATTTCTATATCCAAACCATTAACATTTCATGACAACAACCCCCAAATCCGATAAGTATTTCTTTTACATTATGATATCTTCATTTCAAGTCTTCTTACCTAATAAAATATTTATTTCAATCTATCGCGTTATCCAAAAGTTCCTTTTATAACTTGGTTCCAAAATTCGTTAAACCTTGATACACTTGATTACTTCCTAAAGGATTTTTATTTAAGGAATAATCACTTTAACCACTTACCAAATATACTTCATCGTTTGCTGAAGTAAAAATAGTTTATTGCTTTACTTACTAAAATAGATCAGTTAATTCCCTTTGAAATTATTATTATTAAACCATAACTGATCACAATATAAATCTTTAAACATTTTTAAAAAGTAAATTAAAAATAAGAAATCTTATTAAATTAGACCATTATTCATGAATAACCAATTTCGGTCAAACAGTTGACTTTGTCAACTTTGAAGTCAACTTTAAAACATCGGTAAATTCGTTAACCGATTTCAGTTACCTCTTCCTATTTGATTAATTAAATTAATCTAATAATATTGCTTAATTATTTACTTAAAAATAATTATTTTAAAATATTAACCCATCGATTAATTATAGCTTCATTTGCTTATAAAACTGATTTAAACGTCAAATTCTGATTATGTCATCATTCATAATATTTTTAATAAAACCCATTTATAAACATCGACTTATTTTAATATATCATTATAACATATAAAGTATAATTAAAAAGCTTGCTTCAGTCATGAAATAAATTTTATAACTTAACTTCATTAATTCGCCTAATAACAGATCAACATTTAAACAAAAAAGTGGATTTTAAGCTATTCGCTTCCAATCCCTCAATCAATACCGTTTATTGATACAAATTACAACAACGTTGAATTTAAATTCAACTTCAACTTCCAAACATATTTTTAATGTCAGTGGGGTTCAATCAGTTCATATATAAATAACATGAAAACAGACAGTACATACAATATTTGAGGAATCCGTTTGGATCCCTCCAACCTGTTCATCCCCGCAACACAGTTCATTATAACATTATATAACAACACATAAGATAGAAATTTAATCCAATGCACTTAAATGTCTTCAATATTATTAACATCAACCAATAAATAACAGTTATTCATCCATAACATCAAATCATCCAATTTTATATTATAAATTATAATTATATGAATTTACCATATTATAGAATTCCAGAAATGTGAGAGAGTTAACTCACAAATTTATTTCGACCGACGATTGTCATGTAGTATCGTATAATTTTATCATATGTTTAAAATTACACGATATTCTAACTGCTTCCATTTCTGACCAAACTAGATTGTACGTGTAGCCTTAGTCTTCATGATCCCAATGGATCCAATTTCGCGTGATTCTATGCACGAACGAACGATTTGCAATCATTACAAGTTAACACACTATTTTATAACTAAATTATAATTATTAATTAACAAATTATGTTTATCCTTAAAAGTTGCTTAGTCATCCTTAAATTGGCAGATAACCGTTCATACACGCGTTACTATGGATCGCGGTTTCTTCTATGCATTGTGACTGAGCCCGATCTTCTTCCTTCTTGTTCCCGGATTTAACCCACCTGCTTCTTTTAAAATACACTGCACCCCTTCAAACTTCTCACTGCGCCGCCTACTACATGAATGAGAGCATCACTTAACACCACCCCAGTGACCGTGACTCCGACCCCATCCCCTGCTAGCTGACACGAACTCAAATGATAGCCCCATGCCCCAAAAATCGACTTCGAACAGATTCCTGTTATACCCACGAAATAATCACCTCCATCACCCATTGACGATCGAACCTCCGCCAATCGCTGTTGCTCACCATTGCTTCTTAGACCTTCAGATATCTAATGCCAACACGTCCCCTATCGCCGTGGAAACCCCAAATTCTGTTCGGAACCCCCTTTTGAACACCCAGAATACACAAATATGATCAACTCCTTATTGTCGTCACCACAGGCGATTTCAACCACTCCAACAAAAAGAGATATTGTAGCCTTCCTTCATAGCTACAAGTTTGCTTTAGATCACAACACCTGAAATCAATCCAATCCTCGCAAAATCATTAAAAATGAAACAGGAATTTCTCGGTTTTAGGTCAACTCCGATCACCTCAGGCAATGATAGCTCATCAAATTTTTATAGCACCTCCCTCCCGACATCCCCTACAACTTCTCTTTTGATCACCTCTTTCGACTCATAATAGAATTAAAGAAATAAATTATTTAGTGAAACTGGGTTAGTTTGAAAATTTCAGAACATTGTGAATGGTTTGGACGGAAGGCTGAAGAGTTAGGCAGTATATATAAATAAAAATAATATATTTTAAGTTGATGTGACGAACGATGGTGACTAACGATTTTTATTTCGTGCCTATCGTCATTTCTGAACGTTGTTTATTTGTTCATATGATCACACAAAAACTCCATTCACGCTGAAAATGGACATCATGGTATAATTTGACATTACGATCCTACTGAAACTTGTTTCATCGAATTCTGAGTCCATTTGCTCAAATGTCACTCGTTCGAATCCAAATGATCATTTTATTTGCATTTAATTTTACTGCGCTAACTAACTAACTCCAATTGACGTGAAATTTGATATCTAGCAATAATTAGCTATTACGGTCTTAATAAAATTTGTTTCATTGAAAACGAAGGTCATTTGAATAAAGTCCCTTTTAAGGGTCCACATTAAAATCAAATAAATCAATTTTAAAATACCTCAATATAATAATATTAAAAAAATAAAATCGGACATACTTGAGCATAATTTCATATACTTTCAAAGTAAAATATTCCGGGTTGAATTCCAAGTCAAATAAATATTCAATAAATTAAATACCATTTTATTTTATATAAATAAACGTTATAATTTATATACGAATTCAATAGCGACTATTTGAAAATTTGTTTTGGACATAAAACAAAATCTACAACATGAAAACTTGTTTTTTTCCTCTTCCATTAGAAAAATATTATCCAATCGATTTATACTTTTCTTGTTTCGAAGAAATCCGACTTACTTTGGATCCTGTATAACCGTTTAAAGTTCAAAACGTAATATTATGAATGACCACGCTGCTGCAGTTTGTTTTATAATAAAATTATAAACATTCAAATGTCATTTAATAAACGAAATCAATAATCTGTTTCAAAATCAAACAATATTAAATTCTTTTCAATTGTCAGTTCAGATTATATAGCAAATCCAACAAATTCCGACCATTCCAAAATTTAAATTGTTATTTTATTTTTTATATTAACAAAATATTTGAAATTACTGAATTCAAGCTAATTAAATTTCAAAACAAGATTTAAACCATATTTAAATATTAAATTAAACGGTTAAAAATCTGGGCCGTTACAGTCGATATGTAGATGTTAATGTCAAAATTTAGCTCAAGAATGGAGGTTCTAACAATTTCCCCCTTTTAATGATGACAACTATACACGACTTTATATATAAGACAAGATATATATTTTTACTTGTGCTTCAACTGTATATAAGCTCTGTGTGTGTATGTGTGTGTGTATATATATATATATATATATATATATATATATATATATAAATCCCCTTTTGTCACCAACAAAAAGGAATTACAACTAACGGGAACAAATATCTAACTCATGAATGAACACACACAAGCATAAACACACACACACACAGATACATACATACATACACACACACACACACACACACATATATATATATATATGAATTTTTAAGCTTAGATCACATGAGCTATATGAAGTCATATTGTAACGACCCGTAAGTCTGTACCATTTGAGCTGACTGAATACAACTCACGTCCAACCCAAATTGCACGAAAATACGGATCATTAATGGAAAGAAGTTAGAGGGTGAGAAATAGAAATAAAGATAACTTAGAATAGAAGAAAGAGATAGAAGATAGAACTAAACAACAACACAAAATCTCACAATAGCAGTAGAACAATATATATATATATATATATATATATATACATAATCACCTTTGAAATACAAAACTATATTTTTACTCACATACATCATCAGAGTACATCACATATATGACATAGCGGAAATAAACTCTAAATATCTAACACTGAAGCCTCCTTCTCCAAGCCCCTCCATGAAATCTGTAAAATCCTAAACTACTTGACTGCCCTTACATATTTGGGCACCCAAGAGTTTAGGGAAAACATCGAAAAATAAACTCTGGGTCAGTCATGGGACTGGTGTGAGTAAACGATTTTTGAACAACTTGATAAAATAAAAGATATCTCACAAGACAATGCCGTAAAACACGGAACGGGTTTTTCCCTTATGAGAATCCAAAGTACTTAGTTTAACTTTCAAAATCCTTCTGAACGAAAGGATAATCATAAGACCGGCCTACACATAAACATGGATGGTTTTTACCTAACGGTAACCCAAAAGAATCTTTGTATCAAAACTCATCTGATATTATAATAATGTCTAAATCAAATAAATAGCAATCTAGCAGAACGCTTACTTATCACGCTCTACGTACAAAGTATAAAATCAAAACCGCGAGCGCTTATTGGATAACGGATTTCCAACTATGACAAGGTAAGGAACAACCTTCCGATAGTATATCTCTAGAGAGGAATACACTGGGTTCAACAAGAATTCTTGCGACCCAGCCACATACAACAGACCACTCATTTCGCTTGAGTGTAACGAATGTGTTATCACCAACGGTTGGTTGCGACCCACCGTTTCCTGAAAAGTGACAACATCGATAGAATAAAAAAGAAAATGAATTTTCTCTTGATAGGTGACAATACATCCTAATGGGAGAGACCCAGATAGCCATGCTGCCTGCCCCATTTCTGTCATTTCCAGATTGTGAAGCTTGAGGCAACGCTTACCTTTAGATATAACACGTCTTCATTCACTTTGGATGCCACATCGTCAAACCTGCCAAACCACAAATTGATTTCCCAAAAAATACCATTGGTATAAAGCAAAGAAAAATGAATTCCTCCGCCACCAAATGTAAATACATTTAAAGAAATCAACTTATTCAATTTATTAGGCATACTCTGTCAGACATTCATCCATAGACGTTGTCCTGGGACTTGACAAACAATAGGCATTATCCTGTAAATCCATCTTAGGAAATTTCTACTCAGGATCGACATAATAGCCCTTGCATAAACTCCTTCTTCAATGTTTTTCTATAATATCTGACTCGCAACAAATAAATTGAATTGAAGTGGAATTTAAATTTCGGACTCCTCGAAAACGATAATTGATAAGGTAAAAGGTTCAGATTTGATAATCGGTTATTTTACTATCAAATGAATAATAAATAAACAAATTTATTTCCATTGGATCTGCTAAGCCATATTTAAATAATCTTTAATTATATAGATTCAAATATCAACTTATTTGTATACTTATTTGAAATATAAGTATTATTTAACTTAGAAAGTTCTTATTATCAATCTTACATGATAATCTCACTCTTAAATATGTGTTTCGTAACAGAAGGCGATATTCAACTGTAACACTCATTTCGAACACAAATTAATACGATCTATCAGATAAGAGAGAAACTGTTCAAGTTGGGGCATATTAATTAGCTCTCAGACCTTGAGTCGAAATCATTCTTATCATTAAGATTCATAGAAGTTTGATATCCAAAATATCTCCTAAACAAGAATTGGTAATTTCAATTGATTTCTAAATTTTAAACATTTTCAAAACAACGTTGTTGTTTTGAAACATTTATTAAGTTAACTTAATTATTAAATCAGGGAATTTAAACCAAATAATCGACTTGATTTCCTTATCCTTTAATAATTATATTATCTTTAAACTTACTTAATTAAGAAATTAATTAAGTTATAACACTATCTTGGATAATTTATTCAAATTTAACGTCCCTATTTAACTACACTATTAACTTATCAAAAACTGTTAATTAAACATTAATTAACTTTTCATAACTCGTTTTAGAAAACGAATAGTTTAAGTGATTACAACTAATCTCCCCTTTTTAAATCAATAATATGATTAATTTAAAATAATCTATTTAATAGTTTCCGAAATATAATTCATATCCAATTATTACAAATCTAAGTTTATTTCTATGTTACTTTACAGAAATTATAACTTAGCAGCTCCAACGGTATATAACAGTTCTTATAATAGACGACATTCAAATTGTTAACCCAATTTGCATAAACAACCATGTAAATACAATTCAATATGATCAATTTATCATAACTCAACAACAAATATTTACTGATAAAATATGTCAAACTAATATAATAGTAGAACGGTGTTTATTTCTGCTAACGAGGTGTCCAAACAATTCAATCAACCAAACATATAGTGGAATGGTGTTTATTTCCACTAATACATGTAATTAACCATAACAGAATTATTAAATCAATTAATTTAGCAACCAATTCAGAGTTTACAAAATTACAGATCAATAATTTATACGTTAATTTAGTTCAGTGACTAAATTTATGTTTATTTATTTTAAATTATATTTAGTATTAAAACTTCTTTTAATTATTAACAAACTAGTTTATTTTAAATTGAATCGTTTAAAACTCGATAGCTTCGTCAATTAATTTATACACACCATTGATCAACTCAACTGTACAACTACGAACCAAACTATTCGATCGTATATGTTATATATATATATATATATATATATATATATATATATATATATATATATATATGGAAGATATTTTTGATATTCCAGCAATTTATAACCGTTTCCTTCCTCTCTCTCTCTCCTGTGGGGAGAGGAAAGACGACCCACTAGAAAGCACGAACCGCTCGCGGTTTCTAAGTAATTTTCCATCAAATTTTCATTAATAATACATTTAATTATAAATCAGTCGTGCAAAATTCCACCTAACTTCCTCAATTTCTAAACCAGATCCAAGTATCCCCAACTTGCAAAGATCTCCCAACACCGTACTTACATGAGCGATTTTTCAACTTCGATCCACAAAATCATCCCAAACCTAATTGCAGTCACCTGCTGAGTTCCGATCTGGAAAATGGCGCATTAAAGGGGATCAAACCGATCCTCCCAAACGCTTGCCAACGTACTCTGGCAGTAGGGTTTGATTGGGTAAGAAAGTAGGATTTGGATGATTTAGGATTCCACTTTTTGGAAAAACAACATTTTGTTACTGGATTTCTTTCTGTCCATTGTGATCTGGTTTCAATAGGTTCTTATTTTACTGCAAATTAAGTTTATTCAGAAGTACGAGTTCCTGTATTCTTCTACTTCGAATTATTTCCATCCGCATGCAAGGACTATGCAAAGTTATGCAATATTATCTCAAGATAATTCAAACATCTGCTATATTGTTATCATGCCTGATTTCAACAAGTGGATAGTGGTATTGTTTTGGGATGATTTTCATAATTGCGAACTGAAAGGAATTCTGGCTTAGTCTTTGGATGCAGCAACATGGAGATGTTTTAAGGAAGATATCCGGTTCGTATATTGGTATGATGGAAATTCATTCGCAGATTTGGTGGAAGCAGTTACTGTACATGATAGTAGTCTGTAACTGTGTCAATTATTTTTCCAAACTATCTTACATTCTAGTCGTCTGCTGGATGTAAACGATTCAAGTTTAACTGTTTTACACATCATGGTGTAAACCAAGCCATGTTTAACTGTTTTACACAGTAAGGTGTAAACGAGCCACGTTTTAACTGTTTTACACAGCAAGGTGTAAAACAAGCCACATGCTTTCTTTGGAAATTAGTTATATGGTACGTTGTATGTTACATTAGTTCTACTAGAAAACATCGGCTAACTCAAATGGATTTGGTCTATACATCAGTTCTCATGCTCTTGATATTTTGGGTAGCATAATGGTAAGGTGTTCAAAGTCGGTTGATGCAGGCTTTGAATGATTTTGCCTTACAGTGAATGATCATAGTGTATAAAAGAGTCAAAAGTACCGTTTTCTTCATTTCTAACAATGTTGTTCATAACATGCGTACCAATCTTGATGTTCTGGGCAGCAGAAAGGAGAAGTGTTCATAGATGGTGGTTACGACTCTCACATATTGGCTTTGGATATTTACTGGCTATTGTGATTTACCATGAATGTAACTGTTTCGGAATTTGTACTGTAACTGTCCTGAAATTTGTACTGTAACTATTATTAGATGAGTTTGAAGAACTGCGGCTTGAATCTAAGAACATACCAAAGATTTTCATATGACCAAGTTTGAGTACCGCACTGTAGTAATGGAATGGTGGCAAACTGTTTTAATCTCTGCCACTCGAAGAAAAGACTTGAACATAGCAATAGAGGATTAGAAGTGCAGCGGGATCACACTTGCTATGGAGTTGGTAACCTCATCATGGGTTCAAAACTCTCTTTTAGGATTTAATTTAGTACTTCGTATGTAATTTATTTTATGCTTTTCAGTTTGTATTTATGTTAGTATGCTAACCTTATTATGTACTTTTCTAGTCATTAATATAAGTGAATTACACACACACACACACACACACACACACACACACACACACACACACACACACACACATATATATATATATATATATATTTAAGTATCTTTTAATTACATTATAACTTAAAACATTTTTTCTTTTTATTTTAATCACTTGCTATGGAGTTGGTAACCTCATCATGGGTTCAAAACTCTCTTTTAGGATTTAATTTAGTTCTTCGTATGTAATTTATTTTATGCTTTTCAGTTTGTATTTCGGTTAGTATGCTAACCTTATTATGTACTTTTCTAGTCGTTAATATAAGTGAATTATACATATATATGTATCTTTTATTTACATTATAACTTAAAACATTTTTTCTTTTTATTTTAATGGGCCAAGCCCGATGAAATCAGCCCAAACACACATCTTATTTATATTTACCTAGTTTAGAAATATATATATATATTCATATATTATATTTTAAACTTAAATTAAATTTAGAACTCTCTTTGCTTATATACATATATATTTTTATATAAAAAGCCCATATGCTCAGGACCAAAACAGAAGACCCACATACAAAAAATAAAGCTACACCTCTATTCTTTGCCCATTCTTTTCTTCATTCCTTCCTACCTCTGTTGTGACGACCCAAACTTCCATGGTACAAAAGTAAGGATAATCATAGAAGCATAACATAATTAAAACAATAACAGATCTCAGATAATAACAGAACATATAAATCATTGTAGCGGAAATGAAGATGTCATCACCAACATCATCATAGAACATCAGAGTATGCAGTACAAGATACACTTAGCAAAATAGATGTCTAAAACAGGGAACGAAATAAAGTCTCAATCTCCCAAAATACATCAATACTCAATATTGTCTCAATGTCTCAAGAAATAAATAAAAAGATAAAAAGAAAAGATTCTTCATCTTCTTCAACAACAAGCTCCAGTCCAGAAAATATCCATACCTAACACCTGTCATTTGGCTGCCCGTGTGGAAAGAGGGCACTCGAGTTTGCAAAGTGAAACAAACTACGAGTCAGTCATGGGGCTGGTATGAGAAATCTTACTAAACTAATAATATGGCTAATCACTGGACCATGCTGCTAACGCGAAACGGGTTTAACTCCATTGGATTGCCAGTGCATAAGTTTTATAAATTTTAAGTCAAAAACAACGCGATGCTTTTTAGAAAATGAAATCATTATAAGACTCAAGTCCCATCACACAATGCAACGCAAATGGAGGATAGAGTTTTACCTTATAATGATAAAAAAATGCTTGATGCGTAGAAAATAATATTTTTAATATTATTATTAGTGTCTAATATGTTTAAAAATACTTCAAAGTAAATGTATGTAACGACCCGGAAAATCTGAACCAATTTAAAATTTTTAAATTGTTTATTTTACTGGATTTTAAATATTTAAAATAAATATTTTAAATAATAACGATGAAAAATAAGTTTGAATCGACATTTGAAAACGAATATAATTAATTCTAATTATAAACAAGGCCTGAAATGACGCGGTAGTTTCAAAATTTGAATTCAAACTTTGACTGATTGTACCGGGTGCAAAACAAAACAGATTTGAGTGAAACCAAAAATATTTAAATCTGTTAGTGAATATCTTTCAAACGAATCTGAAAAATCAAAGTTTCATAGTAGGAAGCAAAAGTTATGGCCAAATGGATTTTCAGAAAGGTCGCTATAGAATTTATATAGCCCGGGAAAATAGACATTTTGCAAACGACCTCGGAATTCGACGAACACTTTTGTTGGATCCGGGATGTGAAGTTATTGCTAGGTTTCAAATTTCATAATTTTTGAAACTAGTATGTGAGCGTGGCAAAGGAAAATGTGTTTTGGTCAATTATAGTTAAATTGGATCGGCCAGAAAAGGGTCATTTTTCAAACGGTCTCAGAATTCGACGAAACTAGTTTTGTTGGGACCGTATCGTCAAAACATAGCTAGATTTATTTTTCTGGAATTTTTCGAATCAGTTTGCGGCCCTGGCAAATTGAAATGTACGTTCAAATCAAATATCGAATGTTATATATTTTAATTTGAAAGGAAACAGACTGAAACAGTCGAATGGGCCTATGAAACATATCCCATTGTGTTCAGAATGAGGGTATTTAGCTAGGGATGACAGTCGTTGGGTTTGGATTGGAGTTCGTATGGTCAAAGTGGTATTTTCCTATTTAAATAACAACGGGCCAATCAGAAATTTTATAATTAATAAAAAAAAACCTCGTTTCTCTCTCCCCGACCTGCGCTCCACGGCGGAAACCTTCCCTTCCTTCTCTCCTCTCTAACTCCTCCGTTCCTCCACGAAACCCGACTCCACCACCCACGTTTTGAAGCCCTCCTCGCGAGCTTTAAATCCATACCCTCCACGCCTAAAATCGTTGACCATTTCTCGAGTTGCGAGCCCAGGAAGAGGCCCACTTTCGAGCCCCGCCGTGGGTGACTGAAGCCACCGCACGTGACCCCACTTCCGGCGCAGGTGCTCCTCTCCATCCTCTTCGACGCAACGCCCTCCGATCCTCTTCATACTTCACGGATTGATCGCGATTCCAAGACCTAGTTTCGAACAGTGTTTGAAAAGGTACGGCTTCTCTTCTTTGAAGGGGTTTTGACGGTTTAAAACCGTCGCAAAGTTCGTTTATCGTTTAAAAATCATATCTTTTTCGTTTGTTGACGAAATTCAGTGAAACAAGAGACAGTGGACTCGTGTGGACGTCTTCTACATTCTAGAAGAGACCGCATATTTTTCTGAGCCTTCTGCTATTTTTGGTGGAGTGGAACCCAATGTGAGATTTCTAATTTATAAACGGTATGGAAAACAGCGATGTATAAATTATATAGTCGATGTATGACTTGTATAAGCATAGCATTGTACACCTCATGTATAAGCGTTGTATAGGTCGTACGTTCGATATATAAGTTATATATGCGTTGTAAAAATTATATATTTGTTGAAATAGAAGTGAAATGCTTATATATATATATATATATATATATATATATATATATATATATATATATATGCACGCCCCTCGTCCACAAACCATGGACGATATTTATTGGTTGTGATTGGTGTGAAATTTGGTTGATTACGAATGGTTGATTAAAATTGTTTGTGGTAGAAATTGATTGATTATAGTTGAAAAATACCCGTTTGTGGTTGAGAATTATTTGGTTGAAACCCACATAGGATTGGTTTGTGGAAATGGAAAATATACATGCCGCCTGCGTGCGAACTAGATGCATAAAATCCCCATTGTCAAAAGCTGCGAGGCTTTAAGGTAGAGCGAGGAGCCGTACTAGGGACGGCCCCGGTTTTAACTACCCTGTCGTTATGCTGCCGAAATTTTGAATAATATTCATGTGTTAGAATTATCTTCATGTGTTGAAACTATATTCGTGAGTTGAATAGAAATTCATTCGTTGAATAGAAATTCATGTGTTGAATGGTATTCGTGTTTTGAAGTAAATTTTTTTATAATAAAAATCATATTTTTATCATCTATATGAACTATATAAAATAGTCGTGTTTTGAAATAAAATGTTTTATAATAAAAAATCATATTTTTATCACCTATATGAACTATATAAAATAATCATGTTTTGAAATAAATTGTTTTACAATAAAAATCACATTTTTACTATATACATGAATAGTTAAAAATAGCGAAGTGTTGAAATAATTGTCGGTTGGATAAAAATGTCATTTTTATCAAATGTATGAAAAGAATATAATTTTGAAATCGAAGAATCGATATATATATATATTTATATATATAAATAGAATTGAAATATATCGAATAACGAAGGTGCAGTTCGTATTTTGAAAACGTAATTTCAAACGATTAGTGCGGGAGATCCGACCTTCGGATTTTCCCAAAACCGAAACCGTTGGGTTCGCTTTGGAAATATCTTTCCAACGACACTAACTTTGCAAAGATCCAATGGTTGGATTGTCTGGAATGTTTAATTCAAATCTGAAGAAAAACAGCGCCATAATCGATTATATTTATATATATATATATAAATATAATTAAATTAAATCGAATAACGACGCTGTAGTTCGTAATTTGAAATAAAAACTTCAAGCGATTGTACCGGGAGATCCGACCGTCGGATTTTCCCGAAACTGGAACCGTTGGATTTGTTTTGAAAAGATATTTCTAATGATGTAAATTTTGTGAAGATCCAACGGTTAGATTTTCAGATATGTGTAAAACAAATCTGAAGAAAAACAGTGCCACGGCCGTGTTATGGCCCGAAGCGTCGTTTAAATAAATTGGTTATTTTTAAATAAATAAAAATAGCGATAAATCGTTATAAAATATTATAAACGATATGGATGTGAAATTTAGAAACTAACTGAAGGTTGGCTAAGTCGAATGGTTTCCTGGATTCTGATCTGATGTTGGTTTCGGCCTTCGGGGTTAATATTTGGGAAATCGTTCTCTTACTGATTGACGGTTAGTGACTAATGAATTGAAATAAGGCGTATGTTGTGTTTGTGTAGCACCTGTTTATTATATACGCGAGTTGCTCAGAAAGACCGGGGTTTATCCCATTCTGAATAACTGAATCTACGATAAGAAATCGAAGTTGAAGACGGTGGTCGAAGACCAGAGATTTTCACCTCGTTTGGATGGTAACTAATGTCCTGATTGGGAGGCATCCCGAAATATGGATAATGAGTGGTGATCGTCCAGGCGTACGTGAAGATCGATGGGTTTGTGAGGTATATAGTGCCTCCGGTTTCGTTCAGACCCAGAACGGACTTGCAAATGGACGGTGTGTCTAACATTGGAATTCATTCTGTGTGATTGATAGTCATCAGTTACATGGTGTGAATTGCCTGTGTGGCATGCTAAGATGCAGTGATCAAGGATTCTGTTGAAAAGAAAAGTCTTGTGGTTGATGATCAAAGCACCGCCTGTGTGGCGTAGCTTTGTGTATAACGTGAATTCGCGAGCCTCACACCCTGGTATGAACCAGAAACGGGAGAGGACATCAGGGAGGGCCTGAGTTTCTTTCTAGCTAGAGGTGGTGTCAGTGCCTAAACTGGCTGACATTTATACTAATTTTCACCTATGTGATTGTTGCTGTTGCGAGGCGCCTCGGTTATATCGGTCGATCCGGGACCGATGGAGTCATTCGTTGGCTCATTTACGCCCCATAGGGCGGGGAAACGTAGTGTTCAGGCATAATAATCCACATCGGTGGACCGGCCCTGACGATCCAAAGGGTTGATGCGTTCTGATCCTGAGGCTCGGGCTAGAGAGTCTCTAATTCGGTAAGGACTATCTTTTGCCTTGGTTCATGACGGAAATCCAATTTCCAAATACGTGATTGTGCGGTTTTGATTGTATATATATATGGCGACATGATATATGGTACCCATGCCGTCTATGATTGATATTTATGACGGTGTATGAAATTAGAAACTAATGGTAAACGAGATAAGATGGATGTTTTCCTGGGTATTGGTCTGATGTTGGTTTCGGCCTTCGGGGTTAATACCTATGGAATCATTCTCTTACTATTTTACAGTTGGAGTCTGATTATCAAATGATTTGTTTTGATCGTATCAAGCATATTTTGGTCGATATAAGGTAAAACTCTATCCTCCGGTTTGCGTTGCATTGTGTGATGGGGCTTGAGTCTTATATCGGCTTCATTTTTATAAAAAGCATTGCGATGTTTAAAAGAATTATTTGTTTTAATGCACTGGCAATCCAATGGAGTACACCCGTTCCACGAAAGTGGCGTGGTCCTGTGATTAGCCATATTTTAACTGTGTTAAGTAGATTTCTCATACCAGTCCCATGACTGACTCGTAGTTTGTTTCACTTGCAAACTCGGGTGCCCCTTTTTCTACACGGGCAGCCTTGTGTTCAGGTTTTTAGCAGGCTCTTTCTGGATAGCTGGAGCTGAAGATGGATTCTATCATTTATCTCTTTTTATGTTGTTCAGCTCCTATTGTTCATATTATGTTTGTTTTCCGCTGTTGACATTTATGTATAGCTGAACTGTATTTGTACTAAGTATGATCCTGTATACTATGTAACTCTGATGATTTCGTTTATCCAGTGTATTATTTGTTTCATTATCTGGTGTATTTATTTATTTCTGTTATGCTCTTATCTGTTTATGTGTTATATTCCAAAGATTACCCTTAACACCGTCAGTACGGGTTTTGGTGTCGTCACAACATGGTATCGGAGCTTTGGTTAAGCTTAGTTCTGGAATATAACATATTAACGAACTCGTCAGAAATAGAACCAGTAGTATTCTAGGATGGGTAACTCATTACAGATAGGATCAGCAATATCCTAGTATGGGTGTAGCAGAATCAGAATAACTCGTTAGAGATAGGGTCAGAAGTGCCCCAGAACGAGTCGAGAGTTATATGTTTATAAATAACGTATTTGCGATTATATTCTGGTTTTAGAAATACGATTTTTGAACATATATAAAAGATATATATTTGAAAAGTTAAAAACAAATTGCTTGCTGTTTGAGTTGTGTGATGGTGGATTTGTTTAATTAAATTATTAGAATGATATTTAATTAAATCACACATTGAACTGATTTAAAAATAGGTAGAAATATATACATGTGCATTATATGTGTTTGAACAGGTAATTGGATTAGTTGTTGAGTAAAGATTTTATTTGTGTGCCCGACAAATAGGTAAACCTTAATGAGTTGGATGCGCAATTTTATTATTATATCAACTCCTGTGAATGCCATTGGATGCGGAATGCTGGTTTTTCTGTGTGTAATAATAAATGTCGCCATAGGATAGTAACAATTAATTTTGAACTACACTACATGGCATACTTCTTGAAGATAGGCATACTTCATTATATACCACATAAGCATTTGGAGCTTGTGTGACGAGATGGAAGATTTACCATACGAGCGAGAGGCTTGTATGGTGATGACTATATTTTACAGGTTGAACTGATGACTGATATGGCCGTATAAAATTGTAACGATAAATTGCCAGATTAATAAAAACCCCACACGGGTCTGGAGTTGACAATAATCACGTCTCTCTAGTCATTAGATACGGCACATGGACTATGTATTTCCCACACGGGACGAGGTGACGAGGATTTATCCTCTGGAGCAATTAAAATCACACTCCCTCAGGCTTTGACACGGTGACGAGAATTTATTCTTTGGAGTTATTATCTATACACGCTCCCCTATAAACACCAGAATATATCACTATAAATATGTGTATGCTTATTAGGATTTATTGGGTACCTAATACGGCCCAATAAATTTCCAAACCTCTCCCCGTACAAAGGAGGTTATGGCGAAATTTTTCGAAAATTCCGGATGTTAGCCAAATTTTTGAAGAATTTGAAAATTCTCAGAAACTGAAAAGTTGGAGAATGGAAGCCAGATTGAACGTAGAGTTGATTAATCAAACCACTTTCGACTTTGTTCCTTTTCGGGGACGAAAAGTTTTAAGTGGGGGAGATTGTAACGACCCGGAAAATCTGAACCAATTTAAATTTTTTTAAATAGGCTATTTTAGTGGATTTTAAATATTTAAAATAAATATTTTAAATAATAATGATGAAAAATAAGTTTGAATTGACATTTGAAAACGAATATAATTAATTCTAATTATAAACAAGGCCTGAGATGGCATGGTAGTTTCAAAATTTGAATTCAAATTTTGACTAACTGTACCGTGTGCAAAACAAAACGGATTTGAGTGAAACCAAAAATATTTAAATCTGTTAGTGAATATCTTTCTAACGAATCTGAAAAATCAAAGTTTCATAGTAGGAAGCAAAAGTTATGGCCAAATGGATTTTCAAAAAGGTCGCTATAGAATTTATATAGCCCGGGAAAATAGACATTTTGCAAACGACCTCGGAATTCGACAAAACCACGTTTGTTGGATCCGGGATGTGAAGTTATTGCTAGGTTTCAAATTTCATAATTTTTGAAGCTAGTATGTGAGCGTGGCAAAGGAAAATGTGTTTTGGTCAATTACAGTTAAATTAGATAGGCCAGAAAAGGGCCATTTTTCAAACGGTATCAGAATTCGACGAAACTAGTTTAGTTGGGACTGTATCGTCAAAACATAGCTAGATTTATTTTTCTGGAATTTTTCGAATCAGTTTGTGGCCCTGGCAAATTGAAATGTACGTTCAAATCAAATATTGAATGTTATATATTTTAATTTGAAAGGAAACAGACTGAAACAGTCGAATGGGCCTACAAAACATATCCCATTGTGTTCAAAATGGGGGTATTTAGCTAGGGATGACAGTCGTTGGGTTTGGATTGGAGTTCGTATGGTCAAAGTGGTATTTTCCTATTTAAATAACCACGGGTCAATCAGAAATTTTATAATTAATAAAAAAAAACCTCGTTTCTCTCTCCCCGACCTGCGCTCCACGGTGGAAACCTTCCCTTCCATCTCTCCTCTCTAACTCCTCCTTTCCTCCACAAAACCCGGCGCCACCACCCACGTTTTGAAGCCCTCCTCGCGAGCTTTAAATCCATACCCTCCACACCCAAAATCGTTGACCATTTCTCGAGTTGCGAGCCCAGGAAGAGGCCCACTTTCGAGCGCCGCCGTGGGTGACTGAAGCCACCGACGTGACCCCACTTCCGGCGCAGATGCTCCTCTCCGTCCTCTTCGACGCAACGCCCTCCGATCCTCTTCATACTTCACAGATTGATCGCGATTCCAAAACCTAGTTTCGAACAATGTTTGAAAAGGTATGGCTTCTCTTCTTTGAAGAGGTTTCGACAGTTTAAAACCGTCGCAAAGTTCGTTTATCGTTTAAAAATCATATCTTTTTCGTTTGTTGATGAAATTCAGTGAAACAGAGACAGTGGACTCGTGTGGACGTCTTCTACATTCTAGAAGAGACCGCATATTTTTCTGAGCCTTCTGCTATTTTTGGTGGAGTGGAACCCAATGTGAGATTTCTAATTTATAAACGGTATGGAAAACAGCGATGTATAAATTATATAGTCGATGTATGACTTGTATAAGCATTGTACACCTCATGTATAAGCGTTGTATAGGTCGTACGTTCGATGTATAAGTTATATATGCGTTGTAAAAATTATATATTTGTTGAAATAGAAGTGAAATGCTTATATAATATATATATATATATATATATATATATACACGCCCCTCGTCCACAAACCATGGACGATATTTATTGGTTGTGATTGGTGTGAAATTTGGTTGATTACGAATGGTTGATTAAAATTGTTTGTGGTAGAAATTGATTGATTGTGGTTGAAAAATACCCGTTTGTGGTTGAGAATTATTTGGTTGAAACCCACATAATATTAGTTTGTGGAAATGGAAAATATACATGCCGCCTGCGTGCGAACTAGATGCATGAAATCCCCATTGTCAAAAGTTGCGAGGCTTTAAGGTAAATCGAGGAGCCGTACTAGGGACGGCCCCGGTTTTAACTACCCTACCGTTATGCTGCCGAAATTTTGAATAATATTCATGTGTTATAATTATCTTCATGTGTTGAAACTATATTCGTGAGTTGAATAGAAATTCATTCGTTGAATAGAAATTCATGTGTTGAATGGTATTCGTGTTTTGAAGTAAATTGTTTTATAATAAAAATCATATTTTTATCATCTATATGAACTATATAAAATAGTCGTGGTTTGAAATAAATTGTTTGCAATAAAAAATCACATTTTTATCACCTATATGAACTATATTAAATAATCATGTTTTGAAATAAATTGTTTTACAATAAAAATCACATTTTTACTATATACATGAATAGTTAAAAATAGCGAAGTGTTGAAATAATTGTCGGTTGGATAAAAATGTCATTTTTATCAAATGTATGAAAAGAATATAATTTTGAAATCGAAGAATCGATATATATATATATATTTATATATATAAATAGAATTGAAATATATCGAATAACGAAGGTGCAGTTCGTATTTTGAAAACGTGATTTCAAACGATTAGTGCGGGAGATCCAACCTTCGGATTTTCCCGAAACCGAAACCGTTGGGTTCGCTTTGGAAATATCTTTCCAACGACACCAACTTTGCAAAGATCCAATGGTTGGATTGTCTGGAATGTTTAATTCAAATCTGAAGAAAAACAACGCCAGAATCGATTATATTTATATATATATAAATATAATTAAATTAAATCGAATAACGACGCTGCAGTTCGTAATTTGAAATCAAAACTTCAAACTATTGTACCGGGAGATCGGACCGTCGGATTTTCCCGAAACTGGAACCGTTTGATTCGTATTGAAAAGATCTTTCTAATGATGTAAATTTTGTGAAGATCCAACGGTTAGATTTTCAGATATGTGTAAAACAAATCTGAAGAAAAACAGCGCCACGGCCGTGTTATGGCCCGAAGCGTCGTTTAAATAAATTGGTTATTTTTAAATAAATAAAAATAGCGATAAATTGTTATAAAATATTATAAACGACATGGATGTGAAATTTAGAAACTAACTGAATGTTGGCTAAGTCGAATGGTTTCCTGGATTTTGATCTGATGTTGTTTTCGGCCTTCGGGGTTAATATTTGGGAAATCGTTCTCTTACTGATTGACGGTTAGTGACTAATGTATTGAAATAAGGCGTATGTTGTGTTTGTGTAGCACCTGTTTATTATATACGCGAGTTACTTAGAAAGATCGGGTTTATCCCATTCTGAATAACTGAATCGCCGATAAGAAATCGAAGTTGAAGACGGTGGTCGAAGACCGGAGATTTTCACCTCGTTTGGATGGTAACTGATGTCCTGATTGGGAGGCATCCCGAAATATGGATAATGAGTGGTGATCGTCCAGACGTACGTGAAGATCGATGGGTTTGCGAGGTATATAGTGCCTCCGGTTTCGTTCAGACCTAGAACGGACTTGCAAATGGACGGTGTGTCTGACATTGGAATTCATTCTGTGTGATTGATAATCATCAGTTACATGGTGTGAATTGCCTGTGTGGCATGCTAAGATGCAGTGATCAAGGCTTCTGTTAAAAAGAAAAGTCTTGTGGTTGATGATCAAAGCACCGCCTGTGTGGCGTAGCTTTGTGTATAACGTGAATTTGCGAGCCTCACACCCCGGTATGAACCAGAAACGGGAGAGGACATCAGGGAGGGCCTGCGTTTCTTTCTAGCTAGAGGTGGTGTCAGTGCTTAAACTGGCTGACATTTATACTAATTTTCACCTATGTGGTTGTTGCTGTTGCGAGGCGCCTCGGTTATATCGGTCGATCCGGGACCGATGGAGTCATTCGTTGGCTGGTTTACGCCCCATAGGGCGGGGAAACGTAGTGTTCAGGCATAATAATCCACATCGGTGGACCGGCCCTGACGATCCAAAGGGTTGATGCGTTCTGATCCTGAGGCTCAGGCTAGAGAGTCTCTAATTCGGTAAGGACTATCTTTTGCCTTGGTTCATGACGGAAATCCAATTTCCAAATACGTGATTGTGCGGTTTTGATTGTATATATATATGGCGACATGATATATGGTACCCATGCCGTCTATGATTGATATTTATGATGGTGTATAAATTAGAAACTAACGGTAAACGAGATAAGATGGATGGTTTCCTGGGTATTGGTCTGATGTTGGTTTCGGCCTTTAGGGTTAATACCTATGGAATCGTTCTCTTACTATTTTACAGTTGGAGTCTGATTATCAAATGATTTTTTTTGATCGTATCAAGCATATTTTGGTCGATATAAGGTAAAACTCTATCTTCCGGTTTGTGTTATATTGTGTGATGGGACTTGAGTCTTATATCGGCTTCATTTTTATAAAAAGCATTGCGATGTTTAAAAGAATTATTTGTTTTAAAGCACTGGCAATCCAATGGAGTAAACCCGTTCCACGAAAGTGGCGTGGTCCTGTGATTAGCCATATTTTAACTGTGTTTAGTAGATTTCTCATACCAGTCCCATGACTGACTCGTAGTTTGTTTCACTTGCAAACTCGGGTGCCCCTTTTTCTACACGGGCAGCCTTGTGTTCAGGTTTTTAGCAGGCTCTTTCTGGATAGCTGGAGCTGAAGATGGATTCTATCATTTATCTCTTTTTATGCTGTTCATCTCCTATTGTACATATTATGTTTGTTTTCCGCTGTTTACATTTATGTATAGCTGAACTGTATTTGTACTAAGTATGATCCTGTATACTGTGTAACTCTGATGATTTCGTTTATCCAGTGTATTATTTGTTTCATTATCTGGTGTATTTATTTATTTCTGTTCTGCTATTATCTGTTTATGTGTTATATTCCAAAGATTACCCTTAACACTGTCAGTACTGGTTTTGGGGTCGTCACAACGTTTCAATCCTAGACGGCATAGTACCCCATCCTACTATGTCGCCAAATATAGGTTTACAATCAAAACTGTAATGTCGTATTGGAAATTGGGTTTCCATCACGGGTCAAGGCTAGGGACGATCTCCTAACCGATTCGAGACACTCTAGCAATACCTTAGGATTCAGACGCATGCGAACCCTTGGATCCTGCAGGGCCGGTCCACAAATACTTTAGTGGATTGGCAATTCCTGAACGCGTGCTCCCCGATCCTATTGCACCTATAAATTGGCCATTGGCGACCAATAAAAATCCGAGGCGCCTCATTCCATCAACCACATAAGTAAAAATGCCGGGCCTTGTAAAAACCCAAACACCATGTAACACCCCACGTCCATTAATGTCACTCACAAAGGGAATGCATTAACTTTCATGGAGGTTTTAAGTGAATATAGAACAGTAAAATTACAACAAGACAGATATAAAATAGTACTTGGAAATTCAAAAACTTTATTTCATTGTAGCAGAAGTCAAAACATGTTTGATTACATCATAACACCATATTCAATGTCAAGTACAATATCTATCTTGATAAAACAAGTACATAATCCCATTACATGAATAGCCATTAAAAAGAAAGATAACAAGCTGGACTTTACTTCAGCAGTCCAAGCTTTCCAGAAGATAAGCGATCCAACTAGACTCCACTAGAACTTGGCCCAACCTGCGGACCTGAAGGGAGAAAAAGGATGGAAAAGAGGGGGTCAGACATAAAGTCTGGTGAATATGATAGTTCTACAATACTATTACCAAAATAACTGGACTAAGGCTAAGCTGGAAAACAAGAAAATGTCTATGAAGAGCAGATTAAGGACATAGACAATCGCTAAAGGCAACGTTATAGGCGCTCCTAAATACTAAAGGATAAACACTATACTGCACCACACCAGTCACCCTAAAGATTCATCCCACTTAGCTTCACTTAGAAACTTTCCCAATGGCTTTACGTACCCCTAGCTGACTACATAGGTGCCGCCTGCCCCTATCTCCACTAGGTGTACCCTACTTCCCATTATTCGATCGGCTCCCTAACTCGTAGATACCCGTGCTGGCCCCACAGTGGGGTGTATCACTCCCCTAAAGTGGCAACCTGATACAACGGACATGCACGGCTTATACCTACACGATGCAACAACGTCTTACCTACCAGCCCAGGTCCACACACGCATATGAAACCCGTTGGACTTGCGTTGCCACCGCTCCCTGTTTTGGCCTCTTATAGTCAAACCCAGTATGCGTGTCCCGTCCTCGACTTGGGTCGAGCCCACAAAGATACGTTTTGGGATACTAGTTGAAATGGGCCCCCACTATTTACCACAAGCATTCCACCTAAGCTTGTCCCCATTAGTCCATCCCACTTAACCCACTTAGTCATGTTCATTTACATGTGTGTTTGGTTATGTCTAATCGTATTTCAAATGCCTCTAAAGGCAACCACCAGATTCCTCATGCCACCCAAGGCACCTACTTAACCCCCATGTCCCACCTTACATGATTATCTGGTTAAGTATTTCTTAGTTCATTAAGGCCATAACCTCATAAAGACCTCTCACATTAGACTGGCATTTATGGCAGCTGGATTTGCCGGGCGGGTCCGGGCAGTCTTACACCATAAAAGAGTCTAACCTCGTGTCTTTACAACTGTTATGCTTTAGTTTGGGCCTAGGACCTCTCACATTGGGCCGACATTTGTGACTACTGGATTTGCCGGGCAGGTCCGGGCAGGTTTACATCACAAACGGGTCCAACCTCGTGTCCCAAGCATTGATTATTAATAATAATCCACTTTCCTCCAACTTTAATAATTCCCTACTTGAATTATTAATTAATTCCAATTTTTAACAATGTCCATAATTGACTCAATTATGGACATCCATTCATGGTATGCAAAATCTTACAAAATTGCAGCCAATTTATTAATTCCTAATATTACCCTACCCCACGTTTGAACGTTTATTCGCAAAATATATGTTAGACTCGAATAGCCTAACTCATAGCATAAAAGAGATTATCATAATAACAACATGTATATGTGACCAAATGAATCATAATAAGGGGTGAAACTTGCATATGTCCAACTTGCATAGATTATACATGTCATGGACCTAAAGGTGTCAACTTGTTCAAAATTCACCTAATATAATCTCAATCATTTTTCATAAACTTACATATGAACATGTGTGAATCAACATCATCTAATTTTTTAACAACATGGTTTTATATGGGTACACCTAACTCAATAGGCAAATTCCCATAATCAAGTTTTATTTAATTATAGTTTCAAGTTTATGGGTACACCTAACCTAATAGGCAAATTCCCATAAACAAGATCCATTTAAAAAAAACATAACTTTAAGCATGTTCCAACAACATCATGATTTTACAACATAATATAGCATGATTTATAACATGGCATAGTATGATAGTATAACATAGCTTGACATGATTCTCAACATAGCACGACATAGCATAAGAGAATTTACAACATAGCATGACATAGCATATATAATTTACATCATACGACAACATAATAACATAATAAGAGATCCACAATATATAGAATTTACAATTACAAATCACATCACTTTCTTGTGATCCATTCATAACTGAGTCAAATTAGTTTGTAATAGTCTTGTGAGAATCATCATACTCACCAACAAAAGAAAAGAATTAGAGAAAGAGAGATCTTTTGATTTGATTTGTGTAGATTTAGTTGTAGATGATTAGGCTTCCTCTTCTTAGTTTGTGACGGTTACGCTGAACTCCATGGCAGCAGCATGACGGTAGCTTCTCTAATTTTACAAGTGATTTAGGTTTAGGGTCTACCCACTTATTTATAGATTTTAGAATGCATTTAGGCCATTAGATTTAACCTAGAAATAACCGCAGCCGTTCAGACAAGATGGGGTTTATCTTGTTGACTCAGCAATGAGTCAGAAGTGACTCAGCAAACACTCAGCAATATATATATATATATATATATATATATATATATATATATATATTCTACAATGTACACATTAGATACATCCCCCCCCTTTTACACACTTATTATTGTTTTTATATACATATTAGATACATCCCCTCTCTTACACACTTATTAATATTTTTATATTCATATTAGATACATCCCCTCTCTTACATACTTATTAATATTTTTATATTCATAATAGATACATCCCCTCTCTTACATACTTATTAATATTTTTATATTCATATTAGATACATCCCCTCTCTTACATACTTATTAATATTTTTGTATTCATATTAGATATATCCCCTCTTCTACACACTTATTATTATTTTAGCAACTTTAGTGTTAATAGAAAATTCGGGGTGTTACATTCTCCCCTCCTTTTAGGATTTCGTCCCCGAAATCTTCAAGTCTGGAAGAATGTGTATCCTACCATCAAACGTCCATCTACTCATCCATCATACACAGGCATCCATTGTCCTTACAGACTTCTAATGCTTTCATGTTTAAATGCACAATGTGTGTATATGTCCGTATCTAATGCAAAATCAGGCGGTCCACTGATTCAGTTGACCTCCTTAATGCAACTATGATCGTGCCATGCATCCATTATGTATGCAAAAGATTCTTAATGCTACATAATTCTTCTATATGCGTGCACAACCATCATCTGAATGCAACATCCACATGATAATACAACCATCGTTCATCCATTTTACTAAATACATCCATATATATATGCAATATGCAATATGTAGTGACTGAGCTGATCTAGTGCCTAAAGTGTGTGTATATATGCATCCACGAGCAACCACTAGCAAACACTTGCATCCATTTTGCATCCATCATACATAACATGTCTCAAACACATGTTTCAACCATAGGATTATCCTAACTAAAGGTCAAAGATACTAATGAGAGGACATACTAAAGATAAGATAAGATAAGCTAAGCGATAAAGGAGAAATTAAAAGACATACCCTCAAAAAGAAAAGGGTACAACGAACGCATCTTCTCTTCTGTCTCCCAAGTTGCGTTGCTCTCATCATCTCCCCATTGCACTTTAACCAGTCTGACCTCTCGATTCCTCAACTTTTTGATCTCCGACCCAAGAATGCATGTAGGAGCTCGTCTAATTGTTGCATCACGCTCTATTTCCACCTCTTTAAGCAAGCTCGGCTCTACCACCTCCGCGGTCTTGTGCAAACACTTCCTCAAATGTGATACATGGAATACGTCGTGTACTCCACTAAGTTTCTCAGGCAACTCCACCCTATATGCCATCTTCCCAATCCTGTTTTTTTTTTACAGGAAACGGCCCTACAAACCTTGGTGCTAATTTCCCCACGGACCCAAAGCGAACAACATTCTGTAACGGGGATACTTTGATAAAAACCATGTCCCCAATGTCAAACTCAAGATCTGTCCTCCTCTTATCAGCATACGATTTTTGCCTATCTTGTGCTGCTTTCATCCTCCTTCGAATCAACTCAATCTTCTCCGAGGTTTCCCTAACCATATCGGGCCCAAGTAGGATTTTATCGGTAGATTCCCACCAACATGTAGGCGAACGGCAAGGCCTTCCATAAAGAGCTTCGAAAGGTGCCATGCCAATACTAGACTGAAAGCTATTGTTATATGCGAATTCTACTAACGGAAGGTGCTCTTCCCATGTACCCCCAAAGTCTAGGATACAAACCCTTAAAAGATCCTCTAGAATGCGATTCACCCTCTCGGTCTGGCCGTCTGTCTGAGGATGATATGCGGTGCTCAAACATAGCTGAGTCCCTACCGCCTCTTGTAAACTCTTCCAAAATTCGCTAGTAAAGATGGGGTCACGGTCGCTTACTATACTAGAAGGAATACCGTGCAAACGAACTATCTCCTTAATGTATACAGAAGCCAACCACGGAGCATTCCTCTTACTTTTCATGGGAATAAAATGGGCGCTTTTAGTAAGTCTATCTACTATAACCCAAATCCCCGTGTTACCCTTCCTTGATCTTGGTAATCCATCCACAAAATCCATTGAGATGCTTTCCCATTTCCATAGTGGAACTTCTAATGGGTGAAGCAACCCACCGGGTTTCTTTTGTTCTGCTTTAACTCGTTGGCACACCAAGCATCTAGCGACGTACTCGGCCACATCCCTTTTCATACCGGTCCAAAAGAAAACCCGCTTCATATCTTTGTACATCTTATCCCCGCCGGGATGAATGGTCATTTTTGAGTGATGAGCATTATCAAGAATAGCCTTCCTTAAGTCTTCGTCTTGCGGTACACAAAGTCTATTATCCCTTCGTAACCAACCCTTATCGTCTAGGGTATACCTACGAAGATGGCTTGACGACTCCCCCCCCCCTTTGAGCTTTTCTACTATCTCAACCAACCGTGGGTCGTCTCGCTGTGCCTCACCAACCCGTCCTAGAAGTGTAGGTCTAACCTCCAAGGATGCTAACAGACCGGGTACTAAGTCAACGGAGGGTCTAAAGTCAAACATAGAGATGAATTCTAAGCTTTGTCGTTCAACAAACAACGGACTCAAGGACAACCTTTTCCTACTTAAGGCGTCTACCACCACTTTACCCTTGCCCGGGGTATATGCTATTTCAAAATCGTAGGAGGCTAAGAATTCCATCCACCGTTTCTGCCTTAAATTCAAATCCTTCTGAGAGAATAAGTATTTTAATGATTTGTGGTCAGTGAACAGTTCGAATTTCTCACCAAGAAGATAGTGTCGCCAAGACTTAAGCGCGAAAACAATTGCGGCTAGCTCTAAGTCATGCGTGGGGTAATTCTTTTCATGAACCCTCAACTGCCTTCCACCATAGGCTATTACTCTTCCCTCTTGCATGAGGACCGCGCCAAGTCCCGTCCCACAAGCATCAGTATAGATGGTAAACGGTTTATTCCCGTCTGGCAGCACTAAGACTGGGGTTGAAGTTAAGGCTCTCTTTAAACGTTGGAACGCATCATCGCAATCTTTGTCCCACGTAAAAACCAGGTTCTTCTTCGTTAACCGTGTTAATGGAGCTGATATTTTTGCGAAGTCTTTGATAAACTTCCTATAATAGCCAGCCAACCCCAAGAAACTTCTTACTTCGGTTGCATTTTTAGGGACCTTCCAATCTTGGATGGCCACCACCTTTGCGGGATCCACTGCTATCCCTTCTTTGGAAACCACGTGCCCTAAGAACCGTACTTCCTTCCTCCAGAAGTGACACATAGAAAATTTTGCCTTAAGGTTATGCGCTCGAAGGGTTTCCAACACTTCCCTAAGATGTAGGGAGTGCTCTTCTTTATTCTTAGAAAAGACTAAGATGTCATCCACAAAGACTACCACGAATTTGTTAAGGTATTCCCTAAACACCCTACTCATCAAATCAACAAAATATGCAGGGGCGTTTGTCAAACCAAAGGGCATCACTAGCCATTCATAGAATCCGTCAGGAGTCCTAAAAGCAGTCTTATCTATACTATCCTCAGCCACTCTCAGTTGATGAAAGCCAGTGGCTAAGTCCAACTGCGAAAACACTGAGGCGCCAACTAACTGATCAAAGAGATCGTCAATCCTCGGCAGTGGGTGTCGGTTCTTTTTAGTAAGCTTGTTTAGTTCTCTATAGTCCATACAAAGTCTAAGAGACCCATCCGCCTTTGTGGCAAAAACTACTGGAGCACCCCACTCCGATATACTACGTCTTATGAACCCCTTCTCAAGCAACTCCTTTACTTGCTTATTGAGTTCCCTCCTTTCACGAGGAGCCATGTGGCGCACTGGCAAAGATACGGGTTTAGCATTATCCACAAGATAAATTCGAAAGTCTATCTCCCGCCTTGGAGGTAAGCCCTTCACCTCCTCAAACACATCCGGATATTCTCGGACCACTTCTACCGATCGCAGGTTCTCTACAGACGCGTCAAGCGATTCAAGATAACTTAGCATAACGGAATTTATGGGATTACAAAAGATGTCGAGAGCATTACCAAGGCGAGTCACAAGCCTAACTACTCTCCTTTCACAATCAAGAATGACCCTATTTCTAGACAACCAATCCATTCCTAAAATTAGCCCATAGCCCGTGAAGCCCAATACATAAGCATCACATCTAAATTCAACGCTAAGTATAGAGATTTTCAAATCCAAACATATCATGGTCAAATGAGCCGAACCCCCAATTGGATTTGAAACGACTAAGGGATCTTCTACTAAACTGGTGTTCAAGTGCAGTGATTCAACTAATGATGCAGAGATAAACGAATGAGATGCGCCAGAATCAAATAAGGTACGGACAGGATGATCAAACAGAAAAACTAAGCTTTCAACAGAAATTGTTCTACCTCTTTCTTGCAGCGGTGGGGCCGCAATAGCCTGAACTTGCCCCCTTGCCTGCCCTGGTGCCATAAGAGCCTGCACCTGTCCTCCCGAGGTAGACCCTGCCCTCTGCCCCTTCTTTGGACAGTCCTTCACTAAATGTCCCGCATCTCCACAATGAAAACAACCAGTCTTCTTTTTCTTTCTACAATCTTTGCTGAGATGGCCAGGCGTCCCACAATTGAAGCATTTCTTCTCCCCTTTGCCATTATTGTTTTTACCACCCTTCTTATTTTGCTGTTGGGGTTTCTTCTGATCCCCTTTCTTTTCAACTGCCTTATCCTCATGCATAAGTGCCATTTCTACTAGCTTTTCAAAGGTGGCTCCCATAGGGATGTGGGTCATAGCCAACCCTTGCAACGGTTCATTCAAGCCTCTAACGAACCTCAAAGCTTTCTTCTCTGGCGTGTTCACCAACTCCAAGCCAAACCTTACTAACTGATTAAATTTATTGACATATTCCTTTACTGATGAGCTCCCTTGCTTTAGTGCCAGGAATTTTTCCATATTTAAGTTCTCCTCTGCCCTTGAAAGAAACTTTGCCTCAAACCTTCGTCTGAAATCCGCCCATGAATCAACTGGACGTTCCCCGTTAGTGACCTCCCACCAAAACGAGGCCTCTCCCTTCATTAACCAAACAGCTACACGGACTTTCCTCCCATCTTCCACTTCAAAGATATCCAACAATTCCTCAGTCTCCTTAAGCCAATCTCTGGCCTCCACAAACGTCTCAGTCCCTTGAAAAGTTTTTCCTCCAATAGCCTTGAATTCCTTGCACGTCTTTGCAAAAGTGTCAACACGAGGAGGAGGAGGAGGAATGGGTGCAACTAGGGGTGGAGGAGTATTCGCTGGGCCTGCAGTGGTGGCCCTAGCCTCCAAGTATCTCCTAAACCACCCTGGAATCGTCACACCTTCTAGGAGATTAAGATCTTCAGCCATGCTGAAACGAAAAAGGAAAGATTCAAAATGGAGAATTCGAAAGATAAAGATAAGGATGTGGCTATTTGGGATTATGTTTTTCATAAAAACTCTCTTTAAATAACATGTTTTTTTTTGAAAGCACTTCTTCCAAAAATACTTTAGAAAAAAAAAATTTCAAAATTTTTTTTTTTATCTGTTCTGGTAACCTTATGCTCTGATACCACGTGTAACACCCCACGTCCATTAATGTCACTCACAAAGGGAATGCATTAACTTCCATGGAGGTTTTAAGTGAATATAGAACAGTAAAATTACAACAAGACAGATATAAAATAGTACTTGGAAATTCAAAAACTTTATTTCATTGTAGCAGAAGTCAAAACATGTTTGATTACATCATAACACCATATTCAATGTCAAGTACAATATCTATCTTGATAAAACAAGTACATAATCCCGTTACATGAATAGCCATTAAAAAGAAAGATAACAAGCTGGACTTTACTTCAGCAGTCCAAGCTTTCCAGAAGATAAGCGATCCAACTAGACTCCACTAGAACTTGGCCCAACCTGCGGACCTGAAGGGAGAAAAAGGATGGAAAAGAGGGGGTCAGACATAAAGTCTGGTGAATATGATAATTCTACAATACTATTACCAAAATAACTGGACTAAGGCATAAGCTGGAAAACAAGAAAATGTCTATGAAGAGCAGATTAAGGACATAGACAATCGCTAAAGGCAACGTTATAGGCGCTCCTAAATACTAAAGGATAAACACTATAATGCACCACACCAGTCACCCTAAAGATTCATCCCACCTAGCTTCACTTAGAAACTTTCCCAATGGCTTTACGTACCCCTAGCTGACTACATAGGTGCCGCCTGCCCCTATCTCCACTAGGTGTACCCTACTTCCCATTATTCGATCGGCTCCCTAACTCGTAGATACCCTTGCTGGCCCCACAGTGGGGTGTATCACTCCCCTAAAGTGGCAACCTGATACAACGGACATGCACGGCTTATACCTACACGATGCAACAACGTCTTACCTACCAGCCCGGGTCCACACACGCATATGAAGCCCGTTGGACTTGCGTTGCCACCGCTCCCTGTTTTGGCCTCTTATAGTCAAACCCAGTATGCATGTCCCGTCCTCGACTTGGGTCGAGCCCACAAAGATACGTTTTGGGATACTGGTTGAAATGGGCCCCCACTATTTACCACAAGCATTCCACCTAAGCTTGTCCCCATTAGTCCATCCCACTTAACCCACTTAGTCATGTTCATTTACATGTGTGTTTGGTTAAGTCTAATCGTATTTCAAATGCCTCTAAAGGCAACCACCAGATTCCTCATGCCACCCAAGGCACCTACTTAACCCCCATGTCCCACCTTACATGATTATCTGGTTAAGTATTTCTTAGTTCATTAAGGCCATAACCTCATAAAGACCTCTCACATTAGACTGGCATTTATGGCAGTTGGATTTGCCGGGCGGGTCCGGGCAGTCTTACACCATAAAAGAGTCTAACCTCGTGTCTTTACAACTGTTATGCTTTAGTTTGGGCCTAGGACCTCCCACATTGGGCCGACATTTGTGACTACTGGATTTGCCGGGCGGGTCCGGGCAGGTTTACATCACAAACGGGTCCAACCTCGTGTCCCAAGCATTGATTATTAATAATAATCCACTTTCCCCCAACTTTAATAATTCCCTACTTGAATTATTAATTACTTCCAATTTTTAACAATGTCCATAATTGACTCAATTATGGACATCCATTCATGGTATGCAAAATCTTACAAAATTGCACTCAATTTATTAATTCCTAATATTACCCCTACCCCACGTTTGAACGTTTATTCGCAAAATATATGTTAGACTCGAATAGCCTAACTCATAGCATAAAAGAGATTATCATAATAACAACATGTATATGTGACCAAATGAATCATAATAAGGGGTGAAACTTGCATATGTCCAACTTGCATAGATTATACATGTCATGGACCTAAAGGTGTCAACTTGTTCAAAATTCACCTAATATAATCTCAATCAATTTTCATAAACTTACATATGAACATGTGTGAATCAACATCATCTAATTTTTTAACAACATGGTTTTATATGGGTACACCTAACTCAATAGGCAAATTCCCATAATCAAGTTTTATTTAATTATAGTTTCAAGTTTATGGGTACACCTAATAGGCAAATTCCCATAAACAAGATCCATTTAAAAAAACATAACTTTAAGCATGTTCCAACAACATCATGATTTTACAACATAATATAGCATGATTTATAACATGGCATAGTATGATAGTATAACATAGCTTGACATGATTCTCAACATAGCACGACATAGCATAAGAGAATTTACAACATAGCATGACATAGCATATATAATTTACATCATACGACAACATAATAACATAATAAGAGATCCACAATATATAGAATTTACAATTACAAATCACATCACTTTCTTGTGATCCATTCATAACTGAGTCAAATTAGTTTGTAATAGTCTTGTGAGAATCATCATACTCACCAACAAAAGAAAAGAATTAGAGAAAGAGAGATCTTTTGATTTGATTTGTGTAGATTTAGTTGTAGATGATTAGGCTTCCTCTTCTTAGTTTGTGACGGCTACGCTGAACTCCATGGCAGCAGCATGACGGTAGCTTCTCTAATTTTACAAGTGATTTAGGTTTAGGGTCTACCCACTTATTTATAGATTTTAGAATGCATTTAGGCCATTAGATTTAACCTAGAAATAACCGCGGCCGTTCAGACAAGATGGGGTTTATCTTGTTGACTCAGCAATGAGTCAGAAGTGACTCAGCAAACACTCAGCAATATATATATATATATATATATATATTCTACAATGTACACATTAGATACATCCCCCCCTTTTACACACTTATTATTGTTTTTATATACATATTAGATACATCCCCTCTCTTACACACTTATTAATATTTTTATATTCATATTAGATACATCCCCTCTCTTACATACTTATTAATATTTTTATATTCATAATAGATACATCCCCTCTCTTACATACTTATTAATATTTTTATATTCATATTAGATACATCCCCTCTCTTACATACTTATTAATATTTTTGTATTCATATTAGATACATCCCCTCTTCTACACACTTATTATTATTTTAGCAACTTTAGTGTTAATAGAAAATTCGGGGTGTTACACACTACTTCTAGCTAGAAAAAAAAAAATGTGCACTCCCTGCGTTCCCTTGTCCCGTTTTGACTCTACCGGGGTGTGAGGCTCGCGAGGTAACGTAATACAGAAAGCTATGCCGAAATAGGCTATGCTTTGATCATCATCCACAAGGATCTGCTTTTCAACAAAAGCCTCGATCAATTGCATCTTGGCATGTCACATTGACAATTCATACCATGCGATCGATAACTACCAATATATAACCTTCGAGCTCGTGCATCTCAAAGAAGAGTGTTTAGCAAGAGAATAAATTCTCCGCCACCACAAATATATATTAATAGAAATCAATTTAATTACACAACATGAAATTCAATGTCGGACACACATCCAATTACAAGTCCGTTCTGGGTTTGAACGAAACCGGGGTCACCTTATTCCTCGTCCCGTATGTCCAATATGGAAGTGAGGTGCTCGCATATCCGGACAATCAATAAGTACGTCCGGACAACTACTACTTTAACCCTTTATTGATAGCTAGCCAATGCCAGACATCAGTAGTTATCCTTTCGATGTGAAGATCGTCGGTCTTCAATCGCCGTCTTTAAGATCTTCAATTTAGATCGTCGTATGACCATTTGAAATAAGATTTAACTCGGTCTTTTCAAATGATCCTCGCATATATATAATTAAAAATCAATTCATATTGTTAGTGGTATTTAATAATGATTACTCGCTATTTTAATTTATATAAAAATAACCAAATATTAACAACGCTTCGGGTCGATGGGCGACCTTGGCGTTGTTTTTACCAAAATTTGATTTACACTTATCTTGAAATCTAACCATTGGATTTTAACAAAATTCATATCGATGGAAAGATCTTCCCAAAACGGTCCTAACGGTTCCGGTTTTTGGAAAATCCGACGGTTGGATCTTTCGATATAATCGTTTAAAGTTGTGATTGCCGAAACGCGAACTACCGCGCGCTATTCGTTTAATTTTAATTTATATATATATATATATATATATATATATATATATATATATATATATATAAGTATAAATTGTTTGGCGGTTTCAACTACTTTCAAACAATCACATGCAAGCCATATACAGTCTATATTCATGTTAGAGATTTTATATATGATTTTCATAATCCTACTAACATGATAAAAATGATTATTTGAAATAAATCATGTTTTTAATGGCTAATTATTTCCAATGGTAACTAAATTACATTGAAAATATATATATTCCTAATTTTCACTCTTTATGTTGAAACCAAACGACAATAAAAGCATGACTTATAATCCAACTATATTTATTTCATCTAAAATGACGATAAAAATGTGACATTTAAATCTATTCTTCTATTTTATATAAAATGTCAATCAAATGCAACCTTTGATCTTACTCTTTTTATTTCAACTAAAATAACATTAAAATTGTGACATTTTAATATACTCTTTTCATTGTCTCTAAAGTGGCAATAAAAATGTAATTTTTTATTTCTTTTCTTTTTTATTTCATTTAACATGACAATAAAAATGTAATTTTCAATTATGTTCTTTTTATTGTCTCTAAAATGACAATAAAAATGTAATTTTAAAATCTACTTTTTTATTTACAACTAACATGTCAATATAAATGTCATTTTTGATTTATTCTTTTTATTTCAACTAACATGTCATTTTTATCTATGTTTTTATTTGCATCTAAAATGCAAATAAAAATACAATCTTTAATTCAATGTTTTTATTCACATCTAAATTGCAAATAAATATGCAACTTTTTAGTTCATGTTTTATTTACATCTAAAATGCAAATAAAAATGTAATCTTTTATTCTATGTTTTTATTTGCATCTAAAATGCAAACAAAAATGCAACTTTTAAATCAATGTTTTTATTTGCATCTAAAATGCAAACAAAAATGCAATTTTTAAATAAATGTTTTTATTTGCATCTAAAATGCAAACAAAAATGCAAATTTTAAATCAATGTTTTTATTTGCATCTAAATTTGCAAAAAAAGAATGTACTTTTTATACGATGTTTATTTGCATCTAAATTTGCAATTAAAAAATGTACTTTTTATATTTTACTCTTTTCCTTAGTATTAAAATTGTATATTTTAATGAATTCATGTTTTGTTTAAAAACATGAACAATTTTTCTATTTACAAAAATTTCCATTTTTGTTTCAAGTTTAATTATAACAACAAAAACAATAGTTTATTTGATTGAAAGCTTTAATTCAATCAAACAACAACAAAGGTGATCAATCGACACACAAAGTGATATATTTTATATTGAATTGAAAGTTCTAATTCAATTCAATAACATAAACAAAGTGATATTTTCATTGAATTGACAATTCTAATTCAATAATATAACAAAATGATATTTTTAATTGAATTGACAACTCTAATTCAATTCAGTAATATAACTAAATGATATTTTTAATTGAATTAGCAACTCTAATTCAATTCAATAAACATGCCAATCCATTTTTGTTTAATATATATTATTCAACAAAATATTGACAAAAATGATTATTTTAATTATCCTATCATATTCAGATCTATATCAACAAAATATCCAAATTATCAGATCCATATCAATATATCACAAACGAATCAAATCAACAATTCTAAGTTTCATACATCGCAGATCATACATACAATTATTTAAACAGCGGGAAAATAATAATTAAATTGATTAATTATTTAAAATCAGAAATCTCACAGTCGTGAATCTGAATTGTTTGGATCCACAAATTAGCCAAAATTTAACCAGCTCAGAATCGCTTCTTTTCAGTCTAGAATCATAGATCTCGTTTCTCCGATAGCATAGGATCTGAAATCGTTAATTTTCGAAGTGGTATGAATTAGTTATGATTTAAATAAGATCGATAATTGTTTTTAAATTAAATTAATAAAATAATAGAAAGGATTTTACCCTCTTCCTCTTTTCAAAACCAGGGCCGTAGGTTTTCAAGATAGGTTCCGATCTAGGGTTGGAAATTGCTTGCGGTTCGAGGCACTGGAGTTCGATCGGGGTGTACTACGTCGAGAAGGGAGGTGGCACGCGTCCAGAGGGACCCACGCGAGGCGGCGCGATGGCGTGGTTCGACACGGCGGCGGTCGAGATGGGCAGACTTTGGTTGGCTCGTTCTTGGAGTACAGGCGACGAAGAGGGACGATCTTGGTATGGATGGAAAGCTGGAGGGATTTTCTACAAATAAGTTCAAAGGAGGGTGGAGTTTTACTGTACAAATTGAGAGGAATTGTGGAAGGAAGAATCAAAGAGTTTATGCCATTGATTTCAAGGGGGCGGCGACTACTGTAGCTTACGGTTAAGGGAAGACAAAGTATTTTTATAATATTTTAATGTAAATTTTACAAATAAATCCCTAAGTCCTAAACAAATCCAATTTTAGTCCAACAGGAGTTGATCCCGCTTAATAGCCCACATTCCGGATCCAATGGGCTAGGTCTCGTCAGCCCAAACGACTGCCTATGGCCTGAATTTTCTAATTTAAAATTTAAATTCTTTATTAAATTAATGCGATCATATATTTAAATTCACCGGGGCCACATACGGACTCAGAAAATTCCAGAAAAATTATTTCTGGCTTTGTTTTGACGATACGGTCCTAAAAAAATTAATTTCGTTGAATTCCAAGACCTTTTGAAAAATGTCCATTTTCAAGTCGATTAAATATGACTAAAATTGACAAAACACATTTTCTTTTCGCCACACTCACATAATAATTCCAAAAATTCTGGAAAATTAAAATTAGCGATAATTTGACATTCCGGATCGAACAAAATTGGTTTCGTTGAAAACGGAGGTCGTTTGTAAAATGGCCTTTTATACGGGCTATAAATTATACTATAGAGACCATTCTGAATATTCAACTGGCCATAACTTTTCATTCCCGCTATAAAATTTCGATTTTTCAGATTCCTTGGAAAGATATTTTCAAACAGATTTAGATATTTTTGGTTTCACTAAAATTCGTTAAACTTTGAATCCGGTACATCCAGTCAAAGTTTAGGTTTGACTTTTCAAACTACCGTACTATTTCTAATTCCCTTTGAAATTAAAATAAATTTATTCACTCTAACTTTGATGAAAATAAATTTTTAATCGTTATTGTTGAAAATAAATTATTTTAACTATTCAAAATTTACCAAAATAGCCAAAATAAAATTTTTAAATTGGTTCGGGTTTTCCAGGTTGTTACAATCTCCCCCACTTAAAAGCTTTTCGTCCTCGAAACGGAAACCATAGTAAAGTAGGAAACAAAACGGAAAATGTAAGGTATTATAAATGTACCTCAACACAAGAGTCACTCAGAGATGTCCGCTCTACACTTGGGATAGGCATGTTTGATGTTATCTTCAGTCTCCCACGTACAGTCTCTAGGATCCCCGCTCCACTGCACCTTGACTACGTGGATCCTCAACACTCGGGTTTCTTTGCCAACAATTTTTACAGGTTCCCTCCTTACTTCTAGGGCTAGGGTAATCTCCAAATCTCGTTGTGTTGCTTCCTCCACAACTAAATCTGGATCATGAACATGCTTCCGGAGTTGGGATACATGAAATACATCGTGGACCCCTGGCAACCATTCGGGAAACTGCACTCTATAAGCGAGAGTCCCAATCCTTTCGAGAATAGGGAATGGACCAATGAATCTCAGTGCAAACTTCCCAGTTTTCCCGAATCGAATTGCACCTCTCAGTGGGGAAACCTTCGAGTATACAAGATCACCAACAGAGAATTCTAAATCCCTTCTTTGAGCGTCTGCATAGCTCTTCTGTTGGCTTTGGGCAGCCAGTAATCGCTTCTTAATAAAATCAATCTTATCCGATGCTTCGCGAATCATGTCGGGACCCAATACTAATCGATTGTCGGGTTTCACCCAACATGTAGGGGATTTGCATGGCCTGCCATATAATGCTTCAAATGGCGACATCTACAGGCTTGCTTGGTCGCTGTTATAATAAGAGAATTCAACCAAGTGCAAATGATCCTCTCATGACCCACCAAAATATAGAATGCATGCTCGCAACAAGTCCTCTAATATGCGGTTCACCCTCTCAGTCTGGCCATCTGTCTAAGGGTGATAAGCGGTGCTCATATTCATCTTAGTCCCTAGCTCCTCTTGGAAATCTTCCCAGAATTTGCTAGCAAATATTGGATCGCAGTCACTGACAATGCTACTGGGAACTCTATGTAGTCTGACAATCTCTCTGAAATAAAGTTGTGCCAAACTTCGAAATGTTCTATTGGATTTGACAGGGATGAAATGGGCAGTCTTCGGGAAGCGATCTACAATCACCCATATGCTATCATTGCCTTTCCTAGACCGGGGCAAGCCATCAATAAAGTCCATAGAAATTTCGTCCTATTTCCAACTTGGAACCCCTAGCGGTTGCAACAGACCTGCTAGCTTTTGCTGATCGCTTTTGACTTGCTGACAGGTGGGACATCTAGCAATATATATAGAAATGTCTCTCTTTATCGCCTTCCACCAAAAAGTACGCTTAAGATTGTGGTACATCTTGCTTACTCCCGGATGGATGCTGAGCTTAGACTTGTGATATTCATCCGTAACTTCTCTTTTTAGCTCAGGGATATCTAGCACACATATTCGTCCTTGTAGCCTGAGGGTTCCCTTGCTGTCTATTTGGAAGCTTGGCGCTTCGCCCTTTCGAACTTGCTCACTGATCATCTGAATAAATCTATCACCTTTCTGGAGAGCAGAGATCTTGTCGATCAAGGTAGTGGTAATAATGAGATTGGCAAGGATAAGGTTGGTGTTGGCCGTATTCTTCCTGCTGAGAGAATCTTCCACTACATTGCCTTTCCCTGGAGTATATAAGATGTCCAGGTCATAGGGTGCAAGGAATTCAACCCAACGCTGCTGCATCATGTTTAAATCTCTTTAGGTGAACAGATAATTTAAGGATTTGTGGTCAGTATATAGCTTGAATTTCTTGCCCAAGAGATTGGGCCTCCATATTTTTAGAGAAAATACGATGGCCATTAGCTCAAGATCATGAGTGGCGTAATTCTTCTCATGTGTTTAAATTGGCGACTAGCATATGCAACAACTTTATCTCTTTGCATTAGCACCATAACAATACCTTAAATAGATAAAAGGATAACATGTTAGAATAAGATTTGACATTAAAATGTTATCTCTGTCATGTTTATTCAAATGAAAAGAACAACCTTCCCTAGAAGCGTCTATCCAGACTTTCAGATCCTGATTGCCATCAATAATGGTCAACACAGGAGCAGCGATCAACCTCCGTTTCATCTCTTAGAAAGCTGCCTCACATTCAGGTGTCCATATGAACTTTGTATGCTTCTTAGTCAGCTTCATCAATGGATAAAATGATTCCGAGAAATCCTAAATGAATTTCCAATAATAGCCAGCCAGACCTAAGAAACTCCTGACTTCAGTGGGCGTACTAGGGTGCTTCGAATCTTTGATGGCCGAGATCATTCCTGGATCTACCGAGATGCCTTCCTTAGATACAACATGGCCGAGGAATTTCACCACTTCTTGCCAAAATATGCATTTGGAGAATTTGGATTTCAACACATTTCTTCACAAAATCTCCAAGACTTCTTTCGGATGCTTTTCGTGTTCAGCAGTGGATTTAGAAAAGATTAGGATATCATCGATGAACACCAGCACAAATTTATTTAAAACATCGTGGAAGACTCTATTCATCATATCAACGAAGTATGCTGGAGCATTACATGAGCCGAAGGGCATCACTAGCCATTCATAAAATAGGTCTGGTCCTCTGAAAGCTGTCAAAGGCACACATTCCTCGGCAATGCGTAATTGGTGGAAACCTGTAGCTAGGTCCATCCTAGAGACTACTCGTGCTCCATTCAAGCGGTCTAGCAGATCATCAATGTGTGGCAGTGGGTATTTATTTTTCAGAGTCTGCTTATTTAGATCACGGTAGTCCACACATAGCCTGAGGGTACCGTCTGACTTTGGGACGAAAACCACTACTTAACCCCAGCTTGAGAAGCTAGATCTGATTAGACCCTTCCACAGAAGTTGCTTTGTTTGATTGCTCGGTTCCTCCTTTTCTTTCAGTGACATCCTCCGAATAGGTTGTACAACTGGCCTTGCATTTGGAACTAAATCAATTCTGAAATCAATTTCTCTACGTGGAGGTAAGATGTCAACTTCTTCGGACACATCCGCATAGTCTCTGATGATGGAAATATCCTCAATAGAAGCAGGAGTGACTTCTAGAGAAGACCAAAATTCTTACCTATCTGTGGCTGAGCCGTGGCATGGAATAGCGATAATATCTCCAAATTTGGTTTTGATTCTAACTACTCTTTCAGCTCATAGTAACTCAGTCTCATACTTTGTTAGCCAATCTAGCCCAAGTATGATATCGCATCCAGCAAAACTCATAACGATCAAATCAAAAGGGAATTGGAAGTAAGAGTAAGAAACAGGCACTCTATAGTACTGCTCGAGTATAAGTGAACCTCCTATCGGACTATGGGCTCTAATTGGTACTTCGAGTTTTCTGGGTTTCAATTTAAGCTTTTTTAATCGTGTCAACAGATATAAAACTTCTAGATGCACCCGTGTCAAAAAAAAACTGTAATAGGAATGTTCCTAATAGTACCACCTAAAACATCAGTCTTACCTGCTCCTTCGAAAGAAGCCGGTGCAGCCGCTCCGTCATAGACATGTGCCACTTTAGATTTCTTGAGAAGAGGGCAATTCTTGATAAGGTGTCCAGGCTTATGGCAGTTAAAACATTCTCTTGGGCCACAGGGATTCTGTCCACTGCTCTGACTCGGTCCAGACTCGTTCCTTTTTGGCCCCTTCGAGGCTCGGCACTCATAGTCAAAATGCCCTATCCTCTGGCAATTAAAGCACTTGATCTTCGACCTGTCCCTCTTCTTCTTCTCTTGGGGCTTGGCGGTAGAAGAGCTGCTCGCCTCAGGTTTCTTGTTCGACTCCTTTTTCTTGTTGTTGGCTTGATTCTTTTCTCTATCTTTCTAAGAACCTTTCTGGTTAATCTCCTCATATCTGTAGGCTATCTCGATCACTTTAGAAAATGGACGCTCGATGTGTGCCGTCACCCTATTATGATACCTCCTCGCAAGACCATTAATAAATAGCTTATTCTTCTGAAGCGGGTCTTGAACTACCTCAGGGGCATATCTGGAAAGCTCGTCAAATTTCTTTACATACTCGGCAATAGTCATACTTCCTTGTTGGAGGTGGGCAAACTCATCATGAAGGCTGTCCACTTCGTGAGGCAGAATGACCTTCTTATTGAATAGCTCTTTGAATTTCTCCCAAATTACATCAGCTTCATTACCCCCAACCATAGCTGTTTCCCACCAAATCTGGGCCTGGTCCTTCAGGAACCATGTTGCCATAAATCACTTCCTATGTTCTTCGAGCTCTAGTCCTCCAAAGATTTTCTCAATTGTCTTCAGCCATGCTTGTGCTTCTGTCACCGTCTCTTGGCCTGTGAAATGCACGCCTCCTAGATTCTTGATTTTCTTTGCCACCTTGTCTAGATCAAAAGCACGTGGGGGTGGTGGTGGTGTCTAAACTTCTGGAGTGGCCTATTCCCGTTCCCGAGCCGTAGGAATCTCATCTCTGGCGGGTCTTCTTGCCTCACATCTACCACGGGCTCTCGTACGTGCTCTGATACTCATTCTTTAGTTAGTTCTGTACGATTAAGGAAAGAGTCAGACTAACAGAAACGATAATTTTCAAAGGAAAGATTAAAAGTAGAGACACATGATAAGATGATAATGATGTAATGACTGATTAATATGTGCTATTCTGCTATGCTCATTCTCGGACATTTCCAATTCTATCTCTAATGAGCTACTTGTCTTAGAATACTATTGATTCTATCTATACAAATTGTTCTAAAAAATTTATACTCCGTAGATAAGGTTAACCTTTAGCTCTGATACCAAATGTTATTACCCAAACTTCCATGGTACAAAAGTAAGGATAATCATATAAGCATAACATAATTAAAACAATAACAGATCTCAGATAATAGAAGAACGTATAAATCATTGCAGTGGAAATGGAAATGTCATCACCAACATCATCATAGAACATCAGAGTACGCAGTACAGGATACACTTAGCAAAGTAGATGTCTAAAACAGGGAAAGAAATAAAGTCTCAATCTCCCAAAATACATCAACACTCAATACTGCCTCAATGTATCAAGAAATAAATAAAAATATAAAAAGAAAAGATTCTTCATCTTCTTCAACAGCAAGCTCTAGTCCAGAAAATATCCATACCTAACACCTATCATTTGGCTGCCCGTGTGGAAAGAGGACACCCGAGTTTGCAAAGTGAAACAAATTACGAGTCAGTTATGGGATTGGTACAGGAAATCTTACTAAACTAATAATATGGTTAATCACTGGGCCACGCCGCTAACACGAAACGGGTAACTCCATTGGATTGCCAGTGCATAAGTTTTAAAAAATTTAAGTCAAAAACAACGCAATGCTTTTTAGAGAACGAAATCATTATAAGACTCAAGTCCCATCACACAATGCGACGCAAACGGAGGACAGAGTTTTACCTTATAATGATAAAAAATTCTTGATACGTAGAAAATAATATTTTTAATATTATTATTACTGTCTAATATGTTTCAAAAATACTTTACAGTAAATGTATCAATCCTAGACGGCATAGTACCCCATCCTACTATGTCGCCATATATAGATTTACAATCAAAACCGTAATGTCATATTAGAAATTGGGTTTCCATCATGATTCAAGGCTAGGGACGATCTCCTAACCGATTCAAGACACTCTAGCAATATCTCAGGATTCGTACGTTGGCGAACCCTTGGATCTTGCAGGGTCAGTCCATAAATACTTTAGTGGATTGGCAATTCCTGAACACACGCTCCCCGATGCTATTGGACCTATAAATTGGCCATTGGCGACCAATAAAAATATGAGGTGCCTCATTCCATCAACCACATAAGTAAAAATGTCGGGCCTTGTAAGAACCCAAACACCACTTCTAGCTAGAAAGAAACGTGTGCACTCCCTGCGTTCACTTGTCCCGTTTTTGACTCTACCGGGTGTGAGGCTCGCGAGATAACGTAATACACAAAGCTATGCCGAAATAGGCTATGCTTTGATCATCATACACAAGGCTCTGCTTTTCAACAAAAGTCTCGATGAATTGCATCTTGGCATGTCACATTGACAGTCCATACCGTGCGATAGATAACTACCAATATATAACCTTCGAGCTCGTGCGTCTCAAATAAGGGTGTTAAGCAAGAGAATAAATTCTCCGCCACCACAGATATATATTAATAGAAATCAATTTAATCACACAACATAAAATTCAATGTCGGACACATATCCATTTACAAGTCCGTTCTGGGTCTGAACGAAACCAGAGTCACCTTATTCCTCGTCCCGTATGTCTAGTACGGAAGTGATGTGCTCGCATATCCGGATAATCAATAAGTACGTCCGAATAATTACCACTTTAACCCTTTATTGGTAGCTAGCCAATGCCAGGCATCAGTAGTTATCCTTTCAATGTGAAGATCGTCGGTCTTCAATCGCCTTCTTTAAGATCTTCAATTTAGATCGTCGTATGACCATTTGAAATGAGATTTAACTCGATATTTTCAAATGATCCTCGTTACATATAATTAAAAATCAGTTCATATCATTAGTGGTATTTAATAACGATTAATCGCTATTTTTATTTATATAAAAATAGCCAAATTTATTTAATGATGCTTCGGGTCGATGGGCGGCCCTGGCGCTGTTTTTACCAAAATTTGATTTACACTATCTTGAATCTAACCGTTGGATTTTAACAAAATTCATATCGATGGAAAGATCTTACCAAAGCGGTCCTAACGGTTCCGGTTTTGGGAAAATCTGATGGTTGGATGTTTCGGTATAATCGTTTAAAGTTGCGATTGCCGAAATACAAACTACCGCGCGCGATTCATTTAATTTTAATATATATATATATAAATATAAATATAAATCGTTTGGCGATTTCAACTACTTTCAAACAATCACATGCAAGCCAAATACAGTCTATATTCATGTTAGAGATTTTATATATGATTTTCATAATCCTACTAACATGATAAAAATGATGATTTGAAATAATTCATGTTTTTAATGGCTAATTATTTCCAATGGTAACTAAATTACATTGAAAATATATATTCCTAATGTTCACTTTTTATGTTGAAACCAAACTACAATAAAAGCATGACTTTTAATCCTACTATTTTTATTTCGTCTAAAATGACGATAAAAATGTGACAGTTAAATCTATTCCTTTATTTTATATAAAATGTCAATCAAATGCAACCTTTGATCTTGTTCTTTTTATTTCATCTAAATTGACATTAAAATTGTGACATTTTAATCTACTCTTTTCACTGTCTCTAAAGTGGCAATAAAAATGTAATTTTTTATTTCTTTTCTTTTTATTTCATTTAACATGACAATAAAAATGTAATTTTCAATTATGTTCATTTTATTTTCTCTAAAATGACAATAAAAATGTAAATTTAAAATCTACTCTTTTATTTACAACTAACATGTCAACAAAAATGTTATTTTTGATTTATTCTTTTTATTTCAACTGACATGTCATTTTTATCTATGTTTTTATTTGCATCTAAAATGCAAATAAAAATGCAATCTTTAATTCAATGTTTTTATTCACATCTAAATTGCAAATAAATATGCTACTTTTTAGTTCATGTTTTATTTACACCTAAAATGCAAATAAAAATGTAATCTTTTATTTCATGTTTTTATTTGCATCTAAAATGCAAACAAAAATGCAACTTTTAAATCATTGTTTTTATTTGCATCTAAAATGAAAAAAAATGCAACTTTTAAATCAATTTTTTTATTTGCATCTAAAATGCAAACAAAAATGAAACTTTTAAATCAATGTTAGTATTTGCATCTAAAATGCAAACAAAAATGCAACTTTTAAATCAATGTTTTTATTTTGCATCTAAAATGCAAACAAAAATGAAACTTTTAAATCAATGTTTTTATTTGCATCTAAAATGCAAACAAAAATGCAACTTTTAAATCAATGCTTTTATTTGCATCTAAATTTGCAAATAAAAAAAATGTACTTTTTATATGATGTTTATTTGCATCTAAATTTGCAAATAAAAAAAATATGTACTTTTTATATTTTACTCTTTTCCTTAGCATTAAAATTGTATATTTTAATGAATTCAAGTTTTGATTAAAAACATGAACAGTTTTTATGTTTACGCAAATTTCCATTTTTGTTTCAAGTTTAATTATGACAACAAAAACAATAGTTTATTTGATTGAAAGCTCCAATTCAATCAAACAACAACAAAGGTGATCAATCGACACACAAAGTGATATATTTTATATTGAATTGAAAGTTCTAATTCAATTCAATAACATAAGCAAAGTGATATTTTTATTGAATTGACAATTCTAATTCAATTCAATAATATAAGCAAAATGATATTTTTATTGAATTGACAATTCTAATTCAATTCAATAATATAAAAAAATGATATTTTTAATTGAACTAACAACTCTAATTCAATTCAATAATATAACAAAATGATATTTTTAATTGAATTGACAACTCTAACTTAATTCAGTAAACATGACAATCAATTTTTGTTTAATATATATTATTCAACAAAATAATGACAAAAATGATTTATTTCAATTATCCTATCATATTCAGATCTATATCAACAAAATATCCAAATTATCAGATCCATATCAAAATATCACAAACGAATCAAATCAACAATTCTAAGTTTCATACATCGCAGATCATACATACAATTTTTTAAATAGCGGAAAATGATAATTAAATTGATTAATTATTTAAAATCAGAAATCTCACAGTCGCGAATCTAAATTGTTTGGATCTGCAAATTGGCCAAAATTTAACCAGCTCAGAATCACTTCTTTTCAATCTAGAATCGTAGATCTCGTCTCTACGATCGCACATGATCTTAAATCGTTAATTTTCGAAATCGTATGAATTAGTTATAATTTAAATAAGATCGATAATAGTTTCTAAATTAAATTAATAAAATAATAGAAAAGATTTTACCCTCTTCCTCTTTTCGAAACCAAGGCCGTAGGTTTTCAAGATAGGTTCCGATCTAGGGTTGGAAATTGCTTGCGGTTCGAGGCGCTGGAGGTCAATCGGGGTGTACTACATCGAGGAGGGAGGCGGCTTACGTCCAGGGGGACCCACGCGAGGCGGCGCGATGGCGTGGTTCGACCACGGCGGCGGTCGAGACGGGCTGACTTTGGTTGGATCGTTCTCGGAGTACAGGTGACGAGGAGGGGTGATCTTGGTATGGATGGAAAGTTGGAGGGATTCTCTACAAATAACTCCAAAGGAGGGTGAAGTTTTACTGTATGGATTGAGAGGAATTGTGGAAGGAAGAATCGAAGAGTTTAGGCCATTGTTTTCAAGGGTGCGGCGACTACTGTAGTTTAGGTTTAGGAGAAGACAAAGTATTTTTATAATATTTTAATGTAAATTTTACAAATAAATCCCTAAGTCCTAAACAAATCCAATTTTAGTCCAATAGGAGTTGACCCAACCCAATAGCCCACATTCCGGATCCAATGGGCTAGGTCTCGTCAGTCCAAACGACTGCCTGTGGCCTGAATTTTCTAATTTAAAATTTAAATTCTTTATTAAATTAATTCGATCATATATTTAAATTCACCGGAGCCACATACGGACTCAGAAAATTCCAAAAAAATTTATTTCTGCCTTTGTTTAGACGATATGGTCCTAACAAAATTAATTTCGTCGAATTCCAAGAGCGTTTGAAAAATGATCATCTTCAAGTCGATTAAATTTGACTTAAATTGAAAAAACATATTTTCTTTTTGCCGCACTCACATATTAATTCCAAAATTTCTGAAAAATTAAACTTAGCAATAATTTCGCATTCTAGATCCAGCTAAAGTGGTTTCGTTGAAAACGGAGGTCGTTTGCAAAATGGCCTTTTATACGGGCTATAAATTATACTATAGCGACCATTCTGAATATTCAACCGGCCATAACTTTTGATTCCCGCTATAAAATTTAGATTTTTCAGATTCGTTGGAAAGATATTTTCAAACAGATTTAGATATTTTTGGTTTCACTAAAATCTGTTAGATTTTGAATCTGGTATGTCCAATCAAGGTTTAGGTTTGACTTTTCAAACTAATGTACTATTTCTAATTCCCTTTGAAATTAAAATAAGTATATTCACTCTAACTTTGATTAAAATAAGTTTTTAATCGTTATTATTGAAAATAAATTATTTTAACTATTCAAAATTTACTGAAATAGCCAAAATAATTTTTTTTAAATTGGTTCGGATTTTCCGGTTTGTTACATCTATTTTCTTCCTTTACTAGTTTCTTGGCCTTAAACCCAGAAAATTGGTATTTTCCAAATTTCACACAATCACCCAAGTAATATACATTAAAAACTATCACGTCTTCACAGATACAGACAACCTCAAAATAATTGATACCCAGGTCAAAGTTCTGACAAATCCATGGCCACCAAAGAGATAACGCTCCTTGTACATAGCACGACTGTGCACATGCACTCCCACTCTATTAGCCTGACGACCCCTAGAATACCACTTGCAAGTCACTTATTCATTCACGATCACCAATTTCTTGCCATCATGACCTTAAACCCTCTCCTTCTCGAAAACACCCCTTCATCCGTTATAAACCGAAACCGCAGACACCACGTGACCTCAAAATCACTTCCCCCTCGATTACCTTTGGCCAGCTGACGACCTGCCACTAAGTCGAACACCACAACAGTGCGCACCTCCATGTACAACCTGGTTAAACTCGATCCATCATATATCACTCACCATCAACTCAATAACATGAACCCAAAACATTAACCAAAAACCTAAATTTGCTTCCCTCGATCAACCCCGACCACTGGAGATCGCCGAACTCTGTCCGAACCTTTATCTACCACCCACGCAACTCACTAAAAAGTAGTTTCACGTTTCATCGACCAAAACCCACAAATTTTAAATGTTTTACTCAAAACCTTAAATAAATCATAACTTACAATATAAGGTATTAATCCTGTTCTAAAAATCATGGATTTCTATTAGGAATCAACCATATGCCAGTATTTTGATTCTATTATGATTAAAATTTTGAGCTTAAACCCCTTTTTACTGTATTTTTTATATTTTTGAAAAAATATAAATACTTATTCAAAGTATAACTATTTTAAAATAGTCTATACTCGATTTTGAACAACTTTTGTGTTGATACCAAATCCTTAAATGCACTAGAAATTGATTTATGGAATTTATTCTTCTAGACACTGGTTTAGTTAACAAAAAAATCCTTGCTTTCGTGACTACAAGCTCTTATATATATATATATATATATATATATATATATATATATATATATATTGTTCCAGATCTGCCAAGTTATTTATTTATTCCATATGAACACATTACATTCATGTGCATATCATTATATATATATAAATCAGTGATAGATTCAATAGGAAAAGAGTTTACTCACTACATTGGTTCACTGTTTTTAGCCATATCCAGTTTTCGGATTTACACAAATGATCACGGTGCCTTTTCCTATCCTCTACCACGTTTTCTTCCAGTTTTGGTTAAAGTTCACTAGGTTTTTATGAGTGGGTCTATGATGAAAAGCCAGTATATATATATATATATATATATATATATGTGTGTGTGTGTGTGTGTGTGTGTGTGTGTGTGTGTGTGTGTGTGAACATAAGTATATAATATTGTATAGCTTCTAGCTTGGATAGGCTTCACAATGTAAAGTTCGGTTGTCTTAACATTTGATCGAAAGGGAATGCATAGCTTAGTCACTTCTATATTAATCTTCCCAGACTATTGGAATGCACGACCATATGCCAAAAATATGTTTAAAAACCTTGCTTTGCTCTTAAGTAATCCATGGTTTGTAGGTTATTTGATATAGCATCCAAGGTTGTCTGTAATGTTTTATGTGAAGGCATGGTGCTAGTTTTTGTTCCTTAGCTGTTATACACATGCATGGCTAGGCTCAATTTACTTTGCTATAAAGGAAATCATATTTGGGGTACACTTGAATTAACTCTCCTATCTAGTTTATAACTAAGCTATTCGTAGTAGCTCACGTAAATTGTACAACATGGGTACTAAATGCATTAAACAATTAGGACTTGGCTGCCAAGCATCTATGTATAGCCATGTGCAAAAATTTGGTTTTAAAATCAAACTCAACTCCTAAGGCAATGCAAGCTATTTAGCTATGTAAAACTAGCAAGTTAATGTATAAACCAAATATTCTTATTTATTTAAACTTTATTTTTATCTTATCAATTCAATGTCAAGTTCTTACATGTGAAGTAATCTAATATTCACTTAATTTGCATACACATGTACATATATGAGCTAGGAGTTTAAATAGTACAAGTTAGCCTTGTAAAACATATATATATATATATATGTGTGTGTGTGTGTGTGTGTGTGTGTGTGTGTGTGTGTGTGTGTGTGTGTGTGTGTGTGTAGTTGTGTGTGTAGATTTTCTTAAGAATGTAAACAAGTTAAATTATAAAATGATGATTTTTACACAAGCTTAAACAAGATTTAGATGTAAATAAAAAGTTAAAAACAACGACCACGTGTATATATAAATATACAAGTTTAAAATATATTCATATGATTTTTCAAACTAATGATTATTCTAATTTTCTCTAATAATTACTTCTAATATTATCTATATTTTTAACCAGAGTTTAAAACGCAATTAAGAATACAAAACAAACTGATACAATATTATTTACTGGTTTCATATACACATATACACTGGCTAAATAAATTTTAAACTACTAATATATACATATATATATACTTGAAATTTTACTCAATATTTATTATTCACAATTTATTAAATTTAAGTTAATTAGTGAAATAATCCATAATAAATTGTATTACATAATCAGTCAAAAACTGGGTTTTTACAATCTACCCCCCTTAAAAGAATTTCATCCCCGAAATTAAAGAGTAACGAGGAGATTATGATTATATTCACATTTATATTTATAGACTTATACACCTACATAATCTATATACAAAAAATCATAGCAAACAAGGCATCCAAAACACATAGGTTATCTACCAAGCATTTCACAACAATCAAAACATTCAATAAATCAGCAATTAACTATTTATCATAGTCTTTTCTATAACTATAAATATCTGTTGCTACAGTTGGAAAACATTTTCATTTACTTCTATTCTTTAACATTCATCAGTTCATAACCGTAGCAAGATAAGAAAATAATCCTCTAAGTATCAATACCGAAATCAACATCAGACCAATACACAGAAAATCATTTATCTCAACCAATCTTTAGTTAGGTTCGAATTTATTAACTATAGTTAAAATTTCAATTTTCAGAATCTGAATTTCGGGTTTTTATTCCAAACCAGTTTGAAATCACATATCTTAATTCCATTGTAAATTCAAAACCTTTGAATTTTCCCCAAAAAAAATTGTTTTACTCAAACAAATTTCCTGTTTGTCTTTTTTGTATATCTTATTCTTATGCAAATTCAATTTGGTTCAATATATAACCATTTCAATTTTTTAATCTTATTTGATTATAATAACAACAATCGACATATCCATGTATAATAGTAATTTTAGAAAATTATTCTTTTTATATCAAAATATAATTTTTAGCAAAATTATTTCATTTACCCATCTTTTAAAATAATATTGTGTCGAATTACTCTGTTAAAGTGTTTAGAAACACCTATCGGTATATACTACCATATCGATCAGAATTCATAAACCACTTGATAAGCTAATCAGTACAATTAAAATAGTTTTTATATTAATTAACAAATACGCCTCATATATATATACATATATACACACACACACACTCAATCTCAATGTAGGGTATTACTAACCCTATCTCTATCGAGTCACACCATAGAGCTAAGATTATCACTCAATCATATGCTATAATACCATCTATAATGACCTATAAATCCGTACCATTTAAGCTGACTGAATACAACTCACGTCCAACCAAAATTGCATGGAAATATGGATCATTAATGGAAAGAAGTTGGTGGGTGAGAAATAGAAAGAGAGAAAATTTAGAATAGAAGAAACCGATAGACGATAGAACTGAACAACATAGAATCTCACAATCGCAGTGGAACAAAATATAATATGTATATATAAACACCTTTGAAATACAAAACTGTATTTTTACTTGGATACATCATCAGAGTACAACACATATACAGCACAACGAAAATAAACTCTAAATATCTAGCATTAAAGCCTCCTGCTTCAAGCTCCTCCATAAAATCTGTGTAAAATCCTGAACTACTTGACTGCCCATACAAATTTAGGCACCTAATAGTTTAGGGAAAACATCGAAAAATAAACTCTGGGACAATAATGGGGCTGGTGTGAGTAGACGATTTTAAAAAAGCTTGATAAAATAAAAGATATCTCATAAGACCATGCCGTAAAACATGAAACGGATTTTTCCCTTATGAGAATCCAAAATACTTGGTTTAACTATCAAAATTCTTTTGAAAGAAATAATAATCGTAAGACCGACCCAAAAATAAACATGGATAGTTTTTTACCTTATGATAACCCAAAAAAAATTGTGTGCCGGCCCGTCGCGCACCAGCCGACATTTCCAATGAAATGCGTTGTGCCGATGTCCAACCAGCACTGGACGGTCATCAAAAGAAAGGAAAGGGAAGGAATTTGAAACTATGTATCATCAAAGAACCTGTAGTATATCTCACAGCGTACGGGACAAAATAAGATAATAACATAACTTGATATAAAACAGGCAAGACAGTGCATAAGCTGAAAACTAAACCATCATAGCAGCGGAAAGATTCAAAATACAGCTTATGATCTAAACCATCATTATTACAACTTTTAAAACTGTCCCTAAAGTAAAATAGGAAGGTACACTACTAATACCCAAAGTAGTGACCGGCAACAACACAGGGAGAATATATGGAACGATACGTGTAAGCCTCTTGCTCGTCTCCGGACAGCTACTCGTGCATAACCAGCTAACCTGTCTCTAGTCTGCTCGTTAGGAGCACCCAGAGTAATAAGAAGAGACATAAAACTCTGGGTCAGACAAAAGTCTGGTATGAGCGATAAGCAGCAAAAACAGAACAATAACAGGTGTACATAACCATACCTGAACCTGGACCTGCAACCAAAGAGTTAGCACAACAGGATGTACAATACCTTAAGTTGACACTAACCCATGGTGTGAAAATAATGGGGAGGGGGTGTGCATGTCATGGTGATAGCAAGCATCAAACATAGCAATCATCCTCACATCTCTCACTCAGTGCGTAAAGTATACGATATCTACCACTTTGATCACCCAATTCTTTTTACGATCACTCTGCCCCATGGAGTCATGACGGCTCCACTGGACTGGTCTGTAACCACTAATACTTTGCCATGTCCACTCTGCCCTATGGAGTCATGACAACTCCACTACACTGGCTCATAGCCCTGCTACGATCACTTTGCCCCTCACTGAGTGATGACAACTCCACTGCACTGATCTGTAGCCAATATCCGTCTCTTAGTGGCGAGTCAAATCTATAGACATCGATGACCCCTTTGCACACGTCCCGCAGCAAAGTCCAGCTCATGAAGTTAACTCGTTGGTTTCCAACTGGATCCTAAGTTCTAACTTTTCACTTGGACTTCCTTTGCATCTCGGGTTTTGGTCGAATTGGAGTTGGTCTTCAGAAGAGTCGTCGCGTAGTAGTAATAGAGGTTCCAACCTGGTTCGGTTCGATCTGCTTCAGTAGGTTCGGTTCGAGTACATCGCCCCCAGGCTTCCCGTTCGGTTCGGTCTTCAACTTCAGGTCGGTTCGGTTCGGTCGTCTCCCTCCTGTTTGGTTCGGGTGGTGCTCTAGCCTTGGTTCGGTTCGGCGCTCCTTTGCCTCCCGATCCTAGTTCGATCCTGCTTCCTAGCTCTAATCCGATCCGATCCCCATGCCAAGCTTTGGTCCGATCCCAATCCCAATTCAACACAGGTGGCCTTCCTTTTTGCCATGCACAAAACTTGCCACTACTCTGGTTCAGTTCAGATATGTCCGATCTGATCCCCTATCCCAATCCGATCCGGAATCCTGGCAGTTTTCCAATAAGCTATTTACGCCATACAACAGTGTTTTTGACCAATCTAACTTCACTAAGCAACCACAAAACATTCCAAACAGTAATAACAACAAAGAGAATCGACCATAAACACCAAAACATCAATCTAACATGTTAATATGGATCAAACATACACAAACCCATGGTTTTCCCCTTAATCATGTTTAACCATAACTAATGATAGGATTAACAAAACATATCCAAATTAACCCAAATTTCTACCAGAGCCCTAAAATAATATTTAAATTTTTTTTACATATTTTTTCAGAATTTTAACATGCATAATTTAGCTAATTAACACTAATCACCCTTAATTAGCCGTAATTAGTGAAAAACAATGCAAATCACTCACTTTAGCCACAAATGAATTATAGATCTGAACTTTTCTACTGTTTTGGGTCGAATTCCTATGCAACACAATAGCTCCAACTCTGATTTGGTGTGGATTTGCCTTAATTTTATGTTGATTAGGCTAATATATGCTTAAACGGTGATTTGGGGGTGATTTAGAAGGTGGAGGCCATTGTTAGGGTTGAAGAGAGGTAAGTGGCGGCTGATAAAATGAAAAATAAATCGTTTCCTAACTGATTTCAGCCTCCGCATAACCTTAATCCCGAAATGGGTTAGGGCCTAGTTGCTAGTCACCCTAATTAGGCCCGGTTAAGCTGTTTTTCACCTTCCAGACCTTATTTCAGCCATATCTCCCAAACGGTAAGTCCATTTGATCAATGTGACCACTCTACGGAAATGTAAACTATCATCCGAATCCAATGGAAGTGGTTTTAGATCAAAACCCCTTACCAATCAAAAGTTATTGGCGAAACAAGATTCGCTAGTAGCAAAACGGTCATTTAAAAATCGGCAAAAATCGGGAACATGGAAAATGACCCCAATAGTCTTTCCCCAAAGTTACACGACCATACGACCTCATACGAAAATGAAATAAATATTCTATGATCCTTCGATGCGTAGAATGCAGGTCATTACATTCTCCCCCCCCCCACCCCCTAAGAAATTTCGCCCCTGAAATTCCCTAATTAAAGCATACAACGGGTCCCACATGCCTAACAGCGATTTACAAACAATCAAACACACATAATAACACAACAAGTCTACCCTAGCATGAGGAATAACTAAATTGCAATTAAAATCTTACCGAGCAAAGAGTTCCGGATACGACTCCCTTATGCTCTCCTTTGTTTCCCAAGTACAGTCATTCTCGTTCTCGCCCCACTGAACCTTGACCAGTTTCACCGCCTTCCTTCGAAGTTTCTTCGTATCATACTCGACAATACATAACAACTTGCGGTTCCCAACCGCCTCAGGTTCTACTTCGATGTCATCCAACTGATCTAGTGAAATAGTCATATCAGGGTCGTGCACGAATTTCCTTAACTGGGAAACATGAAACACGTTATGAACTCCCGCCATCTTGTCAGATAATCCAACTTTATATGCCAAATTCCCAACTTGCTCAAGAATTGGGAATGAACCAACAAATCTTGGTGCTAACTTGCCTCTCCTACCAAATTGAATCACACTCTTTAACAAAGAAATCTTGACAAACACCATGTCACCAACGGAGAATTTTAAATCTCTTTGCCTCTTATCAGCATAACACTTCTGCCTATCTAGGGCAGCCTTCTTTCGCTATTGGATAACCTTGATCTTGTCTGAAGTTTCTCTTATTACATCTGGCCCAAGCACGAATTTCTCACCGATTTCTAACCAACATGATGGTGAGTTGCACGGTCTTCTGTACAAAGCTTCAAATTGAGCCATACCAATATTGGACTGATAACTATTATTATATGCGAATTCAACCAGATGTAAATGGTCATCCCATGACCCTCCAAAATCTAATATGCAAGCTTTCAAGAGATCTTCTAATACTCGATTCACCCTCTCTGTTTGACCATCGGTTTGAGGATGGTACGCGGTACTGAGATGTAATTCTGACCCTAAAGCCTCTTGTAAGCTCTTCCAAAATCCACTAGTAAACAACGGAACTCAGTCGCTCACAATGCCTTTGAGTATTCCATGAAATCTCACTACCCACTTCATATACAGTTCTGCTAACTTAGCTGCCGTTCTATTCGACTTGACAGGTATAAACCTTGCACTCTTGGTCAATCGGTCCACAATCACCTAAATATTATCATGGCCCGATCTAGTCCTTGGTAACCCATCAATGAAATCCATTGAGAATTGTTCCCATTTCCATTCTGGAATTTCTAATGGTTTCAACAAACCACTAGGCTTCTTTTACTCGGCTTTAACTAGCTGGCATTTCATGCATTTGGATATAAACTTCCCAACGTCTCTTTTCATCCCTTCCCAGTAGTAGGTCTGCTTCATGTCTCGATACATTTTGTTACCACCGGGATGTATAGTCAGTTTTGAGTGATGACATTCTCTATGTACTTCATGTCTCAATCCATTAGCATTGGGTACAACTAATCTCCCATTCTTTCGAAGACATCCATCTCGGTCAAGCTCATACTCGTTCATCTCCTCGTCGATACCCATCTCTACCTTGGAGATGATTTCCAATAGGTTAAGATCGTCCCTCTGACTGGAACCAATCCGCTCAATCAAAGTGGGTCTGATCGTCAAACTTGCTAATATTTATGGATCCAATTCGTACCTTGGTCTGAAATCATACCCAGCGATATACTCCAGTTGCTTCCATTCAAGGAACATAGCCCCTAAACTGGCATGTCTCCTACTCAATGCATCAGCTACCGCATTGCCCTTTCCTGGTGTATATGTGATATCAAAATAATAGGAAGCCAAGAATTCTAACCATCTCTGCTGTTGGAGATTTAGATCCTACTGGGAGAAAAGGTACTTTAACGATTTACGATCGGTAAACAACTCAAATATTTCTCCCAAGAGATAATGTCTCCACATCTTCAACGCGAATACGATCGCTGCCTATTCCAAATCATGGGTAGGATATCTTTTCTCATGCGGTTTCAGATGCCGACTAGCAAAAGCTACATCCCTACCTCCTTTCATCAATACAACACCTAGTCCGATACCACATGCATCCGTGTATACTGTCATCTCTTCATTCCCTTTAGGAATGACTAACACTGGCGCACGCGTCAACTTTTCCTTTAGACTCTTGAATGTATTTTCACAATTCCTGTCTCAGACGAAAGCTTGATTCTTCTTAGTCAACTGAGTTAACGATGCCGCTATCTTGGATAAGTCTTGGATAAACTTACGATAATATCCAGCTAACCCCAAGAAACTTTTTATGTCTATTGCATTTTTGGGCGTAGACCAATCTTGTACCGTAGCCACCTTCGTAGGGTCCACGGCAATACCATTTTCTGGAACAACATGGCCCAAGAATCTCACTTCCCTCCTCCAGAAGTGACACTTAGAAAATTTTGCTTTCAGTTGGTGTTTTCTCAACACCTCCATCACTATCCTCAAATGTTCCTTGTGTTCTTCCTCAGTCCTCGAGTAAACAAGGATATCGTCCATGAACACAAGGACAAACTTATTCAATTGATCTCTGAATACCCTATTCATAAGATCCACAAAATATGCTGATGCATTAGTTAACCCGAATGGCATGACCAACCACTCATAGAATCCAGACGGCGTCCGAAATGTCGTTTTAGGAATACTCTCAGATGCTTCTTAGAGATGATGAAATCATGTCGCGAGGTTCAACTGGGAGAACACTCTTGCTCCTTCCAGTTGATCAAACAAATTATCTATCTATGGAAGGGGATACTTATTCTTAGTCCACACATAAACGAAGGGAACCATCTGCCTTAGTGGCAAATACGACTGGTGCTCCTCACTCGGAAACACTTCTTTTGATAAATCCCTTCTTCAAAAGATCGCTGACTTGCACCCCGAGCTTTCGCTGCTCCCTTGGTGCCATACGACGAAGTGGCATCACAATAGGTCTAGCATCTTTCACTAAATCAATACGGAACTCAATCTCTCGGTGTGGTGGAAGTTCGGTCACTTCCTCAAAGATATCCAGATACTGGCCAACAACGGGAACCCCTGACAACTCGTCCTGCAGGATGTCGGGGGAATTTAGAAAACTAGCCATTACCTCATCACTATGTAGGCCACCAAACACTACCCTCCGCCCATCATACGCCCTAATAGTTACCGAAAATCCCTCATAGTCTACCACCACCCCATATCTTTGGAGCCAATTGACTCCCAAAATAATGCCAAACCCAGTAAAGCCCAAAACAAAGCAATCACAAGCAAACATACATCCATGACTTGATAAGACCAAATTTCGACAAATCATACTAAGGCTAGTCGAACCACTAATCGGGTTCATCACCACTAAAGGTCTATCGACTATCTCGGGTTCCAATCCCAATAGTTCATTAGATATGAAGGAACGGGAAGCCCCTGTATCAAATAGTACTCGAACAGGAACGTCATAAATAGAAATCATACCTTGAACAACGACATTCTTTCCTTTCTCCATCGCAGTTGGGGCATTCGATGAAGAAGGAATAACATTAATAGCATATGCTTTCACAATCTGCTTCTCTTTAGGAGGTTGTGGGCACTTATCCTTTTGATGTCCCACTTGGCCGCAGTTGAAGCACTTCCTATCCGTTGGCTTTTCTCGGCATTCTTCAACATAATGGACCTTCTTGCCACAGCTAAAGCACTCTACATCTATCCTGTCTTTCTTTTTCTGACCATCCTTGGTCTGATTCTGCTTCCTTTTATTCTGAGAATTATTCTTGCCTTCACCGCTTGCCTGCGGCTTTGGCCCCTCTGCAAATGCAACAGCGACTTCAGTATTGGGCTTAGGATAAAGGCTCTCTAATCTCAATGCTTTCCCAACAATCGATTCAAAAGTCTCATCAATATGGTTTACAAGCCTTTCTCTCAAGTACTGATCTAAACCAGTTATGAATTTCTTGTTCCTCTTCTTGGTAGTTGTAGCAACCCGGGAATTTCGACACTCGAATCTCGACACTAATACCAACCGTGTCCAATTCTCAAGTACCGAAAACCCAGAAAGCTAGGAGAAAGAAGTTAAAGGGTGAGAAAAGAAAGAAAGAAATGTTAGAATAGAAGAAGAAGAAGAATCACCACAGCACAGAGTCTCACTTCGCAGCTGAACAAAATATAATATATAAATAAACTTTATAGAGAGCTTTGAAATAAAAACTTACAATCATCAGAGTACATCAATATACTGGGACAGTTATAATAATCTGTCCTTATATACATCACACAGCGGAATAATACCAGGTAGCATACGTCTGAACACCTTCAGCTCGTCTTTGGACTTCACAGCATCCGATAACCTGAACCTGTACACCCGGTCTAACCCGAGCATTTACAAAACACCGGGTCAGTCTGGTGAACCAGAGTGAGTAAAACTCGCAAAGTATTAAGGGTATCACACACTTGATTTTAAAGTTCAAAAATCTTTTCGAAAGAAAAGGATAATCGTAAGACCGAATCCACACATAAACACGGACGGTTTTTACCTTACGATAACCCAAAATATTTTTGAAATCAATATCTTTTCTGATATTATAATAATGTCTAAATACAAGTAAATAGAATCTAGTAGAACGCTTGCATCTCACGCTCTACATATATAGTATACAAACAAAACCTCGGGCGCTTATTGGAGATTGGATTCCAACTATGACAAGGTATGGGACCACCTGCCGATAATGTATCTCTAGAGGCGAATACACTGGGTTCAACAAGAACGTCTTGCAACCCGGCCCACACATGACCGACCACTCATTTCGCTTGAGTGTATCGAATGTATATCACCAACGGTTGGGCTCAAACCACCGTTCCCGAATGGGCAGAATCGATAGAGTAAGAAACAAAAAGACTTTCTCTAAATAGGTGATTATACACCCTAATGGGAGCGACCCACATAGCCATGCTGCCTGCCCGATTTTTGTCATTTCTCGGTTGATGAGGCTTGAGGTTATAATCGACTTTTGAAATATCTGGCCATCATTCACTTCATCAATACAAGTCATCCAGGAACAGGATGAACCGAAGGCACTCTCCTACCACATCATAGGAATCACCCTATAGATCAGTAGCGAGTAGTCCTTGCAACCCATATATTTCAGCCACGACAGAACCACAGTATATCTCTGGGGATCAGCCAAAGATTGTAAGTAACTCTTCCGTTTATGAAGATCTACGGTCTTCATTTACTCCATCTCGATCAGCATCTTCGACGTATTCGTATTTATTGGTCGGAATGGTTTTCGAATATAAATTCGATCCCGGTCTTCCCGTACCAATATCGTTGGGCCAGATTTTGATAGTCGGTTATTTAACTATCAAAATAAACAAACATAAAAGTAAAACAGATCCATTGGTTCAGAACACAGCGTCACTTGGCCAATAAGATAACATAGTATTCTCAAATCATTTTATTCCCTTTTCTTAAGGCATCTCATTATGTATATTTCTAAACACTTCAAATAATGTTTCACTACTATTTTCTCAAAATCAATTACTTCTTACATCTTCCTTATTACAATTAATACCATCCTTCAATAATCCTGAAGTCGTTCAAGTTGGGGTATTTTAATTACCTCTCAGACCTTGATCAACAACACTCTTATCTTAAGGTAAATATGAATTGTAATTCATAATCTCATATTCATTCCGATATCAGAAATTTCCGTTTCACTATTTCATTTAATATATGGTTTTTTTATAAATCTTCTCATCTTGGAAATCTTCCTTCCAAATTTATCACTAATATATTGATTTAGTAAATGATAAATAAAATATCCATATTTAAACTTTAACTTCTTTAAATCATTACAAATCCCATTACTCGATCCTTTTCTCAATTCAATTACAAGAATCCATTTATTCCTTCTGGGAAATCTTATTTCAAACTCGCTCATTTCACTTAATGTCATTATAAAGCAGCGTTAATCTAAAATTAACGTTTTAACTTTCGATCCCTTTTTATATACTTGTTTGCACAACTTTGGTTTAATACAAACCCCTTTCGCCTCGATTTCCTTTCCTAATTCAAACAGTTATCTTAGGCTTATCGCCTTTGCTTAGAAATCTCTTTTATAACTTAATTTACCAAATCTGGTTTAGAATATAAAGCCGTTCACTTTTCTTTTTGAAATCTAATCATAATTCATTATAACTACGATTACTTAAATAAACAATTAACTTAATCGTTAACTTGGATAAATATCAAATTTCCTTTTTCTTATTAAGTCAAACACCCTTTGCTAAAGTCATTTTATTGGATAAATCTGCTCAAATTTATTTAACTTAATAATCAACTGTCGTTATAACAATTTGCTTGGTCGACTTTAACATAAGATAAATTTGTTGATCAATTCTACTCATCTTTTCATTTAAACTAATAAATAATATTATTAATTTAAATAATCTATTTCAGAATAATCTTACTTTAAGTGTTACTTTAAAACAGTTAACAATCGTTTCACACTTGCTTACAAATCTTCTTAATACAAGAATTAGCTCTATAAAAGATAAAGCATGTGCTTCGCACACGGTCGATCTTGGTGTCAAAATGGTGATTGTTGGTTAAACCAACAATATACAAATAGAATTGGGTTATTTCTTTTATTTGTAAACTTCATTTAAAAATAATAGATTTAAAAATCTATATTCGATTATAAAATAAATTACTTCATTTTTACCGATGCACCTGACGGTAAATCAATCTTTATAAAACAGTTTTTATTTTGGCCATCTGCTATAAATTTCTCAACCAATATCGCACATCGGTTAATAACCGAATAAATGTTGAATTTAGATTCAACAAACCACCACTAAGTCAATAACCCAATCATGTCGGTTAAACAGTTCATATAAGGATCATATGCAAACAAACAATCAGTTCATCTGATAGCGGTCAACTAAAATAATCATTCAGGCATCCAATTCAATTTAAATACGTTTATATTGTTATAAACGTAACCATCAAGGTAAGTTACCTTGTTTGGAAAACCATCGTTTAAAATAACGATGTCATTTCATTTAAATTAAACAACCGTTTAATTTAAACAGTATAGCGAATAACTAAACAACCATTAAATCAACCAAATCAACTAGCAATCATAGCACCCAAGCAATAAACCCGATTTATAAAAATTATAATGGGATAACTGAGTGAGTTTAACTCACCTAGATTTCCATTCATTGTCGGAACGGCTTGTCTCAGTTACTTTCAACTCAGTCCAAATCAGTTCCAAACCGTTACGCTTGTCGGTGCGGTTCCAGCGCTCCTTGTCTGATCTGGTTCTGTTAACATATGAACACGATACATTTTACGATCACGTTTTTAATTTAAATCCATAAAACTTTAAATCAATATTTATTTTTCGCTAATTATACGCTAATTGTAAAATATAACCTATCAGGAACGTGAAATAATCTATTCGGCAAGACATAGTTTCTTTCCGCCTTCCATTTGAACCCATATATTATAAAATATACGTATGGTATAAAATTAGTCACTTTTAAATTAATGATTAGGCAATATATATCCTTACTTAACTACTGTCAATTGTTCATTTCATGGTTATAAACAAATCACGTTATATAAACCAACCTATATATATAAATAAAATGTTAAAACGTTGGTATCATTATTATATAAAGATTAGGCATACTTAATAACCTTTTGTACCTACCTTCCATTCTCTTTCGAACTGAACCTCAGCTCCTCTAATTGACGTCCATGCTGCATGAAAAAAAACCCATCAACAAATCTCGGCCCACGATCACTTACCAACCCGCACCCATTATATACTTTCATCCCCAAACACCTGCTAACGCAAAGCTCAAAATCTCAAGTCCCCATCGCTGAAACTCCTCCCCCCAGCTTCATTTCGAAAAATACCTACCTGCTCTAATTTCCACACGCTCCTCATCACATTGAATGCACCCATTTTACTCCCCCATGCAGACAACATCCGCACCTCATCTCATGCTGCTCCTTACTCCCCAACGCATGCAGTTTGTTTCTTTCCTTTCCCTTTTTTTTTTTTTTTTGAAGTATATTCTGGTCGGCTTTATTGAAGAGAACAAATGGAGAGGTTGGTCTCATTTATTCTGCTGGAAAATGGAATGGGTACTGAGTAAGCCTGTACCTATATATATATGCGATAATGGTTTGGGCAGCAAGTAATTCAGGGTACAGAGTGGTACATGGTAGGCCTAGGTAGGGGCTTAGGCTTGGTCGGCACGTTTGGAAAAAGGTGAAAAGAAAACACAAGGGTTTGGGTTGCAGCTTGTACGTCATGTATGTATAGGCCTACTAGTTTCAGCATGTAGCATGTGCACTTCAAATAAATATTCAAATAAATATACACGTGAAGGACTTTCTTAGGTTAGATATAGGCAGCGTTAGGGTGGCTCTCTCACTTTGCTTTGAAGTAAATCTTTCCCAATCAAACTGGCGTGACACCTCTTAGAGTAGGTGATCAGGTACTTCTCTTTATTCTTAGAGCGTATGTGGTTTTTATTAATATTATAATATGTACGAAACTTCGTCGTGGAGAAATCGTGTTAAAAACCACTATGAATGATTTCTGTTTTCTGATAAAAAAGCTAATCTTGGTGTAAAAAGGTATTCCGAACCGAATGGGACAAGTTTCGTCGAAATCCGAGGTCGTTTGAAAAAATTTCCCTTATAAAACCGGAAATCAACACGCGTTTAAATTTTCCACGATCACCAGATAAATCAAATCAACTTGAAACTTTGAAATCTTAAAATAATTTTTCAATACGAACCCAACGGCACTAGTTTCGTCGCATTCTGAGACTGTTTCCCCGGTAGGCTACTTTTATGCGCACCGAAATTGCCTTTTTGGCGCCAAATTACCCGGTCTCTAAAAATAACAAACTATATGTCTATCCTGACTCTAATCGATGATACGAACTCAACGGAACTGGTTTCGTGGCCTAATTCGATCGTCTGTTCAAGTTATACTCAAATAACTCTTATTTAAATTAAATTACGTGCTATAGAAATTAAATGGCGCTTACGGCTACCGTGGTCATATACGACATCGGTTTGCCATGCCATTCAACACCGTACAAAAATTTAATGATACGATTCTAATGAAACTGATTTTGTTGAAATCTGAGTCCGTTTGCAAAACAGATATTTTAACTTGTATATTTTAATAACGATTTCCATAGCGACTATTTCAAAATTTGATTTGGCCATAATCAACAAACTATAACACGAAATCTGAATTTCTCTCTTTCATATGAAAATTATAATCAATACGGTTCTAACGTTTCTCGTTTCATAGAAATCCGACTTATATCGGATCCTGTATTCTCAGTTGAAGTTGAAAACTCAATATTACGAACTACCGCGCCATTTCGAGTTCATTTTATATTAAATATAAATATAAACGTTCAAGCGTCGTTTAAATAAACGAATTCAATATTAATTCCATTAATATTCAAATAAAATATTTAAACCACTTTAAATATTCGAATTCAAACAACTGGAAAACCTGGGTCGTTACATTCTTCCCTCCTTACATAAATTTCGTCCTCGAAATTGCTAAGTAAAGAAGAATGCTTCGAACTCCATTATTTCTAACAATTCAGTTATTCTTGAATTCGCCATGTTTGAATTCGTTCCAATATGTTCGACTTATTCTTTTCAAATGGGTTCCAAAACAAGGTTTAAATCTATATCCATGCAATTTATTCCAACCATACAATCCAACCGATTTTCAATCTTTCAGTTGAATTTTATTAATTTGCATATATTTCTATTGAATTCGATTTCAATATTCAAATCCAATTATAACCTCATTTTAACTTAACATAAGTTTATTCTAGTTCACATTTGAAGTTCTCTCTTGGTTAAATCTTTTCGATTTCATAACCAAATCCAATTAAATCAACCAATCAAGCCAATATAAGTTTCATACTGGCAACCAATAATTTAAGGAATTATTTTCCCTTTTTCTATACAAAATATGTTTTGGGTAAATTTATTTCATTTACCCTCTTTACAAAATAATTAAAAATAATTTAGTACTCAAACTACAAATACGCGCACTCATATATATACACTCAACTCGATCTAGGGTGTTACTAACCCAATCTCTATCGAGTTATGCCACAGAGCCTAGGTTCTTCCTAAACCATTGCTCTGATACCAACTGTAGCAACCCGGGAATTTCGACACTCGAATCTCGACACTAATACCAACCGTGTCCAAAACTCAAGTACCGAAAACCCAGAAAGCTAGGAGAAAGAAGTTAGAGGGTGAGAAAAGAAAGAAAGAAATGTTAGAATAGAAGAAGAAGAAGAATCAACACAGCACAGAGTCTCACTTCGCAGCGGAACAAAATATAATATATAAATAAACTTTATAGAGAGCTTTGAAATAAAAACTTACAATCATCAGAGTACATCAATATACTGGGTCAGTTATAATAATCTGTCCTTATATACATCACACAGCGGAATAATACCAGGTAATAGCATACGTCTGAACACCTTCAGCTCGTCTTTGGACTTCACAGCATCCGATAACCTGAACCTGTACACCCGGTCTAACCCGAGCATTTACAAAACACCGGGTCAGTCTGGTGAACCAGAGTGAGTAAAACTCGCACAGTATTAAGGGTATCACACACTTGATTTTAAAGTTCAAAAATCTTTTCGAAAGAAAAGGATAATCGTAAGACCGAATCCACACATAAACACGGACGGTTTTTACCTTACGATAACCCAAAATATTTTTGAAATCAATATCTTTTCTGATATTATAATAATGTCTAAATACAAGTAAATAGAATCTAGTAGAACGCTTGCATCTCACGCTCTACATATATAGTATACAAACAAAACCTCGGGCGCTTATTGGAGATTGGATTCCAACTATGACAAGGTATGGGACCACCTGCCGATAATGTATCTCTAGAGGCGAATACACTGGGTTCAACAAGAACGTCTTGCAACCCGGCCCACACATGACCGACCACTCATTTCGCTTGAGTGTATCGAATGTATATCACCAACGGTTGGGCTCAAACCACCGTTCCCGAATGGGCAGAATCGATAGAGTAAGAAACAAAAAGAATTTCTCTAAATAGGTGATTATACACCCTAATGGGAGCGACCCACATAACCATGCTGCCTGCCCGATTTTTGTTATTTCTCGGTTGATGAGGCTTGAGGTTATAATCGACTTTTGAAATATCTGGCCATCATTCACTTCATCAATACAAGTCATCCAGGAACAGGATGAACCGAAGGCACTCTCCTACCACATCCTAGGAATCACCCTATAGATCAGTAGCGAGTAGTCCTTGCAACCCATAGTTTTCAGCCACGACAGAACCACAGTATATCTCTGGGGATCAGCCAAAGATTGTAAGTAACTCTTCCGTTTATCAAGATCTACGGTCTTCATTTACTCCATCTCGATCAGCATCTTCGACGTATTCGTATTTATTGGTCGGAATGGTTTTCGAATATAAATTCGATCCCGGTCTTCCCGTACCAATATCGTTGGGCCAGATTTTGATAGTCGGTTATTTAACTATCAAAATAAACAAACATAAAAGTAAAACAGATCCATTGGTTCAGAACACAGCGTCACTTGGCCAATAAGATAACATAGTATTCTCAAATCATTTTATTCCCTTTTCTTAAGGCATCTCATTATGTATATTTCTAAACACTTCAAATAATGTTTCACTACTATTTTCTCAAAATCAATTACTTCTTACATCTTCCTTATTACAATTAATACCATCCTTCAATAATCCTGAAGTCGTTCAAGTTGGGGTATTTTAATTACCTCTCAGACCTTGATCAACAACACTCTTATCTTAAGGTAAATATGAATTGTAATTCATAATCTCATATTCATTCCGATATCAGAAATTTCCATTTCACTATTTCATTTAATATATGGTTTTTTTATAAATCTTCTCATCTTGGAAATCTTCCTTCCAAATTTATCACTAATATATTGATTTAGTAAATGATAAATAAAATATCCATATTTAAACTTTAACTTCTTTAAATCATTACAAATCCCATTACTCGATCCTTTTCTCAATTCAATTACAAGAATCCATTTATTCCTTCTGGGAAATCTTATTTCAAACTCGCTTATTTCACTTAATGTCATTATAAAGCAGCGTTAATCTAAAATTAACGTTTTAACTTTCGATCCCTTTTTATATACTTGTTTGCACAACTTTGGTTTAATACAAACCCCTTTCGCCTCGATTTCCTTTCTTAATTCAAACAGTTATCTTAGGCTTATCGCCTTTGCTTAGAAATCTCTTTTATAACTTAATTTACCAAATCTGGTTTAGAATATAAAGCCGTTCACTCTTCTTTTTGAAATCTAATCATAATTCATTATAACTACGATTACTTAAATAAACAATTAACTTAATCGTTAACTTAGATAAATATCAAATTTCCTTTTTCTTATTAAGTCAAACACCCTTTGCTAAAGTCATTTTATTGGATAAATCTGCTCAAATTTATTTAACTTAATAATCAACTGTCGTTATAACAATTTGCTTGGTCGACTTTAACATAAGATAAATTTGTTGATCAATTCTACTCATCTTTTCATTTAAACTAATAAATAATATTATTAATTTAAATAATCTATTTCAGAATAATCTTACTTTAAGTGTTACTTTAAAACAGTTAACGATCGTTTCACACTTGCTTACAAATCTTCTTAATACAAGAATTAGCTCTATAAAAGATAAAGCACGTGCTTCGCACACGGTCGATCTTGGTGTCAAAATGGTGATTGTTGGTTAAACCAACAATATACAAATAGAATTGGGTTATTTCTTTTATTTGTAAACTTCATTTAAAAATAATAGATTTAAAAATCTATATTCAATTATAAAATAAATTACTTCATTTTTACCGATGCACCTGACGGTAAATCAATCTTTATAAAACAGTTTTTATTTTGGCCATCTGCTATAAATTTCTCAACCAATATCGCACATCGGTTAATAACCGAATAAATGTTGAATTTAGATTCAACAAACCACCACTAAGTCAATAACCCAATCATGTCGGTTAAACAGTTCATATAAGGATCATATGCAAACAAACAATCAGTTCATCTAATAGCGGTCAACTAAAATAATCATTCAGGCATCCAATTCAATTTAAATACGTTTATATTGTTATAAACGTAACCATCAAGGTAAGTTACCTTGTTTGGAAAACCATCGTTTAAAATAACGATGTCATTTCATTTAAATTAAACAACCGTTTAATTTAAACAGTATAGCGAATAACTAAACAACCATTAAATCAACCAAATCAACTAGCAATCATAGCTCCCAAGCAATAAACCCGATTTATAAAAATTATAATGGGATAACTAAGTGAGTTTAACTCACCTAGATTTCCATTCGTTGTCGGAACGGCTTGTCTCAGTTACTTTCAACTCAGTCCAAATCAGTTCCAAACCGTTACGCTTGTCAGTGCGGTTCCAGCGCTCCTTGTCTGATCTGGTTCTGTTAACATATGAACACGATACATTTTACGATCACGTTTTTAATTTAAATTCATAAAACTTTAAATCAATATTTATTTTTCGCTAATTATACGCTAATTGTAAAATATAACCTATCAGGAACGTGAAATAATCTATTCGGCAAGACATAGTTTCTTTCCGCCTTCCATTTGAACCCATATATTATAAAATATACGTATGGTATAAAATTAGTCACTTTTAAATTAATGATTAGGCAATATATATCCTTACTTAACTACTGTCAATTGTTCATTTCATGGTTGTAAACAAATCACGTTATATAAACCAACCTATATATATAAAAATGTTAAAACGTTGGTATCATTATTATATAAAGATTAGGCATACTTAATAACCTTTTGTACCTACCTTCCATTCTCTTTCGAACTGAACCTCAGCTCCTCTAATTGACGTCCATGCTGCATGAAAAAAAACCCATCAACAAATCTCGGCCCACGATCACTTACCAACCCGCACCCATTATATACTTTCATCCCCAAACACCTGCTAACGCAAAGCTCAAAATCTCAAGTCCCCATCGCTGAAACTCCTCCCCCCAGCTTCATTTCGAAAAATACCTACCTGCTCTAATTTCCACACGCTCCTCATCACATTGAATGCACCCATTTTACTCCCCCATGCAGACAACATCCACACCTCATCTCATGCTGCTCCTTACTCCCCAACGCATGCAGTTTGTTTCTTTCCTTTCCCTTTTTTTTTTTTGAAGTATATTCTGGTCGGCTTTATTGAAGAGAACAAATGGAGAGGTTGGTCTCATTTATTCTGCTGGAAAATGGAATGGGTACTGAGTAAGCCTGTACCTATATATATATGCGATAATGGTTTGGGCAGCAAGTAATTCAGGGTACAGAGTGGTACATGGTAGGCCTAGGTAGGGGCTTAGGCTTGGTCGGCACGTTTGGAAAAAGGTGAAAAGAAAACACAAGGGTTTGGGGTTGCAGCTTGTACGTCATGTATGTATAGGCCTACTAGTTTCAGCATGTAGCATGTGCACTTCAAATAAATATTCAAATAAATATACACGTGAAGGACTTTCTTAGGTTAGATATAGGCAGCGTTAGGGTGGCTCTCTCACTTTGCTTTGAAGTAAATCTTTCCCAATCAAACTGGCGTGACACCTCTTAGAGTAGGTGATCAGGTACTTCTCTTTATTCTTAGAGCGTATGTGGTTTTTATTAATATTATAATATGTACGAAACTTCGTCGTGGAGAAATCGTGTTAAAAACCACTATGAACGATTTCTGTTTTCTGATAAAAAAGCAAATCTTGGTGTAAAAAGGTATTCCGAACCGAATGGGACAAGTTTCGTCGAAATCCGAGGTCGTATGAAAAAATTTCCCTTATAAAACCGGAAATCAACACGCGTTTAAATTTTCCACGATTACCAGATAAATCAAATCAACTTGAAACTTTGAAATCTTAAAATAATTTTTCAATACGAACCCAATGGCACTAGTTTCGTCGCATTCTGAGACTGTTTCCCCGGTAGGCTACTTTTATGCGCACCGAAATGGCCTTTTTGGCGCCAAATTACCCGGTCTCTAAAAATAACAAACTATATGTCTATCCTGACTCTAATCGATGATACGAACTCAACGGAACTGGTTTCGTGGCCTAATTCGATCGTCTGTTCAAGTTATACTCAAATAACTCTTATTTAAATTAAATTACGCGCTATAGAAATTAAATGGCGTTTACGGCTACCATGGTCATATACGACATCGGTTTGCCATGCCATTCAACACCGTACAAAAATTTAATGATACGATTCTAATGAAACTGATTTTGTTGAAATCTGAGTCCGTTTGCAAAACGGATATTTTAACTTGTATATTTTAATAACGATTTCCATAGCGACTATTTCAAAATTTGATTTGGCCATAATCAACAAACTATAACATGAAATCTGAATTTCTCTCTTTCATATGAAAATTATAATCAATACGGTTCTAACGTTTCTCGTTTCATAGAAATCCGACTTATATCGGATCCTGTATTCTCAGTTGAAGTTGAAAACTCAATATTACGAACTACCGCGCCATTTCGAGTTCGTTTTATATTAAATATAAATATAAACGTTCAAGCGTCGTTTAAATAAACGAATTCAATATTAATTCCATTAATATTCAAATAAAATATTTAAACCACTTTAAATATTCGAATTCAAACAACTGGAAAACCTGGGTCGTTACAGTAGTATCGATAATAGATAATCCGTACTTCGATAAAGTATCGAACTCTGCAATATATTCCGAGACTGCCCTACCATTCTGTTTAAGCTCCGAAAACTTCCTAAACAACTCTGACTTCTGGGCAGCTGGGATAAACTTGTCACTGAATAGGGCCTTAAACTGATCCCAAGTAACTTGATCCTCAAGGGTATCTGCTTTAATAGCGTTCCACCAACTCAGAGCTCGTCCTTGCAGCTGGAGGGATGCTAGCTTTCTCTTCATTACGTCTCTGATTCCCAGAGCCTCGAAGATATGCTCACAACTATCAAGCCAATCCTGAACCTCTGTATCCGATTTCGCTACATGGAACGGCTTCCCACCAAGACTAGTGTAGTCCTTACAGAGCTTGGTGAAATCGGCCCTAGGCGCCTGCACCGCTGCACCACCACCATTTGCAGCATTAGGAGCTTCCCTCTGAACATCCCTAAGCATCTCTCTCATGAAGTCAGTGAACATCATCCTCATATCAGGAGCATTCCTATTATTGGCTCCTGAACTAGTGTTCCTCGTATATCGGCTCATTGTTCAATCTGTAAGGAGAAAACGATTAACCATCTCTTCAGTGATGCTAGTGCAGTGCGACTCTAACCTCAGATATACTAATAGTATACTTATAGCTTTTGAAAACCAAAATATCAAAAATACACGCTCTTATATACGTACTATCTCTCCTTGGTGTCTTTCCCTAGGTTAACTACGCAACTTAGAGCTCTGATACCAAGTGTGACGACCCGTCCTGCACCAGCCGACATTTCCAATGAAATGCACTGTGCCAACGTCCAACCAGCACGAGACGATCATCAAAAGAAAGGAAAAGGAAGGAATTTGAAACTATGTATCATCAAAGAACCTGTAGTATATCTCTCAGCTCATGGGACAAAATATAATAATAACATATCTTGATATAAAACCGGCGAGACAGTGCATAAGCTGAAAACTAAACCACCATGGCAGCGGAAAGATTCAAAATACAACTTATGATCAAAACCATCATTATTACAACTTTTAAAACTCTCTCTAAAGTAAAATAGGAAGGTACACTACTAATGCCCAAAGTAGTGACCAGCAACAACACAGGGAGAATATATGGGAACGATACGTGTAAGCCTCCTACTAGTCTTCAGACAGCTACTCATGCATGAACAATTAACCTGTCTCTAGTCTGCTCATTTAAGAGTACCCAGAGCAATAAGAAGAGACATAAAACTATGGGTCAGACAAAAGTCTGGTATGAGCGATAAGCAGCAAAAACAGAACAATAATAGGTGTACATAACCATACCTGAACCTGGACTTGCAACCAAAGAGTTAGCACAACAGGATGTACAATACTCTAAGGTGACACGAACACATGGTGTGAAATTAATGGGGAGGGGGTGTGCATGTCATGGTGATAGAAAACATCAAACATAGCAATCATCCTCACATCTCTCACTCAGTGCGTAAAGTATACGATATCTACCACTTTGATCAACCAATTCTTTGTTACGATCACTCTGCCGCATGGATTCATGACGGCTCCACTGCACTGATCCGTAACAACTAATACTTTGCATGTCGACTCTGCCCCATGGAGTCATGACAACTCCACTGCACTGGCTCATAGCCCTGCTACGATCACTTTGCCTCATGGAGTCATGACAACTCCACTGCAATGATCCATAGCCAATATCCGTCTCTCAGTGGCGAGTCAAAGCTATAGATATCGATGACCCCTTTGCATACGTCTTGCAGCAAAGTCCAACTCATGAAGTTAACTCGTTGGTTCCCATCTGGATCCTGATTTCTAACTTTTCACTTGGACTTCCTTTGCATCTCGGGTTTTGGTCGAATTGGAGTTGGTCTTCATAAGAGTCGTCGCATAATAGTAATAGAGGTTCCAACCCGGTTCGGTTCGATCTGCTTCGGTAGGTTCGATTCGAGTACATCGTCCCTAGGCTTCCCATTCGATTCTGTGTTCCACTTCAGGTCAGTTCGGTTCAGTCGTCTCACTCCGGTTCGGTTTGGGTGGTGCTCTAGCCTTGGTTCGGTTCTGCGCTCCTTTGCCTCTAGATCCTGGTTCGATCCCGCTCCCTATCTCTAATCCGATCCGATCCCCGTGCCAACCTCCGGTCCGATCCTCATGCCAACCTCCGGTCCGATCCCAATTCCAATTTAATGTAGGTGGCCTTCCTTTTTTCCGTGCACAAAACTTTCCATTACTCCGGTTCAGTTCAGATATGTCCGATCCGATCCCCTATCCCGATCCGATCCGGAATCCTCGTAGTTTTCCAGCAAGCTATTTACACCATACAACGGCGTTTTCGACCAATCTAACTTCACTAAGCAACCACAAAACATTCCAAACAGTAATAACAACAAAGGGAATCGACAGTAAACACCAAAACATCAATCTAACATGTTAATATGGATCAAACATACCCAAAACCCATAGTTTTCCCCTTAATCATGTTTAACCATAACTAACGATAGGATTAGCAAAACATATCCAAATTAACCCAAATTTCTATCAGAGCCCTAAAATAATATTTAAGAATTTTTACATATTTTTCCAGAATTTTAACATGCATAATTTCTCTAATTAACACTAATCACCCCTAATTAGCCATAGTTAGTGAAAAACAATTCAAATCACTCACCTTAGCCACAAATGAATTATAGATCTGAACTTTTCTACTGTTTTGGGTCGAATTCCTATGCAACACAGCAGTTCCAACTCTGATTTGGTATTGATTTGCCTTGATTTGATGTTGATTAGGCTAATATATGCTTAAACGATGATTTGGGGGTGATTTAGAAGGTGGAGGCCATTGTTAGGATTGAAGATAGGTAAGTGACGGCTCAGAAAATGAAAAATAAATCGTTTTCTAACTGATTTCAGCCTCCCCATAACCCTAATCCCGAAATGAGTTATGGGCCTAACTGCTAATCACCCTAATTAGGCCCGGTTAAGCTGTTTTTCACCTTCCAAACCTTATTTCCGTCATATCTCCCAAATGGTAAGTCCGTTTGATCAATGTGACCACTCTACGGAAAGGTAAACCATCATCTGAATCCAATGGAAGTGATTTCAGGTCAAAACCCCTTACCAATCAAAAGTTATAGGCGAAAAAAAATTCGCTAAGGGAAAAATGGTTATTTAAAAATCGACAAAAATCGTGAACATGGAAAATGACCCCAATAATCGTTCCCCAAAGTTACACGACCATACAACCTCGTACGAAAATGAAATAAATATTCTACGACCCTCTAATGCATAGATTGTGGGTCGTTACAAATTGTATCAAAACTCATCTGATATTATAATAGTGTCTAAATCAAACGAATAGCAATCTAGCAGAACACTTGCATCTCACGCTCTACGTATACAGTTTACAATCAAAACCGTGAGCGCTTATTGGATAATGGATTTTCAACTATGACAAGGTATGGAACCACCTTCTGATAGTATATCTCTAGAGAGGAATTCTTTTGGTTTAACAAAAACATCTTGCAAACCGACCACACATGACCAACCACTCATTTTGCTTGAGTGTATCAAATGTATTATCACGAACGGTTGGGTGCGAGTCACCGTTTCTCGAAATGGGACAACATCGATAGAATAAAGAAGCAAGTGAACTTTCTTTAGATAGGTGATAATGCACCCTAATGGGAGCGGCCCACATAACCATATTGCTTGCCTGATTTTTGTCATTTCCTGGTTGTGAAGCTTGAAGCCACCCTTAGATATAACACATCTTCATTCACTTTAAATGCCACATCATCAAACCTTCCAAATCACAAATTGATTTCCCAAAAAATACCATGGGTATATAGCTAAGATAAACGAATTCCTTTAACACCAAATGTAATTAAGTTTGAATAAATCAACTTACGTAATTAATTAGGCATAGTCTGTCAGACATTATCGTCCATACAAGTTGTCATAGGACTAGACAAACCATAGGCACTATCCTGTAAATCCATCTTAGGCAGTTTCTACCTAGGATTGACAGAACGACCCTTGTATAAACTCCGTCTTCAAGGTCTTCGATAATCTCTGACTCGGAACGTATAAATCGAATCGGAGTGGAATTTAAATTTCGAACTCTTCAAAAACGATAATCGATAAGGAAAAGGTTCAGATTTGATAGTCGGTTATTTTACTATCAAATAAATAATAAAATAAACAAATTTATTTCATTGGATCTGCTAAGCCTTATTTAATTAATTTTTAATTATATAGATTCAAATATCAACTTATTTGTATACTTATTATAAACATAAGTATAATTTAACTTAGAAATTTTTTATTATTAATCTTACGTGATAATCTCACTCTTGAATATATATTTCTTAGCTGAAGATGATATTCAACTCTAACACTCATTTCGAACACAAACTAATACGATCTATCAAATGATAGTGAAATCCTTCAAGTTAGGGTATTTTAATTACCTCTCAGACCTTGAGTTGAAATTATTCTTAATGTTAAGGTAACGTTTGATTTTCCAACTGGGCAGTTGAAGTTAGCGTCTGCGTCGGACGCGTCAGACGCGTCAACAGTGGGACCCACGCATTTGCCCCTTCCAGCTGAACGGCTGAAAAGTTAGCTTTTGCGTTGGATGCGTCAGACGCGTCCGATGCACGTTCGACGCGACAAATATTTTCTGCCCCTTCCCTTTCCCCTCTCCCTATATATATTCCACCCATATCAACACTACATCACCATACTGTTTGTCCATTTTCCTCTAGTTCTTCAACCAATTATGGCAGATAGTGACGAATCTGATACTGAAGATTTGCAAGATGTGGTAGATATTATAGAAGTTATGGCTAATCAAACACGAGAAAGGAGAAGAATACACAATTCCTTAAGTTCCGGCCTCGCTTGGGTTCATGAAATACTAGCAGGACACGCAGATCATTGTCATAGCAATTTTCGAATGAAGCGATTATGTTTCAGATCCTTGTGTGAACGGTTAGTAAATTATGGGTTGGAGCGCTCAATGCACATAACGGTCAAAGAAATGGTGGCTGTATTCCTATATACTATTGCATTGGCCCTCCCTACAAGGCAGGTAGCTGAGCGGTTTCAACGATCAAATGGTACGATTAATGTTATTTTTCATAAAGTTTTGGATTCAGTTCTTTTATTGGCAGTTGATATTATTAGACCGACCGATTCCCATTTTAACCGAATCCCAGAAAAAATTCGTTCTTCACCTCGATATTATCCTTTCTTTAAAAACTATATTGGGGCTATTGATGGGACACATGTGATGGCTCACGAGGGTCAAGAAGATATGCAACGTTTTGTAGGGCGAAAAGGATCTGTTACACAAAATATTATGGTTGTTTGTGCGTTTAATTTAACTTTTACTTTTGTAAGAGCGGGATGGGAAGGAACTGCGCACGACGCCAAAGTATTTCGGGAAGCTATAAATAATCCGGATCTTAATTTCCCTCATCTTCCAACTGGACAATATTATTTAGTGGATTCAGGATATCCACTAATGGAAGGATATATAACTCTTTACCGATCCGTAAGGTATCATATACCAGGCTTTAATGGCACACGAAATGAAACGAAGTCAGAAAATGAAATTTTCAACTACTATCACTCTTGTTTGCATATGGCTATTGAAAGAACATTTGGTATCTAGAAGAAAAAATTTGCCATCTTACGTAACATGCAGACGTATCCATATCATGTTCAAGTACAAATTGTTACTACAACAATGGCTATTCACAACTACATCAGAAAATACAACGCTGGCGATCCAGATTTTATGCCGTATGATGATGACCCTGATTTAGTGCCACACGAATACCTCGAAGAATATTACAGTATATCAAATCGCGGAAACAGAGATCGAGAACCCGTTCAAAGAACCAAAACAACAGCCACCATGGCGATAGTACGAGACAATATACGAAACGAACTAGTTGCTGTGTGAATGCATTAAGAAGTTTCGTTGTATTATGTATTTTATATTTGCATTTTAAATTCTGCAATTTGTATTCCGCAATTATGTATTTTTATTTCTATGATTTGAATTCTGCAATTTGTATTATGCATTCTACTATTCTGTTCAACAATAAACACACACAAACACAAACACAAACAATTAAAAATATATATAAAAAAACAATAAAATAATAACTCTGCCCCTTTCGTAAAAAGAACACATTCCCCGTTCCCAACAATTCCCCTTCAAATGCCCCTTCCAAATGCAATTTGGAAGGGGCATTTGAAGGGGAATTGTTGGGAACGGGGAATGAGTTCTATTTACGAAAGGGGCATTTTGGAAGGGGCAGAGTTATTATTTTATTGTTTTTTATATTTTTTTAATTGTTTTTGTTTGTGTGTGTTTATTGTTGAATAGAATAGTAGAACGCAGAATACAAATTGCAGAATACAAAAATTACTGAATGCCTCTTGCAGAATTTAAATTACAGATTACAAAAGCCAGTACAACGCATTACAACATCATTTAAAAAAACATCACAACACAATCACAAACCACAACACATTCAGAAAATAAAACAACACAACTACAACACCCACATAAAAGAAAACATCACATCTTTCCAGCCCTCAGCTGCGTAACAAAATGAATAACACAAGCCCTAAGCTGTTCGGGCATGCCAAGCAGATAATAAAATAGGTTGTGGCCCAATCTGTCATGTGTAGACATAATAACCGACAACTCCCAATCCTGATAGTCATCCTCCTCACGGCGTACAGACATGCATAAATCGATAAGCTCGTCTCGGTCCATGCGCGAAGGAGCTGAACGAGAAGGGCCAGCACCAGACCTGACCGGCCTACGAGTCAGATGACTCGAGATCTCCACATTATCGCCACGAATGATATCGCCAAAGAGCCGAGCCTCTTGCAGATGAACTGGTGGAGCCTCCGAAATTGCGTAATGACATCTATCGGTACGGATGCATCCTGCAAACATGGAGTCCGACTCCATGAATCGTGCCGGAGACCCACTCTTGAACTTGTGCATCGGTATTGGCACCGTCTCCCACCAATTATCTGTTCCTGTGATGGTATCCAATTGCTCGTCCCATCCCCCTCCACCAAACTGTAGCAGTCTGTTCCACGGAGCCCAATCTCTTTTCATGTTGTCAAACTTGTTCTTCATTTGACCAGCGTTGTAGTCCAACCCGGTCCGCTCGTTAAATGCCTGTGCAATCACCTGGTACCATCCCCCAACATTTTGTGCATGGGAACTGAGATGTTCCATGCACACATCGATGAAAGTGTTCGTCGTATCGTTGTTCCATTCGGCAATGGAACGAGTAGACGAAGACTGACTTGCGGCCATTCTGGAAAAGAAAAAACTGAAATCATTATGAATAAAATATATATGGGAGTAAAGAAGAAAAAAAAATACAAATATAAAAGCAAATACCTGAGAAGATCGACGAGTAGACGGTGATTGGAGCTGAAATTTTCGGATTTGTTGCTGTCTTGGTGATGGAAGGGGAATGAAATGGATGAAATATATAGGGAGAGGGAAAGGAATCGGATGTTCTGGAAATTTTGTGGTGTCAGACGTGCATCTGACGTGTCGGACGCGTCGGATGCGAAAGCAACCTTTTCAACCGTTCGTCTTGAAGGAGCAAAAGTGTAGGACCCACCTTGGACGCGTCGGACGCGTCCGACGCTTCCGACGTAGACGCGAACATTATTTGCCCAGTTAACAAATCAAACGCTACCTAAGACTCATAGAAGTTCGATATCCAAAATATCTCCCAAACAAGAATTGGTAATTTTAGGGTCCGTTTGATTTTGAACAGGAAGGGGCATTTTAAAGGGGCATTATTGGGAACGGGGAATGTGTTCTTTTTACGAAAGGGGCATTTTAGAAGGGCCAGAGTTATTATTTTATTGTTTTTTTATATATTTTTTTAATTGTTTGTGTTTGTGTGTGTTTATTGTTGAACATAATAGTAGAACGTAGAATACAAATTGCAGAATACCAAAATTACGGAATGCCTCTTGCAGAATTTAAATGGCAGATTACAAAAGCCAGTACAACGCATTACAACACCATTTAAAAAAACATCACAACACAATCACAAACCACAACACATTCAGAAAATAAAACAACATAACTACAACACCCATATAAAAGAAAACATCACATCTTTCCAGCCCTCAGCTGCGTAACAAAATGAATAACACAAGCCCTAAGCTGTTCAGGCTTGCCAAGCAGAGAATAAAATGGGTTGTGGCCCAATCTGTCATGTGTAGACATAAAAACCGACACCTCCCAATCTTGATAGTCATCTTCCTTATGGCGTACAAACATGTATAAATCGATAAGCTCGTCTCGGTCCATGCGCGAAGGAGCTGAACGAGAAGGGCCAGCACTAGACCTGACCGGCCTACGAGTCAAATGACTCAAGATCTCCACATTATCTCCACGAATGATATCGCCAAAGAGCTGAGCCTCTTGCAGATGAACTGGTGGAGCATCCAGAATTGCATACTGACTTCATCGGTACAGATGTGCAAACATGGAGTCCAACTCCCTGAATCGTGCCGGAGACCCACTCTTGAACTTGCACATCGTTATTGCCACCGTCGCCCACTAATCATCCATTCCTATGACGGTATCCAATTGCTCGTCCCATCCCCCTCCACCAACTGTAGCAGTATGTTCCACGGAGCCCAATCCCTTTTCATGTTGTCAAACTTGTTCTTCATTTGACCAGCGTTGTAGCCCAACTCAGTCCGCTCGTTAAACGCCTGTGCAATCACCTGGTACCATCCTCCAACATTATGTGCACGGGAACTGAGATGTTCCATGCACACATCGATGAAAGTGTTCGTCGTATCGTTGCTCCATTCGGCAATGGAACGAGTAGATGAAGATTGACTTGCGGCCATTCTGGAAAAGAAAAAACTGAAATCATTACGAATAAAATATATATGGGAGTAAAGAAGCAAAAAAATACAAATATAAAAGCAAAAACCTGAGAAGATCGATGAGTAGACGGTGATTGGAGCTGAAATTTTCGGATTTGGTGTTGTTTTGGTGTTGGAAGGGAATGAAATGGACGAAATATATAGGGAGAGGGAAAGGAATCGGGAAATTTCGTGGTGTCAGACATGCGTCCGACGCGTCGGACACGTCGGACGCGAAAGCCACCTTTTCAACTGTTCGTCTTAAAGGGGAAAAAGTGTGGGACCCACCTTGGATGCGTCGGAGGCGGCCGACGCAGACGCGAACATTAACTGCCCAGTTAACAAATCAAATGCTACCTTAGTTGATTTCCAAACCTTAAACAATTTCAAAACAACGTTGTTGTTTTGAAACATTTATTAAGTTAACTTAATTAAGTATTAAATCAGGTACTTTAAACCAAATAATCGACTTAATTTCCTTATCCTTTGATAATTATATTATTTTAAACTTACTTAATTAAGAAATTAATTAAATTAAAACATTATCTTGGATAATTTATCCAAATTTAACTTCCCTATTTAACCGCACCATCAACTTACCAAAAACTTTTAATTAAACATTAATTAACTTTTCATAATTCATTTTAAAAAACAAACAGTTTAAATGATTACAACTAATCTCCCCTTTTTAAATTAATAATGTAATTAATTTAAATAGTAAATTAGTTTAAAGGAATATCTTTATGTTAATTTTTAAATAAAAGTCACAACTTTCAGAATTTAGAGAGAATAACAAGCGTATTTTTTCCAGCCAACTCAATCATTTCCCTTCGTATCCATCGTCGCCTTCATAGCAGCCCCCATAAGCCACTACCGCCTCAAGCCTAGCTACTGCTTTCCAAGCTGCTACCACCTCTTCAAGCCACCACCTTCGCCTTAACCTCCACTTCACTTCCATCGCCGACCTCATACCCTAGCCGTCATCCAACTGATCAACGCCTGAAGTCGTCGTCGTTCAAGCAAACGCCATCCATGCCACTCTCTAGTCGAAGTTTAATCGAATTGAATATTCCATTTTCTACATTGATTTCTCCAAAATTGACAGTGTGCCCTAATCGCCATTGCCTAACTGAGCCGTCGTCACCCAGCTACCATCGTCCAACCTCTCTTTCGCCGTTAACTGCATCGTCTACTTTATAACAACATAAAAATGTAAAATTCGACTATCTGTGCAATATATTTTATAGAAGTTTAAAAATACAATTGTAACACCCCGCATTTTTTTCAATATAATTAAAAATTAAAATAAAATATATGAAAATATTCTTAGATAGGTAGATAATGGTGATTCATAAGAAGAATTAATTAATACATGGAGGAGAAGAAAAATTAGTTCGATAACGGTGTGTGTAACGAAAAAGATAGTAAAATAAGGATAATTAATTTAAGAATCAGGAATTTGGTAAAATGGACATCACCATTGCGTTCCTCTCGAAATTCTGCATGAAATAGAGTCCAAGTTTTCGAAAATCGGAGTCCGTATGACCAAATTATGGCCAAAACAAGATTCAGCAGACTTTCAGGCAGACTGACCCCAGGTCGACTGTAGTGTCGACTGCATAGTCGACCTGCCCCCCCCCCCCTAGGTCGAAGGTAGTGTCTACCTCCCCCCTATATAGGTCGACCTGGTCGGCCTGGTGTGGCTCAGAACCCATTTTTGTGGACCGGGATGAGTTTTGATTGTCCGGATCAGTTTTAGGGTTAATCCGATTGCTGAAATGAGTTGCTACACCTATAAAAACAACCTAAGACCTAGACAAACTCACACAAATCATTCTTACACCGTTATGCTGCTGAAATCCCTCTTGGTCATGGCTGCCGTCTCTAATCTTCTTCTTAAGCTCTCATACGCAATCCAATGCAAAGATGAAGACATCTACAATGATTCAAGGAGATGAATCAACAACGCTACAACGTTTCTACATCGATTTCAGTTCTTAAATTCGCTAGCCATGCTATGTAAGTTCTAGTTACTTCCCATATTAAAATGCTTAATTATAATATGGCTATGGAATAAAGTGTAATTGGATGTAAGCATGTTTATCAATTCATATCTATTTCTGTTTACCTTTGAACCTTGAGTTTTGAGACTTGTTCATCTCTATTCTTATGTCTAGTTCGTGCTCTATTCAGTCCGTGGTAAATCAGTTTCTTGGATTCATGTTGATATTATTATCAAGATCTAATCTTTATGCCTATCATGATGATTTATGTTGTTTTCTCTCTGATCTTGTTTTTATTGCAAATTCTACCTTTCCCCTATTTATTTTCTTTTGATGAACCTAGATCAACTTCGGATCTAGGCCTAAACCACGATTTTGCGTACGATTGAATACGGGGGAAAAGTATGGGAATATTACCTATTTGGATATATGTGATTGGTGGAATTGATGGCATAACATGAAAATTGGATATATGGGTATTATTGCCATTAATATGAAATTCGATAATTGGGTATTGCCATTAAAATGGTAATTGCAAGAATTGGGATTGGCATATGTAATTTGGCTAGAACTTGATAGGTGTAAATTAGCATAAATTTAGCATACATATAAAATGGCATGAACTGAACGTATGTAAATTTGGTATGAATTAGGCATATGTAAAACGGACATGTAGTCTAGAACTTGGGCATATGTTAATTATGTGAGATTTGTAGTTGAAACACATATGATAATTTATGTCTTGAAAAGGGGCTAATATGAACACGCCTAAATAGGTTTTGGGTAGTTGGCATGTAATAGCCTTAAAGGAAGGAAAAATATAAATTGAGATAGGTTGCCTTTAATGGCATAAGGTAAATTGTGGTAAAATTGGTATGATTTTGCATACCATTAATTGATGAACATAATTGAGTCAATTATGGACATCGTTAAATTAGGAATTAATTAATAATTTGAATAGGGAAATTATTAAGACTGGGGTAAAAGATTATAAGTGATAATCAATGCTTAGGTCACGAGGTTGGACTCATTTGTGACGTAAAACTGCCCGGACCCGCCCGACGAATCCAGTAGTCACAAATGGTAGCCCAATGTGAGAGGTCCTAGGCCCAAATTAAAAGCATAAAAGTAGTAAAGACACGAGGTTAGACTCTTTTATGGTGTAAGACTGCCCGGACCCGCCCGACGAATCCAGCTGCCATAAATGTCAGTCTAATGTGAGAGGTCTTTATAAGGTTACGGCCTTAATGAATTAAGAAATACTTAATCAGATAAACATGTGGTGGGACATGGGGGTTAAGTGGGTGACATGTGTGTGACATGTGGAAATACGAATAGTAATACTTAACCAAAATAACATGGTAATTAGACCACTGGGTAGGGTTAAGTAAACTAAGGACACTTAACCAATAAGTTATGAATGGGTGAGTTAAGTAATATGACCAGGCTAATGACACTTAACTGTTATGACATGAATGGTTGAGTTAAGTAAATCTTAATTAATGCCTAAGTGGGAATGATAACTCATGGAATAAAGTAAGTTAGGCGGAACAATAGATAAGACGAGATAACTTACGTAATAAGGAAAGATGTGCTTCATTTAGATTAAGAAATATGAAAAGACAAGAATGAATTTACAATTGAAGGCAACATAAGTTATATTATAAGAAGGAACAAAACATTGGTTAGGTTGGATAATACTCTGAGTACCAATCTAATGTTGATTCCGGTCTTCGGGGTTGGTATTTAGGGAATTATTCTCTCTCTCCAGTGTGTTTGTAAGTTAAGGGGTACTTGGTTGTAAAGATTGAATAAGAACATGTTATTGTACCATAATGGGGGTTAATGTATGAATCATAGGAATAACATGTTGTGGGCTTATTAATGGACTTAATATAGTGCAAGTTAAGAATTGAATTAATAAGCAAAGTTGAAGGTTGGTATGAATGGAAATAACCAAGTTAAATGATAAGACTAATGAGGTAGCACAAGCGCATAATTAATGGATAGACATAGGGTCTAATGGCAGATAAAGCCAAGGCGCTTGGTAAAACCCAGATGTTGGGGGTAATATGAATGACATGTAAAATATAACCTATAAGCACTTAACCAAGATAAAGCTTGTATTAAGACATGAGGATGATGTAGGTGTTAAGTGGAGGACATGGGTAACATGTAAGACATAACTAGTGTATACTTAACCAAAATTTAAGCATGTAAGTGGACATGAATAAGAAGGGGTTAAGTAAGAATTACTAGAGGGGACCAAGCATAGGTGGGAAGCTTGTGTCGAGGAAAGGGGGCCCATTTCAACCAGTAACCCAAACGTATCTTTGTGGGCTCGACCCAAGTCGAGGACGGGACATGCATACTGGGCTTGACTATAAGAGGCCAAACGGAGTAGCGGTGGCAACGTAAGTCCAACGGGTTTCATATGCGTGTGTGGACCCAGGCTGGTAGGTAAGACATTGTTGCATCGTGTAGGTATAAGTCGTGCATCTCCGTTGTATCGGGTTGCCACTTTGGGGAATGATACACCCCACTGTGGGGCCAACACGGGTATCTACGAGTTAGGGAGCCGATCGCATGGGGATTGGTGGGTACACCTAGTGGAGATAGGGGCAGGCGGCACCTATGTAGTCAGCTAGGGGTACATAAGACTAGTATTATGATTTCTAAGTAGTGGGTGGGATCACCTTATTATATAACACGGGCTACTAGTTGGGACACTAGTAGGGGGTAAGGATCCTTGTTACATAGGACACTAGTTGGAGTACTAGTAAGAATACAGATCATTCCTTGCAAGACACTTGTGAGGATGCTAGTTAGGTGGTGCAGAGCAAATAGATATCACAGAAATCTTTTAATGGCGAAGAAGAGGAATCGTGATATGCTTGATAGGAATCTTACGAAATTATACTTAGTTTATCTTGAATGGGAACCTTGCGATGTTACTTGACAAAGATCACATCATGTTATCCTTAGTTATCTTGCCTGTTGCTTATCTTGTCATCATGCTTATGTTTACTTTCAATTTACTCATGCCATATTATCTTTACCTATTTTTGTGCTGGAAGTCACTAGGACTTACTCAGTCTTTATGACTGACCCGTTTTGTTTCGCCTCTTTTTCTTCCGTCCTCCCCCCCCCCCCCCCAAGGTTCACAGGGTGCTGAGTTCGGATCTTACCAAGCTCCAAGGCTCTTTCATGTATGGCTTGGATTTCTCTTGGCTATGGCTTGCTTTGCTTTATTGGGGAATTCTACAGTTTGTTTTTATGCTTCTTTGTTTTTGAGCAAGACAGATATTTTAACTATGTAATTGGCTATTGGAAGTTGATGGGCTTTTCTTGTAAACACTTATATTTAATAAATGATTTGAAGTACTTCCACTTTACTTTCCACTGTTTTATATATGTCTATCTTGTAATATTTCTGTTCCAGTACCTGCTCCATTGAAGTTAAGGCATTCCCTTTGTGAGTGACCTTAACGGATGTGGGGTGTTACATTTGGTATCAGAGCAGAAGGTTACCAGACTGGGCAAAAGTTTTCAAAAACCTTCTGAAACTAGTTTTCAAAACGTTTACAAAGAAGAAAATTTTCAAGAAAACTTTGTTTTGATTAAAAGGCATATTCCCCAAAGCCATATGCACTATCTTTTGATTCTCTCTTGAAATCTCTTCTCTCTCTTTTCACCATAGTTTCGTAGGCATCCGACATATGTCAGAGGGCAAAGAAGTGCCTAACCTCCATCTGTAGCCGCAGTAGTTCCATCTGCGTCTAATCTTATTTCAAGCTGTGTAGAGTTGTCGTGCGTTGGATGTAGCTTTCGGGAGACTTGGTAACAAGCTATACAAGGATAGTAAGAAAGAGGAAAAAGGTGAAAGGAAAGAGGCCAAAGTGAAAGCATAGTAAAACCTATGACAAGAGAGTATCTTTAGTTTGGTGAGAAGGGACGTGTAGTTAAGTATTGTAGGACAAGGACAAGGGCAAATGACAAGATCGTCGAGAGGGAAATTGTATGCTCTCACTACTAGCGTACCTAAGGGAGGTGGTAACGTTTCTGTTAAATGTTCAGCTTTTCTTTCTATCGTCCCGCTAGAACTTTGTTTTTGTACATCGCATCCTTTTAATTCTGCTTTGATAGTTGAGTCTCTGCACCTTAGTACTAGCGTAGTAGAGGATCCCATTTTTGTCTCAAATCCTGTTGGGGAATCGGCTCATTTATTCATGACTTGTTAGGATTTGAGAATGTCTATGCTAAGTGTTGAGTTTAGAAGGAATGCTCATGTTTTTGTGAGCTATGGGTTGATTCTAGGGATGAAGTGGTTATCCAATAAGGGTGCCATTCTCGGTTTCGAAAGGAGGGTAGTAAGACTTTTGACTTGCCTCGGTAATACCCTCGAAGTCGCGTGTAACCTTTAGGGTTCTATTAGGATTAGTTACCTAGAATCTCTTGATACATTAGTTGATCCGCTCGAGCAGTGTTCGCCACAAAGGTGGATGGGTCATTTCGCTTATGCATGAGTTGTAGAGAGTCGCCTAAGTAAGTACATTGGGCAACATGGTTGGCATTTGTTTATTTTCAAGAGATAATTCATCTATGTGGAATACTTTCTAGTAAGTGAACGAGATCCAAAATTTACTAGTGAGTTGTGGAGAGCTTGTGTGAAACCATGAGTACGCTGTTATGTGTAAGCCGAGTATACTAAAAGGAGAATAAGTGAAAGTGGAACGAGAGGCAACAGTGAAATAAGTTCCAACTCATATTTTGGGAACAAGAATTGAGAAGCTACGGAATTGTGAAATCAAAGACGGTCAAAGCACAACGGAGTTAAGCTCAAGGAAATACGACTTAGAAGATTGAAGACTAGATTCGCGCATCATATCTCTTTTTAAGAGTATATCCTTAATCCCTTTTTTCCTATAGAGCTTACTTGCATGCTATCTTTTGTGTATATCCTCTCGGTCCTATCCTCAATCCAATTTCTGTTGCAAACCCCATAGGGAGTATGACTCATTTGTTAGTAACACATGTTGGGGCTTGAGGGTGTTCGTTGGGTTGACTAAACCTTTTGGGTTTTATAAGGATATGGGTTAGTTTTAGGAAGGAAATTTCTTGTGACCTAAAAAGGGGTCCGTCATGCTTAGTTTCCTAAGAAACATATATATTGGTTGGGTTGAGTAATTATTTGGGTGTCAGTCTGATGTTGATTTCGGTCTTCGGGGCTGATGCTTAGGGAGTTCTTCTCCTAATCAGTTTATATGTGGCGTAGATTTCCAGTTTTGACGTTTCCTAACGGGCACAAAGTTTTTACTTGCTTCTATCATTCGACTAAATCTTTAGATATGAAAAATTGGGTGTAAACATGTGTTTGAGACATGTTATGATTGATGGTTGCAAGTGGTTGCAAGTGGTTGCTAGTGGTTGCTCGTGGATGCATTTACACACATTAGGCACTAGATCGGCTCAGTCACCTTTCATATTGCATATGCATGAGTGTTTACACTTGTTTATGGATGGAATTGAATGTGTTATCATGTGGATGTTGCGTATGGATGGATGTTTGTGCACACATATAGTGTTTATGTGACTAGGACTATTTGCATACATGTTGGACTCATGACACTAAACATATTTTGCATCTAAAAGATCAATCAGGCCTGATCATTTGCATTAGACAAGGAACATATACACACACTTCTTGCATATGTTCATACAACATTAGAAACCTTTTAAGGACAATGAATGCCTGTGATTGATGATTGAGTAGATGGATGATTGGATGGTAGGACACATTCTTCTTAACTTGAAGATTTTAGGGACGAAATCCTTTAAGGAGGGGAGAATGTAACACCCCGCATTTTTTTTCAATATAATTAAAAATTAAAATTAAATATATGAAAATATTCTTAGATAGGTAAATAATGGTGATGCATAAGAAGAATTAATTAATACATGGAGGAGAAGAAAAATTAGTTCGATAACGGTGTGTGTAACAGAAAAGATAGTAAAATAAGGATAATTAATTTAAGAATCAGGAATTAGGTAAAATGGACATCACCATTGCGTTACTCTCGAAATTCGACATGAAATAGAGTCCAAGTTTTCGAAAATCGGAGTCCGTATGACCAAGATATGGCCAAATCAAGATTCAGCAGACTTTCAGGCAGACTGACCCCAGGTCGACTGTAGTGTCGACTGCATAGTCGACCTACCCCCCCGAGGTCGACTGTAGTGTCTACCTCCCCCCTGTATAGGTCGACCTGGTCGGCCTGGTGTGGCTCAGAACCCATTTTTGAGGCCCGGGATGAGTTTTGATGGTCCGGATCTGTTTTAGGGTTAATCTGATGGCTGAAATAAGTTGCTACACCTATAAAATAACCTAAGACCTAGCCTAACTCACACAAATCATTCTTACACCGTTATGCTGCTGAAATCCCTCTTGGTCATGGCCGCCGTCTCTAATCTTCTTCTTAAGCTCTCATACGCAATCCAATGCAAATATGAAGACTTCTACAACGATTCAAGGAGATGAAACAACAACGCTACAACATTTCTACATCGATTTCAGTTCTTAAATTCGCTAGCCATGCTATGTAAGTTCTATTTACTTCTCATATTAAAATGCTTAATTATAATATGGCTTGGAATAAAGTGTAATTGGATGTAAGCATGTTTATCAATTCAGATCTATTTCTGTTTACCTTTGAACCTTGAGTTTTGAGACTTGTTCATCTCTATTCTTATGTCTAGTTCATGCTCTATTCAGTCCGTGGTAAATCAGTTTCTTGGATTCATGTTGATATTATTATCAAGATCTAATCTTTATGCCTATCATGATAATTTATGCTGTTTTTTCTCTGATCTTGTTTTTGTTGCAAATTCTACCTTTCCCCTATTTATTTTCTTTTGATGAACCTAGATCAACTTCGGATCTAGGCCTAAACCACGATTTTGCGTATGATTGAATACGGGGGAAAAGTATGGGAATATTACCTATTTGGATATATGTGATTGGTGGAATTGATGGCATAATATGAAAATTGGATATATGGGTATTATTGCCATTAATATGAAATTTGATAATTGGGTATTGCCATTAAAATGGTAATTGCAAGAATTGGGATTGGCATATGTAATTTGGCTAGAACTTGATTGGTGTAAATTGGCATAAATTTGGCATACATATAAAATGGCATGAACTGAACATATGTAAATTTGGTATGAATTAGGCATATGTAAAACGGACATGTAGTCTAGAACTTGGGCATATGTTAATTATGTGAGATTTGTAGTTGAAACACATATGATAATTTATGTCTTGAAAAGGGGCTAATATGAACACGCCTAAATAGGTTTTGGGTAGTTGGCATGTAATAGCCTTAAAGGAAGGATAAATATAAATTGAGATAAGTTGCCTTTAATGGCATAAGGTAAATTGTAGTAAAATTGGTATGATTTTGCATACCATTAATTGATGAACATAATTGAGTCAATTATGGACATCGTTAAATTAGGAATTAATTAATAATTTGAATAGGGAAATTATTAATACTGGGGTAAAAGATTATAAGTGATAATCAATGCTTAGGACACGAGGTTGGACTCATTTGTGACGTAAAACTGCCCGGACCCGCCCGGCGAATCCAGTAGTCACAAATGGTAGCCCAATGTGAGAGGTCCTAGGCCCAAATTAAAAGCGTAACAGTAGTAAAGACACGAGGTTAGACTCTTTTATTGTGTAAGACTGCCCGGACCCGCCCGGCGAATCCAGCTGCCATAAATGCCAGTCTAATGTGAGAAGTCTTTATAAGGTTACGACCTTAATGAATTAAGAAATACTTAACCAGATAAACATGTGGTGGGACATGGGGGTTAAGTGGGTGACATGTGGGTGACATGTGGAAATACAAATAGTAATACTTAACCAACATAACATGGTAATTAGACCAGTGGGTAGGGTTAAGTAAACTAAGGACACTTAACCAATAAGTTATGAATGGGTGACTTAAGTAATATGACCAGGATAATGACACTTAACTGTTATGACATGAATGGTTGAGTTAAGTAAATCTTAATTAATGCTTAGGTGGGAATGATAACTCATGGAATAAAGTAAGTTAGGCGGAACAATAGATAAGACAAGATAACTTATGTAATAAGGAAAGATGTGCTTCATTGTAGATTAAGAAATACGTAAAGACAAGAATGAATTTACAATTGAAGGCAACATAAGTTATATTATAAGAAGGAACAAAACATTGGTTAGGTTGGATAATACTCTGAGTACCAATCTGATGTTGATTCCGGTCTTCGGGGTTGGTATTTAGGGAATTGTTCTCTCTCTCCAGTGTGTTTGTAAGTTAAGGGGTACTTGGTTGTAAAGATTGAATAAGAACATGTTATTGTACCATAACGGGGGTTAATGTATGAATCATAGGAATAACATGTTGTGGGCTTATTAATGGACTTAATATAGTGCAAGTTAAGAATTGAATTAATAAGCAAAGTTGAAGGTTGGTATGAATGGAAATAACCAAGTTAAATGATAAGACTGATGAGGTAGCACAAGCGCATAATTAATGGATAGACATAGGGTCTAATGGCAGATAAAGCCAAGGCGCTTGGTTAAACCCAGACGTTGGGGGTAATATAAATGACATGTAAAATATAACCTATAAGCACTTAACCAAGATAAAGCATGTAATAAGACATGAGGATGATGTAGGGGTTAAGTGGAGGACATGGGTAACATGTAAGACATAACTAGTGTATACTTAACCAAAATTTAAGCACGTAAGTGGACATGAATAAGAAGGGGTTAAGTAAGAATTACTAGAGGGGACCAAGCATAGGTGGGAAGCTTGTGTCAAGGAAAGGGGGCCCATTTCAACCAGTAACCCAAACGTATCTTTGTGGGCTCGACCCAAGTCGAGGATGGGACATGCATACTGGGCTTGACTATAAGAGGCCAAACGGGGTAGCAGTGGAAACGCAAGTCCAACGGGTTTCATATGCGTGTGTGGACCCGGGCTGGTAGGTAAGACGTTGTTGCATCGTGTAGGTATAAGCCGTGCATCTCCGTTGTATCGGGTTGCTACTTTGGGGAATGATACACCCCACTGTGGGGCCAGTACGGGTATCTACGAGTTAGGGAGCCGATCGCATGGGGATTGGTGGGTACACCTAGTGGAGATAGGGGTAGGCGGCACCTATGTAGTCATCTAGGGGTACATAAGACTAGTATTATGATTTCTAAGTAGTGGGTGGGATCACCTTACTATATAACATGGGCTACTAGTTGGGACGCTAGTAGGGGGTAAGGATCCTTGTTACATAGGACACTAGTTGGAGTACTAGTAAGAATAGGGATCATTCTTTGCAAGACACTTGTGAGGATGCTAGTTAGGTGGTGCAGAGCAAATAGATATCACAGAAATATTTTAATGGCGAAGAAGAGGAATCGTGATATGCTTGATAGGAATCTTACGAAATTATACTTAGTTTATCTTGAATGGGAACCTTGCGATGTTACTTGATAAGGATCACATCATGTTATCCTTAGTTATCTTGCCTGTTGCTTATCTTGTCATCATGCTTATGTTTACTTTCAGTTTACTCATGCCATATTATCTTTACCTAATTTTGTGCTGGAAGTCACTAGGACTTACTCAGTCTTTATGACTGACCCGTTTTGTTTCGCCTCTTTTTCTTCCGTTCCCCCCCCCCCAGGTTCACAGGGTGGCAATACAGCTGAGTTCGGATCTTACCAAGCTCCAAGGCTCTTTCATGTATGGCTTGGATTTCTCTTGGCTATGGCTTGCTTTGCTTTATTGGGGAATAGTACAGTTTGTTTTCATGCTTCTTTATTTTTGAGCAAGACAGATATTTTAACTATGTAATTGGGTATTGGAAGTTGATGGGCTTTTCTTGTAAACACTTATATTTAATAAATGATTTGAAGTACTTCCACTTTACTTTCCACTGTTTTATATATGTCTGTCTTGTAATATTTTTGTTCTAGTACCCATAATGCTCCATTGAAGTTAAGGCATTCCCTTTGTGAGTGACCTTAACGGATGTGGAGTGTTACAACAATGATATATTTAACTATCATTTAGAATATTATACACATGCTAGGCCCCTTTCAAAAATGCAGTGATAAATTCAACTATCATTTATCATATGTTTACATGCTAGTTCTCTTTAGGAAACACACTACTATTTATGTATCATTTTTCATATCTTATATGTATTAGTTCGCTTTAGAAATACAATGCTATATTCGGCTATCGTTTAGCATATTCTATACATGCTAGTTCACGTTAAAAATAGGATGTTGAATTCAACTATCATTTATTATGCTCTGTACATACTAGTTCACTTCAAAATACAATGCTATATTAATCATCATTTAACATACTCTACACGTGCTACTTCACTTAAAGTGCTAAATTTAACTATCATTCATCATATTTTATGCTTATCAACTCAACTTAAAAATACAATGTTAAATTCATTTTATAATTTAGCATATTCATACATGCTAGTTCAACTTAAAAAAAATGCCAAATTTGACTATCATTTATCATATTCCATATATGCTAGTTCATTTTACAAATACAATGTTATATTCAGCCATCATGTAGTATGTTCCACACACGACAGTTCACTTAAAAAGTAAAATACTAAATTCAAGTATCATTTGGTATACTTAACATATACAAATTATTTTAAAAATATGATGATATATTCAGCTATCATTTATCATACTTTGTACATACTTGTTTATTTTCAAAATGCAATGCTACTTTTAACTATCATTTAATATATTCTACATGTTCTAGTTTACTTTAAAAAATGCAATGCTAAATTCAATTGCTATTTTGTATATTCAACATATACTACAGTATTTTAAAAATATAATGATATATTCAGATATCACTCATCATATTATATACATGCAAGTTCACTTTGAAAACACAACGTTATATTCATCTATCATTTATCATATTCTATAATGTTAGTTCACTTCAATATAGCATTTAAGTAATGATAGACATACATAACATTGAAAAAATGATACACAAACATAGCCTGATATATTTACATTTGAATATGTTACTTTGTTTGCTTAATGTATTATGTTGTAATGATAAATGATAGAGAAAAATAACATTTGGTATTTGACTGATGATAGGTTAAAGCAAGATGAATAGTTATAGACTAGTAGACAAATATAACATTAAGAAAAAATGATAAACAAACATAACATGAAAAAAATTATATTTGAATATGTTAATTTTTTTGATTAATGTGTAGTGATAGAATGTTAAATGATAGAGACACATAACATTCAAGATTTGGAAGATGTAGACAAAAAAGATGAATAGTTATAGAATGATAGACAAATATAACATTGAGAAAAAATAATAGACAAATATATCATAGGCTCGGTCAAGTGCTCGGTCATGGGTTCGGTCAAATGCTTGGTCAAGGGCTCGGTCAAGTGCCTTGTCATGGGCTCGGTTAAGGGCTCGGTCAAGTTCCTGGTCATGGGCTCGGTCAAGTGCTCGGTCATGGGCTCGGTCAAGGGCTCGGTCAAACGCTCGATCAAGGGGTTGATCAATAGCCCGACCATGGGCTCGGTCAAGTGCTCGGCCATGGGATCGGTCATGGGCTCGATCAAGTGCTTGGTCATGGGATCGGTCAAGTGCTCGGTCATGTGTTCGGTCATAGGCTCGGTCAATAGCACAGTCATAGGCAACTAATAAGATGATATTTTTGTTTATCATTTTTTTTCCAATGCTATATTTACTTATCATTCTACAGCTATTCATTTAATATTTATATATGATGCATACAACTATTAAGATGATATATTGAACTATCATTTTAAGATTATTCTTTATTGAAAAAATATTATAACTAAAATGGTATATTAAGAACATGATTGAGTATGCCGATAGGGCTTTGCATTTATAACATTCAGTGTTTTGAGAAGTATTGACAAAAGTAAGATGTGTATATATAGAATGATAGACATACATATCACTAGAAAAATGATAGACAAACATAGCATGATATAATTATAGTTGGATATGTAACTTTGTTTGGATTAATGTGTTAGGTTGTAATGATAAATGATAGAGAAAAATAGCATTAGGTATTTGACAGATGATATATAGAAGAAAGAAGAATAGATACAAAATGATAGGAAAATATAGCATTGAGAAAAAATAACAGAAAAACATACCACATGGAATAGATCTGCACCCAAAACATATTGTTTAACCGGAAAAAATAAAAAAACGCAAAGGAAGTACAAACTCAAACTTAAGCGGATACTTATGGGATGCAAATGATGTTCGGACTCAAGCTTACGTGGGTACTTATGTGATGCAAAGGACGGCCGGACTCTAACCTAAGCGGGTACTTACAAGACATAAAGGACGGCCGGACTCAAGCCTAATCGAGTACCTTGGAAAACCAATCTATACCCAAAACATACTGCTTAACCGAACAAACAGGAAGAATGCAAAGTACGGCCAAACTCAAACCTAAGCCGGAAGGACGGCCGGACTCAAGCCTAATCGGGTAACTTTGAAAATCATTCTATACCCAAAAAATATTGTTTAACCGAACAAACAAAAAGAATGCAAAGTACGGCTGGATTCAAACCTAAGCGAGTACTTACGAGACGTAAAGGACGGTCGAACTCAAGCCTCACCGGGTACTTACGAGACGTAAAGGACGGCCAGAATCAAGCCTAATCTAGTACCTTTGAAAACCATTCTATACCAAAAATACACTATTTAACCAAACAAAAGAATGCAAAGTACAGTCGGACTCAAACCTAAGAGGGTACTTACGAGACGTAAAGGATGATTTGACTCAAGCCTAATCGGGTACCTTTAGAAACCACAATGTACCCAAAACATATTGTTCAATCAAACAAACTAAAAGAATGCAAAGGACAACCAGATTGAAGCCTAAGCGTGTACTTACGAGATGTAAAGGATGGCCATAATCAAGCCTAATTGGATACCTTTGAAAACCAATATATACCCAAAACATATTGTTTAACCGAACAAACTTAAGAATGCAAAGTATAGCCAGACTCAAACCTATGCGAGTACTTACGAGACATAAAGGACGTCGGAATCAAGCCTAATCGTGTACCTTTAAAAATTAATGTATACCCAAAATACATTGTTTTACCGAAGAAACTAAAAGAATGCAAAGGACGATCGGACTCAAACGTAAGCAGGTACTTAAGAGACCCAAAGGACGACCAAAATCAAGCCTAAGTGGGTACCTTTGAAAACCAATCTATACCCAAAACATACTGTTTAACCTAACAAACTAAAAGAATGCAAAGTATAGCCGGACTAAAACCTAAGCATGTACTTATGAGATGTAAAGGACGATCGAACTCAAGCCTAATCGGGTACCTTTAAAAACCAGTCTATACCCAAAACATATTGTTTAACTAAACAATGTAAAGAATGCAAAGCACGACCGAATTCAAACCTAAGCGGGTACTTATGAGAAACAAAACAAAATATAACGTTCAGTTATATATTATACATATAGAATCAAAACGGTAAGTTCATATAGCATTTGTTTCTTAGTTTATTTCAAAACAACATAGTTAATCATCATAATTACCTATAACACCACCACCATCGACCTTAACGTCCAATCTATTGACGTTATTCATCTGAAACTGACCATCAACATCGTCGCTTGAGTAGTTGTCCTCCAGTGCAATCGCCATCACCTATAGCCCAACGTCTTCACTAGAGGAACGACCGTCGTCTTCGCATGAAGGAGCACCGCCGACGCCTGTGGTTGCACTGTCGTTGCCTGTTTTTCTGATGTGGTGCCACCTATTTGAGTGAAATCGCCGCCTCCTGTATGATTGATTCGAGTAGAGATTTGAGCCGCATAATTATTTTGAGAAGAATTTCCTTCAGACGAAAAAAATGAAACTTACATCCTTGAAATGTAAAAAAAACAACCGCGTCCTTCAATCCAAAAGGAACGCAAAGTTTTCCTCCAAACGATTTTCCTATACTAAAAATGCTTTTATTTTATTGAATATCGTTATGTTTTTTAAACGATTATTCTAAAAAATTTCTAAAAATTTGATTTTAAACATAACTCAAAATCTATAAGACGAAATCCATATTTTTCTCTTCCATTAGAAAACTCTTACTCAATAGTTCCGGATGATCCTTGTTTCAAAGAATTCCGACTTATATTGAGTTCTATATATATTCTATTGAAGTTCAAAACGTCAAATTACGGATTACCGCGTCGCGGCGAGTTCGTTTTAATTATATTTAAATATATAAGTTTAAACTTCGTTTATTACATAAATTTAAACTCTATTATTTATTATTTAAATATAAATTAAACCGGTTTTCAAAATCTAACTTAAAATTCTCGATTATCCTAAATCGTCGATTATTTCATAAATCAGTTACAAAATTATTCACAACTTAATCTTCTATATTAAATTCTAATTCCCTTGAAAATAAATTTATAAAATTCGATATAATCTAATTCTAGTTATAAATCCTTTGGATTATCTCAGTTCAGTTTATATTCCGAATTTTGGAATAAAATCTATCGTTCTCCTTTAGGAATGATTTCCAATTCCCTTTTGAATTTAAAATTCTAAATTGTCCCATAATAATTATCCCACTTTAAATGTAAACATCGTTTATAAATTTACTTCCTTGTTTTATACATTTAAACAAGTTCCATTTCAAAATCTATTTAAAACCCAAATTTCATTTTGGAATATTTTATTTATTATAACTTATATTACAACATTGAATTTATTTTTGTTTTAAATTTTAGTTTATATTTAATTCCCTTTCAATATTTTCTTTAGAAATAACTAGTCTTTATAAAGTCGACATTGTCGAATTACAGTCATAAATTCATATGGGTTTATCCAATTTAATTTACATTCCGACCATCGAAATAAACATCATTTACTTTTTAAAACGATTCCCAATTCTCTTTTTAAATTTATACTTGAATTTAATTTTCAAATATATCCAATGATAATTTTTTCCTTCATTTATAAACATCGTTTATAAATTTAACTACTTGTTTTTATTATTGAAAACAAGTAAATATTTCCTAACCCGTTTGAAATTCAAATTCTATTTAGAAAAATAAATTTCCTTTTTTTATCTCGAAATCCATTTCGTTATATGTTTAAAGATCAATATATATAGGGCCAGCGATATACAAACATCCAAAACACCCAATAATCAATGATAGGTTATTTATCACATCGTATAACATTATATATGGAAAACAACAACTTAAACTGTTGAGGAATCCAGTTGGATCCCTCGAACCTCTTTTTCTTGTGTCCACAGATGTTAGACAACGTAAAAAATACCCATCATGCTTCAAGGCAGGATATTGCGGTATAAAAGGTCATCCGCTATATATATTGTATGGCGCATTGTTAGGGAATGTGGAATGGATCGTTAAGGCAAAACAAACACTGGAGGGGGGATGAATAGTGTTTATGAGAATTTAAACAAAATCTAAAACTTATGTGAACTACTAGATGAATCAAACACCACAAACATAATCACATACACAGATGCATAAATAAACAGAAATAAAAATACAAAAATAAATATAAATAAAATGGCAGAAAACGAAAGAACACACCGGATTTTATACTGGTTTGGATTACTCATGCGTCCAGTCCCATGCAATGCTAGATTACGCAGAGTATTATTACTATATCTATATCCAGTTACAACCTGAAGCGACCCGAACTTCCCGGCCGACCTAAACCGAACAAGAAGGGGGATTACTTTGAGGACAAGATGAATCAGAACACAAACAGAAGAACATTTCATTACTTATTACAACAATTTACATCAGAGTATAAGAATATACAGAGTACGAACAAATAATATACATTTGATAAATATCAGAGATTTACAAATTATAATGCAGCGGAAAATAATACAAAACACAACTGAAAGAGATAAACGGATACAGAGCTTTCCAAATATCGTTTCAGCTGTAAACCAGGATCCTGTGAATATAAATCTGCAAAACCAAAACTACTAGCTGCCCGTGTGGAAAATAGGGGCACCCAGAGTTTAGGTTAAAACAATAAACTCTAGGTCAGTCAGTGACTGGTGTGAGAACTAAAACAGTTATATAAAACTTTACTTTAAAAATGAAGTAAATCAAGGGACCACGCCGTATAACACGGAACGGGTTTCCTCCCGAGACTACCAGTGCATATACAGTTATAAACAACGCAATGATTTTTGAAAAATGGAGCTATTATAAGACCCAGGTCCCATCACACAATGCAACGCAAGCCGGAGGATAGGGTTTTCCCTTATAATAGCCAAACATGCTTGGTACGTTTAAAACAAATCATTTGATACTATTACAAGTGCATAGTGTCAAAACAACTTCAAATATAAATGTATCAATCCTAGACGGCATGGGTACCATATATCATGTCGCCATACTAGGCTCTACAATCAAAACCGAAATGTCACGTATTGGAAATTGGATTTTCGTCATGAGTCAAGGCAAGGGATGGACTCCTGACCCGCTTCTAGACGCTCTAGCAAGTGCCTCAGGACTACACACTCTGTGCAACCCTTAAATCCTGCAGTGTCGGTCCACTAAAATTACAAAAGTGGATTAGTTATACCTGAACACACATTTCCCGGTCCTATAAGACCTATCCATCGGCTCCGTAGAGATAGATATATCCGAGGCGCCTCGTAATCCAACAACCACATAGGTAAAAATTTAACAATGTCAGGGCGTGCAAAACCCTGATACCACCCATAGCTAGAAATAAACGTCATGCACTCACTGCGTTCCCTTATCCCGTTTTTGACTCATACCGAGGTGTGAAGCCCGCGAATTAATGTTGTACACAAAGCTATGCTATATTAAAGCCGTGCTTTGATCATCAACCACAAGACTCTACTTTTCAACAGAAGCCTAGATCATCTGCATCTCAGCATGCCACATTGACAATTCACGCCATGCAACTGATGCTTATTGATATATAACCTATGAGCTCGTACATCTCAAAGAAGGGCGTTAAGTAAGAGAATAAATTCTCCGCCGCCAAACAGATATACATTTAATAGAAATCAATCAACACAGAATAAAATCCAATGTCAGACACACATCCATTTACAAGTTCGTTCTGGGTCTGAACGAAACCGGAGGCACCTTATTCCTCGTCTCGTATGTCCAATACATGAGAGAGGTCCTCGCATATCCGATCGATCCCCAAGTACGTCTGGACGAGCACCACTTATTACCTTGTCTTCGGTGTACAGGACAATCAATACATCGTTAATCTTCCAAACGATGTGAAGACCTCTTGTCTTCAACCACCGTCTTCATCGTCGACTTATCGTCGAATAAATTATTCAGAATTTGTATAAACCCGGCCTTTTTGAATAACTCGCGTATATAATAAACAAACGCTATAAAAACACAACATACGCCTCATTCCGATTCTGAATATTCTTTTATTCAAATATTCATATACTTTGGGAAAGGTTCCCATTAATTTTATCAAAGATAAATTCTTAAATTTATTCTTTAATCTTCCTTTGGATGTTAATTCAAACCATATTACGATTTTCCAAAATAGTCGGGATTAGCACACCTTACCGAAGTAATAATTTGTTTAATCTCCCAATCCCAACCTATTCATCCCATGGAGCAAAACTAGTATTACTCCATAACTAACACCACGGTGTTATTGGTAAATTTAATTACCATTCCATATTCAAATCTAACGAAAGATTTAACTATCGCTAGGAGCAAAAACTGGTGATACTCCATTCTCGGTCATCTCCCAAATTTGATAATTTAAATTATCAATTGCCATTTCAATCTAATTAAAGATTCATTAAAACCCCACTTAGTTTTAATCTTCCCAAAAATCAATATTAATGATTATTTAACTTTGGAAACACAAACATGTCGCATCGACAATCTATGTCGTACTATTGATTTCTGCCGATATATAACATCTGAGCTCGTACATCTCAGAGAAGGGTGTTAAGCAAGAGAATAAATTCTCCGCCACCAAATAGATATATATAGCAGAGATCAACCATACAGTTCGAAGTACAATGACAGACATGTAATCCTACCTTTAACTGGGTTAAAGAACTAATGTCATTTAGAGCACAGTTCACGATAAACCCAAATCACATTCCATTAATTATGGAATCTTCACGGAAAAACAAATCAATATATAATTGATATCAATTTCCGTATCTAACTAATAATATAAATGGAATAACGGCAAAGCCTTTTAAATTCCATATGTATTAACAGTCTTCCTCCACAGAAGTTCACTTCGATTATTATCAATCGAATTCCATTCAATTCCAATTTAATATAATAAATTGGAAAATTTTACTTTGGAAAATTATCGTTGAATCTTAATAAAAAGATTTATAGATTCCAAATCACATTTCAACGTAAATCGGGTTAAAGAACGAATGTCGTTAAAAACATAGTTCACAATAAACCCAATTCACATTCCATTTTTAGTTCCAATTCAATGTTAATTAATTGGTAATTCTTCTTTAAATCTCAATTAAAAGATTTATTCTTTTCACATTGGGCTTAAGAACGGTGTTAATAAAGACACCATTCACGGCAAACCCAAATCCAATTCAATATTAAATACAAGGCTTTGAATAGAAATTATACCAGCTTATATTCAATATCAAATTCTGAAACCAACAAATATCGTATTGGAATAACGATATATATCTTCCAAATTCCTCCATAATATCTGTATAATCACGAAATCCAATATCGAAATATTCCGAAGATAATTTCGATTCAAATCCATTCCAATTCATATATTGGAAATTCTGGTTATTTTTAAAACCATTTCAAACCCAATTTATTTATTTAAAAATATTGGATTTTTAATTCTAGTTCATAACTAGTTCATTTTGATAAAAATATATTTTTATCTTTTCAAATATGGATTTTTCATCCCAATTCTTTCCAAATCATTTATTATGATTTTACACTAATTATTGATTTTTTAATAATTTTATCAAGGCCCGTACAGTCGATTTCCATAAATGGTCATCGAACTGCACTTACAGCGACATTTTCCAAATTTGATTTGGACTTGATTCCAAATCTAACTGCTAGATTTCAAATCCCTTCTATTCGTCGGAAAGCTCTTTTCGATACGAACCCAATGGTTCTGGTTTTAGGAGAATCCAATGGTCCGATCTCCCAAAATGTCCGTTCGAAGTCAATGGTCGAAATTCGCGAATTGCCGCGGCGCAGCACGTTCTATTCAGGCCATTATATATATAATATATGTATATATTATATACATATTTCGACGATTTCCATTTAAAACGTATTTTATAAATCGTTTTAAATTTTTTTCAAAACGATTTCAGCTTCATATTCAATTTCAAATCAAAATTGAATATTTCATATCATTAATATATAAGTGATAATATTTTCAAAACATTAGATTTTGAAATCATTTCCTTTTCGATATTCATATAAAAATGAATAAAATCGATATAAATATCATTCACGTCAAAATGGCGTTAATCTAATCAACACGGCTTTATATATTTAAATATTTTCGTGTCCATCCCAAATCGAACATCAAAATCATATTTTGATCTTTTATTGAATATCATTTTAAAATATTCATTATTTTAAAATATTCGCTATTTTTTAATATTCATTCTTTCTGAACTGGAATCAGACAAAGTCAATTACCATATAATGTTATTTATATGGATTTCATACAACATATGTACACAACAACATCAAACACAGTCAACCATCATCCAAAGTGCATTACACAACTGCATAAGCGTTAAATACAAATAATTAACGCTTACAACAGTCTATCAACCCATCGATTGACATACAACTAAGCAATTGGGATTAGCGTATGTTAAATATCATCCCAATATCCGTGTGGGTTTCAATCAACAAACACACATTTTATTTGTACAACTGGGCGATGTGTAAAATTATCATCCCAATCAATATTAGTCAAATGTATGTACATAAACAAATCATCCGATTTGTTTATGAATATTTATTTTCATATACACGTTAAAAATTATATTTTTAACAATTAAATATTTTGTTTCAACACATGAATATTATTTACAGCTCATTTCACATTACAAACAATTTTCACAACACAATCAAACAAACAAGTCGTCCATGGTCTGTGGACGACGGGTGTCGGGTGATGCTAAGCACCGTCTGCATCCTAGTATATATTTTAACTGGAAATTAAAATTAAAGTGAGAAGTTCTCACCTTGGGATCCACTCCTCCATTCTATTCTGAATTTAAAAACAGTGCTGACTTGCCTGAAATTCCAATGCAATCTTCTTCACGCTGTTCATAGTAAAAATCACATTTTTATTTCAATTCTAAAAATTATATTTTTACTTCATTAAAAATTATATTCTTACTTCGCTAAAATTTATATTTTTACTTTGCTAAAATTTATATTTTTACTTTGCTAAAAAATATATTTTTACTTTCTAGAAAATCATAACTTTATATTTTTAAAATCAAATCTTTTTATAATTAATTATCATAAAAATCCCAATCTAATCTGCTTAAAAGTGATCATCTTTTCTTGTTTAAAAATCTTATCTTTTCTCATTTAAAAATCTCATCTTTATATTTTTTTTCTCGTCTTTATATTTATAAAAAATCAAGTCTTTACATTATAAAAAATCGAACCTTTACAATATTAAAAATCGATTCTTTACAATATTATCGAATCTTTACAATATTAAAAATCGAATTTTTATAATATTAAAAACCGAATCTTTATTCCTCTAATATATATAAAAAAACATATTTTTATTTCTATTAAAAATTATTACTTTTTGAAATATAAAAATCAATACTTTTCATGTTAAATATCTGATTTAACATTGTTAACTAAATTAAATAAATTAATAAACTAATAAATGAAGTTAAGTAATTACCTTTCTGCTTTATCATTTTGGCTATAACTGATTTCATGAATTCGCTCCGCCCTAGGGCATCCTCGCGTCGCCCCTACTGTGGTGGAGCCACCTGAACTAAACAGAGCAACGGTGGTTGAACGATGGACGCGCGTTGGACTTCGAGATAAAAAAGGAGGATACTTCAGTGGCTCGTGACTTCATGGGGCAATGGTTCGATTTGGCTGAGGGGGGTCCGCAGTGCTCGATAGGAAGGAGGAGAGAGAGCGTTGGAGGAAGGGGGTCTCGTCGGATGCGCGGTGATCAGCTGGGGGAGGAGGGGAGAACAGGGGAAATGGTGGCGAACCTGTGGAGGGCGCGATGGTGAACGGAATGGGTGGTCCGACGAGGGATTCGATCGATTTCCCTTTTCTTTTTTTTTTAATTTCGTTCAGCGTTGACTGAAGAGAGAGTGGAGGGGGTAAGAAGAAGGTTATAAATATATATTATTTAATTTAAATCATTTATTCTCTAAAAAAGTTGCTTTTCATTTGATCTCCAATTCCAACCCAACGAACATCGCCCCTAGCTAATTACCCCTATTACGAACACAATGGGATATGTTTCACAAGCCAATTCGACTGTTACGATCAGTTTTCGCTGAAATTAAAATATAAATAATTATATTGAATTTTAAACGTATATTTCAATTTACTGGGGTCACATATGGACTCCAAAAATTCCCGAAAAATAAATCAAGCTATGTATTGATGATACGGTCCTAACAAAACCAATTTCGTCAAATTTGGAGACCGTTTGAAAAATGGCCATTTTCTGGTCAATCCAAATTGACTGAAATTGCCAAAAGCGTTTAAATTCGCCACACCCACATATTGATTCCAAAAATTATGAAAATTGGAATCTAGCAATAATTTGACATTCCAGATCCAACAAAAGTGGTCACATCAAAAACGGAGGCCGTTTGCAAAATCGCTATTTTTAAGGGCTATATTTCCATAATGACTATTCTGAATTTTCAATTGGGCATAACTTTTTATTTCCGCTATGAAATTTCTATTTTTCGGTTTTGTTGGAAAGATATTTTCAAATAGATTCTAATATTCTGGTTTCACTAAAATCTGGTTTATTTTGAATCCTGTACACTCATTTAAAATTTGAAATTGAATTTTCAAACTACCACGCCATTTCCAATTCCTTTTATATTTAAAATTAATATTTATATTCTAATTTCGACTTAAATAAATATATACGTTATAATTCTGTTCAAAATAAATTTCTAGTCATTATTATTAAAAATAATTCATTCAAAATTCATTAAAATTGCCAAAATAAATTTTTTAAATTGGTTCTGATTTTCCGGGTTGTTACACAGCCCTCCTTGATTTCACGGCTACAAGGGATACCATCAATTACCCATCCTTGATTTCATGGCTACAGGGGATACCACCGATTTCTTTACTCAACCCAAACAATTACAAATAGCCCTATAACTCTTCAATAGCACTTGATTCAAAGTGTAGAGAGTGTAGAGAGAAGAAGTTTGATCAAAACAAAATTGAATTCGTCAGTGTATAAGCGTAGAAATCATAAAAATGATTAAGAATAATGGTGTAGAGAAAGGGGATGAAGTTAGAGAAGAAGAGATGATAAAAAATCGAATTTAAGCCCTTTTTATAGTGTTTGAAAGGATGCCATGCTTCAAAACTATCACAAATGGTGAAAAGACACTTCCTTTCAAAATTGAAAAATTGATAGTTATATGTCGATATAGTGTTTTATGTATGTCAACATACCCTTAGTGTAAATTTAGTTTTTGAGCATTTTTCAAGTGATTTGATATAAATATAATTCTGGAAATTCTTGAGTTAAAATATAGTGTTATAAATTAATATTATAAAGTAGAATAAGATTTTAAACTATATAAATATAAAGTATCAAAATATAAATATATAAAACTTAAGTTTGAAAAACAAAAATAAAATAAGAAAGGAAAATATAAAAGATAGAAAATAGAATAGAGAGAAAAATAGAGAGAATTGAAGATAAAATTTAAAAACAGAATTTGAAAATCAAAATTTGAATTTGAACCTGGAGTGCTATTTAGAGTTATACATACTCTAGACTCTATAACTATATTAGTCTTGAATTATTGAACTCTTGAAATCTTGAATACTCATGAGTCTTGAAATTTCTCTGAACTCTGAATCTCTAATATCTTTAAAACGGTACAGTCTTCAGCAATATTTTCTGTATATAAATCCTACATATGTGTGTGTGTATATATATATTCTATATAGAAGTGTTAGTATATATTTTATAATTAATTTAATATTGAACTAAGTTTGTTGTCATCAAAACTCCATTCTCCAACACGCATAGGGTATTATTCGCTAATGGTTCTGCAGGAAATGCCAATATCCAACCACCAAGCCTAAATATAACTAATATATATGTATATATATATATAACCAAAATTAATCAATAATTATTTAATGCATCCAAACAACCAACATATAAAAGTTATATATTAAATAAAATTCATTTATAATAAATTATAAACGAATCCAGAGAGTGGGTTTAGTGATCTCAATTTCCATTTGTCGAATATCCAAGTGAATATTGTATCATTGCGTCTACGAATCTATTTGGTACCTATGATTATTTTATTTTATTTATCAATTAACTATTATTAATCTAAATTAACTACTACAATGAATAAATAAATTATTCTGAGTAATTTAAATTTCTTAAAATGTATACCTTATTGCCTCGACCAACTATGAAGCATACTCAACAAATCACCGATTAACTTCATTAACAACAGCCCCAAAATACTGATCCCATCCCTTTGACATTTCTTCGAACACCTCCCTACCGATTTCCGTTCCCTTTCATCACTTAAACCCTTGTACTATCACTGCCAAACTGTTGTAGCACCACCCTCATCGACCAAACATTGCTACACACTCCTGCCATAGTCACCAAAATCCACAGCCATACTGTCTAGACAACTTTCTCAAATGACATCCCTGAGCAACCCCATCCCCAAAAATTTATTGACTGAATTCATATTCTTCACTGTCGAACTCCCACATCCACCTAGTTCGAACTCCATCATAACGTTTGAAACTACTCCAGTCCCATCCAAAACCAGCGTCGACTTCCTTTCTGAAATCGCAACAAGCCGCTTTCATCAAATCTCCCCTCAATAACGATGTCGACATCCCATTCTACAACTCATCGTGAATGAAGACAACAACACCCCCATTTCTACTTCTGAATTGCAAGCGCCTCCGGCTTGGACTCGAGCTTTATAGGACCTGGAAGTTCCCATTACGACTTACGATTTCAGTTTTTTATTTTTTATATGAGAATGATTTTGATTTGAGGAAACAAATAGCACTGCTTCGATTTATTTTTCCACTTTGAAAGCCATGGTTTTTCTTTTGCCAACTGAATTTTTTGACTTTTTTCCCCAATAATGGGAGGAGCGACATTTATAATTTTCTGAAACTCGATCAGTTTATGTAAGTTGTTTGAGGATTTGAGACAGAGGGGAAAAAAGAAATGACTTTGATTTCATTTCTCTGAGGAACGAAATGGATAAATAAAGGGAAGGGGTGTTGCGTCATTTATAAACAAAGAAAATGTAGGTAGGTCGGCGCAAGGTACATATATAGGTAGGCTTAAGTATGTACTAAATTTGATTTGAATCTAAATTAATACGATTTGTTTTATAAAATATTTGATTTGATTTTGAACTTATCCATAAATTTTGTTATTATAATGTCCTCATGAAAATTACGCCTGAAGTTCCCTGTTTAAATGACCCCATACGAGCTCCAATCGCGATGGAACTTGACATACTGCTATGGTTTGACGTTTCGGACCCTATAAAACTGGTTCCACAGAAAACGGAGATCGTTTATAAATTTATTATTCTTGAGTTCCAATTTAAATCGATATAATATAATTTTAAATCCAAAACGATCAACTCCTTGATTTATTATCATTTATATTCCAAATAGAAATTATACAGATCATCTCAACCATCTTGATTCAATTTTAACTTCAAATTCAATTATATTCAATTTACATATTATGATAATTTTATAAACTCGAAAGTAAATTGTATTCGATTATTAAATTTAAACTTCATATAAAAATCCATTTACATTATCAACTCAACATTTAAAAAAAATATTAAATGTTTAAAATTAATTGACCAAAATTCCAGGTTGTTACAGTAAATAGAATTAAATATCCGTAGGATTTATAATTAGAATTCGACTGTGTTGAATGTTATAAAAATACCGATTTTCAAATTCGAAACTTGACAAGATAATTAATGTTCGGTTTGAAACTGATATTTAATAATCGATTGTAAAGCCAGTATAAAATTATAATATTATTAAATAAAATAGACTAAAAAGGTGATGTGTAAATGAGATTTGATAATAAAAGGGAAATGCGAACGAGAAGTTATAAAATGACTCGATGGATGGAATTTTAACCTGTAATGGTATTTTGTAACATCCTGAATTTTTAACCATTTAATATTGAATATTTAAATCATATTTTTTATGTTGAATTAGAATGATCAATGTATTTTTTTTATTTATCGATTTGATAACCAATATATGATTAAATATCGAATATATTTAATTATCGTAATATGAAATTATAATAATTGAATGATGAGTTAAAACCGAATCTAAATAATTCGGTCGATGAATATGAATTCTATTTTGATTTAGAACGATAATAAAAATTTATTATCAATGAATTTAATTTTTTGAAATCGATTTATATTTTAAATCGAAATTAATTTAGATCGTCAATTTAAATTGTTATTTATTCTATACAGTCGAATTAAATTTTCATAATTGGTTCCATTAAGTTCAGAATAGTATTATAAGCTGGTAACGTTGGTGGTTGCGTTGAAATATGGATTTTTGGTTTTAAATTAAGGGGCCGTGAGATATTTGAGTTTTTAATTAAAAACATAATCAAATCAATTTACTTAATGTATGTACTTATGGAAACAGGCCGACCTAAAATTTGTACATCGCAGACCAAGTTGTCTTCAAGCAGACATTTGCTCCTTTTCTTCCCAGCAACAACAAAACACTGATTAATGGCGTTGCCTATATTTTTCCTCGAGCACAAACTTCTGTTCCTTTTGTTCACTGCAGAGTAAAACAGGAAGTAATGGCAACGTACTACTTGTCTCTCGTTCACACTATATAAATCCATCGAAGCCTTCCTAATTTCACATTTCCAAAAACCAAAAAGCATTTCTAATCTAATTTCCTTTCGTTCCTCCTCAGTCTTTCAAAAATCGAATCACCGAAAAAAGAAAAAAAAACAGAAAGGGGAAATCAAAAATTGAAACTGGAAGCTTGTCTCGAGCTGCCGCTCGCGAATCATTGCGATGGGGGAAGCTCGACGCCATCCCATAGGCGCTCTCGATTTAGGGTAAAAATGGGGCTCGCGAGTTGGTTTTGGGGGTCGACGTTCATCGCGAAGGGGGGATTTGAAGGTTGGCGAGTTGATTAAGGATGGAAGCGCTGGCCTCGAAGTCATGTACTGCGGAGTACGAAGGTCGGTGCAATGTTGGAAGATGAGATTGGAAATCGCGATGGTGGTTTGAGAGGATTGCGAGGTCGGTGTGGGCGTCGCAATGTACTGTAATTCGATATGGGGGTGGAGTTCGTAATCGAACTGGAAGACACACGGTGGTTTCTGCGATGGAGTGACTGTGTTGGTGCTATTTGCTAACAGCCAAACTAAAGCCCTGGTGCGGTGGTATTGATGCCTATGGTGGTGCAGCAACTCAGAAATGGCCATTGGTAATAATGAAAGGGAAATTGCCTATGAAATGTCTGATGAAATGCCCGTGTAAGGACCCGAACTTCCCCGACCTCCGAAGAGAAGAGAAAGAACGAATTGTTTTGAGAACACGAAAATCAGAACGCATACAGAAGAACATTTCATTGTATATTACAATAACGCATCAGAATACAAGAATATACAGAGTATAAAAGAATATTACACAGAAATATCAGAGATTTAAATTACATTTAAATACATAGCAGCGGAAAATAATACAACACACAACTAGAAGAGATATACAGATACAAAGCTTCCCGGATATAATTCCAGCTGCAAACCAGGGTCCTGGGAATATAAATCTGCAAAACCAAAACTACTAGCTGCCCGTGTCAAAATAGGGGCACCTAGAGTTTAGGTTAAAACAATAAACTCCAGGTCAGTCATGGGACTGGTGTGAGAACTAAAACAGTTAATCTTTATTTTTAAAGTTAGGTAAATCAAGGGACCACGCCGTATAACACGGAACGGGTTTATTCCCAAGAATACCAGTGCATAAAACAAACAGTGCAATGCTAAATAAAGAAAAATGAAGCTGTTATAAGACCCAGGTCCCATCACATAATGCAACGCAGCTGAGGATAGGGTTTTCCCTTATAACAGCCAAAGAATGCTTGATACGGTTAAAACAAAACGTTTGATACTATTATAAGTGCATAGTGTATAAAACAACTTCAAATCATAAGTATCAATCATAGGCGGCATGGGTACCATATATCATGTCGCCATACTAGTTCTACAATTAAAACCGCAAAGGTCGTATTTGGAAATTGGATTTCCATCTATGAACCGAGGCAAAAGATAGTCCTCAACCGATTCGAGACGCTCTAGCCCGTGTCTCAGGAACAGCCGCAACTGCCCCATGGAGCGACAGGGCCGGTCCACCGATGTGGATTATTATGCCTGAACACTACGTTTCCCCGCCCTTTGGGGCGTAAATGAGCCAACAAATGACTCCATCGGACCCGGATCGTCCGATCAAACCGAGGCGCCTCGCAACAGCAACAACCACATAAGTCAAACTCGTCAGGGCGTGTAAAACCACTGACGCCACTTTTTAGCTAGAAGGAAACGCATGCCCTCCCTGAGGTCCGTCTCCCGTTTCTGGTTCATACCGGGTGTGAAACTCGCGAATTCACGTTACACAAAGCTGTGCCACACAGGCTGTGCTTTGATCATCACCACAAGACTTTGCTTTTCAACAGAAGCCTCGATCTATTGCCACTTAGGCATGCCACACAGGCAATTCACTCTATGTGTTTGATATCCATCAGTATATAACCCCTGAGCTCGTATGTCTCAGAGAAGGGCGTTAAGCAAGAGAATAAATTCTCCGCCGCCAAATAGATATATATTTAATAGAAATCAATCACACAGACTAAAATCCAATGTCAGACACACAGTCCATTTACAAGTCCGTTCTGGGTCTGAACGAAACCGGAGGCACCTAGTACCCCGCATATCCATCGATCTCCAAGTACGTCTGGACGATCACCAACTGTTTCCATCTTCTTGGGTGTACAGCCCAATCAAGATCATCAGTAATCACCCAACGACGTGAAGACTTCCGGTCTTCGACCACCGTCTTCATCTTCGACACCACGTCGAATCAGTTATTCAGAATGGGATAAACCCGGTCTTTCTGAATAACTCGCGTATATATTATAAAAGTGTTACACAAACACAACATACGCCTCATTCCACTTCAGAATATTCTTTTATTCAAATATTCCCATACTTTGGGAAAAGTTCCCATTAATTTTATCCAAGATAAATTCTTTAAATTTATTCTTTAATCTCCTTATAATGTCAATTCAAACTAGTCGGGATTAGCGAACCACACCGAAGTAAACATTTATTTTATTTCCCAATCCCAACCTATTCATCCCATGAAATAAAACTGGTAGTACTTCATATCTAACACCACAGTGTTATCGGTAACTCAATTACCATTTCACGTTCAAATCTAATTAAAGATTTAACTATCGCTTGGAGTAAAACTGGTGATACTCCATTCTCGATCTTTTCAATCTATTTAAAGATTCATTAAAACTCCACTTAGTTTTAATCTTTGACTGGGTTAAAGAATCAGTGTCATTTAAAACGCAGTTCACGATAAACCCAAAGTCACATTCATTAATTATCGGGTTAAAGAACGAGTGTTGTTTAAAACACTGTTCGCGATAAACCCAAAAATCAATACCAATTCAATTCCAATTAAATATCGTTTAATTGGTACACTTCATTAAATCTATATAAAAAGATTTAATCCTTTCTCAACTGGGTTCAAGGATAGTGTTAGTGAAGACACCATTCACGACAAACCCAAATCACATTTGATATTCAATACAAGGCTCTGAATAGAAAATATATCGGCTTATATTCAATATCAAATTCTACGACTAACAAATGTCGTATTGGAAATAACGATATAAATATGTATCTTTCAAATTTCCATAACAACATCTGTATAATCACGAATTCCAACATCGAAATATTCCGAAGACAATTTCGATTCAAATCCACTCCAATGCAATCATTGGAAATTTTGGTTATTTTCAAAACCCTTTTCAAATTCAATTTATTTATTTAAAAATAAATAGAATTATAATTCTAGTTCAAAACTAGTTCATTTCGATAAAAATCTATTTTTATCTCTTCAAATATGGAGTTTTTCATCCCAATTTTTCCCAAATCATTTCTTATGATTTTACACAAATTATTACTATTTTTAATAATTTTATCAAGGCCCGTACAGTCGATTTCCATCAACGGTCATCGAACTGCACTTACAGCGACCTTTTTCAAATTTGATTTGGACATAATTCCAAATCCAACCGTTAGATTTCTAATTTCTAATATTCGTTAGAAAGCTCTTTTCGATACGAACCCAACGGTTCCGGTTTTAGGAGAATCCGACGGTCGGATCTCCCGTAATGTCCGTTTGAAATAGATGGTCGAAATTCATGAACTGCCGCGGCGCGGCGCGTTCTATTCAGGCCATTATATTATATATATAATATATATAATATATATTTCGTCGATTTCTATTTAAAACGAATTATATAAATAGTTTTAAAATCGTTTCAAAAGCAATTTCAACTTTCTTTTCAATTCAATTCAAAATTAAATTCTTCTTTATAAATTCGTTTTAAAATTCATTTCTATTCAATTCAAATTTTAATTCAATTTGAATTCATTTCAATTCAATTCATTTCGAAATCGTTTTCAATTCAATTCATTTCGAAATCGTTTTCAATTCAATTCATTTCGAAATCGTTTTCAATTCAATTCATTTCGAAATCATTTCGAAATCGTTTTCGATTCAATTCATTTCGAAATCGTTTTCGATTCAATTCATTTCGAAATCGTTTTCAATTCAATTCATTTCGAAATCGTTTTTGATTCAATTCATTTCGAAATCGTTTTCAATTCAATTCATTTCGAAATCGTTTTCAATTCAATTCATTTCGAAATCGTTTTCGATTCAATTCATTTCGAAATCGTTTTCGATTCAATTCATTTCGAAATCGTTTTCAATCCAATTCATTTCGAAATCGTTTTCAATTCAATTCATTTCGAAATCGTTTTCGATTCAATTCATTTCGAAATCGTTTTCAATTCAATTCATTTCGAAATCGTTTTCGATTCAATTCATTTCGAAATCGTTTTCAATTCAATTCATTTCGAAATCGTTTTCAATTCAATTCGAAATCGTTTTCAATTCAATTCATTTCGAAATATTCGATTTCAAAATTACTTTTTAATATTCATTTTAAAATGAATAAAATCGATATAAATATCGTTCACGTCAAAATGGCGTCAATCTAATCAACACGGCTTCATATATTGATATTTTCAAATATTCCATTTCGAATATTTCTATTTCAAATATTTCTATTTTAAAACTGGAATGAGGCCCAATCAATTACCATATAAAGTTAATTATATGGATTTTCATACAACACATGTATAATAGCATTGAAAAATAATCAACCATCAAGCAAAGTGCACTACACTGTATAAGCATCAAATATAGATATCTAATGCTTATAACAGCCTGTCAATCAATCGATCGACATATTTAATCAATCAGGATGAGTGAACTTCAAATTTCATCCCAACACCCGTGTGGGGTTTCAAACAATCAAACACAGATTTTATTTATGCAGTTGGGCGATGTGTGAAATTTATCGACCCAATCAATATCAGTCAAATCAGTGTATATACAAACAAATCGGCCGATTTGTTTATAACTATTCATTTATTCACATTCACGTTAAAAATTATATTTTTAACGATAAAACATTTTATTTCAACCTATGAATTTCTATTCAATTCATTTATTCAATAAAATGATCTTTTTATTTTTCTAACTTATTTTAGAAAATTTTGGCAGCATAACGGCACGATACTAGAAACGGGACGAGGCCTAGCCTTATCCCCGGTCTAGTGAAGGCCCACGCCATTCACACATCATCAAATCAATTCATCTCACCACACAATTCAATTTCAATCAAATAATCCAACTAATCTACGCAACCAAACAAACAAGTCCATGGTCTGTGGACGATTGTGTCGGGTGCTACTAAGCACCGTCTGCATCCTAGTATATATATATATATAACTAGAAAAAGAAATTGAATGGTGAGAAATTCTCACCTAAAGCTATCCAAACATCTTGACTCTTCCTGGATATAAATCTTCTCCGTTCTCGCCTTTTTGCCGCTTTCGCCCTCATTCACTACATATGTAAAAATCGAATTTTTACTTTGCTATTCAATATATAAAAATCGAATTTTTATTTCGAAGTTCAATATATAAAAATCACATTTTTAATTCGAAGTTCAACATATAAAAATCACATTATTAATTCGAAGTTCAACATATAAAAATCACATTTTTAATTCGAAGTTCAACATATAAAAATCACATTTTTAATTCGAAGTTCAACATATAAAAATCACATTCAAAATCAAATCTTTTTCTTTATTTTCCTAAAACATTAATTTCAGTTTTAAAATGAAAATAAGTTTTCAATTTTTAAAAATAAAATAAAATCAGTTTTAAACCTTTTTTTAAAAAATCAATTTTCAAGTAAAATAAAAAAAAACAGTTTAAAGTAAATAAAAAAACAGTAGGGAACTTACAGGGGGGGTCTCTCTCTGAGTTCGCCGGAGGTGGCTAAAGTGGGGGGAAAGGTCGATGTCGGCGGCAGGAGGAGGAGCAGGGTGGGGGTCTCGATTTCACGGCGGCGCAGGGGAAAAGGGGCGCGGGGCTCGGTGTCACAGGGGAGGGGGGGCGTCGTCTTCGTCGCAGGCGAGGGGGAAGAGGGGGGGGTCTTTGATGAGGCGCGGTGGTCCTCCGATGGTGGCGGCGGTTTTTCGCAGTCGCCTCTTTTTTTTTTTTCCTTATTTTCTGTTCTGAAATGAAAATTAGGGGGGGGCCAGAGATAAAGGAAAGGGGATTTTCCTTTTTTTTATTTATTATTATTTAATTCAACCTAAAGTTGACTTTTACATACGACCTCGAAACAAGGCCCACCGCCTGTCGTCCATAGCGTTTTACCCCTATTCCGAACACAATGGGATGTGTACCGCAAGCTGATTCAATCGTTTCAATCAGTTTCCGTTTAATTTACATTTAAATCACTATATTGAATTTTAAACGTACATTTCAAATTACCGGGGTCACATACTAACTAGAAAAATTCCTGAAAAATATTTTCTAGCTTCGTATTGACGATACGGTCCTAACAAAACTAGTTTCGTCAAATTCTGAGACCGTTTGCAAAATGGCCAATTTCCAGTCGATTAAAATCAACTGAAAATGGTCAAACGCATTTTCCTTTGCCACGCTCACATATTGATTCGAAAAATTATGAAATTTGAAACCTAGCAATAACTTTACATCCCGGACCCAACAAAACTGGTTTCGTCGAAATCCGAGGTCGTTTGCAAAATGTCCATTTTTAAGGGCCTGAATTCCGTAGCGACTATTCAGAATTTTCAACTGGACATATCTTTTGATTCCCGCTACGAACTTTTGATTTTTTGGATTCGTTGGAAAGATATTATCAATTAGATCCCATTATTTTTGGTTTCACTAAAATCCGGATTGTTCTGCACCCGGTACATTTAATTGAAGTTTGAAATCGAATTATCGAACTACCGCGCCATTTTCAATTCTATTTATAATTATATATAAATATTTATATTCTAACGACGACGCGTATAAATATATACGTCGAATTCAATTAAAATAAATTCCTCATCGATATTATTTAAAATAATTCATTTTAAATATTCAAATTCAGCTAAAATTGCCAAAATAAAAATTTCAAACTGGCCCAGATTTTCGGGTTATTACAATCTCCCCCACTTAAAACTTTTCGTCCCCGAAAAGGAACGAAGTCAAAAGTGGTTTGATTAATCAACTCTACGTTCGATCAGGCTTCCATTCTCCAACTTTTCAGTTTCTGAGAATTTCCAAATTTTCAAAAATTTGGCTAACACCCTAAATTTTCGAAAAATTTCGCCATAACCTCCCCTGCACCGGGAGCATCGGGGAATTTCAAATAGCTTCCCCGGTCCTTCAGATCTCAAAAAGAAAAAGAAAAAGCCAAGCGGCTAGCCAATAGGCTCATAAAATCATCATCACCCAAACAAAACAGGAAATTATGTAGTAAACATGTACCTATTTGTCGGGCAAACAAATTTTATTCTCTGCTCTAGCCTCCTTGCTATGACCTGTTCAATATAAGTGCAAGTATGCAAGCAAACGCATCCAATTTTCAATATAATTAATATTTGGTTCAATTAGGCAAAATGGTTCAAAATTATCAAACAAATGAACAAACAACACAAACATCAATCAATTAGTGAATTTAATGTTTCAAATTCATAATTTTGATACATATACAAAAATCAAATTTTTGATGCCAAATCACACCAATAGGCCCTATCTAATTTTGGTTCTCACACCAGCCAATAGGAATTATATAGATATCACACCTTCGAAACACGAATACCAATTCTGATGATGTTCGAACTATCATCAGAATCATCTTCGGGCGACTAGAGTGTGATTCTATATCTATCCAGTATATTAAAACTTCAAATACACGTTTGCAAGGCGTATATGCGAAATCTTTATATACTGGACTGTCCTAATCAATATAAATAAATAATCAAATACGAGTAATTGATTTAGATTTTCAAAACAAAATTTGTTTTCATTTTTAAAAAATATACTCTTCACACTCGTTCTAGGATTCTACTGATCCCATTTCTAACGAGTCATTCTAATTGGATATTACTAATCCAATATCTGATGAATTCTTTCGTATGGTTCTAATGTGCCTTGTTCTCTGAGCTTTGTAAACCAAAGCTCTGATACCACGTGTAAGGACCCGAACTTCCCTGGATTCCGAAGAGAAGAGAAAGAACGAATTGTTTTGAGAACACGACAAATCAGAACGCATACAGAAGAACATTTCATTGTATATTACAACAACGCATAAGAATACAAGAATATACAGAGTATAAAAGAATATTACACAGAAATATCAGAGATTTAAATTACATTTAAATACATAGCAGCGGAAAATAATACAACACACAACTAGAAGAGATATACAGATACAAAGCTTCCCGGATATGATTCCAGCTGTAAACCAGGATCCTGGGAATATAAATCTGCAAAACCAAAACTACTAGCTGCCCGTGTCAAAATAGGGGCACCCAGAGTTTAGGTTAAAACAATAAACTCCAGGTCAGTCATGGGACTGGTGTGAGAACTAAAACAGTTAATCTTTATTTTTAAAGTTAGGTAAATCAAGGGACCACGCCGTATAACACGGAACGGGTTTCCTCCCAAGAATACCAGTGCATAAAACAAACAGCGCAATGCTAAATAAAGAAAAATGAAGCTGTTATAAGACCCAGGTCCCATCACACAATGCAACGCAGCCGAGGATAGGGTTTTCCCTTATAACAGCCAAAGAATGCTTGATACGGTTAAAACAAAACGTTTGATACTATTATAAGTGCATAGTGTATAAAACAACTTCAAATCATAAGTATCAATCATAGGCGGCATGGGTACCATATATCATGTCGCCATACTAGTTCTACCATTAAAACCGCAAAGGTCGTATTTGGAAATTGGATTTCCATCTATGAACCGAGGCAAAAGATAGTCCTCAACCGATTCGAGACGCTCTAGCCCGTGTCTCAGGAACAGCCGCAACTGCCCCATGGAGCGACAGGGCCGGTCCACCGATGTGGATTATTATGCCTGAACACTACGTTTCCCCGCCCTTTGGGGCGCAAATAAGCCAACAAATGACTCCATCGGACCCGGATCGTCCGATCAAACCGAGGCGCCTCGCAACAGCAACAACCACATAAGTCAAACTCGTCAGGGCGTGTAAAACCACTGACGCCACTTTTTAGCTAGAAGGAAACGCATGCCCTCCCTGAGGTCCGTCTCCTGTTTCTGCTTCATACCGGGTGTGAAACTCGCGAATTCACGTTACACAAAGCTGTGCCACACAGGCTGTGCTTTGATCATCACCACAAGACTTTGCTTTTCAACAGAAGCCTCGATCTATTGCCACTTAGGCATGCCACACAGGCAATTCACTCTATGTGTTTGATATCCATCAGTATATAACCCCTGAGCTCGTATGTCTCAGAGAAGGGCGTTAAGCAAGAGAATAAATTCTCCGCCGCCAAACAGATATATATTTAATAGAAATCAATCACACAGACTAAAATCCAATGTCAGACACACAGTCCATTTACAAGTCCGTTCTGGGTCTGAACGAAACCGGAGGCACCTAGTACCCCGCATATCCATCGATCTCCAAGTACGTCTGGACGATCACCAACTGTTTCCATCTTCTTGGGTGTACAGCCCAATCAAGATCATCAGTAATCACCCAACGACGTGAAGACTTCCGGTCTTCGACCACCGTCTTCATCTTCGACACCACGTCGAATCAGTTATTCAGAATGGGATAAACCCGGTCTTTCTGAATAACTCGCGTATATATTATAAAAGTGTTACACAAACACAACATACGCCTCATTCCACTTCAGAATATTCTTTTATTCAAATATTCCCATACTTTAGGAAAAGTTCCCATTAATTTTATCCAAGATAAATTCTTTAAATTTATTCTTTAATCTCCTTTGAATGTCAATTCAAACTAGTCGGGATTAGCGAACCACACCGAAGTAATCATTTATTTTATTTCCCAATACCAACCTATTCATCCCATGAAATAAAACTGGTAGTACTTCATATCTAACACCACAGTGTTATCGGTAACTCAATTACCATTTCACGTTCAAATCTAATTAAAGATTTAACTATCACTTGGAGTAAAACTGGTGATACTCCATTCTCGATCTTTTCAATCTATTTAAAGATTCATTAAAACTCCACTTAGTTTTAATCTTTGACTGGGTTAAAGAATCAGTGTCATTTAAAACGCAGTTCACGATAAACCCAAAGTCACATTCATTAATTATCGGGTTAAAGAACGAGTGTTGTTTAAAACACTGTTCGCGATAAACCCAAAAATCAATACCAATTCAATTCCAATTAAATATCGTTTAATTGGTACACTTCATTAAATCTATATAAAAAGATTTAATCCTTTCTCAACTGGGTTCAAGGATAGTGTTAGTGAAGACACCATTCACGACAAACCCAAATCACATTTGATATTCAATACAAGGCTCTGAATAGAAAATATATCGGCTTATATTCAATATCAAATTCTACGACTAACAAATGTCGTATTGGAAATAACGATATAAATATGTATCTTTCAAATTTCCATAACAACATCTGTATAATCACGAATTCCAACATCGAAATATTCCGAAGACAATTTCGATTCAAATCCACTCCAATGCAATCATTGGAAATTTTGGTTATTTTCAAAACCCTTTTCAAATTCAATTTATTTATTTAAAAATAAATAGAATTATAATTCTAGTTCAAAACTAGTTCATTTCGATAAAAATCTATTTTTATCTCTTCAAATATGGATTTTTTCATCCCAATTTTTCCCAAATCATTTCTTATGATTTTACACAAATTATTACTATTTTTAATAATTTTATCAAGGCCCGTACAGTCGATTTCCATCAACGGTCATCGAACTGCACTTACAGCGACCTTTTTCAAATTTGATTTGGACATAATTCCAAATACAACCGTTAGATTTCTAATTTCTAATATTCGTTAGAAAGCTCTTTTCGATACGAACCCAACGGTTCCGGTTTTAGGAGAATCCGACGGTCGGATCTCCCGTAATGTCCGTTTGAAATAGATGGTCGAAATTCACGAACTGCCGCGGCGCAGCGCGTTCTATTCAGGCCATTATATTATATATATAATATATATAATATATATTTCGTCGATTTCTATTTAAAACGAATTATATAAATAGTTTTAAAATTGTTTCAAAAGCAATTTCAACTTTCTTTTCAATTCAATTCAAAATTGAATTCTTCTTTATAAATTCGTTTTAAAATTCATTTCTATTCAATTCAAATTTTAATTCAATTTGAATTCATTTCAATTCAATTCATTTCGAAATCGTTTTCAATTCAATTCATTTCGAAATCGTTTTCAATTCAATTCATTTCGAAATCGTTTTCAATTCAATTCATTTCGAAATCGTTTTCGATTCAATTCATTTCGAAATCGTTTTCGATTCAATTTATTTCGAAATCGTTTTCAATTCAATTCATTTCGAAATCGTTTTCGATTCAATTCATTTCGAAATCGTTTTCAATTCAATTCATTTCGAAATCGTTAATTCAATTCATTTCGAAATCGTTTTCAATTCAATTCATTTCGAAATCGTTTTCGATTCAATTCATTTCGAAATCATTTTCAATTCAATTCATTTCGAAACCGTTTTCAATTCAATTCATTTCGAAATCGTTTTCGATTCAATTCATTTCGAAATCGTTTTCAATTCAATTCATTTCGAAATCGTTTTCGATTCAATTCATTTCGAAATCGTTTTCAATTCAATTCATTTCGAAATCGTTTTCAATTCAATTCATTTCGAAATCGTTTTCAATTCAATTCATTTCGAAATATTCGATTTCAAAATTACTTTTTAATATTCATTTTAAAATGAATAAAATCGATATAAATATCGTTCACGTCAAAATGGCGTCAATCTAATCAACACGGCTTCATATATTGATATTTTAAATATTCCATTTTTAATATTTCTATTTCAAATATTTCTATTTTAAAACTGGAATGAGGCCCAATCAATTACCATATAAAGTTAATTATATGGATTTTCATACAACACATGTATAATAGCATTGAAAAATAATCAACCATCAACCAAAGTGCACTACACTGTATAAGCATCAAATATAGATATCTAACGCTTATAACAGCCTGTCAATCAATCGATCGACATATTTAATCAATCAGGATGAGTGAACTTCAAATTTCATCCCAACACCCGTGTGGGGTTTCAAACAATCAAACACAGATTTTATTTGTGCAGTTGGGCGATGTGTGAAATTTATCGACCCAATCAATATCAGTCAAATCAGTGTATATACAAACAAATCGGCCGATTTGTTTATAACTATTCATTTATTCACATTCACGTTAAAAATTATATTTTTAACGATAAAACATTTTATTTCAACCTATGAATTTCTATTCAATTCATTTATTCAATAAAATGATCTTTTTATTTTTCTAACTTATTTTAGAAAATTTCGGCAGCATAACGGCACGATACTAGAAACGGGACGAGGCCTAGCCTTATCCCCGGTCTAGTGAAGGCCCACGCCATTCACACATCATCAAATCAATTCATCTCACCACACAATTCAATTTCAATCAAATAATCCAACTAATCTACGCAACCAAACAAACAAGTCCATGGTCTGTGGACGATTGTGTCGGGTGCTACTAAGCACCGTCTGCATCCTATATATATATAACTAGAAAAAGAAATTGAATGGTGAGAAATTCTCACTTAAAGCTATCCAAACATCTTGACTCTTCCTGGATATAAATCTTCTTCGTTCTCGCCTTTTTGCCGCTTTCGCCCGCATTCACTACATATGTAAAAATCGAATTTTTACTTTGCTATTCAATATATAAAAATCGAATTTTTATTTCGAAGTTCAATATATAAAAATCACATTTTTAATTCGAAGTTCAACATATAAAAATCACATTTTTAATTCGAAGTTCAACATATAAAAATCGCATTTTTAATTCGAAGTTCGACATATAAAAATCACATTTTTAATTCGAAGTTCAACATATAAAAATCACATTTTTAATTCGAAGTTCAACATATAAAAATCACATTCAAAATCAAATCTTTTTCTTTATTTTCCTAAAACATTAATTTCAGTTTTAAAATGAAAATAAGTTTTCAATTTTTAAAAATAAAATAAAATCAGTTTTAAACCTTTTTAAAAAAAATCAGTTTTCAAGTAAAATAAAAAAAACAGTTTAAAGTAAATAAAAAAAACAGTAGGGAACTTACAGGGGGGGTCTCTCTCTGAGTTCGCCGGAGGTGGCTAAAGGGGGGGGGAAGGTCGATGTCGGCGGCAGGAGGAGGAGCAGGGTGGGGGTCTCGATTTCACGGCGGCGCAGGGGAAAAGGGGCGCGGGGCTCGGTGTCACAGGCGAGGGGGGGGGGCGTCGTCTTCGTCGCAGGCGAGGGGGAAGAGGGGGGGGGGTCTCTGATGAGGCGCGGTGGTCCTCCGATGGTGGCGGCGGTTTTTCGCAGTCGCCTCTTTTTTTTTTTCCTTATTTTCTGTTCTGAAATGAAAATTAGGGGGGGCCAGAGATAAAGGAAAGGGGATTTTCCTTTTTTTTTTTATTATTTAATTCAACCTAAAGTTGACTTTTACATACGACCTCGAAACGAGGCCCACCGCCTGTCGTCCATAGCGTTTTACCCCCATTCCGAACACAATGGGATGTGTACCGCAAGCTGATTCAATCGTTTCAATCAGTTTCCGTTTAATTTACATTTAAATCACTATATTGAATTTTAAACGTACATTTCAAATTACCGGGGTCACATACTAACTAGAAAAATTCCTGAAAAATATTTTCTAGCTTCGTATTGACGATACGGTCCTAACAAAACTAGTTTCGTCAAATTCTGAGACCGTTTGCAAAATGGCCAATTTCCAGTCGATTAAAATCAACTGAAAATGGTCAAACGCATTTTCCTTTGCCACGCTCACATATTGATTCGAAAAATTATGAAATTTGAAACCTAGCAATAACTTTACATCCCGGACCCAACAAAACTGGTTTCGTCGAAATCCGAGGTCGTTTGCAAAATGTCCATTTTAAGGGCCTGAATTCCATAGCGACTATTCAGAATTTTCAACTGGACATATCTTTTGATTCCCGCTACGAACTTTTGATTTTTTGGATTCGTTGGAAAGATATTATCATTTAGATCCCATTATTTTTTGTTTCACTAAAATCCGGATTGTTCTGCACCCGGTACATTCAATTGAAGTTTGAAATCGAATTATCGAACTACCGCGCCATTTTCAATTCTATTTATAATTATATATAAATATTTATATTCTAACGACGACGCGTATAAATATATACGTCGAATTCAATTCAAAATAAATTCCTCGTCGATATTATTTAAAATAATTCATTTTAAATATTCAAATTCAGCTAAAATTGCCAAAATAAAAATTTCAAACTGGCCCAGATTTTCGGGTTATTACAATCTCCCCCACTTAAAACTTTTCGTCCCCGAAAAGGAACGAAGTCGAAAGTGGTTTGATTAATCAACTCTACGTTCGATCAGGCTTCCATTCTCCAACTTTTCAGTTTCTGAGAATTTCCAAATTTTCAAAAATTTGGCTAACACCCTAAATTTTCGAAAAATTTCGCCATAACCTCCCCTGCACCGGGAGCATCGGGGAATTTCAAATAGCTTCCCCGGTCCTTCAGATCCCAAAAAGAAAAAGGAAAAGCCAAGCGGCTAGCCAATAGGCTCATAAAATCATCATCACCCAAACAAAACAGGAAATTATGTAGTAAACATGTACCTATTTGTCGGGCAAACAAATTTTATTCTCTGCTCTAGCCTCCTTGCTATGACCTGTTCAATATAAGTGCAAGTATGCAAGCAAACGCATCCAATTTTCAATATAATTAATATTTGGTTCAATTAGGCAAAATGGTTCAAAATTATCAAACAAATGAACAAACAACACAAACATCAATCAATTAGTGAATTTAACGTTTCAAATTCATAATTTTGATACATATACAAAAATCAAATTTTTGATGCCAAATCACACCAATAGGCCCTATCTAATTTTGGTTCTCACACCAGCCAATAGGAAATATATAGATATCACACCTTCGAAACACGAATACCAACTCTGATGATGTTCGAACTATCATCAGAATCATCTTCGGGCGACTAGAGTGTGATTCTATATCTATCCAGTATATTAAAACTTCAAATACATGTTTGCAAGGCGTATATGCGAAATCTTTATATACTGGACTGTCCTAATCAATATAAATAAATAATCAAATACGAGTAATTGATTTAGATTTTCAAAACAAAATTTGTTTTCATTTTTAAAAAATATACTCTTCACACTCGTTCTAGGATTCTACTGATCCCATTTCTAACGAGTCATTCTAATTGGATATTACTAATCCAATATCTGATGAATTCTTTCGTATGGTTCTAATGTGCCTTGTTCTCTGAGCTTTGTAAACCAAAGCTCTGATACCACGTGTAAGGACCCGAACTTCCCCGGCCTCCGAAGAGAAGGGAAAGAACGAATTGTTTTGAGAACACGACAAATCAGAACGCATACAGAAGAACATTTCATTGTATATTACAACAACGCATAAGAATACAAGAATATACAGAGTATAAAAGAATATTACACAGAAATATCAGAGATTTAAATTACATTTAAATACATAGCAGCGGAAAATAATACAACACACAACTAGAAGAGATATACAGATACAAAGCTTCCCGGATATGATTCCAGCTGTAAACCAGGATCCTGGGAATATAAATCTGCAAAACCAAAACTACTAGCTGCCCGTGTCAAAATAGGGGCACCCAGAGTTTAGGTTAAAACAATAAACTCCAGGTCAGTCATGGGACTGGTGTGAGAACTAAAACAGTTAATCTTTATTTTTAAAGTTAGGTAAATCAAGGGACCACGCCGTATAACACGGAACGGGTTTCCTCCCAAGAATACCAGTGCATAAAACAAACAGCGCAATGCTAAATAAAGAAAAATGAAGCTGTTATAAGACCCAGGTCCCATCACACAATGCAACGCAGCCGAGGATAGGGTTTTCCCTTATAACAGCCAAAGAATGCTTGATACGGTTAAAACAAAACGTTTGATACTATTATAAGTGCATAGTGTATAAAACAACTTCAAATCATAAGTATCAATCATAGGCGGCATGGGTACCATATATCATGTCGCCATACTAGTTCTACCATTAAAACCGCAAAGGTTGTATTTGGAAATTGGATTTCCATCTATGAACCGAGGCAAAAGATAGTCCTCAACCGATTCGAGACGGTCTAGCCCGTGTCTCAGGAACAGCCGCAACTGCCCCATGGAGCGACAGGGCCGGTCCACCGATGTGGATTATTATGCCTGAACACTACGTTTCCCCGCCCTTTGGGGCGTAAATGAGCCAACAAATGACTCCATCGGACCCGGATCGTCCGATCAAACCGAGGCGCCTCGCAACAGCAACAACCACATAAGTCAAACTCGTTAGGGCGTGTAAAACCAATGACGCCACTTTTTAGCTAGAAGGAAACGCATGCCCTCCCTGAGGTTCGTCTCCCGTTTCTGGTTCATACCGGGTGTGAAACTCGCGAATTCACGTTACACAAAGCTGTGCCACACAGGCTGTGCTTTGATCATCACCACAAGACTTTGCTTTTCAACAGAAGCCTCGATCTATTGCCACTTAGGTATGCCACACAGGCAATTCACTCTATGTGTTTGATATCCATCAGTATATAACCCCTGAGCTCGTATGTCTCAGAGAAGGGCGTTAAGCAAGAGAATAAATTCTCCGCCGCCAAACAGATATATATTTAATAGAATTCAATCACACAGACTAAAATCCAATGTCAGACACACAGTCCATTTACAAGTCTGTTCTGGGTCTGAACGAAACCGGAGGCACCTAGTACCCCGCATATCCATCGATATCCAAGTACGTCTGGACGATCACCAACTGTTTCCATCTTCTTGGGTGTACAGCCCAATCAAGATCATCAGTAATCACCCAAACGACGTGAAGACTTCCGGTCTTCGACCACCGTCTTCATCTTCGACACCACGTCGAATCAGTTATTCAGAATGGGATAAACCCGGTCTTTCTGAATAACTCGCGTATATATTATAAAAGTGTTACACAAACACAACATACGCCTCATTCCACTTCAGAATATTCTTTTATTCAAATATTCCCATACTTTGGGAAAAGTTCCCATTAATTATATCCAAGATAAATTCTTTAAATTTATTCTTTAATCTCCTTTGAATGTCAATTCAAACTAGTCGGGATTAGCGAACCACACCGAAGTAATCATTTATTTTATTTCCCAATCCCAACCTATTCATCCCATGAAGTAAAACTGGTAGTACTTCATATCTAACACCACAGTGTTATCGGTAACTCAATTACCATTTCACGTTCAAATCTAATTAAAGATTTAACTATCGCTTGTAGTAAAACTGGTGATACTCCATTCTCGATCTTTTCAATCTATTTAAAGATTCATTAAAACTCCACTTAGTTTTAATCTTTGACTGGGTTAAAGAATCAGTGTCATTTAAAACGCAGTTCACGATAAACCCAAAGTCACATTCATTAATTATCGGGTTAAAGAACGAGTGTTGTTTAAAACACTGTTCGCGATAAACCCAAAAATCAATACCAATTCAATTCCAATTAAATATCGTTTAATTGGTACACTTCATTAAATCTATATAAAAAGATTTAATCCTTTCTCAACTGGGTTCAAGGACAGTGTTAGTGAAGACACCATTCACGACAAACCCAAATCACATTTGATATTCAATACAAGGCTCTGAATAGAAAGTATATCGGCTTATATTCAATATCAAATTCCACGACTAACAAATGTCGTATTGGAAATAACGATATAAATATGTATCTTTCAAATTTCCATAACAACATCTGTATAATCACGAATTCCAACATTGAAATATTCCGAAGACAATTTCGATTCAAATCCACTCCAATGCAATCATTGGAAATTTTGGTTATTTTCAAAACCCTTTTCAAATTCAATTTATTTATTTAAAAATAAATAGAATTATAATTCTAGTTCAAAACTAGTTCATTTCGATAAAAATCTATTTTTATCTCTTCAAATATGGAGTTTTTCATCCCAATTTTTCCCAAATCATTTCTTATGATTTTACACAAATTATTACTATTTTTAATAATTTTATCAAGGCCCGTACAGTCGATTTCCATCAACGGTCATCGAACTGCACTTACAGCGACCTTTTTCAAATTTGATTTGGACATAATGCCAAATCCAACCGTTAGATTTCTAATTTCTAATATTCGTTAGAAAGCTCTTTTCGATACGAACCCAACGGTTCCGGTTTTAGGAGAATCCGACGGTCGGATCTCCCGTAATGTCCGTTTGAAATAGATGGTCGAAATTCACGAACTGCCGCGGCGCGGCGCGTTCTATTCAGGCCATTATATTATATATATAATATATATAATATATATTTCGTCGATTTCTATTTAAAACGAATTATATAAATAGTTTTAAAATCGTTTCAAAAGCAATTTCAACTTTCTTTTCAATTCAATTCAAAATTGAATTCTTCTTTATAAATTCGTTTTAAAATTCATTTCTATTCAATTCAAATTTTAATTCAATTTGAATTCATTTCAATTCAATTCATTTCGAAATCGTTTTCTTTCGAAATCGTTTTCAATTCAATTCATTTCGAAATCGTTTTCAATTCAATTCATTTCGAAATCGTTTTCGATTCAATTCATTTCGAAATCGTTTTCAATTCAATTCATTTCGAAATCGTTTTCAATTCAATTCATTTCGAAATCATTTTCAATTCAATTCATTATCGTTTTCGATTCAATTCATTTCGAAATCGTTTTCGATTCAATTCATTTCGAAATCGTTTTCAATTCAATTCATTTCGAAATCGTTTTCGATTCAATTCATTTCGAAATCGTTTTCAATTCAATTCATTTCGAAATCGTTTTCGATTCAATTCATTTCGAAATCGTTTTCAATTCAATTCATTTCGAAATCGTTTTCGATTCAATTGATTTCGAAATCGTTTTCAATTCAATTCATTTCGAAATCGTTTTCGATTCAATTCATTTCGAAATCGTTTTCAATTCAATTCATTTCGAAATCGTTTTCAATTCAATTCATTTCGAAATATTCGATTTCAAAATTACTTTTTAATATTCATTTTAAAATGAATAAAATCGATATAAATATCGTTCACGTCAAAATGGCATCAATCTAATCAACACGGCTTCATATATTGATATTTTCAAATATTCCATTTCGAATATTTCTATTTCAAATATTTCTATTTTAAAACTGGAATGAGGCCCAATCAATTACCATATAAAGTTAATTATATGGATTTTCATACAACACATGTATAATAGCATTGAAAAATAATCAACCATCAACCAAAGTGCACTACACTGTATAAGCATCAAATATAGATATCTAACGCTTATAACAGCCTGTCAATCAATCGATCGACATATTTAATCAATCAGGATGAGTGAACTTCAAATTTCATCCCAACACCCGTGTGGGGTTTCAAACAATCAAACACAGATTTTATTTGTGCAGTTGGGCGATGTGTGAAATTTATCGACCCAATCAATATCAGTCAAATCAGTGTATATACAAACAAATCGGCCGATTTGTTTATAACTATTCATTTATTCACATTCACGTTAAAAATTATATTTTTAACGATAAAACATTTTATTTCAACCTATGAATTTCTATTCAATTCATTTATTCAATAAAATGATCTTTTTATTTTTCTAACTTATTTTAGAAAATTTCGGCAGCATAACGGCACGATACTAGAAACGGGACGAGGCCTAGCCTTATCCCCGGTCTAGTGAAGGCCCACGCCATTCACACATCATCAAATCAATTCATTTCACCATACAATTCAATTTCAATCAAATAATCCAACTAATCTACGCAACCAAACAAACAAGTCCATGGTCTGTGGACGATTGTGTCGGGTGCTACTAAGCACCGTCTGCATCCTAGTATATATATATATAACTAGAAAAAGAAATTGAAAGGTGAGAAATTCTCACCTAAAGCTATCCAAACATCTTGACTCTTCCTGGATATAAATCTTCTCCGTTCTCGCCTTTTTGCCGCTTTCGCCCGCATTCACTACATATGTAAAAATCGAATTTTTACTTTGCTATTCAATATATAAAAATCTAATTTTTATTTCGAAGTTCAATATATAAAAATCACATTTTTAATTCGAAGTTCAACATATAAAAATCACATTTTTAATTCGAAGTTCAACATATAAAAATCACATTTTTAATTCGAAGTTCAACATATAAAAATCACATTTTTAATTCGAAGTTCAACATATAAAAATCACATTTTTAATTCGAAGTTCAACATATAAAAATCACATTTTTAATTCGAAGTTCAACATATAAAAATCACATTCAAAATCAAATCTTTTTCTTTATTTTCCTAAAACATTAATTTCAGTTTTAAAATGAAAATAAGTTTTCAGTTTTTAAAAATAAAATAAAATCAGTTTTAAACCTTTTTTAAAAAAATCAGTTTTCAAGTAAAATAAAAAAAAACAGTTTAAAGTAAATAAAAAAAACAGTAGGGAACTTACAGGGGGGGTCTCTCTCTGAGTTCGCCGGAGGTGGCTAAAGGGGGGGAAAGGTCGATGTCGGCGGCAGGAGGAGGAGCAGGGTGGGGGTCTCGATTTCACGGCGGCGCAGGGGAAAATGGGCGCGGGGGTCGGTGTCACAGGCGAGGGGGGGCGTCGTCTTCGTCGCAGGCGAGGGGGAAGAGGGGGGGGGTCTCTGATGAGGCGCGGTGGTCCTCCGATGGTGGCGGCGGTTTTTCGCAGTCGCCTTTTTTTTTTTTTTCCTTATTTTCTGTTCTGAAATGAAAATTAGGGGGGGGGGGGCAGAGATAAAGGAAAGGGGATTTTCCTTTTTTATTATTATTATTATTTAATTCAACCTAAAGTTGACTTTTACATACGACCTCGAAAAGAGGCCCACCGCCTGTCGTCCATAGCATTTTACCCCCATTCCGAACACAATGGGATGTGTACCGCAAGCTGATTCAATCGTTTCAATCAGTTTCCGTTTAATTTACATTTAAATCACTATATTGAATTTTAAACGTACATTTCAAATTACCGGGGTCACATACTAACTAGAAAAATTCCTGAAAAATATTTTCTAGCTTCGTATTGACGATACGGTCCTAACAAAACTAGTTTCGTCAAATTCTGAGACCGTTTGCAAAATGGCCAATTTCCAGTCGATTAAAATCAACTGAAAATGGTCAACCGCATTTTCCTTTGCCACGCTCACATATTGATTCGAAAAATTATGAAATTTGAAACCTAGCAATAACTTTACATCCCGGACCCAACAAAACTGGTTTCGTCGAAATCCGAGGTCATTTGCAAAATGTCCATTTTTAAGGGCCTGAATTCCATAGCGACTATTCAGAATTTTCAACTGGACATATCTTTTGATTCCCGTTACGAACTTTTGATTTTTCGGATTCGTTGGAAAGATATTATCAATTAGATCCCATTATTTTTGGTTTCACTAAAATCCGGATTGTTCTGCACCCGGTACATTCAATTGAAGTTTGAAATCGAATTATCGAACTACCGCGCCATTTTCAATTCTATTTATAATTATATACAAATATTTATATTCTAACGACGACGCGTATAAATATATACGTCGAATTCAATTCAAAATAAATTCCTCATCGATATTATTTAAAATAATTCATTTTAAATATTCAGATTCAACTAAAATTGCCAAAATAAAAATTTCAAACTGGCCCAGATTTTCGGGTTATTACAGCCAAAGAGAGTTGGTGCAGTAATTTGGGCTGAGGCAGTTTTGGGATGTTCGGGAATTGGTTTCAGGATTTGTCGAGTAGTTTGCAGTCACTGCGTAAGGAGTGAAATAGATTCATGCGAATGGATTCGTATCTACGATGATATGGAAATAAACTGGGTATTCAGCACAAACAAAATCGAGGTGAGTAAATCTCACTCACCTTTAGAATTATTTTTATTTCATTAAAAATAATTGTCTGTTGCTTGTGTGAATGTTTTATGGTTGTTTCACATATATTAGTTACTTAGGCTATATATATATATTGGGTTGATTGATTGGTTGGATTCCCGCAGTCTCATTAGCGGATGCCCGCAGTCTCATAGCGGATGATTACCCTATACGCCCCACGCTATGATTAGTGGATGACCTTCTATACCGCGATATTCTGCCACGAAGCAGAATGGGTATTATTTATGTGCTAACATCTGTGGATGCAGGGAAACAGGTTGGAGGAATCCAACTGGATTCCTCAAAAATATATTATTTGTTTGTTTATTTGTTTGCATATATATTTTTATATATGATGTGTTAGAAAAATAAATAATTCGTTGCTTTGTGTGTTTAAATATCACTGGGCTTAAGTAATGATATTTAAAACTATCGTGGAAGGATATTTGGGATTTAAAAAGGAAAATTCTATTTTTAAATAGAATTTGAATTTTAAATGGAAATAAAAATATAAACTTGTTTTTGAAAAATAAAACAAGTAGTTTCTTTATAAATGAAGTTTATAAATAGTTCTTTTATAACGAAGTTATAAATGAAGTGAAAAGAATTATCATTTGATAATTCAGAAATAGAAATACAAGTGTGAAATTGGGAATTTGAAATGAAATTTCAAAATAGGATGTGAAATGAAATTTTTAAATATATAACTCAAATGAAATTTGAGTATAACATTTGAATAGTAGAATTAGAAAAGGAGTTTAAAAATTTGAATTCAAAGGAATTCGAATAAAGAAATTCAAATAGAGATTTGAATGTAGAAATTTCAAAATAGAATTTGAAATAAACTTTGAAATAGGATTTTCAAAGTAGAATTGGAAATAGAATTTCAAATAGGATTTCAAAATAGGAAATCCAAATGGTTTTGAAATGGAATTTGGATTCAAGGGAATTCAAATGGATTTGAGTGAACAAATTCAAATGGTGAAAAAAATAAGTTTGAATATTAGAATTCAAATGGGGTTGGAAATGAATTTGAATATTAGAATTCAAATGGAAATGGAAAATGAAATTTGAATATAAGAGATTCAAATTGAATTCAAATAGGATTTAATCTATGGGATTTGAATATGAAATTCAAATGGGTTTTAAACTATGGAATTTTGAATATAGAATTTAAAAAGGAGTTTGAATATTTGAATTTCAATAGAACTCAAATATAGAAATTGGAATATAGAAGTTCCAATGGAATTTAAATATAGAGTTGGAATAAGAGAATTCAAATGAATTCAAACATAGAATTTGAATATAGGGAATTCAAATAGAAATTCAAGTATTGAATTTGAATATCAAATAGAAAAGGAATTGGGATTTGAATATAGAATTCAAATAAAAGTGAGATTGGAATTTGAATCAAGGAATTCAAATAGAGTTAAAATGGAGTTGAATTCATTTTAAAGAAGTTTAAAGGTTTATATATATAAATATAATTAAAACGAACTCGCCGCAGCGCTGTAGTTCGTAAAATAGCGATTCGAACTTCAATCAAGTATACAGGACTCAGTTGGAGTCGGATCTCTTTGAAACAAGAAACGTCAGGACCGGTTTGATAATAGTTTTCTAATGGAAGAGAAAAATATGAATTTCGTCGTATAGATTTTGAGTTATGTCAAAATCAAATTTTCAGAAAAACAGCGCCAGAACTATTTAAAAACCATAACGGTTTATTTCATTTTATAAAAGGATTTTAAGCAAATAAAATCTGAATTTCTATTTAGAAAATTTCAGATTTGAGTTATAGAATATATGTGAACTCAGGTGGAGTAATGAATTGATTTTTGAAACAGAAATCAGATTTTTGATTATTGAATAGAATTAACTAATTCGAATAGTATTTAGTAAATGAGATGTTTAATGGATATTGAGCTTTAAAATAAGTGAATTCGATTTGAAAATTTATATTCAAAATAGAAAAGAGAACTAGAATTGAAATCGAAATTCAATTTGGTTATGAACGAGTTAAATATTTTGTTTGAACATGTTATGTTCAACAAAGAAGTGAAATAGGCAAAATGACTAATTAAAGAATAAATGGGCGAAACTGAATTCAAACGATTAGATGGTATTGAATTGAATTGAAAACAGGTGAACATGTGTAAGCAGGTTTGATATGGAGTATATGAAGATTTTTATTTATGTGCCCGACAAAAAGGTACATGTTTAATTCATATATGGGTTTTATGCGCCGTATCGGCAAGCCGCTTGGGTTTTTCTTTTTCTTTTTGAGATAAGAAGGACCGGGAAAGCTATTTGAAATTTCCCGATGCTCCCGATACAGGGGAGGTTATGGCGAAATTTTCCGGAAATTTAAGGAGTTAGAATATTTTTAAGATATTTTGATAGTTAGAAATCATTGTATCGACGTATAGAATTCGATAGATAAGTGAATATAAAAATCTAATATTGTAAACAAAAAGAGAAATCTATAGATTAGAAATAGAAAGCGAACTATATACATGTTTTAAAAATGAATAATTGGATTGTATAGTGTGTTTGTTCGAGGTAAGTGGTTTTGCCGTTTCGAAGTTGAGGATGTTTTCAGTTAAGGTCTGAGAGGTAATTTCACCCCAACTTGATTGATTTCATTTTTAATGGATAAATAGCAAGATCCAGTCTCGAAGAGAAGTGTTTGAAAAAGAGTTAGTTGAATAAAATATTTTGGGTTGTTGTAACGATGTTTTACACAACATTCGTTTTAAACCCAAGTGATGGGATTTTGGAAATATAACAAGTAAATATTTCCCGAGTATAATCGTCGGGATAAAGATAAGTGATTGGAATTGTTTCCAATTGCAAATAGAGATATTTTCTAATATATAGAAAATAAAAGAAGTTGATATTGGGGAATGCTTTCCAAATAGCATAAAGGGCCAATATGGTTATTGAAAATATTTGGTTAACAAATATTGATAAGGAAATGGAGAAGTGATTTAATTAATGATATATTAATTAAAGAGCCCAGTGATTTGTTGATAAGTTTGGATGAACACTTGTTTTTATTCGATAGTTAAATCACAGACTATCAAAGTTTTGACCATCGTTGTCAATATGGAGAGACCGGTTGGATTATTATCCGAAGAACCACTCCGTATCGGCATAAGCGTTGCGAACCAAGTATGCTGAATATATTGAAGACGGAGTAAAGTGCAAGGGCTTTTCTATTTATAGAAATGGTGCCTTCGGTTTCGTTCAATCCCAGAACGAACGTAAATGGACGAATGTCTGACAGAGTATTTCCAATGATCAAATGGGTTGGTCTGTATAAATATATATGGTTGCAACGGATTTATTCCCTTAGCATAACATCCAGAATATTTGTGCAAAGTCAACTAGTGATTAACGGATCTGACAATGTGGCATTCAAAGTGATTGTGCTATCAATGAATGGTAAGTATTCGTAGCCTCAGGCCTCAACAACCGGGAAGGGACAAAAATCGGGCAGGCAGCATGGCTATGTGGGTCGCACCCATTAGGATGTATAATCACCTATCTAGAGGTTCATTTAATTTCTTATTCTATTCGATGCTGTCCCAGTCGGGAGACGGTTGCTGATCCCAGCCGTTGGTAATATACATTCGATACACTCAAGAGAAATGAGTGGTCGGTCATGTGTGGGCCGGGTTGCAAGATGTTCTTGTTGAACCCAGTGTATTCCTCTCTAGAGATACACTAGCGGAAGGTGGTTCCATACCTTGTCATGTTGGAAATCCAATCTCCAATAAGCGCCATGCGGTTTTTGATTTTATCATATATATGTGGAGCGTGAGATGCAAGCGTTCTACTATTTGGTTATTTACTTGATGTAGACATTATTATAATATCACTAGATTTTCGTATCAAAGTGTTTGGGTTATAGTAAGGTAAAAACCGTCCATGTTTATGTGTGGGCTGGTCTTACTATTATCTTTTCTTTCGAAAAGAGTTTTGAAAGTTAAACAAGTGGTTGAAGTTTACTCACACCAGTCCCATGACTGACCCAGAGTTTATTTTGTTTGTTTTCCCTAAACTCTTGGGTGCCCAAATTTGTACGGGCAGTCAAGTAGTTCAGGTGTTTACAGATACCATTGGAGGAGCTTGGAGCAGGAGGCTTCAGCGTTAGTTATCTAGTGTTATTTTCCGCTGTATTGTAAGTGTTGAACTCTGATTCTGAATGTACATGTATACAGAAATTTTGTATTACAAAAGTATATGATATATTATATTTTATTCATTCCGTTGTGAGGTTCATGTTTTACCCTGATGTTGTGTATTCTTCTTCTTCTATTCTAATATTTCTTTCCTTCTATTTCACATCCTCTAACTTCTTTCTATTAATGGTTCGTATTTCTGTGTTATTTGGGTTGGACGTGTGTTGTATTTAGTCAACTCAGATAGCTCGGATTTGCGGGTCGTTACAGTTGGTATCAGAGCTTAGGTTGAGCGAATACCTAGGCTTTGGTGGAAATGTGCTCATTAGAGATAGGGTCAGCAGTGCCCTAGAATGAGATGAGTGTATAATACGAGATGGCGTATTTGTTATTAATATAAAAAATTGTTTTATATTGTGTTGGCTAGTCTGTTGAGTGGTTTATGAATTCTGGTCGAATCGTGGGACGCCACGAAGTCGATAGGAGTTTCTAAACACTTAAACAGAGAAATTCGACACAGTATTGTTTTAAAGAGGGTAAATGAAATAATTTTACCCAAATTTCTATTTTTATATAGAAGGAATAATTTTCTGAAATTATTATATTATATATGGATATGTTGATTGTTAGGATTATAATCCAATAAGATTATAAAATTTGAATGGGTAATTATAACCAAATAAAATTTGTATATGAATGAAATATATACAAATGGGATGAACTGGAATTAAATTCAAACCAAAATTGGAATTTAAATCCTCGGAAGTCTGAAAATATTTTCTAAAAGTATATTAAAATAATATAGCTTTGTTTTAAAAGGATTTGAAAGAAAAATCATATTTGAATAGATTTTGAAATAGATAAAGCACTGAACCCACTTTAGCGGCTGGAAAATAATTCTGATGAGGACTGCAGCTTCAACAGTGTTCATTTTCGAGTTCTAAGTGATGGATTGCTACCTTAGAAAAACCTTGATGGGAATTTGTTTGGAAGAAAACAAATAGTTTGGAAATATTCAAATGCTTTGAATTGGAAATGGTTATAAATATATTTATATGTGATTTCAAAAAGGATTTGAAATAAAAACCTGGGTATTTGAGTTCCAGCATTTAAATTTGACTTAAACAAGTTAAATGGACCGAAGTAAATAAATGGAAACCAAAAGTTTGGTAGAACTAAAATTGTTGAAATATGAAGAGGTGAGTTTCAACATAAGTGAGATTTTGGATAATAATGAGTTTGTACCATTTTTCCCAACTTAGCAATTTCGAGGACGAAATTATTTTAAGGGGGAAGGAATGTAACATCCTGAATTTTTAACCATTTAATATTGAATATTTAAATCATATTTTTTATGTTGAATTAGAATAATCAATGTATTTTTTTATTTATCGATTTGATAACCAATATATGATTAAATATCGAATATATTTAATTATCGTAATATGAAATTATAATAATTGAATGATGAGTTAAAACCGAATCTAAATAATTTGGTTGATGAATATGAATTCTATTTTGATTTAGAACGATAATAAAAATTTATTATCAATGAATTTAATTTTTTGAAATCGATTTATATTTTAAATCGAAATTAATTTAGATCGTCAATTAAAATTGTTATTTATTCTATACAGTCGAATTAAATTTTCATAATTGGTTCCATTAAGTTCAGAATAGTATTATAAGCTGGTAACGTTGGTGGTTACATTGAAATAAGGATTTTTGGTTTTAAATTAAGGGGCCGTGAGATATTTGAGTTTTTAATTAAAAACATAATCAAATCAATTTACTTAATGTATGTACTTATGGAAACAGGCCGACCTAAAATTTGTACATCGCAGACCAAGTTGTCTTCAAGCAGACATTTGCTCCTTTTCTACCCAGTAACAACAAAACACTGATTAATGGCGTTGCCTATATTTTTCCTCGAGCACAAACTTCTGTTCCTTTTGTTCACTGCAGAGTAAAACAGGAAGTAATGGCAACGTACTACTTGTCTCTCGTTCACACTATATAAATCCATCGAAGCCTTCCTAATTTCACATTTCCAAAAACCACAAAGCATTTCTAATCTAATTTCCTTTCGTTCCTCCTTAGTCTTTCAAAAATCGAATCACCGAAAAAAGAAAAAAAAACAGAAAGGGGAAATCAAAAATTGAAACTGGAAGCTTGTCTCGAGCTGCCGCTCGCGAATCAGTGCGATGGGGGAAGCTCGACGCCATCCCAGAGGCGCTCTCGATTTAGGGTAAAAATGGGGCTCGCGAGTTGGTTTTGGGGGTCGACGTTCATCGCGAAGGGGGGATTTGAAGGTTGGCGAGTTGATTAAGGATGGAAGCGCTGGCCTCGAAGTCATGTACTGCGGAGTACGAAGGTCGGTGCAATGTTGGAAGATGAGATTGGAAATCGCGATGGTGGTTTGAGAGGATTGCGAGGTCGGTGTGGGCGTCGCAATGTACTGTAATTCGATATGGGGGTGGAGTTCGTAATCGAACTGGAAGACACACGGTGGTTTCTGCGATGGACTGACTGTGTTGGTGCTATTTGCTAACAGCCAAACTAAAGCCCTGGTGCGGTGGTATTGATGCCTATGGTGGTGCAGCAACTCAGAAATGGCCATTGGTAATAATGAAAGGGAAATTGCCTATGAAATGTCTGATGAAATGCCAAAGAGAGTTGGTGCAGTAATTTGGGCTGAGGCAGTTTTGGGATGTTCGGGAATTGGTTTCAGGATTTGTCGAGTAGTTTGCAGTCACTGCGTAAGGAGTGAAATAGATTCATGCGAATGGATTCGTATCTGCGATGATATGGAAATAAACTGGGTATTCAGCACAAACAAAATCGAGGTGAGTAAATCTCACTCACCTTTAGAATTATTTTTATTTCATTAAAAATAATTGTCTGTTGCTTGTGTGAATGTTTTATGGTTGTTTCACATATATTAGTTATTTAGGCTATATATATATTGGGTTGATTGATTGGTTGGATTCCCGCAGTCTCATTAGCGGATGCCCGCAGTCTCATAGCGGATGATTACCCTATACGCCCCACGCTATGATTAGTGGATGACCTTCTATACCGCGATATTCTGCCACGAAGCAGAATGGGTATTATTTATGTGCTAACATCTGTGGATGCAGGGAAACAGGTTGGAGGAATCCAACTGGATTCCTCAAAAATATATTATCTGTTTGTTTATTTGTTTGCATATATATTTTTATATATGATGTGTTAGAAAAATAAATAATTCGTTGCTTTGTGTGTTTAAATATCACTGGGCTTAAGTAATGATATTTAAAACTATCGTGGAAGGATATTTGGGATTTAAAAAGGAAAATTCTATTTTTAAATAGAATTTGAATTTTAAATGGAAATAAAAATATAAACTTGTTTTTGAAAAATAAAACAAGTAGTTTCTTTATAAATGAAGTTTATAAATAGTTCTTTTATAACGAAGTTATAAATGAAGTGAAAAGAATTATCATTTGATAATTCAGAAATAGAAATACAAGTGTGAAATTGGGAATTTGAAATGAAATTTCAAAATAGGATGTGAAATGAAATTTTTAAATATATAACTCAAATGAAATTTGAGTATAACATTTGAATAGTAGAATTAGAAAAGGAGTTTAAAAATTTGAATTCAAAGGAATTCGAATAAAGAAATTCAAATAGAGATTTGAATGTAGAAATTTCAAAATAGAATTTGAAATAAACTTTGAAATAGGATTTTCAAAGTAGAATTGGAAATAGAATTTCAAATAGGATTTCAAAATAGGAAATCCAAATGGTTTTGAAATGGAATTGGGATTCAAGGGAATTCAAATGGATTTGAGTGAAGAAATTCAAGTGGTGAAAAAAATAAGTTTGAATATTAGAACTCAAATGGGGTTGGAAATGAATTTGAATATTAGAATTCAAATGGAAATGGAAAATGAAATTTGAATATAAGAGATTCAAATTGAATTCAAATAGGATTTAATCTATGGGATTTGAATATGAAATTCAAATGGGTTTTAAACTATGGAATTTTGAATATAGAATTTAAAAAGGAGTTTGAATATTTGAATTTCAATAGAACTCAAATATAGAAATTGGAATATAGAAGTTCCAATGGAATTTAAATATAGAGTTGGAATAAGAGAATTCAAATGAATTCAAACATAGAATTTGAATATAGAGAATTCAAATAGAAATTCAAGTATTGAATTTGAATATCAAATAGAAAAGGAATTGGGATTTGAATATAGAATTCAAATAAAAGTGAGATTGGAATTTGAATCAAGGAATTCAAATAGAGTTAAAATGGAGTTGAATTCATTTTAAAGAAGTTTAAAGGTTTATATATATAAATATAATTAAAACGAACTCGCCGCAGCGCTGCAGTTCGTAAAATAGCGATTCGAACTTCAATCAAGTATACAGGACTCAGTTGGAGTCGGATCTCTTTGAAACAAGAAACTTCAGGACCGGTTTGATAATAGTTTTCTAATGGAAGAGAAAAATATGAATTTCGTCGTATAGATTTTGAGTTATGTCAAAATCAAATTTTCAGAAAAACAGCGCCAGAACTATTTAAAAACCATAACGGTTTATTTCATTTTATAAAAGGATTTTAAGCAAATAAAATCCGAATTTCTATTTAGAAAATTTCAGATTTGAGTTATAGAATATATGTGAACTCAGGTGGAGTAATGAATTGATTTTTGAAACAGAAATCAGATTTTTGATTATTGAATAGAATTAACTAATTCGAATAGTATTTAGTAAATGAGATGTTGAATGGATATTGAGCTTTAAAATAAGTGAATTCGATTTGAAAATTTATATTCGAAATAGAAAAGAGAACTAGAATTGAAATCGAAATTCAATTTGGTTATGAACGAGTTATATATTTTGTTTGAACATGTTATGTTCAACAAAGAAGTGAAATAGGCAAAATAACTAATTAAAGAATAAATGGGCGAAACTGAATTCAAACGATTAGATGGTATTGAATTGAATTGAAAACAGGTGAACATGTGTAAGCATGTTTGATATGGAGTATATGAAGATTTTTATTTATGTGCCCGACAAAAAGGTACATGTTTAATTCATATATGGGTTTTATGCGCCGTATCGGCAAGCCGCTTGGCTTTTTCTTTTTCTTTTTGAGATAAGAAGGACCGGGAAAGCTATTTGAAATTTCCCGATGCTCCCGATACAGGGGAGTTTATGGCGAAATTTTCCGGAAATTTAAGGAGTTAGAATATTTTTAAGATATTTAGATAGTTAGAAATCATTGTATCGACGTATAGAATTCGATAGATAAGTGAATATAAAAATCGAATATTGTAAACAAAAAGAGAAATCTATAGATTAGAAATAGAAAGCGAACTATATACATGTTTTAAAAATGAATAATTGGATTGTATAGTGTGTTTGTTCGAGGTAAGTGGTTTTGCCATTTCGAAGTTGAGGATGTTTTCAGTTAAGGTCTGAGAGGTAATTTCACCCCAACTTGATTGATTTCATTTTTAATGGATAAATAGCAAGATCCAGTCTCGAACAGAAGTGTTTGAAAAAGAGTTAGTTGAATAAAATATTTTGGGTTGTTGTAACGATGTTTTACACAACATTCGTTTTAAACCCAAGTGATGGGATTTTGGAAATATAACAAGTAAATATTTCCCGAGTATAATAGTTGGGATAAAGATAAGTGATTGGAATTGTTTCCAATTGCAAATAGAGATATTTTCTAATATATAGAAAATAAAAGAAGTTGATATTGGGGAATGCTTTCCAAATAGCGTAAAGGGCCAATATGGTTATTGAAAATATTTGGTTAACAAATATTGATAAGGAAATGGAGAAGTGATTTAATTAATGAAATATTAATTAAAGAGCCCAGTGATTTGTTGATAGGTTTGGATGAACACTTGTTTTTATTCGATAGTTAAATCACAGACTATCGAAGTTTTGACCATCGTTGTCAATATGGAGAGACCGGTTGGATTATTATCCGAAGAACCACTCCGTATCGGCATAAGCGTTGCGAACCAAGTATGCTGAATATATTGAAGACGGAGTAAAGTGCAAGGGCTTTTCTATTTATAGAAATGGTGCCTTCGGTTTCGTTCAATCCCAGAACGAACGTAAATGGACGAATGTCTGACAGAGTATTTCCAATGATCAAATGGGTTAGTCTGTATAAATATATATGGTTGCAACGGATTTATTCCCTTAGCATAACATCCAGAATATTTGTGCAAACTCAACTAGTGATTAACGGATCTGACAATGTGGCATTCAAAGTGATTGTGCTATCAATGAATGGTAAGTATTCGTAGCCTCAGGCCTCAACAACCGGGAAGGGACAAAAATCGGCCAGGCAGCATGGCTATGTGGGTCGCACCCATTAGGATGTATAATCACCTATCTAGAGGTTCATTTAATTTCTTATTCTATTCGATGCTGTCCCAGTCGGGAGACGATTGCTGATCCCAACCGTTGGTAATATACATTCGATACACTCAAGCGAAATGAGTGGTCGGTCATGTGTGGGCCGGGTTGCAAGATGTTCTTGTTGAACCCAGTGTATTCCTCTCTAGAGATACACTAGCGGAAGGTGGTTCCATACCTTGTCATGTGGGAAATCCAATCTCCAATAAGCGCCATGCGGTTTTTGATTTTATCATATATATGTGGAGCGTGAGATGCAAGCGTTCTACTATTTGGTTATTTACTTGATGTAGACATTATTATAATATCACTAGATTTTCGTATCAAAGTGTTTGGGTTATAGTAAGGTAAAAACCGTCCATGTTTATGTGTGGGCTGGTCTTACTATTATCTTTTCTTTCGAAAAGAGTTTTGAAAGTTAAACAAGTGGTTGAAGTTTACTCACACCAGTCCCATGACTGACCCAGAGTTTATTTTGTTTGTTTTCCCTAAACTCTTGGGTGCCCAAATTTTTACGGGCAGTCAAGTAGTTCAGGTGTTTACAGATACCATTGGAGGAGCTTGGAGCAGGAGGCTTCAGCGTTAGTTATCTAGTGTTATTTTCCGCTGTATTGTAAGTGTTGAACTCTGATTCTGAATGTACATGTATACAGAAATTTTGTATTACAAAAGTATATGATATATTATATTTTATTCATTCTGCTGTGAGTTTCATGTTTTACCCTGATGTTGTGTATTCTTCTTCTTCTATTCTAATATTTCTTTCCTTCTATTTCTCATCCTCTAACTTCTTTCTATTAATGGTTCGTATTTCTGTGTTATTTGGGTTGGACGTGTGTTGTATTTAGTCAACTCAGATAGCACGGATTTGCAGGTCGTTACATATTTATAAATAAAATAAAGACTTTATTTGATATAACAAGTCCAGGGTTCTATAAGGAAATAATATTGATATTTTAAAATGAATAATGGTTTAGAACCAAACATTTTGTAGGTTGGAATGATTGTTTTATATTTCTGTTGTCAATATGGAGAGTTAGGGATCACATTTATTATCTGAAAAACCTCTCCGTATGGGCATAAGCATTGCGAATCAAATATGCTAAAGAAAATTGAAGACAGAGTAAAGTGCAAGGGCTGTTTCATTATTCCCAAGTAGAAATTCTCTAAGATGGATTGATGGGATGGTGCCTTTGGTTTGTATAGTCCCAGGACAACTTATATGGATGAACACCTAACAGAGTATGGCTAACAGATCGTCTACATTGATCACTTCAAATGTATTTACGTTGGTGGCGGAGGAATTCATTTCTCTTATCTTTATGCCCGTGATATTTTTAGGGAAGTCAATAAATTATTTGGCGGTTATGACGATGTGGCATTCAAAGCGAATGAAGAGGTGACATGTCAAAAAGGTAAATATGGCCTCAAGCCTCACAACCGTGGAATGACAAAAAATCGGGCAAGCAACATGGCTAAGTGAGTCTCTCTCATTAGGGTGTATTGTCACCTGATTTAGAGAAAAATCTATTTGCTTCTCTATTATATCACTGCTATATGCTTCTGTAACGGTTAATGATCCCGACCGTTGGTGTTAATCGGTACACTCAAAGGAAATGAGTGGCTGGTCATGTTTGGCTTGGGTTACAAGACGTTCTTGTTGAACCCTGTCTATTCCTCTCTAGAGATATACTATCGGAAGTTGGTTCCATTCCTTGTCATAGTTGGAAATCCACTACCCAATACGCGCCCGCGGTTTTGATTGCATACTATGTATGTAATAACCCGGAATTTCAGAACCAATTTAAAATTTTTAGTTTAGCAATTTTAATGGATTTTAAATAATAACGATTAAAAATTTATTTAAAATGAAGTTAGAACGAATTTTTTTAATTTAATTATTAAAGGTGTTAGAAATGGCGCGGTAGTTTGAAAATTTGAATTTAAACTTTAACTTAATGTACAGGATTCAAAATTAATCGAATTTCAGTGAAACCAAAAATATTTAAATCTATTTAAAAATATCTTTCCAACGAATCTAAAACATTGAAATTTCATAACGAGAATCAAAAGTTATGTCCAGTTAAATATTCAAAATAGTCGCTATGGAATATATATATTTTAATATATAAAAAATAGACACTTTACAAACGACCTCCGTTTTCGATGAAACCACTTTTGTTGAATCCGGAATCTCAAATTATTGCTAGAATCCAATTTTCATAATTTTTGGAATTAATATGTGAGCGTGGCAAAAGAAAACGTATTTTGTCAATTTCAGTTGAATTGGATCGACCAGAAAATGGTCATTTTTCCAAACGGTCTCCAAATTCGACGAAATTAATTTTGTTAGGACCGTATCGTCAAAATATAAGTAGAAATAATTTTTCTGGAATTTTTAGAATCAATATGTCGCTCCGGTAAATTTAAATGTACGACCAAATTAAATAATTAAATGGTTTATATTTTAATTTAAAGAAAAACATATCATAACAGCCAAATTGGGTTATGAAATTATTCCATTGTGTCTGAAACGGGGGTATTTAGCTAGAGACGACAGTCGTTGGGTATCATTTGGAGTTCGGACCGATAAACAAATTATAATTGAATTGAATTAATATAATATTAATAAATAAAAGGTTACAAATAGCCTAACTACTCCAAGCCCTAATCACAATAGTACAACCGCCAGTTTTAAAAATGAATGGCCATTTTCTTCCAACCTTCCTCCTCTTCGATTCCTCAATCCACTTAATAAATTCATGAACTTATAAAACTAAATTTGAAGACCTATGCGGGATCTACTTGTTCAATGGACACGATATGATTTAGTGGAGAGGAGATATCGTATTTTGGCCAGAAAGGCACCGGCTTTGGGCACGTTTTTCACCGAAGGGGGCCCACCGAGTTCTCCCAACCTCCAGGCATTGGAAGAGGACGGCATGATGCTCCGATCGCCAGCATCGGATGAAGGTCCGGTCACCTGAGCGACGAGCGACGGCGGTTCCTTGTTCGGGACGATGGGTTTGGAGGAATAGCAGTTATCGGATGATGGAAGAAAGGGCTAACACCCTAATTATGAAATTATGTTTGTTAATTATTTAATTATTTAATTATTATTGTTATAAAATTTTATAATATCATAACTTGTACAAATCTAATCAGAACTTGACGATTTCGTTGCGTTGGACCCTCTTGACGAGATCTACAATATGGAACAACTTTGGACAAGAACAGAAGCAGTTGGAATTTCTAGTAAAATTAAAAGCTGTTTAATTTCATTAAAATCAACCGATCAAGGTGAGAAATTCTACGTTTTTATATATAATTAAAATCAATTAATCATAATTGTGGTATTACTCATACGCTGTAATATCCGATTGACTGTCATACATGATTTGATCTGGAATTGATATTATTATATTGATATATCGATTTGAGTATTGTTGTGTTTAACAAATTGGAATTGTTAAATTATAATTGTCATGTTTAACAAATTAGAATTGTTAAATTATAATCGTCGTGTTTAACAAATTGGAATTGTTAAATTATAATTGTCATGTTTAACAAATTAGAATTGTTAAATTATAATTGTCATGTTTAACAAATTAGAATTGTTAAATTATAATTGTCATATTCAACAAATTAGAATTGTTAAATTATAATTGTCACGTTTAACAAATTAGAATTGTTAAATTATAATTGTCATGTTCAATAAATTAGAATTGTTAAATTATAATTGCCATGTTTATCAAATTAGAATTGTTAAATTATTATTGTCATGTTTAACAAATTAGAATTGTTAAATTATAATTGTCATGTTTAACAAATTAGAATTGTTAAATTATGTTAACGATAAAATTTACATTTTATCGTATATGTAGAAAAGATTATAAATGTTCATTTGTTTGAAATGAAAATATGTTAACGACAAAATTTACATTTTTATAGTATATGTAGAAAGGATTAAAAATGTTCATTTGTTTGAAATGAAGATATGTTACCAATAAATATTCATATTTTTATTATATATAAAGAAAAGATTAAAAATGATCATTATAGAATATATGTTAAGAATAAAAAACACATTTTTATTGTATAAATAGAATATGTAAAAATGTTCATTTGTTTGAAATAGAGACATGTTAACAAATAAATATTCACATTTATTTGTCATGTTAAAGATTGAAATTTGTGTACAAATAAATATTCACTTTTATTTGTTATGTTAAAGATAGGAATTTGTGTATAAATAAAAATCTCCTTTTTATTTGTCATTCGCAACATAGAAAATGTCATGAAAATAAATACTTCTTTTTATATGACATTAGAAATATAGAACATGTTATGCAAGCAAAACCTCTTTTTATTTGTCATTAGAAAACATAAGAAAGTGTTATGTAAATAATTCTTTTATTTTGTCATTAGATTTATATAACATGTTTTGTAGACAAAATTGTCTTTTATTTTGTCATTAGAATTATATAACATGTTTTGTAGACAAAATTACCTTTCATTTTGACATTAGAATTATATAACATGTTATGTAGACAAAATTATCTTTTATTTTGTCATTAGAATTATATAACATATTATGTAGACAAAATTTTCTTTCTATTTTGTCATTAGAAAATATAGAACATGTTCAACATAGAAAATGTTAAGACAATAAAAATCTTTTTTTTTTTAATTTGTCGTAAGCAACATTGAAAATTCGTTTGCAATAAAAATTCCCTTTTTGTTGTATATGTAAAACATGAAATGTGATTGAACCAAATATACTTGCTTATTGATATGGATTGTGATTGATTGATTATTTGGATTGTGCTCGACCAGTTTATGAGCAAAATACGCTTTTACATTTAGCGTTGTTGGGTAAAAAATGCCTATGTGCTAACACCTTGTAAAACACCTCACGATTTGACTATAAGGTGTTTAGCAATGTTGTTTATTTCAAAATTTAATAAATGATTTTGAAACGAGTTTTCTTAAGTAAAAAGAAATGTTATTCCCAATTTTGGACATGGAATGTTTTATAAAAAATGTTTTATAAAACAGAAAGTATTTGGAGGGCTATATCCGATGATTTCGAAATGATTTGTAAGTAGAAATCTATATAGATTTGATTATACTTGTGATTTGTAATGACCCAGCGGTTTTCGGCCTCGAAAATCGACAAAAATACCTTTACCATAATTCGTGTCGACTTCCCAAACACCGAAAACACTGGATAGTTATTAGAAAGAGATTAGAGGGTGAGATAAGAGAGAAAGAAATATTAGAATAGAAGAAGAAGAAGAAACAACACAACACAGAGTCTCACATCGCAGCGGAACAAAATATAATCCAGAAATAATTTTATTGAGAGCTTTAAAATGCTTACAATATCAGAGTATATCAACATCTCCGGACAGTTATAAAAATCTGTCCCATATATAACACACAGCGGAATAGTATCATACGTCTGGACTCTTCCAGCTCGTCTCTTCACAGCTTTCGATAACCTAAACCTGTACCCGGGCTAACCCGAGCATTTACAAAATACCGGGACAGTCTGGTGAACTAGAGTGAGAAAAACTCGCACAGTATTAAGGGTATCACACAACCTGATTTTAAAGTTAAAATCTTTCAAAGAAAAGGATAATCATAAGACCAAATCCACACATAAACACGGACGGTTTTTACCTTACGATAACCCAAAACAGTTTGAAATCAATATCTTTTCTGATATTATGATAATGTCTAAATACAAGTAAATAGAATCTAGTAGAACGCTTGCATCTCACGCACTACATATATAGTATACAAACAAAACCGTGGGCGCTTATTGGAGATTGGATTCCGACTCTGACAAGGTATGGGACCACCTGCCGATCGTGTATCTCTAGAGGCGAATACACTGGGTTCAACAAGAACGTCTTGCAACACGGCCCATACATGACCGACCACTCATTTCGCTTGAGTGTATCGAATGTATATCACCAACGGTTGGGAGCTACCCACCGTCTTCCCGAAAAGGGACAGCATTGATAGATTAAAGAAGCAAAGGAATTTCTCTAGATAGGTGATCATACACCCTAATGGGAGCGACCCACATAGCCATGCTGTCTGCCCGATTTCTGTCATTTCCCGGTTGATGAGGCTTGAGGCCAGAATTAACTTTGAAACATCTGATCGCCATTCACTTTGAATGCCACATCATCAGATCCACCAGATATCACTAATCGACGTCCACAAAAATATTCTGAAAGTTAGGCTAAGAGAAGTTCCCCTCTCCGCCACTAACAGAAATACATTTGTAAGAATCAACGTACGCGATCCCTTTGGAAATAATCTGTCAGACATTCGTCCATACAAGTCATCCAGGAACAGGATGAACCGAAGGTACTCTCCTACTGCATCTGATAAAGGAATCACCCCATGGATCAGTAGCGAGAAGTCCTTGCAACCCGTGGGTTCCAACCACGACAGAATCACAGTGTATCTCGGGCCGCTAAGCCAGAGATTATAAGTAATCCTTCCGCTTATGAAGATCCACGGTCTTCAATGCTCCGTCTCGATCATCTTCTGATCTCTTCACGTATTTGTTGGTCGGAATGGTTTTCGAATATAAATTCGATCCCGGCCTTTCCGTACCAACAACGCATTGGACATGTTTTTGATAGTCGGTTATTTAACTATCAAAATAAACAAACATCAAATAAATAAATTCAATTGTTGGCTATGCAGCATCACTTGGCCGTTTCTAAATAATATCTTTATTCTAGCATAATTATTCTCAAATCATTTTATAATGTTAAGAAATGTCTTTAAAATCATATCAAATCCTCCCTTTAAATATCATTTTAAAACCTTTGGTACTCATTATTTAACTATTGTTAAATCGATTAAATTTATCCTTCGTAAAATCATTGTTACGAACCTCCTTTTCATTTCCATTTGGAAAACCATACTTACCATTTCTATTCCCAAATCTAGTCTCCTTACTTTTGGAAATATCATTATTATCCATCGATCTCCTTTTCTATTTCTTTTCCCATGGAAATACCATTTAAATTCTTCACCCCCTTTTTATTTTGAAATCCCAACATATATATATTCCTAAAATCCTCAAATAACGCTAAATTATTATTTCCCAAAGTTTTTACATCACCACCTATTACGACCAATATCATCTTTTGGTAGTTCTGAAGTCGTTCAAGTTGGGATATTTAAATTACCTCTCAGACCTTGATCAACAACGTTCTTACCTTAAGATAATATCAGTTGTAATAAAACCTGATATTCATCCTCAATATCTAACCCATCCTCTTTTACTTATCTCTTGACGAAACATCATTTCTTTTATATACAGCAAATCTATTTCATCTTTAAAACTCCATCTAACATGGAAATACGACCTCAGTAAGGTTTTAATTTTAACTTCGAATTTAAACTTAACTTATCATCATTTACATAACTTGTTTAAACCCTCACCTTACTATAAACAATGGTTTTAAAACTTTATAACCCTTTTGTCTACAATTTTTAAATCCCACGATGATACTTTTATTATCATTAAACAAATATCAACATTTTAAAAAATGATTAAAATAATCGATGTAGGTATGGTCTGTCTATCCTCTGTTTATAACCCAATTAAAATAATATATTTAAAAATAACTTTAACACCTTCATTTCTAAAGATTTACGGTAATGCTGCCTTTTATAAGAAACCGTATATTCAAGCCATCCACTGACAGTTTCTTAACCAATACAGTCAATTGGTTAATAACAAACCACCGTTGAATTTAAATTCAACAATCGACACGTAACTCAATACCCAATCATCATGATTCAATAGCTCAATCATATGAAAATAACAATAATCAATACAACTCAGAGTAGTCAATCAATAACGATTCAAGCGTCCAATCTACTTTAAATACGTTTGTGCAACCAGCAAGGTAAATTACCTTCATTGGAAATCATCGTTTAAAATAATGATATTATTTAATTTAAACCATGTTTAATTTAAAAAAAATGATACAATAATATGTATCGACATCCAATCAATCATCAAGTCGGTTAATACTTAGCAAACCATGGCATACAAACGATTAACCCAATTTATAAAAATTATAAAAAGGGATTACTGAGTGAGTTAAACTCACCTGGACTGGTTTTATCGTTAAATGCTGGCTTTTCGATTAAATTAACCCATTGTTTAATTTAATTAAAAATTCTTCTTGCACTAGTCCTACCCGATCATGTTCCATCTCGAAGCTCCTTTTTCTACGGTTCCAACGAGCCTGCTCGTGTTAAAATCCGTTAACGTTTGCGCGAGATATCGTTTAAACAACTATTTTAATTATTTAAATTAAATTTTAAAAAGAAAAGAGGCCCATACCCTTTCCTGTTCAGCCCGCTTGACACCCAGCCCATTTTCTTATATATTAAAACCGTTCCCATCGTCTTTCCAAACCCTTAGATCCAAAAATAAACCCACCGCCTCCACTTATTCAATGGCCGAAACCCTAACGAAATCCTCTTCCGGTTCTTCCATTGCAATCGCCACCACTATGTCGATTTCCCCTACTTGCAACCTCTTCTCCATCTCCTTTTGCTCCCTCTACCAACGATCTGCAAACCCCCCCCCCCCCAAATCAACTTCGCTGGTCTCGAGCAACATCGGAAATCAGAAGCATCACGAAAGCTAAGTATTTTAAATTTTGATTTTTATTTGCTGAATGATTTCTGTTTCGTTTTTATGAGGTGCAAACCATTTTTGTTCACTGTTTTTGTTTGTGTCATTCTGAAATGAAGAAACACAACGTATTTATAGTGTTAGATTATCAGATAAGATCCCTTATCTTAGATAGCTTTAGCTACGGATCCTTAAGCCATTGGTATGCTCTGATTTGTAATAGTGATGGAATTGTTGATGGTTCATATCAGAAAATCTTGTTGGATTGAGTATTAAATCCTAATATTGTCGCTCTGTTCAAAAAGAACAGTGATCAAACTAAATGGGTATGTATAGACTAGGCTATGACTTGTTTATCTCACACAATATTTGAAAACTGTAGATTCTGATTGTGTATAGATTTTAAATGTTCAGTACCGTCTTGTATAAATCTACTAAAAAATATAGATACGTATTTAGATGAATATCAAGTTGATTAGCTGTTCATCTACATTTCCTATAGATTCTGCGTCCTAAAAAGATATGGTAGCGGTGAATTGGTACATGAAATCACTGTTTGTCTGCATAGATTTGATGTCTCTTGTTTCATGTACTTATAGGATTGATATAAAAATTTATCTTCATATCTTTAGTTGTTCAATTTATATTTTTCTTAGCTGATTAGCTCTATATATAGGAGATATGTATTGTCGATTTTTCTAGCTGCACCTAGTCTATCTTCTTCATGTTCATGATTTATTTATGCATAAATATGTCCAGCTATTTAGATGTTCATGATTTATGCTGGGGAGATATTCAGTTTACTGTTTCACGAGTGAAACAAGTCATGCATCAAATTTTAAAAATGAACTGTTTTTTTATTTTTCTTTCTTTTCTCTTCTTTTTAGACAATATCCTTCCTAGCTGTCTAGTTATATTAGCTATGTACTGACTCTTTTCTATGCAGCAACCAGGTCATGCTGCATATTCAAAAATGAATTGTCATTCTTCTTTTCTACTTTTAATTTCTCCTTTTTTCTCTTTTTATAAAGATGTTCATTTGTGTACTTAGTTGGTTTTTTCCCTGGTTTGATTGGAATTGTCTTACTGTTTTAGGAAGGAAAAGAGACAAGAGCGAGACCTACAAGGAAAACGGTGGTATCCATTCAGCTTTGCATTGGATTCTACATACATGTGTATGAACATAAAGTTTTCCACATTTCATTAGCAAAAGCCAACAAAAATTCAAATATAGGATTTTGAAATTTAACGTTCTCCTTTATCTTCCTATTCTTACCCAACAGATAGACCCAACTCTTTGATGCTTGCGCCTCATTTAGCTTAAAAAGGTGTAGCCTAGGCTTTGGTACCAATATTTGGTCTGTTAAGATTTTCTGCAACAAAAATGAAAGTCCGAGCAACTTAGAAAAAAAAACAATGATCTTGTGCACACCCCAAATGGAGCGGCTACCACCAGATGGACCGAGCTCCCATCACCATTGGAGCTGCAATCAAGAATAGCTTTTTTTTTATATAATTTCCATTCATGAAAATGTGTATTGTCTTCTTTGTTTTTGTGCATTTGTACCAATAAAAATATGAATAAATATGCTATTCTTTACATTGTGTGGTGCATTTGTGCGAACAAAATATGGATGAATATGTTGATTTCTACATTGTACTTAAAAATTTCGGTTCCAAGTATATTATAGTTCTTATTTTCAAATATACTGTTCGTCGAACCAAGTGAAGTGCAGATGGTGTATATATAGATATATACACAGTGCGGTTTGTATTACAAATATGGTTTGTGTTTTACGTTGTACACAAGCCTTTAGATTGGTAACGCATTTTTAAATCTCATATAGTTTTCAATACGATTTGAATTAAGTTTTTTTAAATGGCTATAATAAATTAATACCATCATATTAAAGTAAACAACTTAAATTTCAAACCTGATAGAATTCAAACTCAATTGTTAAGGTTATAAATGCCATCTCATTCATATAAAAACAAATTTATATTTCTAAATAAATTAACACTCAAACTTCGCTTTTTTTTATACGAATAAAATATTAAAACTCATTAATATTCCATATAAAATATTTAAAATAATAAATTAAATTAAATATTTGACTGTTAAAAACACGGGACGTTACATTCTTCCCCCCTTAAATTAATTTCGTCCTCGAAATTGCTAAGGTAGGAAAGAATGTTACAAACCCATAAATTTTATATTTTCGTGTAAGCGTACCATTTTGCGAGCGCCATTTACTTTATTGCGATCTATTCTATCAAAATCCATTCTCAAAGGCCATCTGACACCTATACTTACTCATTTCACTTATGAGTAATAATATTTGAAATTCTAAGATAATGTTTTACTAATCAACTGGTATAACTACACCAATTGCAAAGTCGATTGTCGATTATTCTTATTCAAATTTCAAACAAGTATTAACAAATCACGATCAGCCATCAACACGCAACCACATCAATTAAACCAACTAAATTTATATTCAATATTAATATTTTACTTTGGTTTTACATATTCGAACATCAATCTTTTAATACCCGATTGATTTCTATTTAATTATTTATTCATCAAATTCTAAATTTATTTATTTCCATTAAATTTTCACTTAACCAGATTAAGTTTTCAATTCAAAATTTCAACCCAATTTGAATATCATTCAAATCAGTCAATCACAGTAATATCTCAATAATTTGATAAAATTATTTCCCTTCTATATAGAAATATAATTTGGGCAAAATTATTTCATTTACCATCTTTACAAAACAATATTGTATTAATTGTCAGTTCAACGCTTCTCAACACTTGAACCGATCAACAACACAATACAAAACATTTGTATATCAATTTACAAATACGCTCTCATATATATACACTCAAACTCAATCTAGGGTGTTACTAACTCCATCTCTATTGAGTTACAAAACAGAGCCAAGGTTATTACTAAACCAATAGCTCTGATACCACTGTAACGACCCAGCGGTTTTCGACCTCGAAAATCGACAAAAATACCTTTACCGTAATTCGTGTCGACTTCCCAAACACCGAAAACACTGGATAGTTACTAGAAAGAGCAGAAATAATTTTATTGAGAGCTTTAAAATGCTTACAATATCAGAGTATATCAACATCTCCGGACAGTTATAAAAATCTGTCCCATATATAACACACAGCGGAATAGTATCATACGTCTGGATTCTTCCAGCTCGTCTCTTCACAGCTTTCGATAACCTGAACCTGTACCCAGGCTAACCCGAGCATTTACAAAATACCAGGTCAGTCTGGTGAACCAGAGTGAGAAAAACTCGCACAGTATTAAGGCTATCACACAACTTGTTTTAAAGTTAAAATCTTTCAAAGAAAAGGATAATCGTAAGACCAAATCCACACATAAACACGGACGATTTTTACCTTACGATAACCCAAAACAGTTTGAAATCAATATCTTTTCTGATATTATGATAATGTCTAAATACAAGTAAATAGAATATAGTAGAAGCTTGCATCTCACGCACTACATATATAGTATACAAACAAAACCGCGGGCGCTTATTGGAGATTGGATTCCGACTCTGACAAGGTATGGGACTACCTGCCAATCGTGTATCTCTAGAGGCGAATACACTGGGTTCAACAAGAACGTCTTGCAAACCGGCCCACACATGACCGACCACTCATTTCGCTTGAGTGTATCGAATGTATATCACCAATGGTTGGGAGCTACTCACCGTCTTCCCGAAAAGGGACAACATCGATAGATTAAAGAAGCAAAAGGAATTTCTCTAGATAGGTGATCATACACCCTAATGGGAGCGACCCACATAGCTATGCTGCCTACCCGATTTCTATCATTTCCCGGTTGATGAGGCTTGAGGCCAGAATTTACTTTGAAACATCTGATCACCATTCACTTTGAATGCCACATCATCAGATCTGCCAGATATCACTAATTGACGTCCACAAAAATATTCTGAAAGTTAGGCTAAGAGAAGTGCCCCTCTCCGCCACTAACAGAAATACGTTTGTAAAAATCAACGTACGCGATCCCTTTGGAAATACTCTGTCAGACATTCGTCCATACAAGTCATCCAGGAACAGGATGAACCAAAGGTACTCTCCTACTGCATCTGATAAAGGAATCACCCCATGGATCAGTAGCGAGAAGTCCTTGCAACCCGTGGGTTCCAACCACGACAGAATCACAGTGTATCTCGGGCCGCTAAGCCAGAGATTATAAGTAATCCTTCCGCTGATGAAGATCCATGGTCTTCAATGCTCCATCTCGATCATCTTCTGATCTCTTCACGTATTTGTTGGTCGGAATGGTTTTCGAATATAAATTCGATCCCGGCCTTTCCGTACCAACAACGCATTGGACATGTTTTTGATAGTCGGTTATTTAACTATCAAAATAAACAAACATCAAATAAATAAATTCAATTGTTGGCTATGCAGCATCACTTGGCCATTTCTAAATAATATCTTTATTCTAGCATAGTTATTCTCAAATCATTTTATAATGTTAAGAAATGTCTTTAAAATCATATCAAATCCTCCCTTTAAATATCATTTAAAAACCTTTGGTACTCATTATTTAACAATTGTTAAATCGATTAAATTTATCCTTCGTAAAATCATTGTTACGAACCTCCTTTTCATTTCCATTTGGAAAACCATACTTACCATTTCTATTCCCAAATCTAGTCTCCTTACTCTTGGAAATATCGTTATTATCCATCGATCTCCTTTTCTATTTCTTTTCCCATGGAAATACCATTTAAATTCTCCACCCCCTTTTTATTTTGAAATCCCAACACACACACACACACAAATATATATATATATATATATATATATATATATATACACACACACTCCCAAAATCCTCAAATAACGCTAAATTATTATTTCCCAAAGTTTTTACATCACCACCTATTACGACCAATATCATCTTTTGGTAGTTCTGAAGTCGTTCAAGTTGGGGTATTTAAATTACCTCTCAGACCTTGATCAAAAACGTTCTTACCTTAAGATAATATCAGTTGTAATAAAACCCGATATTCATCCTCAATATCTAACCCATCCTCTTTTACTTATCTCTTGACGAAACATCATTTCTTTTATATACAACAAATCTATTTCATCTTTAAAACTCCATCTAACATGGAAATACGACCTCAGTAAGGTTTTAATTTTAACTTCGAATTTAAACTTAACTTATCATCATTTACATAACTTGTTTAAACCCTCACCTTATTATAAACAATGGTTTTAAAACTTTATAACCCTTTTGTCTACAATTTTTAAATCCCACGATGATACTTTTATTATCATTAAACAAATATCAACATTTTAAAAAAATGATTAAAATAATCGATGTAGGTATGGTCGGTCTATCCTCTGTTTATACCCCAATTAAAATAATATATTTAAAAATAACTTTAACACCTTCATTTCTAAAGATTTACGGTAATGCTGCCTTTTATAAGAAACCGTATATTCAGGCCATCCACTGACAGTTTCTTAACCAATACAGTCAATTGGTTAATAACAAACCACCGTTGAATTTAAATTCAACAATCAACACGTAACTCAATACCCAATCATCATGATTCAATAGCTCAATCATATGAAAATAACAATAATCAATACAACTCAGAGTAGTCAATCAATAACGATTCAAGCGTCCAATCTACTTTAAATACGTTTGTGCAACCAGCAAGGTAAATTACCTTCATTGGAAATCATCGTTTAAAATAACGATATTATTTAATTTAAACCATGTTTAATTTAAAAAAAATGATACAACAATATGTATCGACATCCAATCAATCATCAAGTCGGTTAATACTTAGCAAACCATAGCATACAAACGATTAACCCAATTTATAAAAATTATAAAAAGGGATTACTGAGTGAGTTAAACTCACTTGGACTGGTTTTGTCGTTAAATGCTGGCTTTTCGATTAATTAAACCATTGTTTAATTTAATTAAAAATTCTTCTTGCACCTAGTCCTACTCGATCATGTTCCATCTCGAAGCTCCTTTTTCTACGGTTCCAACGAGCCTGCTCATGTTAAAATCTGTTAACGTTTGCGCGAGATATCATTTAAACAACTATTTTAATTATTTAAATTAAATTTTAAAAAGAAAAGAGGCCCATACCCTTTCCTGTTCGGCCCGCTTGACACCCAACCCATTTTCTTTTATATCAAAACCGTTCCCATCGTCTTTCCAAACCATCAGATTCAAAAATAAACCCACCGCCTCCACTTATTCAATGGCCGAAAACCTAACCAAATCCTCTTCCGGTTCTTCCACCGCAATCGCCACCACTACGTCGATTTCCCCCACTTGCAACCTCTTCTCCATCTCCTTTTGCTCCCTCTACCAACGATCTGCAAAAAAAACCCCCAAATCAACTTCGCTGGTCTCGAGCAACATCGGAAATCAGAAGCATCACGAAAGCTAAGTATTTTAAATTTTGATTTTTATTTGCTGAATGATTTCTGTTTCGTTTTTATGAGGTTCGAACCATTTTTGTTCACTGTTTTTGTTTGTGTCGTTCTGAAATGCAGAAACACAACATATTTATAGTGTTAGATTATCAGGTAAGATCCCTTATCTTAGATAGCTTTAGCTACATATCCTTAGGCCATTGGTATGCTCTGATTTGTAATAGTGATGGAATTGTTGATGGTTCATATCAGAAAATATTGTTGGATTGAGTATTAAATCCCAATATTGTCGCTCTGTTCAAAAAGAACAGTGATCAAACTAAATGGGTATGTATAGACTAGGCTATGACTTGTTTATCTCACACAATATTTGAAAACTGTAGATTCTGATTGTGTATAGATTTTAAATGTTCAGTACCGTCTTGTATAAATCTACTAAAAAATATAGATACGTATTTAGATAAATATCAAGTTGATTAGCTGTTCATCTACATTTCCTATAGATTCTGCGTCCTAAAAAGATATGGTAGCAGTGAATTGGTACATGAAATCACTGTTTGTCTGCATAGATTTGATGTCTCTTGTTTCATGTACTTATAGGATTGATATAAAAATTTATCTTCATATCTTTAGTTGTTCAATTTATATTTTTCTTAGCTGATTAGCTCTATATATAGGAGCTATGTATTGTCGATTTTTCTAGCTGCACCTAGTTTATCTCCTTCATGTTCATGATTTATTTATGCATAAATATGTCCAGCTATTTAGCTGTTCATGATTTATGCTGGGGAGATTTTCAGTTTACTGTTTCACGAGTGAAACAAGTCATGCATCAAATTTTAAAAATGAACTGTTTTTTTCTTTCTTTTCTCTTCTTTTTAGACAATATCCTTCCTAGCTGTCTAGTTATATTAGCTATGTACTGTCTCTTTTCTATGCAGCAACCAGGTCATGCTGCATATTCAAAAATGAATTGTCATTCTTCTTTTCTACTTTTAATTTCTCCTTTTTTCTCTTTTTATAAAGCTGTTCATTTGTGTACTTAGTTGGTTTTTTCCCTGGTTTGATTGGAATTGTCTTACTATTTCAGGAAGGAAAAGAGACAAGAGCGAGACCTACAAGGAAAACGGTGGTATCCATTCAGCTTTGCATTGGATTCTACTTACATGTGTATGAACATAATGTTTTCCACATTTCATTAGCAAAAGCCTACAAAAATTCAAATGTAGGATTATGAAATTTAACGTTCTCCTTTATCTTCCTATTCTTACCTAACAGATAGACCCAACTCTTTGATGCTTGCGCCTCATTTAGCTTAAAAAAGTGTAGCCTAGGCTTTGGTACCAATATTTGGTCTGTCAAGATTTTCCGCAACAAAAATGAAAGGCCGAGCAACTTAGAAAAAAAAACAATGATCTTGTGCACACCCCAAATGGAGCGGCTACCACCAGATGGACCGAGCTCCCATCACCATTGGAGCTGCTATCAAGATTAGCTTTTTTTTATATAATTTCCATTCATGAAAATGTGTATTGTCTTCTTTGTTTTTGTGCATTTGTACCAATAAAAATATGAATAAATATGCTATTCTTTACATTGTGTTGTGCATTTGTGCGAACAAAATATGGATGAATATGTTGATTTCTACATTGTACTTAAAAATTTCGATTCCAAGTATATTATAGTTCTTATTTTCAAATATACTGTTCGTCGAACCAAGTGAAGTGCAGACGGTGTATATATAGATATATACACAGTGCGGTTTGTATTACAAATATGGTTTGTGTTTTACATTGTACACAAGCCTTTAGATTGTTAACGCATTTTTAAATCTCATATAGTTTTCAATACGATTTGAATTAAGTTTTTTTTAAATGGCTATAATAAATTAATACCATCATATTAAAGTAAACAACTTAAATTTCAAACCTGATAGAATTCACACTCAATTGTTAAGGTTATAAATGCCATATCATTCATATAAAAAAAAATTATATTTCTAAGTAAATTAACACTCAAACTTCACTTTTTTTATACGAATAAAATATTAAAACTCATTAATATTCCATATAAAATATTTAAAATAATAAATTAAATTAAATATTTGACTGTTAAAAATACAGGACGTTACATGATTATGTTGTGAAATTATTTTCCCTACTTCGGGATATAAAATGATTTAGCAAGTATGTGGCTGAAGGTGCGGGTGACTCAAAATTGACTAATAGTCTGAGGGCGTGCATGTCTTCCCCAATTGGTGGGATGTTGCATTGTCAGTGTAGCCGTTAGGTGCGCACGCACACACACACACACACACACACACACACACATATATATATAGGTTCGGTTAGGGTGCGTACTGCCCGGTCCTGAGGGAACATGACCGATATTTGGTTTCATACTTGTTTGTATGCTTTGTTACATTTTGGAACTCATATTTCCAAATGTTTTGTTTTCAGATCCCGAAGTGAAATCTACTTTGAAATAAAAAAAAGATATGTATTTCAAATGATTTGAAATAAAAGAAATCGGGAAATAATGTCCAAAGAAATAATTTCTATAAAGTGAATTGGATTTTGAAATCTACGTTTAGGGATTAAGCCTAAATGGGTAGGTCAAGGAATTTCATGTTGATTGATGCATTGTAGATCCATATGTTTATTTATGGTTGATGTTTATGCACTGGCAATCCAATGGAGTAAACCCGTTCTGCGTTAGCGGCATAGTCCGGTGATTGACCTTATTATTAAATAGGTTAAGTAAGATTTCTCATACCAGTCCCATGACTGATCTGTAGTTTGTTTCACTTGTAAACTCGGGTGCCCATATTTTCCACACGGGTAGTCGAGTAGATTATTTTGTAGATATATTGAGCAGGATTCTGGATCGAAGCTTAAAGCTATGTCCAGAGCACTGATAGCCTTCCGCTGTGTTAGTTATTCGTTGCCGCTACATTGTATTACAATTATTGTAATTTAATCTTCCGCTGTGGTATTTAATTTGATATACTCTGATGTAACATTAATGTAATGTTTGTAAAAGTCTTATGTTACTTGTTCTGTTGTGTTGTATGCCCAAAGTTAATGCATTCGAGGATTTCCAACTTTTGGATCAGACCTGTGTGGTTTATGGTCGATTCAAAGGGCGGGGATTTTCAATTCATTATACGTGGTATCAGAGCTTTGGTTAATCCAAATCTTTGGGGTGCAACTCGTTAGAACTGAACAAAAGACTCATCAGAGATAGGATTAGAAATATCCTATAAAAGAATACTCATTAGAGATAGGATCAGTAGTATCCTAGAATAAGTAACTTGTTAGAGATGGGGTTAGAAATGCCCTAGAATGAGTTGAGAGTGACAAGTTCATAAATAACGTATTTGTGATTATATATATAATCCGATCTTAGAAAATATAATTTTTGAATATATAAAAGTAATATATATTTAAAAAGTTAATCAACTAATAAAATTATTGAAACCAATAAAAGAATGAAAATTGAGTTGATTAACTAAAAAACTTTCAGTTCCGTTCCTTTACGAGGACGAAAAGATTTTAAGTGGGGGAGATTGTAACAACCCGGAATTTCATAACCAATTTAGAATTTTTATTTTACAATTTTAATGGATTTTAAATATTTAAAAAAAATTATTTTAAATAATAACGATTAAAAATTTAATTGAAACGAAGTTAGAACAAAAAGTTTTAATTTAATTATAAAAGGAGTTAGAAATGGCACAGTAGTTTGAAAATTTGAATTTGAACTTTGAATGAATGTACAAGATTCAAAATAAATCGGATTTCAGTGAAACAAAAAATATTTAAAAATATCTTTCCCACGAATCTGAAAAATTGAAATTTCATAATGAGAATCAAAAGTTATGTCTAGTTGAATATTCAGAATAGTCACTCTGGAATTTATATATATTTTAATATATAAAAAATAGCCATTCTACAAACGACCTCTGTTTTTGACGAAACCACTTTTGTTGAATCCGGAATGTCAAATTATTGCTAGATTCCAATTTTCATAATTTTTGGAATTAATATGTGAGCGTGGCAATAGAAAATGTGTTTTGTCAATTTCAGTTGAATTGGATCGACCAGAAAATGACCATTTTTCAAATGGTCTCCAAATTCGACGAAATTATTTTTTTTAGGACCGTATCGTCAAAACGTAACTAGAAATAATTTTTCTGGAATTTTTAGAATCAGTATGTGGCCCCGGTAAATTTAAATATACGACTAAATTAAATAATTAAATGGTTTATATTTTAATTTAAAGAAAAACACATCGTAACAGCCGAATTAGGTTACGAAACATATTCCATTGTGTCCGGAATGGGGGTATTTAGCTGGGGCAACTGTCGTTGGGTCACGTTTGGAGTCTGGACAGATAAACAAATTATAATTGAATTAAAATATTGTAATATTAATAAATAAAAGGTTATAAATAGCCTAACTACTCCAAACCCTAATCACAATAGTACAACCGCCAGTTTTAAAAATAAATGGCCATTTTCTTCCAACCTTCCTCCTCTTCGATTCCTCAATCCACTTAATAAATTCATGAACTTGTAAAACGAAATTTGAAGACCTATGTGAGATCTACTTGCTCAACGGACACGGTCTGATTCAGTGGAGGGGAGAGATCGTATTTTGGCCAGAGAGGAACCGGCTTTGGCCACTTTTTCACCGTAGGGGCCCACCGAGTTCGCCCAACCTCCAGGCGTTGGAAGAGGATGGCATGGCCCTCCGATCGCCAGCATTGGATGAAGGTCCAGTCACCTGAGCGACGAGCGGAGGCAGTTCCTTGTTCCGGACGATGGGTTTGGAGGAATAGCAGTTATCTGATGAAGGAAGAAAGGGTTAACACTGTAATTGTGTAATTAATGTTGGTTAATTATTTAATTAATTAATTATTATTGTGATAAAAGTTTATAATAACATAACTTGTACAAATCTAATCAGAATTTGACGATTTTCGTTGCGTTGGAACCCTCTTGATGAGATCTACAATATGGAACAACTTTGGACAAGAACAGAAGCAGTTGGAATTTCTAGTAAAATTAAACTCTGTTTAATTTTGTTAAAATCAACCGATCAAGGTGAAAAATTCTACTTTTTTATATATAATTAAAATAAATTAATCGTAATTGTGGTATTACTCATACGCTGTAATATCCTATTGACTGTCATACGTGATTTGATTTGGAATTGGAATTGTTATGTTGATATATCGATTTGAGTATTGTTGTGTTTAACAAATTGGAATTGTTAAATTATAAGTGTCATGTTTAACAAATTAGAATTGTTAAATTATAATTGTCATGTTTAACAAATTGGAATTGTTAAATTATAATTGTCATGTTTAGCAAATTAGAATTGTTAAATTATATTTGTCATGTTTAACAAATTAGAATTGTTAAATTATAATTGTCATATTCAACAAATTAGACATGTTAAATTATAATTGTCACGTTTAACAAATTAGAATTGTTAAATTATAATTGTCATGTTCAATAAATTAAAATTGTTAAATTATAATTGTCATGTTTAACAAATTAGAATTGTTGAATTATAATTGTCATGTTTAACAAATTAGAATTGTTAAATTATGTTAACGGTAAAATTTACATTTTATTGTATATGTAGAAAATATTATAAATGTTCATTTGCTTGAAATGAAAATACGTTAACGATAAAATTTACATTCTTATCGTATATGTAGAAAGGATTAAAAATGTTCATTTGTTTGAAATGAAGATATGTTAATAATAAATATTCACATTTTTATTGTATATAAGAAGAGATTAAAAATGATCATTATAGAAAATATGTTAAGAATAAAAACCACATTTTTATTGTATAAATAGAATATGTAAAAATGTTCATTTGTTTGAAATAGAGATGTGTTAACAAATAAATATTCACATTTATTTGTCATGTTAAAGATTGAAATTTGTGTACAAATAAATATTCACTTTTATTTGTTATGTTAAAGATAGGAATTTGTGTACAAATAAAAATCTCCTTTTTATTTGTCATTCGCAACATAGAAAATGTCATGAAAATAAATACTTCATTTTATATGACATTAGAAATGTAGAACATGTTATGTAAGTAAAACCTCTTTTTATTTGTCATTAAAAAACATAAGAAAGTGTTATGTAAATAATTCTTTTATTTTGTCATTAGAATTACATAACATGTTTTGTAGACAAAGTTATCTTTTATTTTGTCATTAGAATTATATAACATGCTTTGTAGACAAAATCATCTTTTATTTTGTCATTAAAATTATATAACATATTTTGTAGACAAAATTACCATTCATTTTGACATTAGAATTATATAACATGTTGTGTTGGCAAAATTATCTTTTATTTTCTCATTAGAATTATATAACATATTATGTAGACAGAATTTTCATTCTATTTTGTCATTAGAAAATATAGAACATGTTCAACATAGAAAATGTTATGACAATAAAAATATTTTTTTATTCGTCATAAGCAACATAGAAAATTCGTTTGCAATAAAAATTCCTTTTTTTTTGTATATGTAAAACATGAAATGTGATTGAACCAAATATACTTGGTTATTGATATGGATTGTGATTGATTGATTGTTTGGATTGTGCTCGACCATTTTATGAGAAAATTCGCTTTTACATTTAGCATTGGGTTGGGTAAAAAAATACCTATGTGCTAACACCTTGTGAAACACTTCACGATTTGACTATAAGGTGTTTAGCGATGATGTTTATTCCAAAATTTAATAAATTATTTTGAAATGAGTTTTCTTAAGTAAAAAAGAAATGTTATTCCTGATTTTGGACAGAGAATGTTTTATAAAAAATGTTTTATAAAATAGAAATGATTTCGAGTGCTATATTCGATGATTTCGGAATGATTTGTAAGTAGAAATCTATATAGATTTGATTATACTTGTGATTATGTTTTGAAATGATTTTCCCTACTTTGGGATATAAAATGATTTAGCAAGTATGTGGCTGAAGATGCGGGTGACCCGAAATTGACTAACAGTGTGAGGGCGTGCATGCCTTCCCCAATTGGTGGGATGGTGCATTGTCAGTGTAGCCGTTAGGTGCGCGCGCGCACACACACACACACACATATATATATTGGTTCGGTTAGGGTGCGTACTGCCAGGTCCTGAGGGAACATGACCGATATTTGGTTTCATACTTGTTTGTATGTTTTGTTACGTTTTGGAATTCATATTCCAAATGTTTTGTTTTCAAATCCCGAAGTGAATTCTACTTTGATATAAAAAATAGATTTGTATTTCAAATGATTTGAAATAAAAGTAATCGGGAAATAAAGTCCAATGAAATAATTTCTGTAATGTGAATTAGATTTTGAAATCTACGTTTAGGGATTAAGCCTAAATAGGTAGGTTAAGGAATTGCATGTTGATTGATGCATTGTAGATCTATATGTTTATTTACGGTTGATGTTTATGCACTGGCAATACAGTGGAGTAAACCCGTTACGCGTTAGCGGCGTGGTCCTGTGATTGACCTTATTATTAAATAGGTTAAGTAAGATTTCTCATACCAATCCCATGACTGACCTGTAGTTTGTTTCACTTGCAAACTCGGGTGCCCATATTTTCCACACGGGCAGTCGATTAGCTTATTTTGCAGATATATTGAGCAGGGTTCTGGATCGAAGCATAATGCTGTGTCCAGAGCACTGATAGCCTTCCGCTGTGTTAGTTATTCATTGCCGCTACATTGTATTACAATAATTATAATTTAATCTTCCTCTGTGATATTTAATTCGATGTACTCTGATATTCTGTACTCTGATGTAACATTAATGTAATGTTTATAAAAGTATTCTGTTACTTGTTCTGATGTGTTGTATGCCCAAAGTTAATGCATTTGAGGATTTCCAACATTTGGATCAGACCTATGTGGTTTATGGTCGATTCAAAGGGCAGGGATTTTCGGGTCATTACAATGTGTGTGGGGCATGAGATGCAATCATTCCGCTAGTTTGCTAATGATTTAATTAGACATTATTATAATATCAGAACAATGTTGATACAAAGAATATTTTGGGTTATCGTAAGGTAAAACCATCCATGTTTATGTTTGCATCGGTCTTACAATTATCCTTTCTTTTAAAAGAATTTTTTAAAAGTTAAACCAAGTGGTTGTAGTTTACTCACACTAGTCCCATGACTGACCAAGAGTTTATTTTGTTTTTGCTTTACCCTAAACTCTTGGGTGCCCAAATTTGTACACACAGTCAAGTAGTTGGGATTTTATAGATACTTGGAAGAGCTTGAAGCAGGAGGTTTCAGCATTAGATATCTAAAATTTATTCTTGCTACGTTGTATGTATTATAATTTGATGATGGTATGCTTATACGGTTACTGATTTGTATTTTAAAAGCTATGTTATATAACTTATTTTATTCGTTCCGCTGTGAGATTTGTGTTTACACCGACTCAGTTGTGATATTATATTCTTCTTTTCTTCTATTCTAACTTTTCTTTCTTTCTATTTCTCACTCTCTAACTTCTTTTTATTAACGTTCCAGTATTTGTGGTACTCGAAGGTCGACATGTTTTATGGTGAATGTACTTGTGTTGATTTTCGGGGTCGAAAATCTCTCGGTTCATTACAGTGGTATCAGAGCTGATGGTTGGGTGATAAACTTGGCTCTATGGTATAACTCAATAGAGATGGGGCTAGTATTACCCTAGATTGAGTTGAGAGTGTCTATATATATATATATATATATATATGAGTGAACGTATTTGTAGGTGTTATAAAAATGGTTTTATATTGTGTTTGTTTATCTATTGAGTGGTATATGAATTCCACGTTGATGCGTTTAGCTGACGTAGTCAATGGGGGTTTATAATCACTTGAACAAGGAAAATCGACATAATATTATTTTACAGAGTTGGTAAATGAAATAATTTTACCAAAATATCATATGTTTTATATATAAAGGAATTTTCAAACAAATTATAGTTTGATGGATGTTTGGTTGATTGGTAGTCGTACCAGAATAGTTATGGGTATTAACTGCCTATTGGGATAAGATAATCTTATCTTTTATATGGGTTGGTTAAGAGATTTAACCAGAGTAAAATTGTTTAGTATGAATTTAAACCAAGAAGAACCCATGCAAATTAAACTTATATAGAATTAAAATTATATGACTAAAGTTTATAAACAAAGTTTGTAAATGGAAAATGGATTCGAGTTGAGAATCAAGTGTTTGAATTTCCGGTGGATTTGGAAATGGTTTCCCAAAAGTTTTGGATAAGGGATGTTCTGATTATTTTTAAGGAGTTTATGAAAATAAATGGATTTAAAGGATTTTATAAGCATAATTCCTACTTGGGTCACCGAGAAATCATACCACGGATGGTCATGAACGTCAATGGTGTTCATTTTCGAGTTTCTAAGTAAGATTTGCAATTTTAAATAAATAGTTGGATTAAAACGATATTTAGTTTTGAATCTAGAATTTATTATTTTAAAACCTAGAATTTGGTTCTGAAACTCTCAACAAAATTATTAAAATTAATTTGACATGGCTATATAATTAACCAATTATGATTTGTATAAGGATAAAATATACAAATGAAATGGACTAAGGTTTGAGTTTGAACCAAAGTATGGAATTTAAACCCCGGAATGATTGAAAAAAATTTCTGAAGTTTTTTTAAAAAGTTATAGAAGTATTTTAGAAAGGATTCGAATAAAAATCGTTTTGAATGGATTTTGAAATAATAAAGCATTAAAATCACTTCTGTCGCTAGAAAATGGTTATGATGATAGATGGCCACATCATCGGTAATCATTTTCGAGTTTCAAAGTGACGGATTGCTACCATAGTAAGACTGCTAATGAAATTTTTTTGAAATAAACAAGTTGCTATGAGAATTCAAAAGTTTTGAATTGCTATGGTTATGTATATGTATAAATATATATGATTTCAAAGCAATTTCAAATAAAACCTGAGAATTTGAATTCTGAAAATTAAGTTTAACTTATGAAGTTAAATAGATTAAGTAAGTAAAAGTGAATCAAATGGATTGAAATTTTACTGAAGCTAAGTTAGATGAAATTGGATTGGATTAGAGATAATCCCGAATAAAAGAGGAATGTTTAAGATTAGAATTATTAAAATGAATTCGACTTATGCATAAGCAAGTTAAATACATATATTGGATGTTGTTAACTATTGGAATAAAATTTGAACTCAAGCAGGATAAGTAAATTGATTTTTGAAATAGAAATCAAGTTGTATTATAGAATAGAAGTGAACTAATCCAAAAGCGATTAGTAAATTAAAAACTAAGGTTGGATTGATTTGAAAGCAATTGGAATGGATGAATATATGTTGAGCAGGTATGAAATTAAGAGAATAAAGAAAATAAATGGTATACTCGACAAAAGATACGTATTTAATTCAGTATGAGATTTTTATGAGCCTATTTGACAAGCTGCTTGGCTTTTTGGTTTCTTTTGGATTGGAAAGAGGCCTAGAGAGATGAGTTGTAGTTGTACCAGTTGAGCTGTACAAAGGAGATGCTAATGAAATTTTCCGAAAATTTAAAGAGATCAAAATTTCTAAGAAATTTTTGATAATTAGAAATTGACTTGTCGATTGTATAAGATTAGAAAACCAGAATTGATTAATAAGATTTAAAGTGGAATAATGAAGTAAATAAATGGACTTAAAATCAATTTTAATGGATGAGGAAATATGCAGGAGTGCATATGGATTGAAGATGAGAGTGTGATAATGGATTGTCCAGAAATAGTGGACAAATCATTTAGAATAAATAATGAATCATGGAAATTGAGTATGAATTTGAGAATTAAAAGTTCTGTAAGAACTGAGTTGTGGATATTTGAAGTGTAGGGTTTTAACCAAGTGGTTTTAGAGAAATTGGTAGAGTTATTGCTTCTTTACTACTCAGTAATTTTAGGGACGAAATTCTTTTAAGGGGGCAGGAATGTAATATCCCGTATTTTTAGTGATCAAATAATTAATTTATATATTTATTTAAATATTGGTTTGGTAATTTAAATGACTTGAATTAAATAATATCAAATATTTAGTTAGTATAAATAGTGGAATAATATATTTATTTCTGAAATAGTCGGAAATAATTGAATTTGCAATATTGTGTGAATTGGATAACGTAAGAAATTTAAAAGAATTTCAATAATGAGTTTATTATCTAATTGAAGTTTAAACGTATTAATTATAATATAATTTAAAATGAGCTCGTAACATCGCGATAGCTCGTAGTTTTACGTTTTGAACTTTAAATCAAGACAGGATTCATTACAAGTCGGATTTCTTTGAAACGAGAAACGTTCGAATCTATTGAACTATATTTTTCTAATGGAAGATAAAAATGGATATTTCGTATTATAGATTGTGAGTTATGTCTAAATAAATTTTTCAAGAAATTGTTATGAAATCATTTATAAACCATAACGATTTATTTATATAAATTGAATCTCGATTTAACTTGCATTTTCAAATATCAAGTTATAAATCCAAGTATGTTTACTTTGGAGCTATATGATATTCTATTTTGATATACACGATAATAATAATTTATTATTATTAAATTGAATTGTTTGTAATTATTAATATTTATTGGTTTTATTTAAGCCTTAATAATAGCCATTTTTGCAAAGGACCTCTGTTTTCAACGAAATGAATTTTATTAAATCCATAGTGATTAATTATTGCTAGTTTTCAAATTTCACGCCAATCAGAGTTATTTTGTGACATGCATATTTAAAATGTGAATCGATCAATAACTTGACTTTAAAATAATGTTGTGTGAGAAAACGTGCACGGATTTCGATGAAACAAGTTTCATATGGTCCATAATGTCAAACTATAGATATATGTCCATTTTCATCAAAATTGGGTATCGTATGTGATCATATGAATTTTTAAACGATGAATACAAGTAGCAGTAACTAAAAAAATAATAAAATAATATATGAAACTTACCCTATAAGCTACCTACCTCTATATATACCATATCTTACCCAAACCCTCATTTTTCTCTCTTGCGTGGTCAATACCAGTCAAGCGGCCACCATAAAAAGTTACCATGATCTCCAAAACTTCCTATAAATCAAAATAAATTCCTCCACATCATAAAATGTATATAATTGAGATCGTATGTTGTTTCTCTCTGATTTGGTATCGTTTTTATGGGATGCGACACGTTCTTTGTCCACTAGGCTTAAGGGAAGCACAGCTAAGGTTAGGGAAATCTTGAAATCGAGGCATCGATTGAGGAAACAAATATCGTTTTGAGATTCGTGAGGTGATTTAGAGTTTGTGTGCAAACTTTGGGTGAAATCATCACAAATTTATGTCGTTCGTTTTTATAGAGCATTGACTTACGTACTGTTAGAACGCGATTTCAAGAAAGCATGTGAGTGTGTTGATTATGATATGGGTGGATGGAGTTTTCAAAATGAAGAATAGTGGTAAAAACGGTTTATAAATTCACGAAGTGGAGAAGGACTTTGGAAGCTTTGAGGATCGGAAAATGGCCATGGAAAAATCGGGATACTTGGAGTTCAAAATCTCCTTTTATGTAATAGCCTGGAAATCTGAGCCAATTAAATTTTTTTATTTTGGCAATTTTAGCGAATTTTGATTATTTAAAATGAATTATTTTAAATAATAATGACAAGAAATTTATTTTGAATGGAATTCGAATGTATATATTTATATAAATCGTCGTTAGAATATAAATATTTATTTATATATAAAAAAGGAATTGAAAATGGCGCGGTAGTTTGAAATTTCGATTTCAAAGTTCAAATGAATGTGCAGGATGCAAAATAAATCGGATTTTAGCAAAACCAAAAATATTAGAATCTAATTGAGAATATGTTTCCAAAGAATCCGAAAAATTGAAAGTTCATAGAGGGAATAAAAAGTTACGTCCAGTTGAAAATTCAGAATAGTCGCTATGGAATTCTGGCCCTTAAAAATTGAAATTTTGCAAACGACCTCGGTTTTCGACGAAACCACTTTTGTTGGGTCCGTGATGTCAAGTTATTGCTAGATTCCAAAATTCGTAATTTTTCGAATCAATATGTGAGCGTGGCGAAGGAAAACGCATTTGACCAGATTCAATTGATTTTAATCAACTGGAAAATGGCCATTTTTCAAACGGTCTCAGAATTCGACGAAACTAGTTTTGTTAGGACCTTATCGTCAATACGAAGTTAGAAAATATTTTTCATGAATTTTTAGATTCTGTATGTGACCCCAGTGAATTGAAATGCACGTTCAAAGTCAATATATAGAGTTATATTTTGATTTTGATGAAAACTGATCGAAACGATCGAATCAGCCTGCGATACCTATCCCATTGTGTTTGGAATGGGGGTAATTAGCTAGGGACGATAGTAGGTGAGTTTGATTTCGAGTTCAAAATAAAGAGGTACTTTTTGGAAATTAAAAATAATAAAGTATATATATAAATATATAGCCTCACATCTCTCTCTCTCTCTTTTAAACCATTCAGATCGAATAAAAAAAAGAAAAAGAAAAGAAGAACGATGGGGGGGGAGGGAAACCCACCGCTGTCAGGACCGCACGACAGCCGCCGCCCCTCCCCACGCCTCCGCCTCCCCCTCCAGTCCCCTCCTCCTCCTCAACGGACCCCCCTCTCTCTCGCTCCTCCACTTCTCTTTCCTCCTTCAAATCCAAACCCAACGCCCAAATCGGACCAAAACCCCACCGTGGCCCCCCCAACCTGCTGAACGGACCGCCACCCCGTCTCCGACTTCGGCGCTGACATTCCAACCCTCGAACTTCGCTGTAAGTTTTAGTGTTAATTGATTTTAGATAATTAGTTTAATGTAAATAAAAATATTGATTTTAAATTCAGTTGTCATGAGAATAGTAATGTGCTTAAAGTTGAGATTTTTATGAGGGTAAAAATACGATTTTTAATTGTATGAAGATAGGATTTTTATCGTATAAAGCAAAGATTATATTTTTTTATTAATAAGAAAGATATAACTTTTATTATAGGAAAGTTGATTTTTATTAATATAAAAGATTTGATTTTTAAATTAGAAAAATATAGGATTTTTTAATATAGAAGAGCTTAGATTTCTAAAATTGTAAAGATCGAAATAAAAATGTGATTTTTACTAGTTTGAATAGCGTTTAAAAAGGTGTTTATTATATAAGAAGTAGCAACATAAAAATATGATTTTTACGTATAGAGATTTGAAATAAAAATATGATTTTTATATAGTATAGATTATAAAAATACGATTTTCATATTATATAGATAGTAAAAATTTTGATCTTTATATATGTAGCGAAATAAAAATCTGATTTTTGTTATATATATGTTGAAATAAAAATGGGATTTTTATAGCGATAATATAAAAATTCGATCTTTATATTAGAAGTAGATATAAAAATATAATTTTTATATAGGAAGGAGCGTTATAAAAATATATTCTTTATTGGAAGAAGAGCGATATAAAAATAAATTTTTTATATAGAGAATAGTGTGATAAAAATATAATCTTTATTATATGAACACCGTTGTAAAAATATAATTTTTATCTATATAGTAGCGGTATAAAAATAGAATTTTTATCTATATAGTAGAGGTATAAAAATGTGATTTTTATCCATGTAGAGTGATTATAAAAATGCAATTTTTATATACATAGCAACATTATAAAAATGTGATTTTTATATATGTAGTGGCTACGGACAATGAAATTGAAAAAAGGCGAGCACGACGAAGATTTCTACATATGAAGAGTCGTGGCGTTTGGTTTAGCTAGTCGGTCAGAACTCCTCACTTTTATTTTTATTTCTAGTTTGAAATATATACTAGGATTCAGACGGTGCTTAGTAGCACCCGACACCCGTCGTCCACAGACCATGGATGACTTGTTTGTTTGATTGCTGTGTTGTGAAATTTGATTGTGTGATGTGGAATGAAATGAAATATTTTATAGTGGAAATTATTTTATAGTTAAAAATATAATTTTTAACGTGTATATAAAATAAATATTTATAAACAAATCGGACGATTTGTTTGTATACACTGATTTGACTGATATTGATTGGGACGATAAATTTTACACATCGCCCAACCGCACAAATAAAATATGTGTTTGCTGATTTGAAACCCCACACGGGTATTGGGATGATATTGGGCGTACACTAATCCCAATTATTTAGCTGTATGTCGATCGATTGGTCGACAGACTGTGTAAGCGTTAATCATTTATATTTAATGCTTATGCAGTTGTGTGGTGCACTCTGGATGATGGTTGATTATTTATCGTTGCTATTATATACATGTGTTGTAGAAAATCCATATAATTAACATTATATGGTAATTGATTGGGCCTCTTTCAGATATAGAAAATAAATTCATGTGTTGAATAGAAAATATATTCATGTGTTGAATTGAAAAATATTCATGTGTTGAATAGAATAAACATTCATGTGTTGAATAAAAGCCGTGTTGATTAGATTGACGCCATTTTGACGTGAACGATATTTATATCGATTTTATTCATTTTTCAATGAATATTGAAAGTGATTTTGAAATTCGAATTAAATTGAATAGATTTGAAATTCGAATCAAATTGAAATGAATTGAAATTCGAATTAAATTGAAATGAATTGAAATTCAAATTAAATTGAAATGAATTGAAATTCGAATTAAATTGAAATTATATTGAAATCGATTTGAAATGAAATTAAAATGAATTTATATTGAAAGATTCAATTTTGATTTGAATTGGAAAGGGAAGTTGAAATCGTTTTGAAAACGAATTTAAACGATTTATAAAATACGTTTTGAAAGGAAATCGATGAAATATATATAATATATATATTATATATATAGAATGGCCTGAATAGAACGCGACGCACTGCGGTAGTTTGCGAATTTCGACCATTGACTTCGAATTGACTTTGCGGGAGATCCGACCATCGGATTCTCCTAAAACCGGAACCGTTGGGTTCGTATCGAAAAGAGCTTTCAACCGAATATTAGAGATTTGAAATCTAACGGTTGGATTTGGAATTATGTCCAAATCAAATTTGGAAAAGGTCGTTCTAAGTGCAGTTCGATGGACATTGATGGAAATCGACTGTACGGGCCTTGATAAAATTATTAAAAATAGTAATAATTTGTGTAAAATCATAAGAAATGATTTGTGAAGAATTGAGATGAAAAATTCCAAATTTGAAAAGATCAAAATAGATTTGTATCGAAATGAACTAGTTTTGAACTAGAATTAAAAATCAATTTATTTTTGAAATAAATAAATTGAATTTGAAATGGTTTTGAAAATTACCAGAATTTCTAATAATTGAAGTGGAAATGGATTTGAATCGAGATTGTCATTGGGATATTTCGATGTTGAGTTTCGTGATTATACAGATATTGTTATGGGAATTTGAAAGATATATTTATATATTGTTATTTCCAATACGATATTTGTTGGTCATAGAATTTGATATTGAATATAAGCCGATATATTTTCTATTCAGAGCCTTGCATTTAATATCAAATGTGATATGGGTTTGTCGTGATTGGTGTCTTCATTCACACTGTTCTTAAACCCAGTTGAGAAAAAGATTAAATCTTTTTATTTAGATTTAATGAAGTGTACCAATTAAATGGTATTTAATTGGAATTGAATTTGAATTGATTTTTGGGTTTATCGTGAGCGGTGTTTTAAATAACACTTGTTCTTTAAGCCGATAATTAATGGGATGTGATTTTGGGTTTATAGTGAACCGTGTTTTAAATGACATTGGTTCTTTAACCCAGTTAAAGATAGGATATTGGTTTGTGAAGATTAAAACTAAGTGGGGTTTTAATGAATCTTTAATTAGATTGAAATGGTCGAGAATGGAGTATCACCAGTTTTTCTCCAAGCGATAGTTAAATCTTTAATTAGATTTGAACGTGAAATGGTAATTGAATTTACCGATAACGCCGTGGTGTTAGATATGAAGTATGACCAGTTTTACTTCATGGGATGAATAGGTTGGGATTGGGAAATAAAATAAATGATTACTTCAGTGTGATTCGCTAATCCCGACTGGTTTGGATTAATATTCAAAGAAGATTAAAGAATAAATTTAAAGAATTTATCTTTGGTAAAATTAATGGGAACCTTTCCCAAAGTATAAGAATATTTGAATAAAAGAATATTCTAAATTGGAATGAGGCTTATGTTGTGTTTATGTAACACTTGTTTATTGTATACGCGAGTTATACAGAAACACCGGGTTTATCCCATTCTGAATAACTGATTCGACGTGGTGTCAAGGATGAAGACGGTGGTAGAAGACCGGAGGTCTTCACATCGTTTGGGTGATTACTGATGATCTAGATTGGGCTGTACACCCAAGAGGAGGGAATCCGTTGGTGATCGTCCAGACGTACTTGGAGATCGATGGATATGCGAGGTACAAGGTGCCTCCAGTTTCGTTCAGACCCAGAACGGACTTGGAAATGGACTGTGTGTCTGACATTGGATTTTAGTCTGTGTGATTGATTTCTATTAAATATATATATGTTTGGCGGCAGAGGATTTATTCTCTTGCTTAACGCCCTTCTCTAAGACGTACGAGCTCAGGGGTTATATATTGATGGATATCAAACACATGGAGTGAATTGCCTGTGTGGCATGCGTAAGTGGCAAATGATCAAGGCTTCTGTTGAAAAGCAAAGTCTTGTGGATGATGATCAAAGCACGACCTATGTGGCATAGCTTTGTGTAGCGTTGATTTGCGAGCCTCACACCCCTGTTGTGAACCAGAAGCAGGAGAAGGATCCAAGGAGGGCATGCGTTTCTTTCTAGCTAGGGTGGTGTCAGTGACTTACCAGCCCTGAGATTTATATTATTTTCACCTGTGTGGTTGTTGCTGCTACGAGGGGCCTCAGATATATCGGTCGATCCGGGACCGATGGAGTCATTGGACTCATTTACGCCCCAAAGGGCGGGGAAACGTAGTGTTCAGGCATTTTAATCCACGTCGGTGGACTGGCCCTGTGGCTCCTAAGGCTTGACAGAGTACTTGCCTGAGACATGGTAGGCTAGATTGTCTCGAATCGGTAGAGGACGATCCCTGGCCTCGGTTCATAGATGGAAATTCAATTTCCAAATACGTGACTTTGCGGTTTTGATTGTAGAGCCTAGTATGGCGACATGATATACGGTACCTTGCCGTCTATGATTGATATTTATGATTGAAATTGTTTTGACACTATACACTTATAGTAATATCAAAATAATATGTTTTGAACGTATCAAGCATTCTTTGGCTATTATAAGGTAAAACACTATCCTCTGGTTTGTGTTGCATTGTGTGAAGGGACCTGGGTCTTATAATAGCTTCATTTTTCTTTATTTAGCATTGCGCTATTGTCTTGTGCACTGGTATTCTTGGGAGGAAACCCATTCCGTTTTATACGGCGTGGTCCCTTGATTTATCTAACTTTAAAATAAAGATTAATAACTGTTTTAGTTCTCACACCAGTCACATGACTGACCTGAAGTTTGTTGTTTTAACCTAAACTCTGGGTGCCCATATTTTGACATGGGCAGCTAGTAGTTTTGGTTTTGCAGATTTATATTCACAGGATCCTGATTTACAGCTGGAACGATACTCGGAAAGCTCTGTATCCGCGTATTACTTCTAGTTGTGTATTGTATTATTTTTCGCTACTATGCAATGTATTGTAAATATCTGATATTTATTTTCTGTTTAATATTTATTCATACTCTGTAATATTCTTGTATTCTGATGGAATTGTTGTAATTAACGATGAAATGTTCTTCTGTCTGCATCCCAATGTGGCTTGTTCTCAACTCAATCCGTGATTTCCCATAAGGGGGATTTCGGGTCGTTTCAATCTGGTATCAGAGTTTGGTTTACAGAGCTCGGAGAACAAGACTTATTAGAACCGTACGAAAGAATTCATCGGAATTGGATTAGTAATATCCAATGGGAATGACTCGTTAAAGATGGGATCAGTAGTATCCTAGAACGAGCGTGAAGAGTATATCTTTAAAGTGAAAACAAGTTTTGTTTTGAAATTTAAATCAAATATTCGTATTTCAATATTTATTTATATTGATTTGGAGTATCAGGTATATAGAGATTTTAATATACGTCTGATCCACGTGTATTGGAAGCCTCCAATATACTGGATGGATATAGAGTCACACTCTAGTCGCCCGTGGATATTCTGATGGTGGTTCAAAACATCATCAGAATTTATGTTCGAGTGACGAAAGTGAGATATCTATATATTTCCATTAGACTGGTGTGAGAACCAAAACTAGATAAGGCTTAATGTTGTGATTTGGCACCAAAAACATGATTTTCTGTATATGTATCAAATTTATGAGTTTGAAACGTTAATCAAATAATTGATTGCTAATTGTGTTGTTTGATTATTGTTTGATTAGTTAAATGTTGAACCTTTAGTGTAACACCCCGTAATTCTGTTATACTAAGATTCACAAATCAAGGCAGAACTAAAAGTTAAAATCAAATTCAAGGGAAACAGGCTACGCCATTGCATTCGTCTCGGAATTCTGCATGAAAACGAGTCCGAGTTTGCGTAAATCGGAGTCCGTATGAGGAAGATATGGCCTCCGGAAGATTCAGCGAAGTTCAAATTTCAAAACAGGTCAGGTTCAATATTCAAATCGGACACAGAATGGGCTGGGGGGGGGGGGGGATTTTCCCGCCCAAGGCACCCAGGTCGACCCCCCTGCTTTTTCTAGCCTTCTGCACCTGGTTCGTTCTAATGTATTTGGTCACGTTTTCTGCCTAGGTTCGTCCGCCTAACACTATATAAACTGCCCTAGACTCCTTCTCTATTCACAATTCTTCTCTACCCTTATGCTGCAAAGATTCTTAGTGAACATGGCTTCTTCTCCTCCACTTAAAATAAATAATAAATAGAATAATATATATAAAATAAATCAAGACGAGGAGATGCTGCTCAAAGACTTTCAAGAAGAGATTTGAATCAAGATTAAAGCTTCAAGATAAGGATCGAAGGCTAACGTCGCACGAATCATAGCAATGCCATCTTTCTTTTCTAAATTTCTGTAAGTCAGTTATTTCTAGATTTGAACGTTTTTCTCTGTTTGTGACATGAAATTAAAGGAATAAAAGAATATGCCAAATCTCTCTCTCTCTATTCGAATCAGTGCCTATACTCTTGAACCTAATTAAGAAATGTTAAGATTCGAGGACAAATAAGACCATGACTATGAACATTGCCTACGACTATGGACATTGCCTATGACCATGGACATTTGCCTATGACTATGAACATTGCCTATGACTATGGACATTGCCTATGACTATGAACATTGCCTATGACTGTGACTGTGACTATGAGGATTATTTCCTTGACTAAGCCTATGCCTTTGATTAGGAAATATAAACTATTGCCTATGACATAACAAGGACATCTGTAATTAAACACCTGTGATTCATGACTAGGAAAGTGTTACTTAAGTTTTTTGACTATGAAATTGGGTCTAAACCCGATCATCTATTCTGTCTATTCTTGGTTATCTTTGGTTTTAGACCTTGGGAATTTACCTATTAAGTTAGGTCTACCCATGTTCTTGAACCTACTTCTCTATTCTGTCTATTCTTGGTTTTCTTTGGTTTTAGACCTTGGGAATTTACCTATTAAGTTAGGTCTACCCATGTTCTTGAACCGACGTCGTTATTCAACCCTTTTTATGCCAGTTAGTATGTCTATCTTTTGCATAGCATCTTTGGTTCATTCCCTATTTTCTACGAACCTAGCTTTATTTATAATCTAGACTGAATCACGATTATACGAACGGTGGGAATGCGGTTTGGGCAAAATACGAAATTTACTAAAAATGCAGTTTAACTTGGAAATTGGCATAAATTGAACATGTATTATGGCATGTTCATAGGAACGCAAATTGGATAAATTTGACATGAATTATAAGATGTGTAATTTGAATCCAGTATTGACATGTAAATCTAGCATTTACATAAATAGTGAACTAGAGTAATAAGTCTAGAATTAGAATGTTGAATCGGAATTGGATTAGCTAATTTGGCACGGTAAGTATATTGGCACAAATGTGAAATTGGCCATAATTGGGAGTAATTGGCAGGTTTAGCAAAATCATGGTTAGTGACACTTAATTTGGTATAGTCCACATACCAAAAAGCATAAATATGATTTAGAAGGGGAAATGGGCCATAAGAATGAATGTAGACAATTTACAGAGTAATTAGGAAATAAGTAAATTAGGAATAATTTACTTATAGAATTTGGCCTGAATGAGGAAACATAAATTTAGAAAAATTAAAGGTTTATTAACGACATCTCTTTTAATGACACACCAGAAAGTTCTAGGGTGACAGAGAGGATAGTGTCTAGGCTTGGGTTTGGAAAATACAAGTTTCCTGCTCTCCCTGGCTATCCCTAACTGATCCGACGAATGGGATGGTTACTTTCAAAACTTGATTTGAAAATAAATTGAAACGCTTTGAACTTAGAAAACACGAATATGCCTAGCCCGAGGTTAGACTGAGTTGCGATGTAAACCTGCCCGGAACCAACCGGCACATCCAGTAGTCGCAACAATACCTGTCTAATGTGAGTGGTAGCGGCTTTAATTTATTTAGTTAAAGCTAGAACAAGAATGGTAGGGTTAAGTTAACTAAGACACTTAACCAGTTCAACATGATAACCAAACTGATGGGTGGGGTTAGGTTCAGACTGACACTTAACACAGTTAAGCTAGAATGGGAGGGTTAAGTCCATAGGAACACTTAACCAACTTAACACTGTTAAGCTAGAATGGGAGGGTTAAGTCCATAGGAACACTTAACCAACTTAACATAGTTAAGCTAGAATGGGAGGGCTAAGTCCATAGAGACACTTAACCAAACTCAAGGTAGCAAAACGAGACTTGTAAGGGTCAAGTAAAGTTAATACACTTAACCAAATTAATATGTTAACTAGACTAGAGGTTGGGGTTAAGTAAAATCTAATACACTTAGCCAATTTGATATGTTAGCTAGGCTAGACCGTAGGGTTAAGTAAACCTGAACACTTAACCATCAGGTTGTGATAAAGGAATGGGGTTAAGTCTAAAACATGAAGGGATAATACTTAACCATTAATAACATGTTAGCTAAAACAGACGGGCAGGGTTAAGTTAAAAAGGAACACTTAACCAATACAGGATGAACGGGTAGGGTTAAGTAATAAGAAATACTTAACCAATATAACTTGGTTTGTGGTAGGGTTAAGTCATCATGAATCACTGATAACACTTAACCAGTTTAACAGGACGAATGAAGAGGGTTAAGTTGGCTCGAGTTGACTAATGACACTTAACCAATCCAAATTGACGGGAATGAGAACTAAGTAGTAAACCTTAGTTAAGAAAACAACGATTCTGGAAACTAAGTGGTAAACCTTAGTTGACAAAACTAAGTAGTAATTCTTAGTATAACACGAGGAGGAGCGAACGTCCGTCTGATTAAAAAGAAGGCTCCAACGAATTGGGTTACGAATCCCGAGGCTTCGAGGGGACGTGAGGGTACTCTTGGTATCCCTCTGTGAGGCTGCAGATGATCCGCCTGGGCCCATAGAGGTTAAGGTCTGCGTAGAAGAACCAGGGGTATGCCTTGGTTGCAATACATGACAACCTAAAGACTAGGATGGACCGGCGTGATTCGGCGAGCAAACGGTAGCCCTGTGATAGCGACTCGTCGTGTACATCCATCTTCAGTCAATCGAGATACGTGAAGCAGAAAGGCGGAGAACTCCAAAAGACCATATACTTGCTATCTAGTTATGGGTGAGGATGGCCATAGGATAGTGGGGCACTGTGGGCCGGCGTATAGTTCTCATTTTACAAGGTGTGCCTTTCATTAGTTGAGGGAGGGGTCAAGTGGGACCATAGCCACTGGAATAAAAATAGACCTTAGCATCTGCATCGGCAGATATCTGAAAGCTCGCAACCGAGTTCTGTATTCCATGATTTTCCCTGACACAGGACTCGGGTCGCACATTACAGTACATGTGCATCTAGACAAGCGATAACGATTCGCGATACATGCGTGGGGAAGTATAGGAACATATACTACTCTAGGTAGTGTGTCCTAGACTTGGGGGCATCGTTCGTCAGATAGCATAATCCCTAGTTGGACTAGGTGGCATAAACCCTGAATCCGAGAAGCATTCAGCAGATAGCGTAAACTCTAATTTAGAAAGCATTTGATAGAAAACCCTAGATTAAGATCTAGGTAATAAATAATAAATGGATGCCCGAAGGCAATGAAAGATACAAGGATTGGGATCACGTTATCGTTACTAGTTAGGACACAAGTTAGGCGGTGCAGAGATATAGAAACCAGTATAACAAGGAAATAACGAAGTGGCATATTAGAGCATATCCAGTTTATCTTAGCTTAGCATATCTTGTGATTATCTTGTCTAATCTTGCTGACCCTATCATCATGGTGTTATCTTATATTCAGTTAATTCATGTCGTTTTGTTTTTCCATGTTCACATGCTAGAAGTTACTGAACTTACTCAGGCTTTATGTCTGACTCTGTTTTCCTTTCGTCTTCTTTTCTTCTGTTTCCCTCCACAGGTAGTAAAGGAGGGAATAGTATAGCTCAAGCCAGGTTGGACCGCCACTCTTTCCCAGCTTGAAGATTTGTCGAAGTTTTGCTTGGATTCTCTTTCCAGATGCTATGGCAGGCTCTTGCTACATTGGGGAATATAAATTATGCTTCTTTATTTTGTAAGACAGATGATACTCTGATATTGTAAAGAAATCATTGTACAAACTATTTTATCAATAAAGCAAAGTTTTATTTTCCGCTGTTTAATTTCTGTTTGTCTTGTAATTTATCTGCATCTTTTATCCTAAAATGCTCCATAGAACTTAGTGCATTCCCTTTGTGAGTGACACTAACGGACGTGGGGTATTACACGTGGTATCAGAGCTGAAGGTTACCAGATCAGATAAAGAATTTGAAAAAAAAATTATTTTCAAAACAGTTTTAAAAGAAGCATTTTCAAAAGAAAAGATTTGTTTTAAAGGCATATTCCCTAAAAGGCCATACGCACTATCTTCTCTTCCTCTGTTTGAATTCTTGTCTCCTTCTTTCTTGAGTCTCTGGGGCTCCTGGCTTTCTGGGATGTAACCTCATCGAAGGGCGAAGTAGTGCCCGACTTCCATCTATGGCTGTGGTTGTTTCACCTACGGCCAGTTTCTTTCAAGCTTATAGAGTTTTCTGTATGATGGAAGCTGCTTTCGAGAGATTTGTCAACATGACTACACACAGAAGGGGATGAGGAGTTTGGCTAGGGAGCACAACCCTGGGATGAGGAATTCATGGATGTAGATTTAGCTCACGAAGGAGGAAGAAATTATAAAACCTAAGACAAGAAGTATCTTTGCTAGGGTATAATAGGGCATATAATTAAGGACAAGGGCAAGAACGAGGAACAAGATTTTCAGAAGGGCAAGTACATACTTTCACCACCAAGCATACCTAGGAGAAATATAGTAAAGTTCTGTTGGAAGAGGCTAGTTTTGTTGTTCGTTTTAGCGCTTCGCATTTGTTCATATCCACTTCCATACTTGAGTCTCTGCACCATAGTACTTGTATAATAGAAAGATCCCACTAGAGTCTCGAATCCAATTGGTGGTCCAACCAGTTTATTTTTGGTTAGTAGGGATTTGAGAATAGCTATCGAGTTTGCTTATATCATCTCACATAGATCGTCTAAATTCGGAGGAGATATTCCTTGGCTTCTTGTCTGATATTGGTTTAGGCCTTTGGGGCTTGTACTTGAGGGATGTCGAGTTCGACTAGGATGGTTTGCGTGAGAGATGAATAGTTGTGGCACGCACTCTAAAAAACACGTAGTGACCTTTCAACCCTTATAGTTATGGCGGAATGGATAAGCTAAGAGGAGAGACCTCGAACCATCTTGGTATGTACACTTGGTATCATAGTTGACATCTGTTTACTTTGGAAATGGAGGTCAGAAACTTCACAATCGTGAAGTTAAATTAGTTAAGATACAGTGGAGTAAAGCTCAAGAAGGCTAGATACTAACATCATACCCTTTTCTTTAAGGGTGCATCCTTGATTTTTTTTTTTAGGAGCTTTACGCATAATTGTTTCTCTCTTTCCAAAGTATATCCTCTAGGTCGTATCTTCGATCCTTAGGTAGAAGCCAATGGATGTAAACATGTGTTTGAAACATGTTATGGTTAGTGGTTGCTAATGGTTGCTCGTGGATGCATATGCATACGTATTAGGCACTAGCTCAGTTCGGACGCTTTCATATTGCATTTACAGATATGTATTTGTTTGTAAGTTGAACTTGATATGGTATCATATGGATGCTGCATATGGATGAATGGCTGTGCACGCATGTAGTATTTACATAACTAGGGATGCTTGCATACATGATTGGACGCATGGCACTGACATGATTCGCATTAAGTAGGTCAAATGAATCAGTAGACTGCCTGATTTTGCATTAGATAAAGACATATACACACACTATGCATATAAACATGGAAGCATTAGAAATCCTTTAAGGATAGTGAATGCCTGTGATTGGATGGTTGAGTAGATGGGTGATTGGATAGTAGGACACATTCTTCCTAACTTGAAGATTTCGGGGACGAAATCTTTTTAAGTGGTAGAGAAAGTAACACCCCGTAATTCTGTTATACTAAGATTCACAAATCAAGGCAGAATTAAAAGTTAAAATCAAAATCAAGGGAAAAGGGCTGCGCCATTGCATTCATCTCGGAATTCTGCATGAAAACGAGTCCGAGTTTGCGTAAATCGGAGTCCGTATGAGGAAGATATGGCCTCCGGAAGATTCAGCGAAGTTCAAATTTCAAAACAGGTCAGGTTCAAAATTCAAATCGGACCCAGAATCGGCTAGGCGGGAATTTTCCAGCCCAAGGCACCAAGGTCGACTGGGTAGTCGACCTGGGTCACCCAGGTCGACTAGGTAGTCGATCTGGGGGTCGACCCCCCTGCTTTTTCCAGCCTTTTGCACCTGGTTCGTTCTGATGTATTTGGTCACGTTTTCTGCCTAGGTTCGTCCGCCTAACACTATATAAACAGCCCTAGACTCCTTCTCTATTCACATTTCTTCTCTACCCTTATGCTGCAAAGATTCTTTGTGAACATGGCTTCTTCTCCTCCACTTAAAATAAATAATAAATAGAATAATATATATAAAATAAATCAAGACGAGGAGATGCTGCTCAAAGACTTTCAAGAAGAGATTCGAATCAAGATTAAAGCTTCAAGATAAGGATCGAAGGTCGCACGAATCATAGCAACGCCATCTTTCTTTTCTAAATTTCTGTAAGTCAGTTATTTCTAGATTTGAACGTTTTTCTCTGTTCGTGACATGAAATTAAAGGAATAAAAGAATATGCCAAATCTCTCTCTCTCTCTCTCTATTCGAATCAGTGCTTATACTCTTGAACCTAATTAAGAACTGTTATGATTCGAGGACAAATAAGACCATGACTATGAACATTGCCTATGACTATAGACATTGCCTATGACCATGGACATTTGCCTATGACTATGAACATTTCCTATGAATATGGACATTGCCTATGACTATGAACATTGCCTATGACTGTGACTGTGACTATGAGGATTATTTCCTTGACTAAGCCTATGCCTTTTATTAGGAAATATAAACTATTGCCTATGACATAACAAGGACATCTGTAATTAAACACCTATGATTCATGACTAGGAAAGTGTTGCTTAAGTTTTGTGACTATGAAATTGGGTCTAAACCCAATCATCTATTCTATCTATTCTTGGTTATCTTTGGTTTTAGACCTTGGGAATTTACCTATTAAGTTAGGTCTACCCATGTTCTTGAACCTACATCTCTATTCTGTCTATTCTTGGTTTTCTTTGGTTTTAGACCTCGGGAAATTACCTATTAAGTTAGGTCTACCCATGTTCTTGAACCGACGTCATTATTCAACCCTTTTTATGCCAGTTAGTATGTCTATCTTTTGCATAGCATCTTTGGTTCATTCCCTATTTTCTACGAACCTAGCTTTATTTATAATCTAGACTGAATCACGATTATACGAACGGTGGGAATGCGTTTTGGGCAAAATATGAAATTTACTAAAAATGTAGTTTAACTTGGAAATTGGCATAAATTGAACATGTATTATGGCATGTTCATAGGAACGCAAATTGGATAAATTTGACATGAATTATAAGATGTGTAATTTGAATCCAGTATTGACATGTAAATCTAGCATTTACATGAATAGTGAACTAGAGTAATAAGTCTAGAATTAGAATGTTGAATCGGAATTGGATTAGCTAATTTGGCACGGTAAGTATATTGGCACAAATGTGAAATTGGCCATAATTGGGAGTAATTGGCAGGTTTAGCAAAATCATGGTTAGTGACACTTAATCTGGTATAGTCCACATACCAAAAAGCATAAATATGATTTAGAAGGGGAAATGGGCCATAAGAATGAATGTAGACAATTTACAGAGTAATTAGGAAATAAGTAAATTAGGAATAATTTACTTATAGAATTTGGCCTGAATGAGGAAATATAAATTTAGACAAATTAAAGGTTTATTAACGGCATCTCTTTTAATGACACGCCAGAAAGTTCTAGGGTGACAGAGAGGATAGTGTCTAGGCTTGGGTTTGGAAAATACAAGTTTCCTGCTCTCCCTGGATATCCCTAACTGATCCGACGAATGGGATGGTTACTTTCAAAACTTGATTTGAAAATAAATTGAAATGCTTTGAACTTAGAAAACACGAATATGCCTAGCCCGAAGTTAGACTGAGTTGCGATGTAAACCTGCCCGGAACCAACCAGCCCATCCAGTAGTCGCAACAATACCTGTCTAATGTGAGTGGTAGCGGCTTTAATTTATTTAGTTAAAGCTAGAACAAGAATGGTAGGGTTAAGTTAACTAAGACACTTAACCAGTTCAACATGATAACCAGACTGATGGGTGGGGTTAGGTTCAGACTGACACTTAACACAGTTAAGCTAGAATGGGAGGGTTAAGTCCATAGGAACACTTAACCAACTTAACACAGTTAAGCTAGAATGGGAGGGCTAAGTCCATAGAGACACTTAACCAAACTCAAGGTAGCAAAACGAGACTTGTAAGGGTCAAGTAAAGTTAATACACTTAGCCAAATTAATATTTTAACTAGACTAGAGGTTGGGGTTAAGTAAAATCTAATACACTTAGCCAATTTGATATGTTAGCTGGGCTAGACCGTAGGGTTAAGTAAACCTGAACACTTAACCATCAGGTTGTGATAAAGGAATGGGGTTAAGTCTAAAACATGAAGGGATAATACTTAACCATTAATAACATGTTAGTTAAAACAGATGGGCAGGGTTAAGTTAAAAAGGAACACTTAACCAATACAGGATGAACGGGTAGGGTTAAGTAATAAGAAATACTTAACCAATATAACTTGGTTTGTGGTAGGGTTAAGTCATCATGAATCACTGATAACACTTAACCAGTTTAACAGGATGAATGAAGAGGGTTAAGTTGGCTCGAATTGACTAATGACACTTAACCAATCCAAATTGACGGGAAAGAGAACTAAGTAGTAAACCTTAGTTAAGAAAACAACGATTCTGGAAACTAAGTGGTAAACCTTAGTTGACAAAACTAAGTAGTAATTCTTAGTATAACACGAGGAGGAGCGAACGTCCGTCTGATTAAAAAGAAGGCTCCAACGAATTGGGTTACGAAGCCCGAGGCTTCGAGGGGACGTGAGGGTACTCTTGGTATCCCTCTGTGAGGCTGCAGATGATCCGCCTGGGCCCACAGAGGTTAAGGTCTGCGTAGAAGAACCAGGGGTATGCCTTGGTTGCAATACATGGCAACCTAAAGACTAGGATGGACCGGCGTGATTCGGCGAGCAAACGGTAGCCCTGTGATAGCGACTCGTCGTGTACCATCCATCTTCAGTCAATCAAGATACGTGAAGCGGAAAGGCGGAGAACTCCAAAAGACCATATACTTGCTATCTAGTTATGGGTGAGGATGGCCATAGGATAGTGGGGGCACCGGGGGCCGGCGTATAGTTCTCATTTTACAAGGTGTGTCTTTCATTAGTTAAGGGAGGGGTCAAGTGGGACCATAGCCACTGGAATAAAAATAGAACTTAGCATCTGCATCGGCAGATATCTGAAAGCTCCCGACCGGGTTCTGTATTCCTTGATTTGCCCTGACACAGGACTCAGGTCGCACATTACAGGACATGTGCATCTAGACAAGCGATAACGATTCGCGATACATGCGTGGGGAAGTATAGGAACATATACCACTCTAGGTAGTGTGTCCTAGACTTGGGGGCATTGTTTGTCAGGTAGCATAATCCCTAGTTGGACTAGGTGGCATAAACCCTGAATCCGAGAAGCATTCAGCAGATAGCGTAAATTCTAATTTAGAAAGCATTTGATAGAAAACCCCAGATTAAGATTTAGGTAATAAATAATAAATGGATGCCCGAAGGCAATGAAAGATACAGGGATTGGGATCACGTTATCGTTACTAGTTGGGACACTAGTTAGGCGGTGCAAAGATATAGAAACCAGTATTACAAGGAAATAGCGAAGCGGCATATTAGAGCATATCCAGTTTATCTTAGCTTAGCATATCTTGTGATTATCTTGTCTAATCTTGCTGACCCTATCATCATGGTGTTATCTTGTATTTAGTTAATTCATGTCGTTTTTTTTTTCATGTTCACATGCTAGAAGTTACTGAACTTACTCAGGCTTTATGTCTGACTCTGTTTTCCTTTCGTCTTCTTTTCTTCCGTTTCACCCCCCCCCCTCCCCAAGGTAGTAAAGGAGGGAATAGTATAGCTCAGGCCAGGTTGGACCGTCACTCTTTCCCAGCTTGAAGATTTGTCGAAGTTTTGCTTGGATTCTCTTTCCAGATGGTATGGCTGGCTCTTGCTACATTATGGAATATAAATGTATTTTTATGCTTCTTTATTTTGTAAGACAGATGATACTCTGATATTGCAAAGAAATCATTGTACAAACTATTTTATCAATAAAGCAAAGTTTTATTTTCCGCTGTTTAATTTCTGTCTGTCTTGTAATTTATCTGCATCTTTTACCCTAAAATGCTCCACAGAACTTAGTGCATTCCCTTTGTGAGTGACACTAACGGACGTAGGGTGTTACATTTAGCCAAATTGAACCAAATATTGGACTGTATTGAAAATTAGTCACATTTGCATGCATATACATGTACTTACAATGAACAGGTTACAACAAGGTGGCTAGAAAAGAGGAATAAAATTGTTTGCTCGACAAATAGGTACATGTTTATTATATTTATTGGGTTTTGGATGATTTTGTGAGCCGATTGGCTAGCCGCTTGGCTTTTTCTTTTTCTTTTGGATTGAAGAAGGCCATGGGAGGCTATATGAAATATCCCGATGTCCCCGGTGCAGGGGAGGTTATGGCGAAATTTTTCGAAAATTTAGGGTGTTAGCGAAATTTTTGAAAAATTTGAAAAGTTTTAGAAACTGAAAAGTTGAAGAACTTAAGCCGTAATGGAAATAGTGAAAGTAGAGTTGATTTGTGAAACAACTTTCGGCTTCGTTCCTTTTCGGGGACGAAAAGTTTTAAGTTGGGGAGATTGTAATAACCCGGAAATCTGAGCCAATTTAAAATTTTTATTTTGGCAATTTTAGTGAATTTTGGTTATTTAAAATGAATTATTTTAAATAATAATGAAGAGAAATTTATTTTGAATGGAATTCGAACGTATATATTTATGTAAATTGTCGTTAGAATATAAATATTTATTTATATATATAAAAGGAACTGAAAATGGCGCGGTAGTTTGAAATTTCGATTTCAAAGTTCAAATGAATGTGCAGGATGCAAAATAAATCGGATTTTAGCGAAACCAAAAATATTAGAATCTAATTGAGAATATCTTTCCAACGAATCCAAAAAATTGAAATTTCATAGCGGGAATTAAAAGTTACGTCCAGTTGAAAATTCAGAATAGTCGCTATGGAATTCTAGCCCTTAATAATGGAAATTTTGCAAACGACCTCGTTTTTCGACAAAACCACTTTTGTTGGGTCCATGATGTCAAGTCACTGCTAGATTCCAAAATTCGTAATTTTTCGAATCAATATGTGAGCGTGGCGAAGGAAAACGCGTTTGACCAGTTTTAGTTCATTTTAATCGACTGGAAAATGTCCATTTTTCAAACGGTCTCAGAATTAGACGAAACTAGTTTTGTTAGGACCGTATCGTCATTACAAAGTTAGAAAATATTTTTCACGAGTTTTTAGAGTCCGTATGTGACCCTAGTGAATTGAAATGCGCGTTCAAAGTCAATATATAAAGTTATATTTTGATTTTGACGAAAACTGATCGAAACAATCGAATCAGCCTGCGATACCTATCCTATTGTGTTCGGAATGAGGGTAATTAGCTAGGGACGACAGTTGGTGAGTTTGATTTCGAGTTCAAAATAAAGAGGTACTTTTTGGAAACTAAAAATAATAAATTATATATATATATAAATATATAGCCTCACATCTCTCTCTCTCTTCTAAACCATTCAGATCGAATAAAAAAGAAAGAAAAGAAGAATGACGGGGGGGGGGGGGAGGGAAACCCACCGCCGCCAGGACCGCACGACAGCCGTCGCCCATCCCCACGCCTCCGCCTCCCCCTCCAGTCCCCTCCTCCTCAATGGACCCCCCTTCTCTCTCGCTCCTCCACTTTTCTTTCCTCCTTCAAATCCAAACCCAATGCCCAAATCGGACCAAAACCCCCACGGTGGCCCCCCCAACCTGCTGAACGGACCGCCACCCCCTCTCCAACTTCGGCGTTGACATTCCAACCCTCGAACTCCGCTGTAAGTTTTAGTGTTAATTGATTTTAGATAATTAGTTTAATGTAATTAAAAACATTGATTTTATATTCAGTTGTCATGAGAATAGTAATGTGTTTAAAGTTGAGATTTTTATGAGGGTAAAATACGATTTTTAATCGTATGAAGATAGGATTTTTATCGTATAAAGTAAAGATTATATTTTTATTAATAAGAAAGATATAACTTTTATTATAGGAAAGTTGACTTTTATTAATATAAAAGATTTGATTTTTAATATAGAAAAAGACAGGATTTTTAATATAGAAGAGCTAAGATTTCTAAATTTGTAAAGATCGAAATAAAAATGTGATTTTTACTAGTTTGAATAGCGTTTAAAAAGGTGATTATTATATAAGAAGTAGCAACATAAAAATACGATTTTTACGTATAGAGATTTGAAATAAAAATTTGATTTTTATATAGTAGAGATTATAAAAATACGATTTTTATATTATATAGATAGTAAAAATTTGATCTTTATATATGTAGCGAAATAAAAATCTGATTTTTATTATATATATGTTGAAATAAAAATGGGATTTTTATAGCGACGATATAAAAGTTCGATCTTTATATTATAAGTAGATATAAAAATATAATTTTTATATAGGAAGGAGCATTATAAAAATATATTCTTTATTGGAAGAAGAGCGATATAAAAATATAATTTTTATGTAGAGAATAGTGTGATAAAAATATAATCTTTATTATATGAACACCGTTGTAAAAATAGATTTTTTATCTATATATTAGCGGTATAAAAATAGAACTTTTATCTATATAGTAGCGGTATAAAAATGTGATTTTTATCCATGTAGAGTGATTATAAAAGTGCGATTTTTATATACATAGCAACATTATTAAAATGTGTTTTTTATATATGTAGTGGCTACGGACAATGAAATTGACAAAAGGCGAGCACGACGAAGATTTCTACATATGAAGAGTCGTGGCGTTTGGTTTAGCTAGTCGGTGAGAACTCCTCACTTTTATTTTTATTTCTAGTTTGAAATATATACTAGGATGCAGATGGTTCTTAGTAGCACCCGACACCCGTCGTCTACAGACCATGGATGGCTTGTTTGTTTGATTGCTGTGTTGTGAAATTTGATTATGTGATGTGGAATGAAATGAAATATTTTATAGTGGAAAATATTTTATAGTTAAAAATATAATTTTTAATGTGTATATAAAATAAATATTTATAAACAAATCAGACGATTTGTTTATATACACTAATTTGACTAATATTGATTGGGATGATAAATTTTACACATCGCCCAACCGCACAAATAAAATATGTGTTTGCTGATTTGAAACCCCACACGGGTATTGGGATGATATTGGGCGTACACTAATCCCAATTATTTAGCTGTATGTCGATTGATTGGTCGACAGACTATGTAAGCGTTAATTATTTATATTTAATGCTTATGCAGTTGTGTGGTGCACTCTGGATGATGGTTGATTATTTATCGTTGTTATTATATACATGTGTTGTAGAAAATCCATATAACTAACATTATATGGTAATTGATTGGGCCTCATTCCAATATAGAAAATAAATTCATGTGTTGAATAGAAAATATATTCATGTGTTGAATTGAAAAATATTCATATGTTGAATAGAATAAACATTCATGTGTTGAATAAAAGCCGTGTTGATTAGATTGACGCCATTTTGACGTGAACGATATTTATATCGATTTTATTCATTTTTCAATGAATATTGAAAGTGATTTTGAAATTCGAATTAAATTGAATAGATTTGAAATTCGAATTAAATTGAAATGAATTGAAATTCGAATTAAATTGAAATGAATTGAAATTTGAATTAAATTGAAATTGAATTGAAATCAATTTGAAATGAAATTAAAATGAATTTATATTGAAAGATTCAATTTTGATTTGAATTGGAAAGGGAAGTTGAAATCGTTTTGAAAACGAATTTAAACGATTTATAAAATATGTTTTGAAAGGAAATCGACGAAATATATATAATATATATAGAATGGCCTGAATAGAACGCGCCGCGCTGCGGCAGTTCGCGAATTTCGACCATTGACTTCGAATTGACGTTGCGTGAGATCCGACCGTCGGATTCTCCTAAAACCGGAACCGTTGGGTTCGTATCGAAAAGAGCTTTCTAAAGAATATTAGAGATTCGAAATATAACTGTTGGATTTGGAATTATGTCCAAATCAAATTTGGAAAAGGTAGTTGTAAGTGCAGTTCGATGGTCGTTGATGGAAATCGACTGTACGGGTCTTGATAAAATTATTAAAAATAGTAATAATTTGTGTAAAATCATAAGAAATGATTTGTGAAGAATTGAGATGAAAAATTCCAAATTTGAAAAGATCAAAATAGATTTTTATCGAAATGAACTAGTTTTGAACTAGAATTAAAAATCAATTTATTTTTGAAATAAATAAATTGAATTTGAAATGGTTTTGAAAATAACCAGAATTTCCAATAATTGAAGTGGAAATGGATTTGAATCGAAATTGTCTTTGGAATATTTCGATGTTGGATTTCGTGATTATACAGATATTGTTATGGGAATTTGAAAGATATATTTATATATCGTTATTTCCAATACGATATTTGTTGGTCATAGAATTTGATATTGAATAAAAGCCGATATATTTTCTATTTAGAGCCTTGTATTTAATATCAAATGTGATATGGGTTTGTCGTGAATGGTGTCTTCATTAACACTGTTCTTAAACCCAATTGAGAAAAAGATTAAATCTTTTTGTTTAGATTTAATGAAGTGTACCAATTAAATGGTATTCAATTGGAATTGAATTTGAATTGATTTTTGGGTTTATCGTGAGCGGTGTTTTAAATAACACTTGTTCTTTAACCCGATAATTAATGGGATGTGATTTTGGGTTTATAGTGAACCGTGTTTTAAATGACATTGGTTCTTTAACCCAGTTAAAGACAGAATATTGATTTCTGTAAAGATTAAAACTAAGTGGGGTTTTAATGAATCTTTAATTAGATTGAAATGGTCGAGAATGGAGTATCACCGGTTTTGCTCTAAGCGATAGTTAAATCTTTAATTAGATTTGAACATGAAATGGTAATTGAATTTACCGATAACACTGTGGTGTTAGATATGAAGTATGACCAGTTTTACTTCATGGGATGAATAGGTTGGGATTGGGAAATAAAATAAATGATTACTTCAGTGTGACTCGATAATCCCGACTGGTTTGGATTGATATTCAAAGAAGATTAAAGAATAAATTTAAAGAATTTATCTTTGGTAAAATTAATGGGAACCTTTCCCAAAGTATAAGAATATTTGAATAAAAGAATATTCTAAATTGGAATGAGGCGTATGTTGTGTTTATGTAACACATGTTTATTGTATACGCGAGTTATACAGAAACACCGGGTTTATCCCATTCTGAATAACTGATTCGACGTGGTGTCAAGGATGAAGACGGTGGTAGAAGACCGGAGGTCTTCACATCGTTTGGGTGATTACTGATGATCTTGATTGGGCTGTACACCCAAGAGGAGGGAATCAGTTGGTGATCGTCCAGACGTACTTGGAGATCGATGGATATGCGAGGTACAAGGTGCCTCCAGTTTCGTTCAGACCCAGAACGGAATTGGAAATGGAATGTGTGTCTGACATTGGATTTTAGTCTGTGTGATTGATTTCTTTTAATTATATATTTGTTTGGCGGCAGAGGATTTATTCTCTTGCTTAACGCCATTCTCTAAGACGTACAAGCTCAGGGGTTATATATTGATGGATATCAAACGCATGGAGTGAATTGCCTGTGTGGCATGCCTAAGTGGCAAATGATCAAGGCTTCTGTTGAAAAGCAAAGTCTTGTGGATGATGATCAAAGCACGACCTATGTGGCATAGCTTTGTGTAGCGTTGATTTGCGAGCCTCACACCCCAGTTGTGAACCAGAAGCAGGAGAAGGATCCAGGGAGGGCATGCGTTTCTTTCTAGCTAGGGTGGTGTTAGTGACTTACCAGCTCTGACATTTATATTATTTTCACCTGTGTGGTTGTTGCTGGTACGAGGCGCCTCGGATATATCGGTCGATCCGGGACCGATGGAGTCATTGGACTCATTTACGCCCCAAAGGGCGGGGAAACATAGTGTTCAGGCATTTTAATCCACATCGGTGGACCGGCCCTGTGGCTCCTAAGGCTTGACAGAGTACTTGCCTGAGACATGGTAGGCTAGATTGTCTCGAATCGGTAGAGGACGATCCCTGGCCTCGGTTCATAGTGGGAAATCCAATTTCCAAATACGTGACTTTGCGGTTTTGATTGTAGAGCCTAGTATGGCGACATGATATACGGTACCTTGCCGTCTATGATTGATATTTATGATTGAAATTGTTTTGACACTATACACTTATAGTAATATCAAAATAATATGTTTTAAACGTATCAAGCATTCTTTGGCTATTATAAGGTAAAACCCTATATATAATCCGGTTTGTGTTGCAATGTGTGATGGGACTTGGGTCTTATAATAGCTTCATTTTTCTTTATTTAGCATTGCGTTGTTGTCTTGTGAACTGGTATTCTTGGGAGGAAACCCGTTCCGTGTTATACGGCGTGGTCCCTTGATTTACCTACCTTTAAAATAAAGATTAATAACTGTTTTAATTCTCACACCAGTCACATGACTGACCTGGAGTTTATTGTTTTAACCTAAACTCTGGGTGCCATTATTTTGACACGGACAGCTAGTAGTTTTGGTTTTGCAGATTTATATTCACAGGATCCTGATTTACAGCTGGAACGATACTCGGAAAGCTCTGTATCCGTGTATTACTTCTAGTTGTGTATTGTATTATTTTCCGCTGCTATGCAATGTATTGTGAATCTCTGATATTTATTTTCTGTGTAATATTTATTCATACTCTGTAATATTCTTGTATTCTGATGGAATTTTTGTAATTAACGATGAAATGTTCTTCTGTCTGCATCCTGATGTGGCTTGTTCTCAACTCAATCCGTGATTTCCCGTAAGGGGGATTTCAGGTCGTGTCATTCTAATTAGGTTTTAAAAGGAGATTAAAATATTTAATTAAATTATTAATTAACTTATGTTTATATAAAATGTGCTCAATTCTAAAAAAAAACATAACTAGTCCATACTTCAACAGAATCTGATGAAACAAGACCCGTTGGGATAGTATGGATGAGGGCTACACAATGAAACTGGTTTCTAGCAGTTTGGAGCTCGTTACAATTTATGACGAGATAAAATGCTTGATCAGATCTATTGACCGTTTACCGTTATTAATGAAAATGACAAAAGTGAGTAAACTCACTAACTCTGTCTGGTTTTATAATTTTATAAACATATTTTAGAATTGATATGTAATGATTTAATGTTGTGTGATAATTGTTTGGATGAATAGATATATTTTTATCAATGGTTGCTATTATACATACAGTTATATTTAAGGTTGGTTGTTGGATATTTCCTGCAGTATTGTTAGCGGATGAGACCCAATGCGCCCTACATAATAGCGGATGACCTTATATACCACGATATCATACTTTGAAGTGGGATCAGTATTATTTATGTTGATTAACATATGTGAATGCAAGGAAACAGGTTGCAGGGATCCAACTGGATTCCCCAAAATTATTATTGTTTGTTCATATATTGTGATATATAATGTGACAGATGCTCTTTGATAAATTTTCTTGTGTTGGATGTTTGAATAGCACTGGCCCTAGAATAATTGGTGTTTATATACCGTAATTATATAATCAAATGGAAAGAAAATGAATTAGGATTTTAAAAAGGAAAAAACTATTTTTCCAAAGTAGAAATTGAATTTCGAATGGGATAATTGGATAGGAAATATTAACCTGTTTTCAATAATAAAAACAAGTAGTTTGATTTATAAAATGACGTTTATAAATGAAGTGGGATAATTATCATTGGTTAATTTGAGAAGTAAATCCAAGGGTAAATTTAAAAAGGGAAATTGATAATTGTTTTAAAAAGTAAACGATGGAATTTATTTCGATGTTCGAAATGTAAATAGAATTAAAATAAATCCACAGCATTTATAATTAGAATTCGGCTGTGTCGAATGTTATAAATATACTAATTTTCAGAAATTATACATTATAAAATTCAGACCTTGACAAGATAATTAATATTTGGTTTAAAACCGATATTTTATAATTGAATGTAAAGGCGATATAGAATTGTAATATTATTGAATAAAATAGACTAAAAAGTTGATGTGTAAACGAGAATTGATACTAAAAGGGGAACGTGAGAAGTTATAAAATGACTCGATAGAAGGAATTTTAAACTGTAATTGTATTTACAAATGAAATAAAGATTTTATTAGATAAAACGAGTCCATATTTCTATAAGGAAATAATATTCACATTTTAAGGTGAATAATGGTTTAAAAGCAAACGTTTTGCAGATTTGAATGATTATAAGGAAAATTTGTAAGGGTTGGAAGTGATACATTCAAAGTTGAATTTAGATTAAAAGTGGAATTTGAGCAGACCTAAAGCGGTAAATTTGTTCCGAAATTCAGAACGTTAATCGAATAGAAATTATTCAAAAGAGAGTTATCGAATAAAGATTATTCGAAAGAGAGTATCGAGTAGAGATTACTCGAAAGAGAGTTATCAAATTGAGATTTTTTGAAAGAGAGTATACATTGAAATTCGACCATATCGAGTTCAAGGAAGTGCTATTTACTTTCCCTTTTTATTAAATATTTATAAAGTGTTCATTAATAATTATTTGTTCCAATTAATGCACAAAAGTTATATTTTAAGATTTAATATCTCGGAGCATGGATTATTACACTATTGTTATAATCAATGTTTTTCGTTAAAGAACTGGATTTTTAAATTGAATCCGAGAGTTGCATAGGCGATGTTTTAATTAAAGTTGTGAGCTTTGTCTATTTCGAAGTTAAGAATGTTGTTCAGTTAAGGTTTGAGAGGTAATTATACCCCAACTTAATTGACTACATAATTAACTAAGGAATAGTTAAGGTTCGATGGAGAATATTGGTTAGTGATACAGTTAGTTAATGAGTGATTGATGGGTTGAATTGTCGTAACAATGTTTTATACAACGTTCATTTAAATGCATATAAATGAGTTTTGGAAATGGTTTCCAAATAAAATCAGAAATATTTTCAATGCATGGAAAATGAAATGAGTTGGATGATGGAAATAAGAAGTACGAATATATGGAAACAAAAAATATGAATATAGGTAAACAAGAAATACAAATATATGGAAATAAGAAATACGGATATATGGAAATGTTTTTCGATGTTAATAACGTATATTTTCTAAATATAGAAAATAAGAATTTGTGAATATATGGAAATGTTTTCCAATGTTAATAAGAGATATTTTTTAGAATATATAAAATAAATAATTATGATAGATAGAAATGTTTTGCAAGAATCATGAGAGGCAAACCGGACTTTGAAGAATATCAGGGTAAAGATATTTAAAGGAAATCAGGAAATGAATAAATTAATAAGATATTAATTTAAAGGGCTTAGTAATGATTGATGCTTAATCTGTAGGATTTCCATTTGGAAATATAATCATTGGTTGTTTGGATTTTTCCTTTGATAGTTAAATAAATGACTATCAAAGTTTTGGCCTGTTTTATATTTACGTTGTCAATACGGAGAGGCCGGGATCAGATTTATTATTTGAAAAACCACTCTGTATAGGCATAACCGACACGAATTAATTATGCTAATGCAAGGGTTGTTCTGTTAATCCTCGGTAGATTTTGCATAAGATGAAATATTAATGGGATAGTGCCTTTGGTTTGTCCAATCCCAGAACAATTTGTATGGACAAATGTCTAATAGAGTATGCCTAACAGATCATTTACATTGATCTCTTCAAATGTATTTACGTCGGTGGCCGAAAAATTCGTTTCTCTTAGCTTTATGCCTATGATATTTTTTGGGAAATCAATAGATGATTTGGCAAGTTTGACGATGTGGAATTCAAAGTGAATGAAGATGTGACAAATCAAAAAGGTACATATGGACTCAAGCCTCACAACCGGGAAATGACAAAAAATTGAGCAGGCAACGTGGCTAAGTGGGTTGCTCCCATTAGGGTGTCTTATCACCTGATCTATAGAAAAATCTATTTTCTTCTTTATTTTATCATTGATGTATGCTTCGGTAATGGTTGTTGATCCCAATCATTGGTGATAATACATTGGGTGCACTCAAAGGAAATGAGTGGCTAGTCATGTGTGGCCTGGGTTACACGATATTCTTGTTGAACCCTGTGTATTCCTCTCTAGATATATAATATCGGAAGGTGGTACCATACCGTGCCATAGTTGGAAATTCATTACCCAATAATCGCCAGCGGTTTTGATTGTATACTACGTATATGGAGCATGAGATGCAAGTGTTCCGCTAGATTGTTATTGAATTGATTAGACACTATTATAATATCAAAATAATGTTGATACAAAAAATATTTTGCATTATCGTAAGGTAAATTCCATCTTTGTTTATATGTGGATCGGTCTTACGATAATCCTTTCTTTTAAAAGGATTTTTAAAAAGTTAAACCCAGTGGTTGGAATTTACTAACATAAGTTCGATGACTGACCTAGAATTTATTTTGTTTTTGTTTTACCCAAAACTCTTGAGTGTCCAAATTTGTACAGACAGTCAAGTAGTCGGGATTTGACAGATACTTGGAAGATCTTGGAGCAGGAGGCTTCGGCATTAGATATATACAGTTTATTTCCGCTGTGTTGTATGTATTGTACTCTGATGATGTATGTGTATATAGTTACTGATTTGTATTTCAAAAGCTATGTTATACAATATATTTTATTCGTTTCTTTGGTTTATTTTATTCTGTTGTGATATTGTAACCTTCTTTTCTTCCATTCTAACTTTTCTTTCTTTCTATTTATCACCCTCTAAATTATTTCGGTTAACGTTCCAGTATTTATGATACTTGATGGTCGGCATGTTTTACGGTGAATGTATTTATGTCGATTTTCGGGGTCGAGAATCTCCTGGTTCGTTACAATTTCTCATAAAGTCATCTCAACGAGCTAACAAGGGGAATTAAATCCACTGTACCAAAAATCCCTTATCTCCCCGTACTCAACCAATTAGGACCCTGATTTCCATCTTTTTGCAATTAAGCCCTCAAAAGCCAGAGAGAAAGAGGGCTTAATTGCAAAAAGGTGAAAATCAAAGGATACTGATTGGTTGGATACAAAGGGATAAAGGATTTGGGTGGATTTTCTCTCCTAACAAGGTGTTATGCCAATTTTATGATATTGCTCTTGCATTTGTAGGTTTTTTCTTGTAGTTGCATAGTGTCGTCATTGCATTCACAACAACTTGAACCCGAAGATGATTGTTGAGGTTTTGTGTGCAACGAAAAAGACAGAAGCACCAAAAAGGATGTTTTACACCCAATCACTTGAATATGAATTTGATTGAAAATAACAACATAATAGATCAGAAATAATGGAAATACATAAAAATTCTATCCAACCACTCTCTTTATTGATTCACCATAATTTTATTTACACTTAATGGAAGAAAGCCAAAATAAACAAAATACAATTGAGTCAATAACCAGATTGAGAAAGGAAAAGAACATCTAGATGACTACAAATATTGTTGGAGAAGAAGAGCAATGAAGAACGATGGCAAACCCTTGAATCAACCTGGAGGCACCAATTGCGTCTATCAGCAGCAAATAAGAATAGCTTTTCTCAGCTCTAATTTCTACATCTTCCTCTCCAAGGCGCATGTCTTAGAGGCACGCAACGTCTACAGATATTTTCAAGTGGTTTCTTTTTTTTTGATCTAACCAAGAAGGTTGTATATATAGAAGAATAGAAGACCTAGGAAAATAGCCAACTTGCCCTTCAAAATATCTCCAGAATATAATCTTTTGTTTCTTTCCTTCTATGATAAAATCAATCAATTAAATTATTCATTCAATCAACCAATCAATTAAATCAATCAATAGATCGAACAATCAAATAAATGAATTGATTACATTCTTCAAAAATTATTTGAATCAACAAATTCAACAATCTGCATTGATTTAAACATCACACATCTCCGATAATCAATAAATAAGTCATCACTAGTTTTTTCTCATCTCCAAATTTATAACCTCGAATTTAAGGCCACGAGGCACACCCCACTTGTTTCCAGAGTACAACGCGACTCAATTGATTTTTGGGCTACAATTATAACCAGTCAATTTGAACGGGCTACGACCACACCTTCTCTTCGTCTTCTTCCATCTCCCCTCATCCATACTAGAGGGTTTCTTCTCATCTCTATCAATCGGAATATTGAGGCATGGAACATCCACCATTATAGGCCTCTAGGTGCCCCAATATCTACCTTCAAAAATGGTCATCTACGAAAGCAACATCATCTCTAATATCTACAATCTTCAGTCCAAAATCACTCAAAACTATGCGATGAACCAAGCTCTGATACCTATCTTTTGGGGTTTTGGCGCAGCAGAAAAGAAAGAAACACCAAAATGGGTATTTTTCACCCAATCACTTGATGATGAATTTGATTGAAAATAACAACACAAAAGATAAGAAATAATGGCAATACACAAATATTCCATCAACCACCTTTTTTATTGATTCACCATAATTTTGTTTACACTTAATGGAATAAAGACAGAATAAACAAAATATAGTTGAATCAATAACCAGAATGAGAAAGGGAAAGAATATCTAGATGACTACTAATATTGTTGAAGAAGAAGAGCAATGAAGAGCGACGGCAAACTCTTGAATCAACTTGGAGGCACCAGCTACGCCTATCAGCAATAAATAAGGATAGCTTCTTTCAGTCATAATTCCTACATCTTCCTCTCCATGGCACAAGCCTTGGAGGTACACAACCTCTCTAGATATTCTCACATGGTTTCTTGTTTTTTTGACCTAACCAAGAAGGCTGCATATATAGGAGAATAGAAGACCAAGGCAAATATCCAAATTGCCCCTTCAAAATATCTCTAGAATATAATCTTTTATTTCTTTCCTTCTATGTTAAAATCAATCAATCGATTAAATTATTCAATCAATCAACCAATCAATTAAATTAACCAATCGATCAATCGATCAATCAAATAAACAAATTGATTACATTCTTAAAAATTATTTGAATCAACAAATTCAACACTCCGCCTTGATTTAAATATCATATATCTTCGTTAATCAATAAATAAGTCATCACTAGATCTTTCTCATTTCCAAATTTATAATTCTCGATTTTAAGGCCATGAGGCAAACCTCGCTTGTTTTCAGAGCACCACGAGATTCAATTGATTTTTGGGCTACAATCACAACCGGTCAATTTGAACGGGCTACGACCGCACCTTCTCTTCGTCTTCTTCCATCTCCCTTCATCCATACTCATGTCCATCAATCAGACCATCGAGACATGGAACATCCACCATTATAGGATTCCAGATCCCCCAATATCTACCTTCAAAAATAGTCATCTACGAAAGCAACATCATCTCCGATATCTACAATCTTCAGTCCAAAATCACTCGAAGCTATACGATGAACCAAGCTCTAATACCTATCTTTTGGGGTTTTTGGCATAGCGGAAAAGAAAGAAACACCAAAAAAATGTATTTTTCACCTGATCACTTGATGATGAATTTGATTGAAAATAACAACACAATAGATCAGAAATAATGGCAATACACAAATATTCCACCCAACCACCCTTTTTATTGATTCACTGTAATTTTGTTTACACTTAATGGAATAAAGACAGAATAAACAAAATATAGTTGAATCAATAATCAGAATGAGAAAGGGAAAGAACTACGTCTATCTGTAGTAAATAGGAATAGCTTCTTTTAGCCATAATTCTTACATCTTCCTCTCCAGGGCACAAGCCATAGAGGTACACAACCTCTCCAGATATTCTAACATGGTTTTTTGTTTTTTGACCTAACCAAGAAGGCTGCGTATATAAAGGAATAGAAAACCTAGGCAAATATCCAAATTGCCCCTTCAAAATATCTCCATAATATAATCTTTTATTCCTTCCCTTTTATGATAAAATCAACCAATCGACCAATCAATTAATTGATCAATCAGTCAAATAAATTAGTTGATTACATTCCTTTTTAAAAATTATTTAAATCAACAAATTTAACAATGATATAACTGTCATGCTCTATGCCTTTTATATATTCGGGCCTTGTACCCAATACCTGATCACATATCTCATCTTCGGACATGAAGTGGATTCCTTTTTAGAGATCCATCATACGTCTCTACAAGTATAAATTTGATATGGTATCAAAAAAAGTAGTTTTGGTCAAGGAAGTACTATTGTATGATTATATAATAGTTTGTTGTTACCTATTTTTTTCTTCCTTGGGGAAAGCTCATTTATTAATGAGTTAAGCGATATAACTCAATTTTTTCCTAGTTTTGCAAAATATTTTTGTTATCCTGTTATGAAAGTAGAAGTTACCTAAATGTTTTGACTATAAAATTCTCAATATGATATAGCAATTAATCATATAAATACAAACTTCTTCAGTACCATTTCTTTTCTACAAAGTGCAAATGGTATAGATCCGCACTGTTGTTCACTTTGATTTTTTGCTTGCTAATTTTATTCTTCATTGCTTGCAAATGGTAAAAAATATATCCATATCATCATTATTGGATCACAATGGCCAATACCTAGAAATAGGGAAATAATCACCTGGTCCCAATTTTCATGGACCTGGTGGACCAAATACATCTTGCCCCCTGATTTCTTGTGGGTCCCACCGAAATCAATAGGCAGGATTGATTTGGTCCACCGGGACCAGAGAATCTCGGGCCAGGTGATTTAACCCCCTTGAAATAAACCAAAACAAATTGGGCATTTGATTTAGTGCAACAATTATTGCAATTTGCCAATTATTTCGAAAACTCATCATTAGTGTTGTACCATAATGAATAAGGGTTTATAAATCAACTGGACAAACATGACTGTTTGGTTCAATGATGGGATACCCGTAATACGTAAATATCCTAGATCTTTTTCTCATTATCGATGCTACACCATGTTGATTAAGACTTAAATAATAAACAATACCAATTGGCCATTGAATTCAATGGAGAAATTAATGAAATAGGTCAAACAATTTGGAAAAAATTCTTACCACCAATAGCGTACCATAGTGGTTAGGCTATATAAATTGACAAATGAAGATGACCATCATATAAAGCAATTCATAGAATTTGTCAAATATTTTTAGGGATTTCTAAAATATTAACGAGCTGCATAATTAACATTCTAGAATAGCATGAATTCACTTTAAGTTTTAAGTGTTAACTGTAAGAGTTGTTCTTATTTTCAAGTTGTTGCTACATGCGTTAATAATATATTATTTCCCGAAACAATATTATTTATTGAATATAATCTAATGACACAAATGGTGGTAGACTATCTCGAGCATGCAAATGAGTATTGAGCTTCATTCGTGATTAATGTCTAGAAATAAAGGAATGATGGATCCTCAACACATGAAAATAAGGAACAAGGACATACCTTACTTGAGTTATTTACCAAAGAGTCAAAGAAACAAGTGTACACAAAATTAAACTTCATAATAACCATGGGTGTTGTTATTGACACTCTAACTATTGTTAAGGGGGGCCATTTTTTAAAAACACTTCACTCTTTGAAAAATTGTTAAGGAGCTACAAAAATATATTATTTCACACTACTTAATATTCCTAGATTGCCCCTTTAAATTAAATTAAAAAAAAAGCTTATTCGATAAGGGAAACCAAATTAAAATAAGCAGTTCGTCACCACTGCACCGAATGCTACACGTAATCAACTATATATGTATTCGACAGTGATATGTCAAAAATTAATAATCATTCTAGTGCATTGCCTCCATAATAATGAAATTAGGCATATTTATGTCAACAAAAAAGTCTATTCCTCTGAAAACGTTAATCCTTTAAGATTAAAAAAATCGATATATGCGAATTGAAAAAAAAATGCTACAGCCCTTGCAATATTAGTTAAGGTAAAATTACCTTTATTTGTTAAGGGCTTAAATGGGAAATAAGGTAAAATAACCTTTATTTGTTAAGGGGCTACTTTACTCATTGATACTCCACTTAACAATTTTTGAAAAGAAAAAAAAGTTTACCCCCCTAACAATATTTGAAGTGTCAATAACAATGCCCATAACCATTTTAGAGACACATACACTTAATGATTATGTTGTGAGAACATTTTAGTTCATGCAATGTCTGTTTGTTGTTGGTTCTAAGAAAACAAATGTTTTTTTTTTAAATTACACATAATTACTTCTTTACTAAACTTCCATTTGATCAAAATCTTTATAAAGCCATAAGCAAGGTGAAGAAAACAATTGCATGCAAGACCAAATTAGTAAACTAGTTGTAATCTATCTTACCTATTATTGTGCAATCATTTATTTTCAATTATTAAATGTATTGAAGTCAAATGTCTGACATATTCAACATTGTACACATTTTGTTGATATATTCGACCTTGTTACTTACTATGATAATGGTTATTATGTTAAGTGATTAAATTTTGTTTTATTTCTTTACTATATTTTTTGTACTACAATAGACAATGTTTTGGAAGTTCATGCAATGAAACCGAATTTGAATTTGCCATGTAGTAGTAAACTAAATGTTGTTAGTATTGTTATCATATAGAATATCCTCCACCATTAAAATTTCTCATAAAGTCATCCCAACGAGATAATGTTGTGTTATGTCAATTTTCTAGTTGTTCGATCTTATGATATTGTTCTTGAATTAGCAGGTTTTTTCTTGTAGTTGCGTAGTCGTAGTGATATCGTCATTGCATTGACAACAACTTGAAGCCAAAGATGATAGCACGTCACCTCTATGCCTTTTATATATCTAGTCCTTGTAACCAATACCTGATCACATATATGTCTTCGGTCATGAAGTGGATTCCTTTTAAAGATGCACCATATATACGTCTCTACAAGTATAAATTTGATATGGTATCAAAAAAATAATTTTGGTCAAGAAATACTAGTAGCATATGATTATAAAACAATTTGTTGCCTAATTTGTTTCCACCTCTGGGCAAGCTCATTTATTAACGAGCTAACCGATACAACTCAATTCCACCTAGTTCTTGCAAAATTGTTTTGTCATCCTGTTATGACAATACCAGTAACCTAAATGTTTTGGCTCTAAAATTCTCAATATAATATTGTATATAATCATATAAATATAATCTTTTTCAATACCGTATCTTTTTTATAACGTGAAAATGGTATAGATCCAGCGTAGTTGTTCACTTTGATTTGTTGCTTGCTAGTTTTATTCATTGTGCTAAGTTCGTGCATATAAGAGAATATAATTTAGATCACAACATAAATCATATGTAAATAGATAACGAATTTGATCTTCATTTTCAAATAGTAGATATGTTTGTGAAGTCTACACCTAGAGATTTTAGGTTGTTAATTACCCCAAATAACTCATCACAACCCGCTCTACATGAGGTACGAAAAGTTCTAAATCAGACTTCAACTACAGATAAATAATAATTAATTTTCAAAGTGAAATGTATTAAATTCACAATGAATCTACTTTTGAAATCGTAAGAAATATCATTTACTAAAATATGACAATTCAATCTATGCTTAGAAGGACCTCTGACGAGCCTCGAATCGCAGTAAGTCAAGGGCGCATATGTGCGACCAATTATTCTAACTTTAGTTGCAAACTCGTTGGGTTATGGCTCTATTAGTCTTGCCATACCTTTTTATCTCTATTTTAGGATATTGTTCAATTGCTCTTATAAACTTGGTAAGGGAGTTGTTTTATGCTAGAGCTCTTGATTTTTTTTCCTTTTTATGGTAGAAAAGTTATTTAACAGACATTGCATTATACTAATGTTGTGACACCCTACGCCCCTTAATGTCACCCATATGAGGATGCATTGAGTTCTATAAAGTGCAATAAGTATATAGTAACCAAAATTTCACAAGACAAAATAATAAAATCAGCAGAAATAGAATTTTATCATAAAAGCATTGTTTCAAATACCACTTACAACATCATTTCACTTAATCTCATTTCTCAAATACCAAAATCAGGAGATAAAACCATCTGTCTTATGAAGCAAATCATCAGAGTGCAAAATAGTAAAAGCATAACCCTCTTCCATAGCCATATCAATGTAGGGCTAAAGTTAAAGCAATACATAGAGAGTCAGAAATCCAAGAATCCAAGCTGAATATCATTATCAATGATGATCACTACCCTGAGAACCTGAGGGAGGGGGGAAACAGAAGAGAAAGAAGGAGAAAAAAATAGGTCAGACATAAAGTTTGGCGAGTTCCAGTGATTTTCAGTATAAGCATGAAATAGAGGTATCAAGATAGATAAATAATACTAGATGAGAAAGCACAGTAAAAAATATACAAGTACGAGAGAACAAGTTAAAGATAAGGATCCAGTTCGCTTCTCATTTATATCCCAAGAACAAGTTTTCTACACAAATACTAGTATATCAAGATTAGGTTTAACCTTAATTAATATCATGCGATCGGCTCACTATTACGTAAATACTCAGTGTCATCCTGGAAAGTAGGTTGTATCAGTCTCTAACCCATCAACTTATAGAACACAAACCTATTTACTGGTGTTATAGTGTCTTAGTTTCCCTAATCGGACTCAAGCACGCTCATGACTCCACCAGAACGAGCCTGTACCCACCTACCTCTTTTTGAACCTCTTACTATCCAGATCAGTAAAGTGTGCCCTGGCTCATACTTAGTGCGAGGCCCCCTAACAAGAAACCGACATGGATACTAACTGATACGGGTTCCATACAAATCGACACAAGCCAAACCCCCTAAGCTTGTGCCTCCAAGTAACTAGGATTTAGGAGTCCCCAAAATCCGATGCAACAACAAGATGAGGGACCTCTTTGCTTATTAATTCTCTGGTTTAACTTAGCAAGTTTAAGTTCATTAATAAGCATGGTTGTAAGTGACATTTCTATGTAAATGTTATTATGTGTACAACCCATTTCCCAAAACAAACACCTTCCCAGATATAAATATATATATTACACCAATTCGTTTTACTTAATTACATATGGTACATACATTTTTCATAACATGTTTTTTACTTAATCTTAAATTAAGTCTAATCCATTTAACATGTTTGTATATTCTTCCTTTTTAATATAATCCAAATTTTATAGTCAAAAAGACATCAACTTAATATTCGCCAAATTCTCCTTGTCATCACAGATTTATTCCAATTACACAATTTTAATAGAAAATGGCCTAGGCTCTCGATGGCCTAGGCTCAGTGTAAATAAAAGGAAAAGAACAGATCAGACCCAAATTTTATAAAATAGGCATATAAAAAGAGTGCAAATAAATAATAGATAGAAATAGGGATAGGAAAATAGATATATAAATGAATATATATTTACTGTAAAACTGGATAAATTAATAACAGTAAAAGAATCAAATAAGAAATACCTTATAAATACTGTTTAGTTCAGATCCAAAATTATTCAATATCATAATAATTTTTAAATGTCAGATCTAAAAATAACTTGAACTCTCAGAGATGTAGGCTATATTCAGAAATAGTCATTGGAAAAGGGTTGTAATTTATAGCAGATCTTGAATTATCTTTTTAATCTATTCTCTGGCAACATCTCCTCATATTTTTTTATTAATTTTAGAACATAATCATGGAGGAAGAAAGAAATAAAGAATATGTGTTGTGTCAGAAAAAGGAGTGGAGTAGGTAGCTGATTTATAGATTAACTAGCATAATTCTAAGCCATTAGATTTTAGGTTATTAAATTCAGACTTACAACTCAATGAATGAACCTAACATATAAAAATAGTCAAGATACAGACCCCAGAACCCATCCTGCATGTACATGGGTCGAACCCATGGGTCGATCTCCCTTAGCATGGGTCGACTCAGGTGTGGGCGGGTCGCTCCATACTATTGCTTCATGCGCTCATTTTATTATTCGAATTTCAAATTTTGATTCAATCTTTAAAAGATAATAACTTCTTCATATGTTATCCAATTTACGCAAACCAGCGGTCTATTTGAATCAGAATTCCAAGACAAATGCAATGGTGAACTATGTTTTACTCATTTCTAAATATTTAGTCAAGTAATATTCGGTTTATTACCTTTATTGTATAATTATGGTGTATTAAATTATGGGGTGTTACACTCTCCCCTCCTTAAAGGAATCGTTCCCGAAATCTCCAAGTTAGAAGAATGTTATTATTTTAATAGCCACCTACAACCATCTACACATCCATCAACCACTGGCATACATTGTCCTTAGAAAAATTTCTAATGCTTGTATGAATATATGCAAAAGTGTTGTGTATATATGTCCCTACACTGATGCAAAAAACTAGGTGGTCCACTGATTCAGTTGACCTCCTTAATGAAATATATGTCTGTGTCATGTATCCAATATGTATGCAACAGAATCCTAGTATAACATATAAGTTCTAAATCTGTGCACATCCTTTCACCAAAATGCAGCATCCATGTGATGATTCAAGGCAGTCCACTGATTCAATTGACCTCCTTAATGCAATATATGTCTGTGTCATGTATCCAATATGTATGCAACAGAATCCTAATATAACATATAAGTTCTGAATCTTTGCACATCCTTTCACCAAAATGCAGCATCCATGTGATGATTCAAGACAGTCCACTGATTCAATTGACCTCCTTAATGCACTATATGTCTGTGTCATGTATCCAATATGTATGCAACAGAATCCTAATATAACATATAAGTTCTAAATCTATGCACATCCTTTCACCAAAATGCAGCATCCATGTGATGATTCAACCATTTTCATCCATTGAAAATTAAAATGCACACACATCCATATGCAATATGTAAGTGTTTGAGTCGATCTGGTGCCTATTGTGTGTGTATATCATCCATTGGAAACCATTAACAAACATTTTCATCCATTTGCAAACATCAAACATAACATATCTCATACACATGTTTTTGCTCATTGGCTTCTACCGAAGGATCGAAGATTCAGACGATAGGATAGACATACTCGAATGATAGATGAAATGCGAATTCAAAAGCTTGGAAAATAAATTAAGAACGTACTCTCAAAAAGAAAAGGGTAAGAAGAATGAATCTTGTCTTCGGGTTCCCACATTGCATCGTCGCGGTCTTCTCCCTATTACACTTTCGCTAATCCGGTCTCCTTGTTGCATAGTCTCTTAACCTCTGATCCAAGAATGTGGGTAGGAACTTTCCTTACTAACGCCTCTTTCTCATCCTCAACATCCTCATGCTTGCTCGGCTCCACTACCTCTGTTGTATCATGTAGACATTTCCTCAAATGGGAAACATGGAACACGTCTGGAACTCTCACCAGCCTCTCTGATTGTCTAACCCTATAAGCCATCTGGCCTATCCTCTCCACTAAGGGGAATGGCCCTACAAACCTCGATGCCAACTTACCTACTGAGCCAAAGTGAACAACGTTTCTTAGAGGTGTTACTTTGATAAAGACCATGTCTCCTACCTCGAATTCCTAATCAGTCTTCCTCTTATCAGCATATGACTTCTACCTGTCCTGAGCCGCCTTCATTCATTGGCGACTAAGATCAATCTTCTCTAAAGTTTCTCGAATCATCTAAGTGCCAAGTAGAAGTCTTTTCATAGACTCCCACTAACATGCCAGCGATCTACAAGGTTGTTCATAAAGTGCTTCAAAGGGTACCATGCCTATACTTAACTGGTAGCAATATTTTAGCCAAACTCAACCAATGGAAGATGCTCCTCCCAAGTCCCTCCAAAGTCTTGGATACATAGTCTCAAAAGATCCTCAGGAACCCTATTAAATCTCTCTATCTGTCCATCAGTATGAGGGTGGTATGTTGTGCTCAGTCGTAACTGTGTACCTAGTGCCTCTTGCAAGCTCTTCCAAAACTCACTGGCAAAGATGGGGCCATGGTCAATTATTATACTGGAATATACCCCATGAAGTTGGAATATCTCTCGAAGGCATACCGATGCTGGACAAGCTGTTGTCGTCTTTCTCTTGACAGGTTCAATGTGAGTGCTCTTCGTCAGTCTGTTGATTATAACCCATATGCATGTGTTGCCCTTCCTCGGTTTGGGCAGTCAATCAATGAAGTCCATATAGATGCTCTCCCACTTCCACTGTGGGATATCCGTGGGATGAAGCAATTTGCTGGTTTCCTTTGTTTAGCCTTCACTTGCTGGAAAGTCAAGGATCAGGCCACAAATACTGCCATGTGCTTCTTCATACTTGTCCAATTGAAAACTTTCTCTGTATCTCGGTACATCTTCTCACCACCCGGATGAATAGTCATCCGAGAGTGATGAGCCTCCTCAAGGACTGTTCTCAACAAATCCCTAACTCGGGGAACAGAAAGCCTTCCATCTCGTCGTAGCCACCCTTTCTCATCAATAGAACATCTACTTAGGTGACTAGTGGTCTCTCCTCCACTGAGCCTGTCCAAGGTGTTTACCAACTATGGGTCCTCTCATTGCGTAGATCCAACACGCTCCATAAGAGTACGCTACACCTACAAAGATGCCAACAAACTAGGCGTAAAATACGTTAACGACCTAAAATTAAAGGTCCATATATACTCTAAGCTCTGTCCCTATATGAATAGAGGACTCATGGTCATCCTCTTCCTACTCAATGCGCCTTCCCCTACATTACCCTTGCCAGGGGTATAATCTATCTCAAAATCGTAGGATGCTAGGAACTCCATCCATCATTGTTGCCTTAGCTTGAGGTTCTTCTGTGAAAACAAATATTTGATCAACTTGTGATCCGTGTATAGCTCAAATCTCTATCCAAGTTGATATTGTCACCAAAACATAAGTGTGAACACTATAGCAGCTAACTCCAAGTCAGGTGTAGGGTAGTTCTTCTCATGAATTCTCAACCGTCTGCTACCATAGCACACTACCATCACTTCTTGCATTAACACGACACCTAGCCCTATGCCACAAGCATATGTGTAAACCGTGAACACCTTGCTACCATCGGGAAGAGCCAGAATAGGGGCGGATGTCAAAGCCCTCTTCAATCTCTGAAAAGCACCCTCACAATCAATTCTCCAAACAAAAGCCAAGTTCTTCTTTGTCAAGCGGGTGAGTGGGGATGATTACTCTGTAAAGTCCTTAATGAATTTTCTATAATAACCTGCCAACACCAACAAACTTATCACCTCTGTCGTATTCTTGGGAGCCTTCCAATCTTGCACAACGACTACCTTAACGTGGTCCACCACTATCCCATCCTTGGAGACTACATGCCCTAGGAACCTTACTTCCTTTCTCCAAAACCGAAATTTTGAAAATTTTGCCTTGAGCTGATGCGATCTGAGAGTTCATAGAACCTCTCCTAAGTGCACTACATGTTCCACCTCGCTCTTTGAGAAGATCAGAATGTAATCCATGAAGACCACCACAAACTTGTCTAGAAACTCCCTAAACACCCTACTCATCAAGTCCATAAAATATGCAGATGCATCGGTCAGCCCAAAAGGCATGACTAGTCACTCAAAGAAACCATTTGAAGTTCTGAAAGCAGTCTTGTCGATACAATCCTTTGCCATCCTCATCTGATGAAATCCCGTGGCCAGATCCAATTGTGATAAAACTGTTGCACTTACTAGTTGATCAAACAAGTCGTCAGTCCTCGGAAGTGGGTGCCTATTCTTCTTAGTGAGTTTATTCAACTCCCTGTAGTCAACGTATAGACGAAGTGATCCGTCTGCCTTGGTAGCAAAGACAACTGGAGCTCCCCGCTTGGATATGCTCCGTCTAATGAATCCTTTCTCGAATAGCTCCCCTACTTGCTTGTTGAGCTCCCTCCTCTCCCTAGGAGCGAAGTGGCGCACTGGTAAAGCGATTGACTTTGCATTCTCTACCAAGTAAATTCGGAAGTCTGTCTCACACATCAGAGGTAATCCCCTAACCTTATCAAACACGTCTAGATTATCTCTGACTATGGGTACTGATCAAAGATCGTCTATTGAATCATCAAGAAAATCTAGGAAACCGAGCATAACTGACCCCCGTGGGTCACACCAAATCTCGAGAGTTCTCCCTTAGCACGATAGAAGCCTAACAAATCTCCTCTCACAGTCTGCAATGACACCATACATGGCTAGCCAATCCATTCCTAGAATCAACCCATATATAGTAAAGCCAAGAACATACGCGTCACATTCAAACTCGATGCTCAAGATAGAAATTCTCAAACCCTGACGTCTCATGGAAATATGAGTCGTACCTCCTATGGGGTTTGAGACTACAATGGGATCAGAAATAATACTAGTATCTAGGTGCAGATTATCTACCACAGAATTGGATACAAATGAGATAGAAGCACCAGAATCATAGAGAGTCCTAATAGGATAGTCAAAAAAAAACACCAAACCTTCGACCATGACTTCCCTACCTCGATCTTGTCCACTAGCCTCAAGTGCATGCACTTGTCCTCCAGAAGAACCTTCCTCTTGACCTTGCTTGTTCGGGCATTGCTTTGTGAAATGTCCAAGTTGACCACAAGTGAAACAAGCTTTCTTCGTATTTCTGCCATCTATCACAAAATGTCCTAAAGCTCCGCAACCATGGAACTTTGCCTCTGTCTTGATCTGATCCTTATCAGGCTTTCCTCCTTTCTTTTGCACCCCCTTCTTGGGCCACCATTTCATTTTCTTAGCCTTGGGTTGTGCTTCCTCAGTCTTGACTTCGTTCTTCTCCTCTTGACCGTCCGCGTGCATCAAAGCCATGTCAACAAGTCTGTCGAAAGTCGCCCCTATCGGGATGTGTGGCATCGCTAATCCCTGGAGAGGTCAATTCAAGCCTCTTGTGAATCTAATGGCCTTCTTATGGGGAGTGTTCTAAGTCCAAAATGAATGCTAGCTGATTAAACTTGTTAACATATTCATTTATCGACATATTTTCTTGTTTTAAACCCAAAAATCTCTTCATCTGCTTTCCATCTTCTGCCTAAGATAAGAACTTCATCTCAAACCTCTGTCTGAAATTATCCCAAGTAGCTACTGGTTGTCCTGCCTGTGTCACCTCCCACCAGTATGAAACTTCCTCCTTCAGTTGCAAAGCGACCAACTGTATGTTTCTTCTATCGTTGAGCTAAAAAAGACCAAACACATTATAAGTTTATCTATGCCAATTGCACACCTCAATAAAACTCTTAGTACCATGAAACAGCTTGCCTCCGATCGTGTAGAAGTCCTTACAAAGCTTAGAAAAGTTGATTATAGGAGGAGGTGGAGCTACTGCAGCATTAGCTGGGGGTGGGGCATCTCCTTGTACTTCGGCAGGGACCATAGCCTCTAAATATCTATGGAACCATGTCGATAGTGGAATGCCCTCGGGAAGATTAGGAACCCTAGATATGCTGGAAAGAGAAGAAACAAGGATTCAAAAAGAGAATGAAAGAATATTGTATATGGCTTGAGGGATATGTTTTTTTTCCAAAAATAGGTTTTATTTGAAAGTACTTTTCTTTTGAAAACACTTTTCAAAAAAAATTCTCTGATCTTGTAACCTTTAGCTCTGATACCAAGTGTGACACCCCACATCCCTTAGTGTCACCCATATGAGGATGCATTAAGTTATATAAAGTGCAATAAGTATACAGTAACCAAAATTTCACAAGACCGAATAATAAAAGCAACGGAAATAGAATTTTATTATAAAAGCATTATTTCAAATTCCAATTACAACATCATTTTACTTTATCTCATTTCTCAAATGCGAAAAACAAGAGATAAAACTATGTGTCTTATGAAGAAAATCATCAGAGTGCAAAACTATAATATCATATCCCTCTTCCATAGCCATATCAAAGTAGAGAAAAAGTCAAAGTAATACATAGAGAGTCAAAAATCCAAGAATCCAAGTTGAATATCACGGTCAATGCTGATCACTACCCTGAGAACCTAAAGGGGGAAACGGAAGAGGGAGAGAAGGAAAAACAAAATAGGTCAGACATAAATTCTGGCGAGTTCCAGTTGTTTTTAGTATAAACATGAAATTGAGGTATCAAGACAGATAAAAAGTACCGGATGAGAAAGCACAGTAAAAATATACAAGCACAAGATAATAAGGTAAAGCTAAGGATCCAGTCGCCTCTCATTTATATCCCAAGAACAAGTTTTCTGCACCAATACTAGTATATCAAGATTAGGTTTTACCCTAATTATTACCATACGATCGGATCCCTATTACAAAAATACTCTGTGTCATCCCCAGCAGTATGGTGCATTAGTCCCTAACCCAACAACTTATAGAGCACAAACCTACTTACTGGTGTTACAACGTCTTAGTTTCCCCAATCGGACCCAGGCATGCTCATGATCCTGCCGGAACACGCCCGCACCCACCTTCCTCTTTTTGAACCTCTTACTATCCAAATAAGTAAAACGTTCCCTGGCCCCTACCTAGTGCGATGACCCCTAACAAGACACCAATAGTGATACTGACTGATACGGGTTCCACACAAATTGACACAAGCCAAACCCCCTAAGCTTGTGCCCCCATGTAACTAGTATTTAAGAGTCCCCAAAACATGATACAACAACAAGACGAGGGACCTCTTAGCTTATTAATTATCCGGTTCAACTTAGCAGGTTTAAGTTCATTAATAAGCATGGTTGTAAATGACATTTCCCTGTTAATGTTATTTTATGTACAACCCCTTCCTTAAAACAAGCACCTTCCCAGATATACATATATATTGCAGTAATTCGTTTTACTTAATTACGTATGTACTTACATTTTCCATAACATGTTCTTTACTTAATCTTAAATTAAGTCTAATCCATTTAACATGTTTGCATATTCTATATTACAGTAATTCGTTTTACTTAATTACATCTGGTACTTACATTTTCCATAACATGTTCTTTACTTAATCTTAAAATAAGTCTAATCCATCTAGCATGTTTGCATATTCTCCCTTTTTGCTATAATCCAAATTTTACAGTCAAAAAGTCCTCAAGTTATTGTGCCCTAAATTCTCCTTGTCATTACAGAATTATTCCAATTACGAATTTTTTATCGAAAATGGCCTAGGATCTCGATGGACAAGGCTCTGCGTAAATAAAAGGAAAAAGAAGGGGAAGAATAGAATCAAACCCAAACTGTACAAAATAGGTATATACAAAGGATGCAAATAAATAATAGATAGAAATAGCCTAAGAAGATAGATATATACATGTACATATTTTTACTGTAAAACTAGATAAATGAATAACGGTAAAAGAATCATATAAGAAATAATTTATAAGTACTATTCAGTTCAGATCCAAAATTATTCACTATTATAATACTTTTCAGATGTTGAATCTACAAATAACTTGAACTCATAAAGTTGTAGGCTGTATTCAGAAATAGTCTTTGAAAAAGGGTTGTTGCTGATTGCAGATCTTGAATTATCTTTTTATTCTATTCTATGGCAGCATCTCCTCATATTTTCTTATTAATTTTAGAACATAGTCATGGAAGAAGAAAGAAATGAAGAATATGTGTTGTGTAAGAAAAATGAGAGGAGTAGGTAGCCTATTTATAGATTAACTAACATAATTCTAAGCCGTTAGATTTTAGGTTATTAAATCCAGCCATACAACTCAATGAATGAACCTAACATATTAAAATAGTCCAGATACAGGCCTCGAACCCATCCTGCATGTACATTGGTCAACCACTACCTACCATGTCGACCCCCTATCATGGGTCGACCCAGGGCTTGAGCCAGGTGTGGGTGGGTTACCCCATATTGTTGCTTCATGCGCTCGTTTTATTAATTTGAATTTTAAATTTTAGTTCATACTTTAAAAGATCATGACTTCTTCATATGTTATTCGATTTGCGCAAACCAAGGGTCTACCTGAACCAGAATTCCAAGGCGAATGCAAAGGTGGAGTAGGTTTTACTCAATTATGAATATTTAGTTAAGTATATTCATTTTATTACCTATATCATATAATTATGGTGTATTAAATTATGGGCTGTTACAGATATCCAACTGAAGTTTAGCATATGGAATAACCATCATAAAGAAAAGAACCAGCTAATTATGTGCTGGGAATGTACAAGCCTACCACAGACTCAACACAGTCTATGATATGTATCAATCACCCAATAATTATAACTAATTAATTGCAACAACTTAAACTAATTAGGAATAACATATTTTATCAATCAGCACATGAAAATAGTTATGAGAGACCTACGGAACAACAAAACAATATTTAGAAAACATAACAATGAGAATCATAAATAATTATAATGAAATAAAAGATTATTTATTATATGGTTTCATGTTTAATAAAACTTCCTAAAGATTTTACTCTCATAGTTATCGCTTCACTTCTGGTTTGTTAGAACTTCCTAGAGACACTACACAAGAAATGGTTTTTAACAACATTTGAAAAATGATGTAATAAGAAATAGCGGCTTTATTAGAAACGTTGTATAATGACATGCAGTCATAGATATAAAACTTGCAACCGCATAAGAAAAAACACTGTGGAGAAATCTATTTTGCAGTGTTTATAGTAAGCTATTAACAGTTTCTCACAAATTTCCTAAATTGTTGCTACCCTTTTCATCACCGATTGACAAACGTTGTTATTAGCTCATAAGTGCATTTATAGATCACTGCCAAATGCACATTAATTTGTGTTATACATTTTCATCAGCATTTCATAAATGTTATTGTTAAGTATTCAAAATAATGATAGCACTAGATAGATGTTGTTAGTAAGCTTTAAGAGTAATGACAACACTACCTTTCGTTATTTTGTTTTTTTACTAAATTTATATATTGCAATGCTATCAAAATATTTATGCACACACATGTTAACAGCATTTAAATATACATCAAGCAACTAATATCAATAGCATGCTCGAATCAAGTACAAAAGCTATCATATAAGAACTATTATTAATCAATTACATAAGTTATATAACACAATAATCATAAACAAAGAATTATCAATAAATTGAGTTTAATAATTCCCATAAACAAAATAATTCCATAAATTTAGTTTACACAATATCTGTTGAACAAAATCACGATATTTATAGATAAAAATACAATATCCATAAAGCAAGTTTGCACCTGTTACTACCAAAATCAACTCCTAAACAAACTAATGGTGAAGGGGCAGTGGATCGTCATCAACACAAGAAATGTCTTCGAAAGCAAAAGAGAAATACTAGAAAGAACCAAGAGCATGAACGGATAATCCAAGAGTTGCATAAACCAACACCTTCTTAGCAGAAAGGAGCTCAAAATCTATAGAATATCGGCAGGATATATCCAACAGGGTATATCCGGCAGGGGGTTCCGTAATGAAGGTTCACTTAGGAAAGAAAACAAGCAAGAAAAAGTCAAAGAGCTCCGCTGATCAAAAACTAGAAAGACAGAAGGGCTGTCGGTGTTAACCTGCTTAACAGCGACACATTAGGAGATAAAGCCATTAAAGATACCAAGCCTAAAGCACTTAAGGGTTATCCAGAACTAGCCCCCGAAATAACCAAGACTGGGAGGTCGTTCTATGAAACAATAAGTAAAACACCGGAATTTACCCTCCGGAAGGCTAGACATCATCTGAAAGTTCCAGTGGAAGGCAAACCAAAACCCAAAGGAGTATACAGGCTATCCATACTAATCTACTTAGTGCCGACACCGACAGGGGTTCCGAATTGATAGCTATCTACATACATCACGAGGGCAATCTCCTCTAAGTATTCATGAGAAAACCAGAAGCTTGCACCCAGAAGCTACAACTAGGAGCACAAATGCCTTTCGAAAGTCATTTACAGCGACTTACTCATATCAATCTCAAAGAAGATTCGATTGACCGGGACCCTCACTTCGGAAGTTATAATAAGCACCACAAAGGAAGCCGAAAGCTAAACATCCGAGACCAAGGAGAAAAATGGTCGATAGAGGCTTCTACAAGCCCAATAGACCAATAGCAGAAGGAGCATCGAATTCTTTATAAATAAGACTTTAGGGGATGATTCTTCATTTTCTCAATCTTTTTTCTTTTCCTCTGAGGAGCAAACCCTAATTTCCAAATCGGATTGGGGATTTCTTCAACTCTTGTAATACATCTTCAATTTATCAAAGGAGAAGTCCGAGGCTTAAACATCTTGTGATTTAGTAATCATGTTGTGTCATTTATGATGAAACAAGGAGTTAACACTAACCTTTCATATGAAAGAGTTGTTCGTGACACCTTCATAAAGAGGAATGGCTTCGTATAAACCCAAAGCCTTTTCCCTTTATCTTGAGGGTTGGCAGCGTGAATCGTCTCTCTCGTAATGAGCGTAATGCAACTCAACTTTAGAAAAGAGGTCGACTATAGGCTTATGACTCGATCACTGACGCAGCCAAAGCCCTTTGGGCTGGCTCGATACGAAAGGATCATTTGAGTCAATAAGTGTTGTAGTGCCCCTACCATCTGAATATTGGTGAACATTAGCATGTTTTCCTCCTATCACAATGTATATTATTTTATCCGTGATCTAAAAAGGTGAATGATTGTGCAAGGCTTCAGTTAGCCGAGCTAAATAGACCTTTCTTCAAGGCACTTCTGAACTCCATAGCCCTGTAAGCGTGATACTCACCCCTTGAATGAAGAATAACTAATCTTCAGAACGGAGATCATGGTACCTAAAAATGGAATATTTAGCTAAGGAACACTGATCCTGGATTGTTTTCAGTAACCTTAGATGGCTATTGCACTAATTTTCCTATGTATATGCTCCATATAACTTATTCCGAGTGTTGACTGAAAATATCATTAACATTTTGGCGCTAAAAGGAAGGCTTGAACCTCCAACCTTGCGGTTAATCCATCAAAAATTAATTTGGTAAACTTATTGCTCCATGGAAGGAAAGATGAAATCAAAAAGATTGGAAGCGCGAAATAAGGAACCAGCTCCTAATGCAACCCTTGAAGGAAACACAGATCTAACGTTCAATCTGAACAATAATGAAGGAGGAGCAGCCTCCAACCCGATACAACCACCAAATTCAAACGCTGTGGAAGATAATGTCGCAAGAATTATGGCCTTGGAGAAGCAAATCCAAGAGATGCAAGCTCAAACGAATGCTGCTCAAGCGCTGAAGTCTTCAAGGCTCACCAAGTCCAGTCAAAGAGAGACAAATGAATCTCCGAAAAGAAAAGCTCCCATTCAACACTCTGAAGTAAAAGAGAAGCTCAAAGAAACTTCCTCTAAGAAGAAAAAGTCCCTTTTGGACAGGAATAGACCATTAAGGAAATCAATGCGAGCAAGAACAATCCGGGAGTTCAACTTCCAAAGGTCATGATCCTAAAAGAGAAAATTATGACAACACAGAAGCTTATCTTAAAGACATTGCTCAGAAGACTGTCAAAGACTTGTTGGGAAGCAAGGGGAAGAGGACCCAGGATGACAGGGTTAATGACAATAAAAGAGTAGCTCCTTTCATCGATGAAATTATGAACACCGTAATACCATTTAGGGTGAAGGTTCCAACCATAAAATATCTTGGAACAACTGACCCTAATGATCATCTAACGGCTTTCGATAGCCAGATGGATCTCTACAATGCTTTAGGAGCAGTCAAATGTCGTCTTTTCCCAATGACCTTTCAGGGAGCGGCAGCAAAGTGGTACCATCAGTACAGATAAAACACCATTTACTCGTGGAAACAGTTCTTCTATGAATTTTCTGCACAATTCTGCAACTGTGAAGATCCGACAGTTGACTACACAATCATTGCTAACATCAAGAAGAGGCAAACGGAGTCTCTACGAGAATACCTGAAAAGGTTCAACATTGAGGCATTAAAGGCCAAGGATATGAGTGACCGCGACAAGTTGATAGCCATGCATTCAAGGTTAATTGAAAATATCTCCTTATGGAAAGAATTATACATTTACGATTGTAAAGACGTACAAGACTTTCACTTCCGAGCAGACAAGTTTATTCACATGGACGAATTGTACTTCACAAAGAGAAAGTTCGGACCTCGAGGGAAAGGAGGAAGGTTGAACTTCGGACGAAAGCCCCAGGAGGGAAACCGAAAGAAATCAAGGTGGGAAGATTCTAATGCCAACTCGGTTGCTCTAAGTAAGCCCATCTCCTTTGTGTATGTTGTTGCGAAAGAAAGGGTTAATAACTTCCCGATCTCGTTCAAAGCCGAGAATTGCACTGAACCTTATTCCGATGGTAATTCTTGCAAATATCACAAAACTAATGGGCATAAGACCGACAAGTGCAAGGTATTGGATTATTCAAAAGTTAATCCGAGAGGGACATCTGAAAGAGTTTGTTTTGAACAAGACAATATCCGCTCAACATACAAATGGACAACAAAAGGTTTCGGAAAATGCAATAGATGTTACTATAGAAGAGGGCCACATAGACTTGGGTACGCCCATAAATCGAATCAATGCGATCCATGCTGGGCCACACCCTGCTGAAATTTGCCTAAGAGACAGGAGTCAATATCTGAAGGAAGTTATGGAAGGAATATTCTCCATTCGAGAGGAACCATTGTTGAAGAATGCACGTTATGCTCTCAAAATGCATAACCCGGTAGTTTCTCTGGATGAGATGAAGAAAGGGGTCTGCCACCCACATAATGATCTCCTTATGATAACATCTCAAATCAGACTCTCTGTCGTTTCAAAGACCCTTGTGGACACTGGGAATGCTGTCAACGTCATCTTCAAGCATGCTTTCGATCAAATGGGAATTTCTGAGAAGAAGTTGAAGCCAAGCACTAAACCGATCTTCAGCTTCAATAACAAGGGATCAACTCTGGTGGGACAAATCAACCTCCTGGTTCAAGTTGGGTTGTCACAGCTCCACAGGACCTTCGAAACTCTCTTCGTTGTGAACGATCAACCATCCTATTACAACGCCTTCTTTGGGCGACCTACTTTGGAGGAGATGGAAGCTTTTGTTTCTTCCAAGTATCTAATGCTAAAGTTCTTGACCAAGCAGGGATGCGGTACCATCAGAGGAGAACAATTTAGTTCTCGCGAGTTGTATTTCGCAATGGTTGGCAAATATAAAGGGGAGTGTTCTTCGTATTTGATTCTTATACTACTTTTATACCTTCTGATAAGGGATTCTTACATCCTACATTTGAAGCTAAAGTAAAAATTAATAAAGCTAACAAGCATGCAAATGTTAGGTACACTTCTTTGAAAAGAAAAAAGAAGAGCGCCGATGATGTAAACTTGACCGAGGAAGGAGAAATTATCACAGATTTGGATTCCAGAGAGGATATTGAAAGAATGAAACTAATAGAGGATATGGAAGAGGTAAATCTTGATTCAAAGTATAAGACAAAAGTTGTCAACGTAGGGAAAAGGTTGATAGATGCCCTTAAGAGTGACCTAATTCGGTTCCTGCAACTCAACAAAGATGTTTCCGCTTGGACCCATTCGGACATAGTCGGGATCAATCCTTCCATTATGAGTCATGCTTTAAACATTGATCCTTCAGTAATCCCGGTTCAACAGAAGAAGAGATAATACAATAAAGACCGATTAGAAGCCTTCAAGGAGGAAGTCAAAAGGTTAGAAACAAGAGGGTTTATTCAAGAAGTTCTTTACCTAAAATGGTTAGCCAATCCTGTGCTAGTAAAGAAATACAATGGAAAGTGAAGAACATGTGTTGACTACAAAATTTTAAACAAGGCTTGCCTAAAAGATTGTTATCCCCTTCCGCGGATAGACCAGTTGGTCGATGCAGCAAGGGGTCACAAGATACTATCCCTTATGGATGCTTACTCGGGGTATAATCAAGTTCCGATGCATAAACCCAAAAAAGAGCATGCAAGCTTTATCACTGATTGGGGAACATTTTGCTATAAAGTCATGCCCTTTTGGTTGAAAAATGCAGGAGCAACATACCAAAGGATAGTAAATAGAATGTTCCAAGAACAGATAGGGCGCAACATGGAAGTATATGTGGATGACATGTTAGTAAAGTCCATCAAAGCAGAAAGCCAGGTAAAGGACTTGGGAGAAATGTTCAACGTCTTAAGAAATTACCAAATAAAGTTAATGTTAGGGACTGCGGAATGGATCATTAAGGCAAAGCAAACAATAGAGGGGGATGAATAGTGTTTGAAAGAATTTAAACAAAATCTAAAACTAAGATGAACTACGGGATAAATCAAACACCACAAACAAAATCACAGACACAGATTCAAACACAAATAAGATAAAACAGAAATAAAATGCAGAAAAGGAAAGAACACACCGGATTTTATACTGGTTCGGATTACTCCTACGTCCAGTCCCGCACAACGCTGGATTGTGCAGAGTTTTATTACTCTTTCAATAGTCAATTACACCCTCCCTGATTTCACGGCTCGCAAGGAGACACCGATTCCTACTTTCTTGATTTCACAGCTCACAAGAACACACCGACTCCTATTTTCTTGATTTCACGGCTCACAAGAACACACCGACTCCTATTTCCTTGATTTCACGGCCCACAAGGACACACCGACTCCTCTTTGACTCAAAACAAGGTTTATTCAACCCAACTAATTACAAAACAGCTCTATAACTCTTTAATAGCACTTGATTCCGAGAGTAGAGAGCGTAGATAGAAGAAGTTTTATCAAAAAAAATTGAATTCAGTAGAGTATAAGTGTAAAAACCATAAAAATGGTTAAGAATAATGGTGGAGTAAAAGAGGATGAAGTTAGAGAAGAAGATATGTTAAAAAATTCGGTTTTAACCTCTTTTTATAGAGTATGAAGGGTTGCAACGGTTTTGAAGCATTTCAAATAGTGAAAAGACACTTCCCTTCAAAATTAGAAAAAATAGCAGTTGTATGTCGACATACACCTTTTGCTATATCGACATACTCATGTGTTTTTTTCATCTTTGAAACATTTTTCAAGTATTTTGATATAAAACTAATTTTGGAAATTCTTGGGTAAAATTCTAGTGTTGTAAATTAATATTATATGATAGAAAATCATATGAAAACATACTTTTAAACTAAATAAATATATTTATAAAATTATAAGGTTTTAAACTACATAAAGTATAAATATAAATTATATAATAAATTTGAGTTTGAAAAACAAATAAGAACAAGAATAGAAATAAATAGAAAAAATAGAGAGGATTGAGGATAAATAGAAAAACAAAATAGAGAGTATTGAGGATAGAATTGAAAATTAGAATTTGAAATTTTGAATTTGAATCTGAACCTTAGTGCTATTTAGAGTCTTACAGAATCTAGACTCTATAAATATATTGATCTTGAACTCTTGAAATCTTAATTACTCACGAGTCTTGAAATTTCTCTGATCTTTGAATCTCTGTCATCTTTATAACTCTATAGTCTTTAGTAATATTTCCTCTATATAATTCCTGCACACACACACACACACAAACACACACACACACACACACACACACACACACACACACATATATATATATATATATATATTCTATACAAAAAGCGTTAGCATATATTTTATAATCAATGATAATTGAAATAAGATTGTTGTCATCAAAACTCCATTCTCTAACAATCTCCCCCTTTTTGATGATTTTAACCTTAGTTTATAAAATATCATACCTATTTGATGAAATTCTCTAATCTTTAAATCTCTATCATCTTTATAATTGTACAGTCTTCAGTAATATTTCCTGTATATAATTCCTGCACATAATATATATATATATATATTCTATACAAAAAGTGTTAGCATATATTTTATAATCAATGATAATTGAAATAAGATTGTTGTCATCAAAACTCCATTCTCCAACAATCTGCCCCTTTTTGATGATGACAACCTAAGTTTATAAAATATCATACCCGTTTGATGAAATTCCTTCTATACTCCCCATGTCTGTAAGAATCCTATCAACTATGCCTTTATTTTATAATTTCTCCCCCTTTGGCATTATCAAAAAAAATTCTAAGGATACTCCCCCTAAGTTATACAACCCTAGAACCTAAGTAATATTCCTAAAAATACTCCCCCTAAATTGTATAATTCTCTGAATAGAAAATAAGTAACTATCCATAATAAATATACCCCCCTAATTTATTAACTATTTTTAAGTATAATACTCTCTTAATCTATAATAATACATAGCATAATGATGATTAAATACAGACCAATCAAAGTATTATTTACATATGTTCGTCGCACACTAAATCACACCATATGTTTTAGAATAATTAAACAAATCAATCAATTCATACCAAACAACTAAACGTTTCTTTGAACTTTAACCCATTTATCTTGTCCAGTAATTGCATTCTTCTGGATATCTTTCCAATCTTCTTTAATGTTATGTCATGTTTGGTTGTTTTCATTTCTGAAATGAGAAGAAATATCCCTACGAATTATATCAAAATGTTTTCTTGATGTTTAACCATCCTCATTTGGATTAACTCTAGCTTGCGTTGATTACGTAGTACTATAGAGAGAATTTTCTTGAAAGAATTCAAAGAATCATTAATATTCTCACTAATATTATGAATAGGATTTGCCATGGATTGAATGAGAAATGATTAAGGTAGAAGGAGTAATTGAATAACGAAGTTTTCTGGAAGAAATGTACTTAAATAGGGTCTGGAATTCGTTGGATTTTGAATGGACATGAGTAGTTATTTTAATTTTAAAATATGAAAAGATTTGAAAATATGTCTGTTATATGTCGACATATATGTTTTGTTATGTCGACATACTATAATATGTTTTTAAGAAATTTTTGAATTCTTTCGAACTCTTTTTAATATTATAATATGTTTTATGGTTTTTTAGAAACATAAATATGATTTAATCATAAATAAAACTCCATTCATTACTTAATAGAAAGTAAATGCATCCAATTATACAAGACACACTTTAAATACGATATTCGAAAGCAAATACAAGGAAATATGTAAAGATGGATTGAACTAGATGGCCTAGTTTTCGAATGATGATGAGGAAGATGAGATTCCAAGTTTTCTTCCTATCTTGACCATGAATTTGGATATTTTGGAAAGCCTCTTGTTAAGCTTCTTTTGATTTTTGACGATTTTCACTTGATTTTGAACAACCATGTCTTTGTGATTACGCTTTGAGGTTGGATACTCAATGCTTTCCATAGAAGTCTCTTCTTCTTCTTCGACTTCCATTTGGTCTTGTTCTTGTTGCAATCGAGCTTGTTTAGCCTCGTATGTCTCATAAGGTTTGAAAATGAGAGGAATTTGCATAAAATGAATGTTTGATGCGTCAAACACTTTTCTAGGGAAAAATTCTTCTCCGTTAAGATCAACTCCAAAATATTTGAAAATGAGAATGAGATAAACACCATAGTAGAGAGTGTTTTCTCTTGTAGATACATCTATGGGCTTAAATTCATTAAGAATCATTTCGGCCCAATTGATATTATATCCACCTATTATGGCAAAGAGAGCCTTTTGGACTTTAAGAGTTGGATTGTTGAAATTTCCGAAATGAGGAGTGATGGTATGTTTAAGGAGAAGGTTAAAAATTCTTGTTTTTGGACGAAAGAAACAATTTTTGAAGTCCATTGGAGCACCATCTTCGAAGATATCATGATATGCTTCCCTATCGGTTTCTTCGATAGCAAAAGTTGAGAAATCTGTGCCCTCGCTTCTACAATTTAAAATTTCGCTTGAAAGATCGGCATCGAGAACAATTTGAGTTCCCTTGACACTACTCCAAATTTGGTTTTCGTTGTCCTGATAAGATCCGTGGTTGAGATTTGCATAGAACATCTTCACGAGTTTGGGATAACATACGTCATCATTTTCACGAGAGTCAATTAAACTCAAGACTTCGTTGTGTTGGAAAAGAGAGGTTAGATCATAAGATGGAAAGTCGCTAAAGTCGGCGAAAGCACCCGTATTAACTTTAGCATTTGCTAAATACTTACCATAGGTTTTGATGGCCTCTTTGTCATTGTAAAGATAACCTTTTATGGTTTTGGTTGTCTTCAATTTCTGAGATGAGCTTGAGGAAGCCATTGAAATGATAATTTTAAAGAGAATAGATATGAAGAATATTGTTTTGAGTTGTGAATGAAAGGTAGAAAGGATGGATATATATAGAAAATGAATAGATATGAATTGAATGAATATGAATTGAATAGGAAAAACTTTTCAGATTGAAAGGACACATTTTCAAACCATGGGAGTTGATGAAAAGATTGGAGGGAAGTTTGAAAGTTTAAACTTTTGAAATTCAAAATTTAAATTTCAAAACTGTTGGATATGTCAACATGTATATTTCTGTATGTCAACATACAAGGCTTATTTCAAAAGGAAATTGGATTTTAAATTTTTGAATTAAATTATCGATTTATATTTCAGGTTTAACGATTTCCTGAAATACTTCTAATCCTAATGAACATACAAACAATTTAGTTTATTAATTTATTGGTTATCTAATATTATATTATTATTTTGAATTTCAAAATTTGAATTTCAAATTTGAATTTCAAATTTCAAATAATTTTTTAAAATTTTAAAGTTTTAAATTCAAATCAAAACAAACAAAGCAACCATTCAACCAAATAAAATTAAAATTTAGTTAATGCGTACCCAGTTTTTTGATCCTTTTCTTCTTAATCTTCTGAATTACTGTAAATCATATATTTGTATTTCTGGTTTTTGGTTCTTCATCACTTGATGATGAATTTGAATCGTCTAATGTTGCTGCGTATGCTTTCTTTCTTTTCCTTAATGAATTTGTAACAACCCAGAATTTTGGAACCAATTTGAAAATTTTATTTTACGAATTTTAGTGAATTTTTAATATTTAAAATAATTTATTTTAAATAATAAAGATTAAAAATTTATTTAAATCGAAGTTTGAACATATATATATATATTTATTTTAATTATATAACGAGCCTGAAATAGCGCGGCAGTTTGGAAATTTGAATTTGAACTTTGACTTAATGTGTAGGATTCAAAATAAATCAGATTTTTGTGAAACCAAAAATATTTAAATTTGTTTAATAATATCTTTCCAACGGATCTAAAAAATTAAAATTTCATAGCGGGAATAAAAAGTTATGGTCAGTTAAATATTCAGAATAGTCGCTGTAGAATTTATATATATTTTTTAATATAAAATATAGCCATTTTACAAATGACATCTGTTTTCAACGAAACCACTTTGGTTGGATCTGGAATGTCGAATTATTGCATGATTCCAAATTTCATAATTTTTGGAATTAATATGTGAGCGTGGCAAAAGAAAATGTGTTTTGTCAATTTCAGTCAAAATTGATCAACCAGAAAATGGCCATTTTTCAAATGTTCTCCAAATTCGACGAAATTAATTTTGTTAGGACCGTATCGTCAAAACATAACTAGAAATAAATTTTTTGGAATTTTTGGAATCAGTATATGGCCTCAGTAAATTTAAATGTACGATCAAATTTAATAATTAAGTGTTTTATATTATAATTTAAAGAAAAATCGGTTGAAACGATCAAATGGGCTAATGAGACCTAGTCCTTGTGTTCGGAATAAGGGTATTTGGCTAGGGATGACACTTGCTGGGCTGGATTTGGAGTTAATATGAGTTAACGGGTATTTTTCAGAATTCAAAGATTAAATATATTATTAAATTATTATATATGTATATATACCCCTAGGTTTAGAAAACCCTAATCCACTAACTAAAGTAGCCGCCGCTTATTTCTATCAATGGCCACAATCACTCGAAATTCAATCCTTAAGATCTCCCATCACGTTTCGAATTGATCCACAACACTAAAGCAAATATTATAGAGATTTTTATGAACTTCGAATCTATATGGTGATGATTACATATAGTGTTGTATTTCTCTAGAATTACACGCTCAAAGGCGCTGCGTTGGAGGGCATTTCTATGGGTCTTGGGGAGGTCGAGCTTGCCGGGATGTATGGTGGTAGAAGGCGACGTGATGGCGAACAAGGAGGCGGTCGTGGATCGGTGTCAGTTTGATCATTCGGTGGTGCGATGTGGGGTATCATGGTAGGAGACGGGTTTGATTTCATGGAGCGACGGTTTTCATTATCCAGAAAGAAGAAGATGTAATTTATTTTAATTATTTATGTAATCAAATCTTTAAAAACCCGTAACTCATTCAAACAACAACAGAAATTTGATGCATTGGAATCGTAAATTCAAGATCTACACAATGGAACTGACGGGGCGGTGATAGGAGCTAGCTACAAATTCAAAAAAACAAAACCATAAGAGAATTCTATTATTATTTTTATATAATTAAAATTAATTTATCATGATTGTGTTATTTCCAATACGCTGTTAAATTCTGTTTGTTGATTTGATCTGGGATTGATGTTGTTATGTGGATCTATTGATTTGATGATTGTTGTGTTGAAACAAAATTGTTGAAAACAAAAATATCAATTTTTGTTGGATAAAATAGTGAAACAAAAATATCAATTTTTGTTGGATAAAATAGTAAAACAAAAATATCAATTTTTGTTGAATGAAATAGTGAAACAAAAATATCAATTTTCGTTGAATGAAATAGTGAAACAAAAATATCAATTTTTGTTGAATAAAATAGCTGAAAACAAGAATTTCAATTTTTGTTGAATAAAATAGTTGAAAACAAAAATATCAATTTTTGTTGAATAAAATTGTTGAAACAAAATTTACATTTTTGTTAAAATAAATTAGTTAAAACCAAATTTGTCACTTTGGTCAAATTATAATAGTTGAAACCAAATTTGTCACTTTTGTTAAATTATAATACTTGAAAACAAATTTGTCACTTTTGTCAAATTATAATAATTGAAACCAAATTTGTCACTTTTGTCAAAATGTAATAGTTGAAACAAAATTGGACTTTTGTCAAAATATAATGGTTGGAACAAAAATTACATTTTAGTTAATTAGAATTGAATTAGAACAAAAATTACATTTTTGTTAATTAGACTTGAGTTAGAACAAAAATTACATTTTTGTTAATTAGAATTGAGTTAGAACAAAAATTACATTTTTGTTAATTAGAATTGAGTTAGAACAAAAATTACATTTTTGGTTAACTAGAATTTAGTTAGAACAAAAATTACATTTTTGTTAATTAGAATTGAGTTAGAACAAGAATTACATTTTTGTCAAATAGATTTGTGTCAAAATACAAATAACATTTTTGTCAAATAGATTTGTGTCAAAACACAAAATAACATTTTTGTTAAATAGATTTGTGTTAAAACAATAATATCATTTTTGTTAAATAGAAATTGTAAACAAATAAAATTATCAATTTTATTTGTTAAGTTGAAATAGAAATTGTAAACTAATAAAATTATCATTTTTATTTGTTATGTTGAATAGGAAATGTATACAAATAAATTATTCTTTTATTTGTCATTAGAATACATAGAAAAATGTATGCAAATAAATTATTCTTTTATTTGTCACTAGAATACAAATATATGTAAATAAATATGTCATCTATGTTGGAAAACATATTTTGTAAATAAATATATTATTTAGTTAGAAAACATATTTTAAAATAGATATGTCAATTAGATAAGAATATGTTTTTGTTAATAAAAATATCATTTAGTTAGAATATGTTTTTGTCAAAATAGAAATTGTCATTGTTATTGAATTAGAATTGTCAAAATAGAAGTTGGCATTCTTATTGAATTAGAATTATCAAAATATAAAATGTCATTTTTGTTGTATTAGAATTGATAAAACAAAATATCATTTTTGTTGAATTAGGTTATTGTTAACAAAATGAAGTTGTCACTTTTATTCATTTTGTTAAAATAGAATTGTTAATAAAATGAAGTTGTCATTTTTATTCGTTTTGTCAAAATATTTTTTTTTTGTCCAAATAGATTAGTTGAATCAAAATATATATTTTTTTTCAAAAATATACATTTTTGTTAAAATAGATTAGTTGAAACAAAATATATATTTTTGTCAAAATATACATTTTTGTCAAAATAGATTAGTTGAACCAAAATATTCATTTTTGTCAAATTATAATAGTGGAAATAAAATTTTACATTTTGTCAAAATATGATGGTTGAAAACAAATATTACATTTTTGTTAAATAGATTTGAGGTAAAACAAAAGTAACATTTTTGTTAAATAGGTTTGTGTTTGGGCAAAAATATTAATTCTGTTGAAATAAAATTGTCAACAAAATGAAAAGACCCATTTTTATTCATTTGATTAAACTAGAATTGTTAACAAAATGGAATTATCACTTTTTATTTATTTTGTTAAATTAGAATTGTCAACAAAATGAATGAATCACTTTTTAATCATTTTGTTGGAATAGAATTGTTAACAAAAATGAATGTATCACTTTTTATGCATTTTATTGAAATAAAATTTTATGCAAGTTAAAGAATCATTTTTATTGTCAAAACATACATTAGGATTTGTATGTAAGTTAAAGAATCATTTGTATCGTCAAATTATACAATAGAATTTGTATGTAAATTAAAGTGACATATTTATTGTTAAATTATATAATAGGATTTGTATGTAAATTAAAGTGACATTTTTATTGTTAAATTGTACGATAGTATTTGTATGCAAATTAAAGTGACATTTTATTATCAAATTATACGTTAGAATTTGAATACAAAGTAAAGAGGCATTTTTATAAGTTATGTTATACATTGAAACTATATATACAAATAAAATATTTCTTTTTATTTGCTAATGTTAAAAATAGAAATTGCATACAAATAATGAAAATAAAAATTATCTTTTTATTTGTCATTAGCAAATATGTCATGTGAATAAAATACATACTTGCTTGCCATTAGAAACACGTAGAAATGAATGCAAATAAAATACATATTTATTTGACATTATGAACATGTAGATACGATATGCCAATAAAACATTCTTTTATTTAGCGTGTTAAACACATTAGTGGGATCGTCGAATGATTTATATTTATATATAATTATATATATAAATATAAATTAAAATTAACCGAATCGCCCGTGGTAGTTCGCGCTTTGGAATCGTAACTTTAAACGATTATACCGAAAGATCCGACCGTCGGATTTTCCCAAAACTGAAACCGTTAGGCCCGCTCTGGGAAGATCTTTCCAACGATATAAAAGTTGTTAAAATCCAACAGCTAGATTTCCATAAATGTGTAAATCAAATTTGGGTAAAAATAGCGCCAGGGCCGCCTATTGACCCGAAGCATCGTTAAATTAAATTGGGCTATTTTTATATAAATAAAAATAGTGATAAATCGTTATAAAACAATATTAACGATACGAAATGATTTTAAATTATATATATTCGAGAATTATTTGGAAAGACCGAATTCAATCTCATTTCAAATAATCATATGACAATTTAAAGTCGAAGACATTGAAGACGGTGGTTGAAGACTGTTGGCTAGCTTTTGGACCAAGCCACCAAGACCAAGAAAATATGAAACCTCACTTGTCAGGACCCTCAGAAGCTCGATCGTGGTCACCACATCATCTTTGGCTTGTGGTCCACCATCACGACCCCTGTTTGTGGTACCCAATAACGACTCGCGATCGCCCACCATATCCACGATCCGAACCGTCCCTGTCATCTCGATCCATCCTCGTTAGAGCTTCATGACCCGATCCGTTCACAGTAGAACGATCCGATCCATACCCTCTGCCTCTTCACGATCCAACCCCAGAAGCTAAGATGAAGAGCACGACTAAGTCATTCACGATCCGAAAATGAAGGAGCTTGTGACACCTGTCCATAACTGCCATTTTGACCAATTCTTTATCAAGCCACGAACCAGTCCGAGATCCTCGGGATTTGTGCCACGTATGACCGCGATCTGTCTGCAAATATCAGCTATAAATAGCCCTAGACTTGGCATTTTTCAGGATCTTTTTGGCAGTTCTGAGCTCTAATTCCACCATTATTATATCTCTATTATTCTTGCTCAGAGTTGTCTCGAATTTACTGAGTGAATCAACATTGTAAAAGTGAGGTTGAGGGATAAATCATTGATTGTACTCAAATTTTAAGTATAATCATAGATATAAAGTGGACGTAGGCTCGTTAATGCCGAACCACTATAAATCTCGTGTCTTTCCTGCTTTTCTTGCATTTTTCTAATACTAATCTTTGCATAATTGAACAACTTGGGTGTTGGAGCCAATTTTGGATCTAACATTTTGGTACTTTCACTGAAAACAAAGTCTCAGCGCATTGGATTATAGTTCTATTATTTGGATAGTCAAGTCTGAAGAAAACAGTCCAAAACTCCACTGTTTCGATTTTTGAAGATTTCAGTAAAGCTCAGATATCTTGGCTGGAAAGAAGTCAAAGGAAGTACGAGCTTCCCAAGTGACTGAAACTACGAACGAAGCAATTTAAGATAACATTCAGGAGCGGCTCGAAGTTCTGTCCCCGGATCATGGAGAGGAGGGGGCAATCCGATCCAATGAGGGCGTGGCGACCCGAGCAGCTGAGGGTGTCACGACTAGATCCCAAGATAACGTCGCCATCCCCCTACTAACCCTTCCGCGATCCGATCCCAGGGAACTATCACAAACCGACGCCAGGAGGGTACCACGAGCCACCAGCCTAGGATGACCACGATCTGAACTGACAGTCAGACTACTACCCGACCTGGGAAGGAAATTATGGCTCGTTCCGCTCGTGCTGGAACTTCTGCTCAACTCAGTTCAAGTTCCTTGCGCATAAGAGAAGATGAAGATGACCAGTTCGACCCTTCTGCCCCAGTTACCGAAGGACAACTGACTCGAATACTTAAAGCATTGGACAGGCAAACTGATGAACTGGTCGCTCAAAGGCAGGAGAGCTCGTTGCTGCATCAAAATATTACTGCCCTAGGCAGACAAATTGACGATATTCAAAGGTAGGTTTCACCACCTCCAGCTCACCCATTCTCTCTGGAACATACGTCGTCGTCTGAAGAACCTCGAAGGAACTGACGATGGCCCCCGTTAGAAAGGGCTGAGAACATAGAGCAGCTTCGATTTGGGTCACTTCCATCTCGAGAAGAAGAGGCACTTAATCAGGCAACTAGTAACCGCAACCTAAATGAGCCCGCTCTACCACCGAGGAACGGCGTTCCTCCCGCTCGTCGCATAATCGACCGCGGCAACAGGGGGCAAGGGAGTTCTGCTCAGGGCCCAGACTTTGTAGCAGCACGTCAAAGAAAAGCTGGAGGAGGCCATCGGGCAAGAAGTGCTGATCTCAAATCTATCCTGACCCATGCAAAGGTTGAAGCAATGATTAGGCAAGTCATGGTAGATAGCCGTGGATAGAGGAATGAAGATTGGGGCATAGATCGCAGTCACACGCCTTTTACTGACGACATACTGGATGTTACATTTCCGAGGCGCTTCAATATGGCAACCGTGAATCACTATACGGGCAGGACTGACCTTATCCAGCATCTAATGCGATACTCCTGGTCAATGAATGCCGTTGCAGCTACAGACGCGGTAAAATGTAAAGCATTCCCTATATTCCTGGAAGATGTGGCGTTATGGTGGTTTACTCGCTTGCCAGCACGGTCAATATCCAGCTTTAGGGAATTGAGTGAGAAATTCGTGAACCAATTCCGTCTTCATGCCCAGAGGTCTAAGAATGTAATTGAGCTATCCCTTATTAAACAATGACCGGACGAAAGCCTGAGGTCGTATTTGGATCGCTTTAACTTGGTTGTCACATAAGTCAAAGATCTGCATGAGCAAACTGTGTTGATGGCCCTGATCGATGGCATCGATAAAGATATCGAGTTTGGGAGATATCTGGACGGCAAGCCACCCCTGACCAGAGAAATATTTTGTGAAAAAGCTAATGTTTAACTGCGTAAAGAGGAGATGTACGCTAATCGGAAAAGAAAGGCTATTGATAAGGAAGATATCCAAAGCAACGTGGCCATCAAGCAAACGGGAGATAGCTCAGGAAAAGTTGAAGTTAACGTAGGGAACAAGAACCAAGGCAGCGGTCGCCAATCAGGGAATAGTAATAACAATAATTGGAAAAGAAATCGAGGAAATGACTCTCAAAGGAGATCCCGTCCCAGACTGTTTGAGAGCTTCACACCGTTAAATGATACGTTGGAAAACTTCTTCCTGGATACATATAATGTCCTCCAGTACAAAAGGCCTCCTCTGAGAGATTCTACAGAAAAAGAGCGTGAAACTGGGAAATTCTGTCTTTTTCATCAGATCCATGGTCATTCCACAAACGAATGTCGTCACTTGAGAGACGTGGTTGAAAGGTTGCTTCGAGAAGGGAAGCTTGATGAGTATAAGGTGACTCCTAGGGACAGGGGGCAAGCTGTACAAGCCCCGAACCAAAGCCAACCTGTTGCCAAACCGACGGCTCAGCAAAAGGGAAAAAATATCGTTATTAATACCATAGTTGGTGGACTTCACCTGGCAGGGAACAGTTTCAAAGCTATGGATCAATATGTAAATTCCGCTAAACAGCATTTCGAAGTGGGGGAATGTAGCAACCTCGAGGACAACGCTCCGGTTAAGCAACAAAAGACGATGTCCGATGACGTCACATTTCGCGAGCGAGAGAGTATTGGAGTACACTCCCCAACTGAAGACCCATTGGTGATCACCGTCACCATCGGCCCAGCTATAGTTCATAAAGTCTTGGTAGATAATGGGAGTTCAGTCAACATTCTGTTCAAGAAAACATTCGATCAAATGAAACTCGAGCCGAAGGGATTTGAAACCATGTGAAGGTTGGATACGTGGATTTAATGGGGCCTCGACCGCTCCAATGGGTTATGTGGAACTATCAGTAACCCTTGGAGAAGGAGAATGCCAGAGGGTGAGGATCCTCCCCTTCGTGGTCCTGGATATTGAATCGCCGTACAATGTCTTTTTAGGCCGACCGACCTTAGCCAAATTCAGGGCCTGTATCGCACCCTGGTGCTTATTGTTGAAGTTCCCAACGGATTCTGGTGTGGGTATAGTTAGAGGAGATCAAGTTGTTGCCCGAGCGTGCTACATTGCAGAGTTAAAGTTGCTCCGCAAAGGGAAAGATGTAGAAGCAAGAGGTGGTTCCTCACCTCCAAGGGAGGAATCGTCATAGCAACTAAAGGAAATACCTCCAGGAGGGTCGCCCAGAGAGTTGCCCAAGGACATAGATCCCAGAGAGGATGAAGAGCCTGGGGGTAGAATGGCGACTCCCAATGAAGCGACTATGGATGTACCAATTGATGATAGTGACCCAGAGAAGGTCCTGAAAATTGGATCCTAGTTGGATCATGTTCGAGCCAAAGAATTAACAAATTTCCTAAAAACTAACTTGGATGTATTCGCCTGGACCCATGCGGACATGTGTGGGATATCTCCCTCGATTATGAGTCATTTGTTAAGCATTAACCCGAAACATCCTCCTATCAAACAGAAAAAGTGAATGCTTGGTCCAGAAAGGTCTGCCGCCTTGAAAGAAGAAGTTGAAAAACTGAGAAGTAACGGGTTTATTAAAGATTCAACATATCCTGATTGGATTTCAAACCCGGTTTTGGTAAAGAAGGCCAATGGAAAGTGGCGTACATGCATCAACTTCTCAGATCTAAACAAGGCTTGTCCAAAGGATAGCTTCTCATTGCCTAGAATCGACCAGTTGGTAGATTCAACCGCGGGTCATGAACTTCTTTCTTTTATGGATGCATACTCGGGGTACAATTAGATCCCCATGCATGTCCCAGACGAAGAGCATACCAGTTTCATTATAGATTTGGTATTATACTGCTATATGGTGATGCCTTTCGGTTTGAAAAATGCCGGCGCTACATATCAGCGATTGGTGAATAGGATGTTCTATAACCAAATCGGGAAAACGATGGAGGTATACATCGACGATATGTTGGTAAAATACAGACAGTCATCTAATCATACTAACGATTTAGCAGAGATGTTTGAGATTCTCCGAAAATATGGGATGAAGCTGAATCCTTTGAAATGCTCATTTGGGGTAGCATCTGGAAACTTCCTAGGATACATAATCAGCTCGCATGGAATTGAGATCAATCCAGATCAAATTACAGCAATCCGAAATATTCAAGAACCAAAGCAGATTAAAGATGTGCAAAGCCTTGCTGGAAAAGTGGCAGCGCTCAGCAGATTTATCTCAAAAGCTCCAGATAAATGCATCCCTTTTTTGAGCTAATAAAGCGAGGCAAGCGCAACTTTAAATGGACTCCTGGTTGTATAAAAGCATTCCAGAATCTATTGAATCATCTGGAAAGACCCCCGATACTGTCTAAGCCTGTGAATCACGAAGATTTATTTATGTACTTGGCAGTGTCATCCCACGCAATCAGTTCGGCTTTGGTAAGAGAGGAAGATAAGGTGCAAAGACCGGTATACTATGTTAGTAAGAAATTAGCAGCCGCAGAACGGATTTACCCAAAAATAGAAAAGCTTGCGTACAGTTTGTTGATTGCATCTAGGAAGCTTCGTCACTACTTCTAGGCTCACCCCATTACTATTTACACTGATCACCCGCTTAAGCAGGTCCTACAAAGGCCAGAAGCATCAGGATGGTTGCTTAAATGGAACATTGAGCTGAGTCAATACGACTTGAACTTCCAACCCCGGAGGTCGATAAGAGGGCAGGCACTTGCAGACTTTATAGCAGAGTTTACCTTCCCAGAAGATGATGTGGTAACCGAGGAAGACGATCCGCCAAAGCTACTCCTTGACCCTAACGCCTGGAAACTATATACCGATGGTGCTAAAAATGATAGACGATCTGGTGCCGGAGTGGTTCTCGAAACTCCAGAGAAACGGCTAATATATTACGCTCTTAGATTAGAGTTCCACGCAACTAATAATGATACCGAGTATGAAGCTCTAATTGCCGGGTTGAAGCTTGCAAAGGAATCAGGGATAACAAAGTTAGACATCTTTTGTGACTCCAATTTAGTTGTGAACCAAGTTAATGAAATGTTTCAGGCTAAGGGTCCAAGGTTGATATCATACTTGGAAAAAGTGAAGAAGTTGCTGGATGGTGTTGATCCCCACAGTATATCTCACATTGCTCGAGCGGAGAATCAAAGAGCAGACAAGTTAGCGAAGATGGCTAGTTCCGATAATCCAGAACATACGGAGCTAGTCCCGATTGAAGTACTACAGTTCCCTAGCGTGGATCAGATGGAAGTTGATCCGGTACTAGAGATTAAACCTGAAAGGGAGTCATGGATGACCCCCCTAAAGAATTTTTTGATGAATGGAACGCTCCCAACAAAGAAAAGTGAGAGGCGTGCAGTTATACGGAAGGCTTCCTGATATGTGTTGCAAGGCAAAGTCCTGTACAGACAAGGTTTCTCGATGCCTCTCCTCCGGTGCATTGCCCATGACGACATCAAGCGTGTACTGAAGGAAGTCCACAAAGGTGAGTGTGGCGACCACACTGGATGGCAAACATTGGCAAAGAAGATATTGCGATACGGCTATTTCTGGCCCACCATAAACAAGGATGCAGCCAAGTATGCACGATGTTGTGATGCTTGCCAGAAATTCTCCAAGATTCCTAGGACGGCACCTAGCTAGCTGAAGACAATGACAAGCCCGTGGCCTTTTGCTATGTGGGGAATTGACATTATTGGGAGCCTTCCCATAGCAAAGGGCGGAACAAATTTCGCTATTGTGGCCATGGATTATTTTACTAAATGGGTAGAAGCAGAGCCTTTGACCATGATCACAACCAAGCGAGTGATCACCTTTTTCATTAAGAACATTATATGTCGACTTGGGATTCCAAAAGTCATCATAACCGATAGTGGGACCCAATTCGACAGCACCGAGTTCCAAGATTTCTTTCAGAAGTATCACATCGAGAAAAGATACACCTTTGTGGCACATCCGCAGTCGAACGGACAAGTTGAAGTGGCAAACAAGGTGATCAAATCCATTCTAAAGAAAAGATTGAAGAGGGCCAAAGCCATGTAGGTTGATGAATTACCCCTGGCACTATGGGCCTATAGAACAACGTACAAGTCGGCGACGGGTCACACCCCGTTTTCCCTTGCTTTTGGAGCTGAAGCAGTTATTCCGGTCGAGTTGGAAGTTCCATCTCATCGAACCATTTATTACGATCCGATGACCAACAATGAGTTGCTCCTTGAATCCCTGGACATGTTTGAGGAAAAAAGGGACGAAGCCGACTTACCTGCCTTGAGGCACAAACAACAAATAGCTCGGTACATCAACAGAAGAGTCTGAGCTTGGACATTTGAACCCGGAGACTTGGTTCTGAAGCGCGTCTTTCTACCCCAGTACATATGGGCCCGAAATGGGTAGGAGCGTACTCTATTTTACGAAGGCTTGATAATGGAACCTTCAAGCTATCAACCGTAGATGGAGATGAAATCCCCAGAGTGTGGAAAGCCCAGCATTTGCGGCTTTATCTGACATAAAGATGTCAGTTTTACTCTTTTGTTTTTAGAACCATGTAAAAAGGCTCAACATGCCTAGAATAGTCCGGTTATTTGAACAAAAGATTATAAAGTGGACGTAGGTCATGATTCGACCGAACCACTATAAAAATATCGCATGTCATTTACCTTTACTGCATCATTTAATCTCAAAACAACTAATTCAAAATGTCGTCTATAAGATCGGAAGGCTCACGGTAATTAAAGCTCCAAAAGGTGCAGTGAGGTAAATCGCACTACTGTTTGCACTCTAACTTCCGAGATCGGGGAGACAATATAAAGGACGCGAAGATAACATCCCCAAGGCGTTAAGGTGCACCATGATAAAACTGCCTTGATAACACTCTAACCCGCTGAAGGATCGGGAGAGTACAAAGGCGCTAGAGACTTAGCGCCCCCAGAACTTCTGCCCCGCTGAAGGATCAGTGAGCAGACCAAGAATCGAGCTCGAACTCTAACCCGCTGAAGGATCGAGAGAGTATAAAGGCGCTAGAGATTTAGCACCACAAGAACTCTAACCAGCTGAAGGATCGGGAGAGTATAAAAGCACTAGAGACTTAGTACCGCAAGAACCATTACCCCGCTGAAAGATCAGGATAGTACGAATATAATCCTAATCGATCGCCAATAAGCCCGGGCCATGCACTATAATGACGATTGATTAGGGGTATATACGTGCACCACTACACATTTACTTAGCACGTGTATTTTTCGATAATTGATTCGGTCATGATTAATAATTGTTACTTATGACTTTAATAGTTAACTATGAATGTTTCGGTTATGACCATCTAAACTCTGCTAACATGATGAATTTGCAGGAACACAATGGCGCAAAAGAAATAGATCTTTATTTACTGAAAGCAGATTTACAAAAACGAGAAGCTAAACAAAAGTGAGGGCCACTCTCACGAGTACATCTTTTGGCCAAAGGAAATCCAAAAACTAAAACATGAGCTAATAACTGCATTCTATTTACGCTTGGGACATGGCTTTGATTTCTTGTCCTTCTTCTGTTTCTCCAACTCCTCTTTATCAGTACTAGAGCGGTCACTTTTCTTCCTCTTCCTCTTATCGACAAGAGGCTCTGGGGGAGGACTGGAAGGTTCGGAGGCAAGTTGTGAAGTTATTGATTTGGAAGAGAATCTTATAACCAACCCAGTTTTGGGGTTGATTTCAGAAATAGGGGGCACGAATACAGGATCCTGCTCCCCCTTCCTAAGAACCATTTGCTTCTCCTTCCTAGCCGGTATGTCAGCCAAGGTTTCACTATCATCATCCTTGGCCTCGTCTATGATTTCTACCTCCTTTTCCTCATCTCCATGACCGCCATCTGTGTCATGCAAAGCAACATAATCTCAGCGTTTGCAGGAGTGCCGGTGCCAGATTCCATGGGTGCTATGGTAACTCTATCACATGTTGTGCCCTCGGTTTGCTTTGGAATCTCGGAAACTTCAATACCAGAACCCGGAGGGACATCAACTTTCTCTGCCACTGCCTTCTCCTCTGCACCTTTTCCGACCACTTTGGTACCTACACCATGAGAAGCAAAGGTTAGTGAATCAGGAGAAGATGTAGCCATGTCAGTTGTCTGTCCCGTGAGACGTCGACAAGTTACGATTGCTTTAATGAACTGTGGAGAGAATATGGAGATACCTTCAGCCGACTCATCTCCCAGATTTGTACTGGTGGTCCCGATAATCGGAGGAGTTGGAGCCAAGGGGATCAACGGATCATCGGGGTTATATTCCTCAACTTCAGAGGTTTTGGGCTCCACCACCGAGCTCGAGCTTTCACCAACCTTATCCTTTCCCTTGAGCCTACTCTTCTCCCTCTCCATCTCCTCATGGATTAGGCGTCTACCTTCCTCCAAAGCCTCAAGTTCTTCACCTCTAAGAAAGGTCTGCATCAGCTGGCTTTCGTCAATCTCGTCGACCCCCAATCGCCGCTTCTCACCTTCGACAATTGCATCCCATACATTTGCCAAAGTAACATGATAGTCCGGAATCCAAGAGATGTCTCAAATCTTAATGACTTGACCAAAGAAGTAGAACAATAGTTCCTCAAAACCTACTATTTCTTTCTCTCTGTCAGCGAGCTTATTGGCCGCAGCAATTGCCGATTCAAGAGCATTATTGGCGTTACTTTCGGCGAGAGCTGCACGCTCCTCAGCTTGAGCAAGTTGATCATTTAAAACCTCCTTCTCCTTTTTGGCGAGAGTGAGGTCATCTTTTAAGCTCACCCTCTCTTTCTCCTAGGTCTCTTTCTCAGCAGCAAAGCGTTCCTGTGCTGTCTTCAGTTCGGTGTTAACTGCCCTGAGATCTTCCACTTCCTTCCTCAGTGCCACCCTCTCCTGGCTATTTAAGTCAAGCTCATTGCGAAAACGCTCCCTAGCACTCTCCAGCTCGGACCTATAATTACCTGTGTCTCGTCGGGCTAAAGCCAGTTAGGCCTGTGCATCTTCTAGTTCTTTTTCCATTTTGCTCCTAGCCCTAGCATCATTATCAATCTTTAATCTGGCTCTGGCTGCATCCGTCTCCATCTGGCGGATGATAATAGAAAGTGTAGCAACATGCTTCTTCATTTTTAGCCACATGGCATACGTACCCTATCACCTCTGTGTCCCAATCCTTGGGGACCGATTCAAGATCCGGGACGAACACCATCCTCTCAAAGTAAATATCAGGGAACTGCTTTCGCAAGCGCTCTAGCCTGGCCATAATCTCAGAATTGGGGGCAACATCCTTTGCGGCAGTAGTATCCAAGCCATGCTCACTAGAGGATATAGGAGCTGTCTTCCCCTTCTCTACAATCCTTCCCTCATCTTTGTTCTTGTCCTCTGGCTTGGGGTGTCTTTTGGAAGATTGGATGTGAGAAGGCGTACTTTTCGGAGGATTTAAGTATCTAGGAAGTTGTTTGCCCATAACCGGTGGCAATGGACGACTATATGACTTTCCATAACCTTGCTTCGATGGAGATCGAGGTCTTGTAGAATAAGACTGATGAGGATCCCGGGGCCGACGACTATCCCTTCCCCGACTATCACTACAAGTATGCTCGGGATTTGGAAGGAGGCTTGGTGTGCCCTCGCGAAGGGAACGATAAGAATAAGACCGTTTGCGAGACATTTTCCCTGCAAAGGAAATAAATTCATATTAAAACTATGAACCACAGTAGCAAAAGAGTGTTATGGTAAATGGTGCATGTGATTTGTGCATCCCGTGAAATCCCCTTTTAAACGGACCAGGGCCTAGAGTTAGGCTCGTTTGAATGACTTCTTTTTCTCCAACTGGGGCACTCGTATCTTCAGAGATGGGAAAAATTGGTTTCCCTCCGAAATCTTCCTGAGTATATATATCGTCGGGTAAAGGAATCTTATTTAATTCCCCAAGTATTTGTTCTTCCGTTAATTCTTCTCGAGCGACAGACTCAACCGGCGATAAAGTTCTTAAGGGAGACTGCCCCTCAGAGGACGGGACCTCCTTTGATTCGTCGGCTCGTCCCTCATCTCCTTTGTATACGTTTAAATCCTCATCATCCTGAGTAATCATTGGCGAAGGACTCTTGCGAAGGGTAGTTGTCTTTACAACTTGAGAATTTCCTTCTCCTTCAGTCGGAGGTATATACTTGTAAGGTATGTCGCCCGCTCCAAGTCTGAACCTTATGTCTAAAAGACGGTGTTTGTGAAGGTTCTCATCGGTGATGCATTTCTTAATCTTTAAGAAATCTGAGTTACTCTTGAGGAGGCGGGACATTCGGTCTTCGTATATCGATCCTTCCGTTCTCTCAAAGTTGTGATCTGTGTGGAACAAAATGATTCGTTAGCACTGAAATTATGCATTCAAATTAAACGCGGAAAAGTTGAAAACATACTTGCTTGTAGTCACTTCCTCGCGCATCCGGCTTGATGTTTTATATAGAACCAGTCAGATTTGACATCCCTTATATTACTATAACCATCTGTCACAACTTTTCTATTGGCGACCGATTCGAAGAAAGAGAAATTAGGAGCCCCTGCGGAACAATGTTTGAAGTGATAATAGAACTTCAGATCTTTAAGGGTAAGTTCGGTCTGCATAATCTCTATATAAGCAACGTACAGAGTATACAAAGCCGCATAGGCATTCGGGTGGAGTTGCATGGGGGTAATGTGTAACTGTCTTAAGAGATCAACAAAAAGTGGAGGAAAAGGAGGAATGACCCCCACCTAGCACATGAGTCGACTAATGGTCATATACCCCTCTAAGGCAGAATGAGGTCTATCTTCGCTTTCTGGAACTTTCACATCGTCCCAGGGAATTCCGTGTCTTAAACATATCTTCTTAAGTTTTATATCGTCTAACTTAGAGGGTAAAGAATCAGTGAACTTCTCTATTTCCTTAACGCCCGGAATTTCATCAGGAGCTCGATCATCTTCAAGGGACGTGCCCTCAGAAGTTGTTGACTCTATATCGGTGCCTGTCTCGTAATCAGGATCGGATTTTTCCTCATTTGAATCTGAGTAAAGCACATCAGGGTTATGATGTATTAATGTCTCTGATTCGGTACTCTCATTCGATGTCTCAGTCACTTGTTTATCCGACATAGCTGTGTTGGCAAGTAAAAATTAGAACACAAGTTACCCGTTCCCCGTGTGTGTAAGTGCAAGTGTGTGTCTGTGCATACATTAAAGGAAAGAATGAATTCAATCAGATAAGCAGATAACAGCTCTTATATGCTGTAAAGTAACACTGTCCAGTCCATAAAGTTCATCTCGAAGGTTCTAACCTAACTGCCCATCAATATAACATAATTATAGTGCATTTTTGGTCAATACGGGTGTTGGTTTGTGAGGCTTGGTCTGATTCGGAATGCAAGGCTGGTTCGTGATATAGATCAGATCAGTGGAAGAACTTCTATTCGAGAGGGCGGCTTCGGTTCGTGGTGAGGACTTCGGTTCATGGGACAACCCATCTCATAAGACCAAACGGATCGTGAAGGACCTACACGATCCGCTCCATTGTCCATTCCCACAATCCACTCCATTACCCATTTCCACGAATCGGCACTCTCCTATCCTCACGATCTGATCCAACCTGCTCCTTCGTCCTCCTCGTTTCTCCACTCCATTCATGAACTCGCACAATCAAACCCATTACCACTGAAGTTAAACCCAATGTCTTCGCCACCATCACCAAATTAGTGAAAATTCAATGGGAATAAAGAGAGGCGAAGGAGAAACCAGATAAAATAGGAAAGGAGCCTCATGCCATTATCTTTCAACCATAGAAAATTCTTGATCTTTGGTAAGAGTTGAAATTAGGGTTTTTAGTTGAAAGAATAGGTAGCGGCTGCAAAAGGGAGTGGAAGAAGAGGAGTGGACAAAGGTCCGGTTTATATAGGCAAAACGATGGCCCTTCGTATCCCCTTCTTTGTATTATTTGAAGTAAATGGGCCACGAACAGGAGCCCACTTCGGCTCGTGATATGGTTCGCCCCGCTAGAAGCCCATCACTGAAACCAGAAGGGCTATCGCGGATCAAAGAGAAGCCCGCTTGGCTATCGGCTCGTGGTGAATGTGGCATACACGAAACACAATGAGGTCCAACGATCTGGATTGAGAAAACATATGAGGCCACGTGCAAGAGCCCACCATGGCTCGTGGTAAGGCCCGCTCAACCACTGGATCGTGATAAATGCCCAATTCCACGAATCGCATGGTGTTCTAATGACCCGAACTCGAGAATGGTCACGAAATAAAAGATATGGAAATACTCATGGGATTTAAAACTTATCTGACAAGTTGATCGTGATATTCTCTGGAGTTCAGAAGATGGAAATTAACCAATGAACAGAGAAATAATTGGAAATCCGGACTGATATTTATACTCTTCAAAGGGTGCAACCATTCGAAACAGTGCGACGTTATAAATGGATGTGACTATCAATCTGCATCGTTTCATGAAAGGATAGTTCAGCAGTTTTGAAGCTTGTTCCATAACTAATAAAACATACTTCGAGGGGGCAAAATGTTGGCTAGCTTTTGGACAAGGCCATCAAGACCAAGAAAATATGAAACCTCACTCGTCAGGACCCTCAGAAACTCGATCGTGGTCACCACATCATCTTTGGCTCGTGGTCCACCATCACGACCCTTGTTTGTGGTACCCAGCAACGACTCGCGGTCGCCCCCCTATATCCACGATCCGACCCGTCCCTGTCATCTCGATCCGTCCTCGTCAGAGCTTCGCGACCCGATCCGTTCACAGCAGAACGATCCAATCCGTACCCTCTGCCTCTTCACGATCGAACCCCAGAAGCTAAGATGAAGATCACGACCAAGTCATTCACGATCCGAAAATGAAGGATCTTGCGACACCTGTCCATAACTGCCATTTTGACTAATTCTTTATCAAGCCACGAACCAGTCCGAGATCCTTGGGATTTGTGCCACGTATGACCGCAATCCGTCTGCAAATATCAGCTATAAATAGCCCCAGACTTGGCATTTTTCAAGATCTTTTTGGCAATTCTGAGCTCTAATTCCACCATCATTATATCTCTATTATTCTTGCTCAGAGTTGTCTCGAATTTACTGAGTGAATCAACATTGTAAAAGTGAGGTTGAGGGATAAATCATTGATTGTACTCAAATTTTAAGTATAATCATAGATATAAAGTGGACGTAGGCTCGTTAATGCGGAACCACTATAAATCTCGTGTCTTTCCTGCTTTTCCTGCATTGTTTCTGATATTAATCTTTGCATAATTGAACAACTTGGGTGTTGGAGTCAATTTTGGATCTACAAAGACCGGCGATTTTCACATCGAATGGATGACTATTGATGCCCTGGACTGATTTGCTCCCAGGAAAGGGTTAAAGTGGTAGTTGTCCAGACGTACTTGTTGATTGTTCGGATAAACGAGCATCCCTCTTCCATATTGGATATACGGGACGAGGAATAAGCTCCAGTTTCGTTCAAACCCAGAACAGACTTGTAAACGGATGTGTGTCTGACATTGGATTTCATTCTATGTGAATTGATTTCTATTTAATATATATCTATTGGTGGCGGAGAATTTATTCTCTTGCTTAACACCCTTCTCTGAGACACATGAGCTCAGAGGTTATATATTGATAGGTATTGATCGCATGACATGAATTGTCAATGTGGCATGCCAAGATGCAAATGATCGAGGCTTTTTTTGAAAAGCAGAGCCTTGTGGTTGATGATCAAAGCACGACCTGTTTAGGCGAGCTTTGTGTATAGCGTTACTTCGTGAGCCTCACACCCCGGTAAGAGTAAGAAATGGGACAAGGGAACGCAGGGAGTGCACACGTTTCTTTCTAGCTAGAAGTGGTATCAGGGTTTTGCAAGCCCTGACATTTTACTTATGTGGGCGATGGATTACGGGGCCTCGGTTATATTGGTCGATAGTGACCAATTTATAGGTTCAATAGGACCGGGAAGCGTGTGTTCAGGAATTGCCAATCCACTAAAGTATTTGTGGACCGGCCCTGCAGGATCCAAAGGTTGCCCGTAGATGTGATCCTGAGACATTTGCTAGATTGTCTCGAATCGGTAAGGACATCGCCTCAGCCTTGACTCATGATGGAAACCCAATTCCCAATACGACATTACGGATTTGATTGTAAACCTATATATGGCGACATAGTATATGGTAGGTATGCCGTCTAGGATTGATACATTTACTTTGAAGTATCAAAACTGATTAGACACTAATAATAATATTAAAATATTATTTTCTACGTATCATGCATGTTTGATCATTATTGTAACAACCCGGATTTTTAGAACCAATTTAAAAATTTTATTTTGGCAATTTTGAATATTTAAAATGATTTATTTTAAATAATTACAAGTAGAAATTTATTTTGAATAAAATTAGAACATACAAATTTATTTAAATCGAAGTTAGAATATAAATATTTATTTTAAATATAGAAGGAATTGAAAATGGCGCGGTAGTTTGAAAATTCGATTTCAATTTTCAAATGAATGTACAGGATTTGTAACACCCCACCTCCGCTAGGGTCACTCTCAAAGGGAATGCCCTAGTTTTGGAGAGGTATTATCGAGATAACATCACAGAATTATCACAAGACAGAACATAAATAAATAATTAAGTAAACAGCGTAAGAATTTCTGAGCAAAACAGAACTTCATTTCATTCCAAAATAAACCATGTCTTTTACAAACATTTCAAGTAACTTCATTACAACTGTTTTGTAATAATAGCCAAAGAAGCAATAACTTAAAAACAGTAAAACAGCTTATTCCCCAAGTGCAGTAAAAAGAAGCAGCCATAGCAAACCGTACATGCTGAGCCAAAGCAAGTGATATCCAAGCTAAGAGCAAGTTATTCCTCCCTGAGAACCTGGGGGGGAGGGGGAAAATGAAAGAAAAAGAGGCGAAAGGAAAAGGGTCAGTCATAAAGACTGAGTAAGTTCTAGTGACTTTCAGTGTAAAAACGGTTAAAACAACCTGTCATGTATGAACTGGAACTAAACTTAAGAATGGTGTCAAGGTGAACAAGATAGACTAAGGTGATCAGGATAAGTCAAGACAAGCCAAGTAAAGCATCACATGTTCGAGATTCGTTGCATCGACTGTACTAGTATACTAAGCCCATATCACAAGTTAATCACGAAATAAATCCCACGGCCTAATGTCATGAAATGACCCTGAAACGTGGTCTGACCCAAGTACGGGGTCCTACGGAACGATTATCTAGTCGATCGGCTCCCTACAAGTTCTAGCTCGTCAAGTGTCCGTGTCATACGGCTAATCACGAATGTAGTCACCTGTGCTGGGTCCACCTTCGGGTGTATCAGCCCTAGGGTGTCAACCCCTGACACGATTCAAGATGCACAGATAAATCTACGGATACCCAGTGTCTGCCCCAGATACGTGCACGATCGTAGTCCACCGAACCTACACTGGCGTACCCCACTGCCGTCGTTCACCTCTTACAATCAGCCCAGTAATCGTGCCCCACCCGGCCTTGCCCTAGGGTACCTTGATACTTCTAGAGGGTTACTGCTGAAAGGGGTCGTGTCTAGGGTTTCGCCTAATAGATTAGGTCATGTAATTCGTGACTTAACCCGCCTAACAGATTAAGTCATGTAATTCGTGACTTAATCCTTTTCCAGTCTAGTCATGTCAAGATGGTTAAGTATGTCATTTCAGTTCACGACTTAACCCACCTACGTGTCATGTCAAGTTGGCTAAGTGTTGTCGTTTTCAAGTTCATGACTTAGCCCTACAAATCGTGTTCAAGTTGGTTAAGTTGTCTTTTCATGTTCATGACTTAACCCTAATTGGCATTAATTGATTCGTTAATGCACCGAACCACTCACATTGGATCCTATTGTTCGTAGCCACTGGATTTGCCGGGCGGTTCCGGGCAGGTTTACGCTACGAACTCAACCCAACCTCGGGTTTCAAGCACGATTTGACCAACTACTCACATTGGATCCTATTGTTTGTAGCAACTGGATTTGCCGGGCGGTTCCGGGCAGGTTTACGCTACAAACTCAACCCAACCTCGAGTTGGCCACTTTCTTGTTTTCTAAAGTCATGCCCATGTTCTTATCAGATTTTGCTATTTCGACATCATGTTCATATGTCAACTTCGTGCCCAACTAAGGCATGTTTAAAGTCAAGTTATCGCATGTTCAGGTCAAGTTTTCGTGCCATATTTCATGTTCTACTTGTGCCAAATTTCACAGTTTATGCTTATAATTAATTCAAGTTTTGCCTATTCTACCCAATCGTATTCCCAACGTATATAAACGTACTTCGTTCACAAGCATAAACAATTCAAGAGATAAAGGGGAATAACACCAAACATGTGATAGGCATATGTGACAATTCCAACATCACTTGCATAATAAACAGGCTATAACATATCACATGGTTTCAATACTAGCATGATGATAACTTGGCATAGTAATGATTCCAACTTAATTTAACATGATGATTTCAACTTTACATCATAGGCATAATAATCATTGCGGGCATAATAATAATTTTATTACAAACATGAAACATTAAAGGCATAGTAATCCTAATAGGCATAGTGGATTCCAATTTAGCATTTTTAACACAATAATTCTCATAGACATAATGATTCCAATTTATCATAATGATTCTCATCTAACATTATAAACATAATGGTTCCAATTTAGCATTTTTAACATAATGATTCTCAACTAACATTATAGACATAATGATTCCAATTTAGCGTTTTTAACATAATGATTCTCAACTAACATTATAAACATAATGGTTCCAATTTAGCGTTTTTAACATAATGATTCTCAATTAACATTATAATTCCAACTTTTCATCATAACCTAGCAATACCCAATTTTTCTTTAATCATGATGGGTATATTAACATCACAGGCATAATTCCATCAATAGTCATAGCCATGGTTTAATTAGCATCATAGGCATGGTTTAATCAACATAGAGATTTCAATAAACATAGTGATTCCATGGACATGTATTAGTCCAACTTGCCAAACAATTAAGCCCAAGTGATTCATAACAACATCAAAATCATGACAAGTTTAACTTGCAACGTTGCCATAGCAATATCCCCAAATTATAATTCAAAGATAAACAATATAAACAATGGATTAACAATAGTTCCTAAATCCGGTTTCAATTCATGGCATGTCCATATTGTTTTAGCGTTTTTGCCTAAAAAGTAACATAGAACTTACAATATGAAGCAAATAATCCAAATAAAAAATCCCAAATCAAATAGTCCCAAATTCGTTGTCTAAAGCGTCATAGTTGTTGTAGCTTCTAGTTGTAGCCTTCAAGAATCGTCCTCCATCTTCTATAATTTTATTCTTTGTATTTTTAATTCAGGGCTCTAGGTTTAATGGCGGCGGCCTGAGGCTAAAATGAAATAGTATGATTTAGGCTAGGTCTTAGGTCCTTTTTATAACGTTTGCAAGTTGTTTTAGACCGTCGATGGAGCTTGATTCAATAATAACCATTCATTTGAAGGAGAGGCCAATCAGGAGCTGACACCTACCCCTAGTGACAAGGTAAGGCTCAGAAAATCGACCAAACACAGACCAGGCTAGCCAAGACCTGACCAGCCAGCCTGTTCTGACCTGGGCGCACTTGGCAGGTGCGCCAGGCTAAAAATGCACTGGCGCACTTCCCAAGTGCGCCAGTTCATTTTTGTTCTGGCGCACTTCCCAAGTGCGCCAGTGCATTCTGACCCGTTTTCTGGTTTTTCGCCCAACTTCGTCCGTCCATATCTTCTTCATACGATATCCGTTTTACGCAAACTCGGACTCTATATCAAGCAGAATTCCGAGACAAACGCAATGGTGTATCCCGTTTCCCTTAATTCTTTGAATTGAAATTAGTTATACTTTAATTTGTGAATCTCATTGTTATAGAATACACGGGGTGTTACAGGATTCAAAATAATTAAACCGGATTTTAGTGAAACAAGAAATATTTGAATCTGTTTGAAAATATCTTTCCAACAAATATGAAAAATCCAAATTTCATAGCGGGAATAAAAAGTTATGCGCAGTTGAAAATTCAGGATAGTCACCATGGAAATATAGCCCTTAAAAGTGGAGATTTTGCAAACCATCTCCGTTTTCGACGAGACCACTTTTGTTGGATCCGTAATGTCAAATTATCGCTAGATTCCAATTTTCATAATTTTTGGAATCAATACGTGAGCGTGGCGGATTTAAACATGTTTGGTAATTTCAGTTTGAATTTAATTGACTGGAAAATGCCCGTTTTTCAAAAGGTCTCCAAATTTGACGAAATTGGTTTTGTTAAGACCGTATCGTCAAAACATAGCCAGATTTATTTTTCTGGAATATTTGGAGCTAGTATGTAGCCCCGCTGAATTAAAATGTGCGTTTGAATTTAAAATATAACAATTTATATTTTAATTTTAATGAAAACTGATCGTAACAGCCGAATTGGGTTACAAAATATATCCCATTGTGTTCGGAATGGGGTAATTAGCTAGGGGCGATAGTCGCTAGGTCCGATTCGGAGTTCAAAAGAAAAGGTTACTTTTTGAAAATATATTAATTAAATTAATATATATTTATATAAACGTTGACCTCCCTCTCTCTTCACTTTATTTTCCCGTCAGATTTAAAAAGAGAAAAAAATAACAAAATTGACGATCGATGCTCCCCCTGGCCACCACACCACCGCGCCTCCGCCTCCGCCTTCCCCACGACCGCGTCAGCCTCCCTCCTCGCTCCTCCCTACTATCGAACCCCCAAGCCCCAATTTCCGCGACCCTAAGCCCAAATAACCAAAAACCGACGCCCTGGCCAACCACCAACCATCCGTTACCACCATGCACCATCCACCACTTCCCCGACCACCCACGCCCTCCACCGACCACCACCGGCAGCCATGGACCCACTTCCTTCCAAAAGGCGCGATTTCTAATTGTTCAAGATCTGAAAACTCCTGTTCTTCGTCGCAAACCACCACTGAGGCCACCACCACTTAGCCGTCATCACCCCGCTCCGTCAGCGCCGAAGGTGAGCGTTTATTTACATTTTTAGTTATCTGGAAAATTAAAAATGATATTTTTTTAATTATAAATATCATGTATAAAAATATGATTTTTATTTATATGGTAACATAATAAAAATATGATCTTTATAAATGAAATCGTTTTAAAAATATGATTTCTATCCATGTGAAGTAATGATAAGAATATGATTTTTATCTATGAATCGAGGCGATAAAGATTTGATTTTAACACGATAAAAATATGATTTTTATGTTCATGTAGTGATATAAAAATGCGATCTTTATATGTTTATCCTTAGAATAAAAATGTGATTTTTATCTACCTAGCGTTGACATAAAAATGAGATCTTTACATATACAGTAGTGGATTAAAATATAATTCTTAAATAATATAAACATCATATTAAAAATGTGATCATTAATATGAACAGCGTAGAAAAGACTGCGTTGGAATTTCAGGCAAATCCAAACGGTTCAGAAATTCAGAAATAAAACTGGAGGAGAGAAATCCAAAGGTGAGAACTTCTCACTAAAATTATTTATGTACAGTTATTTATTTTATAATTGCATATATGAACTGCTCCCCATCGTCCATAGATCATGGACGACTTGTTTGGTTGTATTGTGTTGTGGAATTTGATTGTGATTGTGATGTGAAATGGACTGTATAAAATATTCATGTGTTGAATAAAATATTTTATCATCAAAAATATAATTTTTAACAAGTATATGAATGAAAATAAATATTCATTTTTAAATCGGATGATTTGTTTATGTACACCTATTTGACTGATATTGATTTGGACGATATATTTTACACATCATCCAACTGCACAAATAAAACCTGTGTTTGTTGACTGAAACCCCACACGGGTGTTGGGATGATGTTTGACGTACACTAATCCCAATTTTTTAGTTGTATGTCAATCGATTGGTTGACAGACTGTTGTAAACGTTAAATATTTATATTTAATGCTTATGCAGTGTAGAATGCACTATGGATGATGGTTGATTATTTATCATTGTTGTTCTATACATGTGTTGTATGAAATCCATATAAATAAAATTATATAGTAATTGATTGTGTCTGATTCAAATTCAAAAAGAATGAATATTTTAAAATAACAAATATTTTAAAATAATGAATATTTTAAAATAATATTCAATAAAGGATCAAAAACTGATTTTGATGTCCGATTTGGATTGGACACGAATATATTTAAATATGTAAAGCTGTGTTGATTAGATTAACGTCATTTTGACGTGAACGATATTTATATCGATTTTATTCATTTTCATAATGAATATCGAAAAGGAAGTGATTTCAAAATCAAATGTTTTCAAAATATTATTATTTATACATTAATGATATGGAATATTCAATTTTGATTTGAAATTGAATATGAAGTTGAAATCGTTTTGAAAACGAATTTAAAATTATTAATAAAATATGTTTTAAATGGAAATCGATGAAATATATATATATATATAATACATATATTATATATTTAATGGTCTGAATAGAATGGCCGCGCCGCGGCAGTTCGCGAATTTCGACCATTGACTTCGAATGGACATTACGGGAGATCCGACCATCGGATTCTCCTAAAACCAGAACCGTTGGGTTCGTATCGAAAAGAGCTTTCTAAGAATACAAGAAATTTGAAATCTAATGGCTGGATTTAGAATTATGTCCAAATCAAATTTGGAAAAGGTCGTTGTAAGTGCAGTTCGATGGCCGTTTATGGAAATCGACTATACGGGCCTTGATAAAATTATTAAAAATATCAATAATTTGTGTAATATCATAATAAATGATTTGGAAAGAATTGGAATAAAAAATTCCATATTTAGAATGATAAAAATATATTTTTATCGAAATGAACTAGTTATGAACTAGATTTATAATCCAATATTTTTTAAATAAATAAATTGAATTTGAAATGGTTTTAAAAATAATCAAGATTTCCAATATATGAATTGGAATGGATTTGAATCGAAATTATCTTTGGAATATTTCGATGTTGGATTTCGTGATTATACAAATATTGTTATGGAAATTTGAAAGAGATATTTATATCGATATTTCCATTACGATATTTATTGGTTATAGAATTTGATATTGAATATAAGCTGATATATTTTCTATTCAGAGCCTTGTACTTAATATCAAATGGGATTTTGGGTTTGTCGTGAACGGTTTCTTGAATAACACCATTCTTAAAGCCAGTTGAGGAAAGAATAAATCTTTTTATTAAGATTTAGTGAAATTTCCGATTAATTAATATTTAATCGGAATGGAATAAAAGAATTGGATTTTGAGTTTGTCGTGAACGGTATCTTCGGTAACACTGTTCTTGGACCCCGTGTGAAGAGAATAAATCTTTTAATTAAGATTGTTAGAGTTTCCAATTATATTTAATAATTGGAATAAAATGGAATGTGAATTAGGTTTATCGTGAACTGTGTTTTTAACGACATTCGTTCTTTAACCCGATTTACAGTGAAATGTGATTTGGAATTTATAAATCTTTTGTTAAGATATAAAGGAGATTTTCCAAAGTAAACTTTTCCAATTTGACATATTAAATTGGAATTGAATGGAATTCGATTTAGTAATAATCGAAGTGAGCTTCTGTAGAGGAAGATTGTTAATATATATGGAATTTAAAAGGCTTTGCCGTTATTTCATTTATATTATCTGTTGGATATGGAAGTTTATATCGATTATATATATTGGTCTATTTTCCATGAAGATTCCATTGTTAATGGAATGAGATTTTGGGTTTATTGTGAGCTGTGTTTTAAATGACATTAGTTCTTTAACCTAGTTAAAGATAAGATTAATTTCTTAACTTTGAATAATCATTAAGTAATGATTTTTGGAGATTAAAACGGAATTAGAGTTTTAATAAATCTTTAATTAGATTGAAGTATGAATGGGATAATTTAAATTATCAATTTCCGGAAATGATCGAGATGGGAGTACCACTAGCTTTACTCTAGGTGATAGCCAAATCTTTAATTAAATTTGAACGTAAAATGGTAAATAATTTTACTGATAACACCGTGGTGTTAGGTATGGAGTATTACCAGTTTTGCTCCATGGGATGAATAGGTTGGGATTGGGAAATATAATAAGGTTCGCTAATCCCGACTAGTTTGGATAAACCATAATTTGGTTTGAATTGATATCCAAAAGAAGATTAAAGAATAAATTTAAAGAATTTATCTTTGATAAAATTAATGGGAACCTTTCCCAAAGTATAGGAATATTTGAATAAAGGAATATTCTGGATTGGAATGAGGCATATGTTGTGTTTTTATAGCACTCGTCTATTATATACGCGATTTATTCAGAAAGACCAAGTTTATCCCATTCTTAATAACTATTCGATGATATGTCGAGGATGAAGACGGCAGTTGAAGACTGGAGGTTTTCACATTATTTGGATGATTACCGATGTCTTGATTGGGCTGTACACACAATACGAGGTAATAAGTGGTGATCGTCCAGACGTACTTGGAGATCGACCGGATATGCGAGGACCTCTCTCCTGTATTGGGCATATGGGACGAGGAAAAAGGTGCCTTCGGTTTCGTTCAGACCCAGAACGAACTTGTAAATGGATGTGTGTCTGACATTGGATTTCATTCTGTGTGATTGATAGACATCAGTTGCATGGTGTGAATTGCCTGTGTGGCATGCTGAGATGCAAACGATCAAGGCTTCTATTGAAAAGCAGAGTCTTGTGGTTGATGATCAAAGCACGACTTTAATATAGCATAGCTTTGTGTATAGCGTTAATTCGTGAGCCTCATACCCCAGTGTGAACCAGAAACGGGAGAGGACCTTAGGGAGGACATGCGTTTCTTTCTAGCTAGGAGTGGTGTTAGGGTTTTTCAAGCCCTGACGTTTTACTTATGTGGATGATGGATAGCGAGGTCCCTCGGTTATATCGGTCACTATGGTGCCGATGGATGGTTTTGGTCAATATATGACCAGTTTACGCCCCATAGGGCAGGGAAACATATTGTTCAGGCATTTTAATCCACTCCCTATGGACCGACCCTGACGTTCCAAGGTGCAGTTGTGGCTGTTCCTGAGACATGGGCTAGATTGTCTAGAAGCGGTAGACGATCCCTTTCCTTGGTTCACAGACAAAAATCCAACTTCCAATATGTAACATTCCGGTTTTGATTGTAGAGCCTAGTATTGGCGACATAATAGCATGGGATACTATGCCGTCTATGACTGATACATTTATATTTGAAGTTGTTTTCATACACTTTACACTATAATAGTATCAAAATGATTTGTTTTAAACGTACCAAGCATGTTTGGCTATTATAAGGTAAAACTCTATCCTCCGACTTGTGTTGCATTGTGTGATGGGACCTGTGTCTTATAATAGCTTCATTTTTCCAAAAAGCATTGTGTTGCTTGTTTTATGCACTGGTATTCTTGATAGGAAACCCGTTCCGTGTTATACGGCGTGGTCCCTAGATTTACTTTATTTTTTAAAGTAAATATGTAATTACTGTTTTAGTTCTCACACCAGTCACATGACTGACCTGGAGTTTATTATTTTAACCTGAACTCTGGGAGCCCCCATTTTCCACACGGGCAGCTAGTAGTTGGATTTTGCAGATTTATATTCACGGGATCCTGGTTTACAGCTGGAATGATATTCGGAAAGCTCTGTATCCGTGTATCTCTTTCAGTTGTGTTTTGTATTATTTTCCGCTGCATTGTAATTTGTAAACCTCTATTATTTATCAAATGTATATTATTTGTTCATATTAAATTGTTGTAATAAGCAAGGAAATGTTCTTCTGTTTGCATTCCGATGTGTCGTGTTCTCAGACAATCCGTTCTTTCTCTTCCCTTCGGAGACCGGGGAAGTTCGGGTCGCTTCATTTGGTATCAGAGCTTTGGATTATAGAGCTCGAGAACAAGACACATTAGAACCGAACGAAAGAATTCATCAGAGATTGGATTAGTAATATCCAATGAGAATGACTCGTTAGAGATGGGATTAGTAGCATCCTAGAACAAGTGTGAAGGGTGTAATTTTTAAAATAAAAATGAAAACCAATTTCATTTTGAAAATTTAAATCTTATTATACGCATTTGATTATTTATTTTAGATTGAATTTGGACAATCAAGTATATGGAGATTTTGCATATACGTCTGATCCACGTGTATACGAAGCCTCAATATACTAGATAGATATAGAATCACACTCTAGTCGCCCGGGGATGATTCTGATGATGTGGCCACATCATCAATATTTATGCTCGAGTTTCAAAGATGGGATATCTATATATTTCGAATTGACTGGTTTGAGAACCAAAACTAGATAGGGTTATTGTTGTGATTTGCCATCAAAAACATGTTTTTGAGTATATATATCAAAGTAATGAATTTGAAAATTTAATTAATCAATCGATAGATGGTTAAGTTGTATGATTATTTGGTCAACTTATTAAAATATTGGAATGATCAAACCAATAAAAGAATGGTAAATTTAGCCAAATCAAATTAAATATTGAACTGAATTGAAAATTGATTGAAAATGCATATATGTACATATATATGTGTGTAAACGGGTTATGGATAAACTGCTAAGGAGAGGAATAAAATTGTATGCCCGACAAATAGATACGTGTTTACTAGTTTTCTTTTTCTTTTAAAGGTTTATAAGCCGAAGGCTGGCCGCTTGGCAATTTTCTTTTTTCTTTTAAAGATTTATGAGCCTAAGGCTGGCCGCTTGGCATTTTCTTTTTTTCTGTGGATGGGTGAGGGGCCTGTGGGGCTAGTTGAGGTATTAAATGTCTCCCCGTACAAAGGAGGTTATGGGAATTTTTTTCAAAAATTTAGGCTGTTAGCCAAATTTTTGAAGAATTGGAAACTTCTTAGAAACGGAAAAGTTGAAGAATGAAAGCTTGAATGAAAGTTGAGTTGGTTTGTAAAATAACTTTCAGCTCCATTCCTTTTCGAGGACGAAAATATTTTAAGTGGAGGAGATTGTAACAACCTGGATTTTCAGAACCAATTTAAAATTTTTATTTTGACAATTTTAATGAATTTTGAATATTTAAAATGATTTATTTTAAATAATTATGACTAGAAATTTATTTTGAATAAAATTAGAATGTATAAATTTATTTAAATCGAAGTTAGAATATAAGTATTCATTTTAAATATAAAACGAATTGAAAATGGCGCGGTAGTTTGAAAATTCGATTTCAATTTTCAAATGAATGTACAGGATTCAAAATAAACCAGATTTTAGTGAAACCAGAAATATTTGAATCTATTTGAAAATATTTTTACAACGAATCTAAAAAATCCAAATTTCATAGTGGGTAGAAAAAGTTATGCCCAGTTGAAAATTCAGGATAGTCGCTATGGAAATATAGCCCGCAAAAGTGGAGATTTTGCAAACGACCTCCGTTTTCGATTAGAGCACTTTTGTTGGATCCGGAATGTCAAATTATCACTAGATTCCAATTTTCATAATTTTTTGAATCAATATGTGAGCATGGTGGATTCAAACGTGTTTGGTAATTTCAGTTTGAATTTAATCGACTGGAAAATGACCGTTTTTCGCACGGTCTCCAAATTCGATGAAATTAGTTTTGTTAAGACCATATCGTCAAAATATAGCCATATTTATTTTTCTGGAATTTTTGGAGTCAGTTTGTGGCCCCGGTAAATTAAAATGTGCATATGAATTTATAATATAATGATTTATATTTTAATTTTTATGAAAACTGATCGTAACAGCCGAATTGGGTTACGAAACATATCCCATTGTGTTCGAAATGAGGGTAATTAGCTAGGGGCGACAGTCGCTGGGTCCGATTCGGAGTTCAAAACAAAAGGTTACATTTTGAAAATAAATTAATTAAATTAATGCATATTTATATAAATGTTGACCTCTCTCTCTCTCTTCACTCTCCTTTCCCGTCAGATTTAAAAAGAGAAAAAAACAAATAAATCGACGATCGACGCTCCTTTGGCCACCGCGGCCTCCGCCTCCTTCCCCATGACTGCGTCAGCCTCCCTCCTCGCTCCTCCCTCCTATCGAACCCCCAAGCCTCGATTTTCGCAAACACTAAGCCCAAATACCCAGAAACCAACGCCCTGGCCCACCATCCGCCTCCACTCGCGCACCACCTACCACTTCCCCGACCACCCACGCCCTCCACCGACCACCACCGACAACCATGGACCCCCTTCCTTCCAAAAAGGCACGATTTTTAATTGTTCAAGATCTGAAAACCCCCGTTCTTCGTCGAAAACCACCACTTGAGGCCACCACCACTTGGCCACCACCACCCCGCTCCTTCAGCGCCGAAGGTGAACGTTTATTTACATTTTTAGTTATCTGGATAATTAAAAATGAGATTTTTTTAATAATAAATATCATGCATAAAAATATGATTTTTATTTATATGGTAACATAATAAAAATATGATCTTTATAGAAATGAAATCATTTTAAAAATATGATTTCTATCCATGTGAAGTAACAATAAGAATACGATTTTTATCTATGAATAGAGGCAATAAAGATTTGATTTTTAACACGATAAAAATATGATTTTTTATGTTCATGTAGCGATATAAAAATGCGATCTTTATATGTTTATCCTTGGAATAAAAATGTGATTTTTATCTACCTAGCGTTGACATAAAAATGAGATCTTTACATATACAGTATTGGATTAAAAATATGATTTTTAAATAATATAAACATCATAATAAAAATGTGATCTTTAATATGAACAGCGTAGAAAAGACTGCGCTGGAATTTCGGGCAAATCCAAACGGTTCAGTAATTCAGAAATAGAACTAGAGGAGTGAAACCCAAAGGTGAGAACTTCTCACTAAAATTATTTATGTATAGTTATTTATTTTATAACTGCATATATGAACTGCTCCCCGTTATGCACAGACAATGGACGACTTGTTTGATTGTATTGTGTTGTGGAATTTGACTGTGATTGTGATGTGAAATGAACTGTATAAAATATTCATGTGTTGAATAAAATATTTTATCGTTAAAAATATAATTTTTAACGAGTATATGAATGAAAATAAATATTCATTTATAAATCGGACGATTTGTTTATGTATACCCATTTGACTGATATTGATTAGGATGATATATTTTACACATCACCCAACTGCACAAATAAAATGTATGTTTGTTGATTGAAACCCTACACGGGTATTGGGATGATATTTGACGTACATTAATTCTAATTGTTTAGTTATATGTCAATCGATTGATTGACAGACTGATTTAAGCGTTAAATATTTATATTTAATTCTTATGCAGTGTAGAATGCACACTAGATGATGGTTGATTGTTTATCATTGTTATTCTATATATATGTTGTATGAAATCCATATAAATAACATTATATGTTAATTGACTATGTCTGATTCCAGTTCAGAAACAATGAATATTTTAAAATAACGAATATTTTAAAATAATGAATATTTTAAAATAATATTCAGTAAAAGATCAAAATCTGATTTGGATATCCGATTTGGGATGGGCATGAATATATTTAAATATATAAAGCCGTGTTGATTAGATTAACGCCATTTTGGCGTGAACAATATTTATATCGATTTTATTCATTTTTATAATCAATATCGAAAAGGAAGTGATTTCAAAATCTAATGTTTTGAAACTATTATCATTTATATATTAATGATATGGAATATTCAATTTTGATTTGAAATTGAATATGAAGTTGAAATCGTTTTGAAAACGAATTTAAAACGATTTATAAAATATGTTTTAAATGGAAATCAACAAAATATATAATATATATATTAATGGCCTGAATAGAACGGCCGCGCCGCGGTAGTTCGCGAATTTCGACCATTGACTTTGAATGGACATTACGGGAGATCTGACCATCAGATTCCCCTAAAACCGAAACCGTTGGGTTCGTATCGAAAAGAGCTCTCTAACGAATACAAGAAATTTGAAATCTAATGGTTGGATTTGGAATTATGTCCAAATCAAATTTGGAAAAGGTCATTGTAAATGCAGTTCGATGGCCGTTTATGGAAATCGACTATACGGGCCTTAATAAAATTATTAAAAATATCAATAATTTGTGTAAATTTATAATAAATGATTTGAAAAGAATTGGGATGAAAAATTCCATTTTTGGAAAGATAAAAATATGTTTTTATCGAAATGAACTAGTTATGAACTAGATTTATAATCCAATATTTTTTAAATAAATAAATTGGATTTGAAATGGTTTTAAAAATAACTAGGATTTCCAATATATGAATTGGAATGGATTTAAATAGAAATTATCTTCGGAATATTTCGATGTCGGATTTCGTGATTATACAGATATTGTTATGGAAATTTAAAAGATATATTTATATCGATATTTCCAATACTATATTTGTTTGTTGTAGAATTTGATATTGAATATAAGCCGATATATTTTCTATTCAGTGCCTTGTATTTAATATCAAATGAGATTTTTGGTTTGTCGTGAAAGGTGTTTTGAATAACACCGTTCTTAAACCCAGTTGAGGAAAGAATAAATCTTTTTATTAAGATTTAGTGAAATTTCCAATTAATTAATATTTAATCGGAATGGAATAAAAGAATTGGATTTTGGTTTTGTCATGAACTGTGTCTTCAGTAACACTGTTCTTGAACCCCGTGTGAAGAGAATAAATTTTTTAATTAAGATTGTTAGAGTTTCCAATTATTTTTAATAATTGGAATATAATGGAATGTGAATTGGGTTTATCGTGAATTGTTTTTTTAACGACATTTGTTCTTTAACCCGATTTATAGTGAAATGTGATTTGGAATTTATAAATCTTTTGTTAAGATATAAAGGAGATTTTCCAAAGTAAAGTTTTCCAATTTGACATATTAAATTGGAATTCGATTTAGTAATAATCGAAGTGAGCTTCTGTAGAGGAGGACTGTTAATATATATGGAATTTAAAAGGCTTTGCCGTTATTTCATTTATATTATCGGTTGGATATGGAAGTTTATATCGATTATATATATTGGTCTATTTTCCGTGAAGATTCCATTGTTAATGGAATGAGATTTTGGGTTTATCGTGAGCTGTGTTTTAAATGACATTCGTTCTTTGACCCAATTAATGATAAGATTAATTTCTTAACTTTGAATAATCATTAAGTAATGATTTTCGGAGATTAAAACGGAATTAGAGTTTTAATGAATCTTTAATTAGATTGAAATATGAATGAGATAATTTAAATTATCAAATTCGGGAAATGATCGAGAAGGGAGTACCACCAAATCTACTCCAGGTGATAGTCAAATCTTTAATTAGATTTGAACATGAAATGTTAAATAATTTTACCAATAACACCGTGGTGTTAGATATGGAGTATTACCAGTTTTGCTCCATGGGATGAATATGTTGAGATTGGGAAATATAATAAGGTTCGCTAATCCTGACTAGTTTGGATAAACCATAATTTGGTTTGAATTGATATCCAAAGGAAGATTAAAGAATAAATTTAAAGAATTTATCTTTGATAAAATTAATGGGAACCTTTCCCAAAGTATAGGAATATTTGAATAAAGGAATATTCTGGATTGGAATGAGGCGTATGTTGTGTTTTTATAGCACTCGTCTATTATATACGCGAGTTATTCAGAAAGACCAAGTTTATCCCATTCTGAATAAATGATTCGACGATATGTCGAGGATGAAGACGGTGGTTGAAGACCGGAGGTCTTCACATCGTTTGGATGATTACCGATGGCTTGATTTGGTTGTACACCCAAGACGAGGTAATAAGTGGTGATCGTCCAGACATACTAGGAGATCGACCGGATATGCGAGGACCTCTCTCTTGTATTGGACATATGGGACGAGGAATAAGGTGCCTTCGGTTTCGTTTAGACCCAGAATGAACTTGTAAATGGATGTGTGTCTGACATTGGATTTCATTCTGTGTGATTGATAGACATCAGTTGCATGGCGTGAATTGCCTGTGTGGCATGCTGAGATGCAAATGATCAAGGCTTCTATTGAAAAGCAGGGTCTTGTGGTTGATGATCAAAGCACGACTTTAATATAGCATATCTTTGTGTATAACGTTAATTCGCGAGCCTCAAACCCCGGTGTGAACCAGAAACGGGAGAGGACCTTAGTTATATTGGTCACTGGGGTGCCGATGGACGGTTTGGTCGATATATGACCAGTTTACGCCCTATAGGGCGGGGAAACATATTGTTCAGGCATTTTAATCCACTCCGTGTGGACAGGCCCTGACGATCTAAGGTACAGTTATGGTTGTTCCTGAGACATGGGCTAGATTGTCTCGAAGCGGTAGGGATGATCCCTTGCCTTGGTTCACAGACAGAAATCAACTTCCAATACGTGACATTTTGGTTTTGATTGTAGAGCCTAGTATTGGCGACATAGTAGCATGGAATACTATGCCGCCTATGATTGATACATTTATATTTGAAGTTGTTTTCATACACTTTACACTATAATAGTATCAAAATGATTTGTTTTAAATGTACCAAGCATGTTTGGCTATTATAAGGTAAAACTCTATCCTCCGGCTTGCGTTGCATTGTGTGATGTGACCTGAGTCTTATAATAGCTTCATTTTTCCAAAAAAGCATTGTGTTATTTGTTTTATGCACTGGTATTCTTGGGAGGAAACCCATTCCATGTTATACACCGTGGTCCCTTGATTTACTTTATTTTTTAAAAGTAAAGATGTAATAACTATTTTAGTTCTCACACTAGTCACATGACTGACCTGGAGTTTATTGTTTTAACCTAAACTCTGGCTATTTTCCACACAGGCAACTAGTAGTTGGATTTTGCAGATTTATATTCACAGGATCCTGGTTTACAGCTGGAACGATTTTCAGAAAGCTCTGTATGCGTGTATCCCTTTCAGTTGTGTTTTGTATTATTTTCTGCTGCATTGTAATTTGTAAACCTCTGTTATTTATCAAATGTACATTATTTGTTCATACTCTGTATATTCTTGTACTCCGATGTAAATTGTTGTAATAAGCAAGGAAATGTTCTTTTGTTTGCGTTCTGATGTGTCGTGTTCTTAGACAATCCATTCTTTTTCTTCTCTTCGGAGACTGGGGAAGTTCGGGTCGCTTCAATTGTAAGGTAAAACTCTATCCTCCGGTTTGCGTTGCATTATGTGATGGGACTTGAGTCTTATAATGGTTTCATTTTTCTAAAAAGCATTGTGTTGTTTAATGATTTACTTTATTTATGCACTGATAATCCAATGGAGTAAACCCGTTTCGCGTTAGCGGCATGGTCCTGTGATTAGCCTTATTGTCAGATAAGTTAAGTAAGATTTCTCATACCAGTCCCATGACTGACTCGTAGTTTGTTTCACTTTGCAAACTCGGGTGCCCATATTTTCCATATGGGCAGTCGAGTAGCTTATTTTGCAGATATATTGAGCAGGATTCTAGATTAAAGCTTAGAGCTATGTCTAGAGCATTGATAGTCTTCTGCTGCATTGTATTGAGTTTATTGTAAATTATCTTCCGCTGTTGTATTATTATATTCGATGTACTCTGATATTCTGTACTCTGACGTAACATTATTATAATGTTTATGAAAGTCTTCTGTTATTTGTTCTGATGTGTTGTATGCCCAAAGTTAGCATATGCGGTTTTTGAATGGTCTTGGTCGATTTTGCGATCGATTAGGTCCAGGTGAAATCCGTGTCGTTACAGAATTGGTGTTGTCCGTTTGTTGAGTAGATTTGTCTGGATATGGACACATTCACTTTATACGACCTGATTTGTTGTAGTTAAAAGATCGTCCATCATTTAATTTTTCTTAATTATAATATTTCCTTCTATACTTTAGAAATCTTCTAAAATGATTTGTCATGAGTGCTATTTCTTCATCATCTTCACTACTTGACTCATAATCATTTGTTGTTGCTTTCAGTGCAATAGATTTCTTTTCAGTCGATATGTTTTCTATTTTTTCTGCAATTGAACTTCATATGACATCAAATTTCCAATTAACTCTTTAATCTTCATCTCATTGACATCATTGGCTTCTTCTATAGCCAAAGTCTTCTGATCCCATTCTTGAGTTAATGAATTTAATATTTTTCTAACTTGATTTGCTTCTAAATAAGTTTTTCCAAGTGCAATTAGTGAATGCACTATCTCTTGAAATCTGCAATACATATCTGAAATAGAATCATTATTGTTCATTTTGAATAATTCAAACTGATTAACTAGCATGCCTTTCTTAGTATGTTTAACTTTACTAGTTCCTTACTTGTAAAGTTCACCAGATTTCATAAGCAATCTTACATACTAATACTCTATTAAACTCATTTCTATCTAATGAACATAATAACATATTCATGGCTTTAGAATTTCTCTATGCAATAGCCTTTTGTTCATTTGTCCATTGTGCAAATGCATTTGTGGGTTCAACATATTCATTTTGTGCACTATTCCATGTGTCTAATCCTACAGACTGTAAATAAATTTTCATTCTATATGCCCAATATGAATAATTACTACCATTAAACAGTGGTGGTCTAACAATGGATTGACCCTCTATAAAATAACTATTATTTCAACCAGTGTTGGTTGCCATTATCACTATTTTCAAAAATCAGATTATGAACTTTTTGAAAGACCTTGCTCTGATACCAATTGTTAGGGATTGCAGAATGGATCGTTAAGGAAAGCAAACACTAGAGGGGGGTGAATAGTGTTTGTAAGAATTTAAACAAAATCTAAAACTAATATGAACTACGGGATAAATCAAACACCATAAACAAAATCATAGACACAGATTCAAACACAAATAAGATAAACAGAAATAAAAATGCAGAAATGGAAAGAACACACCAGATTTTATATTGGTTCGGGTTACTCCTACGTCCAATCCCGCACAACACTGGATTGCGCAGAGTTTTAATACTCTTTCAATAGTCAATTACACCCACCCTGATTTCATGGCTCATAAGGAGACACCGATTCCTACTTTCTTGATTTCACGGCTCACAAGAACACACCAACTCCTATTTTCGTGATTTCACGGCTCACAAGAACACACTGACTCCTATTTCCTTGATTTCACGGCCCACAAGGACACACCGACTCCTCTTTGACTCACAACAAGGTTTATTCAACCCAACCAATTACAAAACAGCCTCATAACTCTTCAATAGCACTTGATTCAGAGAGTAGAGACTAGAGAGTGTAGACAGAAGAAGTTTTGATATTGAATTCGGCAGAGTATAAGTGTAAAAACCATAAAAATGGTTAAGAATAATGGTGGAGTAAAAGAGGATGAAGTTAGAGAGGAAGATATGCTAAAAAATTCGGTTTTAACCTCTTTTTATAGAGTATGAAGGGTTGCAACTGTTCTGAAGCATTTCAAATAGTGAAAGGACACTTCCCTTCAAAATTAGAAAAACTAGCAGTTATATGTCGACATACACTTTTTGCTATGTCGACATACTCATGTGTCTTTTTCATTTTCAAAACATTTTTCAAAAATTTTGATATTTCTAGTGTTGTAAATTAATATTATATGATAGAAAATCATATCAAAACATACTTGTAAACTAAATAAATATATTTATATAATTATAAGGTTTTAAACTACATAAAGTATAAAAAAATTAACTTTGAAAAACAAAGAAGAATAAGAATAGAAATAATAGAAAAACAAAATAGAGAGGATTGAGGATAAATAGAAAAACAAAATAGGGAGGATTAAGGATAGAATTGAAAATCAAAATTTGAAAATTACAATTTGAACCTGGAGTGCTATTTAAAGTCTTACAAAATCTAGACTCTATAAATATATTGATCTTGAACTCTTGAAATCTTGATTACTCATGAGTCTTGAAATTTCTCTGATCTTTGAATCTCTATCATCTTTATAACTGTATAGTCTTTAGTAATATTTCCTGTATATAATTCCTGCACATATATATATATATATATATATATATATATATATATATATATTCTGTATAAAAAGTGTTAGCATATATTTTATAATCGATGATAATTAAAATAAGGTTGTTGTCATCAAAACTCCATTCTCCAACAGTTAAACCCACAAAAGTTTTCTTGTGGAGTTCAATCTGGAAAATTCCTAGGATATGTGGTAAGTGAGCAACGGATTGAAGCTAGTCCTGGCCAAATCCAGGCCATAAAATACATGGAAGAAACGAAAACGAGCAAAGGAGACATGAGCTTGAACGGAAAAGTAGCAGCCCTTAGTAGGTTCTTTTTCAATGCCACTGACAAATGCGTTCATTTTTTCGATGTTATAAAGAAAAAGAATAACTTCGAAGGGAACGAAGAATGTAGAAAGGCCTTCCAAGAATTGAAAGTCTATATGGGAACGCCTCCGATTCTATCCAGCCCCGAGAAAGGAGAAGATCTATACCTATATATGGCCATTTTAGAATACGTGGTAAGCTCGGTCCTTATAAGAGAAAGTAATGGAAATCAGCACCCAATTTACTACATTAGCAGAAGGCTAAAAGACGTAGAAACCCGATACCCTGTAATGGAAAAACTAGCATATTGCCTAGTACTTACCGCACGAAAGCTCAAAGTATACTTCCAAACTCACCCTGTTAAGGTTTTAAGTAGCTTTCCACTTAAGTAGGTGTTCAGTAAGCCAGATACCTCAGGAAGGTTAGTCAAACGGGGAACTGAACTTAGCCAATATGAGATTGAGTTTCATCCTTGAGCGGTATTTAAGGGACAAGCTCTTGCAGACTTTGTGAACGAGTGCACAAGCTTCATTACAGAACAATCAGCTAAAGAAAATGACTTAAAGGCCAAGTGGCAACTTTTTGTAGATGGAGCCTCAAACGAATAGGGAGCAGGGGAAGGTTATGTTATAATTACTCCTAATGGACACCGCTTGCACTACGCCATAAAGTTAGGATTCCCAGCAACTAACAACATAGCCGAATATGAGTCAATGATGGCTGGTTTGTATTTGGCACTACAGTTGAAGATACCTCGAATAAAAATCTTTAGTGATTCGCAGCTAATGGTAAACCAAATAAAGAAAACCTATCAACCAATGTTGCACGACTAACCCTATATGTGAAAAGGATATTGATGATGCTTTCCCAATTTTAGGATTTTTCAATTCATCAAATACCGCGAGGAGAGAATACCCAAGCGGATTCACTAGCTAAATTAGCCAGTTCCTGAGGGACCCCCGAAATTCGAGTGATTCCCATGGGTTATCAAGAAAGTCCTAGTATTGAGCATGAAGAATCAGAAACAGGAAAAGAATTATTAGTCCTAACTAGATCCCAAGACTTGAAAAGGGGAGATGAAATGGACAAAGAGGAAAACTCTGATTTAGGACTTCCTTTAACAAAGACGAATTGCCATCATAAAAATACTTGGATGACTCCCATGGTAGATTACCTCCTAAGCGGAACTTTACCCCTTAGTAAGCAAGATGCAAGAAAGATAAAACTCCAAGCTCCTACATTTGTGATTATGGATAATATACTCTATAAAAAAGGACATTCGCTTCCTTACACAAGATGTGCAAGCTTCAAAAATGGACTTAACCTGTTAAAAAAGGCTCACGAAGGATTGTGTGGAGACCATTCTAGTGGAATTAAGCTAGCCAAAAGGGTCATGCGACAAGGCTATTATTGGCCACATATGGTTAATCAAGCAATTGAATATGTCAAAAAGCGTGAAAAATGGCAAAGGTACTCTAAGGTACCCCGGCTTCCCCCTAGCGAGCTAACCGGTATCTCAAGCACCTGGCCATTTGATGTGTGGGGGATAGATCTAATCGGACCCTTACCGATCTCCAAAAGTGGAGCCAAGTATGTCGTAGTAGCCATTGATTACTTCACCAAATGGGTGGAAGTAGAACCCCTTCCAACAATCACGTCTAAATAGGTGTTAGGATTCATAATAAATAATATTGTTACCTACTTTGGAATCCCTTACAAGATCATATCAGATAGTGGAACACAATTCAAGAGCGAAGAATTCATCTAGTTTTGTGAGAAAATAGAATTATCAAAAGCTTTTCCTCAATAGCCCATCCAAGGACTAACGGAGCTGTCAAAGCTACCAACAAAACCATAAAGACAATTCTTAAAAAGCGCCTAAACCAAACCAAAGAAAATTGGGCCGAAGAGTTACCCTTAGTTCTTTTGGCATATAGAACTTCTTCCAAAAACGCATCGAGACACACCCGTTTTTCCTTAACATATGGATGCGAAGCCATGCTTCCGGTTAAGGTTGAAATCCCATCGCATAAAAGGATAGCTTATGCATTTAATCCCAATCAGGAGTTAAGAAAGGAATCCTTAGACCTAATACAGGGATTGAGAGATGAGGCTGTAATTAGAATAGCTGAATATCAAAGTAGAATCACAAAATACTACAACACAAAAGTTAAGACTAGAACCTTTGCAAAAGGAGAATTAGTTTTACGAAGAGTAATGGTTAACAAAAAGAACCCAGCGGATGTCTCGCTTGGCCCAAATTGGGAAGGAACCTTGGTCGTCTATTAAGAAGTTATGCCCGGAGCATATCGATTATGTAGACCCAATGGTGATCTCATTCCAAGATCATGGAACTCAAAACATTTAAGACCATACTTATCAATGATAAAAGAGTACGAAAAAAAGCTTTCCTCCAAGGATGATCACATAACTAAGGGCACAGAAACCCTTTTAAAGCATAAAGAAACCCAAAATGGGTCAAACCACAAAAGAATCAAATCCCTTATCATCACCAAAATTGGTCAGGACAAGGCATCCCTCGGAGGGGGATGGTGTGTTAGTCTTTCTCCATGCCCAAATCAGAGGGGGCTATGTTAAAGCATCAAAAGTGTAAGTCTTCGTTTCACACCAGAAATGGTCATGGCGGAGCATCTAAAATTAGCACGCCCTGCCTCTACTCGTATAAGACTACGCCATGCCTCTGGTATGAACTAAGCATGTCCCACCTCTGCTCGTAGAAGAGCATGTCCTACCTCTGATTATGTTTCGTGTTACCCGCAGAAGGGAATGCAAACCCCTATCATCGCCTACGATGGTCAGGATAGGGCACCCCATAGAGGGAGGTGGTGTGTAAGCCTCTATTAGTACCTACGATGGTCAGTATAGAGTATCAAAAGAGTAAACCTTAATTCCTTGTCTACGATGGCCCGGTTTCAGTTTCTAAGACCTTATCATTGCCTACGATGGTCAGGATAAGGCGCCTCCTGGAAGGAGGTAGGGTAATTTCTTGGGCCCTGCATGTGGATAAGCTAGCCAAGCGCACCAGACGCATAGACCGAAAGAGAGGCCAACAAAGCACGTACGTCCTATGGTTTGAAACCAAAAGCCCAGAGAGTGGCTCATGAAGCAAGTAAAACCTTTGCTTCACAAATCAAATCCAAGGGGGATATCAAACCATTAATTCCAGAAGAGGATTTCTGATCTTCAATCTTTGATTACCCAAACAAGAGTTGGTTCGAGTCTTCTATTAATACCAAAAGAGAATTTCTGGTCTTTAATCTTTAATTACCCAAACAAGGGTTGGTTTGGGACTTCTATTAATATAAGAAGAGGATTTCTGGTCTTCAATCTTTAATTACCCGAAGAAAGGTTGGTTCGGGACTTCTACTAATACCAGAAGAGGATTTCTGGTCTTCAATCTTTAATTACCAGAATAAGGGTTGGTTTGGGAATTCTATTAGTAATAGAAGAGGATTTCTGGTCTTCAATCTTTAATTTCCCAAACGAGGGTTGGTTCGGGACTTCTATCAATACCAGAAGAGGATTTCTAGTCTTCAATCTTTAAATTACCCGAGTAAGGGTTAGTTTAAAACTACTATCAAGAGAGGAAATTGAATATCAACTTCCAGTCTTTAATGATCGAGTAAAAACTGACATAGAAATAGTACCCTGGAGGTTTCGTTATGCAATCCAATGTTAAAGATAACTAACAAATAGAATGCGAATCTAGAAAGAGAAGTTTGACATAGAAAGTCGAAAACACCCCTTCACTAGGGGCAAATGTTACCATCTAAATCAACTCCTAAACAGACAAACAGTGAAGAGGCAGTGGATCGTCATCAACACAAGAAATATGTTAACACCAAACTTCGTACCAATCAAATATGAAGAAGCGGAAGCTTTAAAGCCAAAAGGGAAAAGGGGGTTTCGGACAGCGAAACTAAGTTCGTGGAGAAAAGACCAAATCCAAGGAGTCATCGGAAGAAAAATTCCGAGAGCTAGCACTAAAACCACAGGGAAAAAAGGGAAAAGCCGAAAGCAGACACCGGCAGCCAAGAAGAATCAGAATGCGATAATAGCGAATCAATACCGACAGACTGGAGATAGAAAGTAGTATTTAAGATTCCAAAAGGTTACGATATGGGAAAGATCAAGGTCAATACGAAAAGGAAAATACCAAGAGGGTAATGCCGACATTGAATGGGATGTAGAATAACAATTCTGGAAGCATACACCTGGTGCCAAAAGAATATAATCCAAGACGTAAGTAGAAGAAGGAAAGAACCTATCGATACCTACTTGACACCAACACCAACATCTAGAGCCATCTTCAATAGCACCGAAAGGTATTCTAGAAGCCCACTTTTATAACTAAAGACGAACATATATGCCAGAAGCCAGAACAGGCTCCCTTTACCGCTATCGAAGACTTCATAATCAACGACTTAAGCAGAGAGGTATAGAGTCGAATCGAGACCAAAGGTCCCGAAATCGAAAGCCATCAAGGCCAAAAATAACTTTTGAGGCCAAATTACTAGAAGGCATGGCAACGGAGCCACTCCCGAGAGTCCAAAATTAATATTGTAGAGACAAAGAAGCATCCACGAAGACATCTAATGGGAAGAAAGGCGGTTGAAACTTTCTGCCGGGACTGCGGTTCACAAGAACAGCCGAAACCCTGTTTTCGCATTCAAGAAGGTCTTCTGTTGAGCCCACAATGGAAGTGGTTCAGGAACTGACAACGGAAGGGGATCAGTAACTAGCAGCGTGGTCTAGGAAGCCAGAGAAAGTTAGAGACAGCTAGAAGAAGCTAACGAAAGGCTGATGACGAAAGGGGTAAAACCAGAAAAAGACAAAAAACGACAGCAGAAGGCCGTGGGGAGCAGGAGAAAGGAAGAAAAAGATAAAACAATAAAATCCAAAGGGTGGAACAAAAGGATGGCACCAAAAAAAAGTGGTAGGAAAGAGAAAACAACAAAAGGGGACCCAAATCGTCTATAAATAAGGCCAAAAGGGTCACACTGAGGGGGATCAGCTTACTCATTCCACAATCTTCCTACCATTCCTTAGAAAACTAACCTAATATGTTAATCAATTTGGGGATTTCTTATGTAAGATCCTCCATGAATGAAATCATCAAAACCCTTGAAGTGGACGTAGGTTCAAGCCGAACCGAACCACTATAAATTGTGTGTTCTTACTTTTTCCGCATGCTATACTATCTTTCAGTATTTTGTTTTATGTGTATTTTGCTATACGGTTGGATCATCAGAATATTCCTGCTCAAGTGGTCAGGTACTTAGCAACCTAACGCTTAAGCTGTCGGGTTCTTGGTGATCTGAGGCTTTCCATACGATATAAGCCTTACCGTACCTATCTCTCCCCAACTCCTAAACCGTCGATTACCAAGATCATCTTCCTCAAGCTTCCTACCCTGCACTGAACCTAGATGAAACCTCCGAAAGTTTTTCAGCTTCCTCACATGTGTGAAGCTTAGGAAACTCTTATCCCAAGGTAACTGTTGGCTCTCAAATGGCAAAAGCGTGATACTCACCCCTTTCGGGAAGAGTGACTAATCTCTAGGCTTAAGGCCGTGATATCTAGGAAAGGTTGAACTAACTCATGCTGGGAGGAGCTGAACAATCCCATTTTTCCCTTAGGACCATCTCCATAGATTTATCTCTGGTGTTGACGAAAAATATCTTTAACATTTTGGCACTAGAAGGAGGGCATGAACCTCCCATTTTTCTACCTTTAACCTTTTGGATAGTATTACTACATTTTTAACTAAGTTGTTCCGTCCTGGTTTGGACTAAGCTTTGAAGAGGCAATATTATAGAAGGAGTCTCAACAACGAGCTTATGAATAACATGGTACTCTGAAAATCAATTAAAGGATGATTCAATTGGGGAAGAGTGGAAAAGAAGGAACCATCATGTCATTCATTCCCGAAAACAACATCAAAATAGCCAAACTAGAAACTGGAGGATCTTCAACTTTAACTAAAGATGAGTTGGAAATATTACACTTGGCTACACGAATCGATACCACTAGGATATTTATTGAAGCAGACTTGGTCCGAAGATCCTATGAAGCGGAACCTTATAAAGCGGAATCAAGGATCATAACACCTCATGAACTATATAATCAAATCGAGTCTTCATCAAATCTACATAACAACCCAATCTCATGGAGAAGTAACCAAGCATCAAAGGAGACGATTAGTTTAGAAGAAAACGAAAGTCTAAGATGGATAAAAGATAGAAAGTTGCAAGGAATTCCCTTCTCCAAAGAGATAATGATGGCGAAGGTCTTATATGGTATGAAAGAGCACAAACTTGCGTATGATGGGACTATAGATCCTGAAGAATACCTTGCCGTGTTTGAGAATTACACGGATACCTATAACGCTTCTGAAGCCCTTTGATGCAAGGTCTTCGTTACAATTCTTCATGGAAGAGCTCTTAAATGGTGCAAATGTTATCTTGGCCCTCTCATCATGTCTTGGAAGCAATAATCTACCGCATTTAGCATGCAGTTCTATATGCAAAAGGATTCAGCAATCAACATTTATGGTTTGGCCAGAATCAAGCAAAAACCGAAGGAGTCCCTTAATTACTATCTAAAGAGGTTTCACAATAATTCACTCAAAGTGAAAGGGATAACGGATAGAGAGAAGCTAAGAGCTATACGGTCGGGGTTGCTTGACCATCCCCCTTTTGGAAGGAGCTTATCTTAAACGAATGTGAAAGATTGAATGATTTATACTCCAGAGCTAATAAATTCATTCTTATGGAAGAAATACTTAATGCAAGGAAAAACTTGAAGCAAAAACAAGATGAAGGGCTTAGTTCCAACCTCCTTGCAGAAGGTTCTACAAAATTGAACAAAAGGAAAGACTATTGCTCTTATCACAAGACAGAAGGACACAAAACCAAACATTGTTGGATTTTAATAAAGATACATCAAGCCAAAAAGAGAAGAAAGCTCATTTGAGAAATTCAAATTAAAATCAGTAGGAAAGATGGTCAAAGACAACGCAACATGGGAATGGAAACTTAACAATAAGCCTCTTATCTCAAAAGATTACTTTTATTATTCATTTAGCTTTATCATTTTACTCATAGTCAAACAAATATTAATGTAAGTTCGAGTGCTATTACAGGTAAAACCCAAACCGTGTTCAGGCTCATGCATATAACAAAAGCTCAAGTGGATAACTTTTTGTTAATGTCTTATCCCGTGAGAGGGAACGAAAGGCCAAATTGAAGCACTCAAAGAAACGCAATACATGAATGAATACACAACTAAGCTTTCAATCAAAGACAAGCTTCGATGGAAGTTATTTATACAAATATGCAGCAATGGAATGATTAAACGCCCATCATAGCTCGGATAAAATAAAATTCTTCTAAATCTTATCTCCCCTATTTCAGAATTTCATGACTTTGTCAGACATGTTATATTGACATACCTAAATGCTTCTATTAAAGGTGTGGAACCTACCCTTGATAAATGATATCAACAAGGCTTCAGGATGAAGAAGCTATATCAACAAGGCTTCCGGATGGAGAAGCTATATCAACGAAGCTTCCAGGTGGAAAAGCTACATCAATAAAGCTTCCGAGAGAGAAGTAACATCAAACAAAGCTCCAGAGAGAGAAGCCACAACAACAAAAAACCTCCCAGAAGAGGAGTGTCAAACAAAGCTTCCAGAGAGAGAAGCAACAACAAACACAACCTCTCAGAAGAGGAGCGTCAAACAAAGCCTCCAAAAGAGGAGCACCAAAGAAAGCTTTTAAGAAGAGAAGCCATAAAGTTACAGATCCAGCTAGTGGAGTTGCCTCCTAAGTGGGGCTAACGAACAAAGTTACATCTCCACCTAGTGGAGTCGCCTCCTAAGTGGGCCTAACAAATAAAGTTACATCTCCACCTAGTGGAGTCGTCTCCTAAGTGGGGCTAACAACCAAAGTTACATCTCGACCTTGTGGAGTCACCTCCGAAGTGAGGCTAACACCCCCTACAAATTATAATACCCCTAAGTGGGACTAGTAATTCCCATATCTTCCCATATAAAGGGACCAGTGTCGCTCTCTTAAAGAGCATTCATTCATTTGCATGTCCTATGGGTTAGGAATAAGACTAGATGTTAGATACCCAAAGGCTAGAAAATCGAGAGAAACATCCACTGAATGATTATTCATCTCATGATAGGGTTAATTTATCCTAAAGCCAGTCCTCTGTATATGCATATCCAAAGATTACTTCTCGGAATATTTAAGACTATTTCTTCAAAATGTTTTCTGAGTGAACCTACGAGAAACACACACATAATCTTTGGTTACTTGATCATTTTAAATAATGTTTAGATAGGTTGACACTATGCATATATATAATCATTGGATGATTTGTGATGCTTTCATTAGATGGCCTTTGAGTAAGCTTTCAATGCTTGCTTTATGCTCTTATTAAGACATTCCACTTATGGCATTTTCAGTAACTACCAATTGATGCATGGTTTCCGCATGATTTTTTATTTCAATTTACCCGAGCATGAGTCTCGGGGTTGCTATGATTTCTGATTTCAGTTTACCCAAGTATGAGTCTTGGGGTTTCCATATGCTTTCTAAATTTTGCTTAACCCAAGTATGAAACTTGGGGTTTCCATATGATTTATGTTTTGTATTAACCCAAGTATGAGTCTTGGGGTTTCCATATGCTTTCTAAATTTTGCTTAACCCAAGTATGAATCTTGGGGTTTCCATATGATTTCTGATTTGTTATTTCCTAAATATGAGTCTTGGGGTTTCTATGTGATACATGACTTTCATTTACCCAAGTTTGAATGTTGAGGTTTCTATTATTTTCAAATATGATTTATAATTCCTTTTTACCCAAGTATCAATCTTAGGGTTTCTACTGATTCCGGTTAGCAGGGTTCTAACCTTGATCATAAGTTCTCAGCTTGGCATTTGTTGTCTCTTACTTGAAATCTCTGAACAAAGGATCATGATCTCTCAACTCTCCGTATAGGGAGTTTTCTAAACCCTAAGAACATTTACCCCTAGTATTCACTACCATGGTTAAAATTATATTGAGCACATTCTCAACACTTCGTACGAGAAGGTCATATTATTGTTGCTAACGCATTGTGCTTGACAGTCACGGATCTCCTATTGCAAACACCCAAATGCGAAACTTTAAATTTCACATTTCACATTTCTAATGATGAATTCTTGAGAGCATAATGTTTTGATAACAATACCGAGTTCTTCATTTCAACACTTCTAGGAGAATGTTAAACTTTAAATCATAAGATTCCACATGAATGCATAGCGTCTCTCGAGCACTGGGGTTCATAACTCGCAAGCAAGTTGTACAGGAGTATTAAGAGTTTGTCTTAAAGAACAAAAGCTTCTTCATACTGGGAGGGCGAACTGTTAACACCAAACTTCGTACCAATCAAATATGAAGAAGCGGAAGCTTTAAAGCCGAAAGGGAAAAGGGTGTTTCAGACAGCGAAACCAGGTTTGTGGAGAAAAGACAAAATCCAAGGAGTCATCGGAAGTAAAAGTCCGAGAGCTAGCAATAAAACCACAGGGCAAAAAAGGGGAAAAACTGAAACAGACACCGGCAACCAAGAAGAATCAGAATGCGATAATACCGAACCAATACCGAAAGACTGGCGATAGAAAGTAGTATTTAAAATTTTGAAAGGTCATGACAGGGCAAAGATAAAGATCAATATGAAAAGGAAGATACCGAGAGGGTAATACCGACATTGAATGGGATGCAGAATAACAATTCTGGAAGCATACACCTGGTGCCAAAAGAATATAATCCAAGATGTAAGCAGAAGAAGGAAAGAACCTACTGATATCTACTTGATACCAACACCAACATCTAGAGCCATCTTCAACATCAACGGAAGGTATTCTGGAAGCCCACCTTTATAAGACGAACACATATGACAGAAGCCAGAACTAGCTCCCTTTACCGCTATCGAAGACCTCATAATCCACTACTTAAGAAGAGAGGTATAGAGACGAATCGGGACCAGAGGTCCTGAAACCGAAAGCCATCAAGGCCAAAAATAACTTTCGAGACCAAACTACCGGAAGGCATGGCACCGGAGCCACTCCCAAGAGTCCAAAATCGATATTGCAAAGACAAAGAAGCATCCATGAATACATTTAATGGGAAGAAAGGTGGCCGAAACCTTACTGCCGGAACTGGTATTCACAAGAACAGTCGAAACCCTGTTTCTGCATTCAAGAAGGTCTTTTGTTGAGCCCACAATGGAAGAGGTTTAGGAACTGACAACGGAAGGGGATCAAAAACCTGCAAAGTGGTCTAGGAAGCCAGAGAAAGCTGGAGACAATTAAAAGAAGCAAAAGAAAGGTTGATGACCAAAGGGGTAAAGCCAGAAAAAGATAAAAAAAGATAGCAAAAGGCCGTGGGGAGCAGGAGAAAGAAAGAAAAAGAAAAAACAATGAAAGCCAAAGGCGAGAACAAAAGGGTGGAACCAAAACAAAAATGGCGGGAAAGAGAAAACAACAAAAGGGGACCCAAATCCTCTATAATAAGGCTAGAAGTGTCACATTGAGGGGGATCGTCTTACTCATTCCACAATCTTCCTACCATTTATAAGAAAACTAACACAGTACGTAAATCAATTTGGGGATTTCTTATGTAAGTTCCTCCATGAATAAAATCATCAAAACCCCATAAAGTGGACGTAGGTTCAAGTCGAACTGAACCACTATAAATTGCGTGTTCTTACTTTTTCCGCATGCTACGCTATCTTTCAGTATTTTGTATTAAGTGTATTTTGCTATACGGTTGGATCATCAGAATATTCCTACTCAAGTCGTCAGGTTCTTAGCAACCTAACGCTTAAGCCGTCGGGTTCTTAGCGATCTGAGGCTTTCCGTATGATATAAGCCTTACCGTACCTATCTCTCCCCAAATCCTAAACCGTCGATTACCAAGATCATCTTCCTCAAGCTTCCTACCCTGCACCGAATCTAGATGAACCTTACGAAAGCTGTTCAGCTTCCTCACATGTGTTATGCTTAGGAAACCCTTATCCAAGGTAACTATTGGCTCTCGAATGGCAAAAGCATGATACTCATCCCTTGAGGGAAGAGTGACAAATCTCCCAGCATAAGACCATGATATCTAGGAAAGGGTGAGCTAACTCAAGCTGGGAGGAGCTGAGAAATCCCATTTTTCCCTTAGGACCATCTCCATAGACCTATCTCTAGTGTTGACGAAAAATATTGTTAACAAAATGTCTTCGAAAGCAAAAGCCAAATAATAGAAAGAACCAAGAGCATGAACAGATAATCCGAGAGCTGCATAAACCGACACCTTCTTAGGAGAAATTCTGTAGAAAACCGGCAAGATATATCCAGTAAGGTATGTCCGGCAGAGGGTTCCATAATGAAGGGTCACCTAGGACAAAAGACAAGCAAAGAAAAGCCAAAGAGTTCCGCTAATCAAAACCCAGAAAGACGGAAGGGCTGTCAGTGTTAACCTGCTTAACACTAACACATCAGGAGATAAAGGCATTAAACACACCAAGCCTAAAGAACCTTAGGGTTATCCGGAACTAGCCCCGGAAATAACCAAGCACCTGGAGGTCGTTCTATTAAACAATAGGTAAAACACCGGAAGTTACCCTCCGGAAGGCTAGAAATCATCCTAAAGCTCCACCGGAAGGCAAACTGAAACCCAAAGAGGGATACATGCTATCCATACTAATCTGCATAGTGCCGACACCGATAGGGGTTCTGAATCGCCAGCTATCTACATACATCACGAGGACAAGCTTCTCTTAGTATTCATGATAAAACCAGAAGCATGCACCCAGAAGCTACAACCCGGAGCACAAATGCCTTCTGAAAGTCATTTACATCGACAAACTAATATCAATCTCGAAGAAGCTTCGATTAACCGGGACCCTCACTTCGTAAGCTATAATCAACACCACAAAGGCAACCGGAAGCTAAACATCCGAACCCAAGGTGAAAAAGAGGCCGACATAGGTTTCTGGAAGTCCAATAGCCAAACAACAGAAGGGGCCTCAAATTCTCTATAAATAAGACCCGAATGGTCACATTTTGGGGGACGATTCTTCATTTTCTCAATCTTTTTTCTTTTCCTCTGAGGAGCAAACCCTAATATCCAAATCAGGTTTGGGATTTTTTCAACTCTTGTAATGCATCTGCAATTTATCAAAGGAGAAGTCTGAGGCTTAAACATCTTGTGATTTAATAATCGTGTTGTATCATTTATGATGAAAACGAGAGTTAACACTAACCTTTTGTATGAAAGAGTTGTTCGCGACACCTTCATCAAGAGGAATGGCTTCGTATAAACCCAAAGCCTTTTCCCTTTATCTTGAGGGTTGGCAGCGTGAATCAGCTCTCTCCTAATGAGCCTAATGCAACTCAAATTCGTAAAACAGATTGACTACAGGCTTATGACTCAACCACTAATGCAACAAAAGCCCTTTGGGCTAGCTCGACGCAGAAGGATCATTTGAGTCAATAAGTGTTGCAGTACCCCTACCATTCGAGTATTGGGGAATACTAGTCTGTTTTCCTCCAATCACAATGTATATTATTTTATCCGTGATCTGAAAAGGTGACTGATTGCACAAGGCTTCAGTTGGCCGAGCTAAATAAAGTTTTCTTCAAGGCACTTCTGAACTTTATAGTCCTGAAAGAGTGCTATTCACCCCTTGAGGGAAAAATAACTAATCTTCAGAATGGAGATCATGGTACTTAAGAAATGGAAGATTTAGTTAAGGAATACCAATCCCGGATTGTTTTCAGTAACCTTAGATCGCTGCTGCACTAATTTTCCTAAGTATATGCTCCATGTAACTTATTCCGAGTGTTGACGGAAAATATCGTTAACAGCACCTAATACCAACAAAATGGACAATCAAAAAGTTTCACATGCTTACGAGGAAAGAAGAAAGTATTGCCTTTTTTGCATAAATGATCTTTGATTAATACCTACAATGAAAAAATTCATAAGTCAATGATTCTACTGGCAACACGTGCCATGTTCTAATCTTGGTTGCAAATAATATACTAATTCTAATAGCAGTATGTGACATGAAAATTCGAACATTAGTGAACGTCAATGTTTAAATTAAAATGCAAACTGCTTTCTTATGCAGTATTAGCATAGAAATTCGTTGATTGGGATATGAGTTCGTCGAATGATAATGACGCCTGCCTTCTCAAAATGGACCCTTTTTAAAAGTGAAGTACAAAGGTTAGCAAATGCAAGAGGCTAGCAGTTGTTATGATGTTAAACCAAATGAGGTAATAAAGCAAATAACGGATTGGGAAATGCAGTGGACGACCATTGAGCATAGTGGTGTTGCTGCACCTGTAGCACCACTGCAATGGTGCAGCAGCACCATCACAATTGTGGTGCAAATGCATTATATTTGTGCACTGTACAACTGCAATTATGTAGATGCACTACACACTGGTGCTGCTGCACTCGGTGCAGCAGCCCCACTCTGTTGTGCATATACACCAATGCAGTGATGCACTACACCACTGCAGCGGTGAAGTGCACCAAGGTAATGAACTGCACCACTGTAGTGGCGCATTTGCAAGCACTCCAAGCATGTATTTTGAACCAGTCCATGAGTAACTCAAACGAAGTTTGATTATTTTTTATAACATTGTTAATGTCTCAACACAAATCAAGAAGATTAAAAAAAGAGTCAAAAAAGTTCCAAAGCTTACTTGAAAGTTCTTGTTGGAAACTTAGGCACGGTGCCACTCAAATTGTTATAAGACAAGTCCATGTAAAAATAAATTTAGATAGTTTAGCTAGAGAAATGACTAAAAATTCATATGGGTCTTTTTTTTGCTTTGTTTCCCTGGTTAATACGACTTGCAAAAGTAGGAATGTAACTACAGTTTACTAATCAACATGTTTCTGAATATGTTTATAAAGCATGGAACTACTGTTTACCTGTATAAAATCGTACAAATCATTGCTTACACCAACTTCATTATGGCGTATGTCTCGATCATCAAAGTTGTAACTAAAACCTGTTCTAGTTGGTTGATCCACATATATTAGGTTTGAAGCCTATAAATAATAATGTTCATGGTAAAAAAAATTAGCAGCTGAAAACTAAAGCCTTGATATAATTTTTGTTTCTAACCTATTCTTTTTGCAATATTAAAGTTTGCCACCAATTATAAAACTGTAATAACTAAATTAGTTCAAAATCCCTCAAATCAAATCAAAATTAAACAAATATATATATTAAATTTGACATTGTGAAGATAGCTTCAAAATTAGAAAAAATACACTAAGATTTGGCATTTTTGTGATTGATTATTTTTTTAGACAATATAGAGAAGGAGGATTTACCATGGATCAACAAATGTTTATGGAAAATCATTGATTGGGACAAATCACATTATGTATATTTCAGTAAGATATTTTAGTAAGAAATGTTGTTTCTTCCCTGTTGATAATACGAAACGATCAAAAACCTATTTGCAACATTAAACCCACTCAAATGTTCATTCCGCCCAGGATATATCAAGTAAGCATGTATCCAATGCTAATTGTATTAAGAATGCTTTCCTGAATTATTTTTAATCAACTCTGGCTAATCAGAATCCTATGAAGCTGGATTTAACCATTCTCCATGATATTACTGTTGGAAATGATGCACCCTTGCCACTCATGTGTTCAACATGGGATGCCACCAACCATGCACCAACCATGCCACCTACCAGGCCACCAACCAAGCCAGCAACCCCCACCAACCATCCTCTCACCTTTAAATACACCCTTCTTCTTCATGATTCATATCTTATTCCAAATCAAATAAGAAGAAAATCTTAAGAGTTAGATCGAGTGTTGAGTGAAAAGTGTTTTTTGTAATCACTTTGTCATATTCTCTTAAATAAAAGATCTGCAACAGCCCGGAGACATAGGCATCATTGGCTGAACTCCATTATCAAATTTTGTGTGTCTTACCATTCTACATTTTATTTCTTTTCTCTACAAATCTAATTATAAGGAAATTTGTGTAATTTTCCAACAACTGGTATCAGAGCCATAATTTGTTAGAAAGGAAATTAAATTCGAGCGGGAGCAATGGCAGCAGATGAAGGAAGGGTGAAAATCGAGAAATTTGATGGAGCAGACTTTGGCTTTTGGAAAATGCAAATTGAAATTACATATATCAGAAAAAGCTTTATCAAGCTCTCTCACAAAAGAATCCAGAGAATACGAAGGATGAAGATTGGGCTCTTCTTGATAGATAAGCCCTTGGAGTTATTCGATTGACATTATCTCGCAATGTTGCTTTCAACATAGCAGAGGAAAAGACCATGGCGGGCCTTGTGGCGACTCTCTCCAGTATGTATGTGAATCCATCAGCCTCTAATAAAGTTCATTTGATGAGACGATTGTTCAATTTGTGAATGACATAAGGTGCATCGGTAGCTCAACATCTCAATGAACTAAACACGGTTACTTCTCAGCTAAGTTAAGTTGAAATTGAGTTTAACGAAGAAGTACAAGCATTGATACTTTTGTCTTCCCTTCCAGAAAGTTGGAATGTTATTGTCACGGTAGTGAGTAGCTCAATAGGAAGAAATAAGTTAAAATTTGACGATAATCGTGATATGGTTCTCAGTGAAGAGATCCGACGAACAGATTCTGGTGAGTCATCAATTTTTTTAATTTTACATACACAATCAAGAGGAAGAAATTCAACATGAGGAAATGAAAGTGGAAAATCAAACTATCGAGGTAGGTTGAAGAACTGGAGATTTAAATCTAGAAACCCCAACAATTCTCATAGCTCAAAAACCATTGATTGTTGGATCTATGGAAAGACTGGGCACTACAAAAATCAATGCAGAAGTGCACCAAAGAACCAGAAGATGAAGGCAGAGGAAAATGTTGCCTCTACCTCAGGAGGAGATGAAGCGTTAATAGGCTCTTTGGAGAGCAAGGAAGAGTCTTGGGTGCTAGACACCGGTGCATTGTTTCATGCCACTTCGCAGAAATAATTCTTCGAAAGGTATGTCTCCAGAAATCTTGGAAAGGTAAATCTTGGTGACGATCTACCTTGTGATATCATTAGTAAATATGCTGTGAAGATTAAGATAAATGTGTTAGTTTAGGAGATAAAGGATGTCAGGCACATACCCGATTTGAGGAAGAATTTAATCTCCATAGGATAATTAGCTAGTGAAGGCTATACTATGACTTTCCATGGTGATGACTGGACAATTTCGAAGGGTGCAATGATGATTGCTCAAGGCAAGAAGAGTGGTACTCTTTACATGACATCAGGAGCACAATGTTCAATCACTGTTGCAGCTAGCAATGAAAATTCTAACATATGGCACTAGAGGCTGGGCCATATAAGTGAAAAGGGAATGAAGATTATGCACTCGAAGGGGAAACTTCCAGATCTAAAGTCAATGGAAATAGGCATGTGTGAAAATTGCATATTTGGAAAGCAGAATAGAGCTAGCTTTCAAACAAATGGTAAAACCCCGAAGAAGGTAAGACTGGAGCTTGTTCATTTCGATGTTTGTGGGCCAACAACCTCCCATCCATTGGTGGAGAGCATTACTTCGTTACTTTCATCAATGATCACTCGCGAAAGATATGGATTTATTTTTTAAGGAATAAATCTGAAGTGCTCGAGGCTTTCAGGATATGGAAAGCTATGATTGAAAATGAAACAAATCTAAAGATCAAAAAGCTTAGAACTGACAATGGAGGTGAATATGAAGACACCAGATTCAAGCAATTATGTTATGAGCATGGGATCAAAATGCATAGAACCGTGCCGGGTATGCCTCAACACAATGGTGTAGCTGAGCGTATGAATCAAACGTTGACAGAAAGAGCCAGAAGCATTCGTATACAATTAAGTCTACCAAAGTAGGTCTGGGCAGAAGCAGTCAACACAGCATCTTATTTGATCAACAGAGGTCCTTCAGTTCCATTAGAGCACAAAATACCAGAGGAGTTCCGGAGTGGAAAAGAGGTAAAACTATCACATTTAAAAGTTTTCGGTTGTATAGCATATGTGCATATTAGTGATCAAGGAAGGAATAAACTTGATCCCAAATCCAAGAAATGCACTTTCATCGGCTATGGTGAAAATGAGTTTGGCTACCACATTTGGGATGATGAAAACAAAAAGGTGATCTATAGCCGGGATGTGATTTTTTAACGAAAGAGTAATGTACAAAGACAGACATAAAACAGAAGTCAATGACTTAACTCAGAGTGAGCTAGTATTTGCAGATTCAAATGACTTTCCAGATAGTCTTATAACAGAACCGACTATAGAAAATCCCCAACCTAATGAAATCGTTGATTTGAGCAGTGTAGATCGGCCTGACACACTACAACATCCTACTCCAGCACCTGTATTGAGAAGGTATGCTCGACCTCATGTACCTAACAAAAGATATATGAACTATTTGTTGCTGACTGATGTAGGAGAACCTAAATGCTTTGATGAAGCTTCTCAGGCTGAAGATGCTAGCAAGTGGGAGCTTGCCATGAAAGATGAGATGAAGTCTCTTATTTCCAACCAGACATGGGAACTAGCTGATTTACCTATAGGAAAGAAAACACTTCATAATAAATGGGTGTATCGGGTGAAAGATGAGCATGATGGCACCAAGAGATATAAAGCTCGACTAGTTGTCAAAGGATTCCAACAGAAGAAAGGAGTGGACTACGCTGACATTTTTTCTCCTGTTTGAAGCTCAATACTATCAGGTCAATATTAAGTATTGTTGTTATTGAAGATATTCATCTCGAATAGTTAGATGTGAAGACCGCATTTCTTCATGAAGACTTGGATGAGGAGATATATATGCATCAACTAGAAGGTTTCTTCGAGAAAGGGAAGAAGAACATGTTGTGCAAACTCAAGAGAAGTTTGTATGGCCTAAAACAAGCCCCAAGACAATGATACAAAAAGTTTGATGGATTCATGCACAAGGAAGATTTCCAGAAGTGCAATGTTGATCATTATTGCCACTTCAAGCGATATTGGTCTGATTATATCGTTTTACTACTTTATGTTGATGACATGTTTGTAGCAGGATCAAATGTGGATGATATAACGGGGTTGAAGCAGCAATTGTCAAAAGAGTTTGACATGAAAGACATAGGTCCAACAAAGAAGATTCTCGGAATGCAAATCACTAGAGATAAGGAGAAAGGACTCTTGCAGCTATCTCAGGAAGATTACATCAATCGTGTTTCGCAGAGATGCAACATGAATGATGCTAAGCTAGTCAACACACCATTGGCTAGTCACTTTCGCCTATCCAAGGATCAGTCCTCGCAAACAGAGGAAGAAAGAAATTTCATGAATGATGTTCCTTATTCCTCGGCTATTGGAAGCTTGATGTATGCCATGGTCTATACGAGACAATACATTGGCCATGCAGTGGGAGTTGTTAGCAGGTTCATGTCAAATCCAGGGAAAGCTTATTCCGAAGCAGTCAAGTGGATTTTGAGGTATATATGAGGCACCGTACAGAATGGTATGTACTTTGGTAATGGTAAGTTAAAATCTCAAGGCTATGTAGATGCAGACTTTGGAGGCAAAGTCGATCATCGAAGAAGCACTACAGGTTATGTATTCACGTTTGGAACTACAGCTGTTAGTTGGATGTCACAGGTACAGAAGATTGTTGCATTATCCACTACAGAGGCTGAGTATGTAGCAATCACTGAAGTTAGTAAAGAGATGATATGCTTCAAGGTTTGTTAACTGAGTTAGGATTCAAATAGGAAAGTAATGTTTTATACAGTGATAGTTAAAGTGTAATACACTTGGCGAAGAATTCAACATTGTATTTCAGAACCAAACATATTGGTCTTCGTTATCACTTCATTAGATCTCTACTGGAAGATGATGTGTTAATACTGGACAAGATCGAAGAAAGCAAGAATCCAGCAGATATGTTGACAAAGACGGTAACTATCGATAAACTGAAGTTGTGTTCAACTTCAGTTGATCTACTAGATTAACAAGACCATAATGGTTGTTGCATCGATCAAGATGTGAAGACGGATTGAAATCAGTCTTCAAGTGGGAGATTTTTTGAAATGTTGCAGTCTTGCCACCCATGTATTCAACATGGGATGCCACTAACCATGCACCAACCATGCCACCTACCGGGCCACCAACCCCCAACAACCATCCTCTCACCTATAAATACACAATTCTTCTTCATAATTCATATCTCATTCCAAATCAAATAAGAAGAAAAGCTTACGAGTGAGATCAAGTGTTGAGTGAAAAGTGTTTTGTGTAATCACTTTGTAATATTCTCTTAAATAAAAGATCTGTTGCAGCCCGGAGACGTAGGCATAATTGGCCGAACTCCATTATCAAAGTTTGTGTGTCTTACCATTCTACATTTTATTTCTTTTCTCCACAAATCTAATTATAAGGAAATTTGTGTAATTTCCCAACAATTACCCTTCCTGCTATCTCAAATTGTTTATCCAGTGATTTTATAAGGAAAGTTACCTATGAAGACGTTAAACAAGCTATATCCAGTATACATCCCATTAGTGTCCTACATGACATATTCTAGGTTGCTCTGTGTTTTCCTTAGCTTTCTTTGCCTAAAAGTAAAAAAGTGTTTATTGCATAAGATATCTTCTTTTCTTGTATCAATGTATGAATCTTATTCCAAAATGTCATACAAACGTTTCTATCCATAGGATTTGCACTTCGATTTAAGATTTTATAAAAGTTTTCATAGCCTCCTTTTTTTCCTTTCTCTATTAGTTTGGCTTCACTTAAATATGTTTTTACAAATAAAAACAATTTGCAGGAAAAAAAAAAGATATATGCTAATGACTATTGCAGAAAAATGTTAACTTTTTTAGCTCCAGGCCTTTAGTAGGTTTCAACTTTCAATAACTAGGCCTTTAATAAAAATGAATGACGATTATCAAATCAAACCTTTTAAGCACATTTTCATCTTCTTCCTCGCTCATCTGACCACCAAACATCATGGAACTTATCTCAGCTATCGGTATGTTTGTTTTCCCAGAAATGGATGCTGGTGTCGCTGTGAACCTCACGTCCGTTAATGTCGCGCACAAAGGGAATGCATTAAGTTTCATGAAGCATTATAGGTAAACAGACACATAATTTTACAAGACAGGCACAAATAAGATAGCAGCGAAAATTTAAATTTTTATTTCAAACACAAATCATACAGCATGGTTCAAAATACCATGAGTCTCAAAAACCATTACAACAACATAACTTTTATCTTTCAACATCAGAGTACATAAATACTTAAAAGAAAACATAACTGCCGCCCACACCGTCATCCACGTTTGGATCTCTCACAATGAATCAGTAAGTGGGCCCCCTCTACGCCTAGTACGGAGTACTTTGTTTGATACCTACTCCGGGTTACTGATTGAAATGGATCCCATACAATATGATATAAGCTCTCCCCTTTGTCTTGTATCTACCACTAGGTTTTTGACTGACTATGTATACCACTAGGTCTCTTTAATTACATAGCCCTATACCAGTTATGCTTACCTTAAAAGGTGTCTTTAATTACATAACTTTATTATTTCCTCCGGTTATGTATACAATTAGGCGTCTTTAATTACATAACCTTATCAGGTTAAGTTTGTGTGCCTATATGTAAATATTACCCACCCCCTTCAAATTTTCTTAACCCATCCACTATCCAATCAATTTACTTAACCCTAACTTTAGTTCACAATCATACAATCCCTATGGATTAGATTTGGTTGTAGTCCAATTTATTACCATGTCCATTTATGGTTCATAACGGGCTAGACCTCCCACATTAGGCCTACAATATGTGGATACTGGATATGCCGGTTGGGTCCGGGCAATCTTATTCCACAGTTGGGCCTACTCGAGTCTTAGCCCGGTTCGTATTTACGCACTTAGACCTCCCACATTAGGTTCAACACTAGTGGCTGCTGGATATGCCAGTCAGGTCCGAGCAGACTTCCACCACTAATGCAACCTAACCTCGTGTCATAAGTGCCATTACAATTATTAATTGTAATTACTAGACATTCCATTATTAATTAATTAATCAATTAATTAAACCATTCCCTTTATAGGTGTTAATGCCCACTCTACCCAATAATTCGAATTATATGTCCAAAAATGTTCATATTCAAATTGTGCCAATATTAACCGTTTTCCCCCCGTTTCCTAACTAGCGCACTCATAAAATTGACGACATTCCTAGGCTAGACAATAGCCTAGTCATAAACGATAATAGGGAAAGTAATGGGATATCGCCAAAGTGATCATTTTAACAAAACTTGGCATAAACATAAACTAGTATGGTGATAAGGTGGACATATAAACATAAAACCAATGAACTTGTGGTAATTACTAGTTCTACATAACTATGATATCATGGTGAGCATAAAGAGATCTAAATTAACCATTTAGGTCTCCAACTATTTAGAACGAACTTAATTATAATGTGGTCATAAAAACAGATCTAACATCATTAGGATGACATAGTAGCATGTTTAGATCTAAATATGGATTCACATGTCCTATTTACAACGTATCTAAATTGACCATAATATAATAGGTGAAAGGTGATTTACATAAAGAACTAGATCTAACCAATGTTGTAACTGTCCAAATTAATAGATCTACATTAACCACAATATAGTTACAATTCAAGATCCACAAAGGCGACATAATAAAATAACCACAATTGCATTAGATCTACAGAAGTAGATCTATCATGACATGGTATAAGATTAATCACTAGCATAGATTCATAGTTTACAACATATCCAAATCATAGTCTTTCACAATTTACTTTTAAATATTCAAATCTAAAAGTAACTAGAAACTCATTGCATTAGGATTAGAAAATATAAGAAGAATGGATCTTGAATCTCTAGATTTGATTTGCAAAACTGATAGTTTTTTGAAGAAAATGGATTCATCTCAGGTCGCACACCGGCAGCATTTGGTTTCCATGATTTCCAATGAAGAAAATAGGAAAATTGGACACATATATATAACTGCCAGGCCCCGTGAAACCGAGTGCCACATTAGCCCTAGGGGTGTCGACTCCCCTGTGGGTGGGTCAACCCATAGGTCGACACCCCTTAAGAGGGGTCGACACCGGTGTCGACACACCTTTAGGGGGTCGAGCCCCTAGAGCGGGAAATTTGCTGCCTTGATGAATTTTTGATTTTCGAACTGTTATGGATAGGGTCTGACTCATATCTGACTCATACGTGATTCATATGTGTATATATGTTCTTTCTGCGCGTATACAAACTAAAAATCCTCATAACTTCTTCATACGACGTCCGTTTTACGCAAATCAAATATCTATCTTGAATAGAATTTCGAGACGGACGCAACGGCGCAGTCTGTTTCCCTTAATTCTGAATATTTAATTAATTATTATTTAATTTATCCTCTTTAATGTTAACAAAATTACGTGGTGTTACATTCCCCCTACTTAAAGGATTTCGTCCCTGAAATCTCCAAGTTGAGAAGAATGCATATCTTATCATCCATCATATATCTACTCGTCCATCAATCCCTAGCATCCATTATCCTTAAGGATTTCTAATGCTTACATGAATATATGCAAAGGTGTATGTATATGTCCCAATATTAATGCAAAGATCAGGCGGTCTACTGATTTAGTTGACTTCCTTAATGCAATGTATGTTAGTGCCATGAACACAATATGTATACAAATAATCCTATTATCACATGTAAGCTCTATATGGTGCACACTCATTCGTCCAAGTGCAACATCCATATGCTAACTCATCCATTTCTATCCATAAAAGAAAAGAAAATGCACACACATCCACATCCATATGTAGTATGAGAGTGACTGAGCCGATCTAGTGCCTAATGTATGTGTATATGCATCCAAAGGCAACCACTAGCAAACACTTGCATCCACTTGCATCCATCAAACATAACATGTCTAAAACACATGATTACATCCATAGGATTCCTATCTAAAGGTCGAAAAATACTATAGATAAGATATACTCAAGTGATTAAAACAAGTACTGATAAAACTTTGAAAAAAGGAGTTAAGAACATACACTCGAAAAGGAAAGGGTACGAAGCATGAATCTTGTCTTCGGTCTCCCAAGTCACATCCTCTGGATTATCTCCCCATTGAACCTTTAGCAACTTGATCTCTTTATTGCGTAGCTTCTTAACTTCTGATCCTGTAATACGGGTAAGAACTCACCTGACTGTCGCCTTCCGTTCCACTTCGACTTCTTCCAACACACTCGGCTCAACAATTACTGCGGTGTCATAGAGGAACTTCCGCAGATGGGAAACGTGGAAAACATCATGAACACTGGATAGATTTTCTGGGAGCTTTACTCTTTAGGTCATTTGACCAATCCTTTCGATTATGGGGAATGGTCCCACAAACCTAGGTGCCAAATTCCTTACTGATCCGAAGTGAACCACATTCCTCAAAGGTGATACTTTGATAAAAACTAAGTCTCCCACTTCAAATTCGATGTCAGTCCTTCTCTTATCTACATAGGACTTCTGCCTATATTGAGTTGTCTTCATCCGCCATTGAATAAGGTCAATCTTTTCGGACGTTTCTTTAACCATATATGGTCCAAGTAATAATCTTTCTGTAAATTCCGACCAACAAGTTGGTGATCTACAGGGTCGTCCGTACAACGCTTCGAAGGGTGCCATGCCAATGCTGGTCTGATAGCTGTTGTTGTAGGCAAACTCTACTAAAGGAAGATGCTCTTCCCATGTCCCTCCGAAGTCTAGGATACACAGCCTCAAAAGATCTTCAAGAATCCTGTTCACCCTCTTTGCCTGTCCATCGGTCTGAGGATGATAAGAGGTGCTCAAACACAACTGTGTACCTAATGCTTCTTGCAAGCTCCTCCAAAATTTGCTGGTAAAGATGGGTCATGATCGCTTACGATGATGGAAGGTACTCCATGAAGACGAACTACCTCGTGAACATAAATTGCTGCCAACCATGATATCGTCCTCTTACTCTTAACTAGAATAAAGTGGGTGCTCTTAGTGAGTCTATCTACCACAACCCAAATACTTGTGTTGCCTTTCTTCCATATAGGAAAACCATCTATGAAATACATAGAGATGATCTCCCATTTCCACTGAGGAACCTCCAAAGGATGAAGTAATCCACCGGGATTCTTTTTCTCAGCTTTAACTTGCTAGCAAACTAAACATTGAGAAACAAATTCGGCCACATCTTTCTTCATCCCAGCCCAAAAGAAAACCCTCTTCATGTCTCTGTACATCTTATCGCCGCCTGGATGAATGGTCATCCTAGAATGGTGGGCTTCTTCTAGGACTTTCTTTACCAAACTTCCAGTTTGAGGAACACAAAGGCTTCCATCTCGTCGCGGCCACCCCTTTTCATCTATAGCATATCTACTGAGGTGACTAGAAGTCTCCTCTCTTCTTAGCCTTCCCATGATGTCTAAAATCTGTGGGTCACCTTGTTGCGAAGCTCCTATTTGATCCATAAGAGTTAGTCGTATCTCCAAGGATGCAAACAAATCAGACAAAATCTTGATGGAGGGTCTAAAATTAAAAGCTGATATGAACTCCAAGTTTTATCTTTCCACAAAAAGAGGACTCAAGGCCATCCTATGCCTACTTAACGCATCTGCCACCACATTACCCTTGCCAGAGGTGTAAGAAATCTCAAAATCTTAAGAAGCTAGAAACTCCATCCACCGTTGTTGCCTTAAATTGAGGTCTTTCTGCGAGAACAGGTACTATAGAGATTTATGATCGGTGTATAACTCGAACTTCTCTCCAAGTAAACAATGATGCCACGTTTTTAATGCGAATAATATGGCAGCTAGCTCTAGATCATGGGTGGGGTAGTTTTTTTCATGAACTCTCAACTGCCTACCCCCATAACACATTACTTTCCCTTCCTGCATTAGAACCACACCAAGCCCTGTACCACACGCATCAGTATAAATGGTAAACACCTTACTCCAGTCAGGCAAGGTCAAGACTGGGGCTGTTGTCAGAGCCCTCTTCAGTCACTGGAAAGCAATGTCACGGTCTATATCCCATGAAAATGCCAAGTTCTTTCATCAGCCTGGTGAGTGGGGCTGATATCTTTGCGAAGTTTTTAATGAACTTCCTACAGTAACCTGCTAACCCAAGAAAGCTTTTCACCTCGGTTGCATTTTTAGGAATCTGCCAATCTTGCACCGCAACCACCTTGGTGGGATCTATAGCTATCCTTCTTTGTAGACCACATGTCCTAAGAATCTCACCACGTTTCTCCAAAAAAGGCATTTGGAGAACTTTTCCTTAAGCTAATGGTCATAGAGAGTTTTCAAAACTTCTCTCAAATGTTGGGCATGCTCTTCTTAGCTTTTGGAGAAGATCAAAATATCATCAACAAAGACTACACAAATTTATTTAGGAACTCCTGAAACACCCTACTCATCAGATCGACAAAATAGGCGGGTGCATTCGTCAGCCCAAAAGGCATCACTAGCCATTCAAAGAAATCGTCCGGAGTTCTAAAAGCAATCTTATATATGCTGTCCTCAGCCACCCTCAACTGATAAAACCCCGTGGCCAAGTCTAACTGAGAAAATACTGAGGCACCAACAAGTAGATCAAATAAATCATCAATCCTCGGGAGTGGGTGCCTATTCTTCTTGGTGAGTTTATTCAACTCCCTATAGTCAACACACAAACGAAGTAAACCATACGCCTTAGTCACGAATACTACTGGAGCACCCCATTTAGATATGCTTCGTCTAATAAACCCTTTCTCAAGCAGCTCTCGTACTTGCTTACTCAACTCCCTCCTTTCCCTTCGAGCCATATGACGCACTGGTAATGCAACTGGATTTGCATTGTCCACCAAATATATACGAAAGTCGATCTCGCGCCTCGGAGGTAAACCCTAAACCTCATCAAAAACATCGGAATAATCTCAGACTACTGGAACAGATTGCAAGTCATCTACAGATGCATCAAGGACTCTACGAAGCTAAGCATAACATACCCTTGAGGGTCACAAGAAATCTCGAGGGTCCTACCACGGCAAGTTAGAAGCCTAACAACCCTCTTCTCAAAATCTAGAATGGCACCATACGTAGTAAGCCAATCCATTCCTAGAATCAACACATAGCCCATAAACCCGAGCACATACGCTTCACATTCAAATTCGATGCCTTACACAGATGTTTTCAAATCCCGACAAATCATAGATAAATGAGCCGAACCACCAATGCGGTTTGAAACAACTATGGGATCCACTACCATACTAGTAATTAAGTGCAGAGATTCAACTACAGAACTTGAAATAAATGAATGTGAAGCGCCAGAATCAAAAAGTGTTCTAATAGGATGGTTTAAAAGAGAAATTAAACCTTCCACATAAATTTTTCTACCTCTATCAGGAGCATTGATCGCGAGAGCATGCTCCTACCCTCTAGAAGTCCCTGTCCTTTAACCTGTCCCTATAATCCTTGTTTCTTCGGGCACTCTCTAGCGATGTGTACGACCTCTCCATAGTGGTAGCAAGAGTTCTTCCTTTGCTTACAGTCTTTAATCAGGTGACCTTCCTTCCCACAATTGTGACGTTTTCTCTTATCTTTGCCTTTATCATTCTTCCCTCCTTTCTTCTGCTTTTGTTGCTGCTACCCCTTCTTAGGCCACACCTTCCTATTTTGCGATGTCTCCTCAGTCTTTCCTTCCTTTCTCCCTTGTCTTCCTCATGCATTAAGGCCATATCGACAAGCTTTTCAAAAGCGGCCCCCATTGGAATATGGGACATGGCTAACCCATGCAGAGGCTGGTTGAATTTATTCGCATACTCTTTCACATACTCTTTTCAAAAGTGGCCCCCATTTGTCCCCATTGGAATATGGGACAAAACTACAAAGCCCTTTTGCGCGGCGTATCCACCAACTCTAACCCGAACCTTGCTAGCTGGTTGAATTTATTCGCATACTCTTTCACCATTAAGTTTCCTTGTTTGAGTGCTAAGAATCTCTCCATCTGCATGCTTCTCTCAGCTTGGGAGAGAAATTTCATTTCGAACCTCTGTCCAAAATCCTTCTAAGTTTCCACTGGACGTCCAGCTTGGGTGACTTCCCACCAAAATGAGGCTTTCTCTTTCAGTAGCCAGGCGGCTAACTGAACCTTCCTTCTATCCTCTACTTCAAAGATTACGAACAAGTGCTCGGTCTCCTTGAGCCAATTTCGCGCTTCCACGAATGTCTCATTCCCATGGAATGGCTTCCCTCCCATAACACGGAAGTCTTTGCAGATCTTGGCGAAGTTATCTGCTCTTGAAGGAGGAGGAGGAATGACTGGTGCAGCTGGGGGAGGAACGTTTCCTTGGCCTTCGGCAGGCGCCGTGGCCTCCAGATACCTATGGAACCATCCGGGTATTGTAACGCCCTCTGGGATATTAGGAATGTTTTGTTCCCTAGACATGCTGAAAAAGGAAGAGATTTAGACAAAGGACCAAAGGATATTACATATGGCTTTTTGGGGAATGTTTTTCAAAATAGACTTTTCTTTTTGAAAATGTTTTCTTTTAAAATCTTTTTGAAAATAATTTTCAGAAACTTTATCCAATCTGGTAACCTTCAGCTCTGATACCAAGTGTGACACCTCACGTTCGTTAATGTCTATTTCACTCACAAAGGGAATGCATTAAGTTTCGTGAAGCGTTAAAGGTAAACAGACAGAGAATTATACAAGATAGACATAAATAAGATAGCAGCGGAAATTTAATTATTATTTTTTTCAAACACAAATCATACAGTGTAGTTCAAAATACCATGAGTCTCAAAAACCATTACAACAACATAACTTTTTTCTTTCAACATCAGAGTACATGAATACTTAAATAAAAACATAATTCCCCAAATAAAAGAGACAAAGCCATAGTAGAGATAAGAACTTGAGCCATACTTCGAAAGCATCTCTAGCAAGATGATATCTGAGTCCTGACTAAGCCTGAGTGTTTCCTCCCTGAGAACCTAGGGGGAACGGAAGGAAGAAGAGGAAACAAGTGGGTCAGACATAAAGTCTGGCGAGTCTAGTGACTTTTAGCAAGTAAATAAATAAAAGTAACATGATAGGCATATAAAGTGGATAAGAGAGATCACTACATAAATGGCAGGTGTGACAAGGTAGACAGGATAAGGTGTATACGCTTCTCTAATAATTACTCTGCACTATTACTAGTACAACCAGAATGAGATGATCCCTTCTAATATAAGGTGGTAGACTTAGGGCATACGTCCAAATGTACCCTAACCACTACCCTAATCGATCGGCTCCCCACTCCGTAGATACTCTATGCCGGCCCCACAGTAGGATGTATCATGTCCTAAAGTGGCAACCCTTTACTGATATGCACAGCCCCATATCTACTGGTGTCCCGGTCGTCTTATCCCCCTCTGGCCGGCTCATGCACACACATGGCCCGGTCGGTCTGCGCCGCTCACACCGTCCTCCACGTTTGGATCTCTCACAATCAATCAGTAAGCGTGCCCCCCTCCACCTAGTACGGAGTACTTTGTTTAATACCTACTCTGGGTTACTGACTGAAATGGGTCCTACACAATATGATACAAGCTCTCCCCTTTGTCTTGTATCTCCCATTTGGTTTTTCACTGACTATGTATACCACTAGATGTCTTTAATAACATAGCCCTATACCAGTTATGCTTACCTTAAAAGGTGTCTTTAATTACATAACTTTATTATTTCCTCCGGTTATGTATACCACTAGGTGTCTTTAATTACATAACCTTATCGGGTTAAGTTTGTGGGCCTATATGTAAATACTACCCACCCCCTCTAGATTTGCTTAACCCATTCACTCTCCAATCAATTTACTTAACCCTTACTTTAGTTTACAATCATACAATCCCTATGGATTAGATTTGGTTAAGTATTCCAATTTATTACCATGTCCATTTATGGTTCATAATGGGTTAGACCTCCCACATTAGGCCAACAACGTGTGGACGTCGGATATGTCGGTCGGCTCCGAGAACTCTTATTCCACAGTTGGGCCTAACCTCGTATCTTAGCCCAGTTCGTATTTGCACACTTAGACTTCCCATATTAGGTTCAACATTAGTGGTTGCTGGATATGCCGGTCGGGTCCAGGCAGACTTTTACCACTAATGCAACCTAACCTCTTGTCATAAGTGTCATTACAATTCCTAATTGTAATTACTAGATGTTCTATTATTAATTAATTAATCAATTAATTAAACCTTTCCCTTTATGGTGTTAATACCCACTCTACCCAATAATTCGAATTATTTGTCCAAAAATATTCATATTCAAATTATGCCAATATTAATCGATTTCCCCTCGTTCCCTAACTAGCGCACTCATAAAATTGACGACATGCCTTGGCTAGACAATATCCTAGTCATAAACGATAATAGGGAAAATAATGGGAATATCACCAAGGTGATCATTTTAACAAAACTTGGCATAAACATAAACTAGTATGGTGATATGGTGGACACATAAGCATAAAACCAATGAACTTGTGGCAATTACTAGTTCTACAAAACTATGATATCATGGTGGGCATAAAGAGATCTAAATTATCCATTTAGGTGTCCAACTATTTAGATCCAACTTAATTATAATGTGGTCATAAAAACATATCAAACATCATTAGGATGACATAGTAGCATGTTTAGATCTAAATATGGATCCACATGTCCAATTTACAACGTATCTAAATTGACCACAATATGACAAGTGAAAGGTGATTTACATAAAGAACTAGATCTAACCAATGTTGTAACTGTCCAAATTAACAGATCTACATTAACCACAATATAGATACAATTCAAGATCCACAAAGGCGACATAATAGAATAAGCACAATTGCATTAGATCTAGAGAAGTAGATCTATCATGACATGGTATAAGATTAATCACTAGCATAGATTCATAGTTTACAACGTATCCAAATCATAGTCTTTCACAATTTACTTTTAAATATTCAAATCTAAAAGTAACTAGAAACTCACTGCGTTAGGATTAAAAAATATAAGAAGAATGGATCTTCAATCTCTAGATTTGATTTGCAAAACTAATAGTTATTTGAAGAAAACGGACTCGTCTCAGTTCGCACACCGACATCATTTGACTTCCATGTTTTCCAATGAAGAAAACAGGAGAATTGAGCACATATATATAGCTGCCAAGCGCCCTGAAACCGAGTGCCACATCAGCCCTAGGGGTGTGGACACCCCTGTGGTTGGGTCGACCAATAGGTCGACACCCCTTAAGTGGGGTCGACCCCGGCGTCGACACCCCTCTAGGGGGATCGACTCCCTAAAGCGGGAAATTTGCCGCCTTAATGAATTTTTGATTTTCGAACTATTCTGGATAAGGTCTGACTCATATATGACTCATACGTAACTCATATGTGTATATATGTTCTTTCTACGCGTATACAAACTTAAAACCCTCATAACTTCTTCATACGACATCCGTTTTACGCAAACCAAATATCTATCTTGACCAGAATTTCGAGACTAACGCAATGGCGTAGTGTATTTCCCTTCATTCTAAATGTTTAATTAATTATTATTTAATTTATCCTCTTTAATGTTGACAAAATTACGGGGTGTTACAGTGGTCGTTCTATCCCTAAAAACAATCTAATGCTGAATACTTTTGTTGACAAGTACAAAGTTGATAGAAGATTAAACTAGTATTCTATTTAGTACCCAAGCCTATTATAACAACACATAAAAGGTAATAGATGGAGGTGATTATTCATCTTAAACGCAAACTTCATATCTTGAGAAAATCATTCGTCTTTAGTTAGGTCATCAAAAAACTCATAGTAACAATAAAATAAAAGGATTTAGAGCAAGATTGTATTTAGTTATGAGAAAAGCTTAACACTACTTCAAGCTCGTCTAGTTCCCAGTCGCAATCGCAGACTACTTATGCACAAAATTAAAATGAACAAATATCAGCAAATGATATTTTAATTCAACGTTAATTTATTATGGATATACTCTCATCAGTGGTTCCATATGATACATTACATTGACAATCATGTCACTATCCTCTTCATCCGGTCATCGGGTCTGAGTAGTTGAAAATCTACCCAATCAAAATATTGCTTTTGGGTTCGATTATAATGCCAAAGTATTTGGTTTTCAAAAAAAAATTCAAACGTTTAATTCAATAAACCTTAGTGCAAATGAAAGTTAAATAAATCACAAGAAAGTCAAATTGCTTGATTTGGTCAATTTCCAGATTTTTTAAAGCATATATAAAAAGGATGATGACTTAGATAACATGAGCCGAAATAGAAATAATTTACAAAATTTATATCCCCTTTTATTCAGATTCACTCTCGTCCAACTTCAATCCTACTTTCGTTGCAGACACCAACTTCTTCCCTTCAAACTCTTTCAATTGTCCCATAGCATACTTGTCTATTGCATCAACCATGAACAACGCTTCATATCCCCTCTTCTTCAGCTTCTTACAGAATGGGGAGTTCTCTACGGCCTTTTGCTTTCTCCTGTGATGTAGTAAATATCATTTGACCTTCCTTCATTCTTGTCATATAGTCCTTTAAGCTAGTCATCTCTGCTCTTCGTTGAGTGGTACCTCAACAGCTTAGCAAGCTTTGCCTTGTTTTGTGGACCCTCATGGATTCTCAGCTCTAAATTCTTCAAGAATGCTTTATAGAACTTGTTGTAGTCCTCCTTTTTCTTAGCAGTTTCAAAGAAAAGCCCAGTGTTTTACAAGGTTCTTGTGTGTTGAAGCATTTTTGTTGAGCTGTCGAGCACCAAAACTTCAGAATCCATAATACCTTTCACAAACTCAAGTACTCTGGAATCAACTCTTTGTAGTTGTCCGGATGAGTACATGGCGTGCATAAAGCTTGATGTTGTTTGGCTTCTTCTTTGTGTCAAAGTGATCAAACGGAGCCCTATTTGGCACAAAAAGAACAGTCTTGAACTTAGGCTGACCTTCAACAAAAAAGTGTTCCACTACAAGTTGTTCCTCCTAGTCATTTGTGAGGCTCATATAGAAGGCAGCATACTCTTCTTTCATAATCTCTTCAAGTACTCTTGTCCGAACTAATTTTTGCTTATTTACTATAACCCATTCATGAGAAACATCCTTGATCTTATTCTTCTTCTTTTGCTCCTTGTCTTCATATATGTCTTCAACCTTTCCTTCTTCTTCTTTCTTGTTTTCCTGCTCATCCTCATCATTTTAGATTTCCTTTTCTTTTGTCTTTTTGGTTCATAGCTAGATCGGGTAGTTGATGAATTCGAAGCGCTGCTTGATTAGATCCTTTAGGCATTGCTCCTCCAAATATTCCAACTATGCAAAAACATAAATATGAACAATACTATATCAACATTACTTTGTTCTGACTGTTGATATTCAACAATTGAACTTCAAATAGGAAATAAATGACTAAAAATATAACAGGCTAAGGGTAACAGGAAACAAACAACTAAATATATGGTACAATATGGGCAACAGTGGCAAATCTACCCCTAGATTAAATTATATTTATCAATCAAACAACTACTCAAAATTACAATAGCAAAAGAACATTATAAAATACAAAATATGCAACATGTCGCTCACATTTTGTGCCATCAAATAAGTGACATATCTTCCCCTATAGTGATGTACTCTATTCAAAGGCTTTCTATTAACCAACAATAAAATATCTCACAAAGAATTCCTAATTTATTAGTATGCATTAATATTTGTAAAAATATAACATACCTCTAAGTTTGAGCAATCCCAATTGATTTCATGAAGCTTGTCCACCCACTGTGATAATCAAAGTAGTGCATTTAGCACTAAAATACTTTATGATACAACACAAAGATCAGATAATTTTTGCATTCAAACCAAAATTCCACTGTGAAAAGCAGCTTCCTACAAATCTTCCTGCAAAGTCTAATAGTGTCAATTGCACAATTCGACCATATAAACCTGCTCATACTTTTTGATATAAATCCATCACACACAAATTAAAGGCTTGTGTTCATGGATGCAATGACAAGTTGAACTAGCTCCTAATCTCAAACAGTAGCCTAACTTATTCATCAACTATAATCCATGTCAGAAACATAGCTCTTCCACTCGAGACCAATAATGACACATGCCAAACACAATGGAGATTTAGCTTGTATGAAATTGTTGTTTTACTAGTTCTGTCAAGACCAATAGTCAAAAACATACTTCTTTCCATTGAGCTAGTTAACCCTGATATTCAATTAAAAATTAAATACTTTTTCATATAAATAAAATGTAAAAATAAGGAGTTTGAAATCCCAACATTGGCAAGAGATGGAGGAAATTCAAAATGGAACTCGAACTAGTTCAAATTGGAATGAATTTTAGATACAAAATTTTTAAATATCAAGAAGAATATGAAATTCAACTTTTTGAAAGTCAAATGCAGATGTTCTTACTATGACAAGGCAATAAGTAACTACTTGGGAGGAAGAGTAGAGATCAGTTGTTCACTAGCTATTTACATGGCCTTATAGCATGAGGTATAAGATGGACGTTACTTTGAAGGAAAAGAGAAAGGGAGGAGAAATTAGTTTAGGGTTTTGTTGCATTGTTCTTTTGAGACGAGATGAAAAAAAGGGGATGAAAAAGAAAAAAGGGAATGGGAAAAAAATGGAAAAAGAAGCGGCCAAAAATATTACCGAACCGAGTACAACATTTTAATGCATTTTTGAGGAAAGAGAAATTTGAGCAGCACATTTGAGCAGAGTATTTGAGCATGACACCGTTGCGAATGGGGAATGTATTTTTTGCTGCGAACGGATATTTGAGCGCAATATTTGAGCGGGGTATTTTTTGTTAATTTATTTGTTTAGAACTAATTTATGTTTCTTATGTGAAGGACAACAACTTGGTATCCTTGTATTATTAGTCTCACATTGCCAAACATTAGAAGTATCTTGGTATATATACGAGTATGCAAACTATAGACAAAATTGAAATAAAACTAAATGACTTGAATAAACATGAAGGCTTGATACTCACACATACTCTCTCCAGTTCAATTATATGACTTTCTAAAGTTTAGATCATTTTGCAAAACATATGACGTTTTGAAACAAAACAACACCTTATTCTCCATTTTACCCTTTTTGAAAATGTTTCTCATTAATAAGTACTGCTATTTTTTAGTTCCAATGCAACATTTACATGCAATGCACCAATGCTAAACAAAAAGTGCATGGATTGTGCGTTCTTTGATGAAGAATAAAAGAACATTTAATACCATGGTGAAGGATAACTATGTCATTTTTTAGTTCTCTTAATATGTGTGAAATTTTCCAAAATGTCATTTATTTTGAACTGGAGGGAGTATAAATTAATAATTGTCAAAGATTGGCACTTGGAGCATGAGGGCACGTCTAGGCATTCGGCCTGGAATTACAAATTTTTTATGTTTGCATCGGACGCATCCAACACCAACAATCCAATTTCCAACAGTGAGCGATCATTCCTTTAAGCGTATTGAACCACGTTCCGGGGTTCGACGCGTCGGACGCGAACAAAATGGAAGCGTGGAAAGAAAGAGCTGCGAACGCACCCTAATTCGAAACACTAAAATAATTTGCTGTTATAAGTGACTTTTCTAGTACTGTGACTTGATTCTCATAACGTCCAACTAGGAAGGAGCTCATTAATTAGGCTGGTTAGGCTCACGAGTAAGATCATGTGGAAACATGGACATATGATTATGTGGCAGTAAAAACAACCAAATTATCCATAGCTGCAATATGATTTTCTAAAGTTTCACAAATTATTTTGATAAGGCTATGAACATTTGTTTCTTAAAATTGATGTCAAAAAATGTGACAAGAATATTTTTATTTTTTTCCAAGTCTTTTGGTTTTATACTTGCTCGATTGTTAAGCTTTTGGAAATGAATAAAAATCGCATTTAGGTCATAAACTAGTCAATTAATTTTAAAGGGAAAAAGTTGCATATCAAGTCTCTTAACAAAAAATTAATGGTATTACCATCATAAGGTTGTTTTCTTGATGTGGCCATTGTTGTCCTTGATGACGATGAGTTAGGGGCAGCAAAAGATTCCCCAACAATGGGTGGGCAATAGTTGCTCGTATTGCCTCTAATGCATTAGGCGCCACAATAGACTATGAATGAGATCGTGAACAATGGTTAGAAGCCATAATTATTTAAAAACATACAGGTAACACGTATACAAATTAAGAGTGTAACCCATAATAAATCCAACATTAATTTTTATTTGAAGGAAATTGAAATTTAGTTAAAACACTCAAAACGAAGTAATAAAACATCACTACTTCGTTGGTTCTCTTTTATGATTATTACAAAAAAAAACTATTGCAACTAGATATTTGCAACTACATGATAGTTGCAATTATTAGAATTTGATTAAGAGAGAAGAGAGAGATGAAATGGTAAAACAATTGAAAGACTACATTTTATTGATTACTTGATTGATTATTACAAAAGATGCTTGATTGATTTACAATGTTAAACCTTGCCCCTATTTATACATGGTTTACCTTTATCTAAAAGAGCATTCTAGATAAGAATATTCTAGAGCAGATATTTGGTCAATTATAGTAAATAATTCTATATCAAATATAGACCCAAATCAAAACAATACCAAATATAAATGATAATCAACGCAATACCAAATAAAGGCAACATATCTTATTCCTATCTCTAACATCCCCCCTCAAACTCACGATGCGAAAAATCGGGAGTTTGCCAAAAAAAAAAGCTGCAAGCTGAAGACTAACAAGATCGAGCACCCATTTCAATATTGTTAGAGAGTAACACCAAGCATCGAACATTCAACTCCAACTCCAAGCAACTCAACAATCTTTAACCTGATCGGTAAGACAAAGATCTGAGCGGCCAAATGACAAAACTTGTCCCGGATGTGTTTGTATGCTTGCATCCCTAAAACATACAAAGAAAACAAAGTAAACCGAAATGGGATGATTTTGCATATGTTTGCATCCCCCAAACATATCAAATGAAAACAAAACCAAATCAATAAGGATGAATCAACATATATTTGCATCCTCCAAACATACCTTACAGTACCACCTACCACCTTCAATCAACGTCAATTTCCCTCCTAATAAATAAGGTTACCGATACAGACATCAAACGAACAATAAACATCTTCAAACTAATGTTACTTTCTAAAAACTCAATCAATTCAATCCAGATCTATAGCTGCTCACTGCCATATCCTTCACCATTCAACCACCACTTCTTTGCCACCTTCTTCCATAAGTATTTCTCTGGACCCTCATTTCTCCAACACGTTTATCGAATTTGCAACCATCCTCACTTCATCCAGCTCTGTCTCAGCCATATACACAAATAATTTCACAAACTCTTACCCATCCATTGCCACACTACACCGAACAGTTCAAACCCAAAACCAGCGACCAAAAATCATACCACCACCTCGCTCCTAATAAAACCAACAATCATCACACTATTGAAAACGTTATCGTGCCTCCTCTCGTCAACATCTACCAATAACAGACTGAGACGATGTAGACTTCCCCGATCCCCGAAGAGATGGAGGAGCCCGGATTGTTTTGAGAACGCCGCATAAGAACACAAACATTAGAACATTTCATTGCTATTACAACAATTTACATCAGAGTACAAGAATATATCAGAGTTCAGATAAATAATTTACAACAGAAAATAATATCAGAGATTAATGTCCACACATTTAAAATGTATAAATACAATGTACAGCGGAAATACACCGACTAACACAACTGAAAAAAATACATGGATACAAAGCTTTCCGAATATATATCCAACTGTGATCCAGGATCCTGCAAAAAGATATACCTGCAAGAACCAAAACTACTCGTTGATCGTGTGGAAAATATAGGCAACAATAAACTCCAAGGCAGTCATGGGGCTGGTGTGAGAACCAAAATAGTTATTAACTTTATTTTAAAGTTGGGTAAATCAAGGGACCACACCATATAACACGGAACGGGTTTACTCCCAAGAACACCAAAAACAAACAACGCAATGCTGAAAGGAAAAATGAAGCCATTATAAGACTCAGGTCCCATTACACAATACAATGCAAGCCGGAGGATAGATTTTTACAGTATAATGGCCAAACATGCTTGGTACGCGAAATTTATCTTTTATTATTACTATAAGTGAAGAAATCAACTTCAAATATAAATGTATCAATCATAGACGACATAGTACCTTATCCTACTAAGTCGCCATATAGGTTTACAACTAAAACCGAAAAGTCGCGTAATTGGAAATTGGATTTCCATCTTGAGTCAAGGCAAGCGATGACTCCTTCCAATTCGAGACACTCTAGAAAATGCCTTAGGATTACATACTCTGGGAAACCCTTGGTTCCTGCAGGGCTAGTCCACACTTACTTTAGTGAATTAGTTATTCCTGAACACACATTTCCCGGTCCTATCGGACATATCACCTGGCCAGTAGCTCCGAGGCGACTCGCACCCATCATCTACATAAGTAAAAATGTCTGGGCTCCATACCATGACATCACTTCTAGTTAGAAAGAAACGTCATGCACTCCCTGCATCTCTGATCCTGTCTTAGACTCATACCAGGGTGTGAGGCTCGCGAATTAACGTTATACACAAAGCTGTGCTAATTAAAGCCGTGCTTTGATCATCATCCACAAGACTCTTCTTTTTAACAATAAGCCTTGATCATTTGCATCTTAGCATGCCACATTGTCAATCCATACCGTACCACTGATTTTCACCAATATATAACCTTTGGGCTCGTGCGTTTTAGAGAAGGGTGTTAAGAAGGAGAATAAATTCTCCGCCACCAAACAGATATATATTTAGAAGAGATCAACGAATTCAACATAAAGGAATACAATGTCAGACACACTATCCATTTGCAAGTCTATTCTGGGTATGAACAAAAGCGGAGGCACCTTATTCTGCATCCCATATGTCCAATACAGGAGAGAGGTCCTTGCATATCCGGTCGATCTCCAAGTACGTCTGGACGATCACCACTTATTACCTTGTCTTGGGTGTACAGCCCATTCAAGACGTCAGTAATCATCCAAACAATGTGAAGATTATCGGTCTTCAACCACCGTCTTTATATCATCGACTTTTAGTCGCCGTATCAGTTATTCAGAATGGGATAAATTCGGTCTTTCCAAATAACTCACGTATTTTATAATCAATAATCAAGTGCTATAAAAACACATCATACGCCTCATTCTAATTCAGAATATTATTTTATTCAAATATTCACATTTTTAGGGAAAGGTTCCCATTAATTTTATCAAAGATAAGTTTATTTAAACTATTTCTTTAATCTTCCTTTGGATATCATTTTCAAAAAGATTTTATTATATTTTTTCACAATCTAAACCAAAACAAAGTTTAACAACTAGTCGGGATTAGCAAACCTTACCGAAGTAATCATTTATTATATTATCCCAATGCCAACCTATTCATCCCATGGAGTAAAACTGGTAGTACTTCATATCTAACACCCCACGTGTTATCGGTAAAATAAATTACCATTTCATGTTTTAAATCTAATTAAAGATTTAACTATCGCATGGAGTGAAACTGGTGGTACTCCATTCTCGACATTTCTTGAATTCGATAAATTTTTACTTACCTAAATCCCATTTCAACCTAATTAAAGATTTATTAAAACTCTAGTTCAGTTTTAATCTCAAAAATCATTACTTAATAATCATTCAACCTTTTAGGAAACCAACCATGTCTTTAACTGGGTTAAAGAACAAATGCCGTTTAAAACACAGTTCATGATAAATCCAAATCATCTTCCACTAAATGTGGAATATTCGCGAAAAACAAATCAATATATAATTGATATAAATTTCCGTATCAGACTAATAATATAAATGGAATAACAATAAAGCCATTTAAATTCCATATATAATAATGGTCTTCATTCACGGAAGCTCATCTCGATTATTATTAAATAGAATTCCAATTTAATATACTAAACTGGAAAACTTTACTTTGGAAAATTTCCATTAATCTTAATAAAAAGGTTATAAATTCCAAACCATAACTTCACTGTTAATTGGGTTAAAGAACAAACGTTATTTAAAACAGTGTTCACGATAAACCCAAAATCAACTTTCATTTCAATTCCAATTAAATTAATTAATTGGTAAACTTCTCTAAATCTTAATCAAATGATTTGTTCTTTTCTCAACTGGGTTTAAGAACAGTGTTAATAAAGACACCATCATGACAAACCCAAAATCCCATTTGATATAAATACAAGGCTCTAAATAGAAATTATATCGGCTTATATTCAATCAAATTCTGCAACCAACAACTATCGTATTGGGAATAATGATATATATATATATATATCTTCCAAATTCCTCAACAATATCCGTATAATCACGGAATTCAATATTGAAATATCCAAAGATAATTTCCATTCCAAATCCATTACAAATTACGAATTGGAAAACTTTGGTTATTTTAAAACCCATTTTTCAATCCAATTTATTATTTTTAAAAATAATTGGATTATTATTCTAATTATTAACTAGTTCAATTCGATAAAAATATCTTCTATCCCTTCAAAACTTGAAATATTTAGTCCAAAATCTTTCCAAATCGTTTATTATGATTTTACATAATTTATTCATATTTTTAATAATTTTAATAAGGCCCTTACAATCGGTTTCCAATATCGGCTACCAAACTACATCCATAGCTACCTTTTCCAAAACCGATTTGGACATATCTTAAAATCTAACCATCAGATCTCAAATCCCTTATTATCATTGAAAGCTCTTTTCGATACGAACCCAACGGTTCCGGTTTTAGGAGAATTCGACGGTCGGATCTCCCGTTACATCAGTTTGAAGATAATGGTTGAAATTCGCGAACGGTCACTGCGCGGTGCATTCTATTCAGGCCATTTAAATATATATAATATATATCATCGATTTCCATTTAAAACATATTTCATAAATTGTTTATAAGTTCATTCTAAAACGATTTCAACTTTATTTTCAATTTTAAATCAAAATTGAATATTCTATATCATTATAACATTAAAATGATAATATTTTCAAAATATCATATTTTGAAATCAAATCTTTTTGATATCTATTATAAATGAATAAAATCGACAGAAAAATCCATAAATCCATTCGAGTTAAAATGGTGCACTTCTGCTTATCTCAGCTTCATATACTAATATTTTTGTGTCCATCCAAAATCGGACATCAAAACCATAATTTAATTCTTCACTAAATATTATTTTTAAAATATTCGTTATTTTTGAATTGGAATTAGACTCAATCCATTACCATATAATTTCCGTTATATGGATTTCAAACATTGCATGTATTCAACAATAATGATAAATAATCATTAAACATACAAACATCATCCAGAGTGCATTCTCAACTATATAAGAATTAAAATAAATAATTAACGCTCACCACAGTCTGTCAACCAATCGATTGACATACAACTAAATATTAGGATTAGTGTATGTCAAATATCATCCCAATACCCATGTAGGGTTTTCAGACAACAACAATCTATTTAAATAAATTATTGATTAACAAATTTAACCAATTCTAATTCGGTTTGAATTAATTTTTTCTCTACTTAACCAATTCTCACTGCTTAAATTATAAATAGATATTTATAATTTAATTTCAACTACCACATTAATGTTAACAATATTTTTAGTATGTTAATCATCACAATCATAACACAATACCATCAATTAAATCATCCTTATAAATAAATACTGAACAACCAAATGCCATTTACGGGGCCACAAATGTTCATCTACGGAGTTTGAAATGCGAGTGTCAATAATATCCATACATTGCTTCTATTTCAAATGATTTGCGAAGAGTTCTTTTGTTGAACTCCAAAAATAAATAACATAAAAAAAATTATTTGAGTGAGAGAGTTCTCACTTTGGTTTCTACTTCGTCATTCTTTAATAGAGATTAAACCAAACGTTTAATTTTATAAAAATCTGCAATAGCTTACGTTTTCGTTCTGCTCAGTTCCATTGCGTAGTACTTATAGACATGGTTCCAACGCAACTGAGATCATGGGATTTGGACCTCGTATGAAAAAGATATTGATTTTAATACATTGTATTACATAATTAAAATAATTAAAGTTACTTAAATAAATTAAGTAACTAATTAATTCTCTAATCCTCATCTTCCCGTTACGCTTTAGCTAAATCGAACCCATCTCACCCAAAGGAAATCCGTCGCCATCCCACCCTACATGCCATCGTCCATCGATCGAGTGCCACCACCACCTGCGCCAGAGCGCCACCTCCCCATGGCTACAACGACAACGGACTCGAAGGTCTGAAACACCTTGAAAAGTCATGCGACCGAACTGACTTTGGGCCCAAAATCCCAGCGCCTCGAAGCAAATTATATGATCTCCACCGTTGAGATTGTAGAGCGTGATGAGCTCTACAATATTGCCTTTATAATTTTCGAATTTCATTGCGTGGATTTGTATAAAATTGGGGGAGATGGAGTCAACGTTTTCCGCCGTTCGTTTCTTTAAGGCCTGCACTGTTTTTGATTTGTGAAGAGAGAGGGTGCGGATATATATATATATATATATATATATATTAGCATTTAATTCATAAAAGTTAGAATTTGCACTCGAACTCCAAATCAAACCCAACGATTGTTGCCCCTAGCTAAATACCCATATTTCGGACATAATAGGATATATTTCGTAAGCCAATTCGATCATTTTGATCAGTTTTTATCAAAATTAAAATATAAATTAATATAACGATCAACATTGAATTTGAACGTACATTTTACCACATACTGACTCCAAAAATTATGGAAATTGAAATCTAGCTATGCTTTGACGATACGGTCCTAAAAAAAAATTAATTTCATCGAATTTGGAGACTGTTTGAAAAATGGCCTTTTAACTAGCTTATTAAATTCAAACTGAAACTAAAAACACGTTTAAATTTACAATGCTCATATATTAATTTCAAAAATTATCAAATTTAAACCAAACAATAATTTCACATTCTGGATCAAACAAAAGTGGTTTCGTTGAAAACGAAGGTCGTTTGCAAATGGCTATTTTTAAGGGCTATATATATAATATTAAAAATATGTATAAATTCTATAGCGAGTATTTTAAATTTTAATCTAGACATAGCTTTTAATTTATACAGTGAAATCTCAGTTTCTTACATTCGTTAGAATGATATAATTAAACAGAACCTAACATTTCATGTTTCGTTCAATTCTGATTTGTATAGAACTCTGTACATTCATTCAAAGTTCAAAACCAAATTTTCAAACTACCGCACCATTTCGTGTTCCTTTTATAATTAAAATAAATTTATACATTCTAAATTTGATTTGAATAAATTTTAGTTGTTATTATTTAAAATAAATCATTATATATATTCAAAACCCATAAAAATAGCTAAAATAATTTTTTTAAATTAGTTCAGAAATTCCGGGTTGTTACACAGACTCTCTCCGATCAACAATCACCAAACTCTTCATTTTCAACCACCAACTGCTGCAACTAGCAACTTTAATACAATCACATTGACCAACCCCATACTTTCTTCACTGAATATTGGTCTCATGTTATATTTTAAGAAAAAAAACAGTAAAAACTCACTTGAACACTCTATTTCTCTACCTCTCTCTCTCCCCCCTCTCTAATCTGGCTCTAATACATTGTTAACACCAACCCTCTCTCTATCTCTTTGTATAACCAAGCTCTGATACCATATTAGAATTTGATCTAGAGAGAAGAGAGAGATGAAATGGTAAAACAATTGAAAGGCTACATTTTTATTGAGTACTTGATTGATTATTACAAAAGATGCTTGATTGATTTACAATGCTAAACCTTTCCTCTATTTATACATGGTTTATCCTTATCTAAAAGAGCATTCTAGATAAAAATATTCTAGAGCATATATTTGGGTCAATTATAATAAATAATTCTATACAAATATAGACCCAAATCAATACAATACCAAATATAAATGGTAATCAAAGCAATACCAAATAAAGTCAACATATCTTATTCTTATCTCAATAGTAAATGATATTTAGTAGTAGACCTTTCTTAGCAATTGAAATATATGAGATTTAACAACTGGCCTTTTCTTTCTGTTGCAAAAAGCATATATTTAGCAATTGTGCTTCCCTTCTAGTTGTAAAAACATACTTTAGCAAATACGCTTCAATAGCAGTTGCAACAAACAAATTATTTGCAGCTGTGCTTCCAAAATTATTGCAAAAAATATTTTTAGTAATTGTTTACACCACTCGCAATAACTGTATTTTTTACAAGTGAGCAATTGCAAGAAACATACTTTTAAAAAATTACTTCCCCCTACCATTAGTAAACATAATTACTATTAAGTACAAAAGTACGAAATAACAAGTAATATTAAGTTGTAATATAACAAGTATTAAGTAATAATAATTAATATGAAATAATGCATTAACAATTTATCATCATTTGTTATTAATAGTGTGTAAATAATATTCAAGAATTACTAATTACACTTAATAATTAATAAATCTAATTAAGAACAAATACTAAATAATTAACAAATACTGATAATATATTGTATATAGTAATTAATATTCAATTATAATAAAGAAGTAAAATTACTAATAATTAAACGTTATTAAAAAAAGTTAATAACTAACTTTTAAATAATTATGACTAAACAATTAACTATTGGTAATTGAATAATAATTAAGATTACAATTTAATATAATTATTAATTGATAATAAAATTTAATTATTATAAAGTGATATTTATAATTAATAATTCAATAAGTAGATAATAACTAAAAGTTAGCAAACAAATAAAAATTAATATCTACTAATTAATATATAATTAATTAAATATGTTAATTATTAAATAATTAATATTGATTATCTAATTATTAATAATAACTATTAAACAATTAATAGTTTTGATAGTATATTCAATAATTAATAATATATATTATTATTTGTTGACTGACCTTTTGTCAAGGTCGTCAAAGGCTCCGATATTTGTTATTAACAACCTGTATTCCTTAATGTCACATGTATGAGGATTTCATTAAGAAAATATGGAGCATTGTAGGCATAAAGCCATAAAACATCATAGAGACTAAGATTTCACAAGACATAAAATAATAAATTTACAGCGGAAGAAGAAGATTTCTTTTTTGATTACAAATCCGTCTTTATAACGATTAACCAAATAGTTACAAAATGTCATGTCTCAAAATCTCAATTAAAATAACATCAGAGTACAAAATAATTATTCCCCAAATAGTAAAAATGATACAACCTAACCTTGGAAAGAAATCATGAAGTGATACAACAATCGCAGAAACTCTTCACAGCAAAAACACAAGAAAATATGAACTATATACTTTCTCCATGTAAGCGTGTAGGGAAGAAAAGAGAAAGGAAATGGGTCAGACATAATGGTGAGCTGTTATGATTACCAACCAACCTACTAAGTTAAAAGTAAAGTAGATAAACAGTTGTAGTGTCATAAAAGGATAAATACCTGTGAACATCTAAAGGTGAACAGTAACAGGTATAAATTGATATAAAGGATTAGCTATTCTTATCAAAAAAAAACAAAAATGATAATAATCTGAACAGGCGGATTGATTGTTTTGCACTTCTGCAAGTTCGGATAGAAACAAGTAATTAGGATGAAATTTCCTAATGTTACCCATCGATCGGCATTCCAGATGTGAATAACCTATGACAGCTATGGAATTCGGCTTTATCAATTCTCGAACCAATCAACTAATAAGACATAACCTTAATCATAAGCATTACATCGTCTTATCTTCTCCATTAAGAACTGTAATACCCCAAATTTTAATAAACAATAATTATATAAAGAGGATTAATAAATTGAATATTAATTAATAAAATAATTAAAATTGGATAAAATGGATTTCACTGTTGCATTCTTTACAAGTGAAGATTAAGATAGACTTTAGGTTTGCGTAAATCGGACTAATTATGAACAAGATATGCTCAATCGAAGTTTAAATTAAATAATAAATTCAGAATGGTGCAACAGTCATTTGTCGACCTAGACCCTACATGGGTTGACCACTGTGTCGACCACTGGTTCGACACATGGGTCGACCCGCAAAGGAGGTGGGTCGACCCACTTCGACTAAGAACGAATTTGTGCCAAGCCAAAAAGGCCTATTTCTAAATAGTTCCTTTTGCTTACTCATGTTGAGTTGTTTTCTATGATTTGGATTAAAACCCTAATATCGTATGGCCTAGACTAGCGTATAACACCTATAAATAGACTAGCAACCCTGACTGTTTTCATACATAAATATTTCATCTTCTTCTTCTCCACTCTATTATGTCCCAGAAATAAAATTTAAGGAAAAGTCCGTGTGCTGTCAAAATAGAGATCTGAAAGGATATTCTGATGCTTCTTTTTCAAAGGCCTTTTCTGGATCTATAAAAAATGTCTGTAAGTTCTATGTTATTTTTAAATCGGCAATCTAAATAAAAAGGATTTTGACAGTAAAATATATTAGCAATCTAAATAAAAAGGATTTTGATAGTAAAATATATTGGACTAGAAAATTTCAGTGTTTATGAATTTATCTTTTTACATGTTATTGTTCATTTTGATTATTGTCTATTACATATTTCATTTTTAGTTATTAATTGTTTATATTTGCATTCTTCTTCGTTATCCCCTCGTTGTTATTGTTTTATTTATAGTCTTATTATGTCTATTTATTCATTTTTGATCATTTCTGAGCATAAATCTATTTCTTCCGTTTCCTTTGTTTTGCGCTGAGCCTAGGCCAATGAGAGCCTAGGCCTTTACTGTTTGAGTTGCGTAAAATTGGAATAATCTAAAATAACGTCAAAAAAGGGATTTGGGCATATTGGAATTTGTGAATCATGAATTATACTTTGGGATTATTATTATAAGGGTAATTAAGTTACAAGGACAAATTATTTGAAAATTTTAGCTATAAGGACAAGAGACTAAAATTTTATTTAAAAGGAAAAAATATAGCCCAAATTTATTCAAAAGGACAAAACAAATGATAATTTTTAAAAAAAATTGTTTTTTTTTTTTTTTTGCAGATTTTAGGTATTAGTTTTGTATGTCTATAGTTATCAGTTTGCTCTTTACAGCTACTAGGTAACAGTTTTGTGTGTCTGAAGGTATCAGTTTTTAGCCTACAGCTTATAGATAAACAAAATTGATACCTTCAAACACACAAAACTGCTACCTATTAGTTGCCAAGAGCAAACTGATACCTATAGACATACAAAACTGATACCTAAAATCTGCACACAAAAAATTAAAATTAAAATAATTTTTTTTATTATTTAAAATAATAATATGTGTATTGTCCTTTTGAATAAATTTGGGTTATATTCGGTCTTTCGAATAAATTTTTAGACTCTTCTCCTTATGGTTAAAATTTTCAAAGAATTTGTCCTTCACATTATTTTCCTGTTATTATAAAGGAAGAATATGCAAACATGTGAATTAGAATAGGTCGAACTCAATTACATATTAAGTAGACATGTCGTTAAGAAACATATGAATTGGGGGTAAGATATATTTAATTATACATTAAGTAAAACATGTTATTGTAACTTTTGAACATGTAATTGAACAAAAATGACATGTTAATAAGAAGGGGTTGTAGATTACTTTCGTTAATTACAATCCGAGGATAAAAGGTTATAGCTTGCTTTCGTAAATTACAATCTAGAGGTAAGAGGTTGTAGATTACTTTTGTTAATTACAATCCAAGGATAAAAGTTTGTAGATTATTTTCGTTAATTACAATCTAAGAAATAACTTGTACGTCACTGGACTTATTAATGAACTTAAAGCGTGTTAAGTTAAACATGTATGATTAGTAAGTGAGAGGGTCCATTTCTTTGAGATATAAGGGCCTCGTAGAAATTCTAGTTAATTTGGAATCCAAGTCTCGGGCAGCTTATGTCGGATGAATTTTGTGTGGGACCCATATCGGTCAATATTCCTTAGTTATCAATGTGGCCTCACACTAGATAGGTGCTACGGTATGCTTATACTGAAGTGGGTAGTAAGAGGTCCAAATGAAAGTAGGTACGGGCACGTTCCTGTAGAGTCATCAGCGTGCATGAGTCCGAAAGTGGAAGATAAAATGGTGTAACGCCTATGATTAAAGATGTGTCTTTCTTAGTTGATGGGTTCGGGATTGATAACCCTAAATGCCATAGCTGGCATAGATTATTAACATCCTATTTAAGAAGCCGATCACTAGGTAGAAGTCAAGTAAAACCTAATCTTTACGTTATGATAGTTGGTCTAGAAATTTTGGGATATGAATGAGAAGCTTATCTTACCTTGTTTTCTATATTTCCTTCTTTTACTGTATTTTCATGTCTAGTACTATTCATCTGTCTGAATACTTCTTTATCTTATGCTTATAATTAAAATCACATGAACTAATCAGACTTATTTTCTGACCTAGTTTTGTTTTTCTCTCTCTCTCTTCCTTTCCCCCAGTTTCTCAGGGCGATGGATTGCAGTAGTGAGCGTGACCTTTTGATTCATCTTGGACTTAGATCATTTCTTATTCCATGTATTGCTTCAATACTTGTTCTATGACTATAGTTATGACTCATGATGAATATGATTTTTATGGTTTCGCATTGTGTAACACCCCACCTCCGCCAGGGTGGCTCTTGCAAGCACTCTGACTTTGGAGGGGCGTTTGAATCAGGTAAACATGCATAATCATATATCAAGGCAGAACAAGAACATATGTATATATGTAAACAGAGTAAATAAGATAAGTAAAACAGCGGAAGATTTCAAACTATTTCAAAACAAGTCTGGTACAACATAACTTTCCAAATAAACAAGTCTAGATAAAAACAACATCAACTGAAAAACTGAAATACATAAGTACTATCCCCAAAATAAGTGATAACCATAGCTAGCTTCATGTCAAGACCGTACATGAGCTAAAATCCCACAAGCAAGCGATCAGAAATCCAAGCTAAGCTCCAATATTCCCACCCTGAGAACCTGGGGGGGAAACGGAAGAAAAGAGGCGAAAGAAAAACATGTCAGTCAAAAAGACTGAGTAAGCCCTACTACAATCAATGTAAACTGATAAAGTTAACTGGCATGAGAAGCAGGGATGAACATAAGGATAACAACATACTAGCATGATGATTAACTAACAAGGTAGATAAAGGCATCATCGCATAATCAGGATTAAGGTTTTGCACCACAGGTGTACTAGCAAACTAACATGACTTGAACAAACAAGTATTGATCCCTTGGCCCAAGCTTTGGCCCAATAACATGAAGTGACCCTAACACGAGGTCCAATAACATGAAGTGACCCTAATACGAGGTCCAACCAAACGGTCTAGTCGATCGGCTCCATATAAGCCTAACTCGTCACGTGTTGGTGTCAATACGGCCCAAACATAATTGTAGTCAGACTGTGCCGGGTCTCCCGTCGGGTGTATCAAGCCCTAGGGTGTCAACCCCTGGACACCATAAACATAAGTGCATAGTCTAGATCTACTGGTACCCATGCTTGACTTCTCCAAATACGGACTACGTGCACGACCATAGTCCGTCCGGAACTACATCGGCGTACCACTCTGCCGTCGTTTTTGGTCACTTACCTCAAGTCCAGTAATCGTGTTCCCTCCCTAGCCTAGTCCCTAGGGTCTTAATGATACAAACTTGGGATTACTGCTGGAGTGGACCCCCATTGCTAGGATTTTCTAGTGGGTTAAGTACGGTTTAACCCTCTTGCTAATCATGGATTAACTTGGTTAAGTGTAACGATGAGTTCACGACTTAACCCTGATTAATCTACCAAGCCCGCATTGATTAAGTATTAAGTGGACCATAACTTAAACCCTAATCATGAGGCATTAATTAATTAATGTGCCTTAACCTCTCACATTAGACTTCGTTGCGGTTACTAGTTAAGCCGGTCGGTTCCGGGTAGCTTTACACCACAACTTGGTCTAACCTCGGGTTCAAGGTACAACATGACCAACTTCTCACATTGGGTCCTATTGTTTGTAGCAACTAGTTAAGCCGGTCGGTTCCGGGTAGGTTTACGCTACAAACTCAACCCAATCTCGAGTTGGTCACACTTATATTTTCTAAGTGTCATGTCCATCATGTTTCCAAAACATGTTACAAGTTTTCAAGAATTTGGGTAGACCTAACTTAATAGGTAAATTCCCAATGGGTAGACCTAACTTAATAGATAAATTCCCAATCTTATGTTTTTATGTCTTTTAAGTTTACCCAACCCCAAACGCAATCCCATCGCTTACATATCGCAATAGCGCATAAAGGATAGAAAGAGGGAACTTGGCATAATCATGACATAAAGGTGTTGAAGGCACAAGTTTAACATGGTGGCATATGAAATGTACATATGTTCATATACTTGCATATTACATTTTTAGGCCTCGAAACCATGCATAAAACCAAACTTGGCATATTGATGATACATGGTGATAAATGGCATGTAGAAATGGCCATATGTTCGCATTTAGCCTCACATGCAAGTTATCATAAGAGATATGATAACTTACATGTTGCCAAAATGCAACCTTTAGCATAAAGCTTGAAGCTTTATGTTCATATACTCAAGGTAAGCTTGCATAACATGATAACATGAGTAAAATGATCAACCCAAACTTGCATAACATAACTTGCATATCATATGGCAAACTTGCATATCACAACATAGCAAACTTGCATAACATAACATGGCAACTTGCATATCATAACATAGCAAACTTGCATACATAACACGATAGACTTGCATAACACATCATAGTAAACTTGCATATCATAATGATCAAACACAACTTGCATCATTCATTAACTTTAGAGTTTAAATATGAAAGTAGAAAAGGGCTTACAATGCTTATGAAGACACAAAAATATACATAGATTGAGACAAAGCCCTTATGCAATCAAATAAACCCAAAATGCAAGCTCCAATAGAAAAACCCTTGAGCCAAAATGATCAAAACTCTTGCTTTATGATGTAAATATGGAAACTTGACTTGAATGCAAGCTAATGACACTCATACAAGCTTGAAAACACTTGTATGCATGGAAAATCTCTCATAGAAATAACTTAGGAATTTTATGAAGAGAGTGGAGGCCATGAGAGGAATGATTTTGCCATAGTTTAGTTGTATGAGTGAATAATGTTGATTTAGGCTTAGGTTAGGGTCTTATTTATAGAGATTAGGATTAGTTCTAGCCTTAGGATTAAACCCTAATTCCAATCTCAGCCCTTAAAACCGAATCTGGCCCCAAAACTCAACACAACTCCAAAATGGTGCACCAGGCAAAACTGCCCGGCTGAACCAAGTCGACAGGGATGTCGACTTGGGTCCAACCAAGTCGACTCCCAAGTCGATAGGGCTGTCGACTTGGGTGCTCTGGCGGGAATTTTCCCGCCTGGCCCAATCTAACACTAATTTCCAAATTCAAACTTGAATTTGAAATCTGTTTTTACTTTGAAATTTTCTGAAAACTTCGTTGGGCCTTAATCGGGTCATACGGACTCCGATTTTCGAAAACTCGGACTCTATTTCGCGTATTTTTCCGAGACGAATGCAATGGCATAGCCCGTTTCCCTTGATTCAGATTTTAGCATTAAATTCTGCCTCGATTTACGTTATAATAGGTAATTGAAAATACGGGTTGTTACATTCTCCCCTCCTTAAAGGATTTCGTCCCCGAAATCTTCAAGTTAGGAAGAACGTATCCTACCATCCAACATCCATCTACTCAAAACACCATCCACGAGCAATCATTGTCCTTACAAGATTCTAAATGTTTTATGAACATATGCAAAGGTGTGTGTATATGTACTTAGCTAATGCAAATATCATCAATGCAAATTATGTTAGTGAAATGAATCCATATGTATGCAATTCCGAACATAATATATAACATCTATATGTGTGCACATAACATACATCCATATGCAACATCCATGTGATAACACAAAAATTTTCATCCATGAATAAGCATAAACACTCATGCATATGCAATATGAGGAGTGTGTGAGCCGATCTAGTGCCTAACGTGTATAATGCATCCACGAGTAACCACTTGCAAACACTTGCAACCACTTGCAAACATCAAGCATAACATGTTTCAAACACATGTTTCATCCAAAGGGTTTCTACCTAAGGTTCTCATGACAAGATTAACACGATAAACTAGATAAACATGGATAGCAAAGAGAAAGATATGCTAACAAAGAAAAGAGATTGAGAGTGTACCCTCAAAAAGGAATGGATAAAGCCCACGCATCTTCTCCTCGGTTTCCCAAGTTGCGTCTTCTTCGGCTTCACCCCATTGAACCTTCACCAACTTGACCTCTCGATTCCTTAGCTTCTTGGTCACCGTCCCCAAGATACGAATTGGAGCTCTCCTCAAGGTAGCCTCTTTCTCCACTTCCACATCTTTCAGAACACTTGGCTCAACAACCTCTGCTGATTCATGTAAACACTTCCGGAGATGGGAGACATGAAAAACATCGTGTACTCCGACAAGCTTCTCGGGCAACTCCACCCTATAAGCCATCTGCCCGATCCTCTCTATAATAAGGAATGGTCCAACAAATCTCGGTGCTAACTTCCCAACGGCTCCAAATCGGACCACATTCCGCAAAGGAGAAATCTTCACGAAAACCATATCCCCAACATCAAACTCCAAATCAGTTCTTCGCTTATCAGCATAGGATTTCTGTCGGTCTTGGGCCGCTTTCATCCGTCTCTGAATCAACTCGACCTTCTCGGATGTATCTCTGATCATATCAGGCCCAAGTATAAGCTCATCTGTAGTCTCCCACCAACATGTAGGCGACTTGCACGACCTCCCATATAAAGCTTCAAATGGTGCCATCCCTATGCTTGCCTGATAACTGTTATTATATGCAAACTCAACAAGAGGAAGATGGTCTTCCCAAGTACCACCAAAATCCAGAATACAAAGCCTCAACAGATCCTCGAGTACCCTATTCACCCTTTTGGTTTGACTGTCCGTCTGTGGGTGATAAGCCGTACTTAGATTCAACCTCATGCCCATAGCTTCTTGCAAGCTATTCCAGAATTGACTTGTAAAGATTGGGTCACGGTCACTGACTATACTAGAAGGGACTCCATGTAGTCTCACAATCTCACGAAGATATACAGACGTTAGCCAAGATGCGGTCCTCTTGCTCTTCACCGGAATGAAATGAGCACTCTTCGTAAGTCTATCCACAATAACCCAAATGCTCGTATTCCCTTTGCTTGACCTTGGTAGCCCATCGATGAAATCCATGGAAATACTCTCCCACTTCCATAGTGGAACGTCTAGAGGATGCAATAGCCCACCGGGCTTCTTCGACTCGGCCTTAACTTGCTGGCAAATGATACATCTAGAGACAAACTCTGCCACATCCTTCTTCATCCCAGGCCAAAAGAAAATGCGCTTCATATCTTTATACATCTTATCTCTGCCCGGATGTATAGTCAACTTAGAGCGATGCGATTACTCAAGAACTTTTCTTACTAAATCTTCTACCATTGGAACACATAACCTTCCGTCTCTCCTCAGCCAACCCTTGTCATCAATAGAATATCGAGCGAGATGACTAGACGCCTCTCCTCGAATCAGCTTATCCATAATCTCAACTATCTGAGGGTCTTCTCTCTGCGAAGCCCCAACTTGATCAAGAAGGGTAGGTCTGAGTTCCAGAGATGCTAAAGAACCGGTCATCGACTCAATCGCCAAAGAGAAATCAAAGGTTGCCACATACTCTAAATTCTTCATCTCAACGAATAGAGGACTCAGAGTAAACCTTTTTCTACTCAATGCATCTGCTACCACATTCCCCTTGCCAGGGGTATAAGCTATCTCAAAATCGTAGGGCGCCAAGAATTCCATCCATCTTTGTTGCCTCAGATTCAGATCCTTCTGAGAAAAGAGATACTTCAATGACTTATGATCGAAGCTCAAATCTTTCTCCCAGAAGATAATGGCGCCAAGCCTTGAGTGCATATACTATTGCTGCCAACTCTAAGTCATGAGTGGGATAATTCTTCTCATGCACTTTGAGTTGTCTACCGCCAAAGCATATCACTCTTCCTTCTTGCATCAGAACAGCTCCTAACCCCGTGCCACATGCGTCGGTGTATACTGTAAATAACTTCCCTCCATCGGGCAAAGCTTGAACAGGTGCTGATGTGAGAGCTCTCTTGAGCTTCTAAAAAGCAAGCTCGCATTCTATGCTCCAAGAAAAAACTAAATTTTTCTTCGTCAATTTAGTGAGAGGAGCGGAAATCTTCGCGAAGTCCTTGATGAACTTCCGATAAAAGCCTGCAAGACCTAGAAAACTTCTTACTTCGGTTGCATTCCTTGGAGTCTTCCAATCCTGAACTGCAACTACCTTAGCGGGATCCACCGCTAAGCCTTGCTTAGATACTATATGCCCAAGGAATCTAACTTCCCTTCTCCAAAAGTGACACTTGGAGAACTTGGCCTTCAACTGATGCGCTCTAAGCGTATCCATCACCTCCACGAGATGCCTTGCGTGCTCTTCCTCATCCTTAGAGAAGATCAGAATATCATCTACGAAGACCACGACAAACTTGTCCAAGAACTCCCTGAACACCCTACTCATCAAGTCCACGAAATATGCGGGTGCATTAGTCAAGCCGAACGGCATGACAAGCCATTCGAAGAATCCATCTGGCGTTCTGAACGCAGTCTTGTCTATACTATCTTCAGCTACCCTGAGCTGATGGAATCCAGTAGCAAGATCAAGCTGAGAGAAAACAGAAGCACCGATAAGCTGGTCAAAGAGATCATCAATCCTCGGTAACGGGTGTCTGTTCTTCTTAGTCAGCTTATTCAACTCTCGATAGTCAACACAAAGTCGGAGAGGACCATCTGCCTTGGTAGCAAATACCACAGGCGCTCCCCATTCAGATATACTTCGTCTAATGAAGTTCTTCTCAAGCAACTCCTTCACTTGCTTACTTAGCTCCCGCCTTTCACGCGGAGCCATGTGCCGAACGGGCAAAGAAACCGGCTTTGCATTATCCACCAGATAAATGCGGAAATCAATCTCTCGCTTAGGGGGCAACCCCCTAACGTCATCGAAAACATCCGGATACTCTCGAACCACTCTCACAGACTGAAGAGTTTCCATTGACGAGTTGAGTGATTCAAGATAGCACAACATGATGGGACCTCTCGGTTTACAAGAAATTTCTAGGGTGTTTCCGAGGCGAGTCACGAGCCTCACAACCCTATGCTCACAATCAAGGATGGCTCCATATCTGGACAACCAATCCATGCCCAATATCAATCCGTATCCCCTAAAACCAAGAACATAAGCACTACACAAGAACTCTACACTCAGTATAGAGATCCTCAAATCCCCACTTATCATAGACAGATGGGCGGAACCCCCAATAGGATTTGAGACACAGACGGGATCATCTACCAAGCTAGTACTAAGGTGCAAACTATCAACAAGATCAGATGAGATAAAGCTATGCGATGCACCAGAATCAAACAAGGTACGAACTAGAAAATCAGAAATATATACAAGGCTCTCAACAAAAATACTACCTCGATCGGGAACTGGAGCGGTATTGAGAGCATAAACTTGCCCTCCTGAAGGTCCAGCACGCTGAGTCTGACCCTGGCCTTGCCCTTGCTTCTTCGGGCAATCCTTACTGAAATGTCCAGTCTCACCGCAGAAAAAGCATTCACCATTCTTCCTTTTCCTCTTCTTACAATCCTTAATAAGATGCCCAACTGAACCGCAATAATGGCACTTCCCTTTGTTGTTCTTGCCCTTGTTGTTGTTCCCCTTGTTGCCTTGACTCTTGTTCTTGTTCTTGTTCTGATTGCCTTGACTGCTTTGACCACTTGGATTACCCTGATTTCCTTTCCACTGGGAATCAGTCTTCTTGGCTTGAGTATCATTCATCTTGATCTCTTTCTTGACATCTCCCTGAAGTAATGCCTTATCAACCAAGCTCTCAAACGTGGCCCCATGGGGAATATGTGACATAGCCAATCCCTGCAACGGCTCATTCAATCCTTTAGAAAAACGAAGAGCCTTCTTCTGAGGAGTACTCACCATATCCAAGCCAAAACGAGCTAACTGATTGAACTTGTTCACATATTCTTTGACAGACATATCTCTTTGTTTCAAAGTTATGAACCTCTCCATTTGCAGATTCTCCTCAGTAGAAGATAGAAACTTGAGCACGAACCTTGCCCTGAAATCGGCCCAAGTCTCAACAGGCCTAGTACCATTGGTGACTTCCCACCAACAAGCGGCTTCATCCTTCATAAGCCAAACCGCCAACAAGATCTTCCTCTGATCGTCTAACCCAAAGATAGCAAATAAATCCTCGGTCTCTTTCAACCAATTTCTGGCCTCAACAAAAGTCTCAGTGCCTTGAAAGTTCTTGCCACCCATTGCTTTGAAATCTTTGCAAGTCTTTGCGAAGTCAGCTTGAGGATGCTGAGGGGGAGGAGGAAGAGGAACCTCAGCGACAGGAGGAGGAGGAACAACAACGACAGGAGGAGGAGGAACATTAACTACTGGAGGAGGAGGAGGGACATCTGCGGGGCCGGCTTCGGTCGCCCTAGCCTCCAAAAGTCTCCTATACCAAACAGGTACGTGTACTCCCTCCGGAATAGCAAAGTTATCAGCCATACTGAAAACGAAGAAAAAGACAGATTCATAATGGAGAAAAATGAAGGAATTTTGCTAATGGCTTTTTGGGGAATAGCCTTTAAAATAAACTAGACTTTTCTTTGGAAAATACTTTATACTTGGTTTTGAAAATAGTTTTCCAAAAGTTTTAAAAACCTTTTTGTTCCTTCTCGTAAACCATATGCTCTGATACCAAATGTAACACCCCACCTCCGCCAGGGTGGCTCTTGCAAGCACTCTGACTTTGGAGGGGCGTTTGAATCAGGTAAACATGCATAATGATATATCAAGGCAGAACAAGAACATATGTATATATGTAAATAGAGTAAATAAGATAAGTAAAACAGCGGAAGATTTCAAACTATTTCAAAACAAGTCTGGTACAACATAACTTTCCAAATAAACAAGTCTAGATAAAAACAACATCAACTGAAAAACTGAAATACATAAGTACTATCCCCAAAATAAGTGATAACCATAGCTAGCTTCATGTCAAGACCGTACATGGGCTAAAATCCCACAAGCAAGCGATCAGAAATCCAAGCTAAGCTCCAATATTCCCACCCTGAGAACCTGGGGGGGAAACGGAAGAAAAGAGGCGAAAGAAAAACAGGTCAGTCAAAAAGACTGAGTAAGCCCTACTACAATCAATGTAAACTGATAAAGTTAACTGGCATGAGAAGCAGGGATGAACATAAGGATAACAACATACTAGCATGATGATTAACTAACAAGGTAGATAAAGTCGTCATCGCATAATCAGGATTAAGGTTTTGCACCACAGGTGTACTAGCAAACTAACATGACTTGAACAAACAAGTATTGATCCCTTGGCCCAAGCTTTGGCCCAATAATATGAAGTGACCCTAATACGAGGTCCAATAACATGAAGTGACCTTAATACGAGGTCCAACCAAACGGTCTAGTCGATCGGCTCCCTATAAGCCTAACTCGTCACGTGTTGGTGTCAATACGGCCCAAACATAATTGTAGTCAGACTGTGCCGGGTCTCCCGTCGGGTGTATCAAGCCCTAGGGTGTCAACCCCTGGACACCATAAACATAAGTGCACAGTCTAGATCTACTGGTACCCATGCTTGACTTCTCCAAATACGGACTACGTGCACGACCATAGTCCATCCGGAACTACATCGGCGTACCACTCTACCGTCGTTTTTGGTCACTTACCTCAAGTCCAGTAATCGTGCTCCCTCCCTAGCCTAGTCCCTAGGGTCTTAATGATACAAACTTGGGATTACTGCTGGAGTGGACCCCCATTGCTAGGATTTTCTAGTGGGTTAAGTACGGTTTAACCCTCTTGCTAATCATGGATTAACTTGGTTAAGTGTAACGATGAGTTCACGACTTAACCCTGATTAATCTACCAAGCTCGCATTGATTAAGTATTAAGTGGACCATGACTTAAACCATAATCATGAGGCATTAATTAATTAATGTGCCTTAACCTCTCACATTAGACTTCGTTGCGGTTACTAGTTAAGCCGGTCGGTTCCGGGTAGCTTTACACCACAACTTGGTCTAACCTCGGGTTCAAGGTACAACATGACCAACTTCTCACATTGGGTCCTATTGTTTGTAGCAACTAGTTAAGCCGGTCGGTTCCGGGTAGGTTTACACTACAAACTCAACCCAACCTCGAGTTGGTCAGACTTATATTTTCTAAGTGTCATGTCCATCATGTTTCCAAAACATGTTACAAGTTTTCAAGAATTTGGGTAGACCTAACTTAATAGGTAAGTTCCCAATGGGTAGACCTAACTTAATAGGTAAATTCCCAATCTTATGTTTTTATGTCTTTTAAGTTTACCCAACCCCAAACGCAATCCCATCGCTTACATATCGCAATAGCGCATAAAGGATAGAAAGAGGGAACTTGGCATAATCATGACATAAAGGTGTTGAAGGCACAAGTTTAACATGGTGGCATATGAAATGTACATATGTTCATATACTTTCATATTACATTTTTAGGCCTCAAAAGCATGCATAAAACCAAACTTGGCATATTGGTGATACATGGTGATAAATGGCATGTAGAAATGGCCATAAGTTCGCATTTAGCCTCACATGCAAGTTATCATAAGAGATATGATAACTTACATGTTGCCAAAATGCAACCTTTAGCATAAAGCTTGAAGCTTTATGTTCATATACTCAAGGTAAGCTTGCATAACATGATAACATGAGTAAAATGATCAACCCAAACTTGCATAACATAACTTGCATATCATATGGCAAACTTGCATATCACAACATAGCAAACTTGCATAACATAACATGGCAACTTGCATATCATAACATAGCAAACTTGCATACATAACATGATAGACTTGCATAACACATCATCGTAAACTTGCATATCATAATGATCAAACACAACTTGCATCTCATTAACTTTAGAGTTTAAATATGAAAGTAGAAAAGGGCTTACAATGCTTATGAAGACACAAAAATATACATAGATTGAGACAAAGCCCTTATGCAATCAAATAAACCCAAAATGCAAGCTCCAATAGAAAAACCCTTGAGCCAAAATGATCAAAACTCTTGCTTTATGATGTAAATATGGAAACTTGACTTGAATGCAAGCTAATGACACTCATACAAGCTTGAAAACACTTGTATGCATGGAAAATCTCTCATAGAAATAACTTAGGAATTTTATGAATAGAGTGGAGGCCATGAGAGGAATGATTTTGCCATAGTTTAGTTGTATGAGTGAATAATGTTGATCTAGGCTTAGGTTAGGGTCTTATTTATAGAGATTAGGATTAGTTCTAGCCTTAGGATTAAACCCTAATTCCAATCTCAGCCCTTAAAACCGAATCTGGCCCCAAAACTCAACACAACTCCAAAATGGTGCACCAGGCAAAACTGCCCGGCTGAACCAAGTCGACAGCCAAGTCGACAGGACTGTCGACTTGGGTCCAACCAAGTCGACTCCCAAGTCGACAGGGCTGTCGACTTGGGTGCTCTGGCAGGAATTTTCCCGCCTGGCCCAATCTGACCCTAATTTCCAAATTCAAACTTGAATTTGAAATCTGGTTTTACTTTGAAATTTTCTGAAAACTTCGTTGGGCCTTAATCGGGTCATACGGACTCCGATTTTCGAAAACTCGGACTCTATTTCGCGTATTTTTCCGAGATGAACGCAATGGCATAGCCCGTTTCCCTAGATTCAGATTTTAGCATTAAATTCTGCCTCGATTTACGTTATAATAGGTTATTGAAAATACGGGTTGTTACACATTGTACTCTTATATCTTAGTTTCCATGAGACAGATGTTTTATGATTATTACTCTATGATATTTTAAAATGTAATGTTTGTACTTGTATAATAATAAATGCTTTTAAAAGTTTCCTGCTGTGTTTACATCTTGTCTTGTGAATTTTAGTCTCTATTTTATTACTTTATACCTATTACGCTTCACAAAACTTAATGCATCCTCATATGGGTGACATTAAGGGATGTGGGGTGTCACATTTGGTATCAGAGCCTAAGGTTACAAGATAAGAGAAAAGTTTTTGAAAAAGCTGTTTTTTTAAAGCAAAAGAATTTCAGAAGAACCTATTTCTAAAAATATATCCTGTCAAGTCAATTACAATATTTCTAAAAAGGGTATTACCATTCCAGCATGGTTCTGTAGATACATAGAGGCTATGATACCTGCCGAAGTTCAATGAAATGTCCCACTCCCACCTGCACTCGTAGTAGTTCCCCTCAATCTAGTAGTTAACTTCTTTAAGCTCTTTAAGGATTTCTGTGCGATGGGCGATAAGCCATTTCGTGGAATAGAGAGTTACGTAGAGGCTTGCAATTGGCTTAGGGATCAGATAGAGAACGTGTTTGGATTGTTGGAGCTACATGAGAGGTGGAAGATTCAGTTGGGCTCTTGGCAGCTGAAGGAGGAAACATTTATTAGTGGGAGATAACTCAGGAAATATAGAAGGTGGCAACATAGGATGAGTTCAAAGATATATTTGAAATGAATAAAGTTCTTATCACAAGCTAAGGAAGGAATGCAACTGGAGAAATTCTTAAGTTTAAAGTAAGGAAGTATGATAGTGAAAGAGTACGTGAATAGCTTTAATAAGTTGGCAAGGTTTTGCTTGGATTTAGTAAACACTCCTTAGAAGAAGGCTTTGAGATTTGTGAGAGGCTCCAAGGAATGGCGTTGACACATATTCCTATGGGAGCTACATTTGAGAGTCTAGTGGATACAACTTTGATGCATTAGGATGGAAAAGTGGACAAGCAAGAAGTTAAGACCGAAGAGGCTAAGCCCAAGACTGAAAAGAAAATGTGATGGCTCAAGAAGGGTGCGGCAAAGAAAGGAGAGAAAGCAAAAATCACAACAGTGGTAAGTTTCATGGATGTGGAAGGACGGGACACCATGTCAGAGACTGCAGAAAAACCAGGAATGCTTGTTTCAATTGAGGACATAAGGGAACTTTAGCAAGAAATGCCCTTAGAAACAGGGTCAGGGGCCAGGATCATGTGGAGCACAATTTCATGCACTTAAGACAACTCAGACGAGTAGTCAAGACAGAGGTAGGAAAATCACTATAGAAGATTTGATGACTTCTCATTTTGACTCTTCTGTTAGGATTTTGTTCGATTTCGGTGCTTCTTATTCTTGCATATCCAATTCTGTTTTTAAAAGTCTGCACCAAGATACTTGTATAGTTTCTGTTCCTGTTGTGGTCTTAAACTTCATAGAAGGTATGGTTCACCTGTCTATGTTATATAGGGGTTGGAGAATTTTGCTTTGGGCGTCTAGTTTGAGTGCGATGCATATATTCTAGGTTTCATGGGTTACAAGCTTATTCTAGGAATGGATTGGCTAGCCATGTATGATGTCATCCTCGATTGTGAGCAGAGAGCTGTTAGGCTTCTAACATGCCGTGGTAGAACTCTCGAGATTTCTTGTGACCTGCGGGGATGGTTATGCTCAATTTCCAAGATTTCTTAGATGCTTCTGTTGACGATCTCAGTTTGGTACCCATACTCAGAGACTTTCCGAACGTGTTCGGTGAGGTGAGAGGATTACCTCCCAGGAAAGAGAAAGATTTCCGAATTTACTTGGTGGAGAATGCAAAGAATGTTACTTTACCAGTGCACCACATCGTCCTAGAGAGAGGAGGGAGCTCAGTAAGCAAGTGGGTGAGTTATTCGAGAAGGGATTTATTATATGGAGCATTTCTTAGTGGGGGCCCCCAGTCATCTTTGCAAGCAAGGAAGACGTATCTCTTCGTCTATGCTTAGACTATAGAGAGTTGAACAAGCTCACCAAGAAGAATAGATACCCACTCCCAAGGATAGATGAGATGTTTGTTCAGTTAGTGGGCACTTTGATTTTCTCATAGTTGGATCTAACCACAAGTTTTCATCATCTTAGGGAAAAAGATGACAGTATAGATAAGACTACTTTCAGGACTCCCGACTGATTCTTTGAGTGGCTGGTTATGCCTTTTGGGCTGACCAATGCACCGACATATTTTATGGATATTATGAGTTGGATATTTAGGGAGTACCTGAATAAGTTTGTAGTGCTTTTTGTTGATAAAATCCTGGTTTTATCGAGGAGCGAGGAAGATCATGCCATACACTTAGGAGAGGTTCTCCGCACTTTATGATCATATCAGCTGAAGGCTAAGTTTTCTAAGTGTCATTTCTGGCGGAAGGAAGTAAGGTTCCCAATGCATGTTGTTTCCAAGGATGGAATAGCGGTAGACCCCGCTAAAATTGTTGCAATTCAAGACCGGAAAGCCCTAAAGAACAAGACAGAGGTTAGGATTTTCTTAGGGTTTGGCGGGTTACAATAAAAAGTTCATTAAGGACTTTGCATGGATCTCGCTTACCCGTCTAACGAAGAAGAACCTGCTTTTTGCTTGGGATGTAGATTGCGAGGATGCATTTTTGAGACTGAAGAAGGCTCTTACATCAGCTCTGGTTTTGACTCTTCCTGAAGGTACCAATATGTTTACCGTCTACACAGATACTTGCGACACGAGTTTGGGTGTAGTGTTGATGCAGGAAGTTAGGGTAGTCTGCTACACGAGTAGGCAGTTAAGTATACATGAGAGGAACTACCATACCCACAATTTGGAGTTTCCGACAAGTGTTTATGCTCAAGTCTTGGAGATGCCATTTACTTGGTGAGAGGTTCAATCTTTATACATATCATAAGTTACTCAAGTACTTGGTCTCGAAGAAGGATCTCAATTTGCGACAACAACGCTGGATGGAGTTCCTTGCATCCTATGACTCTAAGATAGCGTGTACCCCAGGGAAGGTGGCTGCAGACGCATTGAGTAGACAGAGGATGGCCTTGAGTCAATTATTCGTAGAGTGGAAGAGGTCGGAGTTTATCTCGTCATTCAATTTCAGACCCTCTATGGATTTTGCACCTATATTGTAGGCATCGTTAGAGGTGAGACCTACTCTGTTGGAGCGCAATGGATCCACTCATCACAAGGATCAGCAATTAATAGGCATCAGGGATTGACCCAGGGAAGGAAAGACCTCTAGCCACCTTGCTTGGTATTCTATGGACGAGAGAGGGTGGCTATGTAACAACCCGAATTCTGACAGACCGGATTTTTTTCAAAAATCCCAATCTATCGAAATTCGAGCTAGCTTTTCTGGTATCCTGCAGAAAAAACAGAGATATAAAGTATATCAGAGCTTAGAAAAAATCTCACAGCGGAATAGATAAAATATAATACAATCAAATATAGCCTTACCAAGGTAATAATACTACCTAACCAGTATTCAAAGCTATCATATCTCTGCCACAAATCAAACATGCAAGTGTGTAACGAGGAGGGGTCAGAACACAAGTTCTAGTGATTGGACTAAATTACACAATCTGAAATAACCCTACATATACCGTTTAGTTATATTTTCTTATTTATTAGATGTCCTGGGTTATTAGTGCTCATGGCTTAACACACACGTCGTACCTATCTACTTCCCAATAGATTAACCTAATATAGTATATATGTAGCTACCCCCAATATCTAGGTACTTCCTAAGGTACCCTTATCACATGATCACTGTCGTCATTGACTGCCACTACCATATAGTCAAGGTAAACTCACTGTGTGGTAACGTGCAAACCCAACCTCTCCAAGTACAGCTTGAGCATGCATCGCAATAGAGGACCACCACAGCGTACCCAACCACGTCCCTCAGAAGCCACGTGCTTCCTTCCAGTCCCGCAAAGCTAGCAAGCAGAAGAATCAGATGGACGTGCTCCTCTCGTGCCTTTAGACACCACGCTGATCTACCCCCGTTGGGTTCTTTACCTCCAGATGAGCAGACTGGTCAAAGCGCACCACGCTAACGTGTTATTAGACCCTATGTCTAAACACTTAATTACGCGCTTGCTCTACCTCATTTGATTTCCAGTTAACTTGGTTATTTTCAATCATATTAACTTCTTATTCAAGTTACCAAGTTCTCTCCGAGCACCCTATATCTCTAAGTAATGTACCCCTCTTGATTATTAATTTCATTTGTATAACTTAACTCATTTAAGTTCGTTAATAAGCCCATAACATGTTATTTACTAAATTGTAATTCAAGGTCTGTAATCTACAATCTTCTTAAATTATTATCATGTCATTCATTGTCCAATTTCAGTATTCACAGTTTATAATAACATGTTCTAATTAATGCATAATTAAGTATATCTTATCTCAGTTCACATGTTTTCTACTAACATGTTACTTTACTTATTTCATTCAGTTCTATGCCGCCTGAGCGGGCTTTCGCTTATTTTTAATTCCTATTATTAGACCTCTTAATTCCCATTTATAAGTCTACTGATAATAAGCCTAATTCATTCTTATTCATTAACCATGACTTGGTTTAATACAACCACTTGTTGTTATTTATTTATTTAGTCCTGCTGACTAAGTTTTAAAATAAGTTTCTTTCCATTTGTTATAACATACGTTATAATTTCCACTTATCCCTAGGACAAGCCTAACTATTATATTGCATTCTTATTAATGTAATTAATTATAATATGTTATTGTCATTCCCCGTTCATTCCAATTCTTATACTATTGTAACATCCACGTAAGAAAATTAATGCCATTTATTTATTCCCCGTTATACACATATATTCATATATATATATATATATATATATATATATATATGTGTGTGTGTGTGTGTGTGTGTGTTTAGGCACCAGACCCCTCACTTTAAGCTGACTACCTGTGGTTGCTGGATTTGTCGGGCGATTCCGGGCAGACTTCTACCATGAGTTGAACTTAACTCATGTCTTAGTACCATTATTTACCATTATATATATGTTTATGCACCAGACCTCCCATACTAAGCTAACCACTTATGGATGTTGGATATGTCGAGCGGTTCCGGGCAGGCTTCTTCCATAAGTTGAACGTAACCTCATGTCTCAGTGCAGTTATTAATAACTTCCTAATTACTATAAATCTTCATACAAATTAGGCTTATTTATTTTTTCTCAATAATCCCAAATTTTACTGTAACTCTATTTACAACCTTTTGGCATAATAATTTTCTTAAGCAAGTATTCATGTAAATTCCCTAATTACAATATTTGTAGTAAATTCCAATTCAAACAAATGATTAATGGAAACAAGCCTTATACAATAGGGGTATTCTCAGCAGATTTAATCTCAATTACCGCAATTATTCGCAATTTCACTATAACTTGACTTGCAATATCCAATTAACAAGTTATTATAATAGATCTATATACAACAATAATCTTTTCCACATATTCTAAGAGGTTTAATAGTCAAGTTTCACAATTATCAATTGTTCAACATATCAAAAATAACGAGGAATACAAACGATAAATATACCATTATTTAAAATGGTATAATTTAGATCCACTCACCTAATAGCTTTCCAATCCATGAATCTGATCCAAATTTTTTGTTTCGTGGCATCCCTAACTAAGCATAATTTCAAAAATAACCATGGATTCACAAGTCTGTTTCTAAAAGAAGAGGAAAAGAGAAAGAAACATATATAAACCAGATTTAAAGATTTACCTCACGCTGATCAGAATTCTGAATACCCATTTGTTGATACATATTCTTTTCCTCCAAATCTTGAATCAGAATTTCCTAAGACTAATTATTCTATTTTCTAAAGAGATTTGAGGAGGAAGAAGAATGGCAGAGCCAAGGTAGCATCTCAGAAAATATGAGATTTAGGCTAGGCCCTGCTAGTCTATTTATAATTGTACAAGAAAGTTTGAACCATCGGAATTAATCTATTAAAACTCGAGCCACACACCTAAGAAAAACCACGTCACAAAGTAGGTCTGGACCTGCCCTGGGTCGACACCTAGGTTGACCCGTAGGTCGACCCATAGGCCGACCACACAACATGGGTGGACCCATATGGGTCCAGACGCTGCATTACTTGTTGTTCTTAACAGTTTTATTTTAAACGTTTAATTATTTACCCCTTTTCTTCCTTTGATTTATCTTATGTCTTTTATACATCATTACTAAGTTTGAATTTCGAATTTATGGCTGTACATGCGCATACAATCTTTCAAATTCCTTGCCTGTTAATAACCACTTTATTAATGCAATCAATTAGTTGTTTCATTCCTTTTAATTATTATAATCCAAAGGCAGTTACTTTCTTATACATTTTTCCTTCGTTATGCACTAATTAACTTTTTATCTCAACATTCGAATTTATGCATATATATATATATATATATATACTCAATCTTTATCTTTTTTCAAAATTCAAATGGCATTATGTCGTCATTTAATTTTTACCTATTTTCATTGATTGCAGGTTTATTTTGAATTTCTCTTATATATATATTTGCACACATACACGCATATATTTACATATTCATGTATACATATATTTTTGTATTCATATTTATGCATAATATTCCTTGTATGTGCACTTATACATATTTTCTTCTTAGAATATGTATTATTTTAGTTGTTCCTCTAAAATAAAAATATGGCACCAGTGGGAGTCAAACTTGCGTCATTCACTTGGGAGAGAGATGTCTTTACCAACTAAGCTACCTAGGCTTTTGTTAACAAAAATTAGAACAATGGTGGTCATTGTTCTTTTCTTATACCTTTTTTTAGTAAGAAGAGAGCGCACACACATATATATATTAATAAAAGAATATACAGAAGCTGCCAACATGCCTTGTAGGTAAACAGATGTATATAGACAACTCTAATCAAGACCATGAGTCTAGAAGTAGATGGATGAGCTCCGGCAAGGCCACCGCCCATCATACTTCAAAATTGAGTTTCGGCATGGCCACTACCCAATTATGAAGTATATCTACTCCTAAAAATACAATGGTCACTCCATGATATACAAGAAAAGTAATACAACATAACAAAAGGTAGAACTCTAGAGCTAGTCTCCAAAAATCTCCTCATCCACAATCAACCAAACCTGTATCCCATGGAAAAGATGACGCATAGAACTCCTCAGAACCACCAATGATCCTGGAAAAAGATCAACGGAACCAAAGTCTAGTAAGCAGAAGATATCAACGGAATGCCATAAAAGCTCGAGCTCCACAATCTCCACTAATACAGTTGGAAAAGCACAGACAACACTATCTGATCTAAAGGATACAGAAACCAAAACCCAAGACCATACTGTGCAAAACTAGCAAACAACAAAAAATCCCTTAGGGGGAAGTGCGTAAAAAGTGAAGGCAATAGAACTGAGCATAAAACAATAAAACGAGGAGAGGAAGTCAACCGATTCGGGCTCTAGGAGGAGTTGGTACCATGGAAACACTTTAGGTACTAGCCAACCTCCTAAAGAATGAACCCATAGTTCCTCTGATAGGCCTAACCTGAAAATCAAGAAATACATCATTCCTTACCTTACGTATTATGGTAGGGGTTCTATCCGCACTTCATTGAAAATTGCCTTATTCCGCGTGCAGCAGATATGCCAGTAGATAAGATAAGGAATCAGACAAAACATGACAACCTAAGAGACTTTCCTGAGATGTCGGTCCACCAGAATGTCAGTACCTCAAGAAGAGAGGTGGCATTACCTTGGCAATCCATCAGATTCTCAAATTAATTCCAAATAGCCTTAGCGCAAGACACAGAGAAAGAAACATGGACAATGGCTTCCGAGCTACCATTGCAACAACTTCTGCATTGGGAAACAAATAGGATGCCTATCCTTTGGAGGTTCTTGTCTATTGGTAACCCTCCATGCAGGTTTTCCACATAAATAAAGTATCCTTCAGGGGAAGTCGGACACCCCAGATGAACAAGAAGAGAGGAAGACGTAGGGCTGGTATCTGCACTAAGTTCCACGCTACCTTGATTAGAAGGGATTGCCATCCCATCCGGTTCCACCACCATGTAAATCCGACAAAGTCTTCAGGATTGCATCTGTTTCCACGTCTCATTAGCGTAGGATGGGACACCAATAAAATTAGTGCTCAAAAGTATGTGGTACTTTGCATGGAGGAACATCGCCCAGAGGGAGTTGTTCTTTCTCCAAACCTCGCCCACAGCTTGCAAGCAAAGGCATCACAAATGTCGTTTGGGTTATGGATGCCTAGGCCTCCCTTAGTCTTAGGACGACAAACAATGTTCCACGAGATCCAATGATGACGTGAATCGTTGTCCTCGGTACCCCGGAAAAAGGTGGAAGCCAAGGAACGATAAGAACGAAAGAAGGCAGATGTGGGGGTTATAGCAGCAAAGACATGAGAACCTACAGAATCAAGAATAGACTTAATGAGAACAAGTATGCCTACCTAAGAAAGGAGAGTCGCATCCCAATGAATGATCTTAACCCTGATTTTGTTAGTTACGGGATCGAAGATGGCATTTAGCTTCCTGCCTCGATATAATACAATACCGAGATAAGGAAGAGGGAGCGAGGCAGCCTTAAAACCTATAAAGGTCTTGATTTAGGAGGATATAATTGAAGACAGGTCATTCGCGGGCACGTAGCAGCTTTTATCAGAGTTGACAAGTTGCCCTGAGCATCTCTCATACAGTCGAACAAGACTAAGAAGACGACGGATGGACCGACGAGCACCGTTAGTGAAGATGATGATGTCATCAGAAAAAGACAAGGGAGATACAAGAGGGCAGCCCGTCGAGATGTAAAACGTGTGAATTTGTCCAACTATCGTCAAAGAGTGCAAGCTACGAACAAAAGCCTTAGCAACTATAACGAAAAGAGAGGGGGAGAGAAGATCTCCCTAATGAAGACCCCTTCCCTCCTTAAAAAATCCGTTAACCAATCCTTTTATGAGAACAGAGAACTAAAAGTTGGAGATAAGCCTCCAAATAAAGTAGATGAGGGTTCCGAAAAACCGAAATCCCTCAGGACCTTGATGACGAAAAATGAAGACATGCGATCATAAGCCTTGGCCATATCCACCTTGATGACCACATTAGAACCACAAACCAATCCATCGATCTGGGAGACCGGCTCCTGAGCTAAAAGGACATTATCTGTTATCAAACATCCTTTTATAAACCCGCTTGAGAAGAAGAAATAACGCGCTCTAGAAACGAGGTGCTAGACTAGAGGCTAGTACCTTAGAAATAACCTTGTTTGAAAAGTTACACAAGCTGATGGGGCGAAAATCCGCCCACGAGCAAGGTTGTTCGCACTTACGGATGAGGACCAAGTTGGTGGAGGTCCAACTAACAGGAAGTTTTCCACCCGAGAAAAAGAACCGAATAGCAAGACAAAAGTTTACCAGGATAATCAGCCACATATTTCGGTAAAAGTCCCCATTGAAACCATCTGGTCCACCGCACTCTCCTTACTCAAAGAAAATATACAAGCACGTATTTCGTCCAAGGTAGGAGGTGCTCCAAGATCAGAATTGTCGGAGTGAAGGACCAATCATGGAATGAAAGCAAGAAGGCTCGGGTCGGGAACCAACTCAGATGGAAAGATTAAGAAATTTTTGAAGTGGGACATAATAGAATCTTTGACTTCACTCGGAGTGGAAGCCAAAGAGAGATTAGTTCGTTGAATCTGCTGAATCGTAAGAAGCTTATTCTTCTTATGGATAGAAGCATGAAAAAAATTTGAGTTCGTATCGCCTTCTACAACCCACTTGATCCTCACCTTCTGACGAAAATGGTCTTTTTCAATGCGAAGCTCTGACGAGAAGGCAAATGGGCTAGCGCCCAAGCTTCCTTGTTAGCATCAAAAGGATTGTCATCAAAGGCGATTCTGCTAAAACAAGAGCCTCTTCGACAGCCCGAACACGGTCGAAAATGTTCTTGAAAACAAGGACATTCCATTCCTTAAGGCAAGCCTTAAGGTGCTTCAGTTTACAAGAAAACACAATACATAGAGAGCCCAGACTGGGAGAGTTGCAGAAGTTCTCTACAACATCTAGGAATATGTGATGTGTTCTACACATACTCTGGAAACGAAAAGAGGAAGGGCCAGAAAGTAAAAGGGGAGAACAAAAGAGAATCATTGGAGCATGATCCAAAAAAGTAAGGTGTAGATGGGATACGGAGAAATTGAAAGAAAAGTTGAACCATCCTTCCGATGCAAAAACTCTATCAAGTCTAGACTGAATACGATTTGGCCCTTCTTGGTTGTTACACCAAGTAAAGGCCAAACCAACGAAAGAGACGTCTGAGAGCTCCGAGCTGATGATGAAGGCATTGAAATCCATCATTGCCAAGTGGTTAACGACATTGCCTCAACGTTTCTCAGCTTGGCAGGCGACAACATTAGAGTCGCCTCCCAAAACAGAGATAGAAAACCCAAGATTAGCGAGAGAGGAAGAGGAAGTTTGCCGAAGGCCCATCCTCGCTAACCTATCACACTTCACGTAGACAGTCGAGAACAAGAAGGACGTGGAAAGAAGGGGAAACGAGCATGCTACCGAAAGCAGCTGGTCTGAATCAAAAATAGGGTGGGCGACAACTCCTTTGGACCAAAGGATACAAATCTTGTCGGATACATTGGCTATAACACCACCATAGAAAAAAGATAACACCAATTTGGTGATCGAATCTGGCCCCACTAAAGGCTACATAAGTGCCACTAGATAGATAGAATGCTTCTTTACAATGCACTTGAGTCTAGCCATAGACGCATCGTTGTTTATACCGCGAACATTCTAGAAAAGAAAATTCGCCATCTAGGAAAAGCAGCGAACAACCAAACACACAGAAAAGGAGGATCCGCCAACAACATAAGAAGGAAAACCTCTCCGCTCAGACTATGTACAGTGTGTTTCGAGTAGATCTAACGATCTGCTCGGACGTCGCTACAGAGCATGAGCGAATGGCGCGAATAGTGCGAGGAATCGCTCGCTGAGGACGTCTCGATGAATGAGAAGATGAGAGAATGGATGCCTCATAGGAAATTGGAAAACCCCATAAAGATGCCACTATTCAGAACTGGAGGAAAAGAAGAAGACACACTAAAGTGAGATGGACAAAAGTTCTCACTAAGTCGAGATAAACAATCATTAATGATCGCTATCTCAACCTTACTAAGAAGGGGATAAGAGATAGACCCAGAAGAAGAGAGATGAGTAGGAGAGAAATGGGGACATAACAGGACACCAAAACCAGACATAGAAGATAAAAACGTGGAGTTTCCTATGTGGGACAACACCACTTGCTGTTTGAACTTTACTAAAGCTGAACTGTCATTGAATGAATTGATAACTCCGTGGAATAGATAAAGTTCGAACACCAAAAACCCAAAAGCCAATGGAAGGTAAGGTCTTCTTAAGGAGGCCACTTCCCTGGTATTCCGTATAGTGGACCACATCATTGTGCACTATACATCTACGAGAGGGAGACCACCCATCCCAAGAATACAATATCCTGAAAAGCTGCCGACAAATCCCACAAAAAAAATGAAAGCACGATCCAAACCCCTCGAGTCATTAACGACACAAATACCAGTTCACAATGACTCTTAAAAGCAAACAACCCAAAAACCAACATAGAAGAACCGAGAGCAGGCCAATGAGCCTGGATAATAAGTGTCCAGTCAAAACCGTCAAACTACGCAAGAAAGAAACTAACCCAACCGTAGAACCAACAAATCACGAAAGAGACCCAAATAAACATAAAAGCCAAGCCAAATACTTGCCTAACCACAAACTGGCCAAGATGCTAATTTCCTTCTTTTCATGTTTATTTCATTTAAAGATATCTCTTTCATCTTGAATTCGTTTTTTTCAATCCATATGTTCAAACTGATCAGAAAATCACCATGGATGCAACGACGCTAATTCCATGACCAAATTCTGAAAGATATTCAAATTTTAATTCATTATTTAACTAAAAATGGGTGTTATAGACTACGTCGAGATGGAAGACTGTGTGTTCCCAGAGTTGATGATTTGTTGAGATCAATTCAAGAGGAGGCTTATCATTCTCAGATAACTATCCATTCGGACGGTAACAAGATGTATAGAGATATAAAGAGAGTTTTTCATTGGTATAGAATGAAGAAGGATGTGGCAGAGTATGTAGCCCGATGTTTTACTTGCCAGTAAGTTAAGGATGAACAGAGGAAACTTGGTGCATTGCTTCAGCCTCTAGACATTCCACAATGGAAATGGGAGAGCAGCTCTATGGATTTTATAGATGGTATGACTAGATGGAGGAAGGGAAACACTAGTATTTGGGTTATAGTTGATAGATTGACTAAAAGGGCTCACTTTCTCCCAGTCAAAAGTAAGAGCACGACAACTTGTTTAGCATCGGTATACCTTAGAGAGATCATCTGACTTCATGGGGTACCCTCCAGTATTGTTAGTGACCGTGACCCCGTCTTTACGAATGAGTTTTAGAGGAGCTTGCAGGAGGCACTAGGGGCACAGTTACGACTTAGCACTGCCTGTCACCCTTTGATAGATGGACAAGCAGAAATGGTCAACAGGGTTCTCGAGGATATATTGAGACTGTGTATCCTAGACTTAGGAGGGACTTGGGAGTAACATCTCCAATTGGTATAGTTTGCTTACAATAATAGTTATCAGACCAGTATTGTTATGGCTCCATTCGAGGCGCTTTATGGATGATCCAGCAAATCACCTACATGTTGGCCGGAGTCTACAGACAGACTTCTACATTGGCTTGAGATGGTTATAGAAACTTCAAAGAAGATAGACCTGATTCGAAGACTAATGAAAGCGGCTCAAGACAGGTGGAAGTCATATGCCGATTGGAGGAGGACTGACTTAGAGTTTGAGGTAGGAAATATGGACTTTATTAAGGTGTCACCTTTGAGGAACATTGTTCGCTTTGGCTTGGTAGGGAAGTTGGCACCAAGGTTTGTAGAGCCCTTCACAATAGTAGAAAGGATTAGTCAAATGGCCTGTAGAGTTAGACTACCAGAGAGACTGGCGGGAGTTCACAACGTGTTACATGTCCCACCCTTGACGAAGTATCTACATGATTCCGCAGAGGTAGTAGAGCCTGAAAGAGGCTATATGATAGTAGGAGCGTGTAGAATGGAGAATAAGATACAAAATATATTTTAGAGTAGAAAGCAGTATATCACACAGTCGATTTACATTGGTTCGGACCACTTTCCTACGTCTAGTCCCAGACTCATTTCTAGTATTTCACTAACACTAAAACCCTCACTTTACCCGGAGGAATAGGTACACAATTACCCGAACGGTTGAACGAGATTTCTTGCCCCAACCGTTGAAGAGGTCTTTTACAATACAGAATAATTGACGACTTGTTTGTGTTCTTGTTAACACTGATATGTAGATATATAGTGCACCCTTCCTATAGTCTTTCTTTGATGATAAACGTGAAGCTTGTGAAAAACTAGAGAACTTTTAATAATATAGAGGAAGATAGAATGAAATTCAGTGCTTTGATAAGTTAATCAAGTCTCTATTTATAATATACGAATAGTTGTAACCAATCATGAAGAGTTTCCATCAAGAGAAGCGATCTAGAAAGTTGTAACTCTTCATAATAGGTTGCAAATTTTCATAATCAGAAGGTGAAAGTTTTATTTAGACGTCTGTTTAATTTGAAAAATGAAACAGCAAAGAATTAGTGTATTTCATAGAAGATTCAGATGTCTGAAATATTCAGAATAGACGTCTGAATATTATGTTAAATCTAAATTTTGTCTCAATAAACAGATGTATGTCTGATTTAAACCAAACGTCTGTTTTCTGGTCAAATATTCTTTGCCTCTTTTTGAATATGAATATATATATATATATATATATATATATATATATATATATATATATATATATGTGTGTGTGTGTGTGTGTGTGTGTGTATGTGTGTGTGATATGTGTGTGTGTAATCATCAAGGAAGACTTTAACATGAATATCTTGGACAAATAGACCCTTACAACATATTCAATCTTCATTTTGGTGTTCTTGAATCTGTTTGTCAAATATCTTCCTGCAAAACAAGGTTAGATGGTAATTTATATGCTTATGTATAGCTATCATAGTCAAAACGCTATATAGCAAGATTCAACAGAGCCGAGTATCCTTGAGGATGTAAAGGTAGAGAAGGAGTCATCATTCAGAAAAGTTTCTACCTAAATACTTGGACCGGAAGTTAAGAAGCTATGAAACAAGGAGATCAAACTCGTTAAGGTACAATGGGGAGAAGATAGTGACGATGAAACTTGGAAATCTAAAGACAAGATTCGCGCTTCATTTCTATTTCTCTTTGAGAGTATGTACTTAATTCCTTTCTAAAAAATTTTAAGTTTGAATCTATTTTTCCTATTGCTTAAGCCTCGATTCTCAGGTAGAAGCTTATGGATGATAGGAATGGTTGAAAACATGTGTTTGCGACATGTTGTGTTTAATGGTTGCAAGTGGATGCAAGTGTTTTCTAGTGGATGCGATAGATGTATATACACACACTAGGTACTAAATTAAGGATAAGCTTAACTAGAGCACTTACATATTGCATATGGATGTCTACGAGTTTTAGTTTACTTTAATTATGGATGGACAATATCGAATCATCACTCAGATGTTGCATTTTGGTGAATGATTATTGCACACATATAGAATTTGTATGCATTATTAGGATGCTTTTGCATATATATTGGATACATGGCACATACCTTAATTGCATTAAGGAGGTCAACTGAATCAGTAGATCATCTAATTTCCACATTTTCTTATGAATGTATACACAATACCTTTGCATATATCCATACAAAGCATTAGAAATTTAAGGATAATATATGTCAATGGTTGATGGATGAGTAGATGGATGTAGATAATGGTTGATAACATTAATAAATTCTTCTAAACTTGAAGATTTTGGGGACGAAATATTTAAGAGCGGAGGATGTAACACCCTAAATTTTAACAAACAATAATTATATGAAGAAGATTAATAAATTGAATATTAATTAATGAAATATTCAGAACTAGATAAAATGGATTTTACCGTCGCGTTCATTACGAAATTCTAATTCAGAGTCTTTTTGGTTTGCGTAAAACTGACTAAGTATAAACAAGATATGACCAATCAAATTTTGAATAAAATAAAATAAATAATAAATTCAAAATGGTGCAATGGTCATTCGGTGACCCAGACACTATATGGGTCGACCCCTTGTCACATCCTAAGTCGACACATGTCTTGACATACATAGAAGGTGGGTCAACCCACTTAGAGCTAGACATGAATTTGTGTCGGGCCAAACACGCCTGTTTCTAGATAGTTCCTTTTGTTGACGCATGATAAGGTGTTTTCTATGGTTTGGATTAAAACCCTGATATACTGTGGCTCCTATCACACTAATAAATAGATTAGAAACCCTCACTCTTTTCCTACACAAATATTTCTTCATCTTCTTCCTCAACTCTATTATGTTCTAGAAATAAATATTAGGGAAAAGTCTGGGTTCTGTAATAATATAGTTCTAAAAGGTTATTCTACTTCTACTTCTTTTTGAAAAGCTTTTTCCGGATCTATAACAAATCTCTATGAGTTCTATATTTTTTAGATTCGCAATCTAAATAAAAAGGATTTTGAGAGTATAATATATTGGATCTGAATGTTCCAGTGTTTATGAGTTTATCTTTTACATGTTATTTTTCATTTTAATTACTGTCAATTACTTATTCCTTTTTCGGTTATTAATTGCTTATATATACATTCTTCTTCCTTATCCCCTCTCTATCATTGTTTTATTTACATTCTTATCATGCCAATTTGTTCATTTTTGATCATTTCTGAGCATAGATCTATTTCACCTTTTTCCTTTATTTTGCGTTGAGCCTAAGCCAGCGAGAGCCTTGGCCTTTACCATTTGAGTTGTGTAAATTTGGAATAATCTGAAATAACGTTAAAAGGGGATTTAGGCACATTGGAATTTGTGAATCACAGACTAAATTGGGATTATTATGAAGGAAGAATACGATTATATTTGAATTGGAATAGGTCGAACTTAATTATATGTTAAATAAACATGTCATTAAGAAACGTAAGAATTGGGGGTAAGATATACCTAATTATACATTAAGTAAAACATGTTATTGTAACTTGTGAACATGCAATTGAACAATAAATGACACGGTAATAAGAAGGGGTTGTAGATTACTTTTGTCAATTACAATCCGGGGATAAAAGGTTGTAGATTACTTTTGTTAATTACAATCTAGAGGTAAGGGTTTGTAGATTACTTTTGTTAATTACTATCCAAGGATTAAAGTTTGTGGATTACTTTCATTAATTACAATCTAAGAAATAACCTGTTATATCACTAGGATTATTAATGAACTTAAAACATGTTATGTTAAACCTGTATGATTGATAACCGAGAGGGTTCCATTATTTGTGATATAAGGGGCTCGTACAAATCCTAGTCAAGTTGGGGACAAGTCTCAGGCGTCTTGTGACATGCATTTTGTGTGGGACCCGTATCAGTCAGTATTTCTCGGATATCAATGGATCCTTACCATTGGTAGGGGCTAAGGCACGCTTATACTGAATTGGGTAGTAAGAGGTCCACTGGCGCGTTCAGGTGGAGTCATGAGTGTGCATGAGTCCGAAAGTGGAAGATAAGACGCTGTAGTGCTTGTGATTAAGGTTGTGTCTTTCTTTATTTTATGGGTTCGAAATTGTAACCCCGAATGTTATAGTTGGGACAAATTATTCACATCCTGTTTAAGAAGTCGATCATTGGATAGAAACTAGGTGAAACTTAGTCTTTACGTTATGATAGTTGGTGAAAAAAATCTGGGATATGAATGAGAAGCTTATCTTATCTTGTTTCCCGTATTTTCTGTTTTTTTTTTTATTTTCATTCCCAGTGTTATTCATCTATCTGAATACTTCTATAACTTATGCTTATACTATAAATCACTAGATCTCGCCAGACTGATTGTCTGACCTAGTTCGTTTTTTTTTCTCTCTCTTCCTTTTCCCCCAGGTTCTCAGAGCGATGGATTGCTGCAGTGACTGTGACCTTTTGATTCAGCTTAGAATTGGACCATTTCTTATTCCATGTATTTCTTCAATACATGTTCTATAACTATTGTCATGACTCATAAGGGATATGATTTTTATGGGTTTGTATTTGTACACTGATATCTTACTTTCCACTATGATTACTACTCTATGATATTTTAAACTGCAATGCTATGATTAGTATAATAATAAATGTTTTGAAAAGTTTTCCGCCGTGTTTACATCCTGACTTTTGAATTAGCCTCTGTTTCGTTATTTTATACCTATTGCGCTTCACAAAACTTAATGCATCCTCATATGAGTGACACTAAAGGATGTGGATTGTCACAAGAACCATGCACGCTCATGACTCCGCCGGAACGCGCCCGTATCCACCTCTCGTTTGGACATTTTACTATCCATTTTAGCATAAGCATGCCTTAGCCCTTACCTAGTGCCAGAATATGAAGAGAATGGATATACTTTCACCGATCCAAGCTTAGATCGAATGGGACGACCCAAGTCCTAGTCCGAGAGCAGAATATGAAGAGAATGGATATACTTTTTCTGATCGTTTCAAAGTCTCGACAACTTATCAATACGAATGACTAAGGTGATGTGAATGGTCCGACTCGACCTTAATTTGGGCTTTCTTAAGAAAATTTTGTTTGGTAACGACCAGTATGTGTGAGCAATCACATACGGGAACAAGCGACTCGACATAGCTCATAATAGGTAAATTTGATCTTTTGACTCGACGAGGTTTAAATGATTTTCCTGTTCATAACAACTTCTCCAGTCAATGATTTTGGCTTGCTAAGTCGCGACAAGTATAATTCTTGATATGATCATCTATTTATGCATAGTAGGAGAACTTGGGAGTCAGAACTTTGTGGAAGGGACATTAGTTCACCATTGCTTTCCTGGGAATGTATGACATCCCAGGGAAGAGCAACTCAATAGATTCAAAGCATATCCCATCTGCAACACGGTGTACTTTGGGGGGCAAAGTGCTGACCTAACTTTTGGAAGGCCATCAAAGACTCAGATATTTGTGGTCAAGAAGCACTCAACCCTAGTGAGGTTCCTTCATTCACAAGACTAGTGTATGATATAGACTCACTGGATTGACCCATCTTCGGATCAAAGAAAGCTTTGAAAGTCAAGAAGCACAGGCCGAAGAACATCCCGGGTCGAGGAAGACTGTGCTTGAACCCAACCCTGATCGAGTGAAACCTTATACCAGAATTGGAAAATCCAGGAACGTATAAATCCCAGATCGAGTATTTCTATATGGACCAGATTTAAACGTAGAGGACTCATTTCAACGAGTCACGCACCACTTCAACTATCTCCGAGAGCACCAGATATGCTGACGTGTATCACTCTTCGACCCAACTGCCTTGACCTGGCCCAACATCTTTCTAAATGCCTAATCCAGCAGCGTACAATACTTTCCTACCAGTTCCCTACCTTTTTGGATAGAAGGCCATGTGGCCCGTTAGATCTGGACCTATACTGAGCCTGTAAATATGCAAACATTCCTAGCATGTGAAGGTTTTTAAAACACTCTCGTGAACTTCACCATAGCAAAGAACTCGAGTTTATCTTCAATTGCACTGTTGTAAACTGAGAGAATATGCATTTTAATTCGAGAATTATAGAATCACAAGTGTTTACTTTGATTTTGATTTATGATCAAGTGATTATAAAGTTGGGTGTAGGCTTGTTAACATCGAACCATTCTAATTGTGTGTGACTGTTTTTTTCCCTCATTTCAATTTAGATTTCTTCGTTTATTTTTATTCAAATTTTCTACTTTTGGTGCTTGTGCCATCTTTTGGTCAAACATTATTAATATTCAGTTACAATTAAGAAATAATAAACAACTACCCATAATTAACCATTAATATATTTGATGATTAATAATTTTTATAGTTTACAACTAATAAATATAGTTAATAGTAATAATTTAAGATTAAAAAATGTATAAGTAATAAATGTTATATGAATAATTAATAATTAGTGAATTTAATTAGTAACTATGAATTAACAAAAAAACTATATTAGCAATTTATTATAACTAATTGCCAATAATTAGTAAATTATAGTTCGTATTTATTTAAGTACATTGAATAACTAACAAAGATAAATAATAATTAATATTCATTACACAATATAGGTGCTTTTGTAACACTCTTTCTCATTCAATTTACATAGTTATAAAAAGTGCACTAATCGATATTTCCATTATAACCATTCATAAAGCTTATATGTGTTATCAAATTTGGCACTTTTGTAAATAGAAAAAAGTAGTTACATTATAGACATTTTATCTATTATTATTTCACATCTTGTTTCTCATGCTTCTATTTCTATTTCCTTCAATTTTGTTTTGTTAATCCAAATTTGGTTCTAAGGTTCTCTCACCCTCGTTATAGCCATCTCCACCTCTAGCACTTCATGCGACTACTTATTGTTCTATTACCTAATTCCTCTTTTTTCCTCCGTTTCTTAAGGATTTTTAGTTCGAAATCGAAATCTAATTCTACTTAATTACGAACTCATGGTTCCGTCTCTTTGAGCAGCCACTTTATTGATTTCACCCCTTCAAAATCTTACCGGTTCACTTACCTGGCACAACCCAACAATAAAATTAGAATTTTAGCTTGCTAATTTAGGATCTAGGTCGTTCATGTCCAATCTAGTATGTTTTCTAGGAAAAATTGAATTTTTAATTGCTGATTTCTTTATTTATCAAAGGTTTTCTATGTTTAAAATATCAAATGATTATGGACTCTATCACTTAATATGTCATTGGACTACTTCAGATGATTTTATAGCATTTTGGCGTCTCGTATTCTAGGATTCAAACACGGAACCTGCAATCTTATTATGTTTTCCCAACCATCTTAATTAATGTTTGCTTTCATTGCACAGTTTGTCATGTTGGAATTGAAAATAGTCTTTGAAGAGATTTCTTCTCCCTATAATTTACTTAAAATTATTTTAATAAACCAAATCTTCCAATCGATGCCTGGGCCTTAATTGGATGTGGAGAGTTACCTCCACAAATGTGGATGCAGTTTAGAATGCCTCATGCTGTTTTATATTAAAAAGGACACCAGTACCATAGTATGGTAAAGGCCATTGGGTCTACCCTATGGGCAGGTGATAAGGCATGGAAAGTTGTGATTATCTCCTGCCCTGGATCGAGGATGCCGCCTTATAAGTTGGACAAATTTAAATAGGAATGTCTTACCATCTCCTTAACCATAGTTCAGAAGGTAATTGTTTTTCTTTCTTTTAAATGTGATTTTATGTAATGACTGGTGTGGGAAGTTGTTTGGCCTGATATAGATTGGATATGCTATGGATGAACTATTAGAAATGAAGCTGAATTAGATTTTTCTTCGACCATAATTTACTCTTAGGTTTGATATTTTATATTAGATAATCAAAAAATGAAAAATAATGGTGCCTCTTTATGGTGATAGTCTATGTTAGAATAGTTGCAATTATCTTACCTTATACAAAGAAAACAATTTAACATATAGAGTTTATTATGCATAACTTAATTCCATGTTAACTAGAAATTATTGATACACATATTGATCATTATAATTGTATTTACTAGGGGAAAATTATGTTTACCTATAGGATGAAAATTGGTCCATGTAATTAATTGCAAAATTATAATTATGATCCGCATGAAATTTATTATGGAAATAGAAGCTTAATGATACAAATTGTGTGACACCCCATGTTCTCTTATATCACTCATAGGAGAATGCATTAAGTTTTGAGAAGCGCAATAGGTAAACTATAACAGAAATTCACAAGACAAATATAAATAAGCAGCGGAAAATCAACTTTACTATTGAAAGTTAAACATTGTTTCAAACAGCTACATCATTAAATACAAAATACTTTAACTGAAACCATCTGTCTTATAATGCCAAACATCAAAGTACAATAAAGCAAAACCATATCCCATCTGACAAGCTATAGCAAAGTAGAAAGATAATCAAAGAGGTACATCAAATCAGAAGAAGTCTAATCCAAGCTAAAAGAAAATCTTGATTGCTAAGGAGTACTACCACTCAGAGGACCTGAGGGGTGAAAGGAAGAGAAAGAAGCAAAAAAAAAAAAAAAACAAGTCATACATAAATCATAGTGAGTTCCAGTGATATTCAGTATATGCATAAAATAGAGGTATTAAGACAGATAAACAAGACTGGATGAGAAAGTACAGTAGCATATAGGATAACAGGTAAACAAGATAAACAGGACAGCAAGATAAAATAGTGATCGAGTAAAACTTCTCATTTATATCCTAAGAACAAGTTTTCTGATCTGCACCAATGCTAGTATAACAGGATTAGGTGTTACCCTAATTACATAACAGGAATAGAATTAGGTGTTAACCTATATACATAACAAGAACAGGATTAGGTGTTAGCTTAATTACATAACAGAAACAGAATTAGGTGTTACCCTGATTACATAACAGGAACATGATTAGGTGTTAACCTAATTACATAATAGGAACAGGATTAGGTGTTACCCTAACTGTATAACAGGAACATGATTAGGTGTTAACCTAATTACATAATAGGAACAGGATTAGGTGTTAACCTAATTATATAACAGGAACAGTATTAGGTGTTACTGTAATTACATAACAGGAATAGTATTCGGTGTTACCCTAATTACTACCCATGCGATCGGCCCCTTACAATGTAAATACCCTATGTCATCCCCGGTAATAGGGTGTATCATTCCCTTACCCAGCAACTTATGTAACACAGACCTAGTTCCTGGTGTTACAACGTCTTAGTTTCTCTAATCGGACCCATGCACACTAATGACTCCACCAGAACGCGCCCGTACCGACCTTCCTCTTTCTTACTATCCAGTTTAGTAAAGACTGCCCTGGCCCTTACCTAGTGAGAGGCCCCCTAACAAGATACCAACATGGATACTGACTGATATGGGTTCCACACAACAAGATTGACACAAGCTAAACCTCCTAAGCTTGTGCACCCAATTAACCAGGATTTATGAGTCCCTAAAACATGATACGACAGTAGAACGAGGGACCTCTTAGCTTATTAATAGTCAGGTTTTAACCTAGCAGGTTTAAGTTCATTAATAAGCATGGTTGTAATATGACATATTTCTGTAAATGTTATTATGTGTGCAACCCCTTCCCTAAACAAGCACCTAACCAGATGTAAAAATATAATATATTAATTCAGTTTATTTAACCAACATCTGGTACCTACATTTTCATAACATGTTCTTTTCTTAATGTCTGTATTAAGTCTAATCCAACATGTTCACACATTTGCATATTCATCATTTTGATTATATTCCCAAGTTACAGTCACATGTCCTCAATTTATAATATTCCCCAAATTCTCCTTTTTCACTATCATTTCATATTATCCAAAATTCAATTATACGTGATCTTAAATTAGAAATGGTCTAGGCTCTCGATGGCCTGGGCTCAGTGTAATAAAAAAAGGTGAAACAGAAGGAGAAGAACAGAATCAAATCAAATGAATAAAAATAGGCAAATAAACAAGACTATAAATAAATAAATTAATTAAATAGCAGAATAAGGATAAGGAAGATAGATATGTATGAACATAACTGATTAATCAACTGATAGGAAAAGAACATATATTACTGTAACAACTGCATAGAAATAACAGTAAGAGAACAGTATAGAAAAATAACTTATAAGTACTGCATGTTCTAGATCCACTTTTATTTACTGTCATAACTCTTGTCTAAATATTAGATCTGAAAATAACTTGAACTCACAGTGCTAGGTATTAGGTTCAGAAACAGTTCTTGAAACGGTTGTAAGTTGATTGAATATCTTGAATTATCTCTATAAATCTAAATTTCAGCATCGTCTCCCCATTTTATTAATTTAAGAATAGAGTCATGAAGGAAGATGAAATGAAGAATAGTTATGCGTAGATAAAATGGGGGAGAGCCTACTCTATTTATAGATTTACTGAGCTAATCCTTAACCGTTAGATTTTAGGGTTTCAAATCTAGCCATATAAGTCATCCAACAAACCTAGGATATAAAATGGCCCAAAACAGAACTTATAATCGGGTCTGCATGTGGGTGGGTCGACCCCTACCTACCGGGTCGACTCCCCTAAAGCTTTGGTCGACCAATAGGTCGACCCAAGCACGGGATGGGTCATCCTATGACCATTGGTTCATACGCTATTTTTTCTAGTTCAAATTTGAATTAATTATATATAATCTTCGTATATCCATAATTTTTTCATACTTTATCCGATTTACGCAAACTCGGGGCCTATCTGAACCAGAATTCCGTGACAAATGCAACAGTAAAGTCGGTTTTACTTAATTCTGAATATTTAAATATATAATATTCATTTTATTGTCTTTACTATACGGTTATGGTGTATTAAATTTTGGGGTGTTGCATTCTCCTATACTTATAGGATTTCGTCCTCGCAATCTTCAAGTTAAGAAGAATGTTATTATTTTAACAAACAACCTACAATCATCCTTATCCATCAACCACTGGCATCCATTGTTCTTAAGAGTTTCTAATGCTTGTATGAACATATGCAAAAGTTTTGTGTGTATATGTCCCCGCACTAATGCGAAAATCAGGCGGTCGACTAACTCAGTTGACCGCCTTAATGCAATATATGTTTGTGCCAAGTATCCAATATGTATGCAAAATAGTCATAGTATAACATATAAGTTCTATATGTATGCACAATCATTCACCAAAATGCAACATTCATATGATGATTCTGTTGAATCTCGCTACATAGCGTTTTGACTACGACAATAAGCATATATATTATCGTCTAACCTTGTTTTGCAGGAAGATATTCGACAAACAGATTCAAGAACACCAAAATGAAGATTGAATATGTTGTAACAGGGTCTGTTAGTCCAAGATATTCATGCTAAAGTCCTCCTTGATGATTACACACACATATATCACATATATATGTTTTCGTATTCAAAAGAGGCAAAAAAATATTTTGCCCAGAAAACAGACGTCTGGTTTAAAACAGACAGACGTTTGTTTGCGGAGACAAAATTTAAATTTAACATAATATTCAGACGTCTGTTCTGAATATTTCAGACGTTTTAATCTGCTATGAAATACACTATTTCTTTGCTGATTCATTTTTCAAATTAAAACAGACATCTGAATAAATTTTTCAGAATTTTGATGGAAACTCTTCTTGATTAGTTACAACTTTTCATATATTATAAATATGGACTTGATTAACTGATTAACTCACCGAATTTCATTCTATCTCTCTCTATGTTATTCAAAACTCTCTAGTTTTCAAAAGCATACTATTCCCAATATTATCTTCTATAATCTTTCATAAGCTTCACGTTTATCATCTAGGAAAGACTATAGGAAGGGTGTACTATATATTGACAAATCAATGTTAACAAGAACACAAACAAGTCATCAATTATTCTATATTATAAGAGACCTCTTCAGTGATTGAGGCAAGAAAATCCCGTTTAGCTGTTCGGGTAATTGAGGACCTATTCCTCTGGGTGAAGTGAGGGTTTTAGTGTTAATGAAATACCAGAAGTGAGTCTGGGACTGGACGTAGGACAGTGGTCCGAACCAGTATAAATCGACTGTGTGATTTACTGCTTTCTACTCTAATACATACACTACGTCCTATTCTCCATTCTACACGATCCTACTATCATATAGCCTCTTTCATTTGGTATCAGAGCAAGGTAATCCTATAACCGTAACACCGTTATTCGATACTTTGATAAAATGGAGAATAACCCAAGTACTAATTCAACTACCTTTGCCGAAGGACAATCTACTCAAAGACCACCTTTGTTCAATGGGCTACACTACAACTACTGGGCTACAAGAATGAGGATTTATATGCAAGCAAGTGGTTTTAGTGCATGGAATGCTACTCAAAAAGAATTTACAACACCTATAACAGAATATACAACTTGGACAATAGTTCAAAAAGAGGAGGCCAATGCAAATGCAAAAGCTATGAATATGCTATATTGTGCACTATATAGAAATGAGTTCAATCGTGTTAGCATTTGTACATCAGCATATCAAATATGGGAAACACTCAAGACCATCCATGAAGGAACAAACAAAGTCAAGCAAACTAAAATTTCAATGCTCAAAAACCAGTTCCAGAACTTCAAGATGAAACAAAATGAAACTATCAATGAAATGTACTCAAGATTTCAAGACATTTTACATGCATTGATAGGACTAGGAGAAAAATATAGTGACTTTGACATCGTTTCAAAAGTGCTAAATTCTCTGACCGGTGACTGAGAAAGAAAAGTAATAGCCATTGAAGAAGCAAATGACTTATCAGTTACGAAACCAGAAGAGCTAATAGGAAATCTTTTGTCTTATGAGGTAAATCTTCAAGCAAAAAAGGAATTAGCTTAAGAAAAGAAAAATGTGGCCTTTCATGCTGGTAAAGAGGAATCTGAATCAGAAGACAAAGATCTAGCCTTTATTGCCAAAAAATTTAAGAAATTTCTAAAGTATAGAAAAGGAAATTTCAAAAACAATACCTCAAACAAACCTTCTTTAGGAATGTTCCAATTGTCATAAGAAGGGTCATATGGTAAAAGACTGTCGAGAAATGAAAGAAAATCAGAAAAACTTCAACAAAAGCAAGAAAGAAAAATTCAAGAAGAAAGTTTTTTCTGTTACATGGGATGACTTATACTCTGATTCATCAGATAACGAAAGTGATAGTGAAAGCGAAAATGAAAAAGCAAATTTGTGTTTCATGGCACAAGAATCTGATGTAAGTGAATTATCTTATGAAAAATTAATAGATGTTAATGCTGAACTTTTAAATATTATAAATACTTTAAAGAAAAAGCTTAAAGAAACTCGTGAAAATCAGAATAAAGCTGAATTTGAAAGAGACTTGTTGAAAGAAGAAAAAATAATTATGGAAGTAGAACTTGAAAAAGTTCAAGACACTCTTACAAATTTAGATAGTCAACTTTCTCTTTTGAGTCAAGAAATCAAAACTCAAAAGAAAACGAATGATGAAATTAGTTCTGAGAATCACATGTTGAAAACTAAAGTAAAATAATTAGAATTAGAAAACAAAAGCATTCAAACTAAGTTAGAAAATGTTTCTAAAAATGTTTCAAATTTTAATATGGGTAGAGAGAATTTTTCAAGAATCATACAAACTCTCGAATTTTCAAACAAAAATGGTTTAGGTTTTAAAAAAGAATCAAAAATTCCTTCAAAGAAAAATACAAAACTAAAGAGGAAAATTGATTCAAAAATTAATAATAAACTAAAATCTATAAAGAAGGTTAATAGAATTGAGATATGAGTTCCAAAAACTAACAATAGTTTGATTAGGAACAAACATATTAACTCATTTATGGAACCTTTGCATAATAATGAAAATTATTTATATAAAAGGAATACTAAACCCACTTGGGTTTGGCTTCCTAAGACCTAAATCTTAGGACCCTATCAAAAAGTGGGTACCAATGTGCTTATTAATATTTTTTGCAGGTCCCACTCAAAAAGAGAAAATGGACATTAAACAGTGGTTGCTCAAAACATATGACCGGAGACAAAGATATGCTAACCAATATTTCATACTTTGATGGTGGCTCAGTTACCTTCGAAGATAATGCAAATGGATTTATCATTGGCAATGGAGATGTGTGCAACTATGGTATTTCAAATCTGCCTCTTATTAATAATGTTTCTTTAGTTAAAAATTTAAAATATAATTTACTTAGTATTAGTCAATTATATGAAAAACGTTTTAAAATAACATTTTCTGAAAACAAATGTAGTATTTTTGACAAAGAACAAAATATTATTTTTGAAGGAAATAGAGATAGAAATATTTATGTTCTAAATATGAAAGTAAATAATAATAAAGAAATGTGTTTGATTGCCAATAACAATGACTCTTGGTTATGGCACAAGCGTTTTTGTCACATAAAATTTAAAACTATACAAAGACTTTCGAAACATGAGTTTGTACAAGGTATACCTAAAATAAATTTTAAAGTAAACAATCTATCTGAAGATTATCAGATAGGTAAACTAACCAAATCTTCTTTTAAATCGAAAAAGGTTATTTCAACTTTACAACTGTTAGAACTATTACATATGGACTTATTTGGTCCAACTCAAGTTCAATCATTAAATCGCAATCGTTATGTATTTGTAATAATTGATGATTTCTCAAGATATACATGGACTATTTTTATGAAAAATAGAAGTGCTACTTTTGGGCAGTTTAAAGATTTCATCAAAAAGATTCAAAATTCTAAAGATTTAAAAGTTAAAAACATTCGAAGTGATCATGGCACCCGAAACTTCCCCGGTCTCCGAAGAGATGAGAAAGAACGAATTACTGTGAGGACAAGACAAATCAGAACACAAACAGAAGAACATTTCACTGTTATTACAACAATGCATCAGATTACAAGAATATACAGAGTATAAATGAATATTACACAGAAATATCAGAGATTAAAATTACATTTAAATACATCGCAGCGGAAAATAATACAATACACAACTAGAAGAGATATACGGATACAAAGCTTTCCGGATATCATTCCAGCTGTAAACCAGGATCCTGTGAATATAAATCTGCAAAACCAAAACTACTAGCTGCCTGTGTGGAAAATAAGGGCACCCAGAGTTTAGGTTGAAACAATAAACTCCAGGTCAGTCATGTGACTGGTGTGAGAACTAAAACAGTTATTTAAAACTTTACTTTAAAAGAGAGTAATTCAAGGGACCACGCCGTATAACACAGAACGGGTTTCCTCCCAAGAATACTAGTGCATAGAATAAACAGCGCAATGCTTTTTCGAAAAATGAAGCTGTTATAAGACCCAGGTCCCATCACACAATGCAACGCAAGCCGGAGGATAGGGTTTTACCTTATAACAGCCAAACATGCTTGATATGTTTAAAAACAAATCATTTGATACTATAATATGTGTATAGTATCAAAACATTTCCAATCATAAATATCAATCATAGACGGCATGGGTACCATTATATCATGTCGCCATACTAGTAATACAACTAAAACCGAATCACACGTATCGGAAATTGGATTTCCATCATGGTGGCTCCTGATTCGAAAGATCGATCACGTAGTACAAATCACCGCGGCTTACGTCTCAGCGAGAGAAAACACCGCTATGCACATCCGCACTTTTGGGACTCAAGTATCACCGCGGCTTACGTCCCAGCAAGAGAAAACACCGCTTACTCTATCCCTACGAGCACGAAGCTCAATATCGGTCGACCGAATCCACTACACTAAAAATGTATACTGATCAAACCATCAGTTTACCACCATTCCGGGCTGTGAGGCTCGCGGATCAACGCTATACACAAAGCCATGCTATATCAGCTGCGCTTTGATCATCAACCACCAAACTTTGCTTTTCAACAAAAGTCTGGATCACTGCATCTCAGTATGCCACACTATCAATCCATATCGTACCACTGATTTCTGCCAATATATAACCTCTGAGCTCATATGTCTCAGAGAAGGGCGTTAAGCAAGAGAATAAATTCTCCGCCGCCAAACAGAGATATATTTAGCAGAGATCAACAAATACAATATAAAGGAATACAATGTCAGACACACCATCCATTTACAAGTCCGTTCTAGGTCTGAACGAAACCAGAGGCACTTTCCTCGCATATCCTTCCATCTCCAAGTACGTCTGGACGACCGCCAACTATTTCCATCCTCTTGGGTGTACAGCCCAATCAGGATCGTCAGTAATTATCCAAACGATGTGAAGACTTCCAGTCTTCAACCACCGTCTTCATCTTCGACATCTCGTCGAATCGGTTATTCAGAATGGGTGTAAACCCGGCCTTTCTGAATAACCCACGTATATGATAAACAAATGTTACACAAACACATCAAACGCCTCATTCCAATTCAGGATATTCTTTTATTCACAAAATCACATTATTAGGGAAAGGTTCCCATTAATTTTATCCAAGATAAATTCTTCTAAATTTATTCTTTAATCTTCCTTGGGATATCATTTCAAACCATATTATGGTTTTCCAAACTAGTCGGGATTAGCGAACCACACCGAAGTAATTATTATTTTATTTCCCAATCCCAACCTATATATCCCATGGAGAAAACTGGTAATACTCCACATCTAACACCACTGTGTTATCGGTAAAATTAATTACCATTTCACGTTCAAATCTAATTAAGGATTTAACTATCGCTTTGGAGCAAAACTAGTGGTACTCCATTCTCGATCACCTTTCAGATTTGATAATTTAAATAATCAATTCATTTTTCAATCTAATTAAAGATTCATTTAAAACTCCACTTAGTTTTAATCTTCTCAAAAATCGATATCTTGCCTTTAACTGGGTTAAAGAACCAATGTCTTCTAAAACACGATTCACGATAAACCCAAATCACATTTGATATTAAATACAAGGCTCTGAATGAAGATATATCGGCTTACATTCAATATCAAATTTTGAAACCAACATATATCGTATTGGAAATAACGATATAAAATATATCTTTCAAATCCCCATAACAATATTTGTATAGTCACGAAATCCAACATCGAAATATCCCGAAGATAATTTCGATTTAACTCCAGTCCAATCCACGTATTGGGAGTATTGATTTTTTTTTTTAAAATCATTTTCAAATTCAACTTATTTATTTCAAAAATAAATTGATTTTAATTCTAGTTCAAAACTAGTTTATTTCGATAAAAATCTATTTTTATCTTTTCAAATGTGGAATTTTCCAGCTCAACTCTTTCCAATCCATATATTATGATTTTACACAAATTATAGATATTTTTAATGATTTTACCAAGGCCCGTACAGTCGATTTCCAACAACGGCCATCGAACTGCACTTACAGCGACCTTTTTCGAATTTGATTTGGACATAACTCCAAATCCAACTGTTAGATTTCAAATTTCTAATATTCATTGGAAAGCTCTTTTCGATACGAACCCAACGGTTCCGGTTTTAGGAGAATCCGACGGTCGGATCTCCCGCAATGTCCGTTTGAAATAAATGGTCGAAATTCACGAACTGCCGCGGCGCGTTCTATTCAGGCCATTATATATATAATATATATATATATTATATATATTTCGTCGATTTCCTTTTAAAACGAATTTTATAAATAGTTCTACATTCGTTTCAAAACAATTTAAACTTCCATTTCAATTCAAATCAAAATTGAATTCTTCTTTATAAATTCGTTTTAAAATTTATTTCTATTCAATTCAATTTGAATTCATTTCGAATTCGCTTTCAATTCAATTCATTTCGAAATCGTTTTCAATTCAATTCATTTCGAAATCGTTTTCAATTCAATTCATTTCGAAATCGTTTTCAATTCAATTCATTTCGAAATCGTTTTCAATTCAATTCATTTCGAAATCGTTTTCAATTCAATTCATTTCGAAATCGTTTTCAATTCAATTCATTTCGAAATCGTTTTCAATTCAATTCATTTCGAAATCGTTTTCAATTCAATTCATTTCGAAATCGTTTTCAATTCAATTCATTTCGAAATCGTTTTCAATTCAATTCATTTCGAAATCGTTTTCAATTCAATTCATTTCGAAATCGTTTTCAATTCAATTCATTTCGAAATCGTTTTCAATTCAATTCATTTCGAAATCGTTTTCAATTCAATTCATTTCGAAATCGTTTTCAATTCAATTCATTTCGAAATGAATAAAATCGATATAAATATCGTTTACGTCAGAATGGCGTCAATCTAATCAACACGGCTTTATATTTTCAAAACTTCTTTATTTTATCCAACAAATGAATATTATCCCATTCAACACATGAATCTATATTTATTTCAACACACGACTAATCTCAACACATGTATATAATAGCAATAATAAACAATCAACCATCAACCAAAGTGCACTACACTGTATAAGCATCAAATATAGATATCTTACGCTTATAACAGCCTGTCAATCAATCGATCGACATATTTAATCAATCAGGATGAGTGAACTTCAAATTTCATCCCAACACCCGTGTGGGGTTTCAAACAATCAAACACAGATTTTTAGTTGTGCAGTTGGGCGATGTGTAAAATTTATCGACCCATTCAATATCAGTCAAATCAATGTATATAAACAAATCGGCCGATTTGTTTATAAATATTTATTTATTCACTTTCACGATAAAACTATATTTTTAATGAGAATATATTTTATTTTAACACATGAATTTCTATTCATTTCATTTACACAATAAAAATGATATTTTTATATTTTTCTAACATATTTTAGAAAATTTCGGCGGCATAACGGCACGATACTAGAAACGGGACAAGGCCTAGCCTTATCCCCGGTCTAGTGAAGGCCCACGCCATTCACACATCAATCAAATCAATTTCATTTCACCAAACAATTCAGTTCAAAACAAATAATCTAACCAACTACATAACCAAACAATTTAACAAACAAGCCATCCATGGTCTGTGGATGACGGGTGTCGGGTGCTACTAAGCACCGTCTGCATCCTAGTATAAATATACATATATATGTATAACTAGAATAAGAAATTTTTGAGTGAGAAGTTCTCACCGATAGCTATCCAACTCCACGACTCTTCATTTATAGAAATCTTCGTCGTTCTCGCCTTTTGTCACTTTCGTTGCCCGTATTCACTACATATATAAAAATCACATTTTTATATTCTCTATTATGTAAAATCATATTTTAAATTCGCTACTTCGTTATAAAAATCGTATTTTTATATTGCTAACTTCGTAATAAAGAACTTATTTTTATATTGATGTTCGTAGGGTAAAAATCATATTTTTACTTTGCCACATAAATGAAAATCCCCTTTTTAATTTGATCAACAATCATTTCTTTTCCCTATGAAAAATCGTATCTTTACCTAATGAAAAATCTTACATTTCCTTCGCTAAAAATCTAATCTTTCATGAATTAAAAATATAATCTTTTCACATTTAAAAATTAAAGCTTTTTTTTTAAATTAAAAATCAAATATTTTCTCATGAACACACTATAAAAATCCTATCATTTTATATAAACAAAATCATATCTTTCGATAGGCAAAAATTATAACTTTTTTTTTTAGATAAAAATCTTAACTTTTGATAATGCTACTACTCATATAAAGATTACATTTTCATATAGATAAAAAATCGAATTTTTCATACTAAAAATCAAATCTTTCGTATAGAAAAATTCAGTCTTTCGTTAGCTACCTCCTATGAGAAAAATCACCTCTTTTCTATTATATAAAAATCAGAAAAAAAACAATGTTTTAATATCTATAAATAAAAAGAAAAAGAATAAGTAAATAAATTAGCAAAAGGGGACGTACTGTATTAAACGGGGGGGGGGGGGGGGGGGGGGGTTCGCCAGAACGGCGGTCGAAGGCTGGAGTATCGGCGACGTTGCAGGCGGAGGGGCCTAGGGCTGGCGATGGTGGCCTACTCCAGCGATTTGGGGGTTTACGACAAGTTATAGGGTTTTAAGGGAGAGGGAGGGCCATCGATGGCGTCAGAGGGGAGGGGAGTGACGCGGCCGGCCGGTGGTGGACGGAGCTCCGACTTCGACGCTGGGGGGGGGGGGGGGGGGCGTGGAGCGAGATCGGGTTCGAGCGTTTCCCTTTTTTTTTCTTTTTTTTTGTTCGATCAGAATAAATGAATAGGGGGGGGGGGCAGAAGGAAAGATAAGGGAGGGAGAGATAATTTAATTTTAATTTTTTTTATTTATTTTAATTATTTAATTTGAAAAGGTTGACTTTTACATACGACCTCGAAAAGAGGCCCACCGCCTGTCGTCCATAGCGTTTGTGACGACAAGGAATTTCGCTCAGACCGAACTAGTCGCTAAACCGATCCAGGCCGATCGAAATGCCCTATCGTTTGAGAACACGACAAATCAGAAACCATACAGAAGAACATTTCATTGTATATTACAACAATGCATCAGATTACAAGAATATACAGAGCATAAATGAATATTACACAGAAATATCAGAGATTTAAATTACATTTAAATACATAGCAGCGGAAAATAATACAATACACAACTAGAAGAGATATACGGATACAAAGCTTTCCGGATATCATTCCAGCTGTAAACCAGGATCCTGTGAATATATATCTGCAAAACCAAAACTACTAGCTGCCCGTGTCAAAATAAGGGCACCCAGAGTTTAGGTCAAAACAATAAACTCCAGGTCAGTCATGTGACTGGTGTGAGAACTAAAACAGTTATAATTCTTTATTTTAAAGTTCGGTAAATCAAGGGACCACGCCGTATAACACGGAACGGGTTTCCTCCCAAGAATACCAGTGCATAAAACAAACAGCGCAATGCTAAATAAAGAAAAATGAAGCTGTTATAAGACCCAGGTCCCATCACACAATGCAACGCAGCCGAGGATAGGGTTTTCCCTTATAACAGCCAAAGAATGCTTGATACTTTTAAAACAAATCATTTGATACTATTCTAAGTGCATAGTGTATAAAACAGCTTCAAATCATAAGTATCAATCATAGGCGGCATGAGCGCCCCATCCCACTATGTCGCCATAAATAGGATTACAACTAAAACCGCAAGATCACATATTTGGAAATTGGATTTCCGTCTATGAACCGAGGCAAAAGATAGTCCTCAACCGATTCGAGACAATCTAGCCTACCATGTCTCAGGATCAGAGCTCGAGTGACCCTAGGAGCGACAGGGCCGGTCCACCGATGTGGATTAAAATGCCTGAACACTACGTTTCCCCGCCCTTTGAGGCGCAAATGAGCCATCAAATGACTCCATCGGTTCGAGAACGACCGATCAATCCGAGGCGCCTCGCAACAGCAACAACCACATAAGTCAAACTCGTCAGGGCGTGTAAAACCACTGACGCCACTTTTAGCTAGAAAGAAACGCAAGTCCTCCCTGAGGTCCGTCTCCCGTTTTTGATTCATACCGGGTGTGAAACACGTGAGGTAAACGTTACACAAAGCTACGCCACAAAGGCCGTGCTTTGATCATCACCACAAGACTTTGCTTTTCAACAGAAGCCTCGATCAATTGCCACTTAGGCATGCCACACAGGCAATTCACTCCATGCGTTTGATATCCATCAATATATAACCCCTGAGCTCGTACGTCTCAGAGAAGGGCGTTAAGCAAGAGAATAAATTCTCCGCCGCCAAACAGATATATATTTAATAGAAATCAATCACATAGACTAAAATCCAATGTCAGACACACAGTCCATTTACAAGTCCGTTCTGGGTCTGAACGAAACCGGAGGCACCTAGTACCCCGCATATCCATCGATCTCCAAGTACATCTGGACGATCACCAACTGTTTCCATCTTCTTGGGTGTACAGCCCAATCAAAATCATCAGTTATCACCCAAACGACGTGAAGACCTCCGGTCTTCGACCATCGTCTTCATCTTCGACTTATCGTCGTATCAGTTATTCAGAATGGGATAAACCCGGTCTTTCCGAATAACTCGCGTATATTTTAAATAAGTGTTACACAAACACAACGTACGCCTCATTCCAATTCATCAGTCACTAACCGTAAATTAATCAAGAGAATAATTTCCCAAACATTAACCCCGAAGGCCGAAACCAACATCAGATCAATATCCAGGAAACCCTTCTGCTTAGCTAACCGACAGTTAGTTTCTAAATTTCACATTCATAGGGAAAGGTTCCCATTAATTTTATCAAAGATAAATTCTTGAATTTATTCTTTAATCTACTTTTGAATATCAATTCAAACTAGTCGGGATTATCGAACCTTACCGAAGTAATCATTTGTTTTAATTTCCCAATCCCAACCTATTCATCCCATGAAGTAAAACTGGTAATACTTCATATCTAACACCACAGTGTTATCGGTAAATTCAATTACCATTTCACGTTCAAATCTAATTAAAGATTTAACTATCGCCTGGAGCAAAACTGGTGATACTCCATTTTCGATCATTTCAATCTAATTAAAGATTCATTAAAACTCCACTTAGTTTTAATCTTCGACTGGGTTAAAGAATCAGTGTCATTTAAAACACGGTTCATGATAAACCCAAAATCACATTCCATTAATTATCAGGTTAAAGAACAAGTGTTATTTAAAACACTGTTCACGATAAACCCAAAAATCATTCCATTAATTATCAGGTTAAAGAACAAGTGTTATTTAAAACACTGTTCACGATAAACCCAAAAATCATTCCATTAATTATCGGGATAAAGAACAAGTGTTATTTAAAACACTGTTCACGATAAACCCAAAAATCAATACCAATTCAATTCCAATTAAATACCATTTTTAATTGGTACACTTCATTAAATCTAAATAAAAAGATTTAATCTTTTCTCAACTGGGTTCAAGAACAGTGTTAGTGAAGACACCATTCACGACAAACCCAAATCACATTTGATATTCAATATAAGGCTCTAAATAGAAAATATATCGGCTTATATTCAATATCAAATCCTACGATTAACAAATGTCGTATTGAAAATAACGATATAAATATATCTTTCAAATTTCCATAACAACACCTGTATAATCACGAATTCCAACATCGAAATATTCCGAAGACAATTTCGATTCAAATCCACTCCAATGCAATCATTGAAAATTCTGGTTACTTTTAAAACCCTTTTCAAATTCAGTTTATTTATTTAAAAATAAATAGAATTATATTTCTAGTTCAAAACTAGTTCATTTCGATAAAAATCTATTTTTATCTTTTCAAATATGGAGTTTTTCATCCCAATTCTTTCTAAATCATTTCTTATGATTTTACACAAATTATTACTATTTTTAATAATTTTATCAAGGCCCGTACAGTCGATTTCCATCAATGGCCATCGAACTGCACTTACAGTGACCTTTTTCGAATTTGATTTGGACATAATTCCAAATCCAACCGTTAGATTTCAAATTTCTAACATTCGCTAGAAAGCTCTTTTCGATACGAACCCAACGGTTCCGGTTTTAGGAGAATCCGACGGTCGGATCTCCCGCAATGTCCGTTTGAAATAAATGGTCGAAATTCACGAACTGCCGCGGCGCGGCGCGTTCTATTCAGGCCATTATATTATATATATAATATATATAATATATATTTCGTCGATTTCTATTTAAAACGAATTATATAAATAGTTTTAAAATTCGTTTCAAAAGCAATTTCAACTTCCATTTCAATTCAAATCAAAATTGAATTCTTCTTTATAAATTCAGTTTAAAATTCATTTCTATTCAATTCAAATTTCAATTCAATTTGAATTCATTTCAATTCGTTTTCAATTCAATTTGAATTCATTTCAATTCATTTCGAAATCGCTTTCAATTCAATTCATTTCGAAATCACTTTCAATTCAATTCATTTCGAAATCACTTTCAATTCAATTCATTTCGAAATCACTTTCAATTCAATTCATTTCGAAATCACTTTCAATTCAATTCATTTCGAAATCACTTTCAATTCAATTCATTTCGAAATCGTTTTCAATTCATTTTATTTCGAAATCGTTTTCAATTCCATTTCACTTTTCAATATTCATCTTTAAAATGAATAAAGTCGATATAAATATCGTTCACGTCAAAATGGCGTCAATCTAATCAACACGGCGTCATAAGTTTCTATTTTCAAATTTTCTTTATTTTTCAAATTGGAATGAGGCCCAATCAATTACCATATAAAATTAATTATATGGATTTTCATACAATACATGTATATAATAACATTGAAAATAATCAACCATCAACCAAAGTGCACTACACTGTATAAGCATCAAATATAGATATTCCACGCTTATAACAGCCTATCAATCAATCGATCGACATATTTAATCAATCAGGATGAGTGGACTTCAAATTTCATCCTAACACCCGTGTGGGGTTTCAAACAATCAAACACAGATTTTATTTGTGCAGTTGGGCGATGTGTAAAATTTATCGACCCAATTAATGTCCTTCAAATAGGTGTACATAAACAAACCGTCTGGTTTGTAAATGAATATTCATTTATTCACATTCACGTTAAAAATTATATTTTTAACGACAAAACATTTTATTCCAACATATGAATTTCTATTCACTTCATTTATTCTATAAAATGATATTTTTATTTTTCTAACATATTTTTAGAAAATTTCGGCAGCATAACGGCACGATACTAGAAACGGGACGAGGCCTAGCCTTATCCCCGGTCTAGTGAAGGCCCACGCCATTCACATATCAATCATATCAATTTCCAATTCAACCAATCAATCAAATCCAAAACAAATAATCTAACCAACTACACAACCAAACAAACAAGTCCATGGTATGTGGACGGGTGTCGGGTGCTTCTAATAAGCACCGTCTGCATCCTAGTATATATATATATATATATATATATAACTAGAAAAAAAGAAATTGAAAGGTGAGAAATTCTCACTTATAGCTATCCTAGCTCCACGGCACTTCATTGATAGAAATCTTCATCGCTATCGCATCTTTGTCACCTTCGTTGCCCGGATCCTCTACATATGTAAAAATCGAATTTTTAGTTCGCTATTCAATATATAAAAATCGAATTTTTAGTTCGCTATTCAATATATAAAAATCGAATTTTTAGTTCGCTATTCAATATATAAAAATCGAATTTTTAGTTCGCTATTCAATATATAAAAATCGAATTTTTAGTTCGCTATTCAATATATAAAAATCGAATTTTTAGTTCGAAGTTCAATATATAAAAATCATATTTTTAATTCGAAGTTCAATATATGAAAATCATATTTTTCTTTCGACAATATATATAAAAAAATTATATTTTTCTTTCGACAATATAAAAATCTGATTTTTCTTTTCAAATCTCAAAATAAAATCAGTTTTCAAATTCAGTTTTTAATCCTTTTAAAAATCAGTTTTTAATCTTTTTAAAAATCAAAATCAGTTTTCAATCTTTTTTAAAAATCAAAATCAGTTTTCAATCTTTTTTAAAAATCAAAATCAGTTTTCAATCTTTAAAATAAAAATAAAAGTATTTAATTCTTTTTGTTTTCTACTGTTTTAATAAAACAAAAATAAAATAGTAAATAAAAAGAAAGAGAAAAAAACTTACAAAAGAAGGGGGGGGGGGTCTACCACCGTCGATTGAAGGGGGAAGGGGACTGCTGGAGGTGGCGGTTGGCCTTGGGACGGCGGAGCTCGTCGGGGCTGGCGGCCTTCAGGGTTCCGGGTTCACAGTGGCTTCGATTGGGCTTTTCTGGTTTAGGGGATTGAGAGGAATGGCGACGCGAGGGGGAGCTAGAGGAGGGGGTTCGAGGTCAGCTCCGGCAGCTTGGTCGAAGGGCGGTTGGGCGGAGGAGATGTGGAAAGGGGGGGAGGCGATGGCGACGAGCGCAGGCGCCAGCGATGCGGTCTCGAGCCTTTTTTTTTTTTCCCTTCGATCTGTTAAACGAAAACGGGGGGGGGGGGGCAAAGGTTTTAGGGAGGAGAGGGTTAATTAATTAATTTTTTTTTATTATTTTATTGTTTTATTATTTATCATTAAAAAGCAACTTTTATTTTCGACCTCTAAACGAGGCCCACCGCCTGTCGTCCATAGCGTTTCACCCCCATTCCGAACACAATGGGACATGTATCATGAGCTGATTCGGCTGTTACAATCAGTTTCCGTTGAATTTTCATTTAAATCACTATATTGAATTTTAAACGTACATTTCAAATTACCGGGGTCACATACTAACTAGAAAAATTCCAGAAAAATATTTTCTAGCTTCGTATTGACGATACGGTCCTAACAAAACTAGTTTCATCGAATTCTGAGACCGTTTGAAAAATGGCCATTTTCCAGTCGATTAAAATCAACTTAAACTGGTCAAACGCGTTTTCTTTTGCCACGCTCACATATTGATTCGAAAAATTATGAAATTTGGGATCTAGCAATAACTTGACATCACGGACCCAAAAAAAGTGGTTTCGTCGAAATCCGAGGTCGTTTGCAAAATGTCCATTTTTAAGGGCCTGAATTCCATAGCGACTATTCAGAATTTTCAACTGGACATATCTTTTAATTTTTAAAGTGAAATCTCAGTTTCTTACATCCGTTAGAAAGATATTATCAATTAGATCCTAATGTTTTTGGTTTCACTAAAATCCGGTTTGTTTTGCACCCGGTACATTCAATTAAAGTTTGAAATCGAATTATCGAACTACCGCGCCATTTTCAATTCTATTTATAATTATATATAAATATTTATATTCTAACGACGACGTATATAATATAAACGTTCGAATTATATTCAAAACAAATTTCTCGTCGATATTATTTAAAATAATTCATTTTAAATAATCAAAATTCGCTAAAATTGCCAAAATAAAAATTTTAAACTGGCCCAGATTTTCCGGGTTGTTACAATCTGCCCCACTTAAAACTTTTAGTCCCCGAAAAGGAACAAAGTCGAAAGTGGTTTGATTATTCAGCTCTACGCTCGATCTGGCTTCCATTCTCCAACTCTTTAGTTTCTGAGAATTTTCAAAATTTGGCTAACACCCTAAATTTTCGAAAAATTTCGCCATAACCTCCCCTGCACCGGGAGCATCGGGGAATTTCAAATAGCTTCCCCGGTCCTTCAGATCTCAAAAAGAAAAAGAAAAAGCCAAGCGGCTAGCCAATAGGCTCACAAAATCATCATCACCCAAACAAAACAGGAAATTATGTAGTAAACATGTACCTATTTGTCGGGCAAACAAATTTTATTCTCTGCTCTAGCCTCCTTACTATGACCTGTTCAATGATATATATGTATATGCAAGCAAATGCGACCAATCTTCGATATAATTCAATATTTGGTTCTGTTAGGCTAAATGGCTAAAAATTAGCAAACAAATAAACAAACAACACAAACATCAATCCATTAGTGAATTAGAGTTTCAAATCCATAACTTTGATACATACACAAAAAATCATGTTTTTGATGCCAAATCACAACAATAAGCCCTATCTAATTTTGGTTCTCACACCAGCCTAATGGAAATATATAGATATCACACCTTCGTCACTTGAAAATAAATACTGGTAACGCTGCAGCATTATCAGAATCATCCCCGGGCAACTAGAATGTGATTCTATATCTACCCAATATATTAAAACTTTGAATACACGTGGATCAGACGTATACGCAAAACCTATATATACTGGATTGTCCAACTCAATATAAATAGATAATCAAATACGAATAATTGATTTAAATTTTCAAAACAAAAATTTGTTTTCACGTAAAAAAAAAATATACTCTTCACACTCGTTCTAGGATACTACTGATCCTATCTCTAACGAGTCATTCTAATTGGATATTACTAATCCAATATCTGATGAATTCTTTCGTATGTTTCTAATGTGCCTTGTTCTCTGCTTTGTAAACCAAAGCTCTGATACCAACTGTGACGAAAAGGAATTTCGCTCAGACCGAACCAGTCGCTAAACCGATCCAGGCCGTTCAAAACGCCCTATCGTTTGAGAACACGACAAATCAGAAACCATACAGAAGAACATTTCATTGTATATTACAACAATGCATCAGATTACAAGAATATACAGAGCATAAATGAATATTACACAGAAATATCAGAGATTTAAATTACATTTAAATACATAGCAGCGGAAAATAATACAATACACAACTAGAAGAGATATACGGATACAAAGCTTTCCGGATATCATTCCAGCTGTAAACCAGGATCCTGTGAATATATATCTGCAAAACCAAAACTACTAGCTGCCCGTGTCAAAATAAGGGCACCCAGAGTTTAGGTCAAAACAATAAACTCCAGGTCAGTCATGTGACTGGTGTGAGAACTAAAACAGTTATAATTCTTTATTTTAAAGTTCGGTAAATCAAGGGACCACGCCGTATAACACGGAACGGGTTTCCTCCCAAGAATACCAGTGCATAAAACAAACAGCGCAATGCTAAATAAAGAAAAATGAAGCTGTTATAAGACCCAGGTCCCATCACACAATGCAACGCAGCCGAGGATAGGGTTTTCCCTTATAACAGCCAAAGAATGCTTGATACGTTTAAAACAAATCATTTGATACTATTCTAAGTGCATAGTGTGTAAAACAGCTTCAAATCATAAGTATCAATCATAGGCGGCATGAGCGCCCCATCCCACTATGTCGCCATATATAGGATTACAACTAAAACCGCAAGATCACGTATTTGGAAATTGGATTTCCGTCTATGAACCGAGGCAAAAGATAGTCCTCAACCGATTCGAGACAATCTAGCCTACCATGTCTCAGGATCAGAGCTCGAGTGACCTAGGAGCGACAGGGCCGGTCCACCGATGTGGATTAAAATGCCTGAACACTACGTTTCCCCGCCCTTTGGAGCGCAAATGAGCCATCAAATGACTCCATCGGTTCGAGAACGACCGATCAATCCGAGGCGCCTCGCAACAGCAACAACCACATAAGTCAAACTCGTCAGGGCGTGTAAAACCACTGACGCCACTTTTAGCTAGAAAGAAACGCAAGTCCTCCCTGAGGTCCGTCTCCCGTTTTTGGTTCATACCGGGTGTGAAACACGCGAGGTAAACGTTACACAAAGCTACGCCACAAAGGCCGTGCTTTGATCATCACCACAAGACTTTGCTTTTCAACAGAAGCCTCGATCAATTGCCACTTAGGCATGCCACACAGGCAATTCACTCCATGCGTTTGATATCCATCAATATATAACCCCTGAGCTTGTACGTCTCAGAGAAAGGCGTTAAGCAAGAGAATAAATTCTCCGCCGCCAAACAGATATATATTTAATAGAAATCAATCACATAGACTAAAATCCAATGTCAGACACACAGTCCATTTACAAGTCCGTTCTGGGTCTGAACGAAACCGGAGGCACCTAGTACCCCGCATATCCATCGATCTCCAAGTACGTCTGGACGATCACCAACTGTTTCCATCTTCTTGGGTGTACAGCCCAATCAAAATCATCAGTTATCACCCAAACGACGTGAAGACCTCCGGTCTTCGACCATCGTCTTCATCTTCGACTTATCGTCGTATCAGTTATTCAGAATGGGATAAACCCGGTCTTTCCGAATACCTCGCGTATATTTTAAATAAGTGTTACACAAACACAACATACGCCTCATTCCAATTCATCGGTCACTAACCGTAAATTAATCAAGAGAATAATTTCCCAAACATTAACCCCGAAGGCCGAAACCAACATCAGATCAATATCCAGGAAACCCTTCTGCTTAGCTAACCGACAGTTAGTTTCTAAATTTCACATTCATAGGGAAAGGTTCCCATTAATTTTATCAAAGATAAATTCTTGAATTTATTCTTTAATCTACTTTTGAATATCAATTCAAACTAGTCGGGATTATCGAACCTTACCGAAGTAATCATTTGTTTTAATTTCCCAATCCCAACCTATTCATCCCATGAAGTAAAACTGGTAATACTTCATATCTAACACCACAGTGTTATCGGTAAATTCAATTACCATTTCACGTTCAAATCTAATTAAAGATTTAACTATCGCCTGGAGCAAAACTGGTGATACTCCATTTTCGATCATTTCAATCTAATTAAAGATTCATTGAAACTCCACTTAGTTTTAATCTTCGACTGGGTTAAAGAATCAGTGTCATTTAAAACACGGTTCACGATAAACCCAAAATCACATTCCATTAATTATCAGGTTAAAGAACAAGTGTTATTTAAAACACTGTTCACGATAAACCCAAAAATCATTCCATTAATTATCAGGTTAAAGAACAAGTGTTATTTAAAACACTGTTCACGATAAACCCAAAAATCATTCCATTAATTATCGGGATAAAGAACAAGTGTTATTTAAAACACTGTTCACGATAAACCCAAAAATCAATACCAATTCAATTCCAATTAAATACCATTTTTAATTGGTACACTTCATTAAATCTAAATAAAAAGATTTAATCTTTTCTCAACTGGGTTCAAGAACAGTGTTAGTGAAGACACCATTCACGACAAACCCAAATCACATTTGATATTCAATATAAGGCTCTGAATAGAAAATATATCGGCTTATATTCAATATCAAATCCTACGATTAACAAATGTCGTATTGAAAATAACGATATAAATATATCTTTCAAATTTCCATAACAACACCTGTATAATCACGAATTCCAACATCGAAATATTCCGAAGACAATTTCGATTCAAATCCACTCCAATGCAATCATTGGAAATTCTGGTTACTTTTAAAACCCTTTTCAAATTCAGTTTATTTATTTAAAAATAAATAGAATTATATTTCTAGTTCAAAACTAGTTCATTTCGATAAAAATCTATTTTTATCTTTTCAAATATGGAGTTTTTCATCCCAATTCTTTCTAAATCATTTCTTATGATTTTACACAAATTATTACTATTTTTAATAATTTTATCAAGGCCCGTACAGTCGATTTCCATCAATGGCCATCGAACTGCACTTACAGCGACCTTTTTCGAATTTGATTTGGACATAATTCCAAATCCAACCGTTAGATTTCAAATTTCTAACATTCGCTAGAAAGCTCTTTTCGATACGAACCCAACGGTTCCGGTTTTAGGAGAATCCGACGGTCGGATCTCCAGCAATGTCCGTTTGAAATAAATGGTCGAAATTCACGAACTGCTGCGGCACGACGCGTTCTATTCAGGCCATTATATTATATATATAATATATATAATATATATTTCGTCGATTTCTATTTAAAACGAATTATATAAATAGTTTTAAAATTCGTTTCAAAAGCAATTTCAACTTCCATTTCAATTCAAATCAAAATTGAATTCTTCTTTATAAATTCAGTTTAAAATTCATTTCTATTCAATTCAAATTTCAATTCAATTTGAATTCATTTCAATTCGTTTTCAATTCAATTTGAATTCATTTCAATTCATTTCGAAATCGCTTTCAATTCAATTCATTTCGAAATCACTTTCAATTCAATTCATTTCGAAATCACTTTCAATTCAATTCATTTCGAAATCACTTTCAATTCAATTCATTTCGAAATCACTTTCAATTCAATTCATTTCGAAATCACTTTCAATTCAATTCATTTCGAAGTCACTTTCAATTCAATTCATTTCGAAATCACTTTCAATTCAATTCATTTCGAAATCGTTTTCAATTCATTTTATTTCGAAATCGTTTTCAATTCCATTTCACTTTTCAATATTCATCTTTAAAATGAATAAAGTCGATATAAATATCGTTCACGTCAAAATGGCGTCAATCTAATCAACACGGCGTCATAAATTTCTATTTTCAAATTTTCTTTATTTTTCAAATTGGAATGAGGCCCAATCAATTACCATGTAAAATTAATTATATGGATTTTCATACAACACATGTATATAATAACATTGAAAATAATCAACCATCAACCAAAGTGCACTACACTGTATAAGCATCAAATATAGATATTCCACGCTTATAACAGCCTGTCAATCAATCGATCGACATATTTAATCAATCAGGATGAGTGGACTTCAAATTTCATCCTAACACCCGTGTGGGGTTTCAAACAATCAAACACAGATTTTATTTGTGCAGTTGGGCGATGTGTAAAATTTATCGACCCAATTAATGTCCTTCAAATAGGTGTACATAAACAAACCGTCTGGTTTGTAAATGAATATTCATTTATTCACATTCACGTTAAAAATTATATTTTTAACGACAAAACATTTTATTCCAACATATGAATTTCTATTCACTTCATTTATTCTATAAAATGATATTTTTATTTTTCTAACATATTTTTAGAAATTTTCGGCGGCATAACGGCACGATACTAGAAACGGGACGAGGCCTAGCCTTATCCCCGGTCTAGTGAAGGCCCACGCCATTCACATATCAATCATATCAATTTCCAATTCAACCAATCAATCAAATCCAAAACAAATAATCTAACCAACTACACAACCAAACAAACAAGTCCAAGGTATGTGGACGGGTGTCGGGTGCTTCTAATAAGCACCGTCTGCATCCTAGTATATATATATATATATATATAACTAGAAAAAAAGAAATTGAAAGGTGAGAAATTCTCACTTATAGCTATCCTAGCTCCACGGCACATCATTGATAGAAATCTTCATCGCTATCGCATCTTTGTCACCTTCGTTGCCCGGATCCTCTACATATGTAAAAATCGAATTTTTAGTTCGCTATTCAATATATAAAAATCGAATTTTTAGTTCGCTATTCAATATATAAAAATCGAATTTTTAGTTCGCTATTCAATATATAAAAATCGAATTTTTAGTTCGCTATTCAATATATAAAAATCGAATTTTTAGTTCGCTATTCAATATATAAAAATCGAATTTTTAGTTCGCTATTCAATATATAAAAATCGAATTTTTAGTTCGAAGTTCAATATATAAAAATCATATTTTTAATTCGAAGTTCAATATATGAAAATCATATTTTTCTTTCGACAATATATATAAAAAAATTATATTTTTCTTTCGACAATATAAAAATCTGATTTTTCTTTTCAAATCTCAAAATAAAATCAGTTTTCAAATTCAGTTTTTAATCCTTTTAAAAATCAGTTTTTAATATTTTTAAAAATCAAAATCAGTTTTCAATCTTTTTTAAAAATCAAAATCAGTTTTCAATCTTTTTTAAAAATCAAAATCAGTTTTCAATCTTTAAAATAAAAATAAAAGTATTTAATTCTTTTTTTTCTACTGTTTTAATAAAACAAAAATAAAATAGTAAATAAAAAGAAAGAGAAAAAAACTTACAGAAGAAGGGGGGGTCTACCACCGTCGATTGAAGGGGGAAGGGGACTGCTGGAGGTGGCGGTTGGCCTTGGGACGGCGGAGCTCGTCGGGGCTGGCGGCCTTCAGGGTTCCGGGTTCACAGTGGCTTCGATTGGGGTTTTCTGGTTTAGGGGATTGAGGGGAATGGCGACGCGAGGGGGAGCTAGAGGAGGGGGTTCGAGGTCAGCTCCGGCAGCTTGGTCGAAGGGCGGTTGGGCGGAGGAGATGTGGAAAAGGGGGGGGGGGGAGGCGATGGCGACCAGCGCAGGCGCCAGCGATGCGGTCTCGAGCCTTTTTTTTCCCTTCGATCTGTTAAACGAAAACGGGGGGGGGGGCAAAGGTTATAGGGAGGAGAGGGTTAATTAATTAATTTTTTTTATTATTTTATTGTTTTATTATTTATCATTAAAAAGCAACTTTTATTTTCGACCTCTAAACGAGGCCCACCGCCTGTCGTCCATAGCGTTTCACCCCCATTCCGAACATAATGGGACATGTATAGTGAGCTGATTCGGCTGTTACAATCAGTTTCCGTTGAATTTTCATTTAAATAACTATATTGAATTTTAAACGTACATTTCAAATTACCGGGGTCACATACTAACTAGAAAAATTCCAGAAAAATATTTTCTAGCTTCGTATTGACGATACGGTCCTAACAAAACTAGTTTCATCGAATTCTGAGACCGTTTGAAAAATGGCCATTTTCCAGTCGATTAAAATCAACTTAAACTGGTCAAACGCGTTTTCTTTTGCCACGCTCACATATTGATTCGAAAAATTATGAAATTTGGGATCTAGCAATAACTTGACATCACGGACCCAACAAAAGTGGTTTCGTCGAAATCCGAGGTCGTTTGCAAAATGTCCATTTTTAAGGGCCTGAATTCCATAGCGACTATTCAGAATTTTCAACTGGACATATCTTTTAATTTTTAAAGTGAAATCTCAGTTTCTTACATCCGTTAGAAAGATATTATCAATTAGATCCTAATGTTTTTGGTTTCACTAAAATCCGGTTTGTTTTGCACCCGGTACATTCAATTAAAGTTTGAAATCGAATTATCGAACTACCGCGCCATTTTCAATTCTATTTATAATTATATATAAATATTTATATTCTAACGACGACGTATATAATATAAACGTTCGAATTATATTCAAAACAAATTTCTCGTCGATATTATTTAAAATAATTCATTTTAAATAATCAAAATTCGCTAAAATTGCCAAAATAAAAATTTTAAACTGGCCCAGATTTTCCGGGTTGTTACAGCGTTTCACCCCCATTCCGAACACAATGGGATATGTATCGTAGGTTGATTCGATCATTTGAATCAGTTTCCGTTGAACTTACATTTAAATCACTATATTGAATTTTAAACGTACATTTCGAATTACTGGGGTCACATACTAACTAGAAAAATTCCAGAAAAATATTTTCTAGCTTCGTATTGATGATACGGTCCTAACAAAACTAGTTTCGTCGAATTCTGAGACCGCTTGAAAAATGGCCAATTTCCAGTCGATTTAAAATCAACTGAAACTGGTCAAACGCGTTTTCCTTTGCCACGCTCACATATTGAATTGAAAAATTATGAAATTTGAAACCTAGCAATAACTTCACATTCCAGACCCAACAAAAGTGGTTTCGTCGAAATCCGAGGTCGTTTGCAAAATTCCCATTTTTAAGGGCTTGAATTCCATAGCGACTATTCAGAATTTTCAACTGGACATATCTTTTGATTCCCGCTATGAAATCTTGATTTTTCGGATTCGTTGGAAAGATATCATCAATTAGATCCTAATGTTTTTGGTTTCACTAAAATCCGGATTGTTTTGCACCCGGTACATTCAATTGAAGTTTGAAATCGAATTATCGAACTACCGCGCCATTTTCAATTCTATTTATAATTATATATAAATATTTATATTCTAACGACGACGTATATAATATATACGTTCTAATTCTATTCAAAATAAATTTTTCGTCGATATTATTTAAAATAATTCATTTTAAATAATCAAAATTCGCTAGAATTGCCAAAATAAAAATTTTAAACTGGCCCAGATTTTCCGGGTTATTACAATCTCCCCCACTTAAAACTTTTCGTCCCCGAAAAGGAACAAAGTCGAAAGTGGTTTGATTAATCAACTCTACGTTCGATCTGGTTTCCATTCTCCAACCTTTCAGTTTCTGAGAATTTCCAAAATTTCAAAAATTTGGCTAACACCCTAAATTTTCGAAAAATTTCGCCATAACCTCCCCTGCACCGTGAGCATCGGGGAATTTCAAATAGCTTCCCCGGTCCTTCAGATCTCAAAAAGAAAAAGAAAAAGCCAAGCGGCTAGCCAATAGGCTCATAAAATCATCATCACCCAAACAAAACAGTAAATTATGTAGTAAACATGTACCTATTTGTCGGGCAAACAATTTTTATTCTTCGGCTCTAGCCTCCTTGCTATGACCTGTTCAATGATATACATGTATATGCAAGCAGATGCGACCAATTTTCAATACAATTCAATATTTGATTCAATTAGGCTAAATGGTTCAGAATTAGCAAACAATTAAACAAACAACACAAACATCAATCAATTAATGGATTAACGTTTCAAATTCATAAATTTTACTACATATAAAGAAAATCATGTTTTTGATGCCAAATCACAACCATAGGCCCTATCTAATTTTGGTTCTCACACCAGTCAATAGGAAATATATATAGATATCACACCTTCGAAACACGAATACCAATTCTGATGATGTTCGAACTATCATCAGAATCATCTCCGGGCGACTAGAGTGTGATTCTATATCTATCCAGTATATTAAAACTTCGAATAGACGCTAGCTAGGCGCATACGCAAAATCTTTATATATTGGACTGTCCTAATCAATATAAATAAATAATCAAATACGAATAGTTGATTTAGATTTTCAAAACAAAATTTGTTTTCATTTGAAAAATATACTCTTCACACTCGTCCTAGGATACTACTGATCCCATCTCTAACGAGTCATTCTAATTGGATATTACTAATCCAATATCTGATGAATTCTTTCGTAGGGTTCTAATGTGTCTTGTTCTCTGAGCTTTGTAAACCAAAGCTCTGATACCAACTAAAGCGACCCGAAACTTCCCCGGTCTCCGAAGAGATGAGAAAGAATGAATTACTGTGAGGACAAGACAAATCAGAACACAAACAGAAGAACATTTCACTGTTATTACAACAATGCATCAGATTACAAGAATATACAGAGTATAAATGAATATTACACAGAAATATCAGAGATTAAAATTACATTTAAATACATCGCAGCGGAAAATAATACAATACACAACTAGAAGAGATATACGGATACAAAGCTTTCCGGATATCATTCCAGCTGTAAACCAGGATCCTGTGAATATAAATCTGCAAAACCAAAACTACTAGCTGCCCGTGTGGAAAATAAGGGCACCCAGAGTTTAGGTTGAAACAATAAACTCCAGGTCAGTCATGTGACTGGTGTGAGAACTAAAACAGTTATTTAAAACTTTACTTTAAAAGAGAGTAATTCAAGGGACCACGCCGTATAACACGGAACGGGTTTCCTCCCAAGAATACTAGTGCATAGAATAAACAGCGCAATGCTTTTTCAAAAAATGAAGCTGTTATAAGACCCAGGTCCCATCACACAATGCAACGCAAGCCGGAGGATAGGGTTTTACCTTATAACAGCCAAACATGCTTGATACGTTTAAAAACAAATCATTTGATACTATAATATGTGTATAGTGTCAAAACATTTCCAATCATAAATATCAATCATAGACGGCATGGGTACCATTATATCATGTCGCCATACTAGTAATACAACTAAAACCGAATCACACGTATCGGAAATTGGATTTCCATCATGGTGGCTCCTGATTCGAAAGATCGATCGCGTAGTACAAATCATCGCGGCTTACGTCTCAGCGAGAGAAAACACCGCTATGCACATCCGCACTTTTGGGACTCAAGTATCACCGCGGCTTACGTCCCAGCAAGAGAAAACACCGCTTACTCTATCCCTCCGAGCATGAAGCTCAATATCGGTCGACCGAATCCACTACACTAAAAATGTATACTGATCAAACCATCAGTTTACCACCATTCCGGGCTGTGAGGCTCGCGGATCAACGCTATACACAAAGCCATGCTATATCAGCTGCGCTTTGATCATCAACCACCAAACTTTGCTTTTCAACAAAAGTCTGGATCACTGCATCTCAGTATGCCACACTATCAATCCATATCGTACCACTGATTTCTGCCAATATATAACCTCTGAGCTCATATGTCTCTGAGAAGGGCGTTAAGCAAGAGAATAAATTCTCCACCGCCAAACAGATATATATTTAGCAGAGATCAACAAATACAATATAAAGGAATACAATGTCAGACACACCATCCATTTACAAGTCCGTTCTAGGTCTGAACGAAACCGGAGGCACTTTCCTCGCATATCCTTCCATCTCCAAGTACGTCTGGACGACTGCCAACTATTTCCATCCTCTTGGGTGTACAGCCCAATCAGGATCGTCAGTAATTATCCAAACGATGTGAAGACTTCCGGTCTTCAACCACCGTCTTCATCTTCGACATCTCGTCGAATCAGTTATTCAGAATGGGTGTAAACCCGGCCTTTCTGAATAACCCACGTATATGATAAACAAATGTTACACAAACACATCAAACGCCTCATTCCAATCCAGAATATTCTTTTATTCACAAAATCACATTTTTAGGGAAAGGTTCCCATTAATTTTATCCAAGATAAATTCTTCTAAATTTATTCTTTAATCTTCTTTGGGATATCATTTCAAACCATATTATGGTTTTCCAAACTAGTCGGGATTAGCGAACCACACCGAAGTAATTATTATTTTATTTCCCAATCCCAACCTATATATCCCATGGAGAAAACTGGTAATACTCCACATCTAACACCACTGTGTTATCGGTAAAATTAATTACCATTTCACGTTCAAATCTAATTAAGGATTTAACTATCGCTTTGGAGCAAAACTGGTGGTACTCCATTCTCGATCACCTTTCAGATTTGATAATTTAAATAATCAATTCATTTTTCAATCTAATTAAAAATTCATTTAAAACTCCACTTAGTTTTAATCTTCTCAAAAATCGATATCTTGCCTTTAACTGGGTTAAAGAACCAATGTCTTCTAAAACACGATTCACGATAAACCCAAATCACATTTGATATTAAATACAAGGCTCTGAATGAAAATATATCGGCTTACATTCAATATCAAATTCTGAAACCAACATATATCGTATTGGAAATAACGATATAAAATATATCTTTCAAATCCCCATAACAATATTTGTATAGTCACGAAATCCAACATCGAAATATCCCGAAGATAACTTCGATTCAACTCCAGTCCAATCCACGTATTGGGAGTATTGATTTTATTTTTTTTTAAAATCACTTTCAAATTCAACTTATTTATTTCAAAAATAAATTGATTTTAATTCTAGTTCAAAACTAGTTTATTTTGATAAAAATCTATTTTTATCTTTTCAAATGTGGAATTTTCCAGCTCAACTCTTTCCAATCCATATATTATGATTTTACACAAATTATAGATATTTTTAATAATTTTACCAAGGCCTGTACAGTCGATTTCCAACAACGGCCATCGAACTGCACTTACAGCGACCTTTTTCGAATTTGATTTGGACATAACTCCAAATCCAACCGTTAGATTTCAAATTTCTAATATTCATTGGAAAGCTCTTTTCGATACGAACCCAACGGTTCCGGTTTTAGGAGAATCCGACGGTCGGATCTCCCGCAATGTCCGTTTGAAATAAATGGTCGAAATTCACGAACTGCCGCGGCGCGGCGCGTTCTATTCAGGCCATTATATATATAATATATATATATATTATATATATTTCGTCGATTTCCTTTTAAAACGAATTTTATAAATAGTTCTACATTCGTTTCAAAACAATTTCAACTTCCATTTCAATTCAAATCAAAATTGAATTCTTCTTTATAAATTCGTTTTAAAATTCATTTCTATTCAATTCAATTTGAATTCATTTCGAATTCGCTTTCAATTCAATTCATTTCGAAATCGTTTTCAATTCAATTCATTTCGAAATCGTTTTCAATTCAAATCATTTCGAAATCGTTTTCAATTCAATTCATTTCGAAATCGTTTTCAATTCAATTCATTTCGAAATCGTTTTCAATTCAATTCATTTCGAAATCGTTTTCAATTCAATTCATTTCGAAATCGTTTTCAATTCAGTTCATTTCGAAATCGTTTTCAATTCAATTCATTTCGAAATCGTTTTCAATTCAATTCATTTCGAAATCGTTTTCAATTCAATTCATTTCGAAATCGTTTTCAATTCAATTCATTTCGAAATCGTTTTCAATTCAATTCATTTCGAAATCGTTTTCAATTCAATCCATTTCGAAATCATTTTCAATTCAATCCATTTCGAAATCGTTTTCAATTCAATCCATTTCGAAATCGTTTTCAATTCAATCCATTTCGAAATCGTTTTCAATTCAATCCATTTCGAAATCGTTTTCAATTCAATTCATTTCGAAATCGTTTTCAATTCAATTCATTTCGAAATCGTTTTCAATTCAATTCATTTCGAAATCGTTTTCAATTCAATTCATTTCGAAATGAATAAAATCGATATAAATATCGTTTACGTCAGAATGGCGTCAATCTAATCAACACGGCTTTATATTTTCAAAACTTCTTTATTTTATCCAACAAATGAATATTATCCCATTCAACACATGAATCTATATTTATTTCAACACACGACTAATCTCAACACATGTATATAATAGCAATAATAAACAATCAACCATCAACCAAAGTGCACTACACTGTATAAGCATCAAATATAGATATCTTACGCTTATAACAGCCTGTCAATCAATCGATCGACATATTTAAACAATCAGGATGAGTGAACTTCAAATTTCATCCCAACACCCGTGTGGGGTTTCAAACAATCAAACACATATTTTTAGTTGTGCAGTTGGGCGATGTGTAAAATTTATCGACCCATTCAATATCAGTCAAATCAATGTATATAAACAAATCGGCCGATTTGTTTATAAATATTTATTTATTCACTTTCACGATAAAACTATATTTTTAATGAGAATATATTTTATTTTAACTCATGAATTTCTATTCATTTCATTTACACAATAAAAATGATATTTTTATATTTTTCTAACATATTTTAGAAAATTTCGGCGGCATAACGGCACGATACTAGAAACGGGACAAGGCCTAGCCTTATCCCCGGTCTAGTGAAGGCCCACGCCATTCACACATCAATCAAATCAATTTCATTTCACCAAACAATTCAGTTCAAAACAAATAATCTAACCAACTACACAACCAAACAATTTAACAAACAAGCCATCCATGGTCTGTGGATGACGGGTGTCGGGTGCTACTAAGCACCGTCTGCATCCTAGTATAAATATACATATATATGTATAACTAGAATAAGAAATTTTTGAGTGAGAAGTTCTCACCGATAGCTATCCAACTCCACGACTCTTCATTTATAGAAATCTTCGTCGTTCTCGCCTTTTGTCACTTTCGTTGCCCGTATTCACTACATATATAAAAATCACATTTTTATATTCTCTATTATGTAAAAATCATATTTTAAATTCGCTACTTCGTTATAAAAATCGTATTTTTATATTGCTAACTTCGTAATAAAGAACTTATTTTTATATTGATGTTCGTAGGGTAAAAATCATATTTTTACTTTGCCACATAAATGAAAATCCCCTTTTTAATTTGATCAACAATCATTTCTTTTCCCTATGAAAAATCGTATCTTTACCTAATGAAAAATCTTACATTTCCTTCGCTAAAAATCAAATCTTTCATGAATTAAAAATATAATCTTTTCACATTTAAAAATTAAAGCTTTTTTTTTAAATTAAAAATCAAATATTTTCTCATGAACACACTATAAAAATCCTATCATTTTATATAAACAAAATCATATCTTTCGATAGGCAAAAATTATAACTTTTTTTTTTTAGATAAAAATCTTAACTTTTGATAATGCTACTACTCATATAAAGATTACATTTTCATATAGATAAAAAATCGAATTTTTCATACTAAAAATCAAATCTTTCGTATAGAAAAATTCAGTCTTTCGTTAGCTACCTCCTATGAGAAAAATCACCTCTTTTCTATTATATAAAAATCAGAAAAAAACAATGTTTTAATATCTATAAATAAAAAGAAAAAGAATAAGTAAATAAATTAGCAAAAGGGGACGTACTGTATTGAAGGGGGGGGGGGGTTCGCCAGAACGGCGGTCGAAGGCTGGAGTGTCGGCGACGTTGCAGGCGGAGGGGCCTAGGGCTGGCGATGGTGGCCTACTCCAGCGATTTGGGGTTTACGACAAGTTATAGGGTTTTGAGGGAGAGGGAGGGCCATCGATGGCGTCAGAGGGGACGGGAGTGACGCGGCCGGTCGGTGGTGGACGGAGCTCGGACTTCGACGCTGGGGGGGGGGGGGGGGGGCGTGGAGCGAGATCGGGTTCGAGCGTTTCCCTTTTTTTCTTTTTTTTGTTCGATCAGAATAAATGAATAGGGGGGGCAGAAGGAAAGATAAGGGAGGGAGAGATAATTTAATTTTAATTTTTTTTTATTTATTTTAATTATTTAATTTGAAAAGGTTGACTTTTACATACGACCTCGAAACGAGGCCCACCGCCTGTCGTCCATAGCGTTTCACCCCCATTCCGAACACAATGGGATATGTATCGTAGGTTGATTCGATCAGTTGAATCAGTTTCCGTTGAACTTACATTTAAATCACTATATTGAATTTTAAACGTACATTTCGAATTACTGGGGTCACATACTAACTAGAAAAATTCCAGAAAAATATTTTCTAGCTTCGTATTGACGATACGGTCCTAACAAAACTAGTTTCGCCGAATTCTGGGACCGCTTGAAAAATGGCCAATTTCCAGTCGATTTAAAATCAACTGAAACTGGTCAAACGCGTTTTCCTTTGCCACGCTCACATATTGAATCGAAAAATTATGAAATTTGAAACTTAGCAATAACTTCACATTCCGGACCCAACAAAAGTTGTTTCGTCGAAATCCGAGGTCGTTTGCAAAATTCCCATTTTTAAGGGCCTGAATTCCATAGCGACTATTCAGAATTTTCAACTGGACATATCTTTTGATTCCCGCTATGAAATCTTGATTTTTCGGATTCGTTAGAAAGATATCATCAATTAGATCCTAATGTTTTTGGTTTCACTAAAATCCGGATTGTTTTGCACCCGGTACATTCAATTGAAGTTTGAAATCGAATTATCGAACTACCGCGCCATTTTCAATTCTATTTATAATTATATATAAATATTTATATTCTAACGACGACGTATATAATATATACGTTCTAATTCTATTCAAAATAAATTTTTAGTCGATATTATTTAAAATAATTCATTTTAAATAATCAAAATTCGCTAGAATTGCCAAAATAAAAATTTTAAACTGGCCCAGATTTTCCGGGTTATTACAGCGGGGAATTCAAAAATGATTCTTTTGAACATTTTTATAAAAAGAAAGGAATAAATCATAATTTCTCTTCTCCTAGAACTCCACAACAAAATGGAGTTGTAGAAAGAAAGAATAGAACTTTACAAGAATGTGCAAGAACTCTACTTAATGGAAGTACTTTACCTAAACAATTTTGGGTAGAAGCTGTAGCGACTGCTTGCTACGTATTAAATCGAATCTCTATTCGGCCTTTAACTAAAAATACTCCTTATGAACTTTTTAATAGAAGGAAACCAAACATTTCATATTTTAAAGTTTTTGGTTCTAAAAGTTTCATTATTAATACTAAAGATCAACTTGGAAAATTTGACGCAAAAGTTGATCACAGAATTTTTGTTGGATATTCAGAACGTAGTAAAGCATATCGTATTTTCAACAAAAGTACTAATTTTAAAGAAGAATCTTTACACGTATCTTTTGATGAAAATTTTAATAAAAATATAAAGAACAAAGATGATGATGAAATCATTGAAAATATAAGTCTTGAAAATACGGAAAATAATCCCATAGAACATATCAGATCACCTTCCAGAATCTTAAAAGATCATCCTATGCAAAATATTTTTGGTGAAATTGACACACACATTCGAACAAGAAGTCGGTTAAATCAAATGGGTCATGTAGCTTTTCTTTCAACTATTGAACCCAAAAATCCGAAAGAAGCTTCAATAGATGATTACTGGATTATTGCTATGCAAGAAGGGCTAAACTAATTCGAACGCAATGATGTCTGGGAGCTAGTACCTCGACCAAACGATCAATCAATTATTAGTACAAAATGGGTATGTAAAAACAAAGCGGATGAATTTGGAAATATCACAAGAAATAAAGCAAGATTAGTTGCTTAATGGTATAATCAAGAAGAAGGTATCGATTACGAAGAAACTTTTGCACCCGTAGCAGGACTAGAAGCTATACGTATTTTATTAGCATACGCAAGATTTCATAACTTCAAACTTTATCAAATGGACGTTAAAAGTGCCTTTTTAAATGGTTTCATTAAAAAAAAATGTTTATGTAGAGCAACCACCATTGTTCATACATGAAAAATATCCAGATTATGTCTATATACTTAAAAAGGCATTATATGGTTTAAAACAAGCACCTAGTGCTTGGTATGAACGACTTAAAAGTTATTTAATAAATTCTGGTTTTCGAGTAGGAAAAGAAGATCAAACTTTATTTATTAAAAATAAAAATATTTTAACTGTACAAATTTATGTAGATGACATAATTTTTGGTTCAACTAATGAAAATTTATGTAAAGAATTTTCTACAATAATGACGAACGAATTTGAAATGTTTCATATGGGAGAATTATCATATTTCTAGGATTACAAATTAAACAAGTTTCCAAATGGTATTTTTATTTTTCAAGAAAATTATTGTAATAATTTAATTAAACGTTTTAGTCTAGACAACACTTCGGGAAAACCAACTCCAATGAGTACTTCTGTTCATCTTGAAAAAGATGAAAAAGGAAAAAGTATTGATCAAAAATTATATAGAAGTATGATCGGTTCGTTACTTTATCTAACGTAAGTCGTCCTGATATTATGATGAGTGTACGCTTGTGTGCATGATTTCAATCTGATCCCAAAGAGCCAGATCTAAGAGCAGTAAAAAGAATTTTAAGGTATCTTAATAATACTAAGGACTTCGGTCTTTAGTATCCGGAAGGATGTCCATTCGAACTAGTATCTTACAGTGATGCTGATTTTGGTGGATCCCGGATGGATAGAAAAGTACAAGTGGTACGTGCCATTTCACTGGAATCACTTGTATTTTGTTTATTAAGAAACAAAATTGTGTATCACTCTCTACATATGAACCCAAATACATATCTGCTGCTTTAGCATGTGCACATGTAATTTATATGCAACAAACACTTAGAGATTTCAGAGTAAATTTAAACAAATCAACAATATATTGTGATAATACAAGTGCTATAAATTTATCTAAAAATCCAATAAATCACTCCAGAACCAAACACATAGATATTCAGCATCATTTTTTATGTGACAATACAGAAAAAGATATTATTAATTTGGAATATGTCTCAACTAAAAAACAGATTGCAGATACTTTTACTAAAGCATTATTAGAAAACTCCTTTATCAAATTACAACGAGAATTAGGAATTGTATCAGTTAAAAACATATAAATTAGTATAACATTTTCATAAAAATAAGTACACATTTTTTTTTACTAAAAGTAGATATCACTTTAAAGTTTTCTTTTATAAAAAACAAGTACTTATTAGTGTTTTAACATTCTAACTATATTTAGCCTACTTCCTAAAAACCCTCACGATACTTGAGTTTTTTTCTCTGGTTACAGACTTCTGAAATTCTAAACCACATGTTTTTCAGTTAAACTCCACAACATAAACCTATATTTTTTATATAAACTAAAGACACAAAATTTAAAACTAAAGTAGCTCAACAAGATACATTATGTCGTCAAACAACTCAAACTATTCCATTAATATCACCTTCACATCAGATAGTTCTTCTGACTCACCTCAGTTTCCTACACCAACTCTTAAATATGAACCGCACTATCGTTGGGGAAACTATCACACTAGATATACTCCTGAAGCAAAGAAGGATAAAAGAGCTCTATTCTCATCATGAAGATACGCAGCGAAAAATAGACGATCTTCATCACTATCAGACAGAACAGATTGCTTTAAAAAAGAGTTATATTTCGAACAAAAAGTGACTGCTACTCACTTAAGCCTTCTCGAAAAAATGATCTACAAATTTTGTGGTTCAAAAGCAAAGGATGTTACTTCACCACTACCAATTCCGCCAAATCCTGTTGATCCGTCTTCTTCCTATCGTACTGAGAACGATCCAGTAAATCCCACAATAAAATACTATATATTTCTTCCAAACTCATGGGAAAAGAATTACAAAGCAAATGAAGGAACAAGTTCATCAACACCGATGAAGACTCCACCTTCTAATAATTAAAATTTCATTTACTTTATTTTTAAATATTTCTATATTTAACTTGTTATTTAATCCTTATATAAAATAAAAATTGATTGTGCAAACTTTTATCAATAAGACGTTTGAGTAAAAACAAATAGACGTCTGACTAAACGTAGGGAATAAATTTCACCCTCAAAGCAGATGTCTGCACAGAATAAAACAGACGTCTGAAATGGTAATAAAATGACCTAAATACTTGCGGGTTAAAATTTTCCTTTAGACAGATGTCTGTCAAAAAATTCCAGATGTCTATTTCAGTACAAAGAATTATTCCACCTCCAGATTCAAATGTCTGAATAAAAAATAACAGATGTTTGAAACAACCTTATTTTGGACTAATTCTTCTCGGGTTCCACATTAACATAAAACAGACGTCTGTTTTCTACAACTCAGACGTCTAAATCTAAACTGACGTGTTTTTAAAAGGACATATGACTCCTCCCAAACATCACAACCATTCATCTCTTCATTTATTTACTTTTACCTCTTCATACATTTTTACCACCCATAAAAACCCTAGCCCCCAAAATCAAAAAATTACCACAAAACTTTTTCTTTTTAAAATCAATTCGTGGCAAATCGTGGCAAAAGAACAAGAGAAGAAGAGGCTCTTCCTCCCTCAGAAGAATTAATTCAAAAGTGGCTATGGGACGATACCACCAAGGCTAGATATAAAGCAATGAAGGATTCAGAATTCTTTGAAGGTTCTTTCGTCAAATTCGATGCTTTTTCAAATTATCGAATTCTACATTATGCTAGACATTTTCACTTTGAATCACTAGTTGATCATAACAAAAATGATGTTAAAATTTATCCTCTACTAGCGAAATTGTTTTTAGCAAACTTGAATCTTGATCATACCAAACCACAAGTCAAAAAGGATACTGTTTGGTCTTGGGTTTGTGGAAAACGAGTGCTTCTTTCTATGCAAAGACTAGGTGGCAAGGTCTAGATATAGACACAATTGAAGTAGACATGACCACCAGAGATGAAACTTCCCACAAATTTCTCTCCGATAATCTCATTAATATGCAAGAGCTTACATCCACTCATCTCCGACCACAAGCTTGTCTACTTTATCGCATTCTTGCACGAACCATCCAACCTCGGAAAGGGAGCTATGAAAAAGTTTACAAAAGGGATTTTCAAGCCCTTTATGCCCCAACAAACAAATCAATTGGGCTAAAATTATCATGGACGAATGGATCAATATCACATATAAGCGCAAGTATAAGATTTTACACTACGATGCATATATTACATGGATCCTTGCTGCGTGTGAAATAAATAATACTCCCTCCTTACGCATCAAAGAAATTGGTCCGAAAACCTTGAAACTTATGGATATCCCTCTGAATCCCGCTACTTTAGAATTTATGTCGCTCGAGACTTGGACTAAACTTGTAGCTTCCAACCCAGAATTAATTATTTCTGAACCTTCTCACCATCGCCAAGTTAGAGAAGAAGAAGAAGATGATGACGATATTCATATTATTTCTCCTGAAACTTCTTCCAAACAAGCCGTCATAATGCTATCCCAAAACCAAGCCAAACATCATAAAGAATTAAAGTATTGTCAAAAACAAACAACTAAGAAGTTTGATTCTATCAAAGGATTCTTAAATAAAATTTGGGAAAAAGTTTCTTGCATTGGCACTTCTTCGAGCCAAGCTCAAGCTCCAGCTCCATTTCAATGGTCTTCAAGTTCCGCCGAAGAAGTTCCCGATTCCGAACAAGGCTCTACCAAGGATGGTGGGACAACTATTGAGGATCTACATCAAAAGGATGGTAAACATGGTTGACGGTATGCTGGTCAACATATTTTGCCTAAAAACCTCTTTAATAATCTAAATGGTGTGTAATATATTTTGGTACTTCTCTTTATGTTTCATACAAAACTCTAGTATGTGCAGACCTATTTATGTCTGGTGGTATGCTTGTCTATATTTGCTTGTCCGTTTCTGTGTATGCTTGTGTGTATTGCATATGTGCTTAAGTTTTTTTTAATAAGTGTTCCTTTTTATCAAATGACAAATGGGGAGAAACAAGTGACATTATGTGCATATTGACAGGGGGGCTTATATAGTTGTCATTAGTCAAAAAGGGGGAGAATGTTTAATCTCGCACATAGCGTTTTGGCTACGACAACTATACATAAGCATATATATTATCATCTAACCTTGTTTTGCAGGAAGATATTCGACAAACAGATTCAAGAACACCAAAATGAAGATTGAATATGTTGTAAGGGTCTGTTAGTCCTAGATATTCATGTTAAAGTCTTCCTTGATGATTACACACAATCATATATCTTATATATATATATATATATTTTCATATTCAAAAGAGGTAAAAAAATATTTTGCCCAGAAAATAGACTTCTAGTTTAAAACAGATAGACGTCTGTTTGCTAAGACAAAATTTAAATTTAACATAATATTCAGACGTCTGTTCTGAATATTTCAGACATTTGAATCTGCTACGATATACACTATTTCTTTATTGATTCATTTTTCAAATTAAAGCAGACATCTGAATAATTTTTTTAGACTTCTAATTATGAAAAGTTGCAATCTATTATGAAGAGTCAGAACTCTCTAGATCGTTTCTCTTGATGGAAACTTTTCATGATTAGTTACAACTTTTCATATATTATAAATATGGACTTGATTAACTGATTAGCTCACCGAATTTCATTCTATCTCTCTCTATATTATTCAATACTCTCTAGTTTTCAAAAAGCAAACTATTCCCAATATTATCTTCTATAATCTTTCATGCGCTTCACGTTTATAATCAAGGAAAGACTATAGGATGGGTGTACTATATATTAACAAATCAGAGTTAACAAGAACACAAACAAGTCATTAGTTATTCTGTATTATAAGAGACCTCTTCAGTGGTTGAGGCAAGAAAATCTTGTTCAGCTGTTCGGGTAATTGTGAACCTATTCCTCCGGGTGAAGTGAGGGTTTTAGTTTTAGTGAAATATCAGAAGTGAGTCTGGGACTGGACGTAGGACAGTGGTCCGAACCAGTATAAATCGACTGTGTGATTTACTGCTTTCTACTCTAATACGTACCCTACATCCTATTCTCCATTCGACATGATCCTACTATCATATAGCCTCTTTCAGATTCAACCATTTTCATTCATAGAAAATTATAATGCGCACATATCCATATGCAATATGTAAGTGATTGAGCCGACCTAGTGCCTAGTATGTGTATATGAGTCCATGGGCAACCACTAGCAAAAAATTGCATCCACTTGCAACCATCAATCGTAACATGTCTCAAACACATGTTTCCATCCATAGGTTTCTTCCTAAGGATCGAAGATTCGAGCGACATGATAAACATACTTGAATGATAGAAGCAAATGCGAATTAAAAGCTCGGAAAAGTAATTAAGAATGTACTCTTGAAAAGGAAAGGGTATGAAGCACGAATCTTGTCTTGGGGTTCTCACGTCGCATCTTCATGGTATTCTCCCCACTGTATCTTCACTAATCCGATTTGTTTGTTACGTAGTTTCTTAACCTCTGATCCAAGAATATGAGTAAGAACTCGTCTCACTGATGCTTCCTTCTCAACCTCCATATCTTTAAGTGTGCTCGGCTCTACTACCTTTACTGTATCATGTGGACATTGTCTCAAATGGGAAACATAAACACCTCGTGAACGCCTACCAACCTTTCCAGTAGTCAAATCCTATAGGCCATCTGAACTATCCTCTCCACTATAGGGAATGGCCCTGCGAACCTCGGTGCCGACTTCCCTACCGAGCCAAAACAAACTACATTCCTTAGAGGTGATACTTTAATTAAGACCATATCTCCTACTTCGAATTCCAAATCGGTCCTCCTCGTGCACTTTCATCCATTGTCGAATAAGATCAATCTTCTCAGAAGACTCTCAAATAATCTCAGGCCCAAGTAGAAGTTTGTCCGTAGACTCCCACCAACAAGTTGGCGATCTACAAGGTCGTCCATAAAGTGCCTCGAAGGGTGCTATGCCTATGCTTGACTGATAACTGTTGTTGTAGGCAAACTGAACCAATGGGAGATGCTCCCCCAAGTCCCTCTGAAATCTAGGACACACGGTCTCAGAAGATCCTCAAGAACCCTACTCACCCTCTTAGTCTGTCCATCAGTCTGAGGGTGGTATGCTGTGCTCAAACGTAGTCATGTACCTAGTGCCTCTTGTAAGCTCTTCCAAAACTCACTAGTAAAGATGGGGTCACAGTCACTTACTATACTGGAAGGTACCCCATGAAGTCGGACTATCTTTCGAAGGTATACCGATGCTAGCCAAGTGGTTGTCCTCTTGCTCTTGATAAGAATAGAGTCAGCGCTCTTCGTATGTCTTTCTACTATCACTCAAATACTGGTATTTCGCTTCCTCGCTCTAGACACTCCATCAATGAAGTCCATAGAGACGCTCTCCCACTTCCATCATGGGACATCCAAGGGATGAAGAAATCTACCAGGTTTCCTTTGTTCAGCCTTTACTAGCTGGCAAGTTAAACATCGGTCCACAAATTCTGCCACATCCTTCTTCATACCAATCCATAAGAAAACTCTCTTTATATCTCGGTACATCTTATTGCCGCCCGAATGGATAGTCATCCGAGAATGATGAGCCCCCTCAAGGACTTCCTCAACAAATCTCTATCTCGAGGAACACAAAGCCTTTTATCTCATCGTAGCCACCTTTATCATCCATAGAGTATCTACTAATGTGACTAGAGGTCTCTCCTCTACTAAGACTGTCTAAGATGTCTGTTATCTGCTGGCCCTTTCTTCACGTGGATTCAATAAACTCCATGAGAGTAGATTGTATTTTCATCGATGCTAACAAATCAGGTGTGAAATTCGTAGATGGTATAAAATCGAAGGTCGATATAAACTCCAAGATCCTCCTCTCTACGAATAGAGGGCTCAGGGTCATCCTCTACTTACTCAACACATGCTCTACTACATTACCCTTGCCTGGGGTATAAGCTACTTCAAAGTTTTAGGACGCTAGGAACTCCATCCATCGTTGCTACCTTAGGCTGAGATCCTTCCGTGAGAACAAATAATTGAGTGACTTATGATCCATGTATAGCTCAAATCACTCTCCAAATAGATAATGTTGTCAAGACTTCAATGCGAACACTATAGCAGCCAACTCTAGGTCATAGGTAGGGTAGTTCTTCTCATAAACACTCAGCTATCTGCTACAATAGCATACTACACTACCTTCTTGCATCAACACTGCACTAAGCCCTGTGCCATAAGCATCTGTGTAAAACATAAACAGCTTGCTTCCATCGGGGAGAGCCAAAACTAGGGCTGATATTAGAGCACTCTTCAATCTCTGAAAAGCATCCTCGCAGTCAATGCTCCAAGAGAAAGCCAAGTTCTTCTTCGTTAGTCGCGTGAACGGGACCGATATCCTTGCAAAGTCCTTAATGAACTTCCTATAATAGCCCGCCAACCCTAGAAAACTCCTCACCTCCGTCGCATTCTTTGGAGCCCTCCAATCTTGAACAACGATGAATTTAGCGGGGTCCATCGCTATCCCATCTTTGGATGATTACATGCCCTGGGAACCTTACTTCCTTTCTCCAAAAGCGACACTTAGAATTTTTTTCCTTAAGATGATGTGATCTGAGAGTTCGTAGAACCTCTCCTAAGTGTAGGGGATGTTCCTCCTCATTCCTTGAGAAGATCAGAATATCATCCATAAAGACCCCCGCAAACTTGTTCAGAAACTCTCTACACACCCTACTCACCAAGTCCACAAAATATGCGGGTCCATTAGTCAAACCAAAAGGCATGACCAGGCACTCAAAGAAACCATCTAGAGTTTTGAAAGCAATCTTATCAATACTATCCTCTACCACCCTCAACTGATGAAATCACATGGCCAAATCCATTTGCAAGAAAACAGATTTGCCTAAGGATGATCAAACAAGTCATCAATCCTCGAAAGTGGGTGCCTATTCTTCTTGGCGAGCTTATTCAACTCTCTATAATCCACACATAGACGAAGTGAGCCATTAGCGTTAGTCATAAAGACGGCTGGAGCTCCCCACTCTGATATTCAACGTCTAATAAATCCTTTCTCGAATAGCTCCCCAACTTGCTTGTTGAGCTCCCTCCTCTCTCTAGGAGCCATGTGGCGTACTTGTAAAGCGACTGGCTTCTCATTCTCTACCAAGTAAATCAGGAAGTCTATCTCACGCCTCAGAGGTAATTCCCTAACCTCATCAAACACGTCCGGATAATCTATGACTATGGGTACTGATCGTAAATCGTTAACAGAAGTATCAAGTGAAACTAGGAAACTGAGCATAACTAACCCCATGGGTCACACGAAATCTCGAGAGTTCTTTTTTGGCACATCCGAAGCCTAACCACTCTCCTCTCAAAGTCTAGGATGACACCATATATGGCCAGCTAATCTATTCCTAGAATCAAGCCATAGCCCATAAAGCCCACCACATATGCATCCCATTCAAACTCGACGCCCAAGATAGAAATTCTCAAACCCCGACATATCATAGATAAATGAGCTGTACCTCTTATGTGGTTTGAGACTACTGCAGGATTAGAGACAATACTAGTATTAAGGTGTAGACTATCTACTACAGTATTGGATATAGATGAATGAGAAGAGCCAAATCATAGAGGGTTCAAACAAGATAGTTAAAAAGGGAAATCAAACATTCGACAGTCACTTTCCTACATCTATCAAGTCCACTAGCCTCAAGAGTATGCACTTGTCCTCCAGAAGATCCTTTCCATTGTCCTTTCTTGCTAGGGAATTACTTAGTGAAATGTACCACTTGACCATAGTTAAAACAGGCTTTCTTTGTCATTCTTTCACAAAATCACCCAAAGCTTCGCAACGATGGCACTTGACATCCTTGATCTGAGCCTTATCAAGCTTTCCTCCTTTCTTTTATGTTCCCATCTTGGGCCACCACTTCTTTTTCTCGCACTTAGACCGTGTCTCTTCAACCTTGCCTTCTTCCTTCTGATCCTTGTCGTCTTCATGCATTAGAGCCATGTCAACAAGCCTCTCAAAAGTCGCCCCCATCGGTATATGTGACTGTGCTAGTCCTTGCAGAGGTTGATTCAACCCTCTCGTAAACCTATGAGCCTTTTTATGGGGAGTATTTACCAGGTCCAGACCAAATCTCGCCAGCTGATTAAATTTGTTAACATATTCCTTAACAGACGTATTGCCTTGTTTTAAAGCCAAAAATCTCTCCATCTGCAATCCTTCTTCCGCCTAAGATAAGAACTTCATCTCTAATCGCTGTCTAAAATCATCCTAAGTATATACTGGTTGTCCTGCCTATGTCACCTCCCACCAGTATGAAGCTTCGTCCTTTAGTTGCCAAGTGGCCAATTGTATCTTCCTCCTATCATCAAGCTTGAAAAGACCAAACAATTCTTCGTTTCTCTAAGCCAATTGTGCGCCTCAACAAAACTCTCGATACCACGGAAAGACTTGACTCCCATTGCACAAAGTCCTTACAAAGCTTAGAAAAGTTGTCTACACGTGGAGGTAGAGCTACTTTGGCTACAGATGGGGTGGGGCATCTCCTTGAACTTCGGCAAGTGTCGTAGCCTCTAAATACCTACGGAATCATGTCGGTAGTGGAATGCCCTAAGGAAGATTGGGTTCCCCAGATATGCTGAAAAGGGAAGAAATAAATATTCAAAAAGAGATCGAAAGAATATCAAATATTGCTTGAGGGGATATGTTTTTAAAAAATAGGTTTGTATCTGAAACTACTTAATTTTCTTTTGCAAACAATTTTTCAAAACTTTTCTGCGATCTTGTAACCTTTAGCTCTGATACCAAATGTGACACCCCACATCCATTAATGTCACTCATAGGAGACTGCATTAAGTTTTGTGAAGAAAAATAGGTAAACAGTAACAAAAATTCACAAGATAGACATAAAAAAGTATAGGAAAATCAACTTTGTTATTGCAAGTAAAACATTGATTCAAACCAGTTACATCATCAAATACCAAATACCAAATTCTTCAAATAAAACCATCAATCTTATAATGCTAAAAACCATAGTACAATAAAGCCAAACCATATCCCATCTGACAAGTCAGAGCAAAGTAGAAAGATAATCAAAGCGGTACATCAAATCGGAAGAAGTCTGATCCAAGCTGAAAGAAAATCCTGTTTACTGAGGAGTACTACCACTTTGAGGACCCAAGGGAAAGAAGGAAGAGAATGAAGTGAAACAAAATAGGTTAGACATAAAGCTTGTCAAGTTCCAATGATTTTCAGTACATGCATAAAATAGAGGTATCAAGACAGATAAACAATACTGGATGAGAAAGTATAATAGCATTTAGAATAATAGGTAAACAAGACAAACACAATAGCAAGATAAAACAATGATCAAGTAAAGCTATAACATCCCGTAAATTTTGACCATTTAAAATATTGAATTTAATTTAATTATTGATTTAAAATGTTTCAAAATAAAAAATAAGCGATAAATTTAACATAGAACGTAATTGTTTAGAAATTAAAATATGAAATCGATTTTATAATGAAATATTGACCACTATAATTTGTTATTTTCATTTAGAAGTGATTTAAATAATTTTATATTGAAAACACCAAATTTTTGTCACTCCGTTTGAATTGATTTTTGATGATTATTTGCGGTAGCCGCAACCACAAATATTGATTTTTGATGATTATTTTATCACTTCGCTTAAATAATTTTTGATGACTATTTGTGGTAGCCGCTACCGCAAATTTTACATTTTTATTATTATTTGAGATATATCGGTTGCCGCTACCGCAAATAATCATCAAAAATCAATTCAAACGAAGCGATAAAATTTTGGTGTTTTCAATATAAAATTATTTAAATCACTTCAAATGAAAATAACAAATTATGATGATCAATATATCATTATAAAATCGATTTCATATTTTAATTTCTAAACAATTACGTTCTACGTTAAATTTATAGCTTATTTTTTATTTTAAAACATTTTAAATCAACAATTAAATTAAATATAATATTTTAAATAGTCAAAATTTACGGGATGTTACAATCTCCCCCACTCAGAACTTTTCATCCTCGAAAAGAAACAAAATAAGGAACTCTAGTAATTAAACGATATATCATTTATACGCATATCAACTTCGATTATTTGTTCGAACATAAAATTTTGCTTACAATTAGTATTTTTAACTCGATCATTCTAGTACTAGCTTCTGATTCGACTTCTTCATTAGAAACTTCTATTCTTGAAACACCCCACCTCCGTTAGGGTCACTCTCAAAGGGAATGCCCTAATTTTGGTGGAGGTTCATAAGTACAAGTCACAGATATACAAGACAGATATAAGAACACATATTTGTAAACAGCGGAAGAACAACAAACTTTTATTTCATAAAGTCAAATACGTGTTACAACTACATCCTTTCAAAAAACATAACATAACACTTTCATAATCTGTCTTGAGTACATTATTTAAAGAAGCATAAATAAAACATAGATAAACTGCAAAGCCCCCATAGTGATTGTCCAAAGCCATAGTTCAAAACAGGAAAGTCCAAGCAATACATTTCTCTTCTTCAAGCTGGATGCTAAGGCTGGTCAAGCTGCTGTGTTCCCTCCCTGAGGACCTGGGGGGGGGGGGGGGAACGGAAGAAAGAAGGCGAAAGAAAAATAGAGTCAGACATAAAGCCTGAGTAAGTCTAGTACTATTTTGTCTATGAATAAAGAACTGGGTATGATAAGTATAAACAAGAAGTGGGCAAGCACAATAAACTTGGTTAAGTTGTCTAGGGTCGAATATACTATCGTACCCCATGTTAATCTCTGAACCCATATAAACTAGTTTCCAATTTGCACCCCATAATCAGGGTGATGTGATCCATTCTATGATGATCGGCTCCTGCTCGCATAGTTACATGTGTCTTACGGCCCCCGATGTCTGTAGTTACCTATGCTGGTCCCACCATGGGGTGTATCAAGTCCCATAGTGGCAACCCGACACAACCTTAGAGTGCACAGGTATGCTACTGGTGTCCAGTGCCTTATTTTTCTGCGCCGGAGTGTGTGCACGCCCGCACTCCGTTAGAACCTACACTGCTACACCACCGCCGTCGATTTGACCTCTTACAATCAGCCCAGTAATCGTGCCCCACCCTGCCTAGTTTCAGGGTATCCAGATACACCTTTTAGGGTTACTGCTGAAAAGGGTCCCCCGTTACTAGGTTTTCTATCTCTAGCCAACATGCTAAGTTGGTTAAGTGTTTTCTAACCTAACCCCCACCAGTCCGTTTTAGTTTAGCATGTTCCATTTTGATTAAGTCTTTAGTTTACTTAATCCTAACAATCCTGACTCAGCCTTAATTGTCTTATTAAGGCCCTGACCTCTCACATTAGACAGGTATTGTTGTGGCTGCCTGTTGCCGGTTGGTTCCGGGCAGTCTTACGCCACAACTCAGTCTAACCTCGGGTCCTTATTGGGCTCCATGTTTAACCTCCCACATTGGATAGGTATTGTTGTGACTACTGGATAGCCGGGCGGTTCCGGGCAGGTTTACATCACAACTCAATCCAACCTCGGGTTAAACACATCGTATGTTCTACATTTACATATTTTGTCATTCTTCTTTATTTCTTATATGTAAATATTTGCGGCCCATTATTAAGTTAATGGTGTAAAGGTTACACCAACCATGGGCCCAACCCATACTTGAACTTGGGCCCTTCTATTTTATATTTTCATTCATTAATTAATTTTAACCCAACGTTATTTTCCCCCGTTTTACACGTCCGTTTATATATATTGGGCTTAGCCTTTTAAAGCCCAATTTAGCCATGCGAAAAAGGGGAGGCTTAAAGCGTAATTACATACACAAAGAGGGGAATGTGAGCGCATGAACTTGCAATACGATGTTGGAGATACAAAATAGAAACTGGTGTACTTGCATAGTGGTAACATAGGTGACATGAATCAAAGCATGTGAACTTGCATAGGTTTAACTGCAACATGAACCTATATTCTTATTTATGCATAATGTCAAACATAAGCATGGCATAAATATTTCTAGCATAAGCATGGCATAATGTCAAACATAAGCATGGCATAAATATTTCTAGCATAAGCATGGCATAATGTCAAACATAAGCATGGCATAATATCAAACATAAGCATGGCATAAGTATAGTTGAATTTGTTCACATAACCATGGCATAAATATTTCTAACATGAAATCACGATTCTTACTTTAGTCATGTAAACTTACAAAAAGGGACTTTTTGAACCTAACCTAGCCATGTACCACATATGTCATCATATAATTCTTGTAAACAAGATAGACCTAATCATGGTTTTCAACTATGCCAAATATTATTCATAGCCTAGCCATATCCATAAGTTTGCAAATAGGTTTTCTAGTACAAAAGCATGGCTTAATACATGATGCCAAATTCTCAACATAATTTCATATGGATGATAATAACCAAACTTGTTCTAATTACATACAAAATGATTTATGCACAAAAATATACATCATGATGGCATAGTAGCAAAACCCCAAACTTGCATGAATTTAAATCAACTACATACATGTAGCTCCAACATGGATTACATAATTTGCGAAATATTCCAAACGTATACTTGCATAGAACTACTGCATGTAGTTCTTTATAATGAATAACATAATTCATAAATATCCAAACGTATATAATATTTCAAATTGATAAGAACGCACAAATATGAATTACTTCATTGCCACAATTCAAGCATACAAACCAACACAATTGTTTATTCATACCAAAGTAATACTCTACTTACTATGGTTGCGGCGAATTCTCTAATTAAGAGATATGATTCCTTTGTTGAATTGATTGGCTTTAGGTTGCTTGAATTGCTTTAGGCTTTAGAACTTTCTTCCTAACTCTCTCTCTAGTTGGAGGCTACTCTTAGTCGTTCCTCAGCAACATGGCGGCTATGCTCTTAATTTGAATGAATAGATTAGGGTTTAGTCTAGGGTTGTTTATATAGAGGTTAGGAATTGATTAGGACCATTGATGTTGCTAGGTTAGATCGTAGCCATTCATTAGATAGAGAGACCAATTAGAACCCGCCACCTAGCCCTAATGACAAAGCAGACCACAGAGAATCGGCCAAACACAGACCTGGCCAGCCAGGTTGACTGGGCTCGACCAGGTCGACACCCCTGTCGACAGGGCTGTCGACAGCCCTGTCGACATGGGTAGCCCAGGTCGATAGCCAAGTCGACCTGGGTGGCCTTGGCGGGTGTTTATCCGCCCTGGCCCATTGGGCCCCATTTTCGAATTTAAACCTGATTTTCTGAGCTTATTTTATTCTGTTTAAATTTTAAATTTAATTCAAAACTTCCGAAGGCCATATCTTCTTCATACGGACTCCGTTTTTCGAAAACTCGGACTCTATTTCGCGTATTTTTCCGAGACGAACGCAATGGCGTATCCCGTTTCCCTTGGTTCTTTAATTTGTTAATTTCACAGTTATAGAATTTTCGGGGTGTTACATTCTCCCCCACTTAAAAGGATTTCGTCCCCGAAATCTTCAAGTTAGGAGGAATGTATATCCTAACATCCAATCATCCATCTATTCATCCATCAAACACGAGCATCCATTGTCCTTAAAAGACTTCTAATGCTTCATGATCATATGCGAAGTGTGTGTACATGAACTCATCTAATGCAAAATCAGGCGGTCTACTGATTCAGTTGACCTCCTTAATGCGAATTATGTAAGTGCCATGAATCCATTATGTATGCAAATTTTCCTATTCTTGATTCTACATGAGTGCAAAATCATTCAATACAAATGCAGCATCCACATGACAACACATTAAAGTTCAACCATATACGAGTGCAAACATATATGCATATGCAATATGAAGTGACTGAGCCGATCTAAAACCTAGATTGTGTGTGTATATGCAACCACGAGCAACCACTAGCAATCACTTGCAACCACTTGCAACCATCATCCATAACATGTTTCAACTACATGTTTCCATCCAAAAAGATTCTATCTAAAAGATACGGTCGAGGAAATATACCTAAAAAGATAGATAAAAGCGCAACTTAAGGAAAAGGAAAGATCAAGGATGTACCCTCGAACAGAAAAGGGTAAGCTGTACGGATTCTAGCTTCAGTTTCCCAAGTCGCGTCTTCCTCGGCGTCGCTCCACTGTACTTTGACGAGCTTGACTTCACGGTTGCGTAGCTTCTTCACTTCCGTTCCTAAGATGTGGGTTGGAACTTTTCTTATGGTTGCTTCGCGTTCCACTTCGGCCTCTTCGAGTATATTTGGCTCTACCACTTCAGCAGACTCATGCAGACATTTTCGGAGGTGTGAAACGTGAAAAACGTTGTGGACTCCAGCCAACTTTTCGGGTAGCTCTAATCTATAAGCCATTTTCCCAATTTTCTCGATAATAGGGAATGGCCCTACGAACCTTGGTGCAAGTTTTCCTGTGGTTCCAAAATGAACAACGTTTCTTAGCGGTGATACTTTGAGAAAAACTCTGTCTCCAACCTCGAATTCAAGGTCGGTCCTCCTCTTGTCGGCGTAGGACTTTTGTCTGTCTTGGGCCGTCTTCATCCTTCTTCGTATTAAGTCTACTTTCTCTGAGGTCTCTCGGATCATATCTGGTCCAAGTATGAGCTTATCCGTAGACTCCCACCAACAAGTGGGCGATCGGCACGGTCTTCCATATAAAGCTTCGAAGGGCGCCATTCCGATGGTTGCTTGATAGCTGTTGTTGTAGGCAAATTCCACCAAAGGAAGGTGGTCTTCCCATGTCCCTCCGAAGTCAAGGACGCATAGCCTTAGAAGGTCTTCCAAAACTCTGTTCACTCTCTCTGTTTGGCCGTCGGTTTGGGGATGATAGGCTGTGCTCAAGCATAGCTGCGTTCCTACTGCTTCTTGCAGACTCCGCCAAAACTTACTAGTGAAGATGGGGTCTCGGTCACTAACAATGCTAGATGGTATTCCATGGAGTCGAACGATTTCCTTAAGGTAAAGTGATGCTAGGGATGATGCAGTTCTTTTACTTTTGACAGGTAAAAAGTGGGCGCTTTTAGTAAGCCTATCCACTATTACCCAAATACTAGTGTTGCCTCTCCTAGACCTAGGCAGCCCATCGATGAAGTCCATTGAGATGCTATCCCACTTCCACTGCGGGACCTCTAGAGGATGTAGTAGTCCGCCAGGCTTTTTCTGTTCTGCCTTAACCTGTTGGCACACCATGCACTTAGAAACGAATTCTGCCACGTCCTTTTTCATGCCATTCCAAAAGAAAGTCCTTTTTATGTCTTTGTACATTTTATCCCCGCCGGGGTGTATCGTCATCTTGGAGTGATGTGCTTCCTCGAGAACCTTCTTTATTAAATCTTTTGTCTGTGGGACGCATAGTCTTCCGTCTCGCCTTAGCAAACCCTTATCGTCGATGGAATATCTGTTGAGGTGACTTGAAGTCTCACCCCTAATTAACCTATCAATTATTTCCACAAGCTGAGGGTCTTCGCGTTGTGCTGTCCCTACTGAATCCACTAAAGTCGGGCGCACTTCGAGAGATGCTAGCAGGCCCGGTACGAAATCGGAGGAAGGCCTAAAGTCGAAGCTGGCTATAAACTCTAGGCTTTGTCTTTCAACAAACAACGGGCTTAGGGTCAATTTCTTTCGGCTCAACGCGTCTGCCACTACGTTGCCTTTGCCCGGAGTATAGGAGATTTCGAAATCGTACGAGGCAAGACACTCCATCCATCTTTGTTGCCTCAAGTTAAGATCCTTCTGCGAGAAAAGATATTTCAACGATTTATGGTCAGTGTAAAGTTCGAACTTCTCACCTAGGAGATAGTGTCGCCAAGACTTGAGTGCAAAGACGATGGCGGCTAACTCAAGATCGTGGGTTGGGTAGTTCTTTTCGTGCACTTTCAACTGCCTCCCGCCATACGCTACTACCCTTCCTTCTTGCATTAAGACGGCGCCTAGCCCTGTCCCACATGCATCCGTATAAACAGTGAACATTTTGCTCCCATCTGGCAGCGTCAAAACTGGGGCTGTTGTAAGAGCCCTTTTCAGTCGTTGGAAAGCAAACTCGCAATCCAAATCCCAATTGAACACTAGATTCTTCTTAGTCAATTTCGTGAGCGGAGCTGAGATTTTCGCAAAATCCCTTATAAACTTTCGATAGAAACCTGCTAGTCCTAGAAAGCTTCGGACCTCAGTTGCATTCCTTGGTGTCTTCCAATCTTGTACCGCCACTACCTTAGCAGGGTCTACTGCTAACCCTTGTTTGGATACTATGTGCCCAAGGAACCTCACCTCTTCTCTCCAAAAGTGGCATTTGGAGAACTTGGCTTTTAGTTGATGGACTCGCAAAGTTTCCATGATTGCCCTTAAGTGTTGAGCATGTTCCTCTTCACTCTTTGAGAAGATAAGGATATCATCTACGAAGACCACTACGAATTTGTTGAGGAAATCTCTAAATACCCTACTCATCAGGTCCACGAAGTAAGCAGGTGCATTTGTCAAGCCGAAAGGCATGACAAGCCATTCAAAGAAACCGTTTTGGGTTCTGAAAGCCGTTTTATCAATGCTATCTTCAGCCACCCTTAGCTGATGAAAACCGGTTGCTAAATCGAGTTGGGAGAAAATAGACGCTCCTACAAGCTGGTCAAACAGATCGTCAATTCTAGGGAGAGGGTGCCTATTCTTTTTCGTTAGCTTGTTGAGCTCCCTATAGTCAACACATAGACGGAGTGAACCATCCGCCTTTGTAGCGAACACCACCGGAGCGCCCCATTCTGAAATGCTCCTCCTAATGAACCCCTTTTCTAGAAGCTCTTTAATCTGTTTACTGAGCTCTTTCCTTTCTCGTGGAGCCATATGTCTAACGGGCAACGCAACGGGCTTTGCATTATCTACAAGATATATGCGGAAGTCTATTTCCCGCTTCGGAGGCAAGCCCTTCACCTCTTCGAAGACATCCGGATATTCCCGGACCACTCTAACTGATTTCAAATTTTCAACAGAGGCATCTAGCGATTCAAGATAACTAAGCATAACCGCATACGAGGGATTACAAGAAATTTCCAAAGTATTACCGAGCTGGGTTAGGAGCCTAACAACCCTTTTCTCACAATCAAGAATGGCCCCATTACTGGATAGCCAATCCATACCCAAAATCAAACCATACCCCGAAAAGCCCAAAACAAAGGCACTACATTGAAATTCTACGCTTAGAATAGAAATTTTCAATCCCACACAAATCATAGACAAATGAGCTGGGCCCCCAATTGGGTTTGAAACAATTAAGGGGTCCTCTACCATACTAGTTTTTAGGTGCAGAGAGTCTACTAAAGCAGACGAGATAAAGGAGTGTGATGCTCCAGAATCAAATAAAGTGCGAACGGGGTGATCTTAAAGATAAACTACACTTTCTACAGAAGTATTTATACCTCGTTGTTGCAGAGGTGGCGCTTCTAGCACATGGACTTGTGCCCCTGGGGTGGATCCAGCCCTCTGCCCCTGTCCTCGTTTCTTTGGGCAGTCCTTAGCCCTGTGGCCTATCTCACCGCAAGAAAAGCACCCACCATTCTCCTTGGCCTTCTTTTTCCGGCAGTCCTTTACTAAGTGCCCCACTTTGCCACAGAAATTGCACTTCCTCTTCTCCTTGTTGCCTTTCCCGCCCTTCTTAAAGTCTGTCTTCTTGGGCTGCAAACCCTCTTTCTTCTTGCCCTTATCCTCTTCATTCAGCAATGCCATTTGCACCAATCTTTCATACGTGGCTCCCATGGGTATATGGGTCATGGCCAAACTGTGTAATGGCTCATTTAACCCTTTGACGAAACGGAGAGCCTTCTTGTGCGGGGTGTTGACTAGGTCAAGCCCAAACCTAGCCAGCTCATCGAACTGATTCACATATTCTCTGACTGTCTTGTCCCCTTGCTTAAGAAATAACAATTTTTCCAACTGCAAACTTCTTTCCGCATCCGAGAGAAATTTAGTCTCAAACCTTGCCCTAAAGTCCTCCCATGTCTCCACTGGTCTTTCAGCATTAGTGACTTCCCACCAGTAGGAAGCCTCGCCCTTCAATAGCCACACTGCCAATTGTACTTTTTGTCTATCTTCTACCTCAAAGATGATGAATAGGTCCTCCGTTTCTTTCAGCCAATTCCTAGCTGCCACGAAGGACTCAGTTCCATGGAAATCCCTTCCTCCCATAGCTTTAAAATCTTTACATATCTTAGCAAACGTGTTTCCCCGAGGAGGAGGTGGAGGAAAAGGTGCTGCTGCAGCTGGATGATTTCCTTCAGCTGGGGGAGGAGGAATGGTAGGACCTGGCTGAGTGGCTCTTGCTTCTAAGAACCGTCTAAACCAACCAGGTATTGGCACCCCTTCCGGCAAGTTAAGTTCTTGGGACATGCTAAAACAAAAAGGATAGATTCAAAACGAAGGATAGAGATAGTTCCTATGGCTTTGGGGGTGGACTTTGCCTTTTTAAAATAAAATAATATTTTTCCTTTAAAAATGCTTCTTTAAATTTCCTTTTCGAAAATAATTTTTCAAAACTTTTTATCTTATCTGGTAAACCTATGCTCTGATACCAAGTGAAACACCCCACCTCCGTTAGGGTCACTCTCAAAGGGAATGCCCTAATTTTGGTGGAGGTTTATAAGTACAAGTCACAGATATACAAGACAGATATAAGAACACATATTTGTAAACAGCGGAAGAACAACAAACTTTTATTTCATAAAGTCAAATACGTGTTACAACTACATCCTTTCCAAAAACATAACATAACACTTTCATAATCTGTCTTGAGTACATTATTTAAAGAAGCATAAATAAAACATAGATAAACTGCAAAGCCCCCATAGTGATTGTCCAAAGCCATAGTTCAAAACAGGAAAGTCCAAGCAATACATTTCTCTTCTTCAAGCTGGATGCTATGGCTGGTCAAGCTGCTGTGTTCCCTCCCTGAGGACCTGGGGGGGGGGGAACGGAAGAAAGAAGGCGAAAGAAAAATAGAGTCAGACATAAAGCCTGAGTAAGTCTAGTACTATTTTGTCTATGAATAAAGAACTGGGTATGATAAGTATAAACAAGAAGTGGGCAAGCACAATAAACTTGGTTAAGTTGTCTAGGGTCGAATATACTATCGTACCCCATGTTAATCTCTGAACCCATATAAACTAGTTTCCAATTTGCACCCCATAATCAGGGTGATGTGATCCATTCTATGATGATCGGCTCCTACTCGCATAGTTACATGTGTCTTACGGCCCCCGATGTCTGTAGTTACCTATGCTGGTCCCACCATGGGGGTGTATCAAGTCCCATAGTGGCAACCCGACACAACCTTAGAGTGCACAGGTATGCTACTGGTGTCCAGTGCCTTATTTTTCTGCGCCGTAGTGTGTGCACGCCCGCACTCCGTTAGAACCTACACTGCTACACCACCGCCGTCGATTTGACCTCTTACAATCAGCCCAGTAATCGTGCCCCACCCTGCCTAGTTTCAGGGTATCCTGATACACCTTTTAGGGTTACTGCTGAAAAGGGTCCCCCGTTACTAGGTTTTCTATCTCTAGCCAACATGCTAAGTTGGTTAAGTGTTTTCTAACCTAACCCCCACCAGTCCGTTTTAGTTTAGCATGTTCCATTTTGATTAAGTCTTTAGTTTACTTAATCCTAACAATCCTGACTCAGCCTTAATTGTCTTATTAAGGCCCTGACCTCTCACATTAGACAGGTATTGTTGTGGCTGCCTGTTGCCGGTTGGTTCCGGGCAGTCTTACGCCACAACTCAGTCTAACCTCGGGTCCTTATTGGGCTCCATGTTTAACCTCCCACATTGGATAGGTATTGTTGTGACTACTGGACAGCCGGGCGGTTCCGGGCAGGTTTACATCACAACTCAATCCAACCTCGGGTTAAACACATCGTATGTTCTACATTTACATATTTTGTCATTCTTCTTTATTTCTTATATGTAAATATTTGCGGCCCATTATTAAGTTAATGGTGTAAAGGTTACACCAACCATGGGCCCAACCCATACTTGAACTTGGGCCCTTCTATTTTATATTTTCATTCATTAATTAATTTTAACCCAACGTTATTTTCCCCCGTTTTACACGTCCATTTATATATATTGGGCTTAGCCTTTTAAAGCCCAATTTAGCCATGCGAAAAAGGGGAGGCTTAAAGCTTAATTACATACACAAAGAGGGGAATGTGAGCGCATGAACTTGCAATACGATGTTGGAGATACAAAATAGAAACTGGTGTACTTGCATAGTGGTAACATAGGTGACATGAATCAAAGCATGTGAACTTGCATAGGTTTAACTGCAACATGAACCTATATTCTTATTTATGCATAATGTCAAACATAAGCATGGCATAAATATTTCTAGCATAAGCATGGCATAATGTCAAACATAAGCATGGCATAAATATTTCTAGCATAAGCATGGCATAATGTCAAACATAAGCATGGCATAATATCAAACATAAGCATGGCATAAGTATAGTTGAATTTGTTCACATAACCATGGCATAAATATTTCTAACATGAAATCACGATTCTTACTTTAGTCATGTAAACTTACAAAAAGGGACTTTTTGAACCTAACCTAGCCATGTACCACATATGTCATCATATAATTCTTGTAAACAAGATAGACCTAATCATGGTTTTCAACTATGCCAAATATTATTCATAGCCTAGCCATATCCATAAGTTTGCAAATAGGTTTTCTAGTACAAAAGCATGGCTTAATACATGATGCCAAATTCTCAACATAATTTCATATGGATGATAATAACCAAACTTGTTCTAATTACATACAAAATGATTTATGCACAAAAATATACATCATGATGGCATAGTAGCAAAACCCCAAACTTGCATGAATTTAAATCAACTACATACATGTAGCTCCAACATGGATTACATAATTTGCGAAATATTCCAAACGTATACTTGCATAGAACTACTGCATGTAGTTCTTTATAATGAATAACATAATTCATAAATATCCAAACGTATATAATATTTCAAATTGATAAGAACGCACAAATATGAATTACTTCATTGCCACAATTCAAGCATACAAACCAACACAATTGTTTATTCATACCAAAGTAATACTCTACTTACTATGGTTGCGGCGAATTCTCTAATTAAGAGATATGATTCCTTTGTTGAATTGATTGGCTTTAGGTTGCTTGAATTGCTTTAGGCTTTAGAACTTTCTTCCTAACTCTCTCTCTAGTTGGCGGCTACTCTTAGTCGTTCCTCAGCAACATGGCGGCTATGCTCTTAATTTGAATGAATAGATTAGGGTTTAGTCTAGGGTTGTTTATATAGAGGTTAGGAATTGATTAGGACCATTGATGTTGCTAGGTTAGATCGTAGCCATTCATTAGATAGAGAGACCAATTAGAACCCGCCACCTAGCCCTAATGACAAAGCAGACCACAGAGAATCGGCCAAACACAGACCTGGCCAGCCAGGTTGACTGGGCTCGACCAGGTCGACACCCCTGTCGACAGGGCTGTCGACAGCCCTGTCGACATGGGTAGCCCAGGTCGACAGCCCAGTCGACCTGGGTGGCCTTGGCGGGTGTTTATCCGCCCTGGCCCATTGGGCCCCATTTTCGAATTTAAACCTGATTTTCTGAGCTTATTTTATTCTATTTAAATTTTAAATTTAATTCAAAACTTCCGAAGGCCATATCTTCTTCATACGGACTCCGTTTTTCGAAAACTCGGACTCTATTTCGCGTATTTTTCCGAGACGAACGCAATGGCGTATCCCGTTTCCCTTGGTTCTTTAATTTGTTAATTTCACAGTTATAGAATTTTCGGGGTGTTACAATTCTCCTTGCATAACAGTAAACTATGATAGAAAATTTCAGATTCACAACAAAAACTCTTGTCAGTGTCCGTCATCGAGAATCGAGCAAACAATTCTATTTAGAATCAACATTTTATATTCAAACTAAATCGAAATCGTTATGCGAATAGAATGATTTATGTTTAAAAACATATTCATTTCATTAGTTCTTTTCCTTTCCGAAGACGAAAATTAGTATTTTGATTTATTTCAAAGCCGTGAACTTGCAAAACATTTAAAAACTCTTTCTTATTTTATTATGTTGAAGTGATACAATGTTAAATTTTCACGTCATTAATGTAACACCCCACCTCCGTTAAGGTCACTCACAAAGGGAATGCCTTAACTTCAGTGGAGCGTTTTAGGTAAAAGATGTAGGTAAATTACAAGATAGACAAATAAAGCAGTGGAAAATAAAGCCATTTTATAAATAATGTGGTTCAGTCAAGCTTTTACAACAGTTGTCTCAATCATACTTAAAAGTAATACATAAAACTTCTGTCTTAATTCAAAACTTCCAAGTATAAAAGAAGCATAAAAATAACAATGAAATTCCCCAATAAAGCATGAACCATCCATAGCAATGGAAGAGAGAGTCCAAAGCAATACATCGACTATCTTCGAGCCTGGAAAGAAAACTGAGCTAAGAGGTGATATTTCCTCCCTGTGAATCTGGGGGGAAAATGGAAGAAAAGAGGCGAAACAAACTAGGTCAGACATAAGTCTGGTAAGTCCAGTGACTTTCAGCATACAAATAGGCAAAAGCATCATGACATGAATAAACTGAATATAAGACAATACCGTGATAACAAGATAACCTAATATTAGCATTAGATATGATAAGGCAAGATAAACTGAATGCAATTCTACTCTTTCTCTACTTCGCTACTGCCTTGTTATTCTGATTTCTATATCACCGCACCCCCTAACTATTGTCCCAACAAGTAATCTGTGTAAAATGATAATATGATAACGTGATCCCAATCCTCGCAATTGTGGTAGCCTTCAAATGTACATCTAGTATGAGGATCTTACCTCAATCAGCCTAATTTCCATGAAGATGCTAGATGTACCCTTACTACCCTATCGATCGGCTCCCTACTTGTATTAATGTTCCATGTGTCTGTGTCAATCGGCCCTCTCTTGCGTGTAGATACCCTATGCTGGTCCCACCATAAGATGTATCAATCCTTATGATAGCAACCCGACACGATTCAAGATGCACAGTGTATAACTACTGGTACCCAGTGTCTGCTTTTTCCCACTCCGGAGTACGTGCATGCCCGTAATCCGTCTGAACCTACACTGACGTACCCTCTGCCGCTATTTTGACCGCTTATAATTATCCCAGTAATCGTTCCCCACCCTGCCTAGTTTCAGGGTACCTTGATACATCTATGTGGGTTACTGTTGAAATGGGTCCCCGTTACTAGGGTTTATTACTGGTTAAGTTTGTGGGCATATATTTACTAATATTACCCACCGACCCAATATGTACTTAACCTTCCCACTGATTCAAACATGTTTACTGAATGGTTAAGTTTGTGGGCCTATATTTACTAATATTACCCACCAACCCTATATTTACTTAACCCTCCCACACATTATGTCATATTGGTTAAGTGTTTTCCATTCATGTTAACTTAACCCACCCACTCATCATGTCATGTTGGTTAAGTGTTTCTTATTAACCCTTCTCACTCGTCATGTTGGATTGGTTAAGTGTTAACCCCGTTCATTTATCATGTTATATTGGTTAAGTATTTCCCATTAACTTAACCCCATTCGTTCATCAAGTTACATTGGTTAAGTGTTTCTTATTAACTTAACCCCACGCGTTCATCATGCTACATTGGTTAAGTGTCATCAATCAATTCAAGTTAACTTAACCCACCCACTTATCGTGTTACATTGGTTAAGTGTTACCTTCTTGTGTTAACTTAACCCTCCCCATTAATCATGTTATATTGGTTAAGTGTTGCTATCTTGTTTTAACTTAACCCTTCCACGCATCCTGTTATATTGGTTAAGTGTTACTCTCTTGCTTTAACTTAACCCTACCCCTTCATCATGTCATATTGGTTAAGTGTTTCTTATGAACTTAACCCTTCTTATTCATCATGTCATATTGGTTAAGTGTTCCTCATTAACTAAACCCTACCCTCCTAACACGTTTAAGGTATCATATTCATCTTTGATCAACATTAATTAATAATTAATGCACAGACCTCTCACATTAGGTCGATAGTTTGCGGCCACTGGATGTGCCGGGTAGTTTCGGGCAAACTTCTGACACAAGCTAGACCTAACCTCGTGTCTAAGCATTTCTTAGTTATGCCAACGACCTCTCACATTAGACTGATCGTTTTCGGATACTGGTTAGGCCGGTTGGTTCCGAGCAGGTTTCTATCGCAAATGGAGTCTAACCTCGTGTCTCGGCATGTTTATCTTAGCCAATTGGTTCATTTACATATTATTCCAGCTTCAGGTTAGTTATGTCAATTTATTCATGTACATCGAAGGCTTTCCAATTACAGTATTCACTTTCAACAGATTTCAACATATTAATCAGTTTAACAAATTAAACATCACTTAAAGTTCCATTAACATATCTCGCCTAATCATAAATTAAGCCTATAAACTTACATGCCCAAAATCATGGTCATAATTCACAATATAGCACATGCCCTAAGGTTTAGTCATATTGCACCATACAAAATATTCTCTAAAAACCCCCAATCATGATTCACAGTATAAACTATGCCAAATTATAGCCTTTAATTATAGTGCATGCCAATTACCCAAAATCCCAATTTAGCTGTGTTCACATTTAATAGTTATCCCTATCTTATTATAGGTTTTCATGCCTAAGCCATATATCACTATACACAATAATCTTCTTCTTCCAAGTCATAAACTATCATATATAATATGCCCTAATTTTAGGTCTTTAACCACAACATGTACTATGCCTTACATGTTTACAGTTCAATTTATGCCCCAAATCCTAAGTCATATGTCCAATATACTTTATGCCTCAAATCTCAAGTCATATGTTCGATACACTTTATGTTTTAAATACAATATATGTTATGTCCTCAAATCCGTTACAAATCAGTTATGCCCAATTATACATAATTCAATACTTTTCCCAATTTTAGCGCTGGCCATATCCAAATCATATATTATGCCCAATTTTTCCCAACGTATGTTCATCTCTTATGAGATTTGGCTCAGGCTCGCAGTAGCCTGGCTATAAAAACAAAAAGGGAAGAAGGAAAGAAGAGACAAAGAATGGACATAATAATATCAATGAAATAGATCCAATGAATATAGAAAGACGGATAGAAATAGGCATAATCTCAGATTCAGATTTATTACAATGTCAGAATCATAATTAATTTTTATTTCTGAAAGTAACATGAACTCACAAATTACAGAACGGTCTTGAATTCTGGGATCTAATTTTTGAATTTGATTAGCTATTCCTTTGATGTAGACTTTAATTGTTAACTTGAAAACTCTAATTTGATTGATTAAGGTGGAGGCTAGGTCACTTCAGGTTTTAGAAGCATATAAACTCCTATGAATTCGTGTGGAGAAAACAATAGGTTTAGGGGTCTTTTTATAGGTGTATAGGGAGATTTAGAGCCTTCAGATCAGTCTAGAAGTCATCAGAATCGTCCAGAGCAGAATACCACGTGACACAACGAATCAGAAAGGGACACGTGGCGAAACACATCATCGGCCATATCTAGGCCAACAGGGGGTCGACTCCCCTGTAGGAGGGTCGACACCTATGTCGACACCCTTATAGGGGGGTCGACACCTATGTCGACTCCCCCTGGGGGGTCGACACCCCTGAGCGGGAAATTTCCCGCTCAGCCTGCTTTGACCCAAATTCGATATTTGAACCTTGTTTTGACTTCTGGAATTATTTTATATGTATATATATATACACTTCCTTGGGCGTATACAAACTTATAAGGTTTATAACTTCTTCATATGATGCCCAATTTACGCAAACTCGGAATCTATCCCAAGAAGAATTCCAAGACAAACGTTATGGCGTAACCCGTTTCCCTTAATTCCTTCTTTTAAAATTAAGTATTCTATAATTCGTTACTTTAATATCCATAGGAAATACAGGGTGTTACATTCTCCCCTCCTTTAAAGGATTTCATCCCCGGAATCTCCAAGTCAAGGAGAATGTATCCTAACATCCAACATCCATCTAACAACCATTCAATCACAGGCGTCCATTGTCCTTAAAAAGATTTCTAATGCTTTCATTATCATATGCATAGTGTGTGTATATGTCCTTATCTAATGAAAAATCATGTGGTCTACCGATTCAGTTGATCTCCTTAATGCGAATTATGTCAGTGCCATGAGTCCATCATGTATGCAATTATTCCTAATCGTACTTTATAACTTCTACATGAGTTTATAATCATCCATACAAATGCAATATCCATATGGTAAAACATCAAGTTTCAATTCATATACAAATACATATATGCATATGCAATATGAAAGTGACCGAGCCGATCTAGTACCTAATGTGTGTGTATGCATCCACGAACAACCACTATCAAACACTTGCAACCATCAATCATAACATGTTTACATCCATTGGCTTCTCCCTAAGGATCGAGTATAGAACTGAGAGGATATACTTAAAGGATAAAGACTAGCATGCAAATAAAGTTTACAGAGAGATCAAGGATATACCCTCAAAAAGGGTATGATGCACATATCTAGTCTTCAGTCCTCTAAGTCACATCTTCTTGAGCTTCACTCCATATTGCTCTGACTGTCTTAACTTCACGATTGCATAACTTCTTAATTTCTATTTCCAGAATATGCGTTGGAACTCATTTCACTGTCGCCTCTCGTTCCACCTTTTCTTCTTATAGTATACTTGGCACTACAACTTCTGCTATGTCATGCTAACATTCGCAGAACTATCTCTTGAAAATAAACAGATGCTAACCATGTTGCTAAGTGTATATACTAAGATGATTAGATTCTTCTTCGTCAATCTAGTAAGTGGGGCCGATACCTTCATAAAGTCCTTAATTAAATTTCTATATTAGCCCGCTAGTCCAAGAAAGCTTCTTACTTCTGTAGCATTCCTTGGGACCTTCCAGTCTTGCACCGCAACTACTTTTGCGGGATCTACTGCTATCCCTTCTTTGGGCGCCACATGTCCTAGAAACCTTACTTCTTCTCCCCAAAAATGACATTTTTGGAGAACTTCTAAGTTGAGGCGCTTGGAGGGTATCCGAGACTTCCCTTAGATGCAAAGCATGTTCTTCCTCATTCCAAAATATCATCTATGCACAAGCGAAGTGAACCATCCACCTTAGTAACGAAAATGACTGGAGCACCCCATTCAGAAATACTTCGCCTTATGAACCCTTTTTCAACTAACTCTTTTACTTGTTTACTGAGCCCTTCCTTTCCCTTGGATTCATGTGTGGTACAGGTAATGCAACTGGTTTTGCATTGTCAATTAGATATATGCGTAAGTCTATCTCGCGTTTTAGGGGATAAACCCCTAACCTGATCAAAAACATTTGCATGCTCATGGACTACTCTAATGGATCTCAAATTGTCGATGGATGCATCAAGTGATTCTAGGTAGCTATGCCAAACTAATCCCTTAAGATCGCACGAAATCTCGAGGGTATTCCCGAAGCAAGTCAAAAGTCTAACTACCCTCCTTTCACAATTACTACCTAACCAATCCATGCCTAGAATTAACCCATAGCCCATGAAACCAAAAACATAAGCATTACACTTAAACTCAATACTTAACATAGCTATTCTCAAATCCTTACAAACCAAAGATAAACGAGCCAAACCACCAACCGGATTTGAGACAATAATGGGATCTTCTATTATAAAAGTACTAAGGTGTAGAGACTCAACTATGGAAGCAGATATAAACGACTGTGAGGCACTAAAATAAAAAAGAGTACTAACATGATGATCAAGAAGAAAAACTAGACTTTCTCAATAGAAACTTTACTACCTCTCTCTCAGGTACGTTGGCGGTGAGAGCATGCACTTGCCCTCCTGAAAATCTTGTCCTTAGTTCTTGCCCTTGTCCTTAATTATATGACCCGTTATAAAGACACTTCCTCTTGTCTTAGGTTTTCCTATTGTTTCTTCCCTTCTTGTCCTGTGATTCTTCCACTTACACCTCTTTCTTTTTACATCCTTTGTGAACCAAGTCTATATCCATGAGTTCCTCATCCTTGGGTTGTGCTCCTTAGCTAAACTCCCTCATTCTCATCTTTTCCATCCTTGTGTAACTTGTTGGCAAGTCTCTTGAAAGCTGCCTCCATCGCACAGAAATCCTTACAAAGCTTGGAAGAAAATTAGCCGTAGGTGAAACTATTGCGGCTATAGATGGAAGTTGGGCACTTCTTTGCCCTTTGACAGATGTCGTAGTCTCATCAAGCCTACGGAACCATGCCGCGATGAGGTTACCTCCCAAAAACCAGGAGACTCAGGAAAGAAGGAAACAAGGATTCAAACAGAGGATCAAAAGATAGTGCATATGGCTTTGGGGAATATGCCTTTAAAACAAAACATTTTTTTTTGAAAATGCTTCTTTTAAAACCGTTTTGAAAATAATTTTTCAAATCTTTTATCTGATCCAGTAACCTTCAGCTCTGATACCACGTGTAACACCCCACCTCCGTTAAGGTCACTCACAAAGGGAATGCCTTAACTTCGATGGAGCATTTCAGGTAAAAGATGTAGGTAAATTACAAGACAGACAAATAAAGCAGCGGAAAATAAAGTCATTTTATAAAGAATGTGGTTCAGTCAAGCTTTTACAACAGTTGTCTCAATCATACTTAAAAGTAATACATAAAACTTCTGTCTTGATTCAAAACTTCCAAGTATAAAAGAAGCATAAAAATAACAATGATATTCCCCAATAAATCATGAACCAGCCATAGCAGTGGAAGAGAGAGTCCAAAGCAATACATCGACTATCTTCGAGTCTGGAAAGAAAACTGAGCTAAGAGGTAATATTTCCTCCCTGTGAACCTGGGTGGGAAAACGGAAGAAAAGATGCAAAACAAACTAGGTCAGACATAAGTCTAGTAAGTCCAGTGACTTTCAACATGTAAATAGGCAAAAGCATCATGACATGAATAAACTGAATATAAGACAATACCGTGATAACATGGATAACAAGATAACCTAAGATTAGCATAAGACATGATAAGGCAAGATAAACTGAATGCACTTCTACTCTTTCTCTGCTTCGCTACTACCTTGTTATTCTGATTTCTATATCTCTGCACCCCCTAACTAGTGTCCCAACTAGTAATCTGTGTAAAATGATAATATGATAACGTGATACCAATCCCCGCAATTGTGGTAGCCTTCAGGTGTACATCTAGTATGAGGATCTTACCTCAATTAGCCTAATTGCCATGAAGATGTTTGATGTACCCTTACTACCCTATCGATCGACTATCTACTTGTATTAATGTCGTGTCAATCGGCCCTCTCTTGCGTGTAGATACCCTGTGCTGGTCCCACCATAAGATGTATCAATCCTTATGATAGTAACCCGACACGATTCAAGATGCACAGTGTATAACTACTGGTACCCAATGCATGTTTTTCCCACTCTAGAGTACGTGCACGCCCGTAATCCGTCGAAACTTACACCGATGTACCCCTGCCGCTATTTTGACCGCTTATAATCAGCCTAGTAATCGTGCCCCACCCTGCCTAGTTTTAGGGTACCTTGATACATCTATGTGGGTTACTACTGAAATGGGTCCCCGTTACTAGGGTTTCTTTCTGGTTAAGTTTGTGGGCCTATATTTACTAATATTACCCACCAACCCGATATGTACTTAACCCTCCCACTTATTCAAACATGTTTACTTAATGGTTAAGTTTGTGGTTCTATATTTACTAATATTACCCACCAACCCGATATGTACTTAACCCTCCCACACATTATGTCATATTGGTTAAGTGTGTCCATTCATGTTAACTTAAGCCACCCACTCATCATGTCATTTGGGTTAAATGTTTCTTATTAACCCTTCTCACTCATCATGTTGGATTGGTTAAGTGTTTCCTATTAACTTAACCCCGTTCATTTATCATGTTATATTGGTTAAGTATTTCCCATTAACTTAACCTCATTCGTTCATCAAGTTACTTTGGTTAAGTGTTTCTTATTAAGTTAACCCCACGCGTTCATCATGTTGTATTGGTTAAGTGTCATCAATCAATTCAAGTTAACTTAACCTACCTACTTGTCGTGTTACATTGGTTAAGTGTTGCCTTCTTGTGTTAACTTAACCCTCCCCATTCGTCATGTTATATTGGTTAAGTGTTGCTCTCTTGTTTTAACTTAACCCTTCCACGCATCCTGTTATATTGGTTAAGTGTTTCTCTCTTGTTTTAACTTAACCCTACCCATTCATCATGTCATATTGGTTAAGTGTTTCTTATTAACTTAACCCTACTCATTCATCATGTCATATTGGTTGACTGATCCTCATTAACTTAACCCTACCCACCTAACACGTTTTAGGCATCATATTCATCTTTGATTAACATTAATTAATTATTAATGCACAGGCCTCTCACATTAGTTCGATAGCTTGCGGTCGACGGATGTGTCGGGCGGTGCCGAGCAGACTTCTGAAACAAGCCAGACCAAACCTCGTGTCTAAGCATTTCTTAGTTATGCCTATGACCTCTCACATTAGACTGACCGTTTGCGGTGATTGGTTAGGCCAATTGGTTCCGGGCAGGTTTCTACCGCAAATGGAGTCTAACCTCGTGTCTCGGCATGTTTATCTTAGCCAATTGGTTCATTTACATATTATTCCAGTTTCAGGCTAGTTATGTCAATTTATTCATCTACATCGTAGGCTTTCCAATTACTGTATTCACTTTCAACAGATTTCAGCATATTAGTTAGTTTAACAAATTAAACATCACTTAAAGTTCCATTAACATATCTCGCCTAATCATAAATTAAGCCTATAAACTTACATGCCCAAAATCATGGTTATAATTCACAATATAACACATGCCCCAAGGTTTAGTCATATTGCACCGTACAAAATATTCTCCCAAAACCCCCAATCATGATTCATAGTATAAACTATGCCAAATTATAGCCTTTAATTACAGTGCATGCCAATTACCCAAAATCCCAATTTAGGCGTGTTCACATTTTACAGTTATCTCTATCTTACTATAGGTTTTCATGCCAAAGCCATATATCACTATACACAATAATCTTCTTCTTCCAAGTCATAAACTATCATATATAATATGCCCCAATTTTAGATCTTAAAGCACAACATGTACTATGCCTTACATGTTTACAGTTCAATTTACGCCCCAAACCCCAAGTCATATATCCAATATACTTTATGCCTCAAATCTCAAGTCATATGTTCGATACACTTTATGTTTTAAATACAATATATGTTATGTCCTCAAATCCGTTACAAATCAGTTATGCCCAATTATACATAATTTAATACATTTCCCAATTTTAGCGCCGCCCATGTCCAAATCATATATTATGCCCAATTTTTCCCAACGTACGTTCATCTCTTATGAGATTTGGCTCAGGCTCGCAGTAGCCTGGCTATAAAAACAAAAAGGGAAGAAGGAAAGAAGAGACAAAGAATGGACATAATAATATCAAAGAGATAGATCCAATAGATATAGAAAGACAGATTGAAATAGGCATAATCTCAGATTCAGATTTATTACAATGTCAGAATCACAATTAAATTTTATTTCTAAAAGTAACATAAACTCAAAAGTTACAGAACGGTCTTGAATTATGGGATCTGATTTATGAATTTGATTAGCTATTCCTTTGATGTAGACTTTGTCTGTTAACTTGAAAACTCTAATTTGATTGATTAAGGTGGCGGCTAGGTCACTTCAGGTTTTAGCAGCATATAAATGCCTATGAATTCATGTGGAGAAAACAATAGGTTTAAGGTTTTTTTATAGGTGTCTAGGGAGATTTAGAGCCTTCAGATCAGTCTAGAAGTCATCAGAATCGTCTAGAACAGAATACCATGTCACACAGCGAATCAGAAAGCGACATGTGGTGAAACACATCATCGGCCAGATCTGGGCCAACAGGGGTCGACTCCCCTATAAGGAGGTCGACACCTATGTCGACACCCCTATAGGGGGGTTGACACCTATGTCGACTCCTCCCGGGGGGTCGACACCCTGAGCGGGAAATTTCCCGCTCAGCCTGCTTTGACCCAAATTTGAGATTTGAACCTTGTTTTGACTTCTGGAATTATTTTATATGTATGTATATATTTCCTTGGGCGTATACAAACTTCTAAGGCTTATAACTTCTTCATACAGTGCCCGATTTACGCAAACTCGGATTCTATCCCAAGCAGAATTCCGAGACGAACGCAATGGCGTAACCCGTTTCCCTTATTTCCTACTTTTAAAATCAAGTATTATTTAATTCGTTACTTTAATATCCATAGGAAATACGAGGTGTTACAATTAATTTGTTATTAACATCAAAATACTTTATAACTCGAAGGCTTAACAAGTTTATTTTCATTCTTAAAAGATTTAGACATACGTTGACCAGACGCTCGACTAAAAATCTCCAAGTGCTCTATATACTTGTTTCAACTTCTAGTGAAAATAAAAAAAAAACTTTTAAAAATAGATATGGAATATACATTCCCCCATGGATCACGGACACGTGACGGTACGCTACTTTCCCAATTGAATCGCTTGTGCCCATAGGTATCACAACTCATCGAATTTCGCTATGGTTGTTGCCATAGATTGCAGCTACGTGGCGGTTACGCCACTATCCCAGTGGAATTTTTTGTAACTATAGGCATCTTGCCCCTCGAATTTCGCTATGGTTATAGATCGCAATTACGCTGCGGTTACGCCGCTATCCCAGTGGATCGCTTGTAATTGTAGGCATCTCGCCCCTCGAGTTACACTATGAAACATCAAGTGAATCTAAATAAATCAAAGTGACCCCACCAAGTGGGATTCCAGTACATGTTCCTATCGAGTAGGACCCCGATTTCCGATGGACACTCCCGTCAGGTGGAGTTCCAACGCAGCCCCTACCGAGTAGGTTCGCGATTTCCGATGGACAACCCTTGCGGAGTTCCAATATAACCCTATCGAGTAGGATCACAATTTTTGATAGAAAGTACTTTCCATATCTTCGTCTTCAATACAGGTAATACTACATATAGTATTATTTTTATTTCGTACTTCGCATATATTGTGCTTATATAAAATTTTATTTACATAAGTTTTTCTTCCTTTCCAAATGGGACTCATTCAAATCAGTAATATTAAATTCACTACATGCTTATATAAGTTCCAATTTTATATGAGAATCAAATTGTTCAATATCAAATCATTGTCGAATTCAAAGATTTTAATGGTCATAGCTTTCAAAACAATTTCATTCCCACACTTATTTAAATATAAGATTATCAATTTCCAAATTCTAACATTTTAGAATTTATCGTTTGGATTTGTTTCATGTTCGAATAACATTCGTTCTTGATATTTTCAAATATCTCTCAGAAATCATTTTCCATATAACTCAACAGGTAAATTTTAACATAAATCATACGAATTCTGTTTTATCAAGTCGCAATTTCGAGTTCGACGTACTTACATAATTATCTGCAAGATTTCTCAATTCCGTGAAGTAAATTTCATTTATAAATGTTATTCTCATATCTTCATTTCAAAACATACATACTATATATAATACTACATATATCGCACTTACATAAATATCATTTACATAAGATTTCCTTTTCAACATCATGTTTAATATAAATTCCATTATTAAGACTATTATTTCAATCAATTATCTTACAAATCAGTGGGTTTTGAATTGATCTCATACCTATATAAGTTTCAAGCATTTCATATCACAATATTCATAGTCGATAATCTTCCAAATTTTCATTTCAATATCAAATTAAATAGATCTCAAATTGATTCGAGTACTCAATGTCATTTCAAAATTTTAAATTGATATTTTCAAATTGGTTCATTATCAAGTATTCACATTCAAATTGATTTTCAATCAAATCTTTATAGTCAATCATTTTGAATTTTAAATTATTCGAGTTGGATATATATATATATACATATATATATAAAGAGAACCAAACCCTTCCTCAACTTTGTAGCCGCCACTAGAATAAAAATAAATGCCCTTCTCTCCAGATTGAAGCATTGCCTCTTTTTTCCAAATTCAACCCCGTGTCTGCCAGCAACCACCACCTTCAATTTCGGTCTCTTCCTCCTCCTCAGATCTGCATGTAAATCTAGTCGTGCCTACCCAGCTACCATTTCCCTTAGGTCTGATTGTCTCCATCGTTCTTCCGGTTGTATGTACCTCAGCGTTGCCGCTTGTTCCTTCTTTCACCACTGTTTTAGCTGAGATTTTCACTCACGATTCACTTCAATTCTAGTTTATCGATATCAATATAAACCGAAATTCGACAGTAAATGCTTTTGATGTCGAACTATATACTGCCATCATGTTTTGGAACTCACTTGTCTGGGCAGCACCTATCACATACGGTTGTTGTACATTGATGTGAATTCACCAATATGCCATGCCTTAACCTTGCATCTGAAACTGATGGCCTAGACATTGAGTTGTACCCTACATACTTTGTTGTCCATTTCCCTTGTGAACTGAGCTTGTGCTTTATGTTGGGTTGCTATAAACTATGATAATTTCTTTGCCTTGCTGACGCTTTGTTGTTGCACTTAGTTTCTCAAGTCCTGTACTTTGATAATTGGACAAGCATTTGTACACAAATTGTTTTTTTAATCATTTATACATCCTCTATAGCCTAGAAGCTAAATAAGTCATGTAGTGTTTCATTTGTCCATCCTTAAATGTAAAATTGTTAATGCTTTTGGCTTACTGTTGTCATTTTGTCCTCGTGATCTCATGCATGTTTGCTGATATACACATAAATAGCATGCGTCCTTTATGCACAACTTGACATGTTAGTAAATAATGGGTACTTGCGCCTTTAATTTAGTTCATTTCATAATTATATTTAGTAGCTTGACTTTGCTAAAATAGTGTGCAAGTCCAATTTGTCATATTTAGTCTTATATGCATGATATATATACCACATCTTTGTGGAATACTTTAGGTTGCTCACTTTGTTATGATAGGTTTCAAACCCAACATTGCACTAGTTAAAACTTACATATATTTTCGTGTATATGTATACCCATACCTTATTTAAACTTGGAATACATATGGTTTTAATATTGACCACGAGTACTTGGTTGTTGGATATATATTCGAAATTTAGTGGTATTTCGTTACTGTATGCATTGCGCGCTTGATTTTTTTATTGGTGTATACAATTCAAACTTCGATATTTTAATGATAGTTAAGTCTCTCACCAAGATGTCACAATTCGTAATTCATAACTGTGTATGTATGCATATATACACCTGTATTATTACACATATGCATGCAGTTATTTAAATGGCCTGTAGCTGAAAATTTGTTAATCCTGTTTACCTTTTTGCAAGCCTGAAACCACATATTTTTTTTGACAAACCTGAAACACATATCATGTACCCATTCCATGCTTTGTATCTCTAAATGAATGTTACTTTTAGACTATGTACAATTTTCTTTACATGGCTTAGAATTCGCAAATACTTCACTAGCACACCTAGAGGCTATTGCACATGAATTTGCTGCACGTATTAGTTCATGCACCCTGCCTTATTGTAAATCTTAGATATATAAACGTAGGTACATATACCCTTGCTAAGTTTGTAGATATGAATTGCATGTTGTTTTGATTATGCGCAAAATAAGTTAACCATGACTTTTTGGCATTTGAACATATTCAAGAATTTAGAAACTGCATATAAGTTGGATTTACTGTTATATTTTGAGTATTATATTGAATTTTATTTACTTGAATAAAGTTAATCCTGACTCGATTGTTTTGTGTTTTGCATGAAATGCTCGGGTCAGATCCGAGTGTTGCAGATTTATAGACTTCGGCTATTGAAGTTAGAGCCACGTGAAGACGCACGCGACAAAACTGATGAAAAAAACTATTTTATTTAAAATTTATGTAATTCCGATGTGTAAAATTTATTGTACAACCTTGATATTTTGTTTAAAAAGCTTCCGCTGTGAGATATTGTAGTTTATTTATTTTGTGATTTCTATATCTGATTCTGTTTAAACCCGTAAGCTAAATAACAATTTGTCATTTTGAACGGTTCGAGTTGGTTTAATTACCGAATTGAAGTGGTCAAAAAGGCAGATCATTACAAAAGCTTCTCATTTATATCCTAAGAAAAAGTTTTCTCCACACCAATACTAGTATAACAGGATTAGGTGTTACTTTAATTTAAGGCTTTAAATCTCGGATATCGGTCGCGTTTCATCTCGGGGATTTTATTGACTTGATCTCGTATCGGGGGAGATTTCAAGCGAAATGAGTCTAATTGAGGAGTTTGTCTCGGATTTCCATCTCGGGTCTGAAAGTTCATATTAGAACAATCTCGGGGTACTTGATATATTAAAAGATGATATTTTTAAAAAATGAATTTTGTGAATGCTATTAAAAACATAGTAATGTAAACTTGAATTGCAAAATAAATTTATTATTCTTTATTTTTTGAAATATCATTCATAATCTAAATCGTAATATGCTTAAAACAGATATATTTTTAGACATAAAACATTAAAAGGATCCAAAACATTAAACATTCAGCATAAATAGACCATAATATACATAATTTCATAGGTAACATTGTTGACACACTTTTTGGTAAATGCTGTCACACTGAATATCTGGATAGCATCGAGCTCGAATATGGAGAACGTTGTAAGAAGACAGGAAGCGATTTGGTCAAAGTCGCATCATCAACAAAGAACTGCTCGGAACTCCTACCAGATGACCTTTTCTGGGCCCGAAAACAGCGATTACAAAGCTAAGCTTGGTCACTCTTTTAGATCTCTGAATTAGCTTCAGTTTGAGCTTTGGTTTGGCTCAATCGGACTTACGGTTTGAAAGTTATGCCCGTTTCCGTGAATGGGTTTAATCTGGCAATCATTTAGATGAAGTGACGAAGCAAAACCTCCTGCACCGGATCGCCCCCTTTGGATCGTGGGCTCCTCCTTGGTTCACACACATCAGATCGCTCCCATCTGCTCGCCCACGGTTGGATCGCCCCCCTCGGTTCGTACTCCTGCATCATGACCCGACCCGCTCTGTGTCAACTTCAGTACTCGAGCACCACGACCAGCTCGGCTCGCCCTGTCCAATCACGATCCGACCCGCCTGGATGTAACGCTGCACATAGATCTTGACCTATTCTTAAGACTACTCCTGCTCCTACTTTTCCGGATCGGGTGCCACGTACCCCATCACGAACCGGTCTTCCCAGAAGCTCTCCTACAGCTATAAATACACCATTTGAAGGCATTTTCAAGGATCTTTTGGCTCTAAATCCTCAGAGCTTCCACCATTGCTCTTTGCAAAGCAATTTCAGCAGCAAATGAGCCAAATTCCACATCATAGCACGAGGATTTCGTGTATAATCTTATGATTTCTTATCACTTTTCATTGTAAACATGAGGATTTCGTATATAAACCGAGAAATTGTACTTTTAACTTCTTAGGATTTAAGAAGAGATAAAGTGCACGTAGGCTTGATTTGAGCCGAACCACTATAAAAACTTTGTGTGTCTCCTCTTATTTTACTGCTTTTTCTGCACTCTCTGATTTGTGATCTGCATTTGGGTGTTAGGCCCAGATTTTGGTCTAACATTTAACATTCAGCATAAATAGACCATAAGATACATAATTTCATAGGTAACATGTATGTAAAAAACGAATATGAAAATCATAAGCATTGTAGAACATATATAAACATACAATATGGTCATTTAAGATGCAAAATGTAAAATAACAAAAGATTATCATGGCTAGATTTGAGTTTTTTACTTATTGTTCTAGTTCAGGCACAGATTTAAATTTTAACCAAAAAAAATAAGATCTCAGGTGATATTCTAGTATTTCATCTCGGTAGATATATCGTTCGATATTGCAATATTTCGGGAGATATATTCGAAAGGAGATTTAGAGTGATATTTGTTGTTTTGTTTCGGAAGGAGCCCAAAACGAGATCTCGGAGGAGATCTCGGGTGATATTTGCGAGATTTGAAACAGTGCTCTAACTTGATTACATAACAGGAACAGGATTAAGTATTACCCTAATTACATAACAGGAATAGGATTAGGTGTTACCCTAATTACATAACACAAACATGATTAGGTGTTAACTTCTAGTCACAAAGACTCGAGTTAATAACTTTATGTTGATTGGAATCGCAATTTCATCGGGATGACTCCAATAGAACACTCGAAGTCTATTGTACGTAAACATTGTGAATGTGTTTCAATTTCTAGGATAGGAATCCTATAGGCATTAACGGACGTCCCATACCATACATTAGCACCCAATAGGCTACTAGCCGCCAGTCGTAGCCACATTAGAAAAGCATCCTAAACATCATAAAAAAGTACTCTACCTCGCCTTATTAGCAAGTAAATACAATACCACACTTATTTGATCTCATTGATGAGTATTGGTGGCATCGTGACTTGTCTCATCTCACCGACAAGTAGATTCCATCATAAACATAAAAAAAAGAAAACATCAAAAATAACTTGCCTTATCTCATTAGAAAGTATAAGAATGCACCTAGATTGGCTCATCATCATTGAACAAACTCCAAAAGAGCAGTTCTCAAACCATATAATAAACCCAAAATAAGCCTTCATCAATAATAAAACTGATCGAGAGGGAGAGCAAGACGAGCAAATAAAATTGTAAGGACAATTGCTGTTGATTTGCTCTCAAGACAGCAGCGTAAAAATATAATTTTGTCTAAGATAACTTCAAGATTGCAAGAAACTCAAAACATAAAACTTATAATAAATGTTTTAAGCTTTCTGAAACATCTAAATTCATCAGATTTCGATAAGAAACGAAGAAGTTATGTACAAAACAAGTTCCAGATCTGAAGTTCAATTTTTCTGTCATTTTATTTTTGGGACAGCGACACTATAGTGAACTTTTGACTAATCAAACACCAAAATTTTATAAAACTCAAAACATGAAAGTTGAAGCCTAGATTCTAAGGTTTCCACAACATTAAATTTATTAAATTCTGATGAGAAGTGAAAAAATTATGTCCAAAACAAATTTCAAAACTGAATTTCACAACTGCTATCGTTTTAGTTTCAGACAACGACACTAGAGTGAACTTTCGACAATTAAAACTTCAAAATTTTACAAAACCCAAAACATAAAAGTTATGGAAGACACTCTAAGCTTTATGGAACATCAAGAATCATCGAATTCAAAAATTAAACGAAAAAGATATGCTCCAATTACTAGAAGCATTCCGTGTGAAATAAAAATAAATATCACACTCTGACAATAATAAAACAGAAAGTTTGCATTAGGGTCTTCGACCCTTTGTGCTCAAAATCCTTAAAAGATCCTAACATGAAAGTTGTAGGAAAAATTCTTAGGTTCCATAACTTCAAATATTGCCAAATTCCGATTAGTAACGTGAAAATTATGATTGAAATATTTCTCAGCCAAATTGAGATTTATATTTTATTTCCTGAGGGCAAAACCTCTTGTTTTTGCACATTCGAGTCTATCAAATCCATACCAAACGAACTTAAACAAGCGAACTTCATCATACCAAAATTTAACAGCATTTTGTTTTAAAATGAGCAAGTTATAGACTTTCAAAGTAGCTAAGTTTTCAGCAAAATCAACATATAGTAATTCAGAAATAAGTTACATTTTGTAACTTATTTTTGCATAGATCCAATCAAAAATTTATCATTCTTGCTTACCGTAAGATTACCACTTACCCCTATCGAGATTTACAGCATTTTTGGCAAGACATTTGCTATTATAGAAGCTTTATTGTTGAGAAGATGAGCTCTTTTTTACCTATAGGATCAAGAAATGAAACATGCAAGAAGAATATTTTTCTATAAATATGAAATCTTCAACAAAATGGTAGAAAACCATATTAGATCTGAGTTTAAGTTGAATTACCTATTGATAATAGATATAAATGACACGACCCGAAATCCCCCCTTACGGGAAATCACGGATTGTACTGAGGACAAGACGAATCAGAACACAAACAGAAGAACATTTCATTGTTAATTACAATAATTCCATCAGAATACAAGTATATACACAGTATAAATCAATATAACACATTTATTAAATATCAAAGATTACAATACATTTCATAGCAGCGGAAAATAATACAATACACAACTGAAAGTAATACACGGATACAGAGCTTTCCAGATATCTCCTTAGCTGTAAATCAGGATCCTATGAATATAAATCTGCAAACCCAAAACTACTAGCTGCCCATGTCAAAACAAGGGCACCTAGAGTTTAGGTTAAAACATTAAACTCCAGGTCATTCATGTGACTGGTGTGAGAACTAAAACAGTTATTAATCTTTATTTTAGAGTTAGGTAAATCAAGGGACCACGCCGTATAACACGGAACGGGTTTCCTCCCTTTGGGGCATAAACGAGCCAAATGACTCCATGTCCGAGGCGCCTCGCAACAGCAACAACCACATAGGTAAAAATAATATAAATATCAGGGCTGGAAGGTCACTGACACTACCCTAGCTAGAAAGAAACGCATGCCCTCCTTGCTGTCCTCTCCCGTTTCTGGTTCACACCGGGGTGTGAGGCTCGCGAATTAACGCTATACACAAAGCTATGCCACATAGGCCGTGCTTTGATCATCAACCACAAGACTTTTCTTTTCAACAGAAGCCTTGATCATCTGCCACTTAGGCATGCCACACAGGCAATTCACTCCATGCGACTGATGTCAATCGATATACAACCTCTGAGCTCGTACGTCTCAAAGAAGGGCGTTAAGCAAGAGAATAAATTCTCCGCCGCCAAACAGATGTATATTTAATAGAGATCAATCAACACAGAATAAAATCCAGTGTCAGACACACAGTACATGTACAAGTTCGTTCTGGGTCTGAACGAAACCGGAGGAACCTTATTCCTCGCATATCCATCGATCTCCAAGTACGTCTGGACGATCACCAACTGATTCCCTCCTCTTGGGTGTACAGCCCAATCAAGATCACCAGTAATCATCCAAACGACGTGAAGACCTCCGGTCTTCAACCACCATCTTCTTCCTCGACACATCGTCGAATCAGTTATTCAGAATGGGATAAACCCGGTCTTTCTGAATAACTCGCGTATATAGTAAACAATTGTTACACAAACACAACATACGCCTCATTCCAATTCAGAATATTCCTTTATTCAAATATTCTTATACTTTGGGAAAGGTTTCCATTAATTTTATCAAAGATAAATTCTTTAATCTTCCTTTGAATATCAATTCAAACCAAATTATGGTTTATTCAAACTAGCCGGGATTAACGAACCTTACCGAAGCAATCATTTGTTTTAATTTCCCAATCCTAACCTATTCATCCCATGAAGTAAAACTGGTAATACTTCATATCTAACACCACGGTGTTATCGGTAAATTCAATTACCATTTCACGTTTAAATCTAATTAAAGATTTAACTATCGCCTGGAGCAAAACTGGTGATACTCCATTCTCGATCATTTCAATCTAATTAAAGATTCATTAAAACTCCACTTGGTTTTAATCTTCCCAAAAATCAATATTAATGATTGTTTAACTTGGGAAATCATATCCTGTCTTTAACTGGGTTAAAGAACCAATGTCATTTAAAACACGGTTCCCTATAAACCCAAAATCACATTCCATTCTATCTGCCTTTAAACGTAAATTAGCAAGTGAACAATTCCCTAAGTATTAACCCCGAAGGCCGAAACCAACATCAGATCAATACCCAAGAAACCATTCAACTTAACTAATCTTTAGTTAGCTTCTGATTTTCTTATCTCCATTGGGTCTAAGAACAATATTATTAGAGATACCATTCACGACAACCCAAAATCAATTCAAATTCAATTCCAATTAAATACCATTTAATTGGTATACTTCATTAAATATAAATAAAAAGAGTTAATCTTTTTCTCAACTGGGTTTAAGAACAGTGCTAATGAAGACACCATTCACGACAAACCTAAATCCCATTTGATATTAAACTCAAGGCTCTGAATAGAAAATATATCGGCTTATATTCAATATCAAATTCTACGACCAACAAATATTGTATTGGAAATAACGATATAAATATATCTTTCAAATTTCCATAACAATATCTGTATAATCACGAAATCCAACATCGAAATATTCCAAAGACAATTTCGATTCAAATCCATTCCAGTTCAATTGTTGGAAATTCTTGTTACTTTTAAAAACCTTTTCAAATCCAATTTATTTATTTTTAAAATAAATGGATTATAATTCTAGTTCAAAACTAGTTCATTTCGATAAAAATCTATTTTTATCTTTTCAAATATGGAATTTTTCATCCCAATTCTTTCCAAATCATTTCTTATGATTTTACACAAATTATTGTTATTTTTAATAATTTTATCAAGGCCCGTACAGTCGATTTCCATCAACGGCCATCGAACTGCACTTATAGCGACCTTTTCCAAATTTGATTTGGACATATTTCCAAATCCAACCGTTAGATTTTAAATCTATAATATTCGTTAGAAAGATCTTTTCGATATGAACCCAATGGTTCCGGTTTTAGGAGAATCCGACGGTCGGATCTCCCGTAATGTCCATTCGAAGTCATTGGTCGAATTTCGCGAACTACCGCAGCGCGGCGCGTTCTATTCAGGCCATTATATATATATAATATATTATATATATATTTCATCGATTTCCTTTCAAAACATATTTTATAAATCGTTTTAAATTCGTTTTCATAACGATTTCAACTTCGTATTCAATTTCTAATCAAAACTGAATATTCCATATCGTCGATATATAAATGATAATATTTTCAAAAACGTTATATTTTGAAATCACTTCCTTTTCTATATTCATTATAAAAATGAATAAAATCAATATAAATATCGTTCACGTCAAAATGGCGCATATCTAATCAACACGACTTTATATTTTTCAATAACTTCGTTATTCTATTCAAAAAATGAATATTTTCTTCAACACATGAATTTTCTTTTATTCAACACATGAATATATATTTTATTCAACACATGAATTTTTTTTTGTTTCTTTTTTTACAATAAAAATGTGAATTTTATTGTATAAATATTTCGTTCAACATATGAATAGTTTCAACACATGAATATTCTCAACACATGAGTATTGTCAACACATGACTATTGTGTTTATTCAATACATGAATATAATTTATTTTCTAAATTGGAATGAGACCCACTCATTTACCATATAATGTTATTTATATGGGCTTTATACAACACATGTATATAATAGCAATGATAAATAATCAACCATCATCCAAAGTGCACCACACAACTGCATAAGCATTAAATATAAATAATTAACGCTTACACAGTCTGTCAACCCATCGATTGACATACAACTAAACAATCGGGATTAGTGTACGTCAAATATCATCCCAATACCCATGTGGGGTTTCAAATCAACAAACACAAATTTTTATTTGTGCATTGGAGCGATGTGTAAAATTTATCATCCCAATCAATATCAGTCAAATGGGTGTACATGAACAAATCGTCCGATTTGTTTATAAATATTTATTTTATATACACGTTAAAAATCATATTTTTAAATATAAAATATTTTATTTATTCCACTTCACACAATCAACTTTCACAACACATCAATTAAACAAAGAAGTCATCCATGGTCTGTGGACGACGGGTGTCGAGTGCTGCTAAGCACCGTCTGCATCCTAGTATATATTTCAAACAAGAAATTAAAATAAAAGTGAGGATTTCTCACCTTTGGGTTCCACTCCACCATTATCTATTTCTAAACGGTATGGATTTCCTTTTGATTTCAGCCCGTTCCATCTCCATCTAGTTCACGCAGTTGATATTAAAAATCAAATCTTTATCTTCGCTATTTCATAATAAAAATTATATTTTTACAATGCTACTTTCTATATAAAAATTATATTTTTATATCTCTAGTTCTTATAGAAAGATCGAATTTTTATTTTGCTTCATATAGATAAAAATCCAATTCTTATAATGCTACTCTTTAAATAAAAATCACGTTTTCATCCTAATGTATTTCATATAAAAATCATGTTTTTATATTATTAAAAATCGCATATTTATATTTTCAATATTCAAATCTTTATCTCGTTAAGAACCAAATCTTACCGTTTTCTAAAATCGAATCTTTTTGTTTAGTTATTCAAAATCTAATTTTTATATAACTAAAAATCTAATTTTTCTATCTTATTTGGCTACCATATAAATAAAATCACATTCTTATTTTAAAACCATATATATAAAAATCTAATTTCTATATCGCTATCCTATAAATAATAATCACATTTTTATACCGATGTTATTTATATTTTAAAAACACTGCTAATTATATTTTAAAAACCAATTCTAATTTTATTTTCAAAAACAGTTCGACATATATATTCAAAACTTTACGATATATATATTTTCAAAACTTTACGATATATATTTTCAAAACTATAACATTATATATATTCAAAACTATTTCTATATATTTTTAAAACAATTTCTATATATATATTTAAAACAATTTATTCACAAAAAAAATCAGATTTTACAATGACATTTGAATGAACTAAATTTAAGTAAACCTCACCCCCTTCTATTATCTTCTTCATTCGTTTTCCCCTGGCGATCATCAGAAAAGCTCTTCACCTAGGGCTTCTTCATACATGAGAACCGAGGCACCGGCTTAAAATCCGACGACGTCACATCGAAGGGCAACGCAACACCTTCCACCGCCGGTGACCACAACCAATCCGATGCCACCGTCGTACCAGGAATTGCGCGCGACTTTTGGTGGTTCGAGCTCAAAATTCACGCGAACCACAGCAGTAATCCCGATCAAAACCATATGAACTTGAAGATCCTGGAGAGCTCTTCAAAGTTTGCTTCGATTCCATGTTTTAATTTGCAACGAATTGGGATATTTTGGGGCTCGAAATCACGAGCAGTTTCCGTCGCCCAAGGAGAGAGGGGCGCGCTTCATGTTTGACCGTGGGTTGAATTTATTAGGGTTTGACCCCGGTTGACCTTATATATATATTTCTTTTTATTTTATTTTATTTGTTAATTATTCGTTTAATGCCACGAACTCCTATTCAAACCCAACGACTGTTGCCACTAGCCATATACCCCCATTTCGAACACAATGGGATATGCCACACAAGCCAATTTGGCTGTTACGATCAGTTTCTGTTTAAATTAAAATATAAATCTATATATTCAATTTTAAACGTATATTTCAATTTATCGAGGCTACATACAGACTCTAAAAATTCCCAAAAAATATTTTCTAGCTTTGTATTGACGATACGGTCCTAACAAAACTAATTTCGTCAAATTCTGAGACCGTCTGAAAAATGGCCATTTTCTGGTCGGTCGAAATTGACGGAAACTGCCAAAACACGTTTTCCTTTGCCACGCTCACATGTTGATTCAGAAAATTATGAATTTTGGAATCTAGCAATAACTTGACATCCCAGATCCAACAAAAGTGGTTTCGTCGAAAACAGAGGTCGTTTGCAAAATTTCCATTCTTAAGGGCCAAAATTCCATAGCGACTATTCTGAATTTTCAACTGGGCATAACTTCTTGTTCCCGCTATGAAATTTCAATTTTTCGGATTTGTTGGAAAGATATTTTCAAATAGATTCTAATATGTTTGGTTTTGCTAAAATCTGGTTTATTTTGAATCCTATACATTCATTTGAAATTTGAAATCGAATTTTCAAACTACCGCGCCATTTTCAATTCCTTTTATAATTAAAATAAAATATTTATATTCTAACGACGATCTATATAAATATATGCATTCTAATTCTATTAAAAATAAATTTCTCATTGTTATTATTTAAAATAATTCATTTTAAATATTCAAAATTCACTAAAATTGCCAAAATAAAATTTTTAAATTGGCTCAGATTTCCAGGTTATTACAATCTCCCCCACTTAAAACTTTTCGTCCCCGAAAAGGAACGAAGCTGAAAGTTGTTTAACTAATCAACTCAACTTCCATTATTTTCATTACGGCTTAAGTTCTTCAACTTTTCAGTTTCTAAGAACTTTTCAAATTCTTCAAAAATTTGGCTAACACCCAAAATTTTCGAAATATTTCGCCATAACCTCCCCTACACCGGGAGCTTCGAGATATTTCAAATAGCCTCCCATGGCCCTCACCAATCCAAAAAGAAAAACAAACAGCCAAGCAGCTAGCCAATCGGCTCATAAAATCAACCAAACCCAATAAATTTGTAAACATGTACCTATTTATCGGGAAAACAATTTTATTCTTCTGCTCTATCCTCCTTGCTATGACCTGTTCACACATATATATGTACATGCATGCATTTCCAAATAATTTTCAATACAGTTCAATATTTGATCAGTTTGGTTATATGGTTCAAATTTTAATCAACCAATAATTAAATAACACAATCAGCAATTAATTAATTGATTGACGTTTCAAATTCATAATTTTGATATATATACAGAAAATCATGTTTTTGATGCCAAGTCACAACAATATGTTCTAACTATATTTCGGTTCTCACACCGGTCAATTGGAAATATAAAGAAATCCCACTTTCGAAACTCGAAAGTAAATACTGGCGATGGTGCACCATCACCAGAATTATCCCCGAGCGACTAAAGCGTGATTCTATATCTATCCAGTATATTAAAACTTCAAATACACGCTGATCAGACGTATATGCAAAATCTTTATATATTGGATTGTCCAAATTCAATTTAAATTAAATATTCAAATACGAATAATTTTTTTAGATTTACAAAACAAAAATTGTTTTCCATTTTATTTTAAAAACATCACTCTTCACACTTGTTCTAGGATACTACTGATCCTATCTCTAACAAGTCATTCTCATTAGATATTACTAATCCAATCTATGATGAATTCTTTCATTTGGTTCTAACGTGTCTTGTTCTCCGAGCTCTGTAAACCAAAGCTCTGATACCAAGCTGACACGACCTGGAATCCCTCTTACGGGAAATCACGGATTGTACTGAGGACAAGACGAATCAGAACACAAACAGAAGAACATTTCATTGTTAATTACAACAATTCCATCAGAATACAAGAATATATAGAATATAAATCAATATTACACATTTACTAAATATCAGAGATTACAATACAATATATAGCAGCCGAAAATAATACAATACACAACTGAAAGTAATACAAGGATACAGAGCTTTCCGGATATCGCCTTAGCTGTAAATCAGGATCCTGTGAATATAAATCTGCAAACCCAAAACTACTAGCTGCCCGTGTCGAAATAAGGGCACCCAGAGTTTAGGTTAAAACAATAAACTCCAGGTCAGTCATATGACTGGTGTGAGAACTAAAACAGTTATTAATCTTTATTTTAGAGTTAGGTAAATCAAGGGACCACGCCGTATAACACGAAACGGGTTTCCTCACAAGAGTACTAGTGCATAAAACAATAGTGCAATGCTAAATAAAGAATAATGAAGCTATTATAAGACCCAGGTCCCATCACACAATGAAACACAAGCCGAAGGATAGGGTTTTACCTTATAATAGCCAAAGAATGCTTGATACGCTAAATTTCATCTTTTATTATTACTATAAGTGTATAGTGTCAAAACAATTTCAATCATAAGTATCAATCATAGACGGCTTGGGTACCATATATCATGTCGCCAATACTAGGCTCTACAATCAAAACCGCAAATGTCACATATTGGAAGTTGGATTTCCGTCTGTGAACCAAGGCTAGGCGCAATCCTACCATTTCGAGACAATCTAGCCTACCATGTCTCAGGACTCAGCCGCAACTGTAACTAGGCAACATGTAGGGCCAGTCCACCAATGTGGATTAAACTTAAACCCTGAACATGCGTTTCCCCGCCCTTTGGGGCGTAAATGAGCCAAATGACTCCATACCCGAGGCGCCTCGCAATAGCAACAACCACACAGGTAAAAATAATATAAATGTCAGGGATGGAAGGTCACTGACACTACCCTAGCTAGAAAGAAACGCATGCCCTCCCTGCTGTCCTCTCCCGTTTCTGGTTCACACCGGGGTGTGAAGCTCGCGAATTAACGCTATACACAAAGCTATGCCACACAGGCCGTGCTTTGATCATCAACCACAAGACTTTGCTTTTCAACAGAAGCCTTGATCATCTTCCACTTAGGCATGCCACACAGGTAATTCACTCCATACGACTGATGTCCATCGATATACAACCTCTGATCTCGTACGTCTCATAGAAGGGCGTTAAGCAAGAGAATAAATTCTCCGCCGCCAAACAGATGTATACTTAATAGAGATCAATCAACACAGAATAAAATCCAGTGTTAGACACACAGTCCATTTACAAGTTCGTTCTGGGTCTGAACGAAACCGGAGGAACCTTATTCCTCACATATCCGTCGATCTCCAAATACATCTGGACGATCACCAACTGATTACCTTCTCTTGGGTGTACAGCCCAATCAAGATCATCAGTAATCATCCAAACGACGTGAAGACCTCCGGTCTTCAACCACTGTCTTCTTCCTCGACACATCGTCGAATCAGTTATTCAGAATGGGATAAACCCGGTCTTTCTGAATAACTCGCATATATAATAAACAAGTGTTACACAAGCACAACATACGCCTCATTCCAATTTAGAATATTCCTTTATTCAAATATTCTTATACTTTGGGAAAGGTTCCCATTAATTTTATCAAAGATAAATTCTTTAAATTTATTCTTTAATCTTCCTTTGAATATCAATTCAAACCAAATTATGGTTTATCCAAACTAGCCGGGATTAACGAACCTTACCGAAGTAATCATTTGTTTTAATTTCCCAATCCCAACCTATACATCCTATGAAGTAAAACTGGTAGGTAAATTCAATTACCATTTCACGTTCAAATCTAATTAAAGATTTAACTATCGCCTGGAGCAAAACTGGTGATACTCCATTCTCGATCATTTCAATCTAATTAAAGATTCATTAAAACTTCACTTGGTTTTAATCTTCCCAAAAATCAATATTAATGACTGTTTAACTTAGGAAATCATATCCTGTCTTTAACTAGGTTAAAGAACCAATGTCATTTAAAACACGGTTCACTATAAATCCAAAATCACATTCCATTCTATCAGCCTTTAACCGTAAATTAGCAAGTGAACAATTCCCTAAGTATTAACCCCGAAGGCCGAAACCAACATCAGATCAATACCCAAGAAACCATTCAACTTAACTAATCTTTAGTTAGCTTCTGATTTTCTTATCTCCATTGGGTCTAAGAACAGTATTATTAAAGATACCGTCTACGACAACCCAAAATCAATTCAAATTCAAATCCAATTAAATACCATTTAATTGGTATACTTCATTTAATCTAAACAAAAAGATTTAATCTTTTTCTCAACTGGGTTTAAGAACAGTGTTAATGAAGACACCATTCACGACAAACCCAAATCCCATTTGATATTAAACACAAGGCTCTGAATAGAAAATATATCGGCTTATATTCAATATCAAATTCTACGACCAACAAATATCGTATTGAAAATAACGATATAAATATATCTTTCAAATTTCCATAAAAATATTTGTATAATCACGAAATCCAACATCGAAATATTCCAAAGACAATTTCGATTCAAATCCATTCCAATTCAATTATTGGAAATTATGGTTACTTTTAAAACCCCTTTCAAATCCAATTTATTTATTTTTAAAAATAAATGGATTATAATTCTAGTTCAAAACTAGTTCATTTCGATAGAAATCTATATTTATCTTTTCAAATATGGAATTTTTTATCCCAATACTTTCCAAATCATTTCTTATGATTTTACACAAATTATTGTTATTTTTAATAATTTTATCAAGGCCCGTACAGTCGATTTCCATAAGCGGCCATCGAACTGCACTTATAACGACCTTTTCCAAATTTGATTTGGACATAATTCCAAATCCAACTGTTAGATTTTAAATCTCTAATATTCTTAGAAAGCTCTTTTCGATACGAACCCAACTGTTCCGGTTTTAGGAGAATCTGACGGTTGGATCTCCCGTAATGTCCATTCGAAGTCAATGGTCGAAATTCGCGAACTGCCCAGCGCGGCGCGTTCTATTCAGGCCATTATATATATAATATATATTATATATTTCATCGATTTCCTTTCAAAACGTATTTATAAATCATTTTAAATTCGTTTTTGAGACGGCCGGGAATTTCGCTCGATCTGAATCAGTCGCTAAACCGACCCAGACCGTTCGAAACGCCTGATTGTTTTGAGAACATGACAAATTAGAACGCAGACGGAAGAACATTTCATTGTATATTACAACAATTTTATCAGATTACCAGAATATACAAAGTATAAATGAATAAATATTACACAGAAAATAACAGAGATTACAATACATTACATAGCAGCGGAAAATAATACAATACACAACTAGAAGTAATACGCGGATACAAAGCTTTCCGAGTATCGTTCCAGCTGTAAATCAGGATCATGTGAATATAAATCTGCAAAACCAAAACTACTAGATGCCCATGTCAAAATTAGGGCACCCAGAGTTTAGGTTAAAACAATAAACTCAGGTCAGTCATGGGACTGGTGTGAGAACTAAAAACAGTTATAAATCTTTACTTTAAAGTTCGGTAAATCAAGGGACCACGCCGTATAACACGGAACGGGTTTCCTCCCAAGAACACCAGTGCATAAAACAACAACGCAATGCTAAATAAAGAAAAATGAAGCTATTATAAGACCCAGGTCCCATCACACAATGCAATGCAAGCCGGAGGATAGGGTTTTTACCTTATAATAGCCAAGAATGCTTGATACGTTTAAAACACATCATTTGATACTATAAGTGTATAATGTATAAAACAACTTCAAATCATAAGTATCAATCATAGACGGCATAAGTGCCCCATCCCACTATGTCGCCATATATAGGATTACAATCAAAACCGCAAAGTCACGTATTGGAAATTGGATTTCCATCTGCGAACCGAGGCAAAAGATAGTCCTCACCGATTCGAGACTCTCTAGCCCGAGCCTTAGGATCAGAGCTCGAGTGACCCTAGGAGCGACAGGGCCGGTCCACTGATGTGGATTAAAATTCCTGAACACTGCGTTTCCCCGCCCTTTGGGGCGTAAATAAGCCAACGAATGACTCCATCGGACCCGGATCGTCCGATCTAACCGAGGCGCCTCGCAACAGCAACAACCACATAAGTCAAACTCGTCAGGGCGTGTAAAACCACTGACGCCACTTCTAACTAGAAGGAAACGCATGCCCTCCCTGATGTCCTCTCCCATTTTTAGTTCACAACCGGGGTGTGAGGCTCGCGAATTCACGTTACACAAAGCTATGCCACACAGGCGGTGCTTTGATCATCAACCACAAGACTCTGCTTTTCAACAGAAGCCTTGATCATATTGCCACTTAGACATGCCACACAGGCAATTCACTCCATGCGTTTGATATCCATCAATATATAACCCCTGAGCTCGTACGTCTCAGAGAAGGGCGTTAAGAAAGAGAGTGAATTCTCCGCCGCCAAACAGATATATATTTAATAGAAATCAACAACACAGGATAAAATCCAATGTCAGACACACAATCCATTTACAAGTTCGTTTTGGGTCTGAACGAAACCGGAGGCACCTAGTACCCCGCATATCCATCGATCTCCAAGTACGTCTAGACGATCACCAACTGTTTCTCTCCTCTTGGGTGCACAGCCCAATCAAGATCATCAGTAATCACCCAAACGACATGAAGACCTCCGGTCTTCAATCACCGTCTTCATCTTCGACACCACGTCGAATCAGTTATTCAGAATGGGATAAACCCGGTCTTTCTGAATAACTCGTGTATATAATAAACAAGTGTTACACAAACACAACATACGCCTCATTCCAATTCAGAATATTCTTTTATTCAAATATTCTTATACTTTCCCAAAGGTTCCCATTAATTTTATCAAAGATAAATTCTTTAAATTTATTCTTTAATCTTCTTTTGAATATCAATTCAAACTAGTCGAGATTAGCGAACCACACCGAAGTAATCATTTATTTTATTTCCCAATCCCCACCTATTCATCCCATGAAGTAAAACTGGTAATACTTCATATCTAACACCACGGTGTTATCGGTAAATTCAATTACCATTTCACGTTCAAATCTAATTAAAGATTTAACTATCGCCTGGAGCAAAACTGGTGATACTCCATTCTCGATCTTTTCAATCTAATTAAAGATTCATTAAAACTCCACTTAGTTTTAATCTTTAACTGGGTTAAAGAATCAGTGTCATTTAAAACACGGTTCACGATAAACCCAAAATCACATTCCATTAATTATCGGGTTAAAGAACAAGTGTTATTTAAGACACTGTTCACGATAAACCCAAAAATCAATACCAATTCAATTCCAATTAAATATTATTTAATTGGTACACTTCATTAAATCTAAATAAAACGATTTAATCTTTTTCTCCACTGGGCATAAGAACAGTGTTAATGAAGACACAATTCACGACAAACCCAAATCACATTTGATATTAAATACAAGGCTCTGAATAGAAAATATATCGGCTTATATTCAATATCAAATTCTACGACCAACAAATACCGTATTGGAAATAACGATATATATAAATATCTTTCAAATTTCCATAACAATATCTGTATAATCACGAAATCCAACATCGAAATATTCTAAAGATAATTTCGATTCAAATCCATTCCAATTCAATTATTGGAAATCCTGGCTACTTTTAAAACCCCTTTCAAATCCACTTTATTTATTTTAAAAATAAATAGAATTATAACTCTAGTTCAAAACTAGTTCATTTCGATAGAAATCTATTTTTACCTTTTCAAATATGGAGTTTTTCATCCCAATTCTTCACATATCATCTCTTCTGATTTTACACAAATTATCACTATTTTTAATAATTTTATTAAGGCCCGTACAGTCGATTTCCATCAACGGCCATCGAACTGCACTTACAGCGACCCTTTTCAAATTTGATTTGGACATAATTCCAAATCCAACCATTAGATTTCAAATTTCTAATATTCCTTAGAAAGCTCTTTTCGATACGAAACCAATGGTTCTGGTTTTAGGAGAATCCGACGGTCGGATCTCCCGCAATATCCATTCGAAGTCAATGGTCGAAATTCGCGAACTGCCGCGGTGCGGCGCGTTCTATTCAGGCCATTATATTATATATATAATATATATAATATATCCTTCGTCGATTTCCTTTTAAAACAAAATTTATAAATCGTTTTAAATTCATTTGCAAAACGTTTTCAACTTCTTTTCAAATTCAAATCAACATTGAATTTTTCCTATATAAATTCGTTTTAAATTCATTTCAATTCGATTTCAATTCAATTTCAATTTAATTCGAATTTCAAATCTATTTCAATTCCAAAACTATTCAATTTAATTCGAATTCATAAATCTATTCAATTTAATTCGAATTTATAAATCTATTCAATTTAATTCGAATTTCAAATCTATTTCAATTTTCATTGAAAAATGAATAAAATCGATATAAATATCGTTCACGTCAAAATGGCGTCAATCTAATCAACACGGCTTCATATATTTCTATTTTCAAATATTCTATTTCAAATATTCCTTTCCAAATATTTCTATTCAAATACTTCCTTTTTCGAAACTGGAATGAGGCCCAATCAATTACCATATAATGTTAATTATATGGATTTTCTACAACACATGTATAAAATAACAACGATAAATAATCAATCATCATCCAGAGTGCACCACACAACTGCATAAGCATTAAATATAAATAATTAACGCTTACACAGTCTGTCAATCCATCGATTGACATACAACTAAACAATCGGGATTAGTGTACGTCAAATCTCATCCCAATACCCGTGTGGGGTTTCAAACAATCAAACACAGATTTTATTTGTGCAGTTGGGCGATGTGTAAAATTTATCGTCCCAATCAATATCGGTCCAATGTGTGTATATAAACAAATCGTCCGACTTGTTTATATTAATTTATTTCATTTCATATATACGTTAAAAATTCTATTTTTAACTATATAATATTTTTAACTATATAAATATTTTATTTCGTTTCACATCACATCACACAATCAACTACACATCAAAATCAAACAAACAAGCATACAAGCCGTCCATGGTCTGTGGACGACGGGTGTCGGGTGCTACTAAACACCGTCTGCATCCTAGTATATATTATTAACTAGAAAACAAAAATAAAAGGTGAGAAGTTCTCACAGAGGGTTCCACTCCGCCGTGCTTTTGAACTACTGAACCGTCTGGATCTACTTGAAGTTCGAATGCAGTCCTTACTACGTTGTTCATAATAAAAATTATATTTTTATTGCTTCATTCAATAAATAAAAATCATATTCTTATTTCCTACTTCATATATATTTTTACAACGCTTGTTTCAATATAAAAATTATATTTTTATATTTCTGCTTCTTACATAAAGATCGAATTTTTATTTCATCGCTATAAAAATCTCATTTTTACTTCACTGTATATATAATAAAAATCAGATTTTTATTTCGCTACAAATATAAAGATAATATTTTTATATCGCCACTTATATAAAAATCAGATCTTTGCTCCTTCTACAAAATAAAGATCAAATCTTTAACACTTCTATAATGTCAAAATCATATTTTTATTACTTTTACTTTATAAAAATTATATTTTTATTCTTTCTATAGTATAAAAATTATATTTTTACTCTTCCTATAATATAAAAATTACATTTTGAACCTTTCAAAAATCAAATCTTTTCATGTTTAAAACTCTACTCTTTTCGTGTTTATAAAATCGAACTCTTATCTATATAAAATTATGAACTTGACCTATATAAAAATATAATCTTTATATTTATAAAAATCATTTCTTTTTATCTTATAAAAATCCTATCTCTAACTTTCAAAAACAAAACAAAAATTCAACCTTTAACATTAGAAAATTCAGTCTTTTACATTATAAAAATTCAAACTTTTACATTATATAAATTCAGTCTATATTACAGTAAAAGAAAGTCAGTTTATATTACAGTAAAGGAAAAAGAGAATCAAGGGTTTCACCTTGTTCTTCCTCGCGAGGGGGCTGTGGGGCGAATTCGAGCTCGACAGAGGTGGAGCTGGGGAGGTGGATCGGCGTTCAACCAGGGGGGAAGGGCCTTGAACGGCGGCTGGAGAGGAAGGAGGAGGTGGGGTCGGTGGCGCCGATGGGGGAAGTTCGCGAGGGCAGATGGGGAGCTGATCAGAGAAGGCGGCGAGGGAGGAAGAGAAGGGGGAGGCGCTGCCTCCTGGCGGCGGCGATCGATCCGGGGCGCCCCTAGGGCTTGTCGTGTTCATTTTTTTTTCTTTTTCTTTCTGTCGATTGAAATGAAAAGGAGGAGGGAGAAAGGAATATATATATATTTATTTAATTTTAAAAAGTAACTTTTTGTCTCGACCTCCAAACAAGACCCACAGCCTGTCGTCCATAGCTAATTACCCCCATTCCGAACACAATGGGATACGTATCGTAAGCCGATTCGGTTGTTTCGATCAGTTTTCGTCAAAATCAACATATAACTCTATATATTGAATTTGAACGCGCATTTCAATTTACCGGGGCCCCATACAGTCTCTAAAAATTCCCGAAAAATATTTTCTAGCTTCGTATTGACGATACGGTCCTAACAAAACTAGTTTCGTCAGATTTTGAGACCGTTTGAAAAATGGCCATTTTCCAGTCTATTAAAATCACCTAAAACTGGTCAAACGCGTTTTCCTTTGCCACGCTCACATATTGATTCGAAAAATTGCGAAATTTGAAACCTAGCAATAATTTGAGATCACGGATCCAAAAAAAGTGGTTTCGTCGAAAACCGAGGTCGTTTGCAAAATTTCCATTTTCAAGGGCCGAAATTCCATAGCGACTATTCAGAATTTTCAACTGGGCATATCTTTTGATTCCCGCTATGAAATTTCAATTTTTCAGATTCGTTGGAAAGATATTCACAAATAGATTCAAATATTTTTGGTTTCACTAAAATTCGGTTTCTTTTGAATCCTGTACATTCATTTGAAGTTTGAAATCGAATTATCGAACTACCGCGCCATTTTCAATTTCTTTTATATATATAAATAAATATTTATATTCTAACGACGATCTATATAAAATATACGTTCGAATTCCATTCAAAATAAATTTCACGTCATTATTATTTAAAATAATTCATTTTAAATAATCAAAATTCACTAAAATTGCCAAAATAAAAATTTTAAATTGGCTCGGATTTCCGGGTTATTACAGTTTTCAAAACGATTTCAACTTCGTATTCAATTTCTAATCAAAACTGAATATTCCATATCATCGATATATAAATGATAATATTTTCAAAAACGTTATATTTTGAAATCACTTCCTCTTCTATATTCAATATAAAAATGAATAAAATCAATATAAATACCGTTCACGTCAAAATGGCGCATATCTAATCAACACGGCTTTATATTTTTCAATAACTTCGTTGTTCTATTCAACAAATGAATATTTTATACAACACATTAATTTTCTTTTATCCAACACATGAATATATATTTTATTCAACACATGAATTTTCTTTTATTTCTTTTTTTACAATAAAAATGTGAATTTTATTGTATAAATATTTCGTTCAACACATGAATATTCTCAACACATGAGTATTGTCAACACATGACTATTTTGTTTATTCAACACATGAATATAATTTATTTTCTAAATTGGAATGTGACCCACTCAATTACCATATAATGTTATTTATATGGGTTTTATACAACACATGTATATAATAGCAATCATAAATAATCAACCATCATCCAAAGTGCACCACACAACTGCATAAGCATTAAATATAAATAATTAATGCTTACACAGTCTGTCAACCCATCGATTGATATACAACTAAACAATCGGGATTGGTGTACGTCAAATATCATCCCAATACCCGTGTGGGGTTTCAAATCAACAAACACAGATTTTTATTTGTGCAGTTGGGCGATTTGTAAAATTTATCGTCCCAATCAATATCAGTCAAATGGGTGTACATGAACAAATCGTCCGATTTGTTTATAAATATTTATTTTATATACATGTTGAAAATCATATTTTTAACTAAAAAATATTTTATTTATTCCACTTCACACAATAAACTTTCACAACACATCAATTAAACAAACAAGTCATCCATGGTCTGTGGACGACGGGTGTCGGGTGCTGCTAAGCACCGTCTGCATCCTAGCATATATTTCAAACAAGAAATTAAAATAAAAGTGAGGAGTTCTCACCTTTGGGTTCCACTCCTCCATTATCTATTTCTGAATGGTATGGATTTCCTTTTGATTTCAGGCCGTTCCATCTCCATCTGTTTCACGCAGTTGATATTAAAAATCAAATCTTTATCTTCGCTATTTCATAATAAAAATTATATTTTTACAACGCTACTTTCTATATAAAAATTATATTTTTATATGTCTGGTTCTTATAGAAAGATTGAATTTTTATTTCGCTTCATATAGATAAAAATCCAATTCTTATAATGCTACTCTTTATATAAAAATCACGTTTTCATCCTAATGTATTTCATATAAAAATCATGTTTTTATATTATTAAAAATCGCATCTTTATATTTTTAAAATTCAAATCTTTATCTCTTTAAGAACCAAATCTTTCCGTTTTCAAAAATCGAATCTTTTTGTTTAGTTATTCAAAATCTATTTTTTATATAACTAAAAATCTAATTTTTCTTTCTTATTTGGCTACAATATAAATAAAATCACATTCTTATTTTAAAACCATATATATAATGATCTAATTTCTATACCGCTATCCTATAAATAAAAATCACATTTTTATACCGATGTTATTTATATTTTAAAAACACTGCTAATTATATTTTAAAAACCAATTCTAATTTTATTTTCAAAAACAGTTTGACATATATATTCAAAACTTTACGTTATATATACTTTCAAAACTTTACGATATATATATATTTTCAAAACTATAACATTATATATATTCAAAACGATTTCTATATATTTTTAAAACAATTTTATTCACAAAAAAAAATCCAGATTTTACAATGACATTTGAATGAACTAAATTTAATTAAACCTCACCCCCTTCTATTATCTTCTTCGTTCATTTTCCCCTGGCGATCATCAGAAAAGCTCGCCATCTAGGGCTTCTTCATACACGAGAATCGAGGCACGAACGTCACATCGAAGGGCAACGCAACACCTCCCACCGTCGGTGACCACAACCAATCAGATGCCACCGTCGTACCAGGAATTACGCGCGACTTTTGGTGGTTCGAGCTCAAAATTCACGCGAACCACAGCAGTAATCCCGATCAAAACCATGTGAACTTGAAGATCCTGGAGAGCTCTTCAAAGTTTGCTTCGATTCCATGTTTTATTTTGCAACGGATTGGGATATTTTGGGGCTCGAAATCGCGAGCAGTTTCCGTCGCCCAGGGAGATAGGGGCGCGCTTCAGGTTTGACCGCGGGTTGAATTTATTAGGGATTGACCCCAGTTGACCTTATATATATTTTTTTCTTTTTCTTTTATTTTATTTGGTAATTATTCGTTTAATGCCACGAACTCCTATTCGAACCCAATGACCGTCGCCACTAGCCAAATACCCTTATTCCGAACACAATGGGATATGCCATGCAAGCCAGTTTGGCCGTTACGATCAGTTTCTGTCTAAATTAAAATATAAATCTATATATTCAATTTTAAATGTATATTTCAATTTATCGGGGCCACATACGGACTCTAAAAATTCCCGAAAAATATTTTCTAGCTTCGTATTGACGATACTGTCCTAACAAAACTAATTTCATCAAATTCTGAGACCGTCTGAAAAATGACCATTTTCTGGTCGGTCGAAATTGACGGAAACTGCCCAAACACGTTTTCCTTTACCACGCTCACATATTGATTCAGAAAATTATGAATTTTGGAATCTAGCAATAACTTGACATCCCGGATCCAACAAAAGTGGTTTCGTTGAAAACAGAGGTCGTTTGCAAAATTTCCATTTTTAAGGGCCAAAATTTCATAGCGACTATTCTGAATTTTCAACTGGGCATAACTTTTCGTTCCCGCTATGAAATTTCAATTTTTTGGATTCGTTGGAAATATATTCTCAAATAGATTCTAATATTTTTGGTTTTGCTAAAATTCGGTTTATTTTGAATCGTATACATTCATTTGAAATTTGAAATCGAATTTTTAAACTACCGCGCCATTTTCAATTCCTTTTATAATTAAAATAAAATATTTATATTCTAAGCACGATCTATAAAAATATATACATTCTAATTCTATTAAAAATAAATTTTTTGTCGTTATTATTTAAAATAATTTATTTTAAATATTCAAAATTCACCAAAAATTCCAAAATAAAATTTTTAAATGGGTTCAGTTTTTCGGGTTATTACAATAAACAACCGAAATCCTGTATTTGGATGTGAATTTGAGGCTATTTGGTTGAACAATGAAGACTTTGTTAGGGTTTTTTCTTATTTCTTTTAGTTTTTTTCATTGGAGAAGGAAGAGTATAGGAAAAATTAACGTACTCTTTCTTTTTCCTTATGTTTCCCTTAGATTAAGAAACTAATTAGGCCCAACTTTAGTTAATTAGAGCAATTAGGCTATGTTAACCAAAATTTAGCCTATAAATCCAATGTTTTGCACTATTTTCAAACAAACCTTCACAAGTTCCAACATAAATTGACAAAATGAATTTGTGGCAATGTTTATAAATTATTTTAGAGGCCTTTTGAAATGTTAATATAAATTTTACAATAAATTTACAAAAAAAGCCAAATATGGTTATCTCACTTATTTTTGTGTAACGTCTACAACATATGTAAGTAAATATTTCAAAAGACTTTGTTTTAACAAATAAATTGTTAAAGCATGGTAAAATACACATTTGCACATTTTTCATTAATTACTACAATCTTAACGTTTTAGTGTATATTTAATATTGCGTGTTTTACCAAAATTCCACTATTAACCCAAAACCAATATTTATTCTTTTATCTCAATAGTTACAATTATTTTCATCAAATTATATTTAATATGGGTTTAACACTAATAATTAACTCATAAGAAAATATTTAACCTTTTGCGGTTTATATAATATTATATGTTTATACTCAAAATTCCAATAATTTTTTTAAACAAATATTAAAAAATTTATTATCAAACCATATTAAAATGGTTTTAACTCAATAATTATAACTTAATAACACCTTTACTCTTTTTTACTTAATTACTATAGCTTATATCAGCATTTGTTAATATTTCTAATGTGTTTTAATACCCAATTGCTCATAAAAATTAACATTACATTTTTTAGTTTAAATTTCACAATTAATTATCCATGCCTCAATTTAATCACTAACGTGTGATTAAATTACATTGTCAAACCCCAAAACATCAAAATTACTTAAATAATTGAGTCGAATGACCGAGTTATGATTTATTCAACTTAATTATTCTCCCAATAATTTATTTTAATTAATTAATTACTATAGCAGGTAATTAATCGAAACTCAGGTTGTTATAGACTCACCCCTTACAAAAAATTGCATCCCCGCAATTTCCTTGGAGTTAAGATTGGGCAACTCATCCCAACCCATACGCCAAGATATGTACATAAGCAGAAATGCACGTCACAAGATATGATTTGCACACGAAAATGTAAAAAAATTCTCACCCCCATCATGAAGAGCAAGAAAATCAGGATAAAGGCGCTCGATAGACTCCCCGGTTTCCCAGGTACAGTCTTTAGGGTTTGCTGACCATTGAATCTTTACAAGTAGCTGCGGCACATGAAAGACATCGTGGATACCAAATATATGAGCTAGCTTGAAGAGATATACAATACGCAATAGGCCCAATGCGTTCAGTGATATGGAATGGACATATAAAGCAAGGAACCAACTTCCCAGTTACACTGAAATGCATAACACCCTTCAATGGAGAAACACGGATACAAACCAAATAACCTACATAAAACTCGAGAGGCTTCCTATGATTATCTGCATAGGATTTCTGATGACTCTGAGCCTCTTTCATCCTCTATTGAATAAGAACAGTCTTCTCAGAAGAATCCTGAACCGAATCCGGACCAAAATGAGTTTTCCCTAGATTCTAACCAACAAGAAAGTGAACGATAAAGTATGCCATACAAGGCCTGGAAAGGAGCAATGCTAATAGAAGATTGGAAGCTATTATTAAAAGAAAACTCTACGAGAAGTAGGTGATCCTCCCATCAACAACCAAAGTCAAGTACACAAGCATGGAGAAGAATCTCAAGAACTTGATTAAGTCTTATAGTCTGCCAGTCAGATTAAGGATGATAAGCTGAAGAGAGATTAAGCTTCGTTCCCAAAGCTTGTTGAAGGCCGCTCCAGAAATGGCTAGTAAACAAGGAACCACGATCACACACAATGGATGAAGGAACACCATGAAGACAAACAACCAAGTTTGGCAAGAAGAGGCGCACTCCAATTAGACTAAATAGGAATGAAATGAGCAGACTTGTTAAGGCGATCGATAATATCCCATATACTCGAATGACCGGACCTCGAATGAGGTAGGCCATCAACAAAATCCATAGAAATCTGGTCTCATTTCCATAATGAAACCTCAAGAGGTTGAAGAAGATCGGATGGCTGCTGATGCTCGGCCTTAACAAGATGATAAGTCATGCAGCCATTTACATATCTTATAGTATCGCGCTTCATGCCTTGCCAATAGTAGAGACAATGAATATCAACATACATCATAATGTTTCCGGGATGAATAGAATTGTTAGTGCGATGATAATAATCAAGTACGGCATGCCTAAGTGTTGAATCAGAGGGCACCACAGTACGGTTCTTCATACGAAGATACCTGTGAGAATCAACACTATAGTCCCATAACTCCTCACCTCGAGACTCAGAATCACATAACTGAATTAGGCATATCACCTAGGGTTCATACCTTTGTGCATCAATGATACGATCGAGAATAAATGGATGGGCCTCAATACTGAATAACAATACCGCAGAATCGATCGAAGAAGGACTGTCATAAATATCACAATATAATAATGTCTTAAGGACATCCCACTCAGCTAACATCATAGAAACCACTGCCGAATGCTTGTGACTAAGCGTGTCAGCTACACGATTACCCTTCCCAGTTGTGTAAAGAATAACAAAATTATAACCCGTAAGAAACTCGAGCCAACCCTGTTGACGCATGTTGAGCTCTTTCTGAGAAAATAGAACTTCAGGGATTTGTGGTCGGTAAAGAGAATAAAATGTTCTCCAAGCAAACAATGTCGACAACTCTTCAAAGAAAATACAATAACGGCTAATTCAAGGTCATGGTTCGCATACCGAATCTCGTTCAACTGCAACTGACAAGAAGCATAGGCTATAACGCAATCATGTTGCATCAAAACAACACCCAAGGTTCCCATCTGGAACCACTAGAACATGAGAATCAGTGAGAAGTTCCTTTAATCATTGAAAGGAAGCTTTACACTGATCAGACCACTCGAAGCGAACGCATTTACGGGTAGGACGAGTAAGAGGAAGTACAATATGCGAGAAATCCCGAATGAAGCGACGGTAATAACCCGCTAATCCCAAGAAACTACAGATCTTAGAAACTGTCTCAGGCCTTTCCTAATACTGGATAGCCTCTATCTTATCTGGGTAGACTGAAATGCCCTCAGTTGAAACAACATGGCCAAGAAAACGGACTTTGCTTTCCCAAAAGTGGCATTAAGAAAATTTGGCCTTTAGCTGATAATAACTAAGTGTGCTTAAGATAATTTGCAAATGAGAAGCATGCTCGGCTTCAGATCGAGAATAAACAAGGATGTCATCAATGAAAACAAGAACAAACTTATCGAGATATTCCCTGAATACCTGATTCATGAGGTCAACAAAGAATGCTAGGGCGTTTGTCAAACCGAATGGCATGACACACCACTCATACGAATCATAGTTACTATGGAAAGTGGTCAAAGGAATACTATCCTCTACAACTCATAACTAGTGAAAACTGTCGGCAAAGTCTAATTGGGAAAAGACCTTTGCTTCGCATAACTGATCGAACATATCATCAATCTGAGGCAATGGGTATCAATTCTTGATGGCTTGCAATAATCGACGCAAAGCCTTAGACTGCCATCGTGCTTCCTCATGAATACCACCATGGCACCCCACGGTGAAGAACTAGACTGGATAAACTGCTTAGACTCAAGCTCAAGAAGTCGCTGCTTTAGTTCCTCATTGTCCTAAGTCGACATCTGTATAGGAAGACGACTAACGGGATGAGCACCCGGAACTAAATCGATACGGAACTCTATAGCTCGCTTGGGCGCAATCCCGAAACGGGCTCGAAAACATCAGCAAAATATAAAGCCAGCGGAATATGAGACACATCGTTATCATCATGGTCTCGAGAGAGAGAATACAGAGAAGCTTCAAATCAGTATCGATATAACTAAACATAAGAGAAAGTAATGAAGTCGAATCAAGATGATGAAGATATAAAGTGCGCTCAACACAAAGAATCTGGGCTTTGTATCGCACAAGCCAATCCACACCCAAGATCATATCGAACCCAAGAGAAGGAAACAGGTGGAGAATCACATAGAAAGAAAACCCACATATCAAGATCTCAACATCATCACATAACAAGGTAAGTGTGGCGGATCCCGTAATAGAATTTTCTATCCTCAGTGAATTCATAATACAAGAAACATCCAAAGAAAGACTATCTACTAATTGTTTCGATACGAATGAATGATAAGCACCCTCATCGAATAAAACTTGAATCATATGATCATGAAATGAAACAGAAGCTTCTAAGTAGTACCTCGTGACTGTGTAGTATCTCCAGAAACTGTAGCAACATTAAGATTTCCCCGACGTGAACCTTTATTTTTCTTAGGACAAGAAGAAATCAAATATCCCTCCTTCTTACAATAGAGACATCTCTTATGCTTGGGACATTCTCTCTTACTGGATGGTTAGGCAAACCACAATTAAAGCATGCAAAAGGCTTAGCTGAAGGAGTAACTTGGGATTGAGAAGGGGATCCACCTTGCTTCTTCTTATTATTAGGGCGAAAAGGCTTAGATTTATAGAAAAACTTCTTCTTACCATGACTCTTACAAGCCTTAATACCATCATCACCATCCTTCTCGTTCTCGACCGTCTCGAGATGGAGAGATACATCCATAAGTTTCTCAGAAGTCCAATCAAGCGGTAATATAAATTGTCTCTTTAGATCTATCTTATGGGCATTAACGAACATAAGATTCTTTTTGTAGGGTGTAGAGATGTAACGACTCGGGGGATTCGTGACCTTGGTAATCAACATAAACTAAATTTCGACTATCCAAGCATCGGAAATATCGGATAGTTAATAGAAAGAAGTTAGAGGGTGAGAATAGATAAGATAGAAAATTAGAATAGAAGAAGGAGAAGAACACAACAAAATCAGAGTAAACACGAATCTCACGGTGGAAAAAATAAAATATAGTATACAAAATAACTTTGAATCATAAGTATGTATTTGTATATTAGAGCACAACGCTTACATCACAGGAGAAATAAACAATAGCTAGAAAATGCTGCTGAAGCCTCCTGCTCCAAGCTCCAACTAGTGTATCTGTAAATCCTGACTATTTGACTACCCGTACAAAATTGGGCACCCAAGAGTTTAGGGTAAACAAAACAAAATAAACTCTGGGTTAGTCATGGGACTGGTGTGAGTAAACAATTTAAAACAGTTTGAGGAAATAAACAATATCTCATAAGACCACGCCGTATAACACGGAACGGGTTTTTCCCTTATGAGAATCCAAAACACTTGATTTGACTTTCAAAATCTTTTTGAAAGAAACGGTAATCTTTATATCAAAACTCTTAATATTATAATAATATCTATCAACCACAAATAAATAATCATAAGAAGAACGCTTTCATCTCACATTCCACATACATAATAAAAAATCAAAAACCGTGGGCGCTTATTGCGTAATGAGTTCCAACTGGCAAGGTATGAGACCACCTTCCGACAGTGTATCTCTAGAGAGGAATACACCGGGTTCAACAAGAACATCTTGCAACCCAGGCTAAACATGACCGGTCACTCATTTCACTTGAGTGTACCGAATGTATTATCACCAACGGTTGGGATCAACAACCGTTTCCCGAAAGGGGTAGCATTGAAATAGGTTAAAGAAGTAAATGACATTTCTCTAGATCAGGTGACAATACACCCTAATTGGCAGCTAACCACTTAGCCATGCGACCTACCCGATTTTATACCATTTCCTGGTTGTGAGGCTTGAGGCCAGACTTATCTCTGACAGGTCACACATTTATTCACTTTGAATGTCACATCGTCATACCCGTCAAATCACAAATTGATTTCTCCAAAAATACCACGGGTATACAGCTAAGAGAAATGAATTCCACCGCCACCAATCGTAAATACGTTTGAAGAGATCAACTTATGCGATCTATAAAATATACTCTATCAGACATTCTTCCATACAGGTTGTCCTGGGACTGGACAAACCGAGGGCACTATTCTGTAAATCCATCTTAGGCAATTTCTACTTAGGATTGCCAGAACAACCTTTGCATAAACTCCGTCTTCAATTATCTTCATCACGTTTAATTCGCAACGCTAATGCCCATACAGAGTGGTTTTCAGATAATAAATCTAATCCCGGTCTCTCCGTATTAGCAATGAAAATGGTCTAAAACTTTGATATTCGGTTATTTAACTATCAGAGGAAAACATGTGTACAAACAACGGTCGTATTTCCAAATGGAAATCTTACCGAGCAAATCATCAATCAACATGGATCCCCTTTAATTTAATTTTTCATTCAATTAACCATTTCCCTATTCCCGTTTTTATATATTTGTAAATTCTTATTTTCCAAATTTAGAAAATATACGTTATTAATCACTGGAAAACATTTCCATATTTACTCTCATTTCTGTTTTTTTTATATTAGAAAACATTTCTGATTCTTATTTGGATAAAAATTTGAAAATTCCTTCATTGGATTTAAACAGATGTTTAAATAAAACATCGCTATGCCAACTCAAACCATTACGCTTATTAACTAAATTCACTTAACCAACCATCACTATCGAACCTTAACCATTCCTTAGTTACAAATGAAGCCAATCAAGTTGGGGTATAACTACCTCTCAGACCTTAACTGAACAACATTTCTAACCTCGAAATAGACAAAGTACCCTTTTAAATCTTTAACAAACTTCCTTACGTAACTCTCGGATTCTATTTACAAATCCACTTCTTTTACAGAAATCATTTGATTATAACAATAGTGTTATAATCCCATGCTTCCGAAATATAATAACTTAAATATAACTTTTATTTATTAATTTGAATAAATAAACAAACAACTAATTTATTAATAAATAAATAAATCTTGATTAAAAACGGAAAGTGAATAGTACTTTCCTGAATTCGATATAATCGAATTTCAACGTATAACTCTCTTTCGAATAATCTCTATTCGATTAACTCTCTTTCGAATAAACTCTACTCGATAACTCCTTTCTTCGAATAAACTATATTCAATAGTCTCTCTTTCGAATAAACTATATTCGATAATCTTTCTTTGAATAACTATATTCGATAACTCTTTTCTTCGAATAAACTATATCCGATAACCTCTCTTTCAAATAAACTATATTCGATAATCTTTCTTCGAATAACTATATTCGATAACTCTTTTCTTCGAATAAACTATATTCGATAATCTCTCTTTCGAATAAACTATATTCGATAATCTTTCTTCAAATAACTATATTCGATAACTATTTTCTTCGAATAAACTATATTCAATAATCTCTCTTTCGAATAACTATATTCGATTAACTCTATTCGAATAACTAATATTTGACTAACTCTAATTCGATTAACTCTATTCGATTAACTCTTATTCGATTAACTAATATTCGATTAACTATGTTCGAATAACTAATATTCGATTAAGTCTAATTCGATTAACTCTATTCGATTAACTCTTATTTGATTAACAAATATTCGATTAACTCTATTCGAATAACTAATATTCGATTAACTCTAATTCGATTAACTCTATTCGGTTAACTCTTATTCGATTGACAAATATTAGATAAACTCTATTCGAATAACTAATATTCGATTAACTCTAATTCAATTAACTCTGTTCGATTAACTCTTATTCGATTAACAAATATTCGAATAACTAATATTCGATTTAACTCTATTTGAATAACTTATATTAATATTCGATTTAACTCTATTCGAATAACTAATATTCGATTTAACTCTATTTCCTATCTCATTCAAATTCCAATTTGAATTCCTATTTCAAAACCCAATTTTCCATATAAATGTTTTAAATTTATTAAATATTTATTTTAATCCATTATTCACATCGAATGTGAAAAATGTTTCCTTTATATAATCCATTAAGTTTGATTTCGTATTTTAAAATAATATCCTATTTCCAAATTCTATTTATACTTCTGTTTATAGAATTTTTCATATGAAATCTCCTTTTTATTTCTAAAACTTAAATCTCATTTGTAATTCCCTTTATAAATGCTGAGTTCACATTCTATTTAAAATATCAGTGTCAAAACCGATTTCCACTTCTCTAGATTAGTTCATATTTATATATTCCGTTTATCACATGATAAATATTTTATTTTATTTATAAAACATTATTTATAAATTAATCTTCTCAGTTTATCTGCTAAAACAGATTCTATTTAAAATCTACTTTAGATTAATCATTTCCATTTATCTGTTAAAACCGATTTCCATTTAATATTTATTTTCCATAAATTTTCTTTTTTAAATTTGTATTCATTTCCCAAATATTTCCTTTTATAACTTTATTTATTTTTTAAATAAATATGCCTTTTATAACTCTATTTATTTTCTAAATAAATATTCATTTTATCTTTCTATTTATTTTCTAAATAAATATTCCTTTTATCTTTCTATTTATTTTCTAAATAAATATTCCTTTTATCTTTCTATTTATTTTCAAAATAAATATTCCTTTTATCTTTCTATTTATTTTCTAAATAAATATTCCTTTTATAGTTATATTTATTTTCTAAATAAATATTCCTTTTATCTTTATAAAATCCTTTGATTTTATAAATATTTTCTTTTATAAAATCATTTGATTTTATAAATATTTTCTTTTATCAAATCCTTTGATTTTATAAATATTTCCTTTTATAAAATCCTTTGATTTTATAAATATATTATTTTCAATATACACTTTGAAAATTCCCTTTTTACATTCTAATATTTCTTATGGTATTTAAAATACCAAATAACAAGACCAATGTCATCATAATTAATCACAGATTATATATCACATCATATATCAGAATATATGAAAAGAACAATATTATAAATATTGAGGAAACCAGTTGGATCCCTCCAACCTGTTTCCCTGCATTCACAGATGTTAACCAATATAATTAACATCAATTTCATTTCTATATGAAATATTTTGATAAACAGAATCAATATATAATTAACGATATATATATAGTTTTCTATATATATGTTTATAATTTCAACCAATTAATTAGTAGTTCAACTAAACAATCAACCTACAACAATCAACCATCATTTATCAATTCTATAAATACGTTATAAAAATATAAACTGTGTAGAGTTAGTGAGATTTACTCACATTGGTCGGTTATCGTTAAATAATGATAAGAGATTGTCGATTTGATTCAGTCGTTTAATTTTTCCATAAATAGCGACGAGCTCCAAATTGCTCCAAATCAGTTCCATTATGTAGCCGTCGTCCATATGATCCCAACAGATCTTGTTTCGTTAGATTCTGATACTGTATAATAGAGTTATTCATTATACAAGATCCTATGCTATTTAACATTATTAACTAATATTAATAAAATTAATTAATTACCCAATCACTTAACTAATTTCACGTCAGATGCCTACCTCATCTTCTCAAATACCTCGTACTGCTCCTTTCATGGCCATAACCGCCCATTTCTTGCCTTAAGTCCTCCCTTCTCTCTTCATAAAATTCCAAACAACATATACCGTCCAACTCCTCTCCACATTCTCGTCTGTTCCATCACCTTGAATCCTCACTCTCACACAACAATCGAAACCCGATTCCTGATATTTTCACCGCCACTAACAATGTTCGAACGGCTCATTCTTCCTCCCCCTTCAGCGGAAACAACCACTACCACCACCAAAGTTCTCCTCTTCGAAAACTCTTATACCTCATACCAAAAATACTCAACTTGCATGCTTCAGGTGAAATGCGACTTATGACTGTCACACGCACCATTGAAGACTCGCGACAGTTATTTCCACTGGTTCCTCTCTTGTTTTACACGCAAGCACCACTTTCCATCCCAAGATTAAAACCATACAGGATTCACTCATCGCTGCTTCAAAATCGCAGTATTCCCAATCAAAACCATAAAGAATTCCTGGTAGCTAAAATTGTTGACCACAGGAAAGAAAATATAAGGGTTTAGAATTTTTTTAGAGGGTATTATATATAGAGAAAAATAATATTTTTATATTTATTATTTTATTTGTTTTTAGTCTATCGCTACCTATATTACTGTTTAAAAATTCCTACGATCATGTACAATATCCAAATTTGATAAAAATGGACATGTAGCTACAGTTCGACATTAAGGACCCAATGAAACTTGTTTCGTCGAATTCCGAATCCGTTTGTTCACACAACCTATTTTAAAAGTCAAATTATTGACTATTTTTCACACTTAAATCTCGTACGGCCACATACTATGTGATGACCCCAAACTCCCATGCCACGGAAGCAAGGATAATCATTGGAATATAACACATAAACAACAACATAACAGAAATGTAATAACCCGGAAATCTGGGCCAATTTAAAAATTTTATTTTGGCAAATTTGGTGATTTTTGATTATTTAAAATGAATTATTTTAAATAATATCGACGAAAAATTATTTTGAATAGAATTCGAACGTATATATTATATAGATCGACGTTAGAATATAAATATTTATTTATAATTATAAAAGGAATTGAAAATGGCGCGGTAGTTCGATAATTCGATTTCAAAGTTCGAATGAATGTACCAGGTGCAAAATAAACCGGATTTTAGCAAAACCAAAAATATTAGAATCTAATTGAGAATATCTTTCCAAATCCGAAAAATCAAAATTTCATAGCGGGAATCAAAAGATATGTCCAAATGAATTTTCAGAATAGTCGCTATGGAATTCTGGCCCTTAAAAATGGAAGTTTTGCAAACGACCTCGGATTTTGACGAAAATACTTTTGTTGGATCCGTGAATTCAAGTTATTGCTAGATTCCAATTTTCGTAATTTTTCGAATCAATATGTGAGCGTGGCAAAGGAAAACGCGTTTGACCAGTTTTAGTTGATTTTAATCGACTGGAAAATGGCCATTTTTCAAATGGTCTCAGAATTCGATGAAACTAGTTTTGTTAGGACCGTATTGTCAATACGAAGCTAGGAAATTTTTTTCGGGAATTTTTAGAGTTTGTATATGGCCCAAGTAAATTGAAATGCGCGTTCAAATTCAATATATAGATTTATATTTTGATTTTGATGATAACTGATCGAAACGATCGAATCAGCTTACGATACATATCCCATTATGTTCGGAATGGGGGTAATTAGCTATGGACGACAAGCGGTGGGCCTCGTTTAGAGGTGAAATGAAAAAGTCAACTTTTTGAAATTAAATAATTAAATAAATTAAAAAAAATTAAACCCCTCCCTCTATATGTTCTCTCTCAGGTCCCCCATCAGTTAATTTCAACTAAGAGAAAAAAAAAGAAAATCAAAAACCGCTCAGCCGCTCAAACCCCCCTCCACCGATCTCGACTTCCGCGAACCCCCCCCCCATACGGTGACTGCGCCGCCCACCCCCCTCCACCGATCTCGACTTCCGCGACGCCCCCCCCCCCCCCCCCCCCCGCACGCGCGAGCCCCTCGGTTCGAACCCCAGACCCCCCCCCCCGACATCCAGCCCTGCCGACACCCACCTGGACACGCGCGAGCCCCTCCTCCCCTCTCCTCAGCAACGTGAAGCCCTTCTCCCCCCTTCTGGAAAATCCAAACACGTTGTAAGTTTTGATTTAATTTTATTTTCTCCTTGTTTTACCTAAGGTAATTAGATTTAGAAATATAAATCAGTTTTTTTTCATAGTTATATGGAATCGATTTTTTTTATATATATAGAATATAAAGCTTAGATTTTTAATTAGAAAGTTTAGATTTTTAATTATGAAAAAGCTACGATTTTTATTCTATATAAAGCTATAATTTTTAACATGTTTACCAAAAAGATTTGATGAAATGAAGATGAGATTTTTAGCGAATAAAAATAGGATCTTTCTTTGATATAAAAATTTGATTTTTATATTGTAGAGAATAAAAATATGATTTGTATATCATAGAGACTATAAAAATATGATTTTTATATTATAGAAGTATAAAAAATCTGATTTTTATTATGTAGAAGAGATAAAGATATAATTTTTATATGATGCAGAGTATAAAAATATAATTTTTATAGTTATAGCGAAATAAAAATCTGATTTTTATTATATATATGTTAAAATAAAAATGGGATTTTCAAAGCGATGATATAAAAATTCGATCTTTATATAAGAAGTAGAAATATAAAAATATAATTTTTATATAGAAAGAAGCGTTGTAAATATATGAAGTGAAATAAAAATCTGAACTTTATTTTATCGTGAAGTGGAGAGAATATAAAAATGTGATTTTTATATATGTAGTGAATACGGGCAACGAAAATTACAAAAGACGAAAAGGTGTAGATTTCCTACATATGAAGAGGCGTGGAGTTTGGATTAGCTATCAGTGAGAACTCCTCACTTTTAATTTTGTTTTCTAGTTAATAATATATACTAGGATGCAAACGGTGTTTAGTAGCACCCGACACCCGTCGTCCACAGACCATGGACAGCTTGTATGCTTATTTGTTTGATTTTGATGTGTAGTTGATTGTGTGATGTGATGTGAAATGAAATAAATATTTATATAGTTAAAAATATTTTATAGTTGAAAATAGAATTTTTAACGTGTATATAAAATAAATATTTATAAACAAATCGGAGATTTGTTTATATACACTGATTTGATTGATATTGATTGGGACGATAAATTTTACACATCGCCCAACTACACAAATAAAATCTGTGTTTGATTGTTTGAAACCCCACACGGGTATTGGGATGACATATGACATACACTAATCCCAATAATTAGTTGTATGTCGATCGATTGATTGACAGACTGTTTTGAGTGTTAAATATTTATATTTGATGCTTATACAGTGTAGAATGCACTTTGGATGATGGTTGATTATTTATCATTGTTGATTTATACATGTGTTGTAGAAAATCCATATAATTAACCTTATATGGTAATTGATTGGGCCTCATTCCAGTTTTGAAATAGAAATATTTGAAAAAGAAATATTTGAAATAGAATATTTGAAAATAGAAATATATGAAGCCGTGTTGATTAGATTTACGCCATTTTGACGTGAACGATATTTATATCGATTTTATTCATTTCATAATGAATATCGAAAGTGATTTCAAAATCTGATATTTTGAAAAGAATTAGAATTCGAATTGAAATTGAATAGAAATGAATTCGAATTGAAATTGAATAGAAATGAATTCAAATTGAAATTGAATGGAATTGAAAACGAAATGAAATTGAATTAAAAATCGATTTGAATTGAAATCAATTTGAAATGAATTTAAAACGAATTTGAAAAGGGAAAATTCAATTTTGATTTGAATTTGAAAAGGGAGTTGGAATCGTTTTGAAAACGAATTTAAAACGATTTATAAAATACGTTTTAAAAGGAAATCGACGAAGTATATATATTATATATATTATATATATAATATAATGGCCTGAATAGAACGCGCCGCGCTGCGGTAGTTCGTGAATTTCGACCATTGACTTCGAATGGATATTGCGGGAGATCCGACCATCGGATTCTCCTAAAACTAGAACTGTTGGATTTGGGATTATTAGAAATTTGAAATCTAACGGTTGGATTTGGGATTATGTCCAAATCAAATTTGGAAAAGGTCGCTGTAAGTGCAGTTCGATGGCCGTTGATGGAAATCGACTGTACGGGCCTTGATAAAATTATTAAAAATAGTAATAATTTGTGTAAAATCATAAGAAATGATTTGGGAAGAATTGGGATGAAAAACTCCATATTTGAAAAGATAAAAATAGATTTTTATCTAAATGAACTAGTTTTGAACTAGAATTATAATTCTATTTATTTTTAAAATAAATAAAGTGGATTTGAAATGGTATTGAAAATAACCAGAATTTCTAATAATTGAATTGGAATGGATTTGAATCGAAATTGTCTGTGGAATATTTCGATGTTGAATTTTGTGATGATACCGGTATTGTTTTGGGAATTTGAAATATATATATATATCGTTATTTCCAATATGATATTTGTTGGTCGTAGAATTTGATATTGAATATAAGCCAAAATATTTTCTATTCAGAGCCTTGTATATAATATCAAATGTGATTTGGGTCTGTCGTGAATGGTGTCTTCATTAACACCGTTCTTAAGCCCGGTTGAGAAAAAAAATTAAATCTTTTTATTTAGATTTAATGAAGTGTACCAACTAAATAACATTTAATTGGAATTGAATTGTTATTGATTTTTGGGTTTATCGTGAACAGTGTTTTAAATAACACTTGTTCTTTAGCCCGATAATTAATGGAATGTGATTTTTGGTTTATCATGAACCATGTTTTAAATGACACTGATTCTTTAACCCAGTCAAAGATTAAGACTAAGTGGAGTTTTAATGGATCTTTAATTAGATTGAAAAGATTGAGAATGGAGTATCACCAGTTTTACTCCAGGCGATAGTTAAATCTTTAATTTGATTTGAAAGTGAAATGGTAATTGAATTTACCGATAACACCGTGGTGTTAGATATGAAGTATTACCAGTTTTACTTCATGGGATGAATAGGTTGGGATTGGGAAATTAAAATAAATGATTACTTCGGTATGGTTCGCTAATCCCGACTAGTTTGAATTGATATTCAAAGGAGATTAAAGAATAAATTTAAAGAATTTATCTTTGATAAAATTTATGGGAACCTTTCCCAAAGTATAAGAATATTTGAATAAAAGAATATTCTTAATTGGAATGAGGCATATGTTGTGTTTGTGTAACACTTGTTTATTATATACGCGAGTTATTCAGAAAGACCGGGTTTATCCCATTCTGAATAACTAATTCAACGTGGTGTCGAAGATGAAGACGGTGGTTGAAGACCGGAGGTCTTCACGTCGTTTGGATAATTACTGATGATCTTGATTGGGCCGTATACCCAAGAGGAGAGAATCAGTTGGTGATCGTCCAGACGTACTTGGAGATCGATGGATATGCGGGGTACTAGGTGCCTCCGGTTTCATTCAAACCCAGAACGGATTTGTAAATGGACAGTGTGTCTGACATTGGATATCATTCTGTGTGATTGATGGATATCGGTTGCATGGAGTGGTTTGCCTGTGTGGCATGCTAAGATGCAAATGATCAAGGCTTCTGTTGAAAAGCAGAGTCTTGTGGTTGATGATCAAAGCACAGCCTGTGTGGCATAGCTTTGTGTAGCGTGGATTCGCGAGCCTCACACCCCGGTTGTGAACTAAAAACGGGGGAAGGACCTCAGGGGGGACATGCGTTTCTTTCTAGCTAGAAGTGGCGTCAGTGGTTTTACACGCCCTGACGAGTTTGACTTATGTGGTTGTTGCTGTTACGAGGCGCCTTGGATATATCGGTGACTATGTGAAGCCGATGGAGTCATTCGTTGGCTCATTTACGCCCCCAAAGGGCGGGGAAACGTAGTGTTCAGGCATTATAATCCACATCGGTGGACCGGCCCTGACGATCCAAGGGGCAGTTGCGGCTGTTCCTGAGACATGGGCTAGATTGTCTAAAATCGGTAGAGGACTATCTTTTGCCTCGGTTCACAGATGGAAATCCAACTTCCAAATACGTGACATTTGCGGTTTTATTTGTCGAGCCTAGTATGGCGACATAGTAGCATGGGATGCTATGCCGCCTATGATTGATATTTATGATTGAAATTGTTTTCTTCACTTATAGTAATAATAAAACATGAAATTTCACGTACCAAGCATCTTTTGGCTATTATAAGGTAAAAACCCTATCCTCCGGCTTGCGTTGCATTGTGTGATGGGACCTGCGTCTTATAATAGCTTCATTGTTCTTTATTTAGCATTGCGTTGTTGTTTTATGCACTGGTATTCTTGGGAGGAAACCCGTTCCGTGTTATACGGCGTGATCCCTTGATTTACCTAACTTTAAAATAAAGATTAATAACTGTTTTAGTTCTCACACCAGTCCCATGACTGACCTGGAGTTTATTGTTTTAACCTAAACTCTGGGTGCCCTTATTTTGACACGGGCAGCTAGTAGTTTTGGTTTTGCAAATTTATATTCATAGGATCCTGATTTACAGCTGGAACGATACTCGGAAAGCTTTGTATCCGCGTATTACTTCTAGTTGTGTATTGTATTATTTTCCGCTGCTATGTAATGTATTGTAATCTCTGATATTTTATAATGTGTAATATTGATTCATACTCTGTATATTCTTGTATCTGATGGAATTGTTGTAATAACAATGAAATGTTCTTCCGTCTGCGCTCTTTTGTGGCTGTTTCTCAAAACAATCAGGCGTTTCGAACGGTCTGGGTTGGTTTAGCGACTGATTCGGATCGAGCGAAATTCCTTTTCGTTACAGTTGGTATCAAAGCTTTGGTTTACAAAGCTCAGAGAACAAGACACATTAGAATCATACGAAAGAATTCATCAGATATTGGATTAGTAATATCCAATGGGAATGACTCGTTAGAGATGGGATCAGTAGTATCCTAGAATGAGTGTGAAGTGTATATCTTTAAAGTGAAAACAAATTTTGTTTTGAAATTTAAATCGTTCTATACGTATTTGAATATTTATTTTAAATTGATTTGGACAATTTAGTATATAAAGATTTTGCATATATGCCTTGCAAACGTATATTCGAAGTTTTAATATGCTGGATGGATATAAAGTCATACTCTAGTCGCCCGGGGATAATTCTGATGATGCGGCCGCATCATCAGTATTTATATTCGAGTGCCGAAAGTGTGATGTCTATATATTTCCTATTGACTGGTGTGAGAACCAAAATCAGATAGGACCTATTGTTATGATTTGGCACCAAAAATGCGATTTTAGACTATATATCAGAATTATGAATTTGAAATTCTAATTCACTAATTGATTGATGGTTGTGTTGTTTATTTATTTGTTTGATAATTTTGAACCATTTAGCCTAATCGAACTGAATATTGAATTGTTTGAAATTAGTCTCATTTGCATGCATATACATGTACTTGCATTGAACAGGTCACAGCCAGGAGGCTAGAGCAGATGAATAAAATTGTTTGCCCGATAAATAGGTACTTGTTTATTGTATTTCTTGAGTTTTGGGTGATTTTGTGAGCCGATTGGCTAGCCGCTTGGCCTTTTCTTTTTCTTTTAGATTGAAGAAGGCAACGGGAGGCTATATGAAATATCCCGAAGTCCCTGGTGTAGGGGAGATTGTGGCGAAATTTTTCGGAAATTTAGGGTGTTAGCCAAATTTTTGAAAAATTTGAAAAGTTCTTAGAAACTGAAAAGTTGAAGAACTTAAGCCACAATAAAAATAATGAAAGTTTAGTTGATTTGTAAAACAACTTTCGGCTTCGTTCCTTTTCGGGGACGAAAAGTTTTAAGTGGGGGAGATTGTAATAACCAGGAAATCTGGGTCAATTTAAAAATTTTATTTTGGCAAATTTGGTGAATATTGATTATGTAAAATGAATTATTTCAAATAATATCGACGAAAAATTATTTTGAATAGAATTCTAACGTATATATTATATAGATCGACGTTAGAATATAAATATTTATTTATAATTATAAAAGGAATTGAAAATGGCGCGGTAGTTCGATAATTCGATTTCAAAGTTCGAATGAATGTACCGGGTTCAACATAAACCGGATTTTAGCGAAACCAAAAATATTAGAATCTAATGGAGAATATCTTTCCAATGAATCCGAAAAATCAAAATTTCATAGCGGAATCAAAAGATATGTCCAAATGAATTTTCAGAATAGTTGCTATGGAATTCTGACCCTTAAAAATGGAAGTTTTGCAAACGACCTCGGATTTTGGCGAAACCACTTTTGTTGGATCCGTGATGTCAAGTTATTGCTAGATTCCAATTTTCGTAATTTTTCGAATCAATATGTGAGCGTGGCAAAGGAAAACGCGTTTGACCAGTTTTAGTTGATTTTAATCGACTGGAAAATGGCCATTTTTCAAACAGTCTCAGAATTCGATGAAACTAGTTATGTTAGGACCGTATCGTCAATACGAAGCTAGAAAATATTTTTTGGGAATTTTTAGAGTTTGTATGTGGCCCCGGTAAATTGAATTGCGCGTTCAAATTCAATATATAGATTTATATTTTGATTTTGACGAAAAATGATCGAAAAGATCGAATCAGCTTACAATACATATCCCATTGTGTTCGGAATGGGGGTAATTAGCTATGGACGACAGGCGGTGGGCCTCGCTTAGAGGTCAAATGAAAATTTCAAATTTTTGAAATTGAATAATTAAATAAATTAAAAAAAATAAAACCCCTCCCTCTATATTTTCTCTCTCAGCCCCCCCATCAGTTAATTTCAATGAAGAGAAAAGCAAAAAATCAAAAACCGCTCAGCCTCCCAAACCCCCCTCCACCGATCTCGACTTCCGCGAACCCCCCCCCCCCCCCCCCCGTACGGTGACTGCGTCGCCCACCCCCCCTCCACGATCTCGTCTTCCGCGACGCCCCCCCACCCCTTGCACGCGCGAGCCCCTCGATTCGAACCCCAGACCCCCCTCGACATCCAGCCCTGCCGACACCCACCTGGACATGCGCGAGCCCCTCCTCCCCTCTCCTCAGCAACGTGAAGCCCTTCTCCCCCCTTCTGGAAAATCCAAACACGCTGTAAGTTTTGATTTAATTTTATTTTCTCCTTGTTTTACCTAAGGTAATTAGATTTAGAAATATAAATCAGTTTTGTTTCATAGTTATGTGGAATCAATTTTTTTTTATGTATAGAATATAAAGCTTAGATTTTTATTTAGAAAGTTTAGATTTTTAATTATGTAAAAGCTACGATTTTTATTCTATATAAAGCTATAATTTTTAATGTGTTAACCAAAAAGATTTGATGAAGATAAAGATGAGATTTTTAGCGAATAAAAATAGGATCTTTCTTTGATATAAAAATTTGATTTTTATATTGTAGAGAATAAAAATATGATTTGTATATCATAGAGACTATAAAAATATGATTTTTATATTATAGAAGTATAAAAAATCCGATTTTTATTATGTAGAAGAGATAAAGATATAATTTTTATATGATGCAGAGTATAAAAATATAATTTTTATAGTTATAGCGAAATAAAAATCTGATTTTTATTATATATATGTTAAAATAAAAATGGGATTTTCATAGCGATGATATAAAAATTCGTTCTTTATATAAGAAGTAGAAATACAAAAATATAATTTTTATATAGAAAAAAGCATTGTAAATATATGAAGTGAAATAAAAATCTGAACTTTATTTTATCGTGAAGTGGAGAGAATATAAAAATGTGATTTTTATATATGGGCTATAGGGCAGAACTCTAGATCTACGAATAGTCGCGGGCAAGCACCACCTCTTGCTTGTTTTTGGTCGAAAGATGAAATTCCCATCGTGTTGCATAAGGCAAATATTGTACAATTGTTCGATTTTCCGCTATTTTTTCCATCCCTCTATGTAAATAACCCAATATAGGTTCACAATCAATAACATCTTCACCCAAAAAATGCCCGGGTCGAAATATGGCTTTCAAATTAAGTTCTGAATTAGTAGATGCTGCCAAAGGGAGTGGCGCCCTTGTTGACGATCCTTTACTCCGACAGCATCTAGGGTTCCTCGAACAATGTGATATCTTACACCGGGTAAATCCTTAACCCTTCCTCCTCTTACTAATACTACAGAATGTTCTTGTAAATTGTGGCCAATACCTGATACAAGAGGGAAGTTCTGTAAAAGCAACAGGAAGGATTGCTCAAATGATTTGGACTTCTACATATTTCTGCAGCAACAAAAAATATTCGACGGGTATATCTAGATAATAGGTAGGAACATAAACTGAAACATTCTGGAGCTACAAAGATAGTTATTAAATCGTTAGCACCACATAAAAACATTCCTCCTAGAGCCAATATCCGTATCTTTTGTTTCATTTCTTCTGGAACAATCACAAAAACTTTTTTGATTATGGATCTACTACCAGAAATTCCATGCGTAATCTCAGCATTCAATGTGTATTCCTGAATAATCTCATTTTTCAATTATTCAACCATTTCATTTTACCAAGTTCAACGTTAGCCAGATTAGTCAACATTTATATGTTTCGATGCAACAACAAGATGTTATTTGCAACAAGTAGTTTTGTTGGTTGGTTAATTGGTCACATTTTATTCATGAAATGGGTTGGATTGGTATTATTCTGGATACGGCAAAATCATTTGATTCGATCTCGATTCATTTTCAATTAGAAATTTCCTTGCTCTAGCGGGGGCAACGAGTAGGGGAAATGGAGTTTGGGCTCTAGAAGGATTTGGTGTTGTTCATATTTTACAAGAGATGGAGAGGTGACAAAGCCCTATACTTTTCATTATAAAACCAATAAACCGGAAAAAGATGATAGAAAAAGACCCCATGATCCTGAACCGATCTTACCTAGGATCGCAAATCCCAAGTTTGTCTGTGAAGAGCGGATCTAATTGTATTAGTTTCTATAATTGATTTTGATCGTCGCTTTCCTGTGAACTAGAAAAGCGCGAATTTTAAATTAAATACTGCAAGCGTACAGGTGTGTAGCATACAGGTCGAACACAGGGAGGTAGATTAAAATCAAATTATTTATTTAATCTCTTGGGCGAGTTAGACGATTTTCAAGGTTGGTTTTTGAAAACAATAAAAATTGAAACTGCAATCCAATTCAGAACAAATCTAATTGGACCGATGATCAAATCACAATTATCAATTGGAAATTAAAATGCAAAACAGAAATAAAATGCAGAAATTAAAATTGCAGGAAAAGATGAACAACAAAAAGTAAATTAGGATTGTCGTTGAAACTAATCAAACAACTAATCACTAACAAAAAAATGTAAAATACAATGGGTGCTCTTCCAAAACTAATTGTGAAGAAAACACCGATTGCTAAGAAAAAGAAAAAAATGCAGAAATAATAAAAAGAAGAAGAACTTTTATTAATGGAGAAGAGAATATAGAACAGGATAGGATGGTGGCTACAATGACATTACAAGGGTATTTATAGGATAGATAGCCAAACCCTAACCCTAACCCTAATACAATGATAGATGGGCCTTAGGGAATTCACAAAAGAGTTTACAATGAGAGTTTCAAATGGGCCTTAAGTAAATCTATTAAATTTTTGGCCTTTCTTCTTTTCCTCTTGCAAGCCTCCTTTAATTTGACATGTGCAAGGTCTCTAAATCAGTCATTTTCTTGTCCAACAGCAGCTAGATGTGAGATCTTCATCTACAATTCTTCAAAATGCAAATACACAGCAATTTGATCTCTGTTTCTCTACTTTTCTGTTTGCATGCGGGCTGGGTTGGAATATCTGTAAAAGTGACAAAACAATACCCAAGTAATATTTATTTATATACAAAAGATAAGATATAAGAGCATAAAAATAACACATTTCTATGTCAATCAAATACCCCCACACTTATCTTTTACTCGTCCTCGAGTAAAACAAAAATGAAAAACTAGACTAGATAGGTCACACTTTCGTAGGAAACACGATTGCATTGAGCGTGTGCAACAAGCCGTTAAACCTCTAGGTGTCCCTAGTAGGACGAGTGGTGTCTCGCGAGGGTTTTCAGCGGATACTACCCACAAAATCCAAATGCAGTATGATATGGCTTTAATGTAACTACATGAATGCAATGGACTTATGCAACTGAAAACAAAAATTGAAAACACGACTTATTTCAGGAAAGTGGTACAACAAATTAAATTAACAATTTCTAATCAATTGATTTTATTTTAGATACCTCAACTTGTCACAAATTTTCAATATAAATCAAGTTTTCAAATGTTAAATTCCAGTTTGGCCAGTTGGTTCGGTCGATAACATAGTGCAGCCATGAAATAGATTCTTAGTTCGCTTGGCACAGTTTGCAAAGTGGGATTATTTTTTCTCATGTATGGCTAGTCAAATCAATAAGGTCAAGAAGTGTTTGGGCATCATCGCTTATTCTTTATTCTATAAAATTTTAAAATTTTATGTTTAAGTGCATACACCTAACTTAGAAGACCAAGGTTTACCACCCATGCACTGCCTCGCGGACTAACGGAGAGTGGGTAAAGAGCTTGGCGGATTGTGCAGGCTGACTTTGACTTTGTCAACAACGTGTCGGTAATCCTTAGGTGTCCAATCTCATAAAATGAGACCAAGATATTCCAACGCTGACTTTGTCAACAACATGTCAGATAGAGCTTGGCGGGTTTGCATACCAACGCTTGATAAACAAGCAATGTTGGATACCCTTGGATTACTATTATTATTATTATTGAAAATAGAAGCACAAAAGAGCGTTACGCGAATTCAACTTAACAAAACTTAGTTTTAAAGATTCGAAAAGCCAATATAAGTACTTTAAGTCCTCCACTTATTTAAACAAAGTCTACAATATAGAATAGATTTCATGGCCATCACCTAAGAATCTCCCTATGTACCGGTTACACTATTATCCCTCAAAATTAAACTTTTCATTATATTTCAAATTCGAATTTAGCTGAGAGAGAAAAATACTATCAACTGGCTAAAAATTGTAAACTTATTTTGTTGTATCAATTGAAAATGAGTCGTATTTCAAAAAAAATTGGCATGTTAGTACAGTCTAAAGTGCATGATGGTCCTATTTAAATGGCTGAAAATGAAAAGAAAGAAAAATAAGAAAAAAACGAAGATGAATGAAATGCAGACTCCCCCACACTAGAACTAAACAGTGTCCACTATGAACGTTTCCTAAATTTGAAAGATCGTACCCAAAGGTGGATTAGATGCAAAATTATTTGAAGAATGAAATGGAGTTTAGCTATATGTAGGAATGGATCATATGTACAATGATATATGTGTTTGCGGTGCACGCGATGCAAAGAATACCACCATCTTTTTCCCCCACACTTGGTTCTTGCCCTATGAGTCCCATTCCCACTATGTCTAGGCATGTTTTCTAATAAGCAAAGGTTTTTGAAAACCATCTCATCTTTAAACCTAGATTTATAGTCCAGGAGATAAATATCCAGGGTCGTCCTAACATGAAGTTTTTCAACCAAGCCAGCATTCCAAAGATAATTCATGTGTTCAACAAATTTATCAGTGTAATTGTTCAAAATTTGTGATCGTATATAAATTCAGTGAAATTTGAATTTTGAGTGTTGTTCAAAACTATGTGTTCACATTTCTCATCATTAACTGATAACGTATTTCCGACACTGACAATTTCAAGTTCGTTTGAAATTTTCTCAAAGTTAATTTTTTTGAACTCGTGACGTGAAACTACTTCCTTATTTGGCAACTCATCCTCATACAATCCAAAGAATTCATGTTTGTTAAAATCCTTTTCCAAATTTGAATTTACAAATTCAACATTTTCATTCTGTTCAATTTCTAGAATTTCAAGTTTTTCACAGCGTGAAAGAGGAAGGTCAAAATCTAAGCTTAAATCTTTTTTCTGAAAAGAGTTGAAGTCCAAATCATTTGTTGAATTTTGAAAAACTTCATCAAGATGATTATTCTCAATTTCCAAAGTAGTTATTTGAAAATTTTCAATGTCAGTAGAAACTGGATTATTTTCTGATTCAAGGCTTGTTTGAATTTGATTTTCTTGCTCTCGTTGTTCTTTATAAGATGCCATTAAACAAAGAAGTTCATCCATCTTTTTATTTAGCCTTTCTGCCCTCTCATCAAAATGACATTCTTTAAAATTGTTGATTTGAGAGCTCTCGTTTTGGATTTCTTGATTCTCACAATTGTTTGAATTTTTAGAAAGATGATAATGATGTTGGAAATCATTTTGATTTTGAAAATTAGGTTCATAACCAAAAATATGAAAATTCGAGGGAAAATTGCAATTTTGGTCATATTCAAAATGTGGATGTGGGTTATAAATTTGGAAATTTTGATTGATTTGAAAATCATTTTCAAAATTATTTTCAAACTGGTTTCCAACCTCATAATGATGATGATCAAAGGTATGTTGTGATTCAAAACTGTTTTGATGTGGATGTGGCCCATAATCGAAATTATTGAAATTTAAATTGAAATCATCATTTCGATTATATCTATGATTTTGAAAACGTTGGTCAGTTGGAAAATTTTGAAAATTATTGATATTGGGCCCACCAAATTTTGGAAAATCTTGCTTCATGTGTCGTAATTCATACTCATACTCTTCAAGAGGACGTCTACTCCGATTATTATCCCACAATTCTCGCAATGATTTTTTTGAATCAGACATTTTGAGAAAAAAATCACGGCAAGACGGAAATTATTCTTAGTTCAAAATAGTATAAAATAAAGAGTAGTGCTCTATTAATCAACTGACTCAATTAGAAGGGGGAAGACTGTCTTATGGCGGTTCACGTATAGTATAAATACTAAGGGATACGACAAATGTTTTATGGGTAGTATGCAACCTCTTTTGCTAATAGTTCAATAAATTGAACTGCTATATATCCCCGATCCAATTATACGAGACAGTCAACTTCACAAAGCACCACTTTTCAATTATATTATTTCGAAATATCTAATCAGATTTAATTGTTGAGAAATGATGAGAATGATGACAGTAGTTATGGAAATTTCAACTCACAACAATCAGACATAATAATTGCAGAAATTAAATTTGTACATAGCAAGCCGCTGCCCCTGCAGAAGATTTTTACACACAATTACTATATTTTTTTCTTTGCAGCAAAGCACCTGTAGAGTTTAGAAAATATTACAGTGGTGGTATGGCAGTCCATCCAGAAAATTTCAGTAATGCTTACGTTTCAGATCAACTGTTTGCAATTGCCCGACCTCTGATTTCTTTGTTTGCTTTGATTGAATTTCGTTTCCCGCTTGAGCCTTTGATTTTGATTTGAGATTTCACTTTATCTTCTTCTTCTTCTTCTTTATTGAAGGCAATAAAAAAAAACAAAGACTAACTAGAGAAAAAAAATAGAAATAAAAACTAGACTAAAGAACTGAACTAAACTAAGATAAGCTAGAAAAATAAAAATAAACAAAGGATTCAACTAAAATAAGAAAGAAAAATAATAATAAATAACCACGCACCACAATGACCTACGCATCTAAGCTAATCACAAGGACCTCAATACCACGACAATTTCCGCTCTTCTATATAATTAAAACCAAGTTTCGGTAACAATATATCATTCCTCTGCTGTTTCAGGAAACAAATCGCCCTTTTTTTTCGTTCCATATTTCTTTCTTTTAAATCGAGTATGGGCTTGCAGATTAATTTTCTCAAATCAGATTCTCAGTTGTTTCACCGAATCGATCTCCGGAGTTCTTCAAATCGGAAGTTGGTCCGCTTTGCTGGAATTGGGTTTGGTAGTTATGGTTTTCGAAGGGTTAGCGCTCGAATTTGGATTATGCGGTTGGGGATCTAGGAAGTGGTGACTTGAAGCTGGTTGGTGTGGGAGGAACTTGAATTTGGATCGGTTGAAGGTGGAGAAACGGTTGTATGCAGTAATGGCCGATGGTGGTTTAATAGTGGATGGAGAACTTTTAGGGTGTGCGATTTGTCCAGGAATTGTGTAGTTGATGACAGTGCAAAAAATCGGATCTGAAATCAAACTGTTTTTTTTTTTAAGTTTGGGGGTATCGGTGATTTGAACTAAGGTGGAGGAGTTGCATTGAAGGTGATGGGGTATAGTTTGGAAATTTGTGGAGGGGATGCGCTTCAGGGTGGTAGAGGAGTTCCCAAAACTAACTCGCACTCAACAGATCAAGCTACTTAACCATTTAACACAAAAAGAAAAGTCCTTGGTATAAATCCAGTCAACGCCCAAAAGAACAGTCAAAAATTCACTTTTATCTCGTCCAAGAACAGATCGCTCAATCGGTCCAGTATTTCCGATTTTTTTTTTTCGTTTCTTTTCAAATTCGTTCACTCAGTTCGGTTCTATGTTGGATTTTTGGGTTTCGGATGGAAGGTATTTGCGATGAATTTGCTGAAGTAGAGGGAATTGCGGTGAGCAGGGTTTTGTGAAGATGAATGGAATGTTGTGGAGGATGACGGTCAAATTTTCTGGGGCTGGCTTGAAAGGGGGATGTGGACAAAGTGGACGGTGATTGTGAAGTGGGGTTTGTTTATGGATTTGGAGTATGGACAGTTTTGGAAAGATGGTTTGTGCGATGTGGACTGCGGATTGGGGTTATGATCGTGAATATTGGGTAGATGATGGGTTTGCGGATTGCTCTGGGCTATGTGGGTGGATGCTATGAAGAGGATGAACGGATGGAGTTTGTGAATAGGGGATTTTTGGGAGATGTGATGATGTAGATGGCATGGTGGAGGGTGTAGAAAGGGCTGCGATGTAGAAGGGGTTTGGCACTTGGGCTTGTGAGGTTGATCGTGGGTACGAGGTAAGATGTTGTTGGAGGGGACTATCGTGGTGGGATTCATGGTGATGAACTTTCAGGTTCAGCAGATTTTGTCAACAAGTGCTACGGTGTTCAAGACAAATACGACCAGAGAAGAAAATGAAAGATAGCATTTTTTTTAAAGGACTTGTAACAGAAGAATTGTAAGATGGGAAAGGGAATAAGAACAGGAAAGAAATCTGAAACAAAAGAAGCAAGTTTTTTTTTATTTGTTATTGTTGTGAAAATAGAAGACAGATGAAAAAAATGTAAAAGGAATAAAATTGAAAAGAGGGAAAGAAATAAATGAAGAAAGGAATGAAAATTGAAACAAAAATTAGTAAGAATTTTTTTCTTTTGCTTAGAAGATTACAGTATCAACAATTAATACCAATCCAACTAATCAAGTTTTTTTATATATATACACAAGATAACAAAAAGGGAATAAAATAAAATAAAAACTAACACGAATCAGAAATTAAATAAATAATGAAATTTAATTGTTGCCTCCACGGCAACGGCGCCAAAAACTTGATCGTCGCTTTCCTATGAACTAGAAAAGCGCGAATTTAAAATTAAATACTACAAGCGTACAGGTGTGTAGCATACAGGTCGAACACAGGGAGGTAGATTAAAATTAAATTATTTATTTAACCTCTTGGGCGAGTAAGACGATTTTCAAGGTTGGTTTTTGAAAACAATAAAAATTGAAACTGCAATCCGATTTAGAACAAATCTAATTGGACCGATGATCAAATCACAATTATCAATTGGAAATTAAAATGCAAAACAGAAATAAAATGCAGAAATTAAAATTGCAGGAAAAGAAGAACAACAAAAAGTAAACTAGGATTGTCGTTGAAACTAATCAAACGACTAATCACTAACAAAAAAAATGTAAAATACAATTGGTGCTCTTCCAAAACTAATTGTGAAGACAACACTAATTGCTAAGAAAAAGAAAAAAATGCAGAAATAATAGAAAGAAGAAGAAATTTTATTAATGGAGAAGAGAATATAGAATAGGATAGGATGGTGGCTACAATGACATTACAAGGGTATTTATAGGTTAGATAGCCAAACCCTAACCCTAACCCTAATACAATGATAGATGGGCCTTAGGGAATTCACAAAAGAGTTTACAATGAGAGTTTCAAATAGGCCTTAAGTAAATCTATTAAATTTTTGGCCTTTCTTCTTTTCCTCTTACAAGCCTCTTTTAATTTGAGATGTGCAAGGCCTCTAAATCAATCATTTTCTTGTCCAACAGCAGCTAGATGTGAGATCTTCATCTACAATTCTTCAAAATGCAAATACACAGCAATTTGATCTCTATTTCTCTACTTTTCTGTTTGCATGCGGGCTGGGTTGGAATTTCTGTAAAAGTGACAAAACAATACCCAAGTAATATTTATTTATATACAAAAGATAAGATATAAGAGCATAAAAATAACACATTTCTATGTCAATCAGATTTCTTCTGTGTAATACTAATTGATAGGGCCTCATTGATAAGTGCTACAAGATCTCGTGCATTAGAACCCATGGTTATGAACCCGAATCCGTTAGTGTGGAACATTTTCTTTTCCAAGTGAAATCCCCTAGTATATGAAAGAATGAAAAAGTGCTTTCGTTGTTGTGGAATAAGAAGCCTTCGTATCTTAATGCATGTATTTAATTAGAATTTCAGTTTAGTCAATTCATTTGTGAATAAGATCCACACGATAATTCCGACTCTCAATAGTTACATACAAGTCTATAGAACATAGAAAAGCATCGAGGAACCCTAGATGCTGTCGGAGTAAAGGATCGTCAACAATGGCGTTCTAGTGCGTTGTAGATTTTTATCCAAGACTTGATAAACTTTCTATAATAGCCCGCCAAGCCTATTTCAAGGCAATCAGAGAGAGGGGAATTTAAGGCCCCAGATCCAGTAACAAATGGTATTTTACATAGAAATAGTATTCTTGCTTATTTTGACGACGCCACCCGGCTTAATAGAAAAAGTGGAAAAATGACATCCGCCTTGAGAGCGCCAACCGCTATACCACTAGCTATGAAAAGGTTAAACCTGGCTTCTGATTTCGCAATTATGAAATTTTCGTCACCTTTTATATTCAATATATTACTATAATTCCCTCGACGTTAGTGTAATCTGTATCTGACTTAATTCTACCCTTTCTTCGAGTAGTTTTTTCTTCGGCAAATTGCCCGAACGGAAAGATCCATTAGATAATGAACTATTGGTTCTAAGCCATCTCTGGTGATGAATCAACAATTCGAAGTGCTTTTCTTGCGTATTCTTGATGAACCAGTGTCTAGATATAGATGTAGAAGAATTTGTTTGGGAAGTAATAAGCCCCTTTGACATCTCTTCATCTGCAAAGAATTCTCGACGTGAAAACACAGAGACAAAGGGCTGATCTTTGAATAGGAAAAAGAATGGATCTGCAGGGTCAACAGTCTTTTTATATTCTGATTCTATAGGATTTGACTTTGAATTGAACGTTTTTTTCCTTCAATTCTAACTCATTGCTTCGTTTCTTGTTCAGATAAAATATGCCTATCATTATCTCACATTACGTCGATACTTCCACATATTACGGGTAACGTAGGAGACATCAATATGGATCGTTTTTTTAGTTTTAGTCATTTTTTATATTATATATAATTTCGTCGATAATCTTTTTTTTTATTTTTTAACAAGCGAGCGGGCGAAGGAGATGCATTTTTAGTACTGGTGGTACTGGACAAGCTCTAAGGGAATAATCTCTTTCTTATTTCGCAAGCACCTTCACATGACGACTAGGAACGGGCAAATCAAGAATTTCACTTCGAATTCCGAACCTCAACATCCTGCTGCTCATGGTGTTTCACCTAAATTTTTTTCTAAATGAAAAAAAATTGATATTGCGATCTTTTCCCTGAGCGCAATGGGTTTTTAAGATCACTTCCGGATCTAGGTCTTTTACTAGTTAATCCCGGTAAAGCCCCCAGACGGCGTAGTTTTTTGAAACGAGGTCCTCGGTAAAAGAAATATTAAATGAATGGAATTGGGTTATAGATGAAATATAATGAAATAGAGCTACTTTGAGGTTCCCTATGAAATGGGAGTTTCATAATTACTTCACAAACGGATATAATACTGTTACCTCCCGAACGATATTTTTTTTCTTCTGATGAACGCTTGAGGCCTGAAGAATGAACCCACGAACGTCCTAGGATAAAGTTGGAATTTTTCAAAGAATTCATAAATTAAATAAAAAAATTAGAAAAAAGAAAGGTAACTAGTGGTAGAATAAGCTAAACTTCTTTTAATATCTCTTTGAGCAAGAGCCAAAGTAGCCCCTAATAATACCGTTTGATATCCAAAAACTGCTTAGCAACGGTCAGACAAGTGGGTAATGTTGGGGTGAATCAACAAAGTTTGGGTAGAGCCGGATCGAAGTGTTGGATAGGAATACATAGAGTTGAACATAGTAAAATAAGAAATTGAAAGATTTCCTTGAAATTGTCCTTTCGGGCAAAAAGCTTCTTTGTTAAGGCGGCTAACTATTCGTCTTTTGGTGGGTCTATAGGCACTTTTTATGAGACTAGAGACTTATACAAATACAACTACAGGGTCTATAAGTGAATTCGAACAACTGCTTCAAATACAGTATCAGCAGCCCTTAAACTAATAGGCCCGGAAAAAGGTTTCATAGTAGGGCTTAGTATATTAATTGGAGCATAGCCGGGAAGGCAACAAAAAAGCGGGTGCCTGCCAAAAACTATGAAAAATAAGGCTTCTTATTTCGGGTAATTCCATGTTAGCCGACTCTCTGCACAAAAGAATCACATCTAAGCGTATATTTATCTATCTCTTGACTCGAAATGGGAGCAGGTTTGAAAAAGGATCCCACTATGGGCGTATTTGCCCAATTGACAGCTAACACGAGTGCTCCATTCTCCTTGAATATCTCTTTCATCATATTTTGATCCGCGACTGTAAGTGCTCTTGGGAGACTTGTTTCGAGACTCATTCTCTCTATTAGGAGATCGATGCCCATTCCGAAACTCATACTAAATTGATTGGAGAGATCGAGATTCTTGAAAAACAACGCATCATTCCCATAGAAAAGCAGGATGCCCATGACGGGTACATGTGGGATTGAACCAAAAACCTATTAATAAATAGGAACACATTGACAGAAGTAAGTAGAGGGGAGGCCCGATGAATGCCATTCTTCGGTTCCACCCTTCTTTGCAGACGTTCCCGGAAAGAGGAAAAAATGGAGTCTTTGTCTAAAGAAATACGTTGAGAAAGGGCAGATGTATGGAACCTTTCCAAGAAACCCCTTTTTTGAATGATTTGAATCAGAAATAATTCGCAAGAATAACTCTTGTTCTAACAATAGAATTAGAGTTATAAATTTATACTTGTTCCTCAACTTGGATGTCGTGAGGCGGGCCTTGGAAAGTTTTAGAATAAGCAGGGGGAATTCGAAGATCCTCTAAATGTAGAGCTCGCAGGGCTTTGGACGCAAGGTGACTTTGCTTTTGCAGGGTAAGAAGGGGTAGAGAAAATGCCTCGAGCCAATGTTCGAGTACCAGGAATAAGAAAAAAGACGAAAAGGTGAAGATTTCCTATATATGAAGAGGCGTGGAGTTTGGATTAGCTATCGGTGAGAACTCCTCACTTTTAATTTTGTTTTCTAGTTAATAATATATACTAGGATGCAGACGGTGTTTAGTAGCACCCGACACCCGTCGTCCACAGACCATGGACGGCTTGTATGCTTGTTTGTTTGATTTTGATCTGTAGTTGATTGTGTGATGTGATGTGAAATGAAATAAATATTTATATAGTTAAAAATATTTTATAGTTGAAAATAGAATTTTTAACGTGTATATAAAATAAATATTTATAAACAAATCGGAGATTTGTTTAAATACACTGATTTGATTGATATTGATTAGGACATTAAATTTTACACATCGCCCAACTTCACAAATAAAATCTGTGTTTGATTGTTTGGAACCCCACACGGGTATTAGGATGATATATGACATACACTAATCCCAATAATTAGTTGTATGTCGATCGATTGATTGATAGACTGTTATGAGCGTTAAATATTTATATTTGATGCTTATACAGTGTAGAATGCACTTTGGATGATGGTTGATTATTTGTCATTGTTGACTTATACATGTGTTGTAGAAAATCCATATACTTAACCTTATATGGTAATTGATTGGGCCTCATTCCAGTTTTGAAATAGAAATATTTGAAAAAGAAATATTTGAAATAGAATATTTGAAAATAGAAATATATGAAGCCGTGTTGATTAGATTTACGCCATTTTGACGTGAACGATATTTATATCGATTTTATTCATTTTATAATGAATATCGAAAGTGGTTTCAAAATATGATATTTTGAAAAGAATTAGAATTCGAATTGAAATTGAATAGAAATGAAATCGAATTGAAATTGAATGGAATTGAAAACGAATTGAAATTGAATTAAAATCTATTTGAATTGAAATCAATTTGAAATGAATTTAAAACGAATTTGAAAAGGGAAAATTCAATTTTGATTTGAATTTGAAAAGGGGGTTGAAATCATTTTGAAAACGAATTTAAAACAATTTATAAAATACGTTTAAAAAGGAAATCGACGAAGTATATATATTATATTATATATATATATATATAATATAATGGACTGAATAGATCGCGCCGCGCTGCGGTAGTTCGTGAATTTCGACCATTGACTTCGAATGGATATTGCAGGAAATCCGACCGTCGGATTCTCCTAAAACCGGAACCATTGGGTTCGTATCGAAAAGAGCTTTCTAATGAATATTAGAAATTTGAAATCTAATGGTTGGATTTGGGATTATGTCCAAATCAAATTTGGAAAAGGTCGCGGTAAGTGCAATTCGATGGTCGTTGATGGAAATCGACTGTACGGGCCTTGATAAAGTTATTAAAAATAGTAATAATTTGTGTAAAATCATAAGAAATGATTTGGGAAGAATTGGGATGAAAAACTCCATATTTGAAAAGATAAAAATAGATTTTTATCGAAATGAACTAGTTTTGAGCAAGAATTATAATTCTATTTATTTTTAAAATAAATAAAGTGGATTTGAAATGGTTTTGAAAATAACCAGAATTTCCAATAATTGAATTGGAATGGATTTGAATCGCAATTGTCTGTGGAATATTTCGATGTTGGATTTCGTGATGATACACCTATTGTTATGGGAATTTGAAAGATATATATATATATATATATATATATATATATATATGTATATGTATATATATATATATCGTTATTTCCAATACGATATTTGTTGGTCGTAGAATTTGATATTGAATATAAGCCGATATATTTTCTATTCAGAGCGTTGTATTTAATATCAAATGTGATTTGGGTCTGTCGTGAATGGTGTCTTCATTAACACCGTTCTTAAGCCCGGTTGAGAAAAAAAAAATCTTTTTATTTAGATTTAATGAAGTGTACCAATTAAATAACATTTAATTGGAATTGAATTGGTATTGATTTTTGGGTTTATCATGAACAGTGTTTTAAATAACACTTGTTCTTTAGCCCGATAATTAATGGAATGTGATTTTGGGTTTATCGTGAACCGTGTTTTAAATGACACTGATTCTTTAATCTAGTCAAAGATTAAGACTAAGTGGAGTTTTAATGGATCTTTAATTAGATTGAAAAAATTGAGAATGGAGTATCACCAGTTTTACTCTAGGCGATAGTTAAATGTTTAATTAGATTTGACCGTGAAATGGTAATTGAATTTACCGATAACACTGTGGTGTTAGATACGAAGTATTACCAGTTTTACTTCATGGGATGAATAGGTTGGGATTGGGAAATTAAAATAAATGATTACTTCGGTGTGGTTCGCTAATCCCGACTAGTTTGAATTGATATTCAAAGGAGATTAAAGAATAAATTTAAAGAATTTATCTTTGATAAAATTTATGGGAACCTTTCCCAAAGTATAAGAATATTTGAATAAAAGAATATTCTAAATTGGAATGAGGCGTATGTTGTGTTTGTGTAACACTTGTTTATTATATACGCGAGTTATTCAGAAAGACCGGGTTTATCCCATTCTGAATAATTAATTCAACATGGTGTCAAAGATGAAGACGGTGGTTGAAGATCAGAGGTCTTCACGTCGTTTGGATAATTACTGATGATCTTGATTGGGCTGTACACCCAAGAGGAGAGAATCAGTTGGTGATCGTCCAGACGTACTTGGAGATCGATGGATATGCGGGGTACTAGGTGCCTCCGTTTCGTTCAGACCCAGAACGGATTTGTAAATGGATTGTGTGTCGGACATTGGATATCATTCTGTGTGATTGATGGATATCGGTTGCATGGAGTGGTTTGCCTGTGTGGCAAGCTAAGATGCAAATGATCAAGGCTTCTGTTGAAAAGCAGAGTCTTGTGGTTGATGATCAAAGCACAGCCTGTGTGGCATAACTTTGTGTAGTGTGGATTCGCGAGCCTCACACCCTGGTTGTGAACTAAAAACAGGAGAAGGACCTCGGGGGGACATGCGTTTCTTTCTAGCTAGAAGTGGCGTCAGTGGTTTTACACGCCCTGACGAGTTTGACTTATGTGGTTGTTGCTGTTGCGAGGCGCCTCGGAAATATCGGTTACTATGTGAAGCTGATGGAGTCATTCGTTGGCTCATTTACGCCCCAAAGGGCGGGGAAACGTAGTGTTCAGGCATTATAATCCAAATCGGTGGACCGACCCTGACGATCCAAGGGGCAGTTGCGGCTGTTCCTGAGACAGGGGCTAGATTGTCTAAAATCGGTAGAGGACTATCTTTTGCCTTGGTTCACAGATGGAAATCCAACTTCCAAATACGTGACATTTACGGTTTTATTTGTAGAGCCTAGTATGGCGACATAGTAGCATGGGATGCTATGCCGCCTATGATTGATATTTATGATTGAAATTGTTTTCTTCACTTATAGTAATAATAAAACATGAAATTTCACGTACCAAGCATCTTTTGGCTATTATAAGGTAAAAACCCTATCCTCCGGCTTGCGTTGCATTGTGTGATGGGACCTGGGTCCTATAATAGCTTCATTGTTCTTTATTTAGCATTGCGTTTTTGTTTTATGCACTGGTATTCTTGGGAGGAAACCCGTTCCGTGTTATACGGCGTGGTCCCTTGATTTACCTAACTTTAAAACAAAGATTAATAACTGTTTTAGTTCTCACACCAGTCCCATGACTGACCTGGAGTTTATTGTTTTAACCTAAACTCTGGGTGCCCTTATTTTGACACGGGCAGCTAGTAGTTTTGGTTTTGCATATTTATATTCACAGGATCCTGGTTTACAGCTGGAACGATACTCGGAAAGCTTTGTATCCGCGTATTACTTCTAGTTGTGTATTGTATTATTTTCCGCTGCTATGTAATGTATTGTAATCTCTGATATTTTATAATGTGTAATATTGATTCATACTCTGTATATTCTTGTATCTGATGGAATTGTTGTAATAACAATGAAATGTTCTTCCATCTGCGCTCTTTTGTGGCTTGTTCTCAAAACAATCAAGCGGTTCGAACGGTCTGGGTTGGTTTACCGACTGATTCGGATCGAGCGAAATTCCTTTTCGTTACAGTTGGTATCAGATCTTTGGTTTACAAAGCTCAGAGAACAAGACACATTAGAATCATACGAAAGAATTCATCAGATATTGGATTTGTAATATCCAATGGGAATGACTCATTAGAGATGGGATCAGTAGTATCCTAGAACGAGTGTGAAGAGTATATCTTTAAAGTGAAAACAAATTTTGTTTTGAAATTTAAATCGTTCTATACGTATTTGAATATTTATTTTAAATTGATTTGGACAATTTAGTATATAAAGATTTTGTATATACGCCTTGCAAACGTATATTCGAAGTTTTAATATGCTGGATGGATATAGAGTCATACTCTAGTCATCCGGGGATAATTCTGATGATGCGGCCGCATCATCAGTATTTATATTCGAGTGCCAAAAGTGTGATGTCTATATATTTCCTATTGACTGGTGTGAGAACCAAAATTAGATAGGGCCTATTGTTATGATTTGGCACCAAAAATGCGATTTTAGACTATATAACAAAATTATGAATTTGAAATTCTAATTCACTAATTGATTGATGGTTGTGTTGTTTGTTTATTTGTTTGATAATTTTGAACCATTTAGCCTAATCGAACCGAATATTGAATTGTTTGAAATTAGTCGCATTTGCATGCATATACATGTACTTGCATTGAACAGGTCACAGCAAGGAGGCTAGAGCAGATGAATAAAATTGTTTGCCCGACAAATAGGTACATGTTTATTGTATTTCTTGAGTTTTGGTTGATTTTATGAGCCGATTGGCTAGCCACTTGGAAAACAGGCTCAAAAATCTCATACCCAATTTAAATATAAACTTGTACTTTTTGTCGGAAGCAGCTTGCCAAACAGGCTCATAAATCTCATACCCAATTTAAATATAAACTTGTACTTTTTTGTCGGGTATATCATTATATCCTTTCCATCTATTACCAATTTAGCAGATACCAATACCGTCCCAATCAAACTCCAATCAATTCATCCTCAATACAATTATTTGTTTAAACCAAAGTCAAATTCCATTCAAACTCCAATCTCAAATTCCAAACTCTTAACTTATCAACTCAATTCCATTCCAGATTATTCTCTAATCAAATCCAGCTTTATTTAACTTGGTTCAAGTTAAATTCTAATTTACTTATTTATTTTTACCATCTCAATTTATTTAACTTAATAAGTTAAATTTAAATTTCAAGATTTGAATTCCTGAGTTCTATTTCAAATCAATTTGAAATCATAATAACAATTCAAAACCTTTGAATTTTTGAACACCTTGTTTCCTCAAAATATTTCCAAAAGCAATATCTTTGGTAGTAAATCATCACTTACAAACTCGAAAATGAACATTGATGATGTGGCCAGCATCATCAGGGTTTTTTCACAGCGACCGAAGTGAGTTCAATACTATAGCACATTCAAAACTCATTCTTAAGCACTTCCATTTTGAAATTATTTCAAAATATCGTTCGCAATGCTTGTAAAACAATTTAAAATCTACCAGGATTTTAAAATTCTCATATATTTAATCCAAACCATTTATAAACACTTTTACAACTTCTAGGAATTTTTAAATCCAATTCTGATTTTAATTTCAGATTTAATTCATCTGATTTCATATTACATTCATATGAATCCTGATTGGCTATTAACATAACCATTTCAATTATAATCAACCAACACATCCAATATACTATAATACTTCAAATATTAATCATTATTTTATATCAAAATATAATTTGGGTAAAATTATTTCATTTACCCTTTTTCAAAACATACTGTGTCGATTTATCGTATTCAAGTGTTTAGAAACTCCTGCCGATACAATGGATCAAACTGATCGACCCAAATTCATAAACCACTTAACCAATAAATCTCCATAATATAAAATCATTTTTTTCATAAAATATACAAATACGTTCTCTCATATATACACACTCAAACTCAATCTAGTGTATTACTAACCCTATCTCTACTGAGTCTCGCCACAGAGCCAAGGTAATTACTTAACCTTCAGCTCTAATACCACTGTAACGACTCGGGGGATTTGCGACCTTGGTAATCGACATACACTCAATGTCGACTATCCAAGCATCGGAAATACCGAATAGTTAATAGAAAGAAGTTAGAGGGTGAGAATAGATAAGATAGAAATTTAGAATAGAAGAAGGAGAAGAACACAATAATATCAGAGTAAACACGAATCTCACAGCGGAACGAATAAAATGTAGTATACAAAATAACTTTGAAACACAAATCTGTATTTGTATATTGGAGTACAACACTTACATCACAGCGAAAATAAACAATAGCTAGAAAATGTTGTTGAAGCCTCCTGCTCCAAGCTCCATCTTGTGTATCTTTAAATCCTGACTACTTGACTGCCTGTACAAAATTAGGAACCCAAGAGTTTAGGGTAACCAAAACAAAATAAACTCCGGGTCAGTCATGGGACTAGTGTGAGTAAACAATTTATAACAGTTTGAGAAAATAAACGATATCTCATAAGATCACGCCGTATGACATGGAACGGGTTTTTCCCTTATGAGAATCCAAAACACTTGATTTAACTTTCAAAATCTTTTTGAAAGAAACGATAATCTTTATATCAAAACTCTTGTTATTATAATAATGTCTATCGATCACAACTAAGTAATCATTAGCAGAATGCTTTCATCTCACGTTCCACATACATAATAAAAAATCAAAAACTGTGGGCGCTTATTGGGTAATGAATTCCAACTGGAAAGGTATGAGACCACCTTCCGACAGTGTATCTCTAGAGAGGAATACACCGGGTTCTACAAGAACATCTTGCAACCCAGGCTAAACATGACCGGTCATTCATTTCGCTTGAGTGTACCGAATGTATTATCACTGACGGTTGGGATCAACAGCCGTTTCCCGAAAGGTACAACATCGAAATAGGTTAAAGAAGTAAATGAAATTTCTCTAGATCAGGTGACAATACACCCTAACTGGCAGCTAACCACTTAGCCATGCGACCTACCCGATTTTATACCATTTCCTGGTTGTGAGGCTTGAAGCCACTCTTATCTCTGACAGGTCACACATTTATTCACTTTGAATGTCACATCGTCATACCCTCCTAATCACAAATTGATTTCTCCAAAAATACCACGGGTATACAACTAAGAGAAACGAATTCCTCCACCACCAAACGTAATTACGTTTGAAGAGATCAACTTATGCGATCTATTAAAAATACTATGTCAGACATTCTTCCATATAGGTTGTCCTGGGACTGGACAAACCGAAGGCCTGTAAATCCACCTTAGGCAATTTATACCGAGGATCGCCAGAACAGCCCTTGCATAAAATCCATCTTCAATTATCTTCATCATATTTGATTAGCAATGCTAGTGCCCATACGGAGTGGTTTTCAGTTAATAAATCTAATCTCGGTCTCTCCGTATTGACAACGGAAATGGTAAAAAAACTTTGATAGTCGGTTATTTAACTATCAAAGGAAAACATGGGTACAAACAACAATCGTATTTCCAAATGTAAATCTTACCGAGCAAATCATCAATCAACACTGATCCCTTTTAATTTAATTTGTCATTCAATTATCCATTTCCATATTCCCGTTTCTATATATTCGTAAATTCTTATTTTCTAAATTTAGAAAATATACGTTATTAATCATTGGAAAATATTTCCATATTTACTCTCATTTTTATTTTTTTATATTAGAAAACATTTCTGATTCTTATTTGGAAATCATTTCCAAAATTACTTCATTGGATTTAAACAGATGTTTAAATAAAACATCGCTATGCCAACTCAAACCATTGCACTCATTAACTAAATTCACTTAACCAACATTCACTATCGAACCTTAACCATTCCATAGTTAAAAATGAAGTCAATCAAGTTGGGGTATAACTACCTCTCAGACCTTAACTGAACAACATTTATAACCTCAAAATAGACAAAGTACCCTTTTAAATCTTTAATAAACTTCCTTACGTAACTCTCGAATTCTATTTACAAATCCACTTCTTTTACAGAAATCATTGGATTATAACAATATTGTTATAATCCCATGCTTCCGAAATATAATAACTTAATTATAACTTTTATTTATTAATTTGAATAAATAAACAAACAACTAATTTATTAATAAATAAATCTTGATTAAAAACGAAAAGTGAATAGTACTTTCCCGAATTCGATATAATCAAATTTCAACGTATAATTATCTTACGAATAATCTCTATTCGATTAACTCTCTTTCGAATAAACTCTACTCGATAACTCTTTTCTTCGAATAAACTATATTCGATAATCTCTCTTTCGAATAAACTATATTCGATAATCTTTCTTCGAATAACTATATTCGATAACTCTTTTCTTCGAATAAACTATATTCGATAATCTTTCTTCGAAGAACTATATTCGATAACTCTTCTCTTCGAATAAACTATATTCGATAATCTCTCTTTCGAATAAACTATATTCGATGATCTTTCTTCGAATAACTATATTCGATAACTCTTTTCTTCGAATAAACTATATTCAATAATCTCTCTTTCTAATAACTATATTCGATTAACTCTATTCGAATAACTAATAATCGATTAACTCTAATTCGATTAACTCTATTCGATTAACTCTTATTTGATTAACTAATATTCGATTAACTCTATTCGAATAATTAATATTCGATTAACTCTTATTCGATTAACAAATATCTGATTAACTCTATTCGAATAACTAATATTCGATTAACTCAAGTTCGATTAACTCTATTCGATTAACTCTTATTTGATTAACAAATATTTGATTAATTCTATTCGAATAACTAATATTCGATTTAACTATGTTCGAATAACTTATATTCGATTTAACTCTATTCGAATAACTAATATTCGATTTAACTCTATTCGAATAACTAATATTCGATTTAACTCTATTTCCTATCTCATTCAAATTCCCATTTGAATTTCTATTTCAAAACTCAATTTTCCTTATAAATGTCTTAAATTTATAAAATATATATTTTAATCCATTATTCACATCGAATGTGAACAATATTTCTTTTATAAAATCTGTTAAGTTTGATTTCGTATTTTAAAATAATATCCCATTTCCAAATTCTATTTATACTTCTATTATAGAATTATTCATACGAATTCTCCTTTTTATTTCTAACACTTAAATCTCATTTATAATTCCCTTTATAAATGTTGAGTTTACATTCTATTTAAAATATCGGTGTAAAAACCGATTTCTACTTCTCTATGTAAGTTCAGATTTATATATTCCATTTATCACATGATAAATATTTTATTTAATTTATAAAACATTATTTATAAATTAATTTTCTTAATTTATTTGTTAAAACAGATTCTATTTAAAATCTACTTTAGATTAATCATTTCCATTTATCTGTTAAAACCGATTTCCATTTAACATTTATTTTCCACATATTTCCTTTTTTAAAATTCTATTCATTTCCCAAATATTTCCTTTTATAATTCTATTTGTTTTCTAAATAAATATTCCTTTTATAATTCTATTTATTTTCTAAATAAATATTCCTTTTATCTTTCTATTTATTTTCTAAATAAATATTCCTTTTATAATTCTATTTATTTTCTAAATAATATTCCTTTTATCTTTCTATTTATTTTCTAAATAAATATTCCTTTTATCTTTCTATTTATTTTCTAAATAAATATTCCTTTTATCTTTTATAAAATCCTTTGATTTTATAAATATTTCCTTTTATAAAATCCTTTGATTTTATAAATATTTCCTTTTATAAAATCCTTTGATTTTATAAATATATTATTTTCAATATACACTTTGAAAATCCCTTTTTACTTTCTAATATTTCTTATGGTATTTAAAATACCAAATAACAAGACCAGTGTCATCATAATCAATCACAGATTATATATCACATCATATATCACAATATATGAAAAGAATAGTATTAGTTGGATCCCTCCAACCTGTTTCCCTACATTCACAAATGTTAAGCAATATAATTAACATCAATTTCATTTCTATATGAAATATTCTGATTAACAGAATCAATATATAATTAACGATATATGTATCAATATATATATATATATATATATACACACATAATTTCAACCAATTAATTAGCAGTTCAACCAAACAATCAACACACAACATTCAACCATCATTTATCAATTTTACAATACGGTATAAAAAAATAAACTATGCAGAGTTAGTGAGATTTACTCACATTGGTCGGTTATCGTTAAATAACGATAAGCGATTATCGATTTGATTCAGGCGTTTAATTTCCCCATAAATAGAGACGAGCTCCAAATCGCTCCAAATTAGTTACATTGTGTCGTTGTCGTCCATACGATCCCAACGGATCTTGTTTCATCAGATTTTGATACCGTATTATATAGTTATTTATTATACAAGATCCTAAACTATTTAAACATTATTAACTAATATTAATAAAATTAATTAATTACCCAATCACTTAACTAATTCCATGTCAGATGCCTACTCCATCTTCTCAAATACCCCGTACTGCTCCTTTCATGGCCATAACCTCCCATTTCTTGCCTTATGTCCTCCCTTCTCTCTTCATAAAATTCCAAACAACATATATCATCCAACTCCTCTCCACATTCTCTCTATTCCATCACCTTGAATCCTCACTCCCAATCAACAATCGAAACCCGACTCCTGATATTTTCACCGCCATTAACAATGTTCGAACGGCTCATTCTTCCTCCCTCTTCAGCGTAAACAACCACTACCACCACCAAAGTTCTCCTCTTCGAAAACTCTTCTACCTCATACCAAAAATACTCAACTCGCATGCTTTAGGTGGAATGCGACTTACTGACTGTTGCAGGCACCATTGAAGACTCGCGTCAGTTATTTCCACTAGTTCATCTCTTGTTTTACACGCAAGCACCACTTTCCATCCCAAGATCAAAACCATACATGGATTCACTCAACGCTGCTTCAAAATCGCGGTATTCCCAATTCTAACTCGCCAATGCTCACGTTGTAGAGAAAAGTTATGACAAGATTTGTTTTTGAACCCAATGATATTCACATAGAAATGAAGATAAACACGCAAGGATCACTAATATACTTATGCAACGATTTATGGAAATTTCCCTGAATTTAGATTAAATTTTGAAGTTGGATTTTTGTTTTCTGTAAAAAGAATTCCTGGTGGCTACAATTGTTGACCACAGGAAAGAAAATATAAAGGTTTAGAAAATTTTGAGAGGGTATTATATATAGAGAAAAATAATATTTTTATATTTATTATTTTATTTGTTTTCAGTCTAACACTACCTATATTACTATTTAAAAATTCCTACGATCACGTGCAATATCCAAATTTGATAAAAATGGACATGCAACTACAGTTCGACATTACGGACCCATTGTTTCATCGAATTCCGAATCCGTTTGTTCATATAGTGTATTTTTAATGTTAAATTATTGACTATTTTTCATAATTAAATCCCGTACGGCCACATACTGACTCCAAAAATCACGAAAATTGAAATCTAACAATAATTTAATATTCAGGATCCAACAAAATTAGTTTCATCGAAAACGGAGGTCGTTTGTAGAAATGGATATTTTTGAAGCTCTAATTAAACCAATTTAAATATTAATATATAAAAAAAATTTAATATTAATAAATTAATATTATCGTATATATTCACATAGAATATCATCTAGCTCCAAAATATACATATATGGATTTATGACTTGATATTTCAAATCCATATTATATCGATATTCAATTTATGTATAAAAATCAATTTATTATATAAATAAATCGTTATAAATTATAAAGAAACTCCATAGCAACTTTTCGAAAATTTGATTTGGACACAAATCACAATCTACACGATGAAATCTCGAATTTTCTCTTCCATTAGAAAAATATACTTCACTAGCTCCTAACGTTTCTTGTTTCACAGAAATCCGACTTAAAACGGATTTTGTATATTTGTTTAAAGTTCGAATCGCTAAATTACGAAGTGCCACGCCATTTCGAGCTCGATTAAAATTATAATGTAAATTATACGTTCAACTGGCATTTATAAATAATTTTGTTAATATAATTCAATTCTAAACAGAATTATATATTTTAAATTGTCCAATTCACACAATATTATGAATTTTGTTATTTCCGATTATTTTGGAAATAAATATATTATTCTATTATTTATATTAATTAAATATTCAATATTATTTAATTCTGATCATTTTAAGTTACCAAACCATTATTTAAATAATTAAATAAATTATTTATTATACATTAAAAATACGGGTCGTTACAAGAGATGTGTTATAGGCCATACTTCGACAAGTCCCCGAGGGAATAAACATACTCAACAACAAACTACTTCTTCTGCTTCAGCTCAAGGAAGCGACAAGCAAGAATCTCTTTCTCGGATTCTGGAATAAACTTGAGCTCAAAACGCTCATGGATTTACTTCCACTCGAGGGAAGACTCATCAAGCTCAACAACCAATAACTCGTACCAATCTAAAGCTCGTCCTTGCAACATGCTTGATGCTACAAGGACTTGGTAATGAGACGACATCTCCATGCGAGTAAAGATGCACCCGTATGTACAGATCTACTCTTGGACCTCTAAAACAGAGTCAAAACCCAAAAAAGGCTTCTCATCTAGATGTAAGAAGTCACTGCACATGCATGCAAAAGCTGACTTGTGTGGGGGAGATGAATGGGCTAGATCGAAAGGCTAAGTGCTCCAAATAAGCTCCATAAGGTAATCAGTAGAGAAAGTGATTGCCTCAGGTTGAGAGCCACTGACTAGTCTATAACTGTCAATGGGCTGAGCGCAACTGATGGCTAAACCCTGTCCTCGGGACCTGGACGATTGCTCGGTCCAACACCCATCCGGTTCCTCTTTCCTCAACCAACCATTAGCTACAAGAGAAAATAAGATACAGTCATTCACAGGGAAGATAAATATATTAGCAATTCAAATGCGACAATCTAGGAATACTACAGAATTAATTTTACATTCCTAGACATATTCCTTTCTGTATATCCCAAAGGAATCGAATGGGACACAAGTAAAAATAATGATAAGGACAAAATGAAGGTCATGGTAAAATAGGTCATGATTAAAGGACGATGTGTACAAATGTATTATATTTGATGTATGGTATCTTTTTTTTTTTTGAAAGGCAAGTGAAAACTTTATTATTCACAACATCAAGAGTTACAACTAAAAATGCAAAAAAGCAATACAGACTCATGACAGTTCCAAGCTTTATAATTTCTTAGATGAGCTATCAAATTATCAAATGAGTACATATTTGCAAGCTTATCAAGATGGACACTACCACTAATGTCAACTGGCAGCCTACCACACGGTAGTAGTACGAAGCAGAATTATTGTATAACAAAAATTTCAAATGAAAACTGGACTTGAAAGAACCAATGTCCACGATTGATTGATGTCAAAACCGAGAATGCCCTTGATCAAGAAAGAAAAACAAATTTAGAAGTTTTAAATAATAGATTTCATGAAGACGCTGGAAGTCATCAGTAGTGATAATTGCAAACAAGCAATATCAAATCAAGGTTGGATCAAACATGGGACCAGGATTTTTCCTAGTGTGTCTTTTAGTAGCTTTTAGCTTGTTGTCAAGAGGGAGCACATCCTCTGGCCCATAGTCAATTCCGTCATATAGATCTGAGTCATCCCAGAATTTACCTTTCAATTTGTTACTCTTGGGTTTTGGTAGAGAACTTGTAGACACTGCAGTAGACAGAGAGGACAAAGAATTGTTCACCTGCGGGAATGTCAAGCCACATCCAGTGATGGGAGGGGGAGGAAGTTGCATATTAAGAGGAGGTCTCAGCTTAGCATTATGGTGAAGTTGCTACAAGAGTAGAAAATGAAAGGCAACAAAGAATATTTCATGGGACCAAATGTATGAGCAGAAAGCGATGATGAATTCATTACCATATTTCTAACAGAGGATGGTGTAGAGTGACTAAAGGCCGATGAACAAGACAAATTGGTGTAAGGAGAGGATTTAGAAGAGCTTGCATTTAATACAACAGTGGACAAAACTAATGAACCAGAGGTGCATTTACCAGATTTTGCTGACATCTCAATGTTGTTTTCTTTTTCAGCAAATAAGTTACCCATCAAATCTTCACCATCTTTAGATTGTGCGCCACTATTATCCATAGTATTCAGATCTTCAGTATCATTAGTCATGTTCACTTGTGATTGCAACCCAGTTGTTGTATCAGCTGTACTTCCATTTACAGGATCAGCCTCCTTGCTATTAATTTGTACCTCTGCATTAAACTCATCAGTGTTGTCGTTACCATCTAAATCAGATTCCAAAACATTAAAAGGATTTTCATTTACCTTTGACACGTCTGTTTCAACATTATCAGCGTTATTATTAGGAACTCCTTTCCTTCTCCAATACTTTGAATTTCTTGTACTAACAGATGTCCATTTTCCTTGGTTAACATTAGAAGAGGTCTTCCTATTAAACTGTCGAGGGTGGTCATAAGAATTATTATTGAAGTCCTATGCATGATTTCCACCATCAACTTCTGCCTTGGTGTTAAATTCACAACTTTCAGTTGCATGACCAAATACCTTCCACGTAGTAATGATTTTGGGTCTCCAATCATAGGTTAACTTGACTGAAGGGCACTCTTTGCCTAAACCACCTACCACTATCTTATCACGGAGATCAAACTCAAAGAAGATCTCAACTAAAGCTTTGGCATACCTAAATTTCTGCAAATTTTCAGTGCTACTATCAAAGCATATCAATCTCCCCACATGACAAGCTAGCCAATTTATACCCAATAATGTCCATAGTATAGTTAGAATGCAATAGAAGTGAACCCAAACTGAAACTTTTTTAATCTGTGCCTGTGAGTTTCCTATAGATGGATCCCATCTAGTGATGATGAACATGCGTCCTTTTATGAAAATTGGATTAGATTTCAAAAAAAAAATTCTCTGTCTGATTCATTTGAAAACTTGAAAAAAAATGAACTTCATCTGATTTAGTACTAACTTCACCGTCTAATTTCCAAAATCGGTTTAAGAAATTTACCACCATAGGATACGAAGAAGTGCCATCCAGGAAAAACCCACCAAGTAATCACTCCAGTATTTCATTCCCTCAGATCTGGCCTACATTAGTATCTTGTTTACTGTTCTGCATATATTACATTATATTCTGAAATCCTGCTTTGATACAAGCTGTAACTCCCCACCTCGAGACCTACATTAGTAAAGAGAATTACAAGGTAATTATGTCTACTAATATAGAGAATAGGGATGGTTAAGGGCGACCATCATAGCAACGCATTAACGAAGGACTAAGTATGTCGATATTGCACTACTTTTTTTCGAATGATCAACATACTTAATACTTATCCAATACGATACTATATGGCTACAAGATCAATTTATAAATGAAATGTAATAATTAAGTAATCGCAGTCACATAACAGTAAACACAAATATATATATACATATATATATACACATATATATATACATATATATATAGACACACACCAGATATCTAATATAATACATCATAACGCAAGTGCATACGAGTACAATATACACAACATACTCCCCAACAAAAGGGATAGATACATAAAAAGTCCAACAAAACGACACTACGCATAAGACACGAGTCCAAGTCCACAAGTGGAATCCTAGCAAAAGCAACTAAAATGGGTCCGTAAAGGTAGAAAGCTAGTCCTTACCTAACCTGCAACTTGGTCTAACCCGAGTAAAAATGTGACGGCCGAGAATTTCGCTCGATCCAAATCAGTCGTTAAACCGATCTAGACCGTTCGAAACCCCTGATCGTTTGAGAACAGGACAAATCAGAACACAAACAAAAGAACATTTCATTGTATATTACAACAATTCCATCAGATACAAGAATATACAGAGTATAAACGAATAAATTACATTCGATAAATATCAGAGATTACAATAAATTACATAGCAGCGGAAAATAATACAAAGCACAACTGAAGGTGATATACGGATACAGAGCTTTCCGGATATCAGTCCAGCTGTAAACCAGGATCCTGTGAATATAGATCTGCAAAACCAAAACTTCTAGCTGCCCGTGTCGAAAATAAGGGCACCCAGAGTTTAGGTTAAAACAATAAACTCCAGGTCAGTCATGTGACTGGTGTGAGAACTAAAACAGTTATTTAAAGCTTTACTTTAAAAGAGAGTAATTCAAGGGACCACGCCGTATAACACGGAACGGGTTTCCTCCCAAGAATACCAGTGCATATCAATAAACAACGCAATGCTTTTTCGAAAAAATGAAGCTATTATAAGACCCAGGTCCCATCACACAATGCAACGCAAGCCGGAGGATAGGGTTTTCCCTTATAATAGCAAAACATGCTTGATACGTTTAAAAACAAATCATTTGATACTATAATAAGTGCATAGTTTCAAAACAATTTCAATCATAAATATCAATCCTAGGCGGCATGGGTACCATCTATCATGTTGTCATACTAGGCTCTACAAATAAAACCGAGATATCTCGTATTGGAAATTGGATTTCCGTCATGAGTCGAGGCAAGAGGCAAGCTCCTCTCCGCTTTCGAGACACTCTAGCAAATGTCTCAGGACTACACACTCTGGGCAATCCTAGATCTTTAGGGCCGGTCCTCACTTACGTTAGAGGACTATTTATTCCTGAGCACACGTTTCCCGATCCTTACAGACCTATAATCGACGCGCCTCATCCAACAACCACACAGGTGAAAAGTATATAAATGTCAGGGCTGGTAAGTCACTGACACCACCAAAGCTAGAAAGAAACGTCATGCTCTCCCTGCAGTCCTTATCCCGTTTTTAACTCATACCGAGTTGTGAGGCTCTCGAATTCACGTTATACACAAAGCTGCCACATAGGTCGTGCTTTGATCATCAATCACAAGACTTTGCTTTTCAACAGAAGCCTTGATCCATGCAACTCAGCATGCCACACAGGCAATTCATGCCATGCGACTGATGTCCATCGATATATAACCTCTAAGCTCATACGTCTTGGAGAAGGGCGCTAAGCAAGAGAATAAATTCTCCACCGCTAAACAGATATATATTTAACAGAAATCAATCAACACAGAATAAAATCCAATATCAGACACACAATCCATTTACAAGTTCGTTCTGGGTCTGAACGAAACCGGAGGCACTTTCCTCGCATATCCATCCATCTCCAAGTACGTCTGGACGACAACCAACTGATTCCCTCATCTTGGGTGTACAGCCCAATCAAGATCATCAGTAATCACCCAAACGATGTGAAGACTTCCGGTCTTCAACCACCGTCTTCATCTTCGACATATCGTCGAATCGGTTATTCAGAATGGGTATAAACCCGGACTTTCCGAACAACCCGCGTATATTAAAAACAAATGTTACACAAACACAACATACGCCTCATTCCAATTCATTAGTCACTAACCGTAAATCGTTAAGAGAGCAATTCCCCAAATATTAACCCCGAAGGCCGAAACCAACATCAGATCAATACCCAGGAAACCATTCTTCTTAACTAACCTACAGCTAGTTTCTAAATTTCACATTCTTAGGGAAAGGTTCCCATTAATTTTATCTAAGATAAATTCTTTAAAATTTATCCTTTAATCTTCCTTTGGATGTCATTTCAAACCAAATTATGGTTTTTCAAACTAGTCGAGATTAGCGAACCACACCGAAGTAATTATTTATTTTATTTCCCAATCCCAACCTATTCATCCCATGAAGCAAAACTGGTAATACTCCATATCTAACGCCACGGTGTTATCGGTAAAATTAATTACCATTTCTCGTTCAAATCTAATTAAAGATTTAGCTATCGCTTTGGAGCAAAACTGGTGATACTCCATTCTCGCTTACTTTCTAAATTTGATAATTTAGATTATCAATTCACATTTCAATCTAATTGCAGATTCATCAAAACTCCTTTTACTGGGTTAAAGAACTAGTGTTATTTAAAACACAGTTCACGATAAACCCAAATCACATTTTATTTATTATAGGGTTAAAGAACAAGTGTTGTTTAATACACTTTTCATGATAAACCCACAAATCAATTCTATTTACGACCCATTTCAAATCCAATTTATTTATTTAAAAATAAATGGGTTTTAATTTCAGTTCAAAACTAGTTCATTTCGATAAAAATCTATTTTTATCTTTTCAAATATGGAGTTTTTTATCCCAATTTTTCCCAAATCATTTCTTTTGATTTTTCACAAATTACTACCATTTTTAATAATTTTATCTAGGCCCGTACAGTCGATTTCCATCAACGGCCATCGAACTGCACTTACAACGACCTTTTCCAAATTTTATTTGGTCGTATCTCCAAATCCAACCGTTAGATTTCAAATTTCTAATATTTGTTAGAAAGCACTTTTCGATACGAACCCAACGGTTCCGGTTTTATGAGAATCCGACGGTCGGATCTCCCGTAATGTCCGTTTGAAATAAATGGTCGAAATTCACGAACTGCCGCGGCGTGGCGCGTTCTATTCTGGCCATTATATTATATATATAATATATATAATATATTTCATTGATTACTATTTAAAACGAATTTTATAAATAGTTTTGAATTCGTTTCAAAAAAAATTTCAACATCCATTTCAATTCAAATCAAAATTGAATTCTTCCTTATAAATTCGTTTTAAAATTCATTTCTATTCAATTCAAATTTCAATTCAATTTGAATTCATTTCAATTCGTTTTCAATTCAATTCGAATTCGATTCGTTTTCTATTCAAATATAATCGATATAAATATCGTTCGCGTCAAAATAGCGCATCTCTAATCAACACGGCTTTATATTCAACAAATGGATCTATATTTCTTTCAATACACGACTCTATATCTTTGTCAACACACGACTAATCTCAACGAATGAGTACTGTCCACGTGTGACTGTTTTTGTTATTTAATATATTTTATAAAAATTATGGTATCTATCATTTGATTTAAAATCAGACACCAACTGCAAATTAGTAAGAGAACGATTCCCCGAATATTAACCCCGAAGGCCGAAACCAACATCAGATCAATATCCAGGAGGCCACTCATCTTATCTATTTTCCAGTTAGTTTCTTATTCTATATGATAAAGATATAAATTTATTGTTAAAATATTTCGTTCAACACATGACTAATCTCAACGGATGAGTACTGTCAACACATGAACCTTTATTTTATAATATTCTTTATCTTCTAAATTGGAATGAGGCCCAATCAATTACCATATAAAGTTAATTATACTGATTCCATACAACACATGTATATACTAGCAACGATAAATAATCAACCATCATCCAAAGTGCACTACACTGTATAAGCATCAAATATAAATCTCTAACGCTTATAACAGCCTGTCAATCAATCGATCGACATACAACTAATTATTGGGATTAGTGTATGTCATATATTATCCCAATACCCGTGTGGGGTTTCAAGCAATCAAACACAGATTTTATTTGTGCAGTTGGGCGATGTGTAAAATTTATCGACCCAATCAATATCAGTCAAATCAGTGTATATAAACAAATCGGCCGATTTGTTTATAAATATTTATTTATTCACTTTCACGTTAAAAATTATATTTTTAATGATCAAATTATTTTATTCAACCTACGAATATCCTATTCGGTTCATTTATTCAATAAAATGATATTTTTATTTTCCTAATTTATTTTGGAAAATTTCAGCGGCATAACGGCACGATACTATAGACGGGACAAGGCCTAGCCATATCCCCGGTCTAGTGAAGGCCCACGCCATTCACACATCAATCAAATCAACTTCATTTCACCAAATAATTCAATTCAACCCAAATAATCTAACCAACTACACAGCCAAACAAACAAGTCCATGGTCTGTGGACGATTGTGTCGGGTGCTACTAAACACCGTCTGCATCCTAGTATATATATATAACTAGAAAAAGAAATTGAAGAGTGAGAAGTTCTCACAGATAGCTATCCCAACTCCACGACACTTCATTTAGAGAAATCTTCGTCGTTCCCGCCTTTATTTGTCCCTTTCGTTGCCCGTGGACACTACATATATAAAAATCGAATTTTTACTTTGCTATTTCATATATATTTTCGACGCTTCATTCTATATAAAAATTATATTTTTTATATTTCTACTTCATATATAAAGATCGAAATTTTATCATCCTAACTATATAAAAGATTATATTTTTATACTTCTACTATAATAAAAATTATATTTTTAATATTTTTACAATATAAAAATTCCATCTTTGATATTTTTACAATATAAAAATCCTATCTTTTATAGTTCTACAATATAAAAATCCTATCTTTGATATTTTTACAATATAAAAATCCTAACCTTTAAATAAAATAAAAATAAAATAATAAAAAGGCATTTTTATTCCTAATTAAAATCAGGGAAAAAAAGAAAGAAAAATAAAAATAATGCAAATAAAAAAAACTCACAGCTTTTTCGAGTTTTTGGGGTTGAAGGAGTGGCGCCGGGATCTGCGGAGTTGGCGCAAGGCGTCGGTCACTGACTGCTCCGGTGGCGCGCTCGATGGAGGCTCAGAACTCGAGAGGGGATAGGCGACTACGGTGGAGCAGCGACAGACCCACGTTGAACGATGCGTGCTCTGCTGGAGTTCGACGGGGAACAAGTGCGATGCAGCGGCGGGCTTCCGACGTGGCGGTGGCGTGCTCTGACGAGGCGCGATGCTCCCCTAGCGACGGAGGAAGATACAGTCGAGGGTTCGATCGACTTGGGGGATTTTAAATTGAGGATTTCTGTCGTTGGTCTGGTATGGGGGCGGGATATTAGGGTTGACCAGATTTTGACCGAGGCTAGGGTTTGGGGAATGGGAGTGGGGTATTTATAATTTATTTTATTATATTTAATTTATTTACTTCTCTATTTAATTCGTTCTGCATCCGAACTCCAATCGAACTCCAACGACTGTCGTCCCTAGCTAATTACCCCCATTCCGAACACAATGGGATATGTATCGCAAGCTAGTTCGACTGTTACGATCAGTTTCCGTTGAATTTAAAATATAATTTTTTATATATTCAATTTAAACGCACATTTCAAATTACCGGGGCCGCATACAGACTCGAAAAATTCCCGAAAAATATTTTCTAACTTCGTATTGACGATCCGGTCCTAACAAAACTAATTTCGTCGAATTCTGAGACCGTTTGAAAAATGGCCATTTTTCCAGTCGATTAAAATCAACTGAAACTGGTCAAACGCGTTTTCCTTTGCCACGCTCACATATTGATTCGAAAATTATGAAATTTGGAATCTAGCAATAGTTTAACATCACGGGCCCAACAAAAGTGGTTTCGTCGAAATCCGAGGTCGTTTGCAAAATTTCCATTTTTAAGGGCCTGAATTCCATAGCGACTATTCAGAATTTTCAACTGGACATATCTTTTAATTCCCACTATGAAATTTCGATTTTTCGGATTCGTTTAAAAGATATTATCAATTAGATCCTAATGTTTTTGGTTTCACTAAAATCCGGATTGTTTTGCACCCGGTATGTTCAATTGAAGTTTGAAATCGAATTATCGAACTACCGCGCCATTTTCCATTCTATTTATAATCATTTATAAATATTTATATTCTAACGACGATCTATATAATATATACGTTCGAATTATATTCAAAATAAATTTCTCGTTGATATTATTTAAAATAGTTCATTTTAAATATTCAAAATTCTCTAAAATTGCCAAAATAAAAATTTTAAACTGGCCTAGATTTTCGCGTTGTTACAAACTCCCCCACTTAAAACTTTTCGTCCCCGAAAAGGAACAAAGTCGAAAGTGGTTTGATTAATCAATTCTACGTTCGATCTGGCTTCCATTCTCCAACTTTTCAGTTTCTGAGAATTTTCAAATTCTTCAAAAATTTGGCTAACACCCAGAATTTTCGAAAAATTTCGCCATAACCTCCCCTGCACCGGGAGCCACGAGAAAATCCCGAAATTGTCATACAGGCCTTCTGATCTCAAAAAGAAAAAGAAAAAGCCAAGCGACTAGCCAATCGGCTCATAAAATCAACATCACCCAAACAAAACAGTAAATTATAGTAGACATGTACCTATTTGTCGGGCAAACAAATTTTATTCTCTGCTCTAGCCTCCTTGCTATGACCTGTTCAATGTAAGCACATGTATATGCAAGCAAATGCAACCAATTTTCAATATAATTCAATATGTGATTCAATTAGGCTAAATGGCTAAAAATTAGCTGTAACACCCCGGATTTTTCCGTTAACAGTAAATTAACAAATTAAAGTATAATTAAATTGTAACAGAAAAATTAAGGGAAACGGACATCAGCATTGCGTTCGTCTCGGAATTCTGCTTGAGATAGAGTCCGAGTTTGCGCAAAACGGATAACGTATGAAGAAGATATCTTTAATTTAAATATTACAGCAAAACATGAAAAAAGAGAAGTAAGGAGAGGACAATAATTATTATTATTCTAAGACTTATTAACAAAAGCCTCTGTAGCTCAGTTGGTTAAGGCATTGGATTTGTAGCATGGAGGTCGGGGGTTCGAACCCCGGCGGCGACATAATTTTTATCTCTGTTTTAGAGAGGGCCAACTGAGCATGCAAATACATGTACGTATACAAATTCAAATTTTGAAAGGATAAGAACATACATATAAGGAAATAAAGAAAATATATGTATATATATGAGAATATATATATATATATATATGCAAAAATATATGTATACAATAGATAAAATTCAAATAGACTAAAACAGCTCAATTTAAAGTTTAATTTTTGAAAATCGAACCCAGTCCCTCCTGGCTGGCCTGGTCTGTGTTTGGTCGAATTTCTGTGGGTTGCTTTGTCATTAGGGCTAGGTGGCAAGTTTTAATTGGTCTCTCTATCTAATGAATGGCTACGATCTAACCTAGCAACATCAATGGTTCTAATCAATTCCTAACCTCTATATAAACAACCCTAGACTAAACCCTAATCTATTCATTCAAATTAAGAGCATAGCCGCCATGTTGCTGAGGAACGACTAAGAGTAGCCGCCATCTAGAGAGAGAGGATTAGGGAGAAAGTTCTAAAGCCTAAAGCAATTCAAGCAACCTAAAGCTAATCAATTCAACAAAGGAATCATATCTCTTAATTAGAGAATTTGCCGCAACCATTGTAAGTAGAGTATTACTTTGGTATGAACAAATGATTGTGTAGATATGTATGCTTGAATTGTGGCAATGAAATTCGTATTTGTGCGATTTATATACTTTTGGATATTCTGAATTATGTCATTCAATTATAAAGAACTACATGCGGTAGTTCTATGCAAATATACGTTTGGAATATTGCGCAAATTATGTAGTCTATGTTGAAGCTACATGTATGTAGTTGATTGAAATTCATGCAAGTTTGGGGCTTTGTTATTATGCCATCATGATGTCTATTTTGTGCATAAATCATTTTGCAAGTAATTGAGACAAGTTTGGTTGTTATAGTTCATATGAAACTATGTTGGAATTTTGACACCATAATCCATGTATTAAGTCATGCTTTTGCAAAACTTATGAATATGGCTAGGCTATGAATGATATTGGGCATAATTGAAATTCATGATTAAGTCTATCTTGTTTAAAAGAATTATATGATGACATATGTGAGACATGGCTAAGTTAGACACAAAAATCCCTTTTTTGCAAGTTAAAAGCAAACACCATGATTAGGAATATTTATGCATAAGTATACCATCGTTATGTGATTAAATTTAATTAAGTTGAACTATGCTTTTGTGTTAGTAACAAAGTATCCTCTTTGTAAACATGTAGAAACCTTATGAACATGACTTGTTTATATTTATGCCATGTTTATGCTAGAAGTATTTATGCCATGCTTATGTTTGACATTATGCCATGTTTATGCTAGAAGTATTTATGCCATGCTTATGTTTGACATTATGCCATGTTTATGCTAGAAGTATTTATGCCATGCTTATGTTTGACATTATGCCATGTTTATGCTAGAAGTATTTATGCCATGCTTATGTTTGACATTATGCCATGTTTATGCTAGAAGTATTTATGCCATGTTTGACATTATGCCATGTTTATGCTAAAAGTATTTATGCCATGCTTATGTTTGACATTATGCCTAAGTAAAAATATAGGTTCATGGGTCAAAAATGATATCTCAATTACAAGTTCACATGCTTTGATTCATGTCACCTATGTTACCACTATGCAAGTACACCAGTTTCTATTATGTATTTCCAACGTCATATGCAAGTTCATGCGCTCACCTTCCCCTCTTTGTGTATGTAATCACGCTTTAAGCCTCCCCTTTTCGCATGGCTAAATTGGGCTTTAAAAGTCTAAGCCCAATATATATAAACGGACGTGTAAAACGGGGGAAAATAATGTTGGGTTAAAATTACTAATGAATGAAAACTAAAGTAGAAGGGCCCAAATTCAAGTATGGGTTGGGCCCATGATTGGTGTAACCTTTACACCATTAACTTAATAATGGGCCGCAAATATTTACATATAAGAAATAAAGAAGAATGACAAGATATATAAATGTAGAAAATACGATATGTTTAACCCGAGGTTGGATTGAGTTGTGATGTAAACCTGCCCAGAACCGCCCGGCTGTCCAGTAGTCACAACAATACCTATCCAATGTGGGAGGTTAAACATGGAGCCCAATAAGGACCCGAGGTTAGACTGAGTTGTGGCGTAAGACTGCCCGGAACCAACCGGCAACAGGCAGCCACAGCAATACCTGTCTAATGTGAGAGGTTAGGGCCTTAATAAGACAATTAAGGCTGAATCAGGATTGTTAGGATTAAGTGGACTAAGACTTAATCAAAATGGAACATGCTAAACTAAACGGACTGGTGGGGTTAGGTTAGAAAACACTTAACCAACTTAGCATGTTGGCTAGAGATAGAAAACCTAGTAACGGGGGACCCTTTTCAGCAGTAACCCTACACGGTGTATCATGATACCCTGAAATTGGCAGGGTGGGGCACGATTACTGGGCTGATTGTAAGAGATCAAAAATCGACGGCGGTGGTGTAGCAGTGTAGGTTCTAACGGAGTGCGGGCGTGCACACACTCCGGCGCGGAAAAATAAGGCACTGGACACCAGTAGCATACCTGTGCACTCTAAGGTTGTGTCGGGTTGCCACTATGGGACTTGATACACCCCATGGTGGGACCAGCATAGGTAACTACGACATCGGGGGCCGTAAGACACATGTAACTATGCGAGTAGGAGCCGATCATCATAGAATGGATCACATCACCCTGATTATGGGGTGCCAGTGGGAAACTAGTTTATATGGGTTCAGAGATTAACATGGGGTACGATAGTATATTCGACCCTAGACAACTTAACCAAGTTTATAGTGCATGCCCATTTCTTGTTTATACTTATCATACCCAGTTCTTTATTCATAGACAAAATAGTACTAGACTTACTCAGGCTTTATGTCTGACTCTATTTTTCTTTCGTCTTCTTTCTTCCGTTTCCCCCCATACCTGTGCACTCTAAGGTTGTGTCGGGTTGCCACTATGGGACTTGATACACCCCATGGTGGGACCAGCATAGGTAACTACGACATCGGGGGCCGTAAGACACATGTAACTATGCGAGTAGGAGCCGATCATCATAGAATGGATCACATCACCCTGATTATGGGGTGCCAGTGGGAAACTAGTTTATATGGGTTCAGAGATTAACATGGGGTACGATAGTATATTCGACCCTAGACAACTTAACCAAGTTTATAGTGCATGCCCATTTCTTGTTTATACTTATCATACCCAGTTCTTTATTCATAGACAAAATAGTACTAGACTTACTCAGGCTTTATGTCTGACTCTATTTTTCTTTCGTCTTCTTTCTTCCGTTTCCCCCCATACCTGTGCACTCTAAGGTTGTGTCGGGTTGCCACTATGGGACTTGATACACCCCATGGTGGGACCAGCATAGGTAACTACGACATCGGGGGCCGTAAGACACATGTAACTATGCGAGTAGGAGCCGATCATCATATAATGGATCACATCACCCTGATTATGGGGTGCCAGTGGGAAACTAGTTTATATGGGTTCAGAGATTAACATGGGGTACGATAGTATATTCGACCCTAGACAACTTAACCAAGTTTATAGTGCATGCCCATTTCTTGTTTATACTTATCATACCCAGTTCTTTATTCATAGACAAAATAGTACTAGACTTACTCAGGCTTTATGTCTGACTCTATTTTTCTTTCGTCTTCTTTCTTCCGTTCCCCCCCCCCCAGGTCCTCAGGGAGGGAACACAGCAGCTTGACCTACCTCAACATCCAGCTTGAAGAAGAGAAATGTATTGCTTGGACTTTCCTGTTTTGAACTATGGCTTTGGACAATCCACTATGGGGCTTTTGCAGTTTATCTACGTTTTATTTATGCTTCTTTAAATAATGTACTCAAGACAGATTATGAAAGTGTTATGTTATGTTTTTGGAAAGGATGTTGTTGTAACACGTATTTGACTTTATGAAATAAAAGTTTGTTGTTCTTCCGCTGTTTACAAATATGTGTTCTTATATCTGTCTTGTATATCTGTGACTTGTACTTATAAACCTCCACCAAAATTAGGGCATTCCCTTTGAGAGTGACCCTAACGGAGGTGGGGTGTTTCACTTGGTATCAGAGCCAGGTTTACCAGATAAGATAAAAAGTTTTGGAAATTTATTTTCAAAAAGGAAATTTAAAGAAGCATTTTTAAAAGATAAAAATATTATTTTATTTTAAAAAAGGCAAAGTCCACTCCCCAAAGCCATAGGTACTATCTCTTATCCTTCGTTTTGAATCTATCCCTTTTGTTTCAGCATGTCCGAAGATCTTAACTTGCCAGAAGGAGTACCAATACCTGGTTGGTTTAGACGATTCTTAGAAGCTAGGGCCACTCAACCAGGTCCTACCGTTCCTCCTCCCCCAGCTGTAGGGAATCATCCAGCTGCAGCAGCACCTCTTCCTCCACCTCCTCCACGAGGAAACGCATTTGCTAAGATATGTAAGGATTTTAAAGCTATGGGAGGAAGGGATTTCCATTGAACTGAGTCCTTCGTAGCAGCTAGAAATTGGCTGAAGGAAACTGAGGATCTATTCATCATCTTTGAGGTAGAGGACAGACAAAAAGTACAATTGGCGGTGTGGCTATTGAAGGGCGAGGCTTCCTACTGGTGGGAAGTCACTAATGCTGAAAGACCAGTAGAAACATGGGAGGACTTTAGGGCAAGGTTTGAGACCAAATTTCTCTCAGATGCGGAAAGAAGTTTGCAGTTGGAGAAATTCTTATTTCCTAAGCAAGGAGACAAGACTGTTAGAGAGTATGTGAATCAGTTTGATGAGCTGGCTAGGTTTGGGCTTGACCTAGTCAACACCCCGCACAAGAAGGCTCTCTGTTTCGTCAAAGGGTTAAATGAGCCATTACACAGTTTGGCCATGACACATATACCCATGGGGGCCACGTATGAAAGATTGGTGCAAATGGCATTGCTGAATGAGGAGGATAAGGGCAAGAAGGAGGCAAAGGCAGAAAGCTCTCAAGGGAAGAAAGAGGGTTTGCAGCCTAAGAAGACAGACTTTAAGAAAGGCGGGGAAGGCAACAAAGAGAAGAGGACGTGTAATTTCTGTGGCAAAGTGGGGCACTTAGTAAAGGACTGCCGGAAAAAGAAGGCCAAGGAGAATGGTGGGTGCTTTTCTTGCGGTCAGACAGGCCACAGAGCTAAGGACTGCCCAAAGAAACGAGGGCAGGGGCAGGGGTCTGGATCCACTCCAGGGGCACAGGTTCATGTGCTGGAAGCGCCACCTTTGCAACAGCGAGGTACAAACACTTCTGTAGAAAGTGTAGTTTATTTTTATGATCACCCCGTTCGCACTTTATTTGATTCTGGCGCATCACACTCCTTTATCTCGTCTGCTTTAGTAGAATCTCTGCACCTAAAAACTAGTATGGTAGAGGACCCCTTAATTGTTTCAAACCCAATTGGGGGCCCAGCTCATTTGTCTATGATCTGTTTGGATTTGAAAATTTCTATTCTAAGTGTAGAATTTGAATGTAGTGCCTTTGTTTTGGGCTTTGCGGGGTATGGTTTGATTTTGGGTATGGATTGGCTATCCAGTAATGGGGCCATCCTTGATTGTGAGAAAAGGGTTGTTAGGCTCCTAACCCAGCTCAGTAATACTTTGGAAATTTCTTGTAATCCCTCGTATGCGGTTATGCTTAGTTATCTTGAGTCGCTAGATGCCTCTGTTGAAAATTTGCAATCAGTTAGAGTGGTCCGGGAATATCCGGATGTCTTCGAAGAGGTGAAGGGCTTGCCTCCGAAGCGGGAAATAGACTTCCGCATATATCTTGTAGATAATGCAAAGCCCGTTGCGTTGCCCGTTAGACACATGGCTCCACGAGAAAGAAAAGAGCTCAGTAAACAGATTAAAGAGCTTCTAGAGAAGGGGTTCATTAGGTGGAGCATTTCAGAATAGGGCACTCCAGGAGTGTTCGCCACTAAGGCTGAAGGTTCATTTCACTTATGCATGAGTTGTAAAGAATCACCTTAGTAAGTACATTTGGCAACATAGTTGGACTTAGGAAGGGACTCCCTTGTGACCTAAAAGGAGTCCATCATGCTTAGTTTCCTAGAATCATATGTGGTGGTTGGGTTGATTAATTCTTTGGGTGTCAGTCTGATGTTGATTTCGGTCTTCGGGGCTGATGCTTAGAGAGTTCTTCTCCTAATCAATATATATGTGGCATAGATTTCCAGTTTTGACATTGCCTAATGGGCACAAAATTTTTACTTGCTTCTATCATTCGACTATACCTTTAGGTAGGACCATTTCCTATCATTGAGAAAATTTGGAAAATGACCTATAGATTAGAGCTACCCGAGAAATTGGCCGGAGTCCACAACGTTTTTCACGTTTCACATCTCCGAAAATGTCTACATGAGTCTGCTGAAGTGGTAGAGCCAAATATCCTCAAAGAGGCCGAAGTGGAACGCGAAGCAACCATAAGAAAAGTTCCAACCCGCATACTAGGAACGGAAGTGAAGAAGCTACGCAACCGCGAAGTCAAACTCGTCAAAGTTCAGTGGAGCGACGCCGAGGGAGACGCGACTTGGGAAACTGAAGCTAGAATACGCACTGCTTACCCTTTTCTTTTCGAGGGTACGTCCTTGATCTTTCTTTTTCCTTAAGTTGCGCTTTTATCTATCTTTTTAGGAATATCTCCTCGACCTTATCTTTTAGATAGAAACCTTTTGGATGAAAACATGTAATTGAAACATGTTATGTATGATGGTTGCAAGTGGTTGCAAGTGATTGCTAGTAGTTGCTCGTGGCTGCATATACACACACAATCTAGGTTTTAGATCGGCTCAGTCACTTCATATTGCATATGCATATATGTTTGCACTCGTATATGGTTGAATTGTAATGTGTTGTCATATGGATGTTGCATTTGTATGAAAGATTGTGCACCCATGTAGAATTATGAATAGGAAAAATCTACATACATAATGGATACATGGCACTTACATGATTCGCATTAAGGAGGTCAACTGAATCAGTAGACCGCCTGATTTTGCATTAGATAAGTTCATGAACACACACACTTCACATATGATCATGAAGCATTAGAAGTCTTTTAAGGACAATGGATGCTCGTGTTTGATGGATGAGTAGATGGATGATTGAATGTTAGGATTTACATTCTTCCTAAACTTGAAGATTTCGGGGACGAAATCCTTTTAAGTGGGGGAGAATGTAACACCCCGGATTTTTCCGTTAATAGTAAATTAACAAATTAAAGTATAATTAAATTGTAACAGAAAAATTAAGGGAAACGGACATCAGCATTGCGTTCGTCTCGGAATTCTGCTTGAGATAGAGTCCGAGTTTGCGCAAAACGGATAACGTATGAAGAAGATATCTTTAATTTAAATATTACAGCAAAACATGAAAAAAGAGAAGTAAGGAGAGGACAATAATTATTATTATTCTAAGACTTATTAACAAAAGCCTCTGTAGCTCAGTTGGTTAAGGCATTGGATTTGTAGCATGGAGGTCGGGGGTTCGAACACCGGCGGCGACATAATTTTTATCTCTGTTTTAGAGAGGGCCAACTGAGCATGCAAATACATGTACGTATACAAATTCAAATTTTGAAAGGATAAGAACGTACATATAAGGAAATAAAGAAAATATATGTATATATATGAGAATATATATATATATATGCAAAAATATATGTATACAATAGATAAAATTCAAATAGACTAAAACAGCTCAATTTAAAGTTTAATTTTTGAAAATCGAACCCAGTCCCTCCTGGCTGGCCTGGTCTGTGTTTGGTCGAATTTCTGTGGGTTGCTTTGTCATTAGGGCTAGGTGGCAAGTTTTAATTGGTCTCTCTATCTAATGAATGGCTACGATCTAACCTAGCAACATCAATGGTTCTAATCAATTCCTAACCTCTATATAAACAACCCTAGACTAAACCCTAATCTATTCATTCAAATTAAGAGCATAGCCGCCATGTTGCTGAGGAACGACTAAGAGTAGTCGCCATCTAGAGAGAGAGGATTAGGGAGAAAGTTCTAAAGCCTAAAGCAATTCAAGCAACCTAAAGCTAATCAATTCAACAAAGGAATCATATCTCTTAATTAGAGAATTTGCCGCAACCATTGTAAGTAGAGTATTACTTTGGTATGAACAAATGATTGTGTAGATATGTATGCTTGAATTGTGGCAATGAAATTCGTATTTGTGCGATTTATATACTTTTGGATATTCTGAATTATGTCATTCAATTATAAAGAACTACATGCGGTAGTTCTATGCAAATATACGTTTGGAATATTGCGCAAATTATGTAGTCTATGTTGAAGCTACATGTATGTAGTTGATTGAAATTCATGCAAGTTTGGGGCTTTGTTATTATGCCATCATGATGTCTATTTTGTGCATAAATCATTTTGCAAGTAATTGAGACAAGTTTGGTTGTTATAGTTCATATGAAACTATGTTGGAATTTTGACACCATAATCCATGTATTAAGTCATGCTTTTGCAAAACTTATGAATATGGCTAGGCTATGAATGATATTGGGCATAATTGAAATTCATGATTAAGTCTATCTTGTTTAAAAGAATTATATGATGACATATGTGAGACATGGCTAAGTTAGACACAAAAATCCCTTTTTTGCAAGTTAAAAGCAAACACCATGATTAGGAATATTTATGCATAAGTATACCATCGTTATGTGATTAAATTTAATTAAGTTGAACTATGCTTTTGTGTTAGTAACAAAGTATCCTCTTTGTAAACATGTAGAAACCTTATGAACATGACTTGTTTATATTTATGCCATGTTTATGCTAGAAGTATTTATGCCATGCTTATGTTTGACATTATGCCATGTTTATGCTAGAAGTATTTATGCCATGCTTATGTTTGACATTATGCCATGTTTATGCTAGAAGTATTTATGCCATGCTTATGTTTGACATTATGCCATGTTTATGCTAGAAGTATTTATGCCATGCTTATGTTTGACATTATGCCATGTTTATGCTAGAAGTATTTATGCCATGTTTGACATTATACCATGTTTATGCTAAAAGTATTTATGCCATGCTTATGTTTGACATTATGCCTAAGTAAAAATATAGGTTCATGGGTCAAAAATGATATCTCAATTACAAGTTCACATGCTTTGATTCATGTCACCTATGTTACCACTATGCAAGTACACCAGTTTCTATTATGTATTTCCAACGTCATATGCAAGTTCATGCGCTCACCTTCCCCTCTTTGTGTATGTAATCACGCTTTAAGCCTCCCCTTTTCGCATGGCTAAATTGGGCTTTAAAAGGCTAAGCCCAATATATATAAACGGACGTGTAAAACGGGGGAAAATAATGTTGGGTTAAAATTACTAATGAATGAAAACTAAAGTAGAAGGGCCCAAATTCAAGTATGGGTTGGGCCCATGATTGGTGTAACCTTTACACCATTAACTTAATAATGGGCCGCAAATATTTACATATAAGAAATAAAGAAGAATGACAAGATATATAAATGTAGAAAATACGATATGTTTAACCCGAGGTTGGATTGAGTTGTGATGTAAACCTGCCCGGAACCGCCCGGCTGTCCAGTAGTCACAACAATACCTATCCAATGTGGGAGGTTAAACATGGAGCCCAATAAGGACCCGAGGTTAGACTGAGTTGTGGTGTAAGACTGCCCGGAACCAACCGGCAACAGGCAGCCACAGCAATACCTGTCTAATGTGAGAGGTTAGGGCCTTAATAAGACAATTAAGGCTGAATCAGGATTGTTAGGATTAAGTGGACTAAGACTTAATCAAAATGGAACATGCTAAACTAAACGGACTGGTGGGGTTAGGTTAGAAAACACTTAACCAACTTAGCATGTTGGCTAGAGATAGAAAACCTAGTAACGGGGGACCCTTTTCAGCAGTAACCCTACACGGTGTATCATGATACCCTGAAACTAGGCAGGGTGGGGCGCGATTACTGGGCTGATTGTAAGAGGTCAAAAATCGACGGCGGTGGTGTAGCAGTGTAGGTTCTAACGGAGTGCGGGCGTGCACACACTCCGGCGCAGAAAAATAAGGCACTGGACACCAGTAGCATACCTGTGCACTCTAAGGTTGTGTCGGGTTGCCAATATGGGACTTGATACACCCCATGGTGGGACCAGCATAGGTAACTACGACATCGGGGGCCGTAAGACACATGTAACTATGCGAGTAGGAGCCGATCATCATAGAATGGATCACATCACCCTGATTATGGGGTGCCAGTGGGAAACTAGTTTATCTGGGTTCAGAGATTAACATGGGGTACGATAGTATATTCGACCCTAGACAACTTAACCAAGTTTATAGTGCATGCCCATTTCTTGTTTATACTTATCATACCCAGTTCTTTATTCATAGACAAAATAGTACTAAACTTACTCAGGCTTTATGTCTGACTCTATTTTTCTTTCGTCTTCTTTCTTCCGTTCCCCCCCCCCCCCCCAGGTCCTCAGGGAGGGAACACAGCAGCTTGACCTACCTCAACATCCAGCTTGAAGAAGAGAAATGTATTGCTTGGACTTTCCTGTTTTGAACTATGGCTTTGGACAATCCACTATGGGGCTTTTGCAGTTTATCTACGTTTTATTTATGCTTCTTTAAATAATGTACTCAAGACAGATTATGAAAGTGTTATGTTATGTTTTTGGAAAGGATGTTGTTGTAACACGTATTTGACTTTATGAAATAAAAGTTTGTTGTTCTTCCGCTGTTTACAAATATGTGTTCTTATATCTGTCTTGTATATCTGTGACTTGTACTTATAAACCTCCACCAAAATTAGGGCATTCCCTTTGAGAGTGACCCTAACGGAGGTGGGGTGTTTCATTAGCAAACAAATAAACAAACAACACAAACATTAATCAATTAGTGAATTATAGTTTCAAACTCATAATTTTGATACATATACAAAAATCATGTTTTTGATGCCAAATCACAACAATAGGCCCTATCTAATTTTTGGTTCTCACACCAGTCAATAGGAAATATATAGATATTACACGTTCGTCACTCGAATATAAATTCTGATGATGATATATCAATCATCAGAATCACCCCGGGCGACTAGAGTGTAATTCTATATCTATCCAGTATATTAAAACTTCAAATACACGTTTGCAAGGCGTACATGCAAAATCTTTATATACTGGACTATCCTAATCAATATAAAATAAATATGCAAATACGTATACAACGATTTAAATTTTCAAAACAAAAATTGTTTTCATTTTAAAAATATACTCTTCACACTCGTTCTAGGATACTACTGATCCTATCTCTAACGAGTCATTCTAATTGGATATTACTAATCCAATATCTGATGAATTCTTTCATATGGTTCTAATGTGTCTTGTTCTCGAGCTCTGTAAACCAAAGCTCTGATACCAAATGTGACGGCCGAGAATTTCGCTCGATCCGAATCAGTCGTTAAACCGATCTAGACCGTTCGAAACCCCTGATCGTTTGAGAACAGGACAAATCAGAACACAAACAGAAGAACATTTCATTGTATATTACAACAATTCCATCAGATACAAGAATATACAGAGTATAGACGAATAAATTACATTCGATAAATATCAGAGATTACAATAAATTACATAGCAGCGGAAAATAATACAAAGCACAACTGAAGGTGATATACGGATACAGAGCTTTCTGGATATCATTCCAGCTGTAAACCAGGATCCTGCGAATAGAAATCTGCAAAACCAAAACTACTAGCTGCCCGTGTCGAAAATAAGGGCACCCAGAGTTTAGGTTAAAACAATAAACTCCAGGTCAGTCATGTGACTGGTGTGAGAACTAAAACAGTTATTTAAAGCTTTATTTTAAAAGAGAGTAATTCAAGGGACCACGCCGTATAACACGGAACGGGTTTCCTCCCAAGAATACCAGTGCATATCAATAAACAACGCAATGCTTTTTCGAAAAAATGAAGCTATTATAAGACCCAGGTCCCATCACACAATGCAACGCAAGCCGGAGGATAGGGTTTTCCCTTATATTAGCAAAACATGCTTGATACGTTTAAAAACAAATCATTTGATACTATAATAAGTGTATAGTGTCAAAACAATTTCAATAATAAATATCAATCCTAGGCGGCATGGGTACCATCTATCATGTCGCCATACTAGGCTCTACAAATAAAACCGAGATATCTCGTATTGGAAATTGGATTTCCGTCATGAGTCGAGGCAAGGGGCAAGCTCCTCTCCGCTTTCGAGACACTCTAGCAAATGTCTCAGGACTACACACTCTGGGCAATCCTGGATCTTCAGGGCCGGTCCTCACTTACGTTAGAGGATTATTTATTCCTGAACACACGTTTCCCGGTCCTTACAGACCTATAATCGAGGCGCCTCATCCAACAACCACACAGGTGAAAAGTATATAAATGTCAGGGTTGGTAAGTCACTGACACCACCAAAGCTAAAAAGAAACGTCGTGCTCTCCCTGCAGTCCTTATCCCATTTTTAACTCATACCGAGGTGTGAGGCTCGCGAATTCACGTTATACACAAAGCTGCCACGTAGGTCGTGCTTTGATCATCAACCACAAGACTTTGCTTTTCAACAGAAGCCTTGATCCATGCAACTCAGCATGCCACACAGGCAATTCATGCCATGCGACTAATGTCCATCGATATATAACCTCTAAGCTCATACGTCTCGGAGAAGGGCGTTAAGCAAGAGAATAAATTATCCGCCGCCAAACAGATATATATTTAACAGAAATCAATCAACACAGAATAAAATCCAATGTCAGACACACAATCCATTTACAAGTTCGTTCTGGGTCTGAACGTAACCAGAGGCACTTTCCTCGCATATCTATCCATCTCCAAGTACGTCTGGACAACAACCAATTGATTCCCTCATCTTGGGTGTACAGCCCAATCAAGATCATCAGTAATCACCCAAACGATGTGAAGACTTCCGGTCTTCAACCACCGTCTTCATCTTCGACATATCGTCGAATCGGTTATTCAGAATGGGTATAAACCCGGACTTTCCGAACAACCCACGTATATTAAAAACAAATGTTACACAAACACAACATACGCCTCATTCCAATTCATTAGTCACTAACCGTAAATCGGTAAGAGAGCAATTCCCCAAATATTAACCCCGAAGGCCGAAACCAACATCAGATCAATACCCAGGAAACCATTCTTCTTAACTAACCTACAGCTAGTTTCTAAATTTCACATTCTTAGGGAAAGGTTCCCATTAATTTTATCCAAGATAAATTCTTTAAAATTTATCCTTTAATCTTCCTTTGGATGTCATTTCAAACCAAATTATGGTTTTTCAAACTAGTCGAGATTAGCGAACCACACCGAAGTAATTATTTATTTTATTTCCCAATCCCAACCTATTCATCCCATGAAGCAAAACTGGTAATACTCCATATCTAACGCCATGGTGTTATCGGTAAAATTAATTACCATTTCACGTTCAAATCTAATTAAAGATTTAGCTATCGCTTTGGAGCAAAACTGGTGATACTCCATTCTCGCTTACTTTCTAAATTTGATAATTTAGATTATCAATTCACATTTCAATCTAATTGCAGATTCATCAAAACTCCTTTTACTAGGTTAAAGAACTAGTGTTATTTAAAACACAGTTCACGATAAACCCAAATCACATTTTATTTATTATAGGGTTAAAGAACAAGTGTTGTTTAATACACTGTTCACGATAAACCCACAAATCAATTGTATTTACAACCCATTTCAAATCTAATTTATTTATTTAAAAATAAATGGGTTTTAATTTCAGTTCAAAACTAGTTCATTTCGATAAAAATCTACTTTTATCTTTTCAAATATGGAGTTTTTCATCCCAATTTTTCTCAAATCATTTCTCATGATTTTACACAAATTACTACCATTTTTAATAATTTTATCAATGCCCGTACTGTCGATTTCCATCAACGGCTATCGAACTGCACTTACAACGACCTTTTCCAAATTTGATTTGGACGTATCTCCAAAACCAACCGTTAGATTTAAAATTTCTAATATTCGTTAGAAAGCACTTTTCGATACGAACCCAATGGTTCCGGTTTTAGGAGAATCCGACGGTCAGATCTCCCGTAATGTCCGTTTGAAATAAATGGTCGAAATTCACGAACTACCGCGGCGCGGCGCGTTCTATTCTGGCCATTATATTATATATATAATATATATTTCGTTGATTACTATTTAAAACGAATTTTATAAATAGTTTTGAATTCGTTTCAAAAACAATTTCAACATCCATTTCAATTCAAATCAAAATTGAATTCTTCCTTATAAATTCGTTTTAAAATTCATTTCTATTCAATTAAAATTTCAATTCAATTCGAATTCGATTCGTTTTCTATTCAAATATAATCGATATAAATATCGTTTGCGTCAAATTAGCGCATCTCTAATCAACACGGCTTTATATTCAACAAATGGATCTATATTTCTTTCAATACACGACTCTATATCTTTGTCAACACACGACTAATCTCAACGAATGAGTACTGTCTACGTGTGACTATTTTTGTTATTTAATATATTTTATAAAAATTATGGTATCTATCGTTTGATTTAAAATCAGACACCAACTGCAAATTAGTAAGAGAACGATTCCCCGAATATTAACCCCGAAGGCCGAAACCAACATCAGATCAATATCCAGGAGGCCACTCATCTTATCTATTTTCCAGTTAGTTTCTAATTCTATATGTTAAAGATATAAATTTTATTGTTAAAATATTTCGTTCAACACATGACTAATCTCAACGGATGAGTACTGTCAACACATGAACCTTTATTTTATAATATTCTTTATCTTCTAAATTGGAATGAGGCCCAATCAATTACCATATAAAGTTAATTATACAGATTCCATACAACACATGTATATAATAGCAACGATAAATAATCAACCATCATCCAAAGTGCACTACACTGTATAAGCATCAAATATAAATCTCTAACGCTTATAACAGCCTGTCAATTAATCGATCGACATACAACTAATTATTGGGATTAGCATATGTCATATATTATCCCAATACCCGTGTGGGGTTTCAAACAATCAAACACAGATTTTATTTGTGCAGTTGGGCGATGTGTAAAATTTATCGACCCAATCAATATCAGTCAAATCAGTGTATATAAACAAATCGGCCGATTGGTTTATAAATATTTATTTATTCACTTTCACGTTAAAAATTATATTTTTAACGATCAAATTATTTTATTCAACCTATGAATATCCTATTCGGTTCATTTATTCGATAAAATGATATTTTTATTTTCCTAATTTATTTTGGAAAATTTCGGCGGTATAACGGCACGATACTAGAAACGGGACAAGGCCAAGCCTTATCCCCGGTCTAGTGAAGGCCCACGCCATTCACACATCAATCAAATCAATTTCATTTCACCAAACAATTCAATTCAACCCAAATAATCTAACCAACTACACAGCCAAACAAACAAGTCCATGGTCTGTGGACGATTGTGTCGGGTGTTACTAAACACCGTCTGCATCCTAGTATATATATATAACTAGATAAAGAAATTGAAGAGTGAGAAGTTCTCACTGATAGCTATCCCAACTCCACGACACTTCATTTAGAGAAATCTTTGTCGTTCCCGCCTTTATTTGTCCCTTTCGTTGCCCGTGGCCACTACATATATAAAAATCGAATTTTTACTTTCTATTTCATATATATTTTCGACGCTTCATTCTATATAAAAATTATATTTTTTATATTTCTACTTCATATATAAAGATCGAATTTTTATCATCCTAACTATATAAAAGATTATATTTTTATACTTCTACTATAATAAAAATTATATTTTTAATATTTTACAATATAAAAATTCCATCTTTGATATTTTTACAATATAAAAATCCTATCTTTTATAGTTCTACAATATAAAAATCCTATCTTTGATATTTTTACAGTATAAAAATCCTAACCTTTAAATAAAATAAAAATAAAATAATAAAAAGGCATTTTTATTCCTAATTAAAATCAGGGAAAAAAAGAAAGAAAAATAAAAATAATGCAAATAAAAAAAAACTCACAGCTTTTTCGGGTTTTTGGGGTTGAAGGAGTGGCGCCGGGATCTGCGGAGGTGGCGCAAGGCGTCGGTCACTGACTGCTCCGGTGGCGCGCTCGATGGAGGCTCAAAACTCGAGAGGGGATAGGCGACAACGGTGGAGCAGCGACAGACCCACATTGAACGATGCGTGCTCTGCTGGAGTTCGACGGGGAACAAGTGCGACGCAGCGGCGGGCTTCCGACGTGGCGGTGGCGTGCTCTGACGAGGCGCGATGCTCCCCTGGCGACGGAGGAAGATACAGTCGAGGGTTCGATCGATTTGGGGGATTTTAAATTGAGGATTTCTGTCGTTGGTCTGGTATGGGGGCGGGATATTGGGGTTGACCAGATTTTGACCAAGGCTAGGGTTTGGGGAATGGGAGTGGGGTATTTATAATTTATTTTATTATATTTAATTTATTTACTTCTCTATTTAATTCGTTCTGCATCCGAACTCCAATCGAACTCCAACGACTATTGTCCCTAGCTAATTACCCCCATTCCTAACACAATGGGATATGTATCGCAAGCTAGTTCGATTTTTACGATCAGTTTCCATTGAATTTAAAATATAAATTTTTATATATTCAATTTAAACGCACATTTCAAATTACCGGGGCCACATACAGACTCGAAAAATTCCCGAAAAATATTTTCTAACTTCGTATTGACGATACGGTCCTACCAAAACTAATTTCATCGAATTCTGAGACCATTTGAAAAATGGCCATTTTTCCAGTCGATTAAAATCAACCGAAACTGGTCAAACGCGTTTTCCTTTGCCACGCTCACATATTGATTCGAAAAATTATGAAATTTGGAATCTAGTAATAGTTTAACATCACGGACCTAACAAATGTGGTTTCGTCGAAATCCGAGGTTGTTTGCAAAATTTCCATTTTTAATGGCCTGAATTCCATAGCGACTATTCAGAATTTTCAACTGGACATATCTTTTAATTCCCGCTATGAAATTTTGATTTTTCGAATTCGTTGGAAAGATATTATCAATTAGATCCTAATGTTTTTGATTTCACTAAAATCCGGATTGTTTTGCACCCGGTATGTTCGATTGAAGTTTGAAATCGAATTATCGAACTACCGCGCCATTTTCAATTCTATTTATAATCATATATAAATATTTATATTCTAACGACGATCTATATAATATATACATTCGAATTATATCCAAAATAAATTTCTCGTTGATATTATTTAAAATAGTTCATTTTAAATATTCAAAATTCGCTAAAATTGCCAAAATAAAAATTTTAAACTGGCCCAGATTTTCGGGTTGTTGCAAAAAATACACGGGTCGGGTAGGCTAGAACTTATCATTAGTAAGGATATTAGTAATACGAGGAAAAACGGAATGATATAAGTATGGTCAAGTCATCTTTCAGGTAAAAAATCAGGGGAGTTCATCATGGTTATATATAGGAATTCAATTGGTTATCTAAATATGGTTCGTCTTCTAAAGTTTATATAAGTGAAAAAAGAAAGTATGTAAACCGTAAAAGAAATCATCATAAGACGGTCTAAAACTCAAAAAATCTACTATAATAAACTCAATGAGAATTCAAAACATCACATTAGAAATCACCCCAAAACTAATAATATATATAAGGCAACATCTTCACGGGGCAATAATAAACATCATCATCAAAAGGTGAAATCGAAAACATCTAAAATTTCATGGAAAATTGCATGTGCTTACATCGTTACTAGTACTGGTATTTGATACAAAAAATACCGTGATGACCGGAGTAAAATAACATCTTAACACCGTGAACATTGTAAAGACTATAGTCTATAATATCATAATGAATTCCGGTCACAAAAACTCGAGTTAATAACTTCGTGATTATTGGAATCGAAATTTCATCATGATGACTCCAATCAAACACTCGAGGTCTACAGTACTAGTAAACATCGTGATGTGTCTCAACTTCCTAATAGAACCCAATAGGCGCTAACGTACGTCTCATACCATACAATGGTTTACTAGCTGCTAGTCGAAACCACATTATTAAAGCATCATAAACTTCATGAAAATATACTCTACCTCGTCTTATCGGGAAGTAAATACAATACCATACTCATCTCATCTCATTGACGAGTACTAGTGGCATCATGACTTGTCTCATCTCATCGACAAGTAGAATCAATCATAAACATCAAAAACAAGAATATATCAAAAAATAACTTGCCTCGTCTCATTGGCAAGTATAAGAATGCATCTAGATTGGCTCGTCATCGAGCATACTCCAAAAGAGTAATTCTTAAACCATATAATAAGCCCTCATCAATAATAAAACCGATCAAGAGCGAGAGCAAGATGAGCAGATAAATTTTTAAGGACAGTTGTTGTCAATTTGCTCTTAGGACAACAACTTAAAAATACAATTTTGTCCAAGATAACTTCAAAATTTCAAGAAACTCAAAACATGAAACTTATAACACATGTTTTAAGCTTTACGGGACATATAAAATCAACAGATTTTGTTAAGAAATGGAGAAGTTATGTACAGACCAATTTCAGATCTGAAGTTCTCTATTTCTGTCATTTTATTTTCGGGACAACAACATTAGAGTGAACTTTTGACCAATCAAATACCAAAATTTCACAAAACTCAAAATAGGAAAGTTGAAGCCTAGATTTTAAAGGTTTCCAGAACTTTAAAATTTATTAAATTATGATGAGAAGTGAAAGAGTTATGTCGAAAACAAATTTCAGAACTGAAGTTCACTATTTCTATCGTTTTAGATTTGGACAGCGACACTAAAGTGAGTTTTCGACCATCCAAACTTCAAAATTTTACAAAACCCAAAGCACAAAAGTTGTGGAAGATAACTGAAGTTTTTTGTAACATCAAGAATCATCGAATTCAGAAATCAAACGAAAAAGATATGCTGTAATAACCCGGAAATTCTGAACCAGTTTAAATTTTTTATTTTAGCAATTTTAGCGAATTTTGATTATTTAAAATAGATTATTTTAAATAAAATCGACGAGAAAATTTATTTTGAATATATTTCGAACGTATATATTATATACGTCGTCGTCAGAATATAAATAATTATATATAATTATAAATAGAATTGAAAATGGCGCGGTATTTCGATAATTCGATTTCAAACTTCAATTGAATGTACCGGGTGCAAAACAATCCGGATTTTAGTGAAACCAAAAACATTAGGATCTAATTGATGATATCTTTCCAACGAATCCGACAAATCAAGATTTCATAGCGGGAATCAAAAGATACGTCCAGTTGAAAATTCTGAATGGTCGCTATGGAATTCAGGCCCTTAAAAATGGACATTTTGCAAACGACCTCGGATTTCGACGAAACCAGTTTTGTTGGGTCCGTGATGTTAAATTATTGCTAGATTCCAAATTTCATAATTTTTCGAATCAATATGTGAGTGTGGCAAAGGAAAACGCGTTTGACCATTTTAGTTGATTTTAATCGACTGGAAATTGGCCGTTTTTCCAACGGTCTCGGAATTCGACGAAACTAGTTTTGTTAGGACCGTATCGTCAATACGAAGCTAGAAAATATTTTTATAGAATTTTTAGAGTTAGTATGTGACCCCGGTAATTTGAAATGTACGTTTAAAATTCAATACAGTAATTTAAATGTAAATTTCAACGGAAACTGATTCAAACGATCATACCAGCTTGCGATACATATCCCATTGGGTTCGGAATAGGGGTAAAACGCTATGGACGACAGGCGATGGGCCTCGTTTCGAGGTCGTATGTAAAAGTCAACCTTTTGAAAATAAATTAATTAAATAATTAAAAATTAAAATCCTTTCTCTCTCCCTCCCCTTTAACCCGCTTTGGCCACCCCCCCCCCATTTCATTCATTTATTTCAGAAAAAAGAAAAAAAAAGGAGAAAGAGGCGGACGGGGGGAGACTCGTCGCCGCCCCCTCCGATGAGCGCCGCCGCGCCTCAGGCGGGCCACCCGGTCGCCCCCCAGCCTCCTCGCTCCCCTCTCCTCTTCAATCGACAGCCACACCTCCCCTCGCAATCCACCGCCGCCACAGCCGCACCCCCCCTTCCTCCACCGCCACCATCGCAGCCGCTAGAGGATGGCGCACCCCTCTCCCTCCCCTCCTCCAAGCAACGTCGACCCCCTTCCCCGAAGGAATCGCGACGAAAACAGCCCCCGCTGTAAGTATTAATTTCAGTTTTTGTTTAAGTATAAAGCATTGTAGAAAATTCAGTTTTTGCTTAAAGAAAAAGCATTGTCTGTGAATATACTTTGCTTTGTTTTACAAAATAAAATATGATTTGCTTTTAGTATATAGAATCAGTTTTATACCGTATTTAAAATCAGTTTTTACATTGCAAAAAAAAAAAAAAAAAAAATCAGTTTTTGTTAAAGGAATTCGCAGTTTAAAAATTAGTTTTTATAAAAGAAAAGTCGAGATAATTAACATTTAAAACTGAATTTAGTTATAAAACTATTTATTTAAAAGTTAGAATTTTGTTTTATAAAAGGAATAATTTTTATTTAAGAAAAGTAGTGTTTTTAAAATAAAAAGATTCGATTTTTGCATTAGCAAAGAAGCGATATTTTTAAAAATGTAAAGACGATATCTTTAAAAATGTAAAGACGATATCTTTAAAAATGAAAAGACGATATCTTTAAAAGTGAAAAGACGATATCTTTAAAAGTGAACAGACGATATCTTTAAAAGTGAAAAGACGATATCTTTAAAAGTGAAAAGACGATATCTTTAAAAGTGAAAAGACGATATTTTGATAGGAGTAGTGAAGTAAAAATATGATTTTTACTTCGAGGAAAATATAAACTTTGTTTTTGAAAAGGCGAAATCTTTATATGAAGAATAGCGTGATAAAAATATAATCTTTACTATATGAACATCGATGTGAAATTATAATTTTTATCTATATAGTAGAGGTATAAATATTCGATTTTTATATATTGAAAATCATAATAAAAAGTCGATTTTTATATATTGAATAACATAGTAAAAATTTGATTTTTATATAAAGTATAACGAAGTAAAAATTCAATTTTTTTTTAAAGGTATGAAGCAATTATAAAAATATGATTTTTATTTTAAAGACATCAAATATAAAAATGTGTAATTTTTATATATGTAGTGGCTACGGGCAACGAAGATAACGAAGATGCGATAGCGATGAAGATTTCTATCAATGAAGTGCTGTGGAGCTAGGATAGCTATTTGTGAGAATTTCTCACCTTTCAATTTCTTTTTCTAGTTATATATATATACTAGGATGCAGACGGTGCTTAGTAGCACCCGACACAATCGTCCACAGACCATGGACTTGTTTGTTTGGTTGCATAGATTAGTCAGATTATTTGATTTGAATTTGGTTGTTTGGTGAATTTGATTAATGTGTGAATGGCGTGGGCCTTCACTAGACCGGGGATAAGGCTAGGCCTTGTCCCGTTTCTAGTATCGTGCCGTTATGCCGCCGAAATTTTCTAAAATATGTTAGAAAAATAAAAATATCATTTTATTTAAAGAATGAACTGAATAGATATTCATATGTTAAAATAAAATGTTTTATCGTTAAAAATATAATTTTTAACGTGAAAGTGAATAAAATAAAATATTCATTTACAGATCAGACGGTTTGTTTATGTACACCTATTTGAAGGACATTGATTGGGACGATAAATTTTACACATCGCCCAACTGCACAAATAAAATCTGTGTTTGATTGTTTGAAACCCCACACGGGTGTTGGGATGAAATTTGAAGTTCACTCATCCTGATTGATTTAATATGTCGATCGATTGATTGACAGGCTGTTATAAGCGTTAGATATCTATATTTGATGCTTATACAGTGTAGTGCACTTTGGTTGATGGTTGACTATTTATCGTTGCTATTATATACATGTGTGGTATGGAATCCATATAATTAACTTTATATGGTAATTGATTGGGCCTCATTCCAATTTAGAAAAATAAAGACTATAAAATAAAGGTTCATGTGTTGACTGTACTCATCCGTTGAGATTAGTCATGTGTTGAACGAAATATTTTTATAATAAAATTTATATCTTTATCAATATAAAATAAAGGTTCATGTGTTGACTGTACTCATCCGTTGAGATTAGTCATGTGTTGAACGAAATATTTTTATAATAAAATTTATATCTTTATCAATATAAAATAAAGGTTCATGTGTTGACTGTACTCATCCGTTGAGATTAGTCATGTGTTGAACGAAATATTTTTATAATAAAATTTATATCTTTATCAATATAAAATAAAGGTTCATGTGTTGACTGTACTCATCCGTTGAGATTAGTCATGTGTTGAACGAAATAATTTAACAAAAGTAGTCACACGAGGACGGTACTCATTCATTGAGATTAGTCGTGTGTTGACAAAAAGAAATATTTGAAAAAGAAATATTTGAAATAGAATATTTGAAAATAGAAATGTATGAAGCCATGTTGATTAGATTGACGCCATTTTGACATGAACGATATTTATATCGATTTTATTCATTTTAAAATGAATATTGAAAAGTGATTTCGAAAACGCATATTTTGAAATGCGATTTGAATTGAATCGAATGGAAAACGACTTTGAAACCGATTTGAATTGAATCGAATAGAAAACGACTTTGAAACCAATTTGAATTGAATTGAATAGAAAAGGAATTCGAATTAAATATATAACGAATTGAATTCGAATTGATTATAAAACGAATTTGATTTCCATTGAATATATAATGAATTTGATTCAAATAGAAAACAGAAATGGATTGAATTGAAAACGATTTCGAAATGAATTGAATAGAAAACCAATTTGAATTGAATCGAATAGAAAACGACTTTGAAACCGAATTGAATTGAAAACGAATTCGAATTGAATTGAAAACGAATTCGAATTGAATTGAAAACGAATTCGAATTGAATTGAAAACGAATTGAAATGAATTCAAATTTAATTGAAATTTGAATTGAATACAAATGAATTTATAAAGAAAAATTCAATTTTGATTCGAATTGAAATGGAAGTTGAAATTGTTTTTAAAACGAATTCAAAACTATTTATAAAATTTGTTTAAATAGAAGTCGACGAAATATATATTATATATATAATATAATGGCCTGAATAGAACGCGCCGCGCCGCGGTAGTTCGTGAATTTCGACCATTTATTTCAAACGGACATTACGGGAGATCCGACCGTCGGATTCTCCTAAAATCGGAACAGTTGGGTTCGTATCGAAAAGAGCTTTCTAACGAATATTTGAAATTCAAAATCTAACGGTTGGATTTGGAGATACGTCCAAATCAAATTTGAAAAAGGTTGCTATAAGTGCAGTTCGATGGCCATTGTTGGAAATCGATTGTACGGGCCTTAATAAAATTATTAAAAATTTCAATAATTTGTGTAAAATCATAAGAAATGATTTGGGAAAAATTGGGATGAAAAACTCCATATTTGAAAGGATAAAAATAGATTTTTATCGAAATGAACTAGTTTTGAACTAAATTTAAAACCCAATTATTTTTAAATAATTAAATTAGATTTAAAAAGGGGTTTTAAATAATCGGAATTTCTAATATATTTGATTGGATTTGAAATGGGTTTATCGTGAACGGTGTTTTAAATAACACTAGTTCTTTAACCCGATAACAAATAGAATGTGATTTGGGTTCGTCGTGAACTGTGTTTTAAATAACACCTAGTTCTTTAACCCAGTAAAAGAAGTTTTATTGAATCTGCAATTAGATTTGAAATGTGAATCTATGATCTAAATTGTCAAATTTAGAAATGAGCGAGAATGGAGTATTACCAGTTTTACTCCAAAGCGATAGTTAAATCTTTAATTAGATTTGAACGTGAAATGGTAATTAATTTTACCGATAATACCATAGTATTAGATATGGAGTATTACCAGTTTTGCTTCATGGGATGAATAGGTTGGGATTGGGAAATAAAATAAATAATTACTTCGTTACGGTTCGCTAATCTCGACTAGTTGGAAAAACCATAATTTGGTTTTAAATGACATCCAAAGGAAGATTACAGGATAAATTTTAAAGAATTTATCTTGGATAAAATTAATGGGAACCTTTCCCTAAGAATGTGGAATTTAGAAACTAGCTGTAGGTTGGCTAAGAAGAATGGTTTCCTGGGTATTGATCTGATGTTGGTTTCGGCCTTCGGGGTTAATGTTTGGGAAATTGTTCTCTTGCTAATTTGTTGTTAGTGACTAATGAATTAGAATGAGGCGTATGTTGTGTTTGTGTTACATTTGTTTTTAATATACGCGGGTTGTTCGGAAAGGCCGGGTTTATACCCATTCTGAATAACCGATTAGACGATAAGTCGAAGATGAAGACGGTGGTCGAAGACCGGAAGGCTTCACATCGTTTGGATAATTACTGACGATCCTGATTGGGCTGTACACCCAAGAGGATGGAAACAGTTGGTGGTCGTCCAGATGTACCTGGAGATGGATGGGTATGCGAGGAAAGTGCCTCCGGTTTCATTCAGACCCAGAACGGACTTGTAAATGGATTGTGTGTCTGACATTGGATTTTATTCTGTGTTGATTGATTTCTGTTAAATATATATCTGTTTGGCAGCGGAGAATTTATTCTCTTGCTTAACGCCCTTCTCTGAGACGTACGAGCTTAGAGGTTATATATCGATAGATATCAATCGCACGGCATAGATTGCCTGTGTGGCATGCTGAGTTGCATGGATCAAGGCTTCTGTTGAAAAGCAAAGCCTTATGGTTGATGATCAAAGCACGCCTACGTGGCAGCTTTGTGTATAACGTGAATTCGCGAGCCTCACACCTCGGTATGAGTTAAAAATGGGATACGGACTGCAGGGAGAGCACGACGTTTCTTTCTAGCTTTGGTGGTGTCAGTGACTTACCAGCCCTGACATTGATATACTTTTCACCTTTGTGGTTGTTGGATGAGGCGCCTCGATTATAGGTCTGTAAGGACCGGGAAACGTGTGTTCAGGAATACTAATCCTCTAACGTAAGTGAGGACCGGCCCTGAAGCATCCAGGGGTTGCCCAGAGTGCGTAGCCCTGGGACATTTGCTAGATTGTCTCGAACGCGGAGAGGAGCTTGCCCCTTGCCTCGACTCATGACGGAAATCCAATTTCCATTACGTGTATTGCGGTTTTAATTGTAGAACTAGTATGGCGACATGATATATGGTACTCATTCCGTCTATGATTTATATTTATAATTGAAATTCTTTTGACACTATACACTTATTATAGTATCAAATGATTTGTTTTAAACGTACCAAGCATGTTTGGCTATTATAAGGGAAAACCCTATCCTCCAGCTTGCGTTGCATTGTGTGATGGGACCTGGGTCTTATAATAGCTTCATTTTCGAAAAAGCATTACGCTGTTTATCTATATGCACTGTTATTCTTGGGAGGAAACCCGTTCCGTGTTATACGGCGTAGTCCCTTGAATTACTCTCTTTTAAAATAAAGTTTTAATAACTGTTTTAGTTCTCACACCAGTCACATGACTGACCTGGAGTTTATTGTTTTATCCTAAACTCTGGGTGCCCCTATTTTACGCACGGGCAGCTAGTAGTTTTGGTTTTGCAGATTTATATTCACAGGGTCTTGGTTTACAGCTGGAATGATGCTCGGAAAACTCTGTATCCGTGTATCACCTTCAGTTTGTGTTTTGTATTATTTTCCGCTGCTATGTAATATATTGTAATCTCTGATATTTATCGAATGTAATTTATTCATTCATGCTCTGTATATTCTTGTATCTGATGGAATTGTTGTAATAACAATGAAATGTTCTTCCGTATGCGTTCTGTTTTGTCCTGTTCTCAAACGATCAGGGGTTTCGAATGGTCTAGATCGGTTTAACGACTGATTCAGATCGAGCGAAATCCCGGCCGTCACATTTGGTATCGGAGCTTTGGTTTACAGAGCTCAAGAATAAGACACATTAGAACCATACGAAAGGATTCATCAGATATTGGACTAGTAATATCCGATTAGAATGACTCGTTAGAGATAGGATCAGTAGTATCCTAGAACGAGTGTGAAGAGCATATTTTTCAAATGAAAAAAATTTTTTTTTGAAAATTTAAATCGTTTTAAACGTATTTGATTATTTATTTATTTTGAATATGGACAATCCAATATATAAAGATTTTGCATATACGCGTCATGAACGTATGTTCGAAGTTTTAATATATTGGATAGATATGGAATCACATTCTAGTCACCCGGAGATGGTACTGAAGATTGTCATGACATCATCAGTATTTATGTTTGTGTTTCGAAGGTGTGATGTCTATATATTTCCATTAGACTGGTGTGAGAACCAAAACCAATATAGTTAGAACACATTGTTGTGAATTGGCATCAAAAACATGATTTTCTCTATATATATATCAAAAGTTATGAATTTGAAAACTCTAATCCACTAATTGATTGATGTTTGTGTTGTTTGTCTATTTGTTTGCTAATTTTTAACCATTTTTCCCTAATAGCATCAAATATTGAAGTGTATTGAAAATTAGTTGCATTTGCTTGCATATACATGTATATCATTGAACAGGTCATAGCAAGGAGGCTAGAGCCGAAGAATAAAATTTGTTTGCCCGACAAATAAGTACATGTTTACTACATAATTTACTGTTTTGTTTGGGTGATGATGATTTTATGAGCCTATTGGCTAGCCGCTTGGCTTTTTCTTTTTCTTTTTGAGATTAGAAGGACCGGGGAAGCTATTTGAAATTCCCCGATGCTCCCGGTGCAGGGGAGGTTATGGCGAAATTTTTCGAAAATTTAGGGTGTTAGCCAAATTTTTGAAATTTTGAAAATTCTCAGAAACTGAGAAGTTGGAGAATGCAAGCCCAATCGAACGTAGAGCTGGATAATCAAACCACTTTCGACTTTGTTCCTTTTCGGGGATGAAAAGTTTTAAGTGGGGGAGATTGTAATAACCCGGAAATTCTGAACCAGTTTAAAATTTTCATTTTAGCAATTTTAGCGAATTTTGATTATTTAAAATAGATTATTTTAAATAAAATCGACGAGAAAATTTATTTTGAATATATTTCGAACGTATATATTATATACGTCGTCATCAGAATATAAATAATTATATATAATTATAAATAGAATTGAAAATGGCGCGGTAGTTCGATAATTCGATTTCAAACTTCAATTGAATGAACCGGGTGCAAAACAATCCGGATTTTAGTGAAACCACATTAGGATCTAATTGATGATATCTTTCCAACGAATCCGACAAATCAAGATTTCATAGCGGGAATCAAAAGATATGTCCAGTTGAAAATTCTGAATGGTCGCTATGGAATTCAGGCCCTTAAAAATGGACATTTTGCAAACGACCTCGGATTTCGACGAAACCAGTTTTGTTGGGTCCGTGATGTTAAATTATTGCTAGATTCCAAATTTCATAATTTTTCGAATCAATATGTGAGCGTGGCAAAGGAAAACGCGTTTGACCATTTAAGTTGATTTTAATCGACTGGAAATTGGCTGTTTTTCCAACGGTCTCGGAATTCAACGAAACTAGTTTTGTTATGACCGTATCGTCAATACGAAGCTAGAAAATATTTTTATAGAATTTTTAGAGTTAGTATGTGACCCCGGTAATTTGAAATGTACGTTTAAAATTCAATATAGTAATTTAAATGTAAATTTCAACGGAAACTGATTCAAACGATCATACCAGCTTGTGATACATATCCCATTGGGTTCGGAATAGGGGTAAAACGCTATGGACGACAGGCGGTGGGCCTCGTTTCGAGGTCGTATGTAAAAGTCAACTTTTTGAAAATAAATTAATTAAATAATTAAAAATTAAAATCCTTTCTGTCTCCCTCCCCTTTAACCCGCTTTGGCCACCCCCCCCCCCCTATTTCATTCGTTTATTTCAGAAAAAAGAAAAAAAAAGGAGAAAGAGGCGGACGGGGGGGAGACTTGTCCCCGCCCCCTCCGATGAGCGCCGCCGCGCCTCAGGCGGGCCACCCCGTCGCCCCCCAGCCTCCTCGCTCCCCTCTCCTCTTCAACCGACAGCCGCACCCCCCCTCGCAATCCACCGCCTCCACAGCCGCACCCCCCTTCCTCCACCGCCACCATCGCAGCCGCCAGAGGATGGCGCACCCCTCTCCCTCCCCTCCTCCAAGCAACGTCGACCCCCTTCCCCGAAGGAATCGCGACGAAAACAGCCCCCGCTGTAAGTATTAATTTCAGTTTTTGTTTAAGTATAAAGCATTGTAGAAAATTCAGTTTTTGCTTAAAGAAAAAGCATTGTCTGTGAATATACTTTGCTTTGTTTTACAAAATAAAATATGATTTGCTTTTAGTATATAGAATCAGTTTTATACCGTATTTAAAATTAGTTTTTACATTGCAAAAAAAAAAAAAAAAAACAGTTTTTGTTAAAGGAATTCGCAGTTTAAAAATTAGTTTTTATAAAAGAAAAGTCGAGATAATTAGCATTTAAAACTGAATTTAGTTATAAAACTGTTTATTTAAAAGTTAGAATTTTGTTTTATAAAAGGAATAATTTTTATTTAAGAAAAGTAGTGTTTTTAAAATAAAAAGATTCGATTTTTGCATTAGCAAAGAAGCGATATTTTTAAAAATGTAAAGACGATATCTTTAAAAATGTAAAGACGATATCTTTAAAAATGAAAAGACGATATCTTTAAAAGTGAAAAGGCGATATCTTTAAAAGTGAAAAGACGATATCTTTAAAAGTGAAAAGACGATATCTTTAAAAGTGAAAATACGATATCTTTAAAAGTGAAAAGACGATATTTTGATAGGAGTAGTGAAGTAAAAATATGATTTTTACTTCGAGGAAAATATAAACTTTGTTTTTGAAAAGGCGAAATCTTTATATGAAGAATAGCGTGATAAAAATATAATCTTTACTATATGAACATCGATGTGAAATTATAATTTTTATCTATATAGTAGAGGTATAAATATTCGATTTTTATATATTGAAAATCATAATAAAAAGTCGATTTTTATATATTGAATAACATAGTAAAAATTTGATTTTTATATAAAGTATAACGAAGTAAAAATTCAATTTTTTTTTAAAGGTATGAAGCAATTATAAAAATATGATTTTTATTTTAAAGACATCAAATATAAAAATGTGTAATTTTTATATATGTAGTGGCTACGGGCAACGAAGATAACGAAGATGCGATAGCGATGAAGATTTCTATCAATGAAGTGCCATGGAGCTAGGATAGCTATTTGTGAGAATTTCTCACCTTTCAATTTCTTTTTCTAGTTATATATATATACTAGGATGCAGACGGTGCTTAGTAGCACCCGACACAATCGTCCACAGACCATGGACTTGTTTGTTTGGTTGCATAGATTAGTCAGATTATTTGATTTGAATTTGGTTGTTTGGTGAATTTGATTGATGTGTGAATGGCGTGGGCCTTCACTGGACCGGGGATAAGGCTAGGCCTTGTCCCGTTTCTAGTATCGTGCCGTTATGCCGCCGAAATTTTCTAAAATATGTTAGAAAAATAAAAATATCATTTTATTTAAAGAATGAACTGAATAGATATTCATATGTTAAAATAAAATGTTTTATCGTTAAAAATATAATTTTTAACGTGAAAGTGAATAAAATAAAATATTCATTTACAGACCAGACGGTTTGTTTATGTACACCTATTTGAAGGACATTGATTGGGACGATAAATTTTACACATCGCCCAACTGCACAAATAAAATCTGTGTTTGATTGTTTGAAACCCCACACGGGTGTTGGGATGAAATTTGAAGTTCACTCATCCTGATTGATTTAATATGTCGATCGATTGATTGACAGGCTGTTATAAGCGTTAGATATCTATATTTGATGCTTATACAGTGTAGTGCACTTTGGTTGATGGTTGACTATTTATCGTTGCTATTATATACATGTGTGGTATGGAATCCATATAATTAACTTTATATGGTAATTGATTGGGCCTCATTCCAATTTAGAAAAATAAAGACTATAAAATAAAGGTTCATGTGTTGACTGTACTCATCCGTTGAGATTAGTCATGTGTTGAACGAAATATTTTTATAATAAAATTTATATCTTTATCAATATAAAATAAAGGTTCATGTGTTGACTGTACTCATCCGTTGAGATTAGTCATGTGTTGAACGAAATATTTTTATAATAAAATTTATATCTTTATCAATATAAAATAAAGGTTCATGTGTTGACTGTACTCATCCGTTGAGATTAGTCATGTGTTGAACGAAATATTTTTATTATAAAATTTATATCTTTATCAATATAAAATAATGGTTCATGTGTTGACTGTACTCATCCGTTGAGATTAGTCATGTGTTGAACGAAATAATTTAACAAAAGTAGTAACACGTGGACGGTACTCATTCATTGAGATTAGTCGTGTGTTGACAAAAAGAAATATTTGAAAAAGAAATATTTGAAATAGAATATTTGAAAATAGAAATGTATGAAGCCGTGTTGATTAGATTGACGCCATTTTGACGTGAACGATATTTATATCGATTTTATTCATTTTAAAATGAATATTGAAAAGTGATTTCGAAAACGCATATTTTGAAATGCGATTTGAATTGAATCGAATGGAAAACGACTTTGAAACCGATTTGAATTGAATCGAATAGAAAACGACTTTGAAACCAATTTGAATTGAATTGAATAGAAAAGGAATTCGAATTAAATATATAACGAATTGAATTCGAATTGATTATAAAACGAATTTGATTTCCATTGAATATATAATGAATTTGATTCAAATAGAAAACAGAAATGGATTGAATTGAAAACGATTTCGAAATGAATTGAATAGAAAACCAATTTGAATTGAATCGAATAGAAAACGACTTTGAAACCGAATTGAATTGAAAACGAATTCGAATTGAATTGAAAACGAATTCGAATTGAATTGAAAACGAATTGAAATGAATTCAAATTTAATTGAAATTTGAATTGAATACAAATGAATTTATAAGGAAAAATTCAATTTTGATTCGAATTGAAATGGAAGTTGAAATTGTTTTTAAAACGAATTCAAAACTATTTATAAAATTTGTTTTAAATAGAAGTCGATGAAATATATATTATATATATAATATAATGGCCTGAATAGAACGCGCCGCGCCGCGGCAGTTCGTGAATTTCGACCATTTATTTCAAACGGACATTACGGGAGATCCGACCGTCGGATTCTCCTAAAACTGGAACCGTTGGGTTCGTATCGAAAAGAGCTTTCTAACGAATATTTGAAATTCAAAATCTAACGGTTGGATTTGGAGATACGTCCAAATAGAATTTGAAAAAGGTCGCTATAAGTGCAGTTCGATGGCCATTGTTGGAAATCGATTGTACGGGCCTTAATAAAATTATTAAAAATATCAATAATTTGTGTAAAATTATAAGAAATGATTTGGGAAAAATTGGGTTGAAAAACTCCATATTTGAAAGGATAAAAATAGATTTTTATCAAAATGAACTAGTTTTGAACTAAATTTAAAACCCAATTATTTTTAAATAATTAAATTAGATTTAAAAAGGGGTTTTAAATAATCGGAATTTCTAATATATTTGATTGGATTTGAAATGGGTTTATCGTGAACGGTGTTTTAAATAACACTAGTTCTTTAACCCGATAACAAATAGAATGTGATTTGGGTTCGTCGTGAACTGTGTTTTAAATAACACCTAGTTCTTTAACCCAGTAAAAGAAGTTTTATTGAATCTGCAATTAGATTTGAAATGTGAATCTATGATCTAAATTGTCAAATTTAGAAATGAGCGAGAATGGAGTATTACCAGTTTTACTCCAAAGCGATAGTTAAATCTTTAATTAGATTTGAATGTGAAATGGTAATTAATATTACCGATAACACCATAGTATTAGATATGGAGTATTACCAGTTTTGCTTCATGGGATGAATAGGTTGGGATTGGGAAATAAAATAAATAATTACTTCGTTACGGTTCGCTAATCTCGACTAGTTGGAAAAACCATAATTTGGTTTTAAATGACATCCAAAGGAAGATTACAGGATAAATTTTAAAGAATTTATCTTGGATAAAATTAATGGGAACCTTTCCCTAAGAATGTGGAATTTAGAAACTAGCTGTAGGTTGGCTAAGAAGAATGGTTTCCTGGGTATTGATCTGATGTTGGTTTCGGCCTTCGGGGTTAATGTTTGGGAAATTGTTCTCTTGCTAATTTGCGGTTAGTGACTAATGAATTAGAATGAGGCGTATGTTGTGTTTGTGTTACATTTGTTTTTAATATACGCGGGTTGTTCGGAAAGGCCGGGTTTATACCCATTCTGAATAACCGATTAGACGATAAGTCGAAGATGAAGATGGTGGTCGAAGACCGGAAGGCTTCACATCGTTTGGATAATTACCGACGATCCTGATTGGGCTGTACACCCAAGAGGATGGAAATAGTTGGTGGTCGTCCAGACGTACCTGGAGATGGATGGGTATGCGAGGAAAGTGCCTCCGGTTTCTTTCAGACCCAGAACGGACTTGTAAATGGATTGTGTGTCTGACATTGGATTTTATTCTGGGTTGATTGATTTCTGTTAAATATATATCTTTTTGGCGGCGGAGAATTTATTCTCTTGCTTAACGCCCTTCTCTGAGACGTACGAGCTTAGAGGTTATATATCGATAGATATCAATCGCACGGCATGGATTGCCTGTGTGGCATGCTGAGTTGCATGGATCAAAGCTTCTGTTGAAAAGCAAAGTCTTGTGGTTGATGATCAAAGCACGCCTACGTGGCAGCTTTGTGTATAATGTGAATTCGCGAGCCTCACACCTCGGTATGAGTTAAAAACGGGATACGGACTGCAGGGAGAGCACGACGTTTCTTTCTAGCTTTGGTGGTGTCAGTGACTTACCAGCCCTGACATTGATATACTTTTCACCTTTGTGGTTGTTGGATGAGGCGCCTCGATTATAGGTCTGTAAGGACCGGGAAACGTGTGTTCAGGAATACTAATCCTCTAACGTAAGTGAGGACCGGCCCTGAAGCATCCAGGGGTTGCCCAGAGTGCGTAGCCCTGGGACATTTGCTAGAGTGTCTCGAACGCGGAGAGGAGCTTGCCCCTTGCCTCGACTCATGACGGAAATCCAATTTCCACTACTGTATTGCGGTTTTAATTGTAGAACTAGTACGGCGACATGATATATGGTACCCATGCCGTCTATGATTTATATTTATGATTGAAATTCTTTTGACACTATACACTTATTATAGTATCAAATGATTTGTTTTAAACGTACCAAGCATGTTTGGCTATTATAAGGGAAAACCCTATCCTCCGGCTTGCGTTGCATTGTGTGATGGGACCTGGGTCTTATAATAGCTTCATTTTTCGAAAAAGCATTACGCTGTTTATCTATATGCCTGGTATTCTTGGGAGGAAACCCATTCCGTGTTATACGGTGTGGTCCCTTGAATTACTCTCTTTTAAAATAAAGTTTTAATAACTGTTTTAGTTCTCACACCAGTCACATGACTGACCTGGAGTTTATTGTTTTAACCTAAACTCTGGGTGCCCCTATTTTCCGCACGGGCAGCTAGTAGTTTTGGTTTTGCAGATTTATATTCATAGGGTCCTGGTTTACAGCTGGAATGATGCTCGGAAAGCTCTGTATCCGTGTATCACCTTCAGTTTGTGTTTTGTATTATTTTCCGCTGCTATGTAATATATTGTAATCTCTGATATTTATCGAATGTAATTTATTCATTCATGCTCTGTATATTCTTGTATCTGATGGAATTGTTGTAATAACAATGAAATGTTCTTCCGTATGCGTTCTGTTTTGTCCTGTTCTCAAACGATCAGGGGTTTCGAACGGTCTAGATCGGTTTAACGACTGATTCAGATCGAGCGAAATCCCGGCCGTCACATATGCTTTAATTACTGGAAGCGTTCAGCTTGAAATAAAAATAAATAACATAGTTTGACAATAACAGAACAACAAGTTTGCATCAGGGTTTTCGACCCTTTATACTCAAAATTCTTAGAAGTGCTTAACAGAAAGTTGTATAAAAATTCTTAACTTTCCATAACTTCAAAATTTTCCATATTTCGATTAGTAACGTGAAAGTTATGATCGAAATACTTCTCAGCCAAATTAAGATTTATATTATTTTTTCCCTAAAGGAAAAACCTCTCGTTTTTGCACATTCGAGGTTATCAAATTCACATCAAACGAACTCAAAAATTCATGAAATTTTGCAGTAATATAGATTAACAAGCAAACTTCATCATAAGAAAATTTGACAGCATTTTGTTTTAAAGTGAGCAAGTTATAGACTTTTAAAATAGCTCAGTTTTCAGCAATATCAACATATAGTAATTCAGAAATAAGTTACATTTTATAACTTATTTTTCCATAGATCCAATAATTTTTTTATCATTATAGCTTATAATAAGGTTACCACTTACCTCTACCAAGATTTACAGCAAGTTTGGCAAGAGATTTGTTGCAATAGAGGCTTTATTGTTGAGAATGTGAGTTCTTTTTACCAATAGGATCAACAAATGAAACATGCAAGAAAATTATTTTACTGTGAATATGAAATCTTCAACAAAATGATAGAAAACTCGGATTAGATTTTGAGTTTATGATGGATTACTTGCTGCTGATGGATGTAAACCACTTAAATCTTGGATTTGGATGTGGATTTGAGACTATTTGGTTGAACAATGAAGAATTTGTTACGTTTTTTTCGTATTTCTTTTAGTTTTTCTCACTAGAGAAGAAAGGGTACAAGAAAAATAAATGTACTCTTCCTTTTTCTAAATGTTTCCCTTAGATTAAGAAACTAATTAGGACCAACTTTAGCTAATTAGAGCAATTAGGCTATGTTAACCAATATTGAGCCTATGAAATCAATGTTTTAAACTATTTTCACCCAAACCTTTATAAGTTCTAATACTAATTGATAAAATAAATTTGTGGCAATGTTTATAAAATATTTTAGAGGCTATTTAATATGTTAATATAAATTTTACAACAAATTTAAATAAATTACCCAAATATGGTTATCTCACTTATTTTTGCGTAACGTTTACAACATATGTAAATTAAATGTTTCAAAATGGAATAACCGGAAAATCCAAACCAATTTAAAAATTTTATTTTGGCAATTTTAATGAATTCTGATTATTTAAAATGAATTATTTTAAATAATAATGATGAGAAATTTATTTTGAATAGAATTAGAACGTATATATTTATCTGAATCGACGTTATAATATAAATATTTATTTTTAACTATAAAAGGAATTGGAAATGGCGCGGTAGTTTGAAAATTCGATTTCAAATTTCAAATGAATGTACATGATTCAAAACAAAACGGATTTTAGCGAAACCAAAAGTATTTGAATCTATTTGAGAATATCTTTCCAAAGAATCTGAAAAATTAAAATTTCATAGCAGGAATAAAAAGCTATGCCCAGTTGAAAATTCAGAATAGTTGCTATGGAAAATATGGCCCTTATAAATGGAAATTTTGCAAACGACCTCCGTTTTCGACGAAACCACTTTTGTTGGATCCGAGATGTCAAGTCATTGCTATATTCCAAAATTCATAGTTTTTTGAATCAATATGTGAGCGTGGCACAAGAAAACATGTTTTGACAGTTTTAGTCAATTTGGATCGACCAGAAAATGGACATTTTTCAAACGGTCTCCAAATTCGACGAAATTAGTTTTTTTGAACCGTATCGTCAAAACATAGCAAGATTTATTTTTCTGGAATTTTTAGAGTTAGTATGGGACCCCAGTAATTTGAAATGTACGTTTAAAATTGAATATTTAGATTTTAAATTTAGCATAAACTGATCGTAACAGCCGAACTGGCTCACGATACATGTCCCATTGTGTTCGTAATGGGGATAATTAGCTAGGGGCAATAGTCGCTGGGTTTGATTTGAAGCTCGGATGTAAAGTCAACTCTTTGAGGATATATATATATATATATATATATATATATATATATATATATATAAATACCCCCCACCCTTTTCCTTTTTCTCCTAACCTAAATCGCTCAGCCCCAATTCGAAGAAACCCGTCGCTCCTAGGTTCCCATCGCGCCCTCGTTTTCTCTGGCGCCGCTCCCTCTAGTTCGCCACCTCCGGCGTCCCCGCGCCACCAGCGACCTCGCCGGCCATCCCCTCCTTTCCCCCGGCCTCTCTCCACCTCCTTCGAGCAAATCCGAACCCCAAAGCCCCCCCCCCCCCACGACGGAAACAACCACGCCGCCCTCCTAGGCCCATACCTCGGCCAACGCCACCAACGGCAGGTCCCCACCACCCCTCCGACGAACTGCGAACCCCACCCCCCTCAGAAAATCTAGCACGGTAAGTTTTTACTTTTATTTAATTTAAATAATTAGTTTAAATTTATTAAAATCATTTTTTAAATTTCAGATCTTAGTAAATCGATATGGAGTTGTTTTCTTTTGATAAAAATACGATTTTTACATATATAATGGCATGTTAAAGATAAGATTTTTATATGTATGTAGATTATATTTTTTTATAGAAAAGATATGATTTTTATACTAAAAAAGATATGATTTTTATACTTAGACAGCTATGATTTTTATAGTTAGAGAGTTATGATTTTTAAAATAGAAAGGTATGATTTTTAAAAATGAGATGGTGAGATAAAAATTTGATTTTTATAATGGAGTAACGAAGATTAAAAATATGATTTTTCTAAATAAAGCGTTGAAATAAAAAGGTGATTTTTATTTATAAAAATCGTCATTCAAAAGTATGAATTTTAACATATACTGCATGAAACAGAGGGTGACGGGACGGACTGAAATCAAAAAGGAATCTGAACCGTTCAGAATTAAAGAACTGACGGAGTGGAAACCCCAAGGTGAGAACTCCTCACTTTTATTTTATTTTCTAGTTAAAATATATACTAGGATGTAGACGGTGCTTAGCAGCACCCGACACCCATCGTCCATAGACCATGGACGACTTGTTTGTTTGATTGATTGTGTTGTGACAATTGATTGTGTGATGTGGAATGAATAAATATTTTATAGTTAAAAATATAATTTTGAATGTGTATAAAAAAATATTCATTTACAAATCGGACGATTTGTTTAGCTACACACATTTGACTGATATTGATTGGGACGATAAATTTTACTAATCGCCCAACTGCACAAATAAAATTCATTATTTGTTGATTGAAACCCCACACGGGTATTGGGATGATATTGGACATACACTAATCCAAATAATTAGTTGTATGTCAATCGATTGGTTGACAAGCTGTGTGAGCGTCAAATATTTGTATTTGATTCTTATGCAGTGTAGAATGCACTTTGGATGATGGTTGACTGTGTTTGATTATAGTTGCATACATGTTGTATGAAATCCATATAATCACATTATATGATAATTGATCGTGCCTGATTCCAGTTTAGGAAAAAATGAATATTTTAAAATAACGATTATTTTCAAATAATATTCAGAAAAGAATCAAAATCTGAATTTGATGTCTGAATCAAATTTGGAAAACGGCGCTGTAAGTTCAGTTCGATGGCTGTTTGTGGAAATCGACTGTACGATCCTTGATAAACTATTAAAAATATCAATAATTTGTGTAGAATCATAAGAAATGATTTGGAAAGAATTTGAATGAAAAATTCCATATTTGAAAAGATAAAAATAGATTTTTATCAAAATGAACTAGTTTTGAACTAGAATTATAACAATTATTTTTTTTAATAAATAAGTTGGATTTGAAATAGTTTTAAAAATAACCGGAATTTCCAATATATGAATTGAAAAGGATTTGAATCGAATTTATCTTCGGAATATTTCGATATTGAATTCCGTGATTATACGGACATTGTGGAGGAATTTGTAAGATATATATATATATATATATATATATATATATATCGTTATTTCAATACGATATTGGTTGATTTCAGAATTTGATATTGAATATAAGCCGGTATATTTTCTATTCAAAGCCTTGTATTTAATATCAAATTGGATTTTGGGTTTGTCATGAGTGGTATAATAATACTGTTCTTAAACCCAATGGAGTTAAGAAAATCAGAAACTAACTGGAGATTAGTTAAGTTGAATGGTTTCATGGGTATTGATCGGATGTTGGTTTCGGCCTTCGGGGTTAACACTTAGGGAATTTTTCTCTTACTAATTTACGGTTAGGGACTGATGGAATGTGAATTGGGTTTATTGTGAACTGTGTTTTTAACGACATTCATTCTTCAACCCGATTTACAGTGAAATGTGATTTGGAATTTATAAATCTTTTTATTAAGATTTAACAGGAATTTTCCAAAGTAAAATTTTCCAATTAATATATTAAATTGGAATTGAATGGAATTCGATTGATAATAATCGAAATGAAATTCTGTGGAGGAAGACTGTTAATACATATGGAGTTTAAAAGGCTTTGCCGCTATTCCATTTATATTATTAGTCGGATATGGAAATTGATATCGATTATATATTGATTTGTTTTTCCATGAAGATTCCATAATTAATGGAATGTGATATGGGTTTGTCGTGAATGGTGTCTTCATTAACACTGTTCTTGAACCCAGTTGAGAAAAGATTAAATCTTTTTATTTAGATTTATTGAAGTATACCAATTAATTAATATTTAATTGTAATTGAATTGAAATTGGTCTTTGGGTTTATCGTGAATGGTGTTTTAAATAACACTTGTTCTTTAACCCGATTAACAAAGGAATGTGATTTGAGTTGTCGTGAAAGGTATCTTTAATAATACTATTCTTAGACCCAATGGATTTAAGAAAATCAGAAACTAACTGGAGATTAGTTAAGTTGAATGGTTTCCTGGGTATTGGTCTGATGTTGGTTTCGGCCTTCGGGGTTAATACTTAGGGAATTGTTCACTTGCTAATTTACAGTTAAAGGATGATGGAATGGAATGTGATTTTGGGTTTATCGTCAACTGTGTTTTAAATGACATTGGTTCTTTAACCCAGTTAAAGACAGGATATGATTTCCCAAGTTAAACAATCGTTAATATTGATTTTTGGTAAGATTAAAACCAAGTGGAGTTTTAATGCATCTTTAATTAGATTGGAATGATATCCAAAGGAAGATTAAAGAATAAATTTAAAGAATTTATCTTTGATAAAATTAATGGGAACCTTCCCCAAAGTATAAGAATATCTGAATAAAGAAATATTTTGGATTGGAATGAGGCGTATGTTGTGTTTTTATAGCACTTGTTTATTATATATGCGAGTTATTCAGAAAGACTGGGTTTATCCCATTCTGAATATCTAATTCGACGATATGTCGAGAATGAAGACGGTGGTCGAAGACCGGAGGTCTTCACATCGTTTGGATGATTACTGATGTCTTGATTGGGCTGTACACCCAAGGCAAGGTAATAAGTGGTGATCGTCCAGACGTACTTGGAGATCGACGGATATGCGAGGGCCTCTCTCCTGTATTGGACATATGGGGGAGGAATAAGGTGCCTCCGGTTTCGTTCAGACCCAGAATGAACTTGTAAATGGATGTGTGTCTGACATCGGATTTCATTCTGTGTGATTGATAGACATCGGTTGCATAGCGTGAATTGCCTGTGTGGCATGCTGAGATGCAAATGATCAAGGCTTCTGTTGAAAATCAGGATCTTGTGGTTGATGATCAAAGCACGACTTTAATATAGCGTAGCTTACTGTAGCGTTAATTCGCGAGCATCACACCCCGGTGTGAACCAGAAATGGGAGAGGACATCAGGGAGGGCATGCGTTTCCTTCTAGCTAGGAGTAGTGTCAGCATTTTGCATGCCCTGGCATTTTACTTATGTGGATGATGGATAGCTAGGCGCCTTGGTTATATCGGTCGATCCAGGACCGATGGAGTCATTTGGCTCATTGATGCCCCCATAGGGCGGGCAAACGCAGTGTTCAGGCATTTTAATCCACATCAGGTGGACCGGCCCTGACGATCCAAGGTGTAGTTGCGGCTGTATCCTAAGGGGCGGGCTAGTGCGTCTCGAATTTGATGAGGACGATCCCTTGCCTTGGTTCACAGATGGAACTCCAACTTCCAATATGTGACATTTGTGGTTTTGATTGTAGAGCCTAGTATTGGCGACATGATATATGGTACCCATGCCTTCTATGATTGATACTTATGATTGAAATTGTTTTGACACTATAAACTTATAGTAATAATAAAAGATGAAATTTCACGTACCAAGCATATTTGACTATTATAAGGTAAAACTCTATCCTCCGGCTTGCGTTGCATTGTGTGATGGGACCTGAGTCTTACAATAGCTTCATTGTTCTTTATTTAGCGTTGCACTGTTGTTTTATGCACTGGTATTCTTGGGGGGGAACTCGTTCCGTGTTATAAGGCGTGGTCCCTTGATTTACCAAACTTTATAATAAAGATTAATAAATGTTTTAGTTCTCACACCAATCACATGACTGACCTGGAGTTTATTATTTTAACCTAAACTCTGGGTGCCCTATTTTCCACACCGGAAGCTTGTAGTTTTGGATTTTACATATTTATATTCAAAGGATCCTGGTTTATAGCTGGAATGTCGGAAAGCTCTGTCTCTATGTATCTCCTTCAGCTGTGTTTGTATTATTTTCCGCTGCTATGTAATGTATTTTAATCTTTGATATTTTTCTGATGTATATTATTTGTTCATACTCTGTATATTCTTGTATTCTGATGGAATTGTTGTAATAAGCAATGAAATGTTCTTCTGTTTGTGTTTTGATTCGTCTTGTCCTCAAGGCAATCCGTTCTTCCTCTTCTCCTTGGAGACCGGGGAAGTTCTGGGCTCTTACATGTGGTATCAGAGCTCTGGTTTACAGAGCTCGAGAACAAGGCACATTAGAACCAAACGAAAGAATTCATCAGAGATTGGATTAGTAATATCCAATGAGAATGACTCGTTAGAGATAGGATCAGTAGTATCCTAGAACGAGTATGAAGAGTAATGTTTTTAAAATAAAAATGAAAACAAACTTTGTTTTGAAAATTTAAACTTTATTCAACGTATTTGAATATTTATTTGTATTGAATTTGGACAATCCAATATATAAAGATTTTGCATATACGCCTTGCAAACGTATATTTGAAGTTTTAATATACTGGATAGATATAGAATCACGCTCTAGTCGCCTGGGGATAATTCTGGTGATGTCCGGACATCATCAGTACTTATGTTCGAGTTTCGAATGTGGGATTTCTATATGATTCCAATTGACTGGTGTGAGAACCAAAACTAGATAGGGCTTATTGTTGTGATTTGGCATCAAAAATGTGATTTTTGACTATATATCAAAATTATGAATTTGAAAAGATAATCAACTAATTGATTGCTGATTGTTGATTGTGTTATGTGATTATTCATTTAAACCATTATGTGAAAGAAAGGTAAATTTAGGCCAAATTGAACCAAAGGTTGAACTGACTTGAGAATTGATTGCAAATGCATGCATGTACATATATATGTGTGAATAGGTCATTGCAAGGAGGCTAGAGAAGAGGAATAAATTTGTTTGCCCGACAAATAGGTACATGTTTATTGTATTTCTTGGGGTTTTTGATGATTTGATGAGCCGATTGGCTGTTTCTTTTTCTTTATGGATTGGAGAGGCCTGTATGGCAATTTCGGGATTTTCCCGTTGCTCCCATACAGGGGAGGTTATGGCGAAAATTTTGGGTGTTAGCCAAATTTTTGAAAAAATTGAAAAGTTCTTAGAAATTGAAAATTTAAAGAACTTAAGCCATAATGAAAATAATGAAAGTTGATTTGGTTTGTAAAACAACTTTCAGCTCCGTTCCTTTTCGAGGACGAAAAGATTTTAAGTGGGGGGAGATTGTAATAACCCGGAAAATCCGAACCAATTTAAAAATTTTATTTTGGAAATTTTAATGAATTTTGATTATTTAAAATGAATACTTTTAAATAATAACGATGAGAAATTTATTTTGAATAGAATTAGAACGTATATATTTATTTGAATCAACATTATAATATAAATATTTATTTTTAATTACAAAAGGAATTGGAAATGGCGCGGTAGTTTGAAAATTCGATTTTAAATTTCAAATGAATGTACAGGATTCAAAACAAACCGGATTTTAGCGAAACTAAAAATATTAGAATCTATTTGAGGATATCTTTCCAAATAATCCGAAAAATTGAAATTTCATAGCGGGAATAAAAAGTTATGCCCAGTTGAAAATTCAGAATAGTCGCTATGGAAAATATGGCCCTTAAAAATGGAAATTTTGCAAACGACCTCCGTTTTTGACGAAACCACTTTTGCTAGATACAGGATGTCAAGTTATTGCTATATTCCAAAATTCATAATTTTTGGAATCAATATGTGAGCGTGGCACAAGAAAACGTGTTTTGACATTTTCAGTCAATTTGGATCGACCAGAAAATGGTCAATTTTCAAACGGTCTCCAAATTCGACGATTTTTTTTTGTTAGGACCGTATCATCAAAACATAGCAAGATTTATTTTTCTGGAATTTTTAGAGTTAGTATGTGACCCCCGTAAATTGAAATGTACGTTTAAAATTGAATATTTAGATTTAAATTTTAAATTTAGCAAAAACTGATCGTAACAGCTGAACTGGCTCACGATACATGTCCCGTTGTGTTCGGAAGGGGATAGTTAGCTAAGGGAGATACTCGTTGGGTTTGATTTGAAGCTCGGATGTAAAGTCGACTCTTTGAGGATATATATATATATACACACACACACACACCCTTTTCCTTTTTCTCCTAACCTGAACCGCTCAGCCCCAATTCAAAGAAACCCATCACTCCTAGGTTTCTCATCATGCCCTCGTTTTCTCTGACGCCGCTCCCCCTCGATCGCCACCTGCGGCGTCCCCGCACCACCAGCGACCCCGCCGGCCATCCCCTCCTTTCGCCGGCCTCTCTCCACCTCCTTCGAGCAAATCTGAACCCCAAAGCCCCCCTCCCCCAAAGACGGAAACAGCCGCGTTGCCCTCCTGGGCCCATACTTCGGCCAGCGCCGCCAACCGCAGGTCCCCACCACCCCTCCGACAAACTGCGAACCCCACCCCTTCAGAAAACCGAGTACAGTAAGTTTTTACTTTTATTTAATTTAAATAATTATTTTAAATTTATTAAAATCAGTTTTTAAATTTTAGCTCTTAGTAAATCGATATGGAGTTGTTTTCTTTTGATAAAAATTCGATTTTTACATATATAATGGCATGTTAAAGATAAGATTTTTATATGTATGTAGCTTATATTTTTCTATAGGAAAGATATGATTTTTATACTTAAAAAGATATGATTTTTATACTTAGAAATCATATCTTTTTATAGTTAGAGAGTTATGATTTTTAAAATAGAAAGGTATGATTTTTAAAAATGAGATGGTAAGATAAAAATTTGATTTTTATAATGGAGTAGCGAAGATTAAAAATATGATTTTTCTAAAGAAAGCGTTAAAATAAAAAGGTGATTTTTATTTATAATAATCGTCGTTCAAAAATATGATTTTTAACATATACTGCATGAAACAGAGGGTGATGGGATGGACTGAAATCAAAAAGGAATCTGAACCGTTCAGAATTAAAGAACTGACGGAGTGGAAACCCTAAAGGTGAGAACTCCTCACTTTTATTTTATTTTCTAGTTAAAATATATACTAGAATGCAGACCATGCTTAGCAGCACCCGACACCCGTCGTCCACAGACCATGGACGACTTGTTTGTTTGATTGTGTTGTGACAATTGATTGTGTGATGTGGAATGAATAAATATTTTATGGTTAAAAATATAATTTTGAACGTGTATAAAAAAATATTCATTTACAAATCGGACGATTTGTTTAGGTACACACATTTGAATGATATTGATTGAGACGATAAATTTTACACATCGCCCAACTGCACAAATAAAATTCATTATTTGTTGATTGAAACCCCACACGGGTACTGGGATGATATTGGACATACACTAATCCCAATAATTAGTTGTATGTCAATCGATTGGTTGACAAGCTGTGTAAGCGTTAAATATTTGTATTTGATGTTTATGCAGTGTAGAATGCACTTTGGATGATGGTTGACTGTGTTTGATTGTTGTTGTATACATGTTGTATGAAATCCAAATAATCACATTATACGGTAATTGACTGTGTCTGATTCCAGTTCAGAAAAAAATGAATATTTTAAAATAACGATTATTTTCAAATAATATTCAGAAAAGAATCAAAATCTGATTTTGATGTCCGATTTGGGATGGACACGAATATATTTAAATATATATAGCCATGTTGATTAGATATATGCCATTTTGACAGGAATGATATTTATATCGATTTTATTCATTTTTATAATGAATATTGAAAAGAAATTGATTCCAAAATCTAATGTTTTGAAAATACTATCATTTATATATCGATGATATGGAATATTCACTTTTGATTAGAAATTGAATATGAAGTTGAAATCATTTTGAAAATGAATTTAAAACGATTTATCAAATATGTTTTAAATGGAAATCGACGAAATATATATTATATATATATATATAATATAATGGCCTGAATAGAACGCGTCGCGCTGCCGCATTTCGCGAATTTCGACCATTGACTTCGAATGGACATTACGAGAGATCCAACCGTCGGATTCTCCTGAAACCAGAACCTTGGGTTCGTATCAAAAAGAGCTTTCTAACGAACATTAGAGATTTGAAATATAATGGATGGATTTGCAATTATGTCCAAATCAAATTTGGAAAAGGTCGTTGTAAGTGCAGTTCGATGGCCGTTTGTGGAAATCGACTGTACGGGCCTTGATAAAATTATTAAAAATATCAATAATTTGTGTAAAATCATAAGAAATGATTTGGAAAGAATGGAATGAAAAATTCCATATTTGAAAAGATAAAAATAGATTTTTATCGAAATGAACTAGTTTTGAACTAGAATTATATTTCAATTATTATTTTTTAATAAATAAGTTGGATTTGAAATGGTTTTCAAAATAACCGGAATTTCTAATATATGAATTGGAGAGGATTTGAATGGAAATTATCTTCGGAATATTTCGATATTGGATTCCGTGATTATATGGACATTGTGGAGGAGTTTGGAATATATATATATATATATATATATATATATATATATATCGTTATTCTAATACGATATTGGTTGATTTCAGAATTTGATATTGAATATAAGTCGATATATTTTCTATTCAGAGCCTTGTGTTTAGTATCAAATTGGATTTTGGGTTGGTTGTGAATGGTTTCTTTAATAATAATGATCTTAAACCCAATGGAGTTAAGAAAATCAGAAACTAACTAGAGATTAGTTAATTTGAATGGTTTACTGGGTATTGATCTGATGTTGGTTTCGGCCTTCGGGGTTAACACTTAAGGAATTGTTCTCTTACTAATTTACGGTTAGGGACTAATGGAATGTGAATTGGGTTTATTGTGAACTGTGTTTTTAACGACATTCATTCTTTAACCCGATTTACAGTGAAATGTGATTTGGAATTTATAAATCTTTTTATTAAGATTTAACAAGAATTTTCCAATGTAACGTTTTCCAATTTAATATATTAAATTGGAATTGAATGGATTTCGATTGATAATAATCGAAATGAAATTCTGTGGAGGAAGACCGTTAATATATATGGAATTTAAAAGGCTTTGCCGTTATTCCATTTATATTATTAGTCGGTTATGGAAATTGATATCGATTATATATTGATTTGTATTTCCGTGAAGATTCCATAATTAATGGAATGTGCTTTGGGTTTGTCGTGAATGGTGTCTTCATTAACACTGTTCTTGAACCCAGTTGAGAAAAGATTAAATCATTTTATTTAGATTTAATGAAGTATACCAATTAATTAATATTTAATTGGAATTGAATTGAAATTGGTCTTTGGGTTTATCGTGAACGGTGTTTTAAATAACACATGTTCTTTAACCCGATTAACAAAGGAATGTGATTTGGGTTGTCGTGAATGGTATCTTTAATAATACTATTCTTAGACATAATGGATTTGAGAAAATCAAAAACTAACTGAAGATTAGTTAAGTTGAATGGTTTCCTGAGTATTGGTCTGATGTTGGTTTCGGCCTTCGGGGTTAGTACTTAGGGAATTGTTCACTTGCTAATTTACGGTTAAAGAATGATGGAATGGAATGTGATTTTGGGTTTATCGTGAACTGTGTTTTAAATGACATTGGTTCTTTAACCCAGTTAAAGACAGGATATGATTTCCCAAGTTAAACAATCGTTAATATTGATTTTGGGGAGGTTAAAATTAAGTGGAGTTTTAATGCATCTTTAATTAGATTGGAATGATATCTAAAGAAGATTAAAGAATAAATTTAAAGAATTTATCTTTGATAAAATTAATGGGAACCTTCCCCAAAGTATAAGAATATTTGAATAAAGAAATATTCTGGATTGAAATGAGGCGTATGTTGTGTTTTTATAGCACTTGTTTATTATATACGCGAGTTGTTCAAAAAGACCGGGTTTATCCCATTTTGAATAACTAATTCGACAATATGTCGAGAATGAATACGATGGTCGAAGACCGGAGGTCTTCACATCATTTGGATGATTACTGATGTCTTGATTGGGCTGTACACCCAAGGCAAGGTAATAAGTGGTGATTGTCCAGACGTACTTGGAGATCGACGGATATGTGAGGGCCTCTCCCCTGTATTGGACATATGGGAGAGGAATAAGGTGCCTCCGGTTTCGTTCAGATCCAAAACGAACTTGTAAATGGATGTGTGTCTGACATCGGATTTCATTCTGTGTGATTGATTGACATCGGTTGCATAACGTGAATTGCCTGTGTGGCATGCTGAGATGCAAATGATCAAGGCTTCTATTGAAAAGCAGAGTCCTGTGGTTGATGATCAAAGCACGGCTTTAATATAGCGTAGCTTTGTGTAGCGTTAATTCGCGAGCCTCACAACCCGTTGTGAACCACAAATGGGAGAGGACATCAGGGAGGGCATGCGTTTCCTTCTTGCTAGGAGTGGTGTCAGCGTTTTACACGCCCCTGGCATTTTACTTATGTGGACGATGGATAGCGAGGCGCCTCGGTTATATCAGTTGATCCGGGACCGATGGAGTCATTTGGCTCATTGACGCCCCATAGGGCGGGGAAACACAGTGTTCAGGCATTTTAATCCACATCGGGTGGACCGGCCCTGACGATCCAAGGTACAGTTGCGGCTGTATCCTGAGGGGCGGGCTAGAGCGTCTCGAATTTGGTGAGGACGATCCCTTGCCTTGGTTCACAGATGGAACTCCAACTTCCAATACATGACATTTGCAGTTTTGATTGTAGAGCCTAGTATTGGCGACATGATATATGGTACCCATGCCGTCTATGATTGAAATTGTTTTGACACTATACACTTATAGTAATAATAAAAGATGAAATTTCACGTACCAAGCATATTTGGCTATTATAAGGTAAAACTCTATCCTTCGGCTTGCGTTGCATTGTGTGATGGGACCTGAGTCTTATAATAGCTTCATTGTTCTTTATTTAGCATTGCGCTATTGTTTTGTGCACTGGAATTCTTGGGGGGGGGACCCGTTCCGTGTTATACGGCATGGTCCCTTGATTTACCGAACTTTAAAATAAAGATTAATAACTGTTTTAGTTCTCACACCAGTCACATGACTGACCTGGAGTTTATTGTTTTAACCTAAACTCTGGGTGCCCCTATTTTCCACACGGGCAGCTTGTAGTTTTGGGTTTTGCAGATTTATATTCAAAGGATCCTGGTTTACAGCTGGAATGATATTCGGAAAGCTCTGTATCCGTGTATCTCCTTCAGTTGCGTTTGTATTATTTTCCGATGCTACGTAATGTAATTTAATCTCTGATATTTTTCTGATGTATATTATTTGTTCATACTCTGTATATTCCTATATTCTGATGGAATTGTTGTAATAAGCAATGAAATGTTCTTCTGTTTGTGTTCTGATTCGTCATGTCCTCAAGGCAATCCGTTCTTCTTCTTCCCCTCAGAGGCCGGGGAAGTTCTGGGTTCTTACACAAAAGACTTTGTTTTAACAAATAAATGTTAAAGTATGATAATACACACATTTTCACATTTATCATTAATTACTAAAATCTTAACATTTTAGTGTATATTTAGTATTGCATGTTTTACCAAAATTCCACTATTAACCTGAAACCAATATTTATACTTTTATCCCAGTAGTTTCAATTATTGTCATTAAATTATATTTAATATAGGTTTAAAACAAATTAACTCATAAAAATATATTTAACCTTCTGTATGTCATATTTGATAGCATTTGTACTTGGGTGTGGTTTCTTCCGTGTGTGGAAGATCCATTATCTGATATGTAGATTACATATCACCTGGAATATTTTGTTCGTTTTTTTTAATAAATAAAAGAGTTTTACGGATCACTATAAAAACCGATCGGCCTTTCCAATTTTTTTTTTAACCTTTTGCGGTTTATACAATATTATATGTTTATACTCAAAATTTCAATAATTTTTTTAAAATAAATATTTAAATTTTTTTATTAACAAACCATATTAAAATGGTTTTAACTCAATAATTATAACTTAAGAACACCTTTACTCTTTTTACTTCTTTGCTACAACTTATAACAACATTTTTTATTATTTCAAACGTTTCCAAATACCCACTTGCTCACAAAATATAACATTGCACCTCTTAGCTTAAATTTCACAATTAATTATCCATGCCTCAATTTAATCACTAAAGTGTGATTAAATTCCTCCATCAAACCACAAAACATCAATATTACTCAAATAATTAACTCGAATGACCAAGTTATGATTTATTCAACTTAATTATTCTCTGAATTTTTATTTTAATTAATTATTTACTATAGCAGGTAATTAACCGACTTAGGTTGCTACATGACGGATCGATTAACCAAAAATATTAATTGGTCAGTGCAGTGAACTAACTGCGCTCACCCTACTGCTAGCCATTAAACAAAGAAGTGTAATGGTGTTAGTTCTGATACTAATAAATAGTATCTCCTCTAAGCATAAATGTCAACGTCCATGATAACAAGTAGAAAACATGCAAACTATATCAAAGCCCAAATTAAATCCCTTATACCCAAAATCCCATATATTCAACCAATAAAGACCCCTTGAATTCCACCTTTTTACAATTAGGCCCTCTTTTTCTTTCAGACTTAATTGAAAAAAATGTGAAAATAGAGAGTTTTGATTAGTTGGAAAACTAGAATTTTGGGTACAGAGGACTTTCTCTCATCAAAACCTACTTACAATAAGTAATTGCCCTAAATTAATTGTCTAAGCAGGTCATCATCACTTGAAAATTTATTTGCTCCTTTTAAATTTGTTAATAACTCCTACTTATGTCATATTCAAATCAATTGGATTAATGCGATCAGTTAATTTGAATATTCAGAAAAATCTTAATACAAATATTGCTATTTAACCGTATCTGTTCAGTTTCCAAATATTGCATCTTACAAATAAAAACATTTTTATTCCTACACATATTTTCTTTCATATTTTATAAAATGGTAATGATATAGTAATTGCTGCTGTAATCGAGTAAGAATTCCATAGATTTAATGAAGCATTTAATACAGTTTGCAAACTATTTAGAAAAGTTACTTATTGTGAGGGCTGTAGAATCATGAAAAAGGATTTACAAATCAACTAATAAAAACTTACCATTTAATCAAGTAAAGCAATATAATAATATGTTAAACATGTATAATTTTTTCTTTGTTACCAATGTTGCATTGTACAAATCTGGATTTAAATATTAGTACAAATTTGTTCTACAAAGGATCATATTTTATGGAATATTGATTTTGGTTAGCGCACACTTTAAACATAATAATACAATATTAAAACCCAGCACTAATTGCAAAAATAATTATGTTTTCTTATGAAAGAAATTTCCTTATCTAAATGCTAGAAAATTCTTACTTAACAATTCTCTAACCAAAATCAATATTCCATAAATGCCTGTCAAGTTAAACCATATGCAATCCATCCATAAGTTTTATCCAAATACAGAAGTGTTCATTGCTAAACCTGACCTTTTTTCCCATACATGTAAGTTTCTCATATTTCATATTTTGAGGCGATTTAATTTGTTTGTTAATAGCTATATTTTTGTATGTATAGTAACTGGTGATCTATTCTGTTTAACTTTTTGGTGGTTCAAGTCATAAAATTGTCTAAAATCAGGTAAATTATGGTTTTCGTAAAGAAAATATGAATAAGGAGATTGTGGGCAAATACTTCCCTCTCTCTTGCTATAAATCAAATCCCCTATACCGAACCATACAGAACTTTCTGGTTTCCACCATGTTGCAATTAAACCTTTTTCTTCTTCTTTGTTTTAATTGCAAAAAGGTGTCAATCAGGGATTCAGATTGGTTGGATACAAGGAGATAGAAAAATTTGGATACAGAGGATTTGTTCTGTAACGACCTGCATTCTACGCATCGAAGGATCGTAAAATATTTATTTCTTTCACATACGAAGCCGTATGGTCATGTAATTTTGGGAGACAACTATTAGGGTCATTTCCCATGTTCATGATTTTTGCCGATTTTTAAATGACCGTTTTGCCCCTAGCCGATCTTGTTTTGGCCATACCTTTTGATTGGAAAGGAGTTTTGACCTGAAATTACTTCCATTGGCTCGGGATAATGGTTTGAAATTTCGTAGAGTGGTCACATTAGCCAAACGGACTCACCGTTTGGGAGATATGGCTGAAACAAGGTTTAGAAGGTGAAAAACAGCTTAACCGGGCCTAATTAGGGTGATTAGCAAGAGGGCCCATAACCCATTTCAGGATTAGGGTTATGAGGATGCTGAAATCAGTTAGAGAACAATCTTATTTTCATTTTTCAGCTGCCACTTTCATCCTTGGAACCCTAACAATGTCCTCCAACATCTAGAATCATATCTAATCACCGGTTAATCAAGGATTCGGGTTAGCAACACCAAATCAAAGAAGATCTTCACCAAATCAGTATTAGAGCTGCTGTTAGACATCAGTATTCGCCCAAATCAGCGAGGTTTCAGTTCTGAAAATTTTATTTGTGGCCAAGGTGAGTGATTTGCATAGTTTTGCACTAATTACAGTTAATTAGGGTGATTAGTGATAATTAGCGAATTTATACATTAATAAATTCTGGAAAAATATTCATAAATTTCGAAATGATGTTGACCCCGGTTAGAAACTTGGGTTAATTTGGTTAAGTTTTACTAATCATATCATTAGTTGCCTAAACATGCTTAAGGGAAAATATGGGGTTTTGGCTATGTTTGATCCATTTTAACCTATCAAATGGTTGTTTTGGTGTTTGTGGTCAGTTCTATATGTTGCTATGACTGTATGGTATGCTTTGTGATTGATTAGAAAAGTTAGAATGGTCGAGTACGTCGTCGTATGGCGTAAAAAAGTCGCTGGAAGAGTTGCAGGAAAATATGCAGGAAACCGGATCAGATCGTCCTTGCCCGAACCGACCCGATCGTGGAGAGCTACCCGAACCGATCCGCTCTCACTTGAAGACCACGACCCGAACCACCTGGAGCTCGTGAACTGATAGCCGAGGAGTTCGCCGACCCGATCCGCCTCTCTTGGGCATGTGCTACCCCGACCCGACCCGAGTGGTCACCCCGAACCGATCCGCCAGAGGTTCCTCGATCCGACCCGGAGCAGAGAGGGAGGACACCACGACCTGATCCGGATGACCTTGCACGAGCTAGAGTATGGATCACGACCTGGAGCCAAACCACGAACATAAGGAGGCCAAACCGAACCGTCAGGGGTGGTCATAACCGATCTGAACCGAGATGCTTGGACTTGAGGCGTGAATCACGATCCGAACAGGAAGTATAAACTGAAGTGAAGAACTGATCCGGGAAAGAAGACCAATAACACGAGATGCTAAGGTAGTCCAAATGGGAAGTTTGTACTTAGGATCCAGTTGGGAACCAATGAGTTGACTTCACGAGTTGAGCTTTGCTGCGGGACGTGTGCTAAGGGGTTGTCGATGTCTATAACTTTGGATCACTATGTGTAGGGGGTACGTGAACGGATTCAGGGCCACAGTGGCCTAGGTATGACTAAAGAGCTATTGACCAATGAAGTGGGGTCATTTGTAAAGGTTTGGTCATGACTCCATGTGGTAAGCTTGGTAGTAGCAGTAGTTGTACAAGTTGAACTCCATCACTACTTCGATGGGTCTAGTGATCGAAGCGGTAGATATCGTATTCTTTACGCACTGAGTGAGAGATGTGAGGATGGTTGCTATGTTTGATTTGTTTGCCATCATTATGACATGCACACCCCACCCCGTATTCTTTATACCATGTGTTAGTGACACCTTAGAGTATTGTACGGTATGTAGTGCAAACTCTTTGGTTGCAGGTTCAGGTATGGTTTAGTATACCTGTTATTGTTCTGTTTAGCTGCTTATCGCTCATACCAGACATTTTGTCTGACCCAGAGTTTTATGTCTCTTCTTATTACTCTGGGTGCTCTCACGAGCAGACTAGAGACAGGTTAGCTGGGTATGTACGAGTAGCTAATCCGGAGACGAGTAGGAGGCTTCCATGTATGATATATATAGAATTCTCCCTATGTTGTTGAGGATCACTGCTTGGGCATTAGTAGTGCATCTTCTACTTTAACTTTCTTTTGCTTTAGAGACAGTTTAAAGTTGTAATAATTATGTTGGATCACAAGCTGTATTTGGATTTCCGCTGCTTTGTTGGTTTAGTTTTCAGCTTATGCACTGTCTCGCCTGTTTTATATCAAAAGTATGTTGTTATTATATTTTGTTCCATGCGTTGTGAGACATTCTACAGGTTTTTGATTAGTTTATTCTCTTCTTTCCTTTCTTTGGCGACCGTTTCGTGCTAGCTGGGCATGTGTACAGCGAATTTACGGAGGAAATGCCGGCTGGTGCGGGGCGGACCGTCACACTTGGTATCAGAGCCAGGTTGCGTAGTTAACCTAGGGAAGTTATCATGGAGAGATAGTATACGTATATGAGAGCGTGTATTTTTGATTATTTTGGTTTTCATAGCTATATATATATTATTATTAGTATAGCTAAGGATGAAGTCGCATTGCACTAGCACCACTATGGAGATGGTTAATCGTTTTCTCTCTACAGATTGAACGATGAGACGATACGCAAGAGGTGTCAGTAGAGGAGCCAATAATGGGAATGCTGCTGACATGAGGACGATGTTTACTGACGTCATGAGGAAGATGCTTAGGGATGTGCAGAGGGCAGCTCCCAATGTTGGTAATGGTGGTCGTCCAATAGTGCAGGCGCCTAGGGCCGATTTCGCCAAGCTGAAAAAGGATTATACTAGTCTTGGTGGGAAGCCGTTCCATGGAACGGAGTCGGCTACGGATGTTCAGGATTGGTTGGATAGCTGCAAGCATATCTTCGAAGACTTGGGTATCGAGGATGCGATGAAGAGAAGACTAGCATCCCGTCAGCTGCAAGGACGGGCAATGAATTGGTGGAATGCTATAAAGGCAGCTACTCCTGAGGATCAGATTACTTGAGATCAGTTTAAGGCTTGCTTTAGCGATAAGTTCATTTCAGCTGCTCAGAAGTCAGTGTTGTTTGAGAAATTTTTGGAACTCAAGCAGAATGGCAGAGCTGTCTCAGAGTACATTGCTAATTCGACACTTTGTCGAAGTATGGGTTATCTCTTATTGATACTGCCGAGAAGAAGAACGAGAAGTTCATAACTGGCTTGGATCAGTACTTGGTGGAAAGGCTTACTAACCACATCGATGAGACGTTTGAATCGATTGTGGGGAAAGCATTGAGGTCAGAGAGTCTTTACCCTAAGTTGAAGATTGAGGTTGCATCTGCAGAGGAGCCAAAGCCGCAAGCAAGCGGTGGAGTCAAGAATGGTTCTTAGAATAAGAGAAAGCAGAATCGGACTAAGGATGGCCAGAGGAAAAAGGATAAGAAGGATGTTGAGTGCTTCAGCTGTGGTAAGAAGGGCCATTATGCTAGTAATTGTCGGGTCAAGCCAGCGGATAGGAAGTGTTTCAACTGTGGCCAAGTGGGACATCACAAGGACAAGTGTCCGCAACCCCCTAAAGAAAAGCAGATGGTGAAAGCATATGCCTTTAATGCTATTCCTTCCTCGTCGAATGCCCCAACTGCGGCGGAGAAGGGAAAGAATGTCGTTATTCAAGGTATGCTTTCTGTTTATGATGTTCTCGTTAGAGTTTTGTTTGATACCGGAGTTTCCAGTTCCTTCATATCTAGTTACCTGGTAGATAGGTTGGGATTGGAGCCCGAGATTGTCGATAGACCTTTAGTAGTGACGAACCCGATTGGTGGTTCGACTAACCTTAGCATGATTTGTTGTAATGTGATCTTATCGAGTCATGGATGCATGTTTGTTTGCGATTGCTTTGTTTTGGGCTTTACTGGGTTTGGCATTATTTTGGGAGTCGATTGGCTCCAAAGATACCGGGTGGTGGTAGACTGTGAGGCCTTTTTGGTGACAGCTAGAGCGGATGATGGGCAGAGGGTAGTGTTTGGTGGTCTACCTAGTGATGGGGTAATGGATAGTTTTCTAAATTCCCTCGACATCCCGCATAGTGAGTTGTCAGGTTTGCCCGTGGTTGGCCAGTATCCGGACATCTTCGAAGAAGTGACCGGGCTTCCACCACACCAAGAGATTGAGTTCCGTATTGATTTAGTGAAAGATACCAGACCTATAGTGATGCTACTTCGTTATATGGCACCAAGGGAGCAGCGAGAGCTCGAGGTGCAAGTCAGCGATCTTTTGAAGAAGGGATTTTCAGAAGGAGTGTTTCTGAATGGGGAGCACCAGTTGTGTTTGCTACCAAGGCGGATGGTTCCCTTTGTTTGTTTGTAGACTACCGCGAGTTGAATAAGGTGACGAGGAAGAACAAGTATCCTCTACCGCGGATAGATGATTTGTTTGATCAGTTGAGTGACGCGAGAGTATTTTCTCAGTTGGATCTCGTGACAGGTTTTCATCAGCTTAGAGTGGAAGCTGAGAGTATAGCTAAAAAGGCGTTTCGGACGCCGTCTGCATTTTATGAGTGGTTGGTGATGCCATTCAGGCTGACCAATGCCCCCGCATATTTTGTGGATCTTATGAATAGGGTATTCAGAGATTAGTTGAATAAGTTTGTCCTTGTGTTCATGGATGATATTTTGGTCTACTTGAGGACAGAGGAGGAACACAAGGAACATTTGAGGGTAGTGATGGAGGTGTTGAGAAAACACCAATTGAAAGTAAAGTTTTGTAAGTGTCATATCTGGAGGAGGGAAGTGAGATTCTTGGGCCAAGTTGTTTCATAGAATGGTATTGTCGTGGATCCTGCGAAGGTGGCTACGGTACAAGATTGGTCTACGCCCAAGAATGCAACGGACATAAGATGTTTCTTGGGATTAGCCGGATATTATTGTAAGTTTATCCAAGACTTTTCCAAGATAGCAGCACCGTTGACTCAGTTGACCAAGAAAAATCAAGCTTTTGTCTGGGACGAAAAGTGCGAGAATGCATTCAAAAGTCTAAAGGACAAGTTGACATGTGCACCAGTGTTAGTCATTCCTAAGGGGAATGAAGAAATGATAGTATATACGGATGCATGTGGTACCGGACTAGGTGTTGTACTGATGCAAGGAGGTAGGGTTGTAGCTTATGCAAGTCGGCAATTGAAACCGCACGAGAAAAGATACCCTACCCATGATTTGGAATTGGCAGGGATCGTGTTTGCATTGAAGATGTGGAGACATTATCTCTTGGGAGAAAGATTTGAGCTGTTTACCAATCATAAATCATTAAAGTATCTCTTCTCTCAGAAAGATCTAAATCTCCGACAGCAAAGATGGTTAGAATTTTTAGCTTCCTATGATTTCGACATTGCATATACACCAGGAAAGGGCAATGCGGTGGCTGATGCATTGAGTAGAAGACATGCCAGTTTAGGGGCTATGTTTCTAGAATGGAAGCAACTGGAGTACATCGCGGGGTATGATTTCAGACCAAAGTGCGAATTGGATCCAGAAATGTTAGCAAGTTTGACGATCAGACCAACTTTGATTGAGCGGATTGGTTCCAGTCAAAGGGACGATCCTAACCTATTGGAAATCATCTCCAAGTTAGAGATGGGTATCGAGGAGGAGATGAACAAGCATGGGCTTGATCGAGATGGATGGCTCAGGAAGAATGGAAGACTAGTTGTACCCAATGTCGATGGATTGAGAGATGAAGAGCTTAGGGAGTGTCATCACTCAAAACTGACCATACATCCCGGTGGTAACAAGATGTATCGAGACATGAAGCAGACATACTACTGGGAAGGGATGAAAAGAGACGTTGGAAAATTTATATCCAAATGCATGAATTGCCAGCTAGTTAAAGCTGAGCAAAAGAAGCCAAGTGGTATGTTACAACCATTAGAAATTCCAGAATGGAAATGGGAACAAGTATCAATGGATTTCATTGATGGGTTACCAAGGACTAGATCGGGCCATGATAGCATTTGGGTGATTGTGGACCGGTTGACCGAAAGTGCAAGATTTATACCCGTCAGGTCGAATAGGACAGCAGCTAAGTTAGCTGAACTATATGTAAAGTGGGTAGTGAGATTCCATGGAATACCCAAAGGCATTGTGAGTGACAGAGATCCGTTGTTCACTAGTGGATTTTGGAAAAGCTTACAAGGGGCGTTAGGATCAGAATTACATCTCAGTACCGCGTATCATCCTCAAACCGACGGACAGACAGAGAGGGTGAATCGTATATTAGAAGACCTCTTGAGAGCTTGTGTATTGGATTTTGGTGGATCATAGGATGACCATTTGCATATAGTAGAGTTTGCATATAATAATAGCTATCAATCCAGTATTGGTATGGCTCCATTTGAAGCTTTGTACGGAAGACCGTGCAACTCACCGTCATGTTGGTTTGAAACTGGTGAGAAGTTTATGCTTGGACTGGATGTGATAAGAGAAACTTCGGACAAGATCAAGATCATTCAACAGCGAATGAAGGCTGGCCAAGATAGGCAGAAAAGTTATGCTGATAAGAGGAGAAGAGAATCAAAGTTCTCCATTGGCGACTTGGTGTTTGTCAAGATCTCTCCGTTAAAGAGTGTGATACGATTTGGCAGGAGAGGCAAATTAGCACCAAGATTTGTTGGTCCATTCCCAGTTCTTGAGCAAATTGGGAATTTGGCATATAAAGTTGAATTACCAGACAAGATGGCAGGAGTTCATAACGTATTTCATGTTTCCCGGTTAAGGAAGTTCGTACATGACCCATATATGATTATTTCACCTGATCAGTTGGATGATGTCGAAGTTGAACCCGAGGCGGTTGGGAACCGCAAGCCTATGCGTATTGTTGGGAACGATATGAAGCAGCTTCGAAGGAAGGCGGTGAAATTAGTCAAAGTTCAGTGGGGCGAGAACGAGAATGACTGTACTTGGGAGACAGAGGAGAGCATTAGGAAGACGTATCCAGAACTCTTCGCCTGGTAAGATTTTAACTTTGATTTAGTCTTTCCGCATGCTAGGATAGGCTTGTTTTGTTGGTTTTGCATGTTTGATTGTTGTATATGATTGGTAGGCATGCGGGATCCTTTGAATGTTTTGGGTTAAGGAATTTCGGGGATGAAATTTCTTAAGGGGGGAAGAGTGTAACGACCCGCATTCTACGCATCGAAGGATCGTAGAATATTTATTTCTTTCACATACGAAGCCGTATGGTCATGTAATTTTGGGAGACAACTATTGGGGTCATTTGCCATGTTCAAGATTTTTGCCGATTTTTAAATGACCGTTTTGCCCCTAGTTGATCTTGTTTTGGCCATAACTTTTGATTGGAAAGGAGTTTTGACCTGAAACCCCTTCCATTGGCTCCGGATGATGGCTTACAATTCCGTAGAGTGGTCACATTAGCCAAACGGACTCACCATTTGGGAGATATGGCCGAAACAAGGTTTAGAAGGTGAAAAACAGCTTAACCGGGCCTAATTAGGGTGATTAGCAAGAGGGCCCATAACCCATTTCGGGATTAGGGTTACGAGGAGGCTGAAATCAGTTAGACAACGATCTTATTTTCATTTTTCAGCCGCCACTTTCATCCTTGGAACCCTAACAATGGCCTCCAACATCTAGAATCATCTCTAATCACCGGTTAATCAAGGATTAGGCTTAGCAACACCAAATCAAAGAAGATCTTCACCAAATCAGTATTAGAGCTGCTGTTAGACATCAGTATTCGCCCAAATCAGCGAGGTTTCAGTTCTGAAAATTTTATTTGTGGCCAAGGTGAGTGATTTGCATAATTTTGCACTAATTACATTTAATTAGGGTGATTAGTGATAATTAGCGAATTTATACATTAATAAATTCTGGAAAAATATTCATAAATTTCAAAATGATGTTTTAGACCCATGTTAGAAACTTGGGTTAATTTGGTTAAGTTTTACTAATCATATCATTAGTTTTCCTAAACATGCTTAAGGGAAAATATGGGGTTTTGACTATGTTTGATCCATTTGAACCTATCAAATGGTTGTTTTGGTGTTTGTGGTCAGTTCTATATGTTGCTATGACTGTATGATATGCTTTGTGATTGATTAGAAAAGTTAGAATGGTCGAAAACACCGTCATATGGCGTAAAACAGTCGCTGGAAGAGTTGTAGGAAAATATGCAGGAAACCGGATCGGATCGCCCTTGCCTGAACCGACCCGATCGTGGAGAGCTACCCGAACCGATCCGCTCTCACTTGAAGACCACAACCAGAACCGCGTGGAGCTCGTGAACAGATAGCCGAGGAGTTCTCCGACCCGATCCGCCTCTCTTGGACATGTGCTACCCCGACCCGACCCGAGTGGTCACCCCGAACCGATCCGCCAGAGGTTCCTCGATCCGACCCGGAGCAGAGAGGGAGGACACCACGACCCGATCCGGACGACCTTGCACGAGCTGGAGTATAGATCATGACCTGGAGCCCGACCACGAACAGAAGGAGGCCATACCGAACCGTTAGGGGTGTCCATAACCGATCCGAACCGAGATGCTTGGACTTGAGGCGTGAATCACGATCCGAACAGGAAGTATAAACTAAAGTGAAGAACCGATCCGGGAAAGAAGACCAATAACCCGAGATGCAAAGGTAGTCCAAATGGGAAGTTTGTACTCTGGATCCAGTTGGGAACTAATGAGTTGACTTCATGAGTCGGGCTTTGCTGCGGGACGAGTGCTAAGGGGTTGTCGATGTCTACAACTTTGGATCACTATGTGTAGGGGGTACGTGAACGGATTCAGGGTCACAGTGGCCTAGGTATGACTAAAGAGCTATAGACCAATGAAGTGGGGTCATTTGTAAAGTTTTGGTCATGACTCCATGTGGTAAGCTTGGAAGTAGCAGTAGTTGTACAAGTTGAACTCCGTCACCACTTCGATGGGTCTAGTGATCGAAGCGGTAGATATCGTATGCTTTACGCACTGAGTGAGAGATGTGAGGATGGTTGTTATGTTTGATTTGTTTGACATCATTATGACATGCACACCCCCACCCCGTATTCTTTATACCATGTGTTAGTGACACCTTAGAGTATTGTACGGTATGTAGTGCTAACTCTTTGGTTGCAGGTCCAGGTTCAGGTATGGTTTAGTATACCGGTTATTGTTCTGTTTAGCTGCTTATCGCTCATACCAGACTTTTTGTCTGACACAGAGTTTTATGTCTCTTCTTATTACTCTGGGTGCTCTCACGAGCAGACTAGAGATAGGTTAGCTGGGTTTGTACGAGTAACTGATTCGGAGGCGAGCAGGAGGCTTCCACGTATGATATATATAGATATTCTCCCTGTGTTGTTGAGGATAAAAGTAGGGCATTAGTAGTGCATCTTCTACTTTAGCTTTCTTTTGCTTTAGAGACAGTTTAAAGTTGTAATAATGATGTTGGATCACAAGCTGTATTTGGATTTCCGCTGCTTTGTTGGTTTAGTTTTCAGCTTATGCACTGTTTCGCCTGTTTTATGTCAAAAGTATGTTGTTATTATATTTTGTTCCATGCGCTGTGAGACATTCTACAGATTTTTGATTAGTTCATTCTCTTCTTTCCTTTCTTTGGCGACCGTTCCGTGCTAGCTGGGCATATGTACAACGCACTTACGGAGGAAATGTCAGCTGGTGCGGGGCGGACCGTCACATGTTCTCTGCATAGATGAAGTTTTTTCTTCATCTTTCAACAACACTTTTTCAAAAGCCACACCACTATAAGGCACCTGTGTTCATCTGTTTTCAAACTACTGCCTTGATTAGATTAGCAGTGCATTCTGCGTAGTATATAACTGTTAAGTGTGAACTCTACCATCATTTAGCTTGTAGTTCTATAAGTTTACTTCTTGCAATCCATGATCTCGAAGACTATTTCCCACTTTGACTTTAATTTATTGTAGCCTCTCAAAACATAAGGTCAACTATTTATGAGGATAAGCTCGAATTATGTATAAAACCAATGTATGCCGATAAACTTCTATCTTGTTTTGTTTTTTAAAGTCAAGATTCTAAGGTCAATTAATACTTAAAATAACTAACAATACCAAATAGCCTACAAAGTACCTAATGTGAAAAATGAACTCACGGATGTATCCAAAACATTTTCAATCTGCGTTTGTACTATATGTCTATATATGTCATCCGCTATTCTCTTTAGCAATCAATACAATAAAGTTGTTGAAAATTCAATAGAGCAATTCACAGAAGATGTCAAATATTTTCATAAATCATCAATGGGATGCAGAATTAACATTTTAAAATATCACAAAATATTTAAAAAAATTAATTGTTTTTGTAGAAGTTTTTCTACTTATAAGTTATTTTTTAATGTATTAATAACAATATCATGAAATTAGTTAATTTAATGAATATAATCTGATGGTATAAAAATTCGATAATGGAATATGTAGAGCATGCAAATGAGTACTTCATTGAGTCATCATTAACGCTTACAAACCAAGGAATGGTGGATCCTCTACAAACAAAAAAAAGGGGATAGCAATATCAATATTAATGCTGCTTAATCATGTGTATATAAATGGAAGACAGAGATAACTTTTATCTTATTTAGTTATCACCAGTCATAACAATATGTGCATATAAATGTTAAACTTGATTAATTATAATCAAAAGCAACCAAATATGACACTGCAAAGATCTAACAAAAATCAACCAAGAAACCAATAAACATTTAGAAATCAGAAAGAAACAAGTACTAACTGATTAAGTTGTAAGTAAATTTTAATCCATACAGTGTTCTAATTTCACCATCGATTCTGATAAAACAAATAATACTTACAAATTTCCTTAATTCCTTCAGGGCTAAACTTCTTCTTGCTCAGAATCTTTATAAAAGTATAAGCGACGAATAGAAAAAGTTGCACGCAAGGTTAACCATTCTACATCCGAGAGCTAATCCTCTGTCCTCAAAATTCGTTGTTCCACTATACCCAACCAATAAGGATCCCTGATTTTCATCTTTTTATGATTAAGTCCAAGAACAAAAGAGGTTTTAATTGCAAAAAAGTGGAATTCAGGGGTGCTGATTGGTTGGGTATAGGGAGATAGAGAATTTTGGGGACATGTGATTTTATTTTTCTACATTCCTAGCCTATGAAAATGGCTTTTTTATAAAAAATATCATATCATTTGTCATTATACAGGATATACATAATTTATATTTCATTTTTATAAATTCTACTCTGAATTATTCTAGAAACAAAGATGCAAAATAAATTAACTAATTATGATTGCCTTATTGATAATACTTGTAGGCCTGGAAACCATAACAGAAAAAGTGACAAAATGAATATTGACCGCATGATTTGGAAGATCTTCATATTTTCTTGCAAACCCCCATTATTTTCAGCCCTCTAATTATAGATTCGCACATTTTGACAATAATTCTTTCGGGTCTTCTAGCATCGTTGTTGCCTTATTGCATAGAAAATTTCTGACAACTTGCTTTGAAAATATATAATTTATTTAGCCATTAACCTAATAGGGAACAACTTCTCTTAAAAACGCATTATTGTAACATTAGACTTTTTATCACTACATTGTTGAATATTTTAATAAATCAAAAAGTAAAAATTGTTTGGCTACAAAATATAGATGGTTAAATTTGAAATAAATAATAACTTTTCTATTTGATGTAGGGGTATTAAGAATAATCTCAAGATTAACATAGATTTCCCAAAATATCATCAAATAAATCCCAAATTTCAATTCTTGAACCTATTTTCTATAAAATAGAGGTTCAATTATTAGGTGTTCCACAAAACATGGATGATTTACAGTGAATCGTAGCCTGTCTAAATGTAATTATTAGGTGTTCCCAAGTTTACTCATTCTGTTCACTTTCAAATCATTTTATCCATCTTGCGTTCAACTTTGGTAACTGATCGAGAGGGAAAATAAATTTGGAAGAATAAGGAGCATTCACAGACAATCTTTTAAACAAAACATTTTTTGTGAGGTTTTGCAGATTCAGATTTCACACCTTGCTACAAGAAAATATAAGATAATAGGCAACAAAAGAAGAAACAACAACTTTACCATATAAGACTAAGATATAGCGATGCCAGAGAGAGAAATTGAGAGAGTGTGATAATCGGAACCCCTAGCATTTTCTGTCATAATTTTTTTTTGGATCCACCATATTTGTTAGTTAATCCACCCTAATTTAGAGTACTACCAACTTTTGTGCTTTTTTTTTCTGAATTCTCTTTCTTCCTTTTTCTAAGTCAAAAATACGCATGAACCATTTAGATGCAGAGTTGAAGCATTCCTTGAAGAAACAAAAAGATGAGTACTACGATTATTTGTTTATGACTGATGATTGAACAATAAAGAACGACTAGGCTTTCTTCACAGTGTTTTCTCTTCCCTTCAACATCTCATTCATCTATGCTTAAAGAAGGGAATGGTCAAGATTCTAGTAAATTGAGAAAGAACGGTTCCTTGGCTTTGGTCTCATTAAGAAATCTGCATCCGACTCAAACTCAAATTCGGATCGTACTCTTATTGTTCGTGAGTTGGAGGAAGCAAAACTGGGTAGGCCATTCCAAAGAAAAAATGTGTTAAGTCACAAACATACAAGAGATGGGGATGAAGAGTCAAAAGTTTCCATTTTTCAATGGGCATGAGACCTCCTTCTCAGTATATGCTACCGATTATTGGGTATTCAAGTGGTAAAGCTGTAGTTCATATTGAAAAAACTGATTCATATCATGTTCATCTATTACAATATGCGAAGAAGAAAACGAAATTCCAACTGAATTGAAATTTCTTCAAAAGAAGTATTATTTGTCAGTTTCTAGGTTCTTCATCTATAAGGAGCTTGTATCTTCAAGACTGCAACATCCAAATTCTCTTCAGGTAGCTCTTTATGTTTATTGATTCCCATTACTTATTTAAGAGTGCAACATCCATATTCTCTTCAGTTGGCAGATTTTGGACTTGCATTGAGGGTATCTGTAACACCCCATAATTCTGTTAATATTAATATTCACAAATTAAAGAATAACTAATCTCAGACGTGAGAATTGTGGGAAACGGGTTGCGCCATTGTGTTCGTCTCGGAATTCTGGTTGAAATAGAGTCCGAGTTTGCGTGATTTGGACTTCGTATGAAGGAGATATGGCCATCGGAAGTTTCAGAAAATTCAAAATTCAAAATTCGTAGTCAAACAGGCTAGGCGGGAAATTTCCCGCCCAGCACCCCAGGTCGACTCGGGAGTCGACTGGGCAGTCGACACCCCCAGTACCAGGTCGACTGCGCAGTCGACTTGGGTGTCGACCTGGTCCAGTCGGCCAGGTTTTGGCAGAGCCCAATCTTGAGCTACTGATGTGTCTTTAGGGCTGAGTTGGCTAATTTAACGGTTCAGGTTAGTTCTGAGTTGATCTGACGGTCTAAATAAATCCTAAACTCTATATATACCTAGGTAGTCTCTCACTCTAAAATCACATGAAAAATAGAATAGCCGCCGTCATGCCATCGCCATGGAACTCAGTGTAGCCGCCGCCAACTAAGAAGGAAGGAAGCTAATCAAAACTCTAATTCTACTCAACTTTAAATCACATCAAGACTCTCTTTCTTCTCTACTAGTGAGTATGATGATCTTAATAAGATTATTAACAAACTAATTAGAGTAAGTTGTGTTATGGATTATAAGAGGATGGTGTGAATTATTGGTTATATATGTTGTAAATCTTATGCTATCATGTATGTTGTAAATCCTATGTTATGTGATGATGATGTTATATATGTTGAAAGTTTCTATGCTAAGTTGCGATGTTACAAAGTCATGATGTTATTGTTTATGTTATAGTTAGCTTATGCTTGATCAAATCATGATGTTGATTATATATATGTTTGGGCTATGATGATTCACGTGATGAATCACATGTACCTATGCAAGTTTAGATTGATTAGTATGTATAATCTCACATATCCTATGACATCTATTTAGATCTAGAATTATGACATCTATTTAGATCTAGAATTATGCTATGACATGTGTGAGTTCTATGTGTTAGATGCTAGTTCACACCATCATTATGTTGCATAAACCACATATGCAAGTTTATACATGAACTTGGGTTATGATCATATTATGTAAGTTGTGACATTTAACCAAACAAGTTGACACCTTTAGATCCATGACATGTGTAGTTTTATGCAAGTTTCACCCCTATTATGATTAGATCTATTTTATTTGTCTATATGTTGTGATAATTTATCTTTGTGCTATGAGTTAGACTATTCGAGTATAACGTATATTTTGCGTTGAATAAGCGAACGTATAACGTGGGGTAGGGGTAATATTAAGGATTTAATATTAAGAAATTGGGGTGCAATTGATATGATTTTGCATGCCGTAAGTGGATGGCCATAATTGAGTCAATTATGGACATCATTAAAATTGGAATTAATTAATGATTTGAATAGGGATATATTTAAAACTGGGGTAAAAGATTATAAGTGTTAATCAATGCTTAGGACACGAGGTTGGACTCGTTTGTGACGTAAAACTGCCCGGACCCGCCCGGCAAATCCAGTAGTCACAAATGTCAGCCCAATATGAGAGGTCCTAGGCCCAAATTAAAGCATAACAGTTGTAAAGACACGAGGTTAGACTCTTTTATGGTGTAAGACTGCCCGGACCCGCCCGGCGAATCCAGCTGCCATAAATGCCAGTCTAATGTGAGAGGTCTTTATGAGGTTATGGCCTGAATGAATTAAGAAATACTTAACCAGATAAACATGTAAAGTGGGACATGGGGGTTAAGTAGGTTCCTTGGGTGGCATGAGGAATCTAGTGGGTGCCTTTAGTGGCATTTGAAATACGATTAGTAAGACTTAACCAAACACACATGTGAATGAACATGACTAAGAAGAGGGTTAAGTGAGATATACTAGTGGGGACAAGCTTAGGTGGATAGCTTGTGGGGGCCCCTTTCAACCAGTAACCCAAACGTATCTTTGTGGGCTCGACCCAAGTCGAGGACGGGACACGCATACTGGGCTTGACTATAAGAGGCCAAACGGGTTAGCGGTGGCAACGCAAGTCCAAGGGGTTTCATATGCGTGTGTGGACTCGGGCTGGTAGGTAAGACGTTGTTGCATCATGTAGGTATAAGCCGTGCATCCTCAAGTTGTATCGGGTTGCCACTTTAGGGGAGCGATACACCCCACTGTGGGACCAGCATGGGTATCTACGAGTAGGGAGCCGATCGAAAGTGGGTAGTGGGGTACACCTAGCGGAGATAGGGGTAGGCGACACCTATGCAGTCAGCTAGGGGTACACGAAGTTATTTATAAAATTTCTAAGTGAAGCAAGTGGGATTAACCTTTAGGGTGACTAGTGTGGTGCAGTGTAGTAATTATTCGTTAGTAATTAGGTGTGCCTTTAACGTTATCTTTATCTGCTCTTCCATACCTAATTGTTCATAGACATTTCCTTACTTTCCAGCTTGTGCCTCAGTCTAATTATTTTGATAATAGTATTGTTAGAATTATCATACTCGCCAGACTTTATGTCTGACCCCCTCCATTTCTATCTTTTTCCCCCACCAGGTCCTCAGGGTGGGCCCAGCTCTAGCGGAGTTTGATTGGATTGCTTTCTCTCTTTTGGAAAGCTTGGACCGCTGAAGTAAAGTCCAGCTTGTTATCTTCTTTAATGGCTATTTATGTAATGGGGTGTATTTTGTTTTATCAAGATGGATATTGTACTTGACTCTGATTTATGGTTTTATGATGTAACAAACATGTTTAATTTCCGCTGCAATGAAATAAAGTTTTAGATTTCCAAGTACTACTTATTATTTGTCTTGTTGTAATTTTTCTGTTCTATATTCACTTAAAACCTCCATGGAAGTTAATGCATTCCCTTTGTGAGTGACATTAATGGACGTGGGGTGTTACAGTATCACCATCTCCATCACATATGACATGCAACGGTGTTGCATGGGAATTCGGGTTTGTGCTATATTGCTACTTTTATTATTTTGTTTAATTTTAATAAATAACTTTTTTTTTCATGAATTCTCTATATTTTAATGTTAGGTATCTGGCTTCTGAATATTTTATGTATGGAAAAGTTAATGATAAGATTGATGTGTACGCCTTTGGTGTTGTTCTTCTTGAACTTCTTTCAGGAAGGAAAACTGTCAATTCTCAATGTCCTAAGGGTGAAGAGAGATTGGTATTATGGGTATGTTCTTATGCACAGTGGGAGTGGGACGTTTTCTTCTGAAAGCTACAATACGACTTATGTTGTTGAGGCAAGTCTCTATGAGTAGTCTTCTGCATGCTTCTTTGGCCGGGATGTGCCTGAAGTGTTTTCTGTTGTAGAGAAATCTTGATTCAAGACCACTCAAATCAAAAAAAATCCCCAACGCCGCGGAAAACGAGATCGTGGTAAAAGTGCAAAAACAACCAATCGAACAATCTCAATCTTATCCAAGCCAATCATAATCACCAAACAATGGAAATAATAGAGCAATAACGAGAAACTAAATCATACAGGGATTTATAGTGGTTCCACCGACGTCTTGTCAGTGTACGTCCACTTTGAGAGAGAAACATTTATTAATATCAATAGAAGAGTACAAGAGATTGATTACAATGATCAAATTTACTAGAAAATTTTGATTTTGTGGAGAAAGGAATTGAAGAAGATTAGGATTGCCTAAACCCTAATTAGATTAAACATTGATCCAATCTCTTGATTTTGTTGTACCTCCTCCTTTGGGATCCGATGTAGCTTATATAGACATATGGAAATATATGGAAATTCCCAAAATTTCCTCTAGATCTGAAATATCCTCCAGATCCTAAATATCCTCCAGATCTGAAAATATCCTCCAGATCCTAAATATTCGAAATATCCCGAAATATCCTCCTCAATCTAACACATAGTATCGCATACTTCAACACTCCACCTCGATACTATATCCTTCTACGTCACAAACTTCAATGCACCCAAGCATTTCCTTCTATCTTCAATCAAGAAAGCTTGAATGTTTCCCCAATGAACTCCGGCATAGCCACCGCCCTGCACTTCACTAACGAGTTCAGGCATAGCCCCCACTCGTCAATGAAGTGTTGAAACATCCAACTCCCAAACCAGTCTCACCAAAAGACAATGTACTCGGGAGTGAAAACGAGTACTTACCATGAAGACAGAACACCAACCTCTCACCGATACTCTTCTACATCCAAGTTTCTCTCTCAACTGTGCCACCATGTGGCACCTAGCATCTCTCCAAGCGAATTAAGTTCGAGCAATGCTCGAACTTTCCAATTGGCAATGCCTTAGTAAACATGTCTGCCGCATTATCCTTTGTGTGCACTTTCCGAAGGCATACTTGCTTATCTTCGTCCATGGCTACTAGAAATGACTCTCTCACTTCATTATGCTTCGTTCGTGAGCTAAATGCCAAATTCTCTGCCAAATGTATGGCACTTTGGCTATCATATAGAACATCGATACTCTCATGTTCGAAACCTAAGTCACATAATAGTCGCTTCAAATAGAGTGCCTCCTTTGCCGCTTCCACAACGGCTATCAATTCCGCCTCCGTAGTGGATAAAGAAACTACGGTTTGCAATCTCGATCTCCAACTAATGGCCGTACCACCAAGTGTGAAGACATACCCATAAGTTGATTTCCTCCGATCCCTATCACCGGCGTAGTCCGAGTCACAATAACCAGCAAACTTGCAACTCAATCCATCACTACCACCAAAAACAAGACCATGAGATGTTGTGCCTTTCAAGTATCTCAATATAGCCTTCATGGCTTCCCAATGAGATTTCCCCGAATTAGCCATATACCGACTAACCACCCCGACGACATTTGTAATATCGGGTCTTGTACACACCATGGCATACATCAAACTTCCAACCGCACTAGCATATGGCACCTTTGCCATATAAGCCTTGTCTTTCTCCTCGATAGGTGATCCCTTACTCGAAAGCTTTATATGCATAGGTAAATGTGTATTTAATGCCTTTGCATTCTCCATGCAAAACCAGCAAAGCACTTTCTTAATGTACTCCTTTTGAGTTAATTTCAACTCAAAATGCTTTCGATCTCTTTCAATTTCCATGCCCAAAATCTTCTTTGCTTCTCCAAGGTCTTTCATTTCGAACTCCGCCTTTAATTTCTCTTTCAACTTGTTGATTTTTGCCTTGTCCATAGAAGCAATGAGCATATCGTCCACATACAAGAGTAAATACACCCAACAATCATTTCCTAACCTCTTGAAGTAAATGATAGCATCCTTGATGCTTCGATGGAAGCCACTTTCAAGCATGAAATGATCAAATCTCTTGTACCATTGCCTAGGTGATTGATTCAAACATATAGTGATTTCTTCAACTTGCAAACTAGTTCTGACTTACCTTCTACAACAAACCCTTCCGGTTGCTCCATGTAGATGCGTTCATCCAAGTCTCCATGCAAGAAGGCGGTTTTCACATCAAGTTGCTCCAACTCCAAGTCGTAAATAGCAACTAATGCAAGTAATATCCGGATAGAAGTATGCCTCACAACCGGTGCGAAGATCTCATCATACTCCTTTCTTTTCCTCTATGCAAACCCCTTTGCCACTAGCCTAGCTTTGTATCTTCCGCCGTCCTTCACCTTATATATCCATTTGTACCCAATAGCACGGCTTCCTTGAGGAAGTGGAACCAACTCCCAAGTCTGGTTATTCATCAACGATTGCATCTCTTCCTCCATGGCGCAAATCCACTTCTTGCTATCACTCGAATCCATGATGTCATCAAGGTCCATCGGCTCATCTTGGACTACATGAAGAGCATAGTCCAAATTCTCACAAAAACTAAGATAGTTCCAATCACCATATCTTTCGGGTGGCCTTATAGCATGACGAACAACCCGAGTAGCAATGCCATCACCCGGTCTTTCTTCAGCTCCACCTTGAACTGAATCTTCTCTAGGCTCGTGCACATCACCAACACTACTAGAGGAATCTTGTGGACTATGTGATGTAACATCAACTGCATTCACCTCGCAAGCACCTCCAAAAACTCTACTCTCTCTAGCCCTGAAAGTGGGAATAACTTTCTTCTCCTTTGATTCACCATGAACCAAATCCGGAACATCCGATGAGCCTTCGTTCTCCTTGAACATAGCTGACTCATCAAAAGTAACATGACGAGAAATCATAGCCTTCTTCGTTCCGGATTACAAATTCAATAACCTTTGACACCATCCATATAACCGAGAAAAATCCCTTTGAAAGCTCTAGGTGAGAGCTTATCATTCCCCGGATCATGCACATAAACATGACTGTCAAATACATGAAGATAACTCAAGTCAATGCTCTTCGCCTTCCACACTTTCTCCGGAATTTTATTATCAATAGCCGAGCACGGAATCCGATTAATAATATGCACCGCGATTGACAAAGCTTCGGCCCAAAATCCCTTCGACAAACACGATGTCAATCTCAAGCATCGAGCTTTCTCTAGTAGAGTTTGGTTCATTCTCTCCACCACTCCATTAGATTGCGGATCTCCCGGTGTAGTAAAATGCCTCTAAATACCATGATGCTTGCAAAAATTCAGAAATTCTCCGAAAATATATTCACTGCCATTATCGGACCTATGAACCTTCAAAGTCTTTCCACTCTCATTCTCAACAAGAGCCTTCCATTCTTTGAATCTTGTAAATGCCTTCGACTTGGCCTTCATTACATACACCCAAACCTTCCGAGAAAAATCATCAATGAAAGAAATATAATATCTTGCTCCTCCCAAAGAAGCTATAGGCGCTGGTCCCCAAACATCTGTGTGCACATACTCAAGAATCCCTCTTGAATCATGTTTTCCTTCACCGAATGATACTCTAGTTTGCTTCCCCATGACACATTCCTCGTAAAACTCCAACTTGCTGAAACTCTCACCATCAATCATCTCCCTTTGACGAAGAACATCTAAACTCTTCTCCGAGACATGACTCAATCTCAAATGCCACAGCCGTGTAGCATTTAAGCCACGAGAACTATCAACACTGACACAAGTTTCACCTTCCACGGTCACTCCTTGAAGCAAATAGATACCATGAGTTTTAGCACCCTTCATAACCACAAGAGCACCCTTCGAAACCCTCAAGCTATCATTCTTAATGGTGATCTTACAACCTAAAGAATCCAACTATCCCAAAGAGATAAGTGAATTCCGTAGTCCCAGAACATAGCGCACATTAGTGAGAGTACGAACCACACCGTCAAACATCTGAATTTGCACCGATCCAATGCCCTTCGACTTGCAAACTACACCATTTCCCATAACAATTGATTTTCCTTCCCATTCAATATAAGAAGAAAAACAATTCCTATTAGGCGTCATGTGATATGAAGCCCCCGAATCAAGCACCCAATCGCTGCCCGAAACATCTGATGCTACTGCCGACAAAACATCTACGTCTCCCTCACTAACATCTCTCTCCACTGCAACCGATGAAGATGCTACTTCCTTCTTCCCCTTATCTGGACAATCATTCTTCCAGTGACTAGGTTTCTTGCATATAAAGCACTTGCCATTTCTTTCCTTTGACTTTTCTCTTCCACCGGGCTTCTTAGACATAGAACGCCCCCGGTTTCCTTTCTTCTCTGACTTTTCTTTCTCCGCAAATAAACCTTGACCATTACCAGCACCACTACTACCATCACTCAGCTCCTTCATCTGATCTCGCAATTCCTCACTAAGAAGACCCGTCTTGACATCATTTAGAGTCAATGTATCCCGGCCATAGATCAAACTGTTTGAGAACCCAGTATAGCGCTCAGGCAATGAACATAACAATATCATCGCCTTCTGCTCCTCCTCAATCTTCAAATCTACCGCCTTCATCTTCATTAGTAAATCATCAAACACATTTAAGTGCGCCTTTAGCGAATTTCCTTCCTTCATCTTGTAGGTAAAGAAAGTTCGCAACAAGATCAGTCGATTTGTGAGTGACTTCTTCATATACAACTCCTCCAACTTGTTCCAAATACCTTTAGCAGTCGTCTCACCACTAATTTTTGAAATAACATTCTCCCCCATGGAAAGTTGAAGTGTAGTGAATGCCCACTCTTCCATTTCTTCTCTCTCCACATCTAAGATGTCCTCTGGCAATAAATGTGTATCAAACACCATCCGATGTACCTGATTCCGCCTAAGAACTGCTTTCATCTTCCATTGCCACTTTTCGAAATCGTTATCGCCATTCCACTTGTCGATAACTAATTGTGAACCAGCAGCTGCATACGACCCACATACATAAGGAGCTACACCACTTGGACCAACTGTTGACGGATTATTTGAAACTGATTCTGGAATTTCTACAACTATCTACCAACACTAATGCTCTGATATCAAATGTTGTGGAGAAATTTTGATTCAAGACCGCTCAAATCAAAAAAAATCCCCAACGCCGCGGAAAACGAGATCGTGGTAATAGTGCAAAAACAACCAATCGAACAATCTCAATCTTATCCAAGCCAATCACAATCACCAAACAATGGAAATAATAGAGAAATAACGAGAAACTAAATCACACAAGGATTTATAGTGGTTCCACCGACGTCTTGTCAGTGTACGTCCACTTTGAGAGAGAAACCTTTATTAATATCAATAGAAGAGTACAAGAGATTGATTACAATGATCAAATTAACTAGAAAATTTTGATTTTATGGAGAAAGGAATTGAAGAAGATTAGGATTGCCTAAACCCTAATTAGAATAAACCTTGATCTAATCTCTTGATTTTGTTGTACCTCCTCCTTTTGGATCCGTTGTAGCTTATATAGACATAGGGAAGTATATGGAAATTCCCAAAATTTCCTCTAGATCCAAAATATCCTCCAGATCCTAAATATTCTCCAGATCCTAAATATTCTCCAGATCTGAAAATATCCTCCAGATCCTAAATATTTGAAATATCCTGAAATATCCTCCTCAATCTAACACATAGTATCGCATACTTCAACATTTTCCTCCTTCTTTGTTGGTTTTGTTAAATGATCCTAGAAGCAGCAAAATGATGAATAGATAAGTATAAATGATATAAACAGTAAACAGGTTAATAATGAATAAAAATCCTACAGCAAAAAAAAATGTTAGACCAGTGAGTATAGCGAGTAATGTGTGTAAATGAGTGAGAGTTTTGAATGCGTTTGCAAAAGTAGAAGAGCGTTTTCCCTTTGGTGAGTGTATACATAATGTTTTTGATTGAGATCCAATTGGTTGAAGAATTTCGCATAAAATATGGTTTACTTACTATTTATTCACTATTTATTAGTTAATCCACCGTGGATTAACTTAAAAATAGAATGATGGATTAACTTATTAAAGTCAAGTATGTGGATGAACTAACAAATTTAGTTGATACAAATAAAATAGGAAAATCGGTTTATGGAAGAACATATCTTGTTTTTTAAATTGAAGGACACACTTTTTATTTTTATACAATAAAGACACGCTATTTAAATTTCGGCTGAAGGAAAAAGTTTTACAAAAATTTTGAATAGCCGTTGTTCTTCTCCAATCTCTATATTCACTCCTAGCGATCGAAAAAAAAGACAAATCGATCAAATTGTGTGTCTTCTTTCTACAGCCGACGTCTTCACTCGACGACGATGACGACGGCTTCACTCGGCGGCGGCGGCTTCACTCGACGACGACGGCTTTACTCCAGATGACGATGGTGGCTTCTGATTCATGATTTTGGGAATAAAAAAATTTGCTGCTATTAGTTTTTTTGAATTATTCTGTAAAGCGAAGTTTCAGGCTGTTGTTGAATTTTCTTAGGAGTAATGCTAAATGTATATAGCATTTCATTTTAGTAGTTAATTATTTGTATCATTTGTAAATTTTCTATCAAATTTGATCGATCCGCCTCAAATCGTATATTTTCTGTTAAATCAAATGAGTGTTTCATTCTTGTTGTGATTTGCGATTTTGAGAGAAAGAAATTATGCTGCTGTGATTTGTTTCAACTGGTTTTGGTTTCTTCCCAGGATAATAATATATGAAACTATCATTCCTACATGTGCTATGAATTTTACTCCATTATATGTGCAGTTTACTTTGATGTGTCCTTGTATTTTATGCTAATTTGCTTTTTTGTTAGTTTCAGGCTGTTTTTTGAATTTGCTCAAGTGTGATGCAAATATTGTTTGAATTTTATTCTATTTGATTTTCTCTGTTGATTGTGTTTGTGGTTATATTATCATTTGTTACAGTATAATGCTAGTTGTATATATCATTTCATTTATATTTCACATTGATTGTATGATGCATGTTGTTTGATTTGTTTCTTTTGATTTACTCTACAGATTGTGTTTGTGGTTTTATTATTCTTCGATTGTGTATATATCATGCTATGTTTGTATATCATTTTTTTTCAATGTTATGTATGTCTATCATTACTCAAACGCCATATTAAAGTAAACTAACATTATAGAATATTAAAAATGATAGATGAACTAGCATGTATATATTATGATGAATGATATCTGAATATAGTAAGCTAAATTATAAATGAATTTAATATTGTATTTTTAAGTTGAGCTGGTAAGCATAAAATTTGATGAATGATAGTTGAATTTAGCATTGCATCTTTTAAAGTGAACTAGCATTATGATAGTTATATATAATTATATTAAAAAAAGAACTAGCATGTTTATAGCATTATATTATAAAATTGAATAGAGCATCATGTATAGTAAAGTAAATAATGGTTGAATAATTTTAAAAAATGAAATAACATGCGTAAAGTATATAATAAATGATAGTTGAATTTAGCATTGTATTTTTTAAATTGAAATAAGATGCGTAGAATATGTTTCATGACAGTTAAATATATCATTATAATTTTAAAGTGAATTACATGTATAAAATATGAAAAATGATAGTTGTATATAATATAATATTTGTAAAGTGAACTAGCACATGTATAAAATATGATAAATGATAGTTGAATTTAACACTTTATTTTTTAAAGCGAAATAACGTATGTACAATATGCTAAATGATAGTTGAATATAGCACTGTATTTTTTAAAGTGAAATAACATATGTAAAATATGCTAAATGATAGTTGAATATAACATTGTATTTTTAAAGTGAACTGGCATGTATAAAATATAATAAATGATAGTTGAATTTATCATTTGTATCATTGAAGTGAGTTAACACATGTAGAGTTTGCAAAATAAAGTTTGAATATAACATTTGTTAGTACAATGAACTAGCATGTATAGAATATAGTAAATGATAGTTGAATTTAGCATTGTATTTTTTAAAGTGAAATAACATATGTTCAATATGCTAAATGATATTTGAATATAGCATTGTATTTTTAAAGTGAGCTACCATTATATAAAATATAGTAAATGATAATTGAATTTATCATTTGTATTTTGAAGTGAATTAGTACGTGTTGAGTTTGCAAAATAACGTTTGAATATAGCATTATATTAGTAAAATGAATTAGCATGTATAGAATATAGTAAATGTAGTTGAATTTAGCATTGTATTTTTTTTAAGTGGACTAAAATGTGTAAAACATTTAAAATAGTTGTATACAACATTTGCATTTTTTGTCAAATACATGAGCATGTGTTGCAAACAAAGAATGTTAAATGAATATAGCATTATAATTGTTGAAATATTGCAACATGCATTGTATATGAAGAAAGATAGATGCATATACCATTTTAGATTTTGAATTACAAATGCATGCATTTCATATGAAGAATAATAACTGATTAAATTATTTGAATTTTTTACATAAATAGTATGCATTGCATATGTAGAATGATATCTGAATACTGCATTTGAATTTTTTTTAAATTCATTAAAATGGATTGCACAAGCAGAATACGAAATGATAGGAAAATATAGCATAATATTATTAAAACAAAAGAAATCAACAGCTACAACGCGTTTGATGACTTGAATGACGACGACGACGATAGATATGAGCTGGACGGTGGCGGTGGCTAAGGCACGTGGATGACAACGACGACTTGGATCGTCTATGGCATGAGGTCGGTGACGGAAGTGGAAGGTGAAAGTGGTAGCGGCTTGGAAGGCGGTAGCTAGGCTTGAGGCGGCGGCTTGAGAAGACAACTATGAAGGGAACGACAGCTGCGAAGCCGTTGATGGAGACGATTGATTTGGCTGGGAAATTAGATTAATGATGATGGAGACGATTGCAAAGGGAACGGTGTCCTTCCGCCTAATTACCGAAATTTACGTCCTTAATTTAAAAATTAGGTTAATGTTTTCCCTTTAAACTAATTTCCTCTAAATAAAATTTCTCACAAAATTATTATCTTGTTTAAAAATGTAGCAATGGGCCTTTGTATTTTCGTAGAAGTGTCTCTCGCTGTATGTATATTATATTATATTAGAAGTTTGCTTAGAAGATACCAAATGATTCAAATTATAACTTAAAAAATTAATTTATATATTCAAAAATTGCAATGATTATTTGTAATAATTATAAGACTTGTATTACATGTAAAGGAATAATGAACTAGGGAGAAGTTCTTTTATTCCAATAGTACATAAATTGTTTAATTAACAAAACTTATCTTCAACCAAATTGTTAACTTTAATAACGCAGCATACATATCCAAGCATATTAATTAATACATGATACTATGTCAATTAAAGTTAAAAATTCAGGACAGAAAGATGATATCAAAAGGAATTAAACTAACTTATTTAATATAAGATTAAGTGAGATATACAATATGTTTACATATTTGAGCTTCTCTAATAAATAATTATTTAAGGGACGATTCGATCTCACTATTTTATAACTGATGTGGAATAATAGTTGCAAAAGTGTAATTGTTTTAAAATAAATAAGGTGTCGACATCTAGTGACATAAGGATACGTCAATAATGTCAAAGAAACACTGCAAACACAGACTAGCATTGCCAAAAATTAATTTCTTTTGCAATACTTGTATTATTTAGCAATCTCACATTAATTTGAATTAATGGTAATTTTATTTATTTGTATGCTTATTAACAGTGTATAATGTAGCCAAAAATAACGTAACTTAAGTGGAATAAACATTCGCTACCACTACGTATGTTAATCGCGACATAAATAGTCGTTGCAAATACCTTTTTTATGATTTATTATTTTGTGTTGCAATATGTAACATAACAAAAGAGTAATTTTTTTGTAGTCAGATCCTAAAGAGATTGCATATAGGAGAAAGAAATTTCATCATATATAAAGGTGGTGAAGTATGAGGAATAGGAGGGGATGTAATTGATATGATAGTGAGCAAGTTTTCTAGTAATCAAGATAGTAGAGAGAGTATAATTGAGGGAATAATGAATAACCATAATTCTACCACATAGTGCTTCATCAAAATTATGAGAAAAGCACTAGGTTGGATTGATAATCTTAAAAGCATTAGAAGTCAATGTAACGTCCTGGATTTTTAGCCATTTAATATTTAACATTTAAATTTATTTTAAATGTTTAACTGGAATAATAATTGGATTGATAATCGATATATAATTTAATTTCAATGATATTGAATTATCATAATACGAAACGATTATAATTGAATTTAAGTTAAAACTGAATTGAAACGATTCAGTTGATTAATATAAATCCTATATTGAATTAGAACGATAATAATTGTTTATTACCGATGAATTTAATAGTTTCGAAATCGATTTATATTTTAATCGATTGAATTTAATACATAAAAATAGCTAATTTTCAAACAGTCTCAGAATTTAACGAAATCAGTTCCATCAGATTCGAAATAATGTATTATTTTTGGATTTCAAATTTAGTAATGTTTGAATTTAGTATTTGGTCATACTATTAGAAAACGCTTAGAAATAAATTAACTTGAATTTAATGTAATTGTCGGTTTAAATTAATATCTTCCACATATGATCGAACTAGGCTTCGAAGTATGTTCCAATGTCTTCAAAATAGTGGTATAACCCTAGAAATGGAGGTTGTTGCGCTCAAATAGAAGTTCGAAACCGCAAATTATATTATTATAAAATTAAAAGGATAGGTACAAAATCAAATCGAAGTCTAAATAAAAAATAGTTTCAAATTAATATGTATGTACTTAAGGAAACATACATTTAAAACTCGTGTACTATCTGTTCCCCCCTTTTCTTTTTATACTGCGATATCCCCTCCATTCTTTCTTCTAAAAATCAATCGAAGCTTGAAATCGAAATTATTTTCCCCTTTTTCCATTTAATACCGTGAATTTCTATCCATTGCAAACCAGAAGACTACACCTTTCCTCATTCCAATTGGAAACCACGATACCCCCTTCTATATCTTCTACAGCAATGAAATCGATCGTTTCAACTAAAAAATAAATAAAACAAAGCAGAAGAAGATCATGATCGGAAATCACAGAGCTTGAAGCTCGAACCATTTTAGAGCGAATCGCGTGATGGAGTTTTGTCGGTGTCATGGGCTATTCGAAGATTGGCAAGAGGAATCACAAAAGGGAATCACGATTGATAATCTCCATATTCCGAAGCTTAATGTCATCTGGAGTAGAATCACGTTCTATGCTTGGCTTCAGGGACGAAGTGTCGGTTTTGGACCTAATGGCCGGAGTTTGTAATGTGGGGTTTTGGGGCTGAGAGGCGATCAATGAACTCGTAGAGGTGGGGCGTTGGTTTTAATAAGGGTTTATGGTCCACCGATTGAAAGGCGCAGAAAGCGACAGTGGGTTAGGGCTACCGCTGTTTGGAGATGGAGATAGGGTCGGAGTTGTGAAGTAAGTTTTGGTTTGTAAGGAGTTGACTGGGTACTGCGATTTTAGGATGGTTGAGCAGTGGCACTACAAGGAGATGGTAGTTGACTATATAGTGCTTAGTGAAATGCCAAAAGGGGTTGATTGCAGTTTCGGGCTATTGGAGGATATGTTGCATAGTTGGTCAAGTAATTTGCAAGAGCAGCAAGGTATACAAAATTTATAAATATCACTACGCCATAGATGGCCTATCACAATGAAAACCCATGGTGTTGCTTGCTACAATGTTGCCATTGCTATGCTGTTTTTTGTTTACTGCAAGGCACGCTTAAACATGTTAGCATAGATATCAACATGTGTTGCAGTAGCCGCGTGAATAAATTATCAATCCGGGTGAATTCGATCCAACGGTCCACGTTATCAATCCGCATCAATCTGATTTCTTCTCACCGCCTTAACTAGTTGCTCCAAATTTTCATTTTCCCGCTATTTTCCTTTGTTTCTTTTTCATTCGGATCCTAATTTTCCTTCACCCCCAAATTTCTAATTTAGATCGAAAATCAGCTGCATCCTAATTTCTAATTCGAAACTCCCAAATCACCTCCGTTAATAACACTCACTGATAACTGAAACCAATCCTCTTTCGGTCCACAAATCTCTACTCCAGATCGCTAAGGATCTCGCAAATTATCGGCGAGATAACATCGCGTTGCCAGGCTCTCGGTGAATGGCCAAACTTTCCTTCTTCACCGTCCTTCGCACCATATCGATTTTGGAATAGGCGATTTTTCGATTGTGGAGGGTCAACTACTCTGACTACTTAGATCAGAGGGGATCTTCGGTGATTGGGTAAGGTTAGTTTTGTGTTTAATTTTTGGGATGCTAGCGAATATGTTGATCCGTGAATCCTATTAATGGATTATCAGATATGGATGATTAATTTAGGGTTTAATTATCGGGTTATTTTCTTAAACTTTGGTTACAAGTAATATTTGTCAGTGGTTTCATTTCTGGTATGGGTTTCAAGTAATAGTTATCAGATATGTGATGAATTGTCTAAACTCTTTATAGGTTGAGTGAGTTTTTTTGGTAAATATTGCTAGCTAATTGGTGTTTTTGTTGTTTAAATTACCCATTTATAGTTCCTCTAAAATGCTGTAGCCTTTTTCTTTTTTATGGAATCACGTTATTCTGTAAAATAAAATGAAAGCAGACTATCATCCATTCCACGTCTCTTGTGAAAAAAAAGGTAGTTTAAAATAGTTAAACGATAGGGTGAAAATATTTTATTTTGATTGTTAAACATATAAATTTCTGATTTATTTTTAATGGTAATTCGATTAACTTGTATGTATATTTTAGTATTATGCTTTGGGCATTCCTGTGTTGATAAGTATCTCTTATTATCCAAAGCCGATAATCATAGGTATAATGGTAAGTTTTCAAAACTTAATATTATTGATACAGCTAATAGAATGGTATTGGAATTAATAACCTATAGAATGGTGGTATTGGTATTGATTAGAGTGGTATTAGCTGTATACCTTAAAAAAGATTTACCAAAATTATTACATTCTCTAATTATTATATTAGAGTGGCAAGTTTTCAATCTTGCAGCTGTTACAGGCACTCTACACAAAACCATGAGAAGTGCATTGCGCGGACTGATCGGTCCTACAATGCTCAAAGATGGGGTTGTTTCTCAGATTGATAAGTTCATGAGATCTTATTTTAGTGATTTCAGTGGTAAAACCATCGATATCCAAGAAATGACCAAAAAGGTTAGCAGCAATATTCATCTATTCTTGATATATCAACATGACTCATATTTAGATTATTTCATTCATGTTTTCCTTACATAATCAGATATGGTTGTTCTCTGCTTTGAGGTTGATATTTAATGTTGAAAATGGTGCCTTTTTTGAGGTTCTAGAATCAGAGATGAACAAAATGGTTGCTGGAACCATTTCACTTCCTATCAATTTACCGGGGACAACTTACAATAGAGGAGTAAAAGTAATTATCGGTTTCTTCGCAAGTCTCTACCATTAGTTTTTGTACTGATAGCCCAAATTTTTCATGGACAGGCAAGGAAGAAGATTGTAGGCATTCTTGAAAATTTAATCGAGGAGAGAAGAGCTTTCAACAGAATTAAGAGAAATGATATGCTGGATGGATTGCTGTTTAATGACGATAGATGTGACGGCCCGCCCCGCACCAACCTGCATTTCCTCCGAAAGTGCGCTGTACACATGTCCAACTAGCACGGGACGGTCGTCAGGAGAAAGGAAAGAAGGGAATGAACTAATCAAGGAGCCTGTAGAATGTCCACAGCGCATGGAATAAAATATAATAATAACATACTTGACATAAAACAGGCGAGACAGTGCATAAGCTGATAACTAATAATCAATGTCAACATCAGAGCAGCGGAAATCCAAATACGGCTTATTACAACTTTCCAAATTTACTGTCGCTAACAAAAGAAAACCAAAGCAGAAGATGCACCACCAATGCCCAAGCAGTGCTCTTCAACAACACAGGGAGAATACTATATATATTACGTGGAAGCCTCCTGCTCGTCTCCGGATCATCTACCCGTGCATCACCAGCTAACCTGTCTCTAGTCTGCTCGTGTGAGCACCCAGAGTAATAAGAGGAGACATAAAACTCTGGGTCAGACATAAAGCCTGGTATGAGCGATAAGCATCTAAACATAATGATAACAGGTATACTAAACCATACCTGAACCTGGACCTGCAACCAAAGAGTTAGTACCACATACCGTACAATACAAGGTGCCATAATAAATAGTGTAAGGATACGGGGGTGGGGTGTGCATGTCACAATGATAGCAAACAAATCATCTATAGCAACCATCCTCACATCTCTCACTCAGTGCGTAAAGCATACGATATCTACCACTTTGGAACACTAGACAAACTGAGGCAACGACGAATCCCGACTTGTAGAAACCCTGCTATGACCAAGCTAAACATATGGAGTCATGACCAAACATTTCAATGACCCATTTCATTGATCGTAGCCCTTGGTTCTACCGATGCCATAATGGCCCTGAATCCGCCTTCGTACCTCCTACCATAGTGGTCCAAAGCTATAGGCGTCGATAACCCCTTGGCACGCGTCCCGCAGCAAAGCCCAACCATGAAGCGAACTCGTTGATTCCCATCTGAATCTTAAGCTCTAACTTCTCATTTGGACTTCCTTTGCATCTCGGGTTTAGTCGAATTGGAGTGGGTCTTCAGAAGAGTTGTCGTGCAGTAGCAGCCCTAGAATACGGTTCGGTTCGGTGGTCATTACCCTCGTTGGTTCGGTTCGGTCCTCCTTCCTTGTCATCTTTCCATTCGGTTCGGGTCGGGTATTCCACTTCAGGTCGGGTCGGTGTCCCCCTCCGGGTCGGGTCGGGTGTCCTTCCTTCCAGCGCTCTGATCCGCTCCCTTATCCCTTCACGTATTCCGATCCGAACCCCCCTTGCCATCTGATTCGGGTGGCCTTCCCTCTTACTAGTTCTCCCAAATGTTTACTTCCGATCCGAGCCCTGCATCTCCAAGTCGATCCGATCTGGCCTCCAATTATTCTTCCGATCCGATCCCCTTGTCCACTCCAACTCCAAGTAAACGGCCTTCCTTCTCGCCAAGCCTCCTCCAGTGACAAGTTCCAATCCAGTTCGAATTCACTTGGTCAGTTCACAAATCCGATCCGACCCCTTTCTCCGATCCGAACCGGTTCGGAACCTGTACACTTCTGCAACTTTCCAGCGAGCTTTCTACGCCATTCGACGGCATTTTCGGCCAATCTAACTATTCTAATCAATCATAAAACATACCATAGAGTCATAGCAACATGTAAGAACAACCACAATCACCTAACAACAATTCAAATGAACCAAAATGGATCAAAAGTGGCTAAAACCTCACATTTTCCTATAATCCCTCTTAATCATGTTTAAGCATACGATTAGCAAAACACATCGAAATTAATCCAAATTTCTAACAGAGCCTTAAAACATTATTTTAGAATTTTAAGAATTTTTCCAGAATTTATTTACGTATAAATTCGCTAATCTTCACTAATTACCCTTAATCACCGTAGTTAGTGCAAAAACTATGCAAATCACTCACCTTGGCCACAAATGAAACACCAAATCTGAAATACTCTCTGTTTGGGTCGAATTCCTATGTATAGCAGCAGCTCCAACATTGCTTTGTTGCTATTTGGCCTTGCTTTGATGTAGTTTAGGCTTAATCTTTACTAAAAATGTGTTTTGGAGTGGTTTTAGAGGATGGAAGCCATTACTAAGGTCTCAAGGAGGTTTGTGGCGGCTCAAAACTGAAATGAAAGCGATAAACTAACCCTAATCAGTCTTCCTATACCTCTAAACCCGAAATTCCCCTGTGGGCCTAGCTGCTAATCACCCGGTTAAGCCCAATTAAGCTGTTTTTCACCATCTGAAACTTGTTTCAGCCATATCTCCCAAACGGTGAGTCCGTTTGGCTAATGTGACCACTCTACGGAAAGAGAAACCATCATCCGGAGCCAATGGAAGTGGTTTCAGGTCAAAATTCCTTTCCAGTCAAAAGTTATGGCCAAAACAGTGCCAACTAGGGGTAAAATGGTCATTTAAAAATCGGGAAAAATCATGAACATGAGAAATGACCCCAATAGTCGTCCCCCTAAGTTACATGACCATACGACTTCATATGTGAAAGAAATAAATATTCTACGATCTTATGATGCGTAGAATATGGGTCGTTACACTCTCCCCCCCTTAAGAAATTTCGTCCCCGTAATTCCTTAACCCAAAACATACAAAGGATCCCGCATGCCTAACAACCACATACAACAATCAAACATGCAAAACAAGCAAACAAGCCTATCCTAGCATGCGGAAAACTAAATCGAAGTCAAAATCTTACCAGGCAAAGAGTTCTGGGTGTGTCTTCCTATTGTCCTCCTCTGTCTCCCAAGTACAATCACTCTCGTCCTCGCTCCACTATACCTTGACTAGCTTCACCACCTTCCTTCGAAGTTGCTTCATGTCATGCTCGACAATACGGGCCGGCTTGCGGTTCCCAACCGCCTCGGGTTCTACTTCGAAGTCCTCCAACTGATCAGGTGAAATAGTCATATCTGAGTCGTGAACGAACTTCCTTAGTTGGGAAACATGAAATACGTTGTGAACTCCCGCCATCTTCTCCGGTAAGTCAATTCTATATGCCAAATTCCCGAGTAGCTCAAGAACAGGGAATGGGCCAACAAATCTTGGTGCCAACTTGCCTCTCCTGCCAAATCGTATTACGCTCTTCAACGGAGAAATCTTGACAAACACCAAGTCGCCAACGGAGAATTTTAAGTCTCTTCTCCTCTTATCAGCATAACTCTTCTGCCTATCTTGGGCAGCCTTCATTCGTTGTTGAATGATCTTAATCTTATCTGAAGTTTCCCTCACCACATCTGGTCCAAGCATAAACTTCTCGCCAGTCTCTATCCAACATGATGGTGAGTTGCACGGTCTTCCGTACAAAGCTTCAAATGGAGCCATACCGATACTGGATTGGTAGCTATTATTATATGCAAACTCTACTAGATGCAAATGGTCATCCCATGATCCACCAAAATCCAATATACATGCTCTCAAGAGATCTTCCAAAATACGGTTCACCCTCTCCGTCTGACCGTCGGTCTGAGGATGATATGCGGTACTGAGATGTAACTCTGACCCTAGAGCCTCTTGTAAGCTCTTCCAAAACCCACTAGTGAACAACGGGTCTCGGTCACTCACAATGCTTTTAGGTACTCCATGGAATCTCACTACCCACTTCATATACAATTCTGCTAACTTAGCTGCCGTTCTGGTCGATCTGACTAGTATAAATCTTGCACTTTTGATCAATCGGTCCACAATCACCCAAATGCTATCGTGTCCCGATCTAGTCCTTGGTAAACCATCGATGAAATCCATCGAGACTTGCTCCCATTTCCATTCGGGAATTTCTAATGGCTGTAACAAACCACTAGGCTTCTTTTGCTCGGCTTTAACTAGCTGGCAATTCATGCATTTGGATATAAACTTCCCAACGTCTCTTTTCATTCCTTCCCAGTAGTAAGTCTGCTTCATGTCTCGATACGTTTTATTACCACCGGGATGTATAGTCAACTTTGAGTGATGACTTTCTTTAAGCACTTCATCTCTCAATCCATTGACATTGGGTACAACAAGCTTTCCATTCTTTCTAAGCCATCCATCTCGATCAAGCCCATACTTGTTCATCTCCTCATTGATATCCATTTCTAATTTGGAGATGATTTCCAATACATTAGGATCGTCCCTCTGACTAGAGCCGATCCGCTCAATCAAAGTCGGTCTGATCGTCAAACTTGCTAACATTTCTGGATCCAATTCGCACTTTGGTCTGAAATCAAACCCCGCGATAAACTCCAGTTGCTTCCATTCAAGGAACATAGCCCCTAAGCTGGCATGTCTTCTACTCAATGCATCAGCCACCGCATTGCCCTTTCCTGGTGTGTATGCGATGTCAAAATCATAGGAAGCTAAGAACTCTAACCATCTCTGCTGACGGAGATTCAGATCTTTCTGAGAGAAGAGATACTTTAACGACTTGTGATCTGTAAACAGCTCAAATCTTTCTACCAAGAGATAGTGTCTCCACATCTTTAACGCGAACACGATTGCTGCCAATTCTAAATCATGGGTAGGGTATCTTCTCTCGTGCGGTTTCAATTGCCGACTTGCGTAAGCTACAACCCTACCGCCTTGCATCAATACAGCACCCAGTCCAGTACCACAGGCATCCGTGTATACCGTCATCTCTTCATCCCCCTTAGGAATGACTAACACTGGTGCGCTTGTCAACTTGTCCTTTAGACTTTTGAATGCATTCTCGCACCTTTCATCCCAGACAAAAGCTTGATTCTTCTTGGTCAACTGGGTCAATGGTGCTGCTATCTTGGAGAAACCTTGGATAAACTTACGATAATATCCCGCTAACCCCAAGAAACTTCTTACATCTGTTGCATTCTTGGGCGTAGGCCAATCCTGTACCGTAGCCACCTTTGCCGGGTCCACGGCAATACCATTCTCTGATACGACATGGCCCAAGAACCTCACTTCCCTCCTCCAGAAGTGACACTTAGAAAACTTTGCTTTCAATTGGTGTTTTCTCAACACCTCCATCACTACTCTTAAATGTTCCTTGTGTTCTTCCTCTGTCCTCGAATAGACCAAAATATCATCAACGAACACAAGGACAAACTTATTCAACTGATCTCTGAATACCCTATTCATAAGATCCACAAAATATGCTGGGGCATTGGTCAGCCCGAATGGCATGACCAACCACTCATAAAATCCAGACGGCGTCCGAAATGCCGTTCTAGCTATACTCTCAGCTTCCACTCTAAGCTAATGAAAACCTGTCGCGAGATCCAACTGAGAAAATACTCTCGCGCCACTCAACTGATCGAACAAATCATCTATCCGCGGTAGAGGATACTTGTTCTTCCTCGTCATTTTATTCAACTCGCGGTAGTCTACACACAAACGAAGGGAACCATCCGCCTTGGTAGCAAACACAACTGGTGCTCCCCATTCAGAAACACTCCTTCTGATAAATCCCTTCTTCAAAAGATCGCTGACTTGCACCTCGAGCTCTCGCTGCTCTCTTGGTGCCATACGACGAAGTGGCATCACTATAGGCCTGGCATCCTTTACCAAATCAATACGAAACTCAATCTCTCGGTGTGGTGGAAGTCCGGTCACTTCTTCGAAAACCTCCGGATACTGGCCAACCACGGGCAAACCTGACAACTCACTATGCGGAATGTCGAGGGAGTTTAGAAAACTAGCCAATACCCCCTTACTGGGTAGACCACCAAACACTATCCTCCGCCCATCATCCGCTCTAGCTGTCACCAACAAGCCCTCACAGTCTACCACCACCCCGTATCTTTGGAGCCAATCTACTCCCAAAATAATGCCAAACCCAGTAAAGCCCAAAACAAAGCAATCACAAACAAACATGCATCCATGACTCGATAAGACCACATTACGACAAATCATGCTAAGGCTGGTCGAACCACCAATCGGGTTCGTCACTACTAAAGGTCTATCGACAATCTCGGGCTCCAATCCCACCCTATCTACGAGGTCACTAGATATGAAAGAACTGGATGCTCCGGTATCAAACAAAACTCTAACAGGAACATCGTAAACAGAAAGCATACCTTGAATGACGACATTCTTTCCCTTCTTCGCCGCTGTTGGGGCATTCGACGAAGAAGGAATAGCATTAAGAGCGTAGGCTTTCACCATTTGCTTTTCCTTAGGGGGCTGTGGACACTTGTCCTTGTGATGTCCCATTTGGCCACAGTTGAAGCACTTCCTATCCGCTGGCTTGGCCCGACAATTACTAGCATAATGGCCCTTCTTACCACAGCTGAAGCACTCAACATCTTGCTTATTCTTTTTCTTCTGGCCATCCTTAGTCTGATTCTGCTTTCTTTTATTCTGGGAACCACCCTTGCCTCCACCACTTGCTTGTGGCTTTGGCTCATCTGTAGATGCTACCTCAGTCTTCGGCTTAGGGTAGAGACTTTCCGATCTTAACGCTTTCCCCACAATTGATTCAAACGTCTCATCGATGTGGTTAATAAGTTTTTCCCCCAAGTACTGGTCCAAACCGGTTATGAATTTCTCATTCTTCTTCTCGGCAGTATCAATAAGAGATAACCCATATTTTGACAAAGTGTCAAATTCAGCAATATATTCCGAGACAGCTCTGCCATTCTGCTTGAGCTCCAAGAATTTCTTAAACAGCATTGACTTCTGACCAGCTGGAATGAACTTCTCACTGAAGCGAGCTTTAAAATGCTCCCAAGTAATCTGATCTTCGGGAGTGGCTGCCTTTATAGCATTCCACCAATTCATTGCCCGCCCTTGCAACTGACGGGACGCTAGCTTTCTCTTCATCGCATCCTCGATACCCAAATCCTCGAAGATACATTCGCAACTATCCAACCAATCCTGAACATCCGTGGCCGACTCTGTTCCGTGGAACGGCTTTCCACCAAGGCTAGTATAATCCTTATTCAACTTGGCGAAGTCGACTCTTGGCGCCTGCACTATTGGACCACCACCATTTCCACCATTGGGAGCTGCCCTCTGCACATCTCTAAGCATCTCTCTCATGAGGTCAGTAAACATCGTCCTCATGTCAGCAGCATTCCCATTATTGGCTCCTCTACCAGCACCTCTAACATATCGGCTCATCGTCAATCTGAAAAAGGAAATGATTAACGACTCCATAGTGGTGCTAGTGCAGTACGACTTCATCCTGATACTAGAGATAGTATATATATAGCTTTTAAAAACCAAAGTAATCACAAATACGCTCTCTCGTATACGTATAATATCTCTCCTTGATAACTTCCCTAGGTTAACTACGCAACCTAGAGCTCTGATACCAAGTGTGACGGCCCGCCCCGCACCAACCTGCATTTCCTCCGAAAGTGCGCTGTACACATGCCCAACTAGCACGGGACGGTCGTCAGGAGAAAGGAAAGAAGGGAATGAACTAATCAAGGAGCCTGTAGAATGTCTCACAGCGCATGGAATAAAATATATTAATAACATACTTGACATAAAACAGGAGAGACAGTGCATAAGCTGATAACTAATAATCAATGTCAACATCAGAGCAGCGGAAATCCAAATACGGCTTATTACAACTTTCCAAATTTACTGTCTCTAACAAAAGAAAACCAAAGCAGAAGATGCACCACCAATGCCCAAGCAGTGCTCTTCAACAACACAGGGAGAATACTATATATATTATGTGGAAGCCTCCTGCTCGTCTCCGGATCATCTACCCGTGCATCACCAGCTAACCTGTCTCTAGTCTGCTCGTGTGAGCACCCAGAGTAATAAGAGGAGACATAAAACTCTGGGTCAGACATAAAGCCTGGTATGAGCGATAAGCATCTAAACAGAATGATAACAGGTATACTAAACCATACCTGAACCTGGACCTGCAACCAAAGAGTTAGTACCACATACCGTACAATACTCTAAGGTGCCATAATAAATAGTGTAAGGATACGGGGGTGGGGTGTGCATGTCACAATGATAGCAAACAAATCATCTATAGCAACCATCCTCACATCTCTCACTCAGTGCGTAAAGCATACGATATCTACCACTTTGGAACAGTAGACAAACTGAGGCAACGACGAATCCCGACTTGTAGAAACCCTGCTATGACCAAGCTAAACATATGGAGTCATGACCAAACATTTCAATGACCCATTTCATTGATCGTAGCCCTTGGTTCTACCGATGCCATAATGGCCCTGAATCCGCCTTCGTACCTCCTACCATAGTGGTCCAAATCTATAGACGTCGATAACCCCTTGGCACGCGTCCCGCAGCAAAGCCCAACCATGAAGCGAACTCGTTGATTCCCATCTGAATCTTAAGCTCTAACTTCTCATTTGGACTTCCTTTGCATCTCGGGTTTAGTCGAATTGGAGTGGGTCTTCAGAAGAGTTGTCGTGCAGTAGCAGCCCTAGAATACGGTTCGGTTCGGTGGTCATTACCCTCGTCGGTTCGGTTCGGTCACCCTTCCTTGTGATCTTTCCATTCGGTTCGGGTCGGGTATTCCACTTCAGGTCGGGTCGGTGTCCTCCTCCGGGTCGGGTCGGGTGTCCTTCCTTCCAGCGCTCCGATCCACTCCCTTATCCCTTCACGTATTCCTATCCGAACCCCCCTTGCCATCTGATCCGCGTGGCCTTCCCTCTTACTAGTTCTCCCAAATGTTTACTTCCGATCCGAGCCCTGCATCTCCAAGTCGATCCGATCTGGCCTCCAATTATTCTTCCGATCCGATCCCCTTGTCCACTCCAACTCCAAGTAAACGGCCTTCCTTCTCGCCAAGCCTCCTCCAGTGACAAGTTCCAATCCAGTTCGAATTCACTTGGTCAGTTCACAAATCCGATCCGACCCCTTTCTCCGATCCGAACCGGTTCGGAACCTGTACACTTCTGCAACTTTCCAGCGAGCTTTCTACGCCATTCGACGGCATTTTCGGCCAATCTAACTATTCTAATCAATCATAAAACATACCATAGAGTCGTAGCAACATGTAAGAACAACCACAATCACCTAACAACAATTCAAATGAACCAAAATGGATCAAAAGTGGCTAAAACCTCACATTTTCCTATAATCCCTCTTAATCATGTTTAAGCATACGATTAGCAAAACACATCGAAATTAACCCAAATTTCTAACAGAGCCTTAAAACATTATTTTAGAATTTTAAGAATTTTTCCAGAATTTATTTACGTATAAATTCGCTAATCTTCACTAATTACCCTTAATCACCGTAATTAGTGCAAAAACTATGCAAATCACTCACCTTGGCCACAAATGAAACACCAAATCTGAAATACTCTCTGTTTGGGTCGAATTTCTATGTATAGCAGTAGCTCCAACCTTGCTTTGTTGCTATTTGGCCTTGCTTTGATGTAGTTTAGGCTTAATCTTTACTAAAAATGTGTTTTGGAGTGGTTTTAGAGGATGGAAGCCATTACTAAGGTCTCAAGGAGGTTTGTGGCGGCTCAAAACTAAAATGAAAGCGATAAACTAACCCTAATCAGTCTTCCGATACCTCTAAACCCGAAATTCCCCTGTGGGCCTAGCTGCTAATCACCCGGTTAAGCCCAATTAAGCTGTTTTTCACCATCTGAAACTTGTTTCAGCCATATCTCCCAAACGGTGAGTCCGTTTGGCTAATGTGACCACTCTACGGAAAGAGAAACCATCATCCGGAGCCAATGGAAGTGGTTTTAGGTCAAATTTCCTTTCCAGTCAAAAGTTATGGCCAAAACAGTGCCAATTAGGGGTAAAATGGTCATTTAAAAATCGGGAAAAATCATGAACATGGGAAATGACCCCAATAGTCGTCTCCCAAAGTTACACGACCATACGACTTCGTATGTGAAAGAAATAAATATTCTACGATCTTATGATGCGTAGAATACGGGTCGTTACAATAGAGCCAATTCTGTTCTAAAAGACGATCAACTCACTGACTTGTTTCTCACTTTCGTTTATTCTGGACATGAGACGGTGTCGGATACTACAATGATGGCTATCAACTATCTTCACAATGATGGCTATCAAGTATCTTCATGACAACCCAAATGCCTTGAAGGAGTTATTGGTGAGTTAAACTTAAAGCAACGTGTAGTACCTTACACTTTCAATATGAATGTTAACTGTTTTGGGCTCTATAACTATATATAAACCTGATTCTCCGACTGGTATTAGCTGTATGTATACTGATTCTCCGACTGGTATGTGTGGGTGTGTATATATATATGTATATATCTAATTTTTTTTCTTCCATGAAGGTGTTTGAGTTTATTGTCCAGAAGCTATATGCATTAAGAAAGCCAAAAACGAATATCCAGACCCTACAACAAAGTGCTCTTCTGAAATACAAGTAAGTTTCTATAACATGATAATGTTGGTGCTGATCGCTATCTAAAACCTGTTTACATGCTCATTCACCTCCTGTTCTTTGAATTTTGCCATGTAATTTTCTATAATATATGGATGTTATATTCGTTGTGCAGTGAAGAAGGATGGCAGTGCATTTCCTTGAGCTTTAGTCGCCATTGATTGGTCGCTCCTTTTGTCGACTATGCCTTCTCTGCCCTACGCCTCTGTAGTAACACCCGCGCCCATAACCAAATCCACACCACGATGCCGAGAAGCCGCCTGAACCCATAGCACGGACCAATGCTGCACTTCCGATGCCCGCACCAAATCCGTTTGCTGTTGCACCAAAACAGCAGCCCATGCTTTCATTTTCTAACCAAAGGTCATGGCATCTATTACACCGCCAATTCAAGCATCATATCTTTTAAAAAATGGTTTCATTTGCTATCCAAAGCCTTAAGATCATGCTTTGAGGACTTCTGGTTCTTATTTTCTTACTCAGTTTTCGAGACAAGTGCTATGTTGATTACATTTGGGTTGATTGGGAAGTATTTTGAAGCTTTTGTAAAGGGTAAAGCATTTGACGCTATTAAGAAGCTGGCTGAACTTGTTCCTTCAATTTCTATTTTGTTGGTGAATGATCCAAGTAATTGGTCAAATTTAAACCAAGAATACTGGTATGTTTTCTATCCAGTTGCTATCATGCTTAATATCTTTTATATCATTTGGGTTAATTGGTATGTTTTCTATCCATACTAGCAGACTAACCTAGATCTATATAATCCCTTATAGTAATAACAATATTAGACAGTTTTTTCCCTCTCACTTCCTAGTATATTATTTTACCACTGAAGTTCTTAGTTGATTAAGTCGTGACAACAATAGCCTTTTAAAGATTATAAAAACCGTATAAAAGAGATGAATGGAAATTTAGTTTTTCATACCTAGAACAAACCATGAGTGACGATAACATGACACTTAGAGGTGGAGGTACTTTTGACGGAAATGGCGAGAAGTGGTGGGGTATGCCATGTAAACCTCGCAGAGTAATTTCTCTTCATTCTCACAACACACTATTCTACTACTTTACTCCTAGCTAGTTTTAAAAGATCAGTTTCTGATCATTTGTGATCTTATTTTAGGGTCCGAACGGAACCACATTACCTAGTCCTTGCGATAATCCTACGGTGAGCCTTTTTTAATTTGATTTTATACATATCTACTTTTCACCATATCGATGATATTGGTCTGAAATGCTTGATAAATTCCATGAATCTAGATGATCAGGTTCTTCTTAAGTACAAACCTAACTATGAAGGACATTCGTATAAAGAACAATCCTCGGTTCCATGTAAAATTTGATGGTTATGTCCCTGTGAGTCTGTATATTAGTGAATCAAGTGACAATGTAGTGAGGAATGTATGTAAATATGGATGATTGTGGGTCAAAAAATCTGTACCATTTGAAATGTTGAAATAAAATATTTATTTGAATAAAAAACTATGTTATAATACTATTTATTATAATATTATGAAATCTTTGATTAATAGCAGTTAGGGTGTAATTACTTTTAACAGTTGTAAAACTAATTTTAACAACTGCTAGAAACAGTTGTAACAAAGGTTGACTTTACTATGATTGCCAGCTAGACTAGACATATTACAACTGTTTTTGGCAGTTGTGAAAGGGTATTTTTTTTGTTCTAGTGGTACCTTTGGCAACACCTGTACTGATGTTATCATAGGATCGCAAAGGCATTGCCTTTGACTCTAAGACAACGCGGCAAAAGGCAACCCCAAAAAAGTGTTTCCATAGGTCATTTTTTGCTTATAGCAACAATTTTTGGCACCTATTGTGTCACTTCTTTGGGGTTGCCGTAGGCCATCTATGGCGTAGTGTACATAGTTTAATTTATTTATTTGTTAAATAAATAATCGTTTAACCGTTAAATAAAAACAAATAATCATTGGTGCAAGATAAATCGATTTGAGTAGATTCGTATAGGAGATGATATGGAATTAACAGGATATTCAACAAAGGAAAAATCAAGTTGAGTAAACTCACTCTCTGGAATTCATTTATAATTTTACAATAAACGAATTTTAGTTTAAAATAATTTTATATGTTGTTTATTGACTGTTTGGATGCACTGGATACGTGTTGATGAATTATGGTTATAATATATATATATATATATATTAGTTATTCTTAGGCATGGTGGTTGTGGCTATTATATATATATATATATATATATATATATATATATATATATATATTGGATATTTCCCGCAGTATCATTAGTTGATGACCCTATCTCTCCACGATATATTGAGTGGGTGACCTTCTATACTGCGATATCCTGCCTTGAAGAAGGATTGATATTATTCATGTTGTCTAACATCTGTGGATGTAGGAAAATAGGTTGGAGGGATCCAATTGGATTCCTCAAAAAATTATTATTATTTGTTTTCATACATATTATCATATATGATGTGTTATAAAACCTGCGATTGGAAATTAGGTGTTTTGGATGTTTGAATATCACTGGCCGTAGATATGTATATTTAAAAATATCAAAAAGGGATTTTTAGATTTAAAAAGGAAAATTTTCTTTTTGAAATGGTAATGGAATTCAAATGGATTGAGAAATATTAACTTGTTTTTAATAATAAAAACAAGTAGTTGAATTTATAAACAGTGTTATAAATGGAAAGAAAAATTATCATTCGATAATTTGGAAATGTAAATTCAAGTGTGAATTTGAAAAGGGAATTTATTTTTCGAAGTAGAAATGAAATTTCAAATGAATTTGAAATATAAACTTGTTTCAATACTTAAAACCAGAAGTGAAATTTATAAACGATGTTTATAAACAAAGAAAAACAACCATCATTGGATAATTTGAAATTGTAGTTCAAGTATGAATTTAAAAGGTAAATTTGGAATTGTTTCGAGAAGAAAACGATGAAATTTGTTCCGATGTTCGGAATGTAAATTGAATTGAAATAAATCCATATTAAATTATGATTTGAATTCAAAGATGTCGAATTAATATAAATAAAAATTATTTCCAAAAGATATTGGAATCGTATTAAATAAAAATTTAGAATTTTAATATGAAAATAGATTCTATGCTTATATATATATAGGTTATAATAATTAAATATATCAAATGGGAATCGAGTTTTAAATGAAATTTTAAATGGAAGCTTGTTTAATATAAAATAAGGAAGTTGATTTATAAACAATGTTTGTAAATGTAATGAAGTAATTTTCAATGGATAAATTGGAAATAGATGTTTCTGAATATAAGAAATGGCATTTAAAAATAACATTTTTAAATAAGATAGAAAAGGAGAATTTTATGATAAGTGATGTCAGTTTTGTATTACAAACTCTTGTCCGTCTCAACATAAGAACGTTGTCCATCAAGGTTTGAGAGGTAATTAAAATACCCCAACTTGAATGACTTCACTATTATCAAGAGATGGTATTAGTTTGTAATGGTAAGGGATGTTGAATTAATTAATTATTTGCATAAAAGGAATTTATAATTGGAATTCGATGATATCGATATTTTAGAAATAATCTAATTCCGTGTGAATTGGACTTGAATATAGAAATTTGAGTTTTGAATAAATTCATAACTGAGTTATGAATATGGAATAAAATAATCGACGAGTTCGAATAAATTGAATTGTTTTGTTAGATTTGTATAACAGGCTCAATTTATTTTAAAATATTGAAAATGCAGTTGAACTTTATTTTATAAATGATGTTAATGTTTATATTTAAATTATAGTTAAAACAAACTCACTGCGGCGCGGTAATTCGCAATTTGATGTTTTGAACTTCAATTGAGTATACATAACTCGATATAAATCGGAATTCGATGAAACAAGAAATTTTCATATATATTGAATGATAATTTTCTAATGGAAGAGAAAAACATGGATTTCTCCTTATAGATTTTAAGTTATATCAAAATCAAATTTTCATAAAAACAATGCTATAATTGTTTTTAAACCATAATGGTTTATTAAATAAAATGAAAGGAATTGAGTGAATAAAAATTTGAGTTTACGTTAGAAAATCCAAACTTGAGTTATAAATAAATATGAACTCAAGTGGACTAAATGAAGTGATTTTTGATATAAAAATCAGATTTTGGATTATGGAATAGTATTAACTAATTAGTATAGAAAATTGGTTAACGGATTTTTCGATCGAACTTGATGGAGGATAAGTGAATTGGAGTTATAACTTAGGAATTGAAGTTGAATATGAAACTCAAGTTAGAAATGGAATTCGACTTGTGTATAAGTGAATTAAAATATATTTTTAAACACGATATGTTCAAATCAAAAGCGCATTAGGCAAAAAGTGGTAATTAAAGAAATGATTAGCGAATTTCGTTTAAATGGATTGATTGGAATGAATTAGGAATGATTGAATATAGGTTAAACAAGTATGGAATAAAGAGAATGAAGATTATAATTTGAGTGCCCACAAAAAGTACATGTTTAAATTCCATATGAAATTTTATGAGCCTATTGGGCAGGCTACTTGGATTTTTGATTTTCTTTTTGAATGAAAAGGGCCTAGAGAGGCGAGTTGTAGTTGTACCGATTGAACCGTACAAAGGAGTCGTTGGCGAAATTTTCCGAAAATTTAAGGAGTTAGAATATTTTAAAGAAATTTGGATAACCAGAAATCAACATATATATATAACATCGAAAGGAATTTAGGAAATGATTTAATTAATGGAATATTGGAAATTTGATGTTTATTCAATAATATTTCCAGTTAGAATTTTGGATGGATGTTTGTTTTTCTTTGATAATTAAATAATTGACTATCAAAGTTTTTGACCATCGTCGGCAATACAGGGAGACCGGTTAGATTTATTATCTAAAAACCATTCCGTATAGGCATTGCGAATTAGATATGCTGAAAATAATTGAAGACGGAGTAGAGTGCAAGGGCTATTTGTTAATCCTAGGTAGAAATTGCCTAAGATGGATTGATGAAATAGTGCCTTCAGTTTGTCTAGACCCAGGATAACTTGTATAGATGAATGTCTGATAGAGTATGCCTAACGGATTACATAAGATGATCTTTTCAAGGTATTACGTTTGATGACGGAAGAATTCATTTCTCTTAGCTTTTTATACCCGTAATATTTTTTCGGAAGATCAGCTAGTGATTTGATGGGTTTGACGATGTGGCATTCAAAGTGAATGGTGGCCAGATGTTCTAAAAAGATAAACGTAGCCTCAAGTCTCACAGCCGGGAAATGACAAGCATCAGACAGGTAGTATGGCTAGTTGGGTCATATCCAAGCAGGGTGTATTATCACCGATTTCGAGAAAATTCATTTATTCTTCTTTCTCTTCTGTATCTTACGGATTACGGTTGAATGGCCAACAACCATGTGTGATAATACATTCGATCCACTCAAGTTGAATAAGTGATCGGTCATGTGTGGAAGGGTTGCAAGATGTTGTTGTTGAACCCCAGTGTATCCCCTTTAGAGTACACTGATTGTGAGGTGGTCCCATACCTTTTCATATTTGGGATCAATCTCCAATAAGCGCCCTGCGGTTTTTGATTTTATACTATGTGTGTGGAACATGAGATGCAAGCATTCTACTAGATGGTAATTTATTTGATTTGACATTATTATAATATCACTGGATTTTGATATCAAAAATATTTTTGGTTATCGTAAGGTAAAAACAATCTGTATTTATATGTGGATCGGTCTTACGATTACCCTTTTTTTTAAATGATTTTTCAAATTTAACCAATATGGTTGGAGTTTACTCACACCAGTCTCATGACTGATCTAGAGTTTATTTTATTTGTTTTACCCTAAACTCTTGGGTGCCCAAATTTGTACGGGCAGTCAAGTGTTCCAGGCTTTTACAGATACACTTGGAGGAGCTTGAAGCAGTTCACCGTTAGTTATTCAGAGTTATTTCCGCTATGATGTATATGTGTTTTACTCTGATATGGTATGTGTGTACAATACAGATTTGTATTTCAAAGTTATGATATATGATATTATATATTTTTTAGTTCCGCTGTGAGATTCTGATATTTCTTTAGTCCTTCTTCTTTCTTTTCTTCTTTAACCCATAATGACTCTTAATTCTGTGTTATTTGGGTTGGACGTGTGTAGTATTTAGTCAACTCAGGTAGTGTGGATTTGCGGGCCGCTACAGTCAAAGTAGAGTTGGGATTATTTTTTAGTATGGAAATAATTTTAAGTTTGTAGGGTAGGATAAAATGTTTACATTCTAACATTTTGGCGTCATAATGATCCCCCCTTATGTTCCATGCACCAGAGTTGGATATCATTGATTAAGCTCCCGACTGAGAAGCATCACCGCCTTACTCTTGGTAATAGGATCGTAGGATTCCCTTAATTCAGGATAAATTGAGGTATGTGGACGGTTAGCACTGAGATTCAAATATCCATTAACATATTTGCTTCTTTTTTCTAGCTAAAAAAGTGTATTTGGTTATTAGTTCCAACAAAAAGAGGAAGAATAAATGTGGTGCTTGATGGGGTGGAAAATAAAGAGGAAGGATGACTTTAAAGGCTATTAGTGGTATGATATTGGCATAGTGTTATTTGGGTACCATGGTTGAAGAAGGAAAGATATTGGATTTGTGATCACAAATTGAGTTGTTGTTGGAAGTGCAACAATTTGTGGTGTGTGTATTATTAGAGTCATTAACATGTTCAATGGAATGCACCTTCATCAATTCGACTTGAGAAATTAGTTCTAATTGGCATTATGGTAAGTAGGGGTTTTTGTTTAGTATAGTAATAGGGGAGACTATTACTATTGTAAAGGGAAATAAGTGATGCAGCTAAAGAGTTTGATTTTCGTTGTCCATGTTTATGCACATAAAATTGGTGATGTATATTTGGAAAGGCGACAATTAAAAGGAGACAACATTTAATTGTGGTTGACCTTCAACCAGGATCATTTAGTTGGATATAGAAACATGCATATTTTTCATTTCACCCGAAGTGCTCACATTTTTAACAATTTCTCCTGGATCAATACAACAACACTATTCATACTCACAACTTTTCTTACATCAAACAATAGAGATATTGTAGCCAAACCATTTAGATAATCTTATTTACTAGATGAAACCAAAACATGGCTCATATTGCAATTTATACTTCAATCTAAAGCAAAATATTAACATTAGTTCTAGTAGCCTCATAAGCCTTATTGGTGACTTCACTCATCCTTTAGCTACATTTTGCTCCTCAATAAGGATTTCACCTTCTTCAAAATCAGTTGCCTCCTTTGGATCAACACCCAAATTTCCATGCTCGACATCATTTGGAGCTTCATGTGAATTGTTTCTTCTCCTTTTAGCCTTATAACACACCAAACTTAAATAGTTTTGCCAGAAGCTTTATTGACTTGCCCTTTCACCTTGTCAACATTCCATTTTTTAACACCAGTTTTTCCTTTGTAATTCCATTATCTACTTTCTCAACTATTTTTATCTTAAACAGTATGACCAACGCCCCTAATCTCCCACAGGGCATAACAATACCTGCTTGGTTCTATAGGTACCTTCTAGCTACCGCATTAGTAGATCAACCAAAGGAGCAAGTTCAAGATCCAACATTAGCTAGTGGATCTCCGGCTCAAAAACCAACGGTAATTGTTTTCCCTTGGTTATGTAAAGGATTTTTCTAGCCTTGGAGATAAAAACATTCTTGGGAACTGAGTAATTTGTTGAGGCTTGAACATGCCTACGTGGTGGTTTTTCGGCATCATGAGACTCGCAGACTGAGATATAGTTCATCTTGCCTTGTCGCAGCTGAGGGAGGAAGCTTTCCATTGGTAGGAAGTTATGGATGCTGAGACTGGAGCTATGTGTTGGGATCAATTCAAGGAAAAATTCGAGAGGAGGTTCTTATCCCAAGTAGAGGAAGAGTTGCAATTAGAAAGACTCATTCAGTTTAGACAGGGAGACTTATCCATCAAGGAATACATCAATCAATTTAATGAGCTGCCACGGTATGGGTATGGTTAAAATGCCTCACAAGCAAGTTGATAAGTTTGCAAAGGGCTTGAACCAATCCCTCCAAGGTTTGGTCTTATCTCATGTGCCCATATGGGTCATTATCTAGTCCTTAGTGGAGATGACATTGATGTCAAAGGGCAGTAGTTAGGAGGTGAAGGAGGTTCCAGAGGCAGTTTAAACCAAGAAGAGATGGCAAAAAGATAAAAATAATAAAAAGAAAGGTAGTGTACAAAAAAAGGGAAAATTCAAAAGGATATTAAGTGTGATAATTGTGTTTTGATGGGCTACAATGATAAGGATTGCAAGCGGGATACCATGTGAGGCAAGTGCTATAATTGCGATCAGCTTGGACATCGTAACAGAGCTTTTCCTCGGAGAGCTACGAAGGGGCACAAAGGACTAATGCGCATGTTGTGCAAGTACAGGCTTTAAAGACAGCACCATCGAGTAGTGGGCAAGATAGAGGTAGGAAGATCTCAGTTGAAGGTCTGATTACTATTTCTGATTTTCCCATTCGAGCATGTTTTTTGATTCGGAAATATTGCACTCCTTTATTTCTAGCTCTTTAGTCGGTCGTTTGAATTTATCATTAGTTTTAAACCCGATAGTAGTCTCAAACATCATAGGATGATAGGCATGCTTGTCTATGGTTTGTAGAGGTTTGAGGATTTTCATATTAGGTGTAGAGTTTGAGTGGGATGCCTATATTATAGGATTTTTTGGATATGGGATGATACTTGGGATGGACTGGCTAGCATTGTATAGAGCTATCTAGACTACAAGAAGAGAGTTATCAGATTAGAGTCTTCTAGTGAGCGTACTCTCGATATACCTTGCAACCCACATGGGACATTTATGTTTAGCTCCCTTTATTCCCTCAATTCATCTTTAGCCAGTATAAATAATTTTCTATAGTGAAAGAATTCCCAGATTTCTTCAAGGAGGTTAGGAGTTTACTCCTTATGCAAGAGATAGATTTCAAGATCTATTTAAGTGATAATGTATAACGACTAGCTCTTTTTTTGGCTCCAAGTCAGCAATTAAACCAATTCGAACCGATCAAAATGATAGATTGTTATTGCATATGAAGTTGAAATATAAATAACCATAGAATCACAGACACAAAACACAGAATATCTCACAATGGAAGTAAAATTTATACAATAATACAAATCTTTAAATTTACATGATATCAGAGTATATGATAAATGCAGATACAACGGAAGAATGAATGCTAAATCATACTAATACATCGGTAGTAAGCAGAGATAAGCATAACTGCATATGGAATAATAGATGGACGACTAGTTCTTCAACAGACCTCAAGCTCTAATAGATAAATCTCCTAGCTGTAATACTCGATCTGACCCAAAAACTTTGCAAGGAATAAAAAAATAAATACTCGAGTCAGGACTAATATTCTCATATAAGTAAATCAACTCAAGTGAAATGTTTAAATGGAATGCATCAGTAACTTAAAGGATGTTTGGGATTCACATCCCTTTAAGGATCCATAGAACTAATGCATATAGTATAAAATGCTATTATAATAATGTTTATTCAGTAAAGTAAATATTATAAAAATAACGTAAGCGGGATTACATTTTTACCCTTATGTTGTTTATAGGCATTGTCGTATACATTGCATATAAAACACCAATACATCGGTAGATAGGGATGCACCGCGATACAACAACGTCAAACCACAATCTTAGGGGACTGGATCAGGATAAATATGACAAGACGCCAAGGAATACCCAGGGTAGGATACTACCATTTGCATGCCCGGCCGGTGGTAACACATAGTATCAACTACAGCATACCTCAGAACACGCTCCCATAATTAAAGGGTGCACCCAAATCAATCACAACAGTCATAGAGATGGTATTGAAGAAGCGTGTCCGATCGGAGGAGCGACCTCACTTAGTCACGGTATAGAACCTGTTTTATTCATTTTAATTATGACCTGAAGGTCAAGGCCAATCCATCATCGTTCTCTTTCTTCCAATCCAGTAATTCCCTTCATACCATCCTACTTTGTTCTGGAAACTCCATCACGTGCACAATGGTTAAAGTGGTATCGGTGTTGGTAGAGAATATGACATCTACCGACTTTGGTCTCTTTAACAACCAAACGTTTATGTTTTTCACACCGTGGTCATTAGATTTGAAATCATATTTTGAGTATCGCAAATCGATTCATTTAAAGTATTGATTTAGAATCGTTCACTCAAATAATTCATCATTGGTTCAGTTAAGATTTCAAATACAATATTCATAATTACCTCTTGTCAAACCATTTGAGTTTTAAGATTTCAATTTCCACAAAATATCATTATTACTTGAAATATTATTTTGATCACTTCAGATTCACTAGCTCATATTGGAAATGGATTTATTTTAAATTTATAAAAATACTTATAATAGTAACTTGAAAAATAGTATAATATATTAATTTGAAAATAATGTATATAGTTGTAAAATAGTATAAAAATCTTTAATTGCCAACAATGGTCACATGTTGTATATTGAATTTATAAAATATGCTTCGAAAAGTTAAATTTAAAATACAGTACATGTATATAAAGAGTTGTAAAATAGTTATAAAGTTTATATAGTAAAAACGATTTAGTTTATTTGAAGAGAGGCAGTTTGTAAAACTAAGAAACATGGAATATATTTTTTTTTTACAAAAATATGGTTTTAATTCAAATAGCATGATTCAGTCCAATTCAAATCCCTTTTTCAAATATTCAATCAATTCCCTCATTTATTGATTTGAACTCAAATTCATCACAAAATGGGAATTATTTCCAAATAAGATTTAGGCTTTGCCAAAAATCAAAGATTAACTTCGATTTCGAGTTTAGTCAGTATATTGAATTACAAAATAACTTCATGGTTAATTATAAAGTTGTTACTTGAATCACCATGAATAAATTCCTACTTGCTATATTTTTCTCAAATCTCATGCTAAACTTCTTAGATTAAGCATATTATTTTCCATTCACTTAGATTTAAATCAAGAAATTCAATTTATCATTCATTTCATTTCCTTTAAATAAAATTCATCAAGATCAAATTAAATCTTAATATATCAAAATAAGATTCGTTAAATCTTCAATGCAAATTCATTTCTAAGAAATCAAAAACTTTTAATTATTCATTATACAAATCTATACAAAATTGATATCATAAATCCTTGTTTTCGTTAAACCATAATTATATACATATATTGTAACAACCCGCATTCTACGCATCGGAGGATCGTAGAATATTTATTTCTTTCTCATACGAAGTCGTATGGTCATGTAGAGTTGAGGGACGACTATTGGGGTAATTTTTCATGTTCATGATTTTTGTCGGCTTTTAAATGACCGTTTTGCCCCTAGCTGATCTTGTTTTGGCCATAACTTTTGATTGGAAAGGAATTTTGACCTGAAACAACTTCCATTGGCTCCGGATGATGGTTTACCTTTCCGTAGAGTTGTCACATGTGAGAAACGGACTTACCGTTTGGGAGATATGGCTGAAATAAGGTTTGGAAGGTGAAAAACTGCTTAACCGGGCCAAATAGGGTGATTAGTGAATGGGCCCATAACCCATTTCGGGATTAGGGTTATGGGGAGGCTGAAATGAGTTAGGGTTTCATTTCATTTCAGTTTTCTGGCCTCCACTTACCTCTAAGAAACCCTAAAAATGGCCTCCAACCCCTAAAACACCTCCAAATCACGTACAACTCGAAGATTGGGATTACCAACATCAAATCAAGGGAGATCTTCACCAAATCAAGATTAGAGCTGCTGGAACACATTAGAATTCGACCAAAACAGAGAATCATTTCAGATCTATAGTTTACTTTGTGGCAAAGGTGAGTGATTTGCATTGTTTTTCACTAATTACGGCTAATTATGGTAATTAGCGAAGATTAGCGAAATTATGGCTCAGAAAAATCTAGAAAAATTCCTAAAATTCTAAAACATCATTTTATGCATCTGATATGAATTTGGGTTAATTTCGCCTAATTTTGCAAATCCCAGAATTTGGGGGATTAAGGGGTGATTAGTGGAAATTAGCGAATTTATGCATGTTAAAAATCTGGAAAAATATTTAGAAATTCCAAAATATTATTTTAGGCCTCTGAAAAAAAATAGCTTGTTGAAAACGCCGTCGAGAGGCGAAAATAGCTTGTTGAAATGGTGCAGGTTTTCTTTGGGTCGAGTTAGACCGACCAGGGGAAGGTTTTGACCGACCGACCGACTAGGGAGATCGACCAGGCTGGGCAAGACCGACCACTATGCGATGTTCGACCGACCCCATACGATGATGAAGAACGACCGATCAGGGACGGTGAAGTACGACCGACCAGGAATGGTGAAGTGTTCGACCGACCAGGGGGCAATACCGATCCGACCAGAGGAGGACAACATGCACTTGCACGCTCCGACCCGATCCACTTCAGAAGCCACAAACCGATGGTGCGACCCGATCCGATGGAGCTGGAGCGCCACGAGCTAGAAGGAGCACAACCCGATCCATATGGAGCGACTCGATCCGATGGAGGGAGCACGACCGACCCGATCCAAGATGCTTGGACTTGAAGTGAAGACCACGATCCGACCCGAGCGAGGGTGATGACCACGATCCGAAGCAAGGTGAAGTGAAGACCGACCCGGATGAAGATGATGACTAAAACCCGAGATGCAAAGGTAGTCCAAATGGAAGTTAGAGCTCAGGATCCAGATGGGAACCAATGAGTTCACTTCATGATTGGGCTTTGCTGCGGGACGTGTGCAAAGGGGTTGTCGTTATTCATAACTTTGGTTCACCACTTAGAGATGGATAGTGGGTTTGTAGTGATAGTTACACGGGATTGGATTCCGTCGTGGCCCAAAGTATTAGGTGACCAAAGTAGTGGATATCGTATACTTATCGCACCGAGTGAGAGATGTGAGGATGGTTGTTATGCTTGATTATTTGACATCACTATGACATGCACACCCCCACCCCCGTATCTCTTACACTGTATGTTAGTGGCACCTTAGAGTATTGTACGGTATGTAGTGCTAACTCTTTGGTTGCAGGTTCAGGTTCAGGTATGATTGGATTATACCTGTTATTGTTTTGGTTTGTTGCTTATCGCTCACACCAGACTTTTGTCTGACCCAGAGTTTTATGTCTCTTCTTATTACTCTGGGTGCTCACACGAGCAGACTAGAGACAGGTTATCTGGTGATGCACGAGTAGCTAATCTAGAGGCGAGCAGGAGGCTTCCACATATGATATATATAGACATTCTCCCTGTGTCGTTGGTGGTCGCTACTTGGGCATTAGTAGTGTACCTTCCTTATCTTGCTTTTGTTTTTTTGAGACAGTTTGAAAAGTTGTAATAATGTTGGCTTTGGATCATAAGCTATACTTGGATTTTCCGCTGCTATGTTAGTTTGTTTTCAGCTTATGCACTGTCTCACCTGTTTTATGTCAAGTTATGTTGTTATTATATTTTGTTCCATGCGCTGTGAGACATTCTACAGGTTCCTTGTTAGTTCATTTCCTTCTTTCCTTTCCTCCTAACGACCGTCCCGTGCTAACTGGACATGTGTACAACGCACTTTTGGAGTAAATGCCGGTTGGTGCGGGGCGGGGCGTCACATTTGGTATCAGAGCTCTAGGTTGCGTAGTTAACATAGGGAAAGACACTAGGGAGAGATAGTATACATATATGAGAGCGCGTATTTGTGATTACTTTGGTTTTCAAAAGCTATATATATATATATTATTAGTATAGCTAAGGATGAAGTCGCACTGCACTAGCACCACTATGAGGTCGTTAATCGTTTTCTCTTTAAAGATTGAACGATGAGTCGAGACACGAGGGGGGGACCAATAATGGAAATGCTCCTGACATGAGGACGATGTTCACTAACTTCATGAGGGAGATGCTTCGGGATGTTCAGGGGGCAGTTCCCAATCCCGGAAATGGTGGTGGTCCAGTAGTGCAGGCGCCTAGAGTCGATTTCGCCAAGTTGTACAAGCATTACACTAACCTTGGTGGGAAACCGTTCCATGGGACGGAGTCGGCCACGGATGTTCAGGATTGGTTGGATAGCTTGATCGTATCTTCGACGACTTGGGTATCGAGGATGCGATGAAGAGAAGGCTAGCGTCTCGTCAGTTGCAAGGGCGAGCGATGAATTGGTGGAATGCCATTAAGACAGCTACTCCTGAGGATCAAGTTACTTGGAATCAGTTTAAGACTCGCTTTTGTGATAAGTTTACTCCAGCTGCTCGTAAATCAGAATTGTTCAGGAAGTTCTTGGAGCTTAAGCAGAATGGTAGGGCAGTCTCGGAGTACATCGCAGAATTCGATACTTTATCAAAATATGGATGGTCCCTTATCGATACAGTCGAAAAGAAGAACGGGAAGTTCATAACTGGCTTGGATGGGTACTTGGGGGAAAGACTTATAAACCATATCGATGAGACGTTCGAGTCTATTGTAGGAAAGGCATTAAGGTCAGAGAGCCTTTTCCCTAAGTCGAAGACTGAGGTTGCTACGGCATTTGCAGAGGAACCAAAGCCGCAAGCAGGTGGTGAAGGCAAGAAGAATTCTCAGAACAAGAGGAAGCAGAACCCGACCAAGGATGGTCAAAATAAGAAAAATAAGAAAGATTGCGAATGCTTTAGTTATGGCAAGAAGGGCCACTATGCCGGAGATTGTCGAGAAAAGCCTGGGGAAAGGAAGTGCTTTAACTACGGCCAGGCGGGACATCACAAGGATGATTGCCCACAACCTCCTAGGGAGAAGCAGATTGTGAAAGCGTATGCTATCAACGCTGTTCCTTCTTCGTCGAATGCTCCAAGTGCAGCGCAGAAGGGAAAGGGTGTTGTTATAAAAGGTATGCTTTCTATTTAAGTTGTTTCTGTTCGGGTATTGTTTGACAAACTTGAGATAGTCGATAGACCTCTAGTTGTGACGAACCCGATTGGTGGTTCAACTAACCTTAGCATGATTTGCCGTAATGTGGCCTTATCAAGTCATGGATGTATGTTTGTTTGTGTTTGCTTTGTTTAGGCTTTACTGGGTTTAGCATTATTTTGGGGAGTCGATCTACTCCAAAGGAATAGGGTGGTATTAGGTACCTACCTAGTGATGGCGATAGTAACTGGAGTTAAGAAAGCTGAAAGGTTATCGTTGTAATAAGTTCTAGTTGTCTCTGGGAGGCAAATGATTGCTCCAGTGCTAGATTGTTTTGCTAGTATCACCTCACGTGGGTTGTCCTAACTCGGAGGAGATGTTCCTTGGGTGCTTGTCTGATATTGGTTTAGGCCTTTGGGGCTTGTGCTTGGGGAATGTCGATTTCGACTAGGATGGTTTGCGTGAGGGGTAAATAGTTGTTGTGATTTTTCATTGGATGATATCTTGGTTTAATCGAGGAGTGATGGGCAGACGGAACATGATAAGACTATTCAATGGTATAGACTGCCCAGAGTTAGACTCGATAGGGTTATGAGATTGCTCGACTGGGACTCGAGAAAGATGCAAAGTAATGGATTGTTTAGAACCCTATGTTGATGTTCTCTTTGGATAGTAGGACTTTGAAGGAATAGGATGTGTTCGTTGATCATGGAGGATACAACGAAGATTAGGGCGATTCAAGTTGGACTTGAACTCGTAAAAAGAAAAAGGGTGTCCGTTGATCTTGGAGATGCAATGAATAGGGAGACAACTCACGTTGGACTAGAGTTTGTCGGTAATGGATACTCATGACTGGGTCTGAGTTATAGATTGACTCGAGTTGGACTCGAGAAGGCTACAAGGAATTGGATTCGGCTTGAGTTGGACTCGAGAGGGCAGCAAGACAATGGATAGACTTGGGTTGGACTCGAGTATTTTAGGCGGACTAAAAGCAGGGGTATCTGGGGATGCCCGTTACCTTGGATCCGTTGGACGTGGTCTAGTTATCCTTGGAGGATAAACGTACGTTGGACGTACGATAGTCCGTGGGGAGGCGGGGCTTCCATTGGCCTGGGATTGGTTGGACCAGTCAAGTAGGCATCGGTGTATGTATGGAGGCTGGGCTTCCATTAGTTATTGATGTTGGTTGGACCAGACATACTAGAATCTACATATTGGGATTGGTTAGACCAGTCATGTAGGTGTCGATGTGTTTATGAATTTAGCAGGTGATAGGTAGGACTTGTTTGATGGATGTTATGGTTGCTATGTTGTTCCTATTTTTCTTCCCTTTAGTAGACTATCACCTATAGGGTTCTAGCGATGGGGAACAAAGTGATTGTAGTAGGACTATGAGCCAGTGCAGTAGAGTCGTCATGACTCGAGGGGAAAAGTGGACATAGTAAAAGATTAGTAAGGCTATGAGCCAGTGCAGTGGAGTTGTTATGACTTCATGGGGCAGAGTGGACATAACAAAGGACTAGTGGCTATGGATTAGTGCAGTGGAGTCGCCATGACTCCATGGGGCAGAGTGATCATAGTAAAGGATTTGGGTATGTTAATAGTTGCATTGAGTATGAGGCATGCCAGTCTAGAGTTCATGTTTCTGGGTTGGAAGCAACTAGAGTATATCGCAGGATATGATTTCAGACCTAAGAGTGAATTGGATTCAAAAACGCTAGAAAGCTTGACGATTAGATCGATTTTGATTGAGTGGATTGGTTCCAGTTAGAAGGACGATCCTAATCTATTGGAAACCATCTCTAGGGTAGAAATGGGTATCGATGGAAAGAGAATGATCAAGTAAGGATTTGATCGAGAAGGGTGGCTTCGAAAGAATAAGGGACTAGTTGTACCCAACGTAGATAGACTAAGAATGAAGTGCTTAGAGCATATCATCACCCGAAATTGACTATACATCCCAGTGGTAACAAGATGTATTGAGACATGGAGCAGATCTAATACTGGGAAAGGATAAAAAAAGACGTTGGGAAGTTTATGTCCAAATGCATAAATTGCCAGTTAGTTAAAGCTGAGCAAAAGAAGCCTAGTGGTTTGTTATAACCATTAGAAATTCCTAAATGGAAATGAGAACAAGTCTCAAATGGATAGTAGTTATTAGCCCAGTATTGGAATGGTTCCAATTGAAACTTTGTACGAAAGACCGTGCAAGGCACCATCATGTTGGTTGGAGAATGGTGAGAAATTTGAGCTTAGACCAGAAATAATAAGGGGAACTTCAGGCAAGATCAAGGTTAACCAGCAGAGAATGAAGGCTACCCAAGATAGGCAGAAGACTTATCTCGATAAGAGATGAAGATATTTGGAATTCTTCGTTAATGACTTGGTGTTCGTCAAGATCTCTCCATTGAGAATGTGATTCGTATTGGTTGGAGAGGTAAGTTAGCACCAAGATTTGTTGGTCCATTCCCAGTCCTCGAGCAAGTTGGGAATTTGGCGTATGAAGTAGAGCTACCTGACAAGATGGCGGAAGTTCACAACGTACTTCATGTTTCCCAGTTAAGGAAGTTTGTGCAAGACCCTAATGTGGCTATTTCACCAGATCAGTTCGACGATATCGAGGTTGAACCCGAGGTGGTTGAGAACCGCAAGCCTATGCGTATTGTTGGGAACGATACGAAGCAGCTTCGAAGGAAGGCGGTGAAACTAGTCAAAGTCCAGTGGGGTAAGAATGAAAAAGACTGTACTTGGGAAACAGAGGAGGTTATAAGGAAGAAGTATCCAGAACTCTTTGCCTGGTAAGGTTTTGGTAGTGATAGTTTCTTCCCTTGTTAGTAAACCGCATGCTAGGATAGACTTGTTTTGCATGTTGATTGTTGTTTTATGACTGATAGGCATGCGGGACACTTTGTGAGTTTTGGTTAGGGAATTTCGGGGGCGAAATTTCTTAAGGGGGGAAGAATGTAACAACCCGCATTCTACGCATCGGAGGATCGTAGAATATTTATTTCTTTCTCATACGAAGTCGTATGGTCATGTAGAGTTGAGGGACGACTATTGGGGTAATTTTTCATGTTCATGATTTTTGTCGGTTTTTAAATGACCCGTTTTGCCCCTAGCTGATCTTGTTTCGGCCATTACTTTTGATTGGAAAGGAATTTTGACCTGAAACAACTTCCATTGGCTCCGGATGATGGTTTACCTTTCCGTAGAGTTGTCACATGTGAGAAACGGACTTACCGTTTGGGAGATATGGCTGAAATAAGGTTTGGAAGGTGAAAAACTGCTTAACCGGGCCAAATAGGTTGATTAGTGAATGGGCCCATAATCCATTTCGGGATTAGGGTTATGGGGAGGCTGAAATGAGTTAGGGTTTCATTTCATTTCAGTTTTCTGGCCTCCACTTACCTCTAAGAAACCCTAAAAATGGCCTCCAACCCCTAAAACACCTCCAAATCACCTACAACTTGAAGATTGGGATTAGCAACATAAAATCAAAGGAGATCTTCACCAAATCAAGATTAGAGCTGCTGGAACACATTAGAATTCGACCAAAACAGAGAATCATTTCAGATCTATAGTTTACTTTGTGGCAAAGGTGAGTGATTTGCATTGTTTTTCACTAATTATGGCTAATTATGGTAATTAGCGAAGATTAGCGAAATTATGGCTTAGAAAAATTTAGAAAAATTCCTAAAATTCTAAAACATCATTTTATGCCTCTGATATGAATTTGGATTAATTTCGACTAATTTTTCAAATCCCGGAATTTGGGGGATTAAGGGGTGATTAGTGGAAATTAGCGAATTTATGCATGTTAAAAATCTGGAAAAATATTTAGAAATTCCAAAATATAATTTTAGGCCTCTGATAGAAAATTGGGTTAATTTGGTTAAGTTTTGCTAATCCTATCATTAGTTATGCTTAAACATGATTAAGGGGAAAACATGTGTTTTGGGTACATTTGATCCATATTGTTATGATTAAATTGTTGTTTTGGTGTTTATGGTTGATTATACATGTTGCTACTACTGTTTGGTATGACCTATGATTGCATTATAAAGTTGGAATGGTTGAAAACGCCGTCGAGAGGCGAAAATAGCTTGCTGAAATGGTGCAGGTTTTCTTTGGGTCGAGTTAGACCGACCAGGGGAAGGTTTTGACCGACCGACCGACTAGGGAGATCGACCAGGCTGGGCAAGACCGACCACTATGCGATGTTCGACCGACCCCATACGATGATGAAGTACGACCGACCAGGGATAGTGAAGTACGACCGACCAGGAATGGTGAAGTGTTCGACCGACCAGGGGGCAATACCGATCCGACCAGAGGAGGACAACATGCACTTGCACGCTCCGACCTGATCCACTTCAGAAGCCACGAACCGATGGTGCGACCCGATCCGATGGAGCTGGAGCGCCACGAGCTAGAAGGAGTACAACCCGATCCGTATGGAGCGACTCGATCCGATGAAAGGAGCACGACCGACCCGATCCGAGATGCTTGGACTAGAAGTGAAGATCACGATCCGACCCGAGCGAGGGTGATGACCACGATCCGAAGCAAGGTGAAGTGAAGACCGACCCAGATGAAGATGATGACTAAAACTCGAGATGCAAAGGTAGTCCAAATGGAAGTTAGAGCTCAGGATCCAGATGGGAACCAATGAGTTCACTTCATGATTGGGCTTTGCTGCGGGACGTGTGCAAAGGGGTTGTCGATATTCATAACTTTGGTTCACCACTTAGAGATGGATAGTGGGCTTGTAGTGATAGTCACACGGGATTGGATTCCGTCATGGCCCAAAGTATTAGGTGACCAAAGTAGTGGATATCGTATACTTTACGCACCGAGTGAGAGATGTGAGGATGGTTGTTATGCTTGATTGTTTGACATCACTATGACATGCACACCCCCACCCCCGTATCTCTTACACTATATGTTAGTGGCACCTTAGAGTATTGTATGGTATGTAGTGCTAACTCTTTGGTTGCAGGTTCAGGTATGATTGGATTATACCTGTTATTGTTCTGTTTTGTTGCTTATCGCTCACACCAGACTTTTGTCTGACCCAGAGTTTTATGTCTCTTCTTATTACTCTGGGTGCTCACACGAGCAGACTAGAAACAGGTTATCTGGTGATGCACGAGTAGCTGATCTGGAGGCGAGCAGGAGGCTTCCACGTATGATATATATAGATATTATCCCTGTTTCGTTGGTGGTCGCTACTTGGGCATTAGTAGTGTACCTTCCTTATCTTGCTTTTGTTTTTTCGAGACAGTTTGAAAAGTTGTAGTAATGTTGGCTTTGGATCATGAGCTGTACTTGGATTTTCCGCTGCTATGTAAGTTTGTTTTCAGCTTATTCACTGTCTCACCTGTTTTATGTCAAGTTATGTCGTTATTATATTTTGTTCCATGCGCTGTGAGACATTCTACAGGTTCCTTGTTAGTTTATTTCCTTCTTTCCTTTCCTCCTGACAACCGTCCCGTGCTAACTGGACATGTGTACAATGCACTTTTGGAGTAAATGTCGGTTGGTGCGGGGCGGGACGTCACATATATATTTACAAAACACTTCAGACTCTTTTTATTAAAACAAAATCTTACTTAACTTCCCACATTTAAGTTAATTCAAGGAAAATACTTTTTAAACAATGATTTAATTACATTAGGCTCTTTCAGATTAAATTTATAAAATTTACGAAATCAAACTTTACATCAATGGAAATGTGGTAAACTTTAAACCAAATTCTTTTAATAAAAATCTTCTTTTTAACCAGACATCTTAATTAACATAAGGAAACCTTTGTTACATCCAATATATTAAAAGCTTTGTTTAGAACAAACATTAATTCAAATATTAAATCTAAACACCACATATATTAAACAAGTTTAAGATTAGTTTGAGAAAATACTTTCAACACTTTCCTTTACACAAAATTTCTTTCCAAAATCTATTTATCACAAATCGACGCATACTTATAGTATTTTAGAAAATAGATTTTAATTTACCACGGCGTCCGTCTATAATTTTTTATCATAAGGTCAAGTGATACAGATATATATCATTTCAATCCACTATAAAGGGAAAATTCGAATCCTTGGTATATATCATTTCAACCCGCATCCCAAATCGATTCGAATTTATTAATCAAATCTATACAATTCATTCAGGTGTACATCATTTTAACCCATGGCGATTTCCTAAATCTATACGGAACTTGCAGGGTGAGAACAAAACAATCATAGCATATCACACATAACACCCAAACATGTCATATAAGGGGATAATGTGTGTGCAACATGTGCATCATCACATAACAAATATTTCTAGAGCAGCCTAACATTTCATTTAACATCCAAAACATTTAATTCACTCAATCATTAGTTAGCCATTAGTAAGGGGATACTCACTTTTCGGGGCATGAAGATGAATACAAAATTGACATGGAAATTTATGAATGAAGCTTGATATCCAACTGACAAATATATATCCAATAAATTTGTATACACATATACATATGTATATATGTTCACAAATATAATATTGGAGATGTACGAACACGATTCAAAGCTCAACCCTTGACTACTATGATCCCTAATCTAAAATTTCACCGAATATTAAATCAAACCCAACCATATTATTTTTGTACATATTTCTTTTTATAATATATTTGTTAAACAAATAAGGTTAGGAAATATACCTAGGCTCAACAGTAGTAACTAGTGACTCTAAACTGTACTCGAAGCTGGCGACTAGGTTCGGACTTGCTGACCCAAGCCCTATATTAATTGGATGGCTTCTCAGGCATAAATACAAACATAAGGAGCACACTATAGCTGAACTCAACACTTTCTTCCATGAGTTCGATAACCTGGCTGCTCAGGCGTGACTACAGTTTAAGAAGTGGAGAATGGCACCCACATCGGAGTGATTGGGTTCGGTGCAGGTCAGGTCGGAGATGAAGGCTTCGATGGTGGAGCTTGTGCGAAGGGTTGATCAGTTTTTTTTCCTATCACTTTTTTTCAAGATCTGGGCTTGGGCAAATAAACTAGAGGAGAGAGGCGATGGGAAAGTTCAAAGGTTAAGAAGCGAACGGTGGTGTGTCTCAAGCGGCGGTAGCCCACATGGTGATGACTGCGGTAGTCGCAGGCGGTTTTAGGTCAGTGCGTGGTCTTTGATTTGGTTTTGACTCTGCATCCTTTTTATATGCAATGGTTCTAGTTTAGTGAGGAGAGGGAGATGGTCTTCGCTAGGCCAGAGCATACGAACAGAGGGAACCTCCGGCGAATGGAGTCAACGATTTGGGTGAGAGGCGGTTGTTGGACTGTGTTTTGTTTGGCTGCCATGGAGAGAACAGTGTTGAGGATTTCGAAATGGGAAAAGAAGGAAACCAGTTGTGATTTGAACAGGAGGTCTGGTGAAGAAGATGATTCCATTTTTTGGAGATTTTGGGGCTTCTGATCCCATTGACTTGTTTCTTGAGGCAAACAAATGAAGGAAGAGGAAAAGGGGTCTGGCCCATTGCATTTGATTTCCCTTTTATTTATTTAGCTACGGCATTTGATTTCTAACCAAAGAAGATTTCAGATCTTAAGTCTTATTTCAGAAGGTGAACTGTCCAGGTACAGAAAAGAGGGAGCAACGTGGAGTAACAATTTAGAGGAAGAAGGACACTTGTTGATTTAGGTTTAACATAAAGACAAGTGTCAAACTAGCTGAAGTTTATTTACAGGTGTAACCTGGCTCGTAAATTCAAAGAAAGTGTCCTACCCGTCTCTATAACGGACGTAAGAAGGCTAGGAAAGAATTTCAAATTTCAAATTTCGTAATCTAATTCAAGTTTTAAATTTGAACATCAAAACAATACATCGATTATGATTGCGTAAATCGATTTAAACGAAGTAACGAACTTAGATGTTTACGCTATAAATTTATTTAGATTTCTTTTATGTAACGTATTCAAAAAAAGTCAATGTCTTTACCAATTTTAGATTTCACATTTGTTCCATAAAATTCTGAACATACTAGTTCAAGATACAATTAGAAATTCAATTACATACTTGCAATGTAAATTAAGATTCAAGTTTCAAATTCGAACTAAGATTATGATCACTCGCTTAAGATGTTAGTTCTTTTAAATAAATTTTATATTTTGATACGTTGAAATTACCAGTTTATTACATAGTGCTAAGTATATAGCATTACCAATTTGTTATATGGCCCTTAATGGGAGAAAGGAGTTAAGTAAACAGGTTGTTGAGCTTCTACAGAAGGGTTTTATTTGATGTAGCATTTCAAAGTGGAAGGAATCGGTTGTCTTTTACTACGAAGGTCGATAGTTTCCTTTGGCTTTATGTCAATTATAGAGAGTTAAATAAGCTCATGAAGAAAAATCGTTATCCACTCCCCAGGATCAATGAACATTTTGACCAACTTGTTGGTGCCTTCATGTTTCCTTAGCTAAACCTAGTTACTGGGTTTCACCAACTTCAAGTCGCAGATGACAGAACTGACAAGACATCATTTAGGATACCGAACGGGTTTTTTAAGTGGTTAATCATGCCGTTTGGGCTGACGAACGCCCTGGCATACCTCGTTGATTTGATGAGTTGATGGTAGTGCAAGATTATTTTGATGATAATAACAATAGGTGCAACACGTATGACAAGTGTTGGTATAAATTATATTTATAATTACTACTAATGACTATATATATAGTGTATATACAAACTTTATAATAGATGTTGATAAACAAGAGCATATAGTAACAAGACTACTTGTGATGCTATAGAGATGTTGATTATGGTTGGTTATGTAAATCAAGAGTCATTAGTTTTAAGAGTTCAAGAATTCAAGAATAATGAAGATATGTACTAGAGCCTTAATTATACATGTTAGAACTCGATTGCACTAATCCGATCTCTTTTCAAATGATTTTCAATTTTTCAAATGATTTTCAAATGATTTTTCAAATGGATTCTAAAATAAAATTTTAAAAAGTATTGCCAAAGTAAATATTTTATAATTGTTTTTAAGAGTTAAGTTTGATATTTTAAGTTAGTAATCTATTTCAAGTTATATTTGTGATATTTGATATTATATTTATTTTAATTTTGATGATATTCGATATTATATTTTAACCTTTACTTTAAATTAATAATTTGATACATTTTATATTATTTGTGCTATATGTATTGCTATTTTAATCTTTGTTATTTTGAGCGTTTAGTTTTGGATTTTAAAATTACTTAATACCGATTTTTATTATATAATATTATTTAAGTTTAAATTGTTTAAATTTTTTTTGATAATATTTCCTAAGTATTTTTTTATTTAAAAGTCAGTTTCAATATGTATAATAGTTTCCAAAAGTCTTAGGTTTAATTATATAGTTCTATACCTTCGAAACAATTTTCAAAACAAGATATTCAAAATTAAAAATAAAAATATGTCCACACGGTCACTCCCAGCATGTCGATATAATGTATGTTAATTTTCAAAATTCAATTTTCAAAAGAAGTGTCTATTCGTCATGTCTTTTCTTGAATAGACATGACCATTATTTTTCTATAAATAGCAACTGTTTTTAGTGAATTATTAACTACTTTTTCATCTTCTTCTTCTCTTTTTTTCTCGATAATTTCTAATTAAGATCCTACTTATATTCTGCCAAATTTTCAAGTGAATCAAACTATTTCTACTTAGTTTATGAATCTCTATCTTCCTCTCGGTAATCTCTCGAGATCAAAATGCAAACTAGAGTTACAAGCCCGTTGTAATTAAGATATCAATATCAAGTTTGCATTCCATTGTAAAATCTATTCAAATGTACTTTAAATGGTGTGACTTGTTAGCCCGTAAATCAAGTTATGTTTAATTTTAGTCGGAAAGCAATAAGGTGTGTCTTTTTGGCTTGGAAATACATGATTATTGTGCCTATAGGTCGAAATTCTGGAGGGTATCTCCGTGTAGCCTAGAAATCAAGGAGTGTAAAAGATTTTGAAGATATTAAAATCTGTACAAGCTTTGATACTAGACTGGGTGTATGGTAACTCTGAACCAGTATAAAATTCGGTGTGTTCTTTCCTTTACTTAGCTACCTTTTATTGCTTTTGATTATGTTCTCTTTCTTCTGATTTCTATGATATATATATATATATGTATGTATGATAATATTCATATATATAAGTGTTGTATATAACAGTGTTGTATACAAAATTATATGATTTTTGTTCGATAATAACAACCAAATAAATATTATTTTAAATGTGTTTGTTATCGTACTGTTCTATATATACATCACAGACAGGAATATAATATTTATATTTAAATAGAATACGACTGTACAGACATTCTTATATTCATACAGTATTTTATTTAAATTAAATATTATATTTCAAACATTCAAACAGTACAACTATTTATAACTCCACTATTTAAACTCATCACAGGAATATGTACTTGTAAATAAACTAAATTCGATAGAAAAATTTGTTTGAACATAATAAAATAATATTTTATTTCAACCAAATTTGTTTATTACAAATATCAGTACAACTTTCTATTTTCTGTACATCACCTTCTCACTATTGTTCATTCAAACACTCATTTACATCTCTATACAATTCATATATACATACAGTTTCATATTGACTCATATTCACCGACTCATATACACTCTGCATTCTCTATCTTCTGTCAGTCCGGTCTTCACAGCTTTCAGTCAGTTCAGACAACATCTTCATAACCGTCACATACAGAAGAACACACAAGTAGACTGCATCAAAAATAAAATTAAATAAAAGCAAATAAAAATTTATTTTTAAATTTTATTTGCCTCAGATTTGCGGTGTGTTTCTCATCATTTTTCTAGACTTTGTCTGATATACAGGGACAGAAAAACTCATCTGGATGGCTGCATATACACACGTGTATGTATATACATGTGTGCACTGCCTCGCCAATCCAGTGTGCAACTGAGGAGTAGCCACGCAGACCTTCTCGACTCAGTGCAAATCAGTATGAAAATAGTCGAGTCATACGTGCAAATAAAAATAAAAAGCCAAAATAATCAAAAGAAATTCAAAGGTGATGCAAGTAAACATGGGGTGGTCGAGTCACATTCAAACACGAAAATAGTGATGCAGCCAACATGTAAAGCAAGTGTGAACAGCATGATAACATGAAGTAAGAAGAGCAGCACTGATTCAAGCAAAAATGGTTCATGGTTTCAACAAACATGTGTGAAACTAAATGCAATATCTGGTGGGATTAGTATGGTCAAGAAGCAAGGTGAACAAGGCAGAACAACAACTAAGTCGAGCCAGACTAATCAAACAAACAGGGACAGTCATGTTCATGGTACAGCAAGCAACATGGTCAAGTTCAAGTCAACATGTTCATTAAAGCAAAATGGTACAATGGCATAACCAAGTGTGGTAACTGTTTTTATCAAGCCAAGGATATACATATGGTGTTCACATGCATGTAAAGGATCAACACATTTTAATAAGAGTGCAACGGCCGAGCAAGTGCAAGTTTAAGCTCAACACAGTCAACATGATAGAGAAAATATAAAACAATCTATGAAACATCATATCTTAAATCAGGTGGAAACATGCACTAAGCATTGTACAAGTCAACATAAAAGTCAATGCCTCAAGTCAATCATCAATGAGACACTGAAATGGTTCAGCAAAAGGGTAATACATTTTCAGTTTCAAGTATGGTTCAAGGCAAGTCAATGTAAGTAGAAAATGATCAGAGTAACAGAAAGCATATGAATGGTGCATCATGAAGTAAGTGCAGCAGTATTGGCAAAATGGTCGAGACAGTGACAACACAGAAAAACAGTTAACTTTTGCTCAATACAAGACTGTGCAAGTACACAAATCATGGTGCAGCTATATCAAATAAATATACAGGCTATGGAGCAGCTAATTAACACAAATGCAAGAATTTACAAGGCAGTTTTGGTTTAAATTCAAGCTACATGTGTAACACTGCAACTCAAATTAGTATGGTGTCAATACAAGTTTATGGTGCAGCAATGTTATAAGTGATTCAAGTATATATGGGCAGTGTACAAGTCTCGGCATGGTTCAAATAAAGATAGAACAAGCAATGGATGTATGGTAAAAAGTTAGCATCAGTTCAAAGTCGGAATGCAAGGCGATGTTAAGCAGAAGTATCAGTTCAAATTCAAGTAGAAGAATGATAACTGGCAAGTTCTAGTACAAAAGAAATTATGCCAAACTGATCAAATATTATATTCATTCTTATCAGTTTAAAATTATCTGGCAAGTTCAAGTATTGTTCAAAGGAAGATCAAGGCAGCAAATCAAGGTCGAGGCAAAAATATCAAGTGCAATATCAGTTCAAATCAGAAGCATCTGTTCAATGGGAATTCTACAATAGCAACTGTTCTTATCAGTCCAAAAAAAATCAATCAAGTATTAAATCAAATTCAATGATCAAGTTTTTGTTAAAAGGCAAATATCAAGTGCGGTATCAGTTAAAAGATAATCAGCAAGACTGCTCTCAACAAAATCAAGAAAATTTTCTATTCTGTTTTTGAAATCATCAGGAAAGCGTTTAAAAAATCCATTCAAATGAATTGACAAAGTTTTAGCAAACCAGAAAATCATATGTTCCAGAAAACTTTCTCAAGCCCTAATTTCCAGGAAAAATATATATGCCGCAAGTTTCAAATCAATGGTTTCAAAGATCAGACTTAATCAGAAATTCCAGAACATACGATGATTTAAAGTTCCAATATTTCCGTATATACCACGACCAAATCACTAGTCGAAATCAGAGAAAGCTTGGATCTCAAATTAAAATTGAATCTCAAATTAAAATTGATACGAGGAAAGGAGAAAGCTTGGATCCAGAATTCAACATCAAATCGAAGAGGATAGACTCTGAATAACTCGAGATCATCACACGACAGAGCGGCGACCTCCAGATTGAAAGAGAATCAAAACCCTAAAGTCAATCATCACTTTAATCTTCAATTTCAAGGAGGAAAAGCAAACCCTAGACATTATCGCAGCCGCCATTTTTTACTTCAGAGGAAAAGAGAGCAGGCTAAAGAGAAGTGGTGAAGCAATTAGGAAAGGGCCGGCCTAGTTTTCATATAAAGGGGGATAACCCTATTTTAAACTCCTAAGGATTTCTATTTTTTGTTTAAAAGGGTTTTTAAATTGTTTTATTTGTTTTTTGATTTCAAATTGTAATCGAGTGAGAGTTTTCTAGTTTGTCTCTAAAACTAGGGAGACGAATTACGGGAATTGTAATTCGGGGAAATATGGTTTCGAGGATAGAAACCAGTGCAGGGTTTTGAGCGTAGGGTTAAGAACAGTTGGGAGCGAGTGTCGCGAGTTTACAGGTGATTGTAAGTGTAGAGATTGTTTTAACTCCTAGTAGAAACCTTGGGGAATGCAGCAGTAGGCAGGGTTTTGCTGAAGCTGGGTATATCTGTGTGTTATTTATTTTTCCGCATTTATTCTGATTATTATCTGTTTTGTGATTATTTAATTATTCTATGAAAATATGTGATAAACCCTATTCACCCCCCCCCTCCAGGGTTAATTTACATCCTACAAGTGGTATCAGAGCAGGTAATTTTTATTTTATTTTAACTCTAGAGTCATGAATCTGTCCAATAACGCATTTTCTGAGGGTCATTCCATAGCTAGGCCACCAATGTTTAATGGAACTGATTATGCATATTGGAAAGCTAGGATGAAATTTTATTTGAGTTCAGTCGACTATGATGTGTGGGATATTATTGAAACGGGTTATAGATCTCCCACTGTTATTGTTAGTGGTGTTGAAATTCCTAAATCAAAAGACAAGTGGGATGCTAATGATAAAAAATTATTTTCAACTAATGCCAAAGCAATGAATGCTTTAATTTGTGCTCTTGATAAAACTGAATTTAATCGAATTTCTCATTGTGAGACTGCACAGGAAATATGGCATACGTTGGAGGTTACACACGAAGGGACATCTCAAGTGAAGGAATCTCGTCTCGCTCTACTCCGCAACGAATATGAAAATTTCTCTATGCAAAAAGACGAAGATATAAAACAGATGTATGGACGATTCTCATCACTAGTCTACAATGCAAAAGCTCTTGGCAAAACCTATACCGAAGTGGAATTGATCCGAAAAATATTGAGAGTGCTACCGATGAATTTTAAAGTTAAGTTGACGGCGATACAAGAATCAAAAGATCTGAATAAAGTAAGCATGGAAGAGTTGATCGGAAATCTGATTACTTATGAGATGGAGTTAAAAGCAAGAGAAGAACGAAAGGATTCTGAATCAAAGAAAAAGATGATCGCTCTAAATAATTCTGTTGAAAGTAATGATGTTGATCCCGCTGAAGGGCTAGCCATGGTTTTGAAAAACTGGGCCAAAGGAAAATACAAACCACGAAAGAAGAATTCAAAAACTGACAATTTCGAAAGTTCAGATAGTTCAAACGATGAAGTGTTTTGCTACAATTGCAAGAAACCCAGACATATCAAACCAAATTGCCCACAGCTTAAAAATGAAAAGAGGAAGAAGTTCAGAAGGAAGAATAAGGCTTTTGCTACTACATGGGATGACGAGGAAGGAGAAGAAATTTCTGAAAGTGATGAAGAAGAAGCTAATTTGTGTCTTATGGCTCAATCTGATTCGGAAGGTAGTGAAGAGGATTCTAGTGAGGTATCGAATTTTACCTATAAACAATTAATTCTAATGTGTCACAACCTCACGAAAACTGTTGATTCTCTTGAATTAAAAGTTAAGAAATTGAAATCTGATAGGTCAAAACTAGTTCAAGAAAATAAAAGTTTAGAAAGAAAACTTGAAAAGGTTAAGAATTCACCGTTTTCAGAATGCAAAAAATGTCAATTTTTAGGTAACGATTCTTTGAAATTAAAATCTGATCTTGAGTTACTTAAAAGTGAAAACGTGAATTTAAAGAACGAAAATCATGATTTTGGGAGATTGAAAAGTTTAGAGAATCTGAAAAACTTGATTTTGAAAAGCGAAAACAATTTGAAATTGAAATTTCCAAGTCCAATGCTAAAATCAAAGCACTTGAAAACGAAAATTTGATTTTAAAACAAACTGATGCTGAAAAGAGGAAAATCGCTATTAATCATTGTTCAAATTTAATGAAAGAAAATAGCGATCTTAAATTTAAAATTCAACGACTTGAGTCAGCTTTGACTAAATTTTCTAAAGGAGAGAAATCGTTGAATATGTTGTTAAAAATCAATTTTTTCAGAATAAAAAGGGACTTGGTTTTGAATCTGACCAAGTTGAAAAACAAAATTTTAATAATTTTAAAAATACTTTAATTGGCTTTGAAAATGATCAAATTGAATTTTTGAAATTTAATAATTTCAAAGGGTTTTTAAATCATAAACAAATTGATAACTCGTTTAAAAACAATTCATTTAAATCTGTTTGGATTCCAAAAAATAACAAAATAAATTTAAACAAATCTAAACAAATTTGGGTTCCAAAGGGTACGCTAGTGAATAGTAATGGATTGTTATATAAACGGGTTTGGGTACCAAAATATGTAAACGAAGATAAGAGTGGTAAAACAACTTTTGTTAGACCACTCGATCATATAAACATTTAGGTATCGTGGGAGACCAAGGAACAACTGTGCTTAAGTGAGACAAAATTCAAATTGACTCATAAATCAAATTATTTGGAGTTCCTTAGCCATAGATTCAGAGTTGGAGATTCATTGGATCACACTGATTATGGTAAGTCAGGTATGATCTCTAAACTCGTACTTTTATTTTAATTCCTTTTGTTTTTTTTCCTTTTTAGTTTTTATTTTTTACTTGGATGATTTTGAAATCATTCATTATAGATTGTTGAATTTCCTAGATTATGAAAAGTTTGATTTTTTTTTGTGATCCCAAATAATTATCTTAGATTTGATCGCTAAATGTTTCTTATGTTTGTCTAAAAATTCTCTGAAAATTTCACTCATGATTCTTGCTTTGAAAATGATCTTGTGCTGCTCTAATAAGGAAATTGATTTGATTTGATTTGGTGATTGGACGATGAGTTGAAAAATCAGTAATTAAATATCTTTAAAATTCCATAGACAATTTGAATTAAATATATAAGTTGTTTCAAAATTGTCTAGGAACAATCAGCATTAGAAAAATTAAATAATTTCATATTCTACTGATTGATTTTTGAAACTGATTTTCAAACTTGCATTGATATTTTCAAAAACTCCTCTTGAAATTGATATTTTCAATTTTAAAATTATTTTTGATTATTTATTCAAAAATTGAAATTATTGATTAATTTGAACCATTTTGTGACCCATTAAAATTATTAATAGATTTATGAATTTGTGATGGGTTGTGACTATGATATAATTCATAAATAGAGGAGGTATTATTTTAAATCTCATGATGATTGGACAGATTTTATAATATCTTTGAATTAGAGCTTATTTCACGACCATCTTCTATATCTACCATATTTCTGTCATTCATCATGGTTTTATTTAATTTGGGGAGTTCTAATTATTCTTGGAATTAAAAAAATAATAAATAAATAAATAATTTATCCTTGGTATTCACTCCCATTTAAAAGTCCTCGCGGTTATGCGTGGGTGAATTACCTTAATCTCTGTGTGCTTCTATTCTCACTTAAAAGACCTTTGGGTTGTGCATGGATGGAACTCATTAGAGAGGATAGAGTAAAGTTACTACTAACCCCATTTAAAAGACCTTTGGGCTATGCGTGGCTAGAAAGTGCTTAACACAAAATTTGAGTAATTTTAAAATCTTCAAAATTCATATTCAAATATTCAATTTTTATTGAACTCTCCTCATTCTATAAATCCATCATAAATCCCTTTCATTCTGAAAGTGAAATTTGCCTCTGATTTAAAGATTATTATGATTTTTGTTTGATTAAATGGGATTTGCGATATATATTCTCTCTCTTGATTTGAATTTATATTTCTAGTCGATATTCATCACTGTTTCGATTTCTATTATCCTTTTGATGATAACAAAAGGGGGAGAATGGTCAAGATTTTGATTGATGAGTATTTAATTCAAAAATATTTTAATATTGGAAATTAAATATCTAGAGGGAGAATGGTCAATTGGATTTCATCATCATATGTTCCACATATATAGAGGGAGTTCAGTTGTAGAGGGGCATACAAATAGGGGGAGTAATATATTTCACGTTCAAACACATTCAAAATCTTTTATTTGTTTGTCATCATTAAAAGGGGGAGATTGTTGTATATAACAGTGTTGTATACACAATTATATAATTTTTGTTTGATAATAAAAACCAAATAAATATTATTTCAAATGTGTTTGTTATCATACTGTTCTATATATACATCACAGACAGGAATATAATATTTATATTTAAATAGAATACGACTGTACAGACATTCATATATTCATACAGTATTTTATTTAAATTAAATATTATATTTCAAACATTCAATAAGTACAACTATTTATAACTCCACTATTTAAACTCATCACAGGAATATGTACTTGTAAATAATCTAAATTCGATAGACAAATTTGTTTGAACACAATAAAATAATATTTTATTTCAACCAAATTTGTTTATAACAAATATCAGTACAACTTTCTATTTTCTGTACATCACCTCCTCACTACTGTTCATTCAAATACTCATTTACATCTCTATACAATTCATATATACATACAGTTTCATATTGACTCATATTCACGGACTCATATACACTCTGCATTCTCTATCTTCTGCCAGTCCGGTCTTCACAGCTTTCAGTCAGTCCAGACACCATCTTCATACCTGTCACATACAGAAGAACACACACAGTAGACCGCAACCAAAATAAAATTAAATAAAAGCAAATAAAAATTTATTTTTAAATTTTATTTGCCTCAGATTTGCGGTGTGTTTCTCATCATTTTTCTAGACTTTGTCTGATTCGCAGGGACAGAAAAACTCATCTGGATGGCTGCATATACACACGTGTATGTATATACATGTGTGCACTGCCTCGCCAATCCAATGTGCAACTGAGGAGTAGCCACGCGGACATTCTCGACTCAGTGCAAAGCAGTATGAAAATAGTCGAGTCATACATGCAAATAAAAATAAAAAGCCAAAATAATCAAAAGAAATTCAAAGGTGATGCAAGTAAACATAGGGTGGTCGAGTCACGTTCAAACACGAAAATAGTGATGCAGCCAACATGTAAAGCAAGTGTGAACAGCATGATAACATAAAGTAAGAAGAACAGCACTGATTCAAGCAAAAGTGGTTCACGGTTTCAACAAACATGTGTGAAACTAAATGCAATATCTTATGGGATTAGTATGGTCAAGAAACAAGGTGAACAAGGCAGAACAACAACTAAGTCGAGCCAGACTAATCAAACAAACAGGGACAGTCATGTTCATGGTACATCAAGTAACTAAGTCAAGCTCAAGTCAACATGTTCATTAAAGAAAAATGGTACAATGGCACAACCAAGTGTGGTAACTGTTTTTTATCAAGCCAAGGATATACATATGGTGTTCACATGCATGTAAAGGATCAAAACAATTTAAGAAGAGTGCAAGGGCCGAGCAAGTGCAAGTTTCAGCTCAACATAGTCAACATGATAGAGAAATATAAAACAATCTATGAAACAACATATTTTAAATCAGGTGGAAACATGCACTAAGCATGGTACAAGTCAACATAAAAGTCAATGCCTCAAGTCAATCATCAATGAGACACTGAAATGGTTCAGCAAAAGGGTAATACATTTTCAGTTTCAAGTATGGTTCAAGGCAAGTCAATGTAAGTAGAAAATGATCAGAGTAACAGAAAGCATATGAATGGTGCATCATGAAGTAAGTGCAGCAGTATTGGCAAAATGGTCGAGACAGTGACAACACAGAAAGACAGTTAACTTTTGCTCAATACAAGACTGTGCGAGTACACAAATCATGGTGCAGCTATATCAAATAAATATACAAGGTATGGAGCAGCTAATTAACACAAATGCAAGAATTTACAAGGCAGTTTTGGTTTAAATTCAAGCTACATGTGTAACACTACAACTCAAATTAGTATGGTGTCAATACAAGTTTATGGTGCAACAAAGTTATAAGTGATTCAAGTATATATGGGCAGTGTACAAGTCTCGACATGGTTCAAATAAAGACAGAACAAGCAATGGATGTATGGTAAAAAGTTAGCATCAATTCAAAGTCGGAATGCAAGGCGATGTTAAGAAGAAGTATCAGTTCAAATTAAAGTAGAAGAATGATATCTGGCAAGTTCTAGTACAAAAGAAATTATGCCAAACTGATCAAATATTATATTCATTCTTATCAGTTTAAAATTATCTGGCAAGTTCAAGTATTGTTCAAAGGAAGATCAAGGCAGCAAACCAAGGTTGAGGCAAAAATATCAAGTGCAATATCAGTTCAAATCAGAAGCATTTGTTCAATGGGAATTCTACAATAGCAACTGTTCTTATTAGTTCAAACAAAATCAATCAAGTATTAAATCAAATTCAATGATCAAGTTTTTGTTAAAAGGCAAATATCAAGTGCGGTATCAGTAAAAAGATAATCAGCAAGACTGCACTCAACAAAATCAAGAGAAATTTCTATTCTGTTTTTGAAATCATCAGGAAAGCATTTAAAAAATCCATTCAAATGAATTGACAAAGTTTTAGCAAACCAGAAAATCATATGTTCCAGAAAACTTTCTCAAGCCCTAATTTCCAAGAAAAATATGTATGCCGCAAGTTTCAAATCAATGGTTTCAAAGATCAGACTTAATCAGAAATTCCAGAACATACGATGATTTAAAGTTCCAATATTTCCGTATATACCACGACCAAATCACTAGTCGAAATCAGAGAATTATTATTCTAGAGGGATCTATTTACCCTATAAATAAACACCAATCATTACAGGCTTTTATTCCCATCCAAGTTCTAGCACCAATTAAAATTGAATCTCAAATTAAAATTCATACCAGGAAAGGAGAAAGCTTGGATCTAGAATTCAACATCAAATCGAAGAGGATAGACTCTGAATAACTCGAGATCATCACACGACAGAGCGGCGACCTCCAGATTGAAAGAGAATCAAAACCCTAAAGTCAATCATCACTTTAATCATCAATTTCAAGGAGGAAAAGCAAACCCTAGACATTATCGCAGCCGCCATTTTTTACTTCAGAGGAAAAGAGATCAGGCTAAAGAGAAGTGGTGAAGCAATTAGGAAAGGGCCGGCCTAGTTTTCATATAAAAGGGGATAACCTTATTTTAAACTCCTAAGGATTTCTGATTTTTGTTTAAAAGGGTTTTTAAATTGTTTTATTTGTTTTTTAATTTCAAATTGTAATCGAGTGAGAGTTTTCTAGTTTGTCTCTAAAACTAGGGAGACGAATTACAGGAATTGTAATTCGGGGAAATCTGGTTTCGGGGATAGAAACCAGTGCAGGGTTTTGAGCGTAGGGTTAGGAACAATTGGGAGCGAGTGTTGCGAGTTTACAGGTGATTGTAAGTGTAGAGATTGTTTTAACTCCTAGTAGAAACCTTGGGGAATGCAGCAGTAGGCAGGGTTTTGCCGAAGCTGGGTATATCTGTGTGTTATTTATTTTTCCGCATTTATTCTGATTATTATCTGTGTTGTGATTATTTAATTATTCTGTGAAAATCTGTGATAAACCCTATTCACCCCCTCCCCTCTAGGGTTAATTTAGATCCTACAATAAGTATAACATAAGTAATTCATATAAATTCCATAAACATTATTCATCCCCCTCTAGTGTTAGGTTTTCCTAAAGATTAACTTCCATTACACCCACAATTAGTACCAGAGTATAGGATTTCACAAAGTTTCATTATTTGATTTTTGAAAATATTAGGCCACCCACTGGTAATGGTAACACGATCACTAATTCATTTGTCAAGGATCAATCCACTGTTAGATCGTTACTTTTTAATGGCAATAATTACACTTATTGGGCATGTAGAATGAAAAATTTATTTACAATCAGTAGGATTAGATATATGGAATATTACACAAACCGAGTACATTGAACCTTGGTGTAATTATGTACAGTGGAATGCTCATCAAAAGGCAGTTGCACAAATTAGCTCTAAAGCTATATATATTGTTTTGTTCATTAGATTGGAATAAGCTCATTTGGGTATCTATTTGTAAATCTGCGCATGATATTTGGAGATCATTGCTAGTTACACGTAAAGGAACTAGTAAATTAAGAAAATCAAGATTTCTATGTTAACTAGACAATTTCAATTATTTAAAATGTAACCAAATGAGTTAGTGTTTGACATGTATAATAGATTTCAAGCTATAATTACATTCACTAATTGGTCTAGATAAAACTTTTCTAGGGAAGATCAAGTTAGGAAAATAAGAATTCACTTACATCTGATTAGGACCAAAAATACATTTGCAATTGAAATGTTAATGACATTAGTACTTTAAAAAGTGAAGAAATAATTGACAACTTAATGTTGTTTGAAGCTCAAATGCATGGTAGAATAGAAAGAAAGGAAATCAAAAAGAAATCATTTGCTATTATTTCCATGATTGATATATCAGACTCTGAAAATGATGATGAATAGATTGCACTGATGACTAGACACTTTATGAAGTTCTTGAAATATAGAATGATGAATAATTCTAAAAGGAATGGTAATAAAGATCAGGGAAGTGAAAACGATGGTCAAATGGATGTTAGGTGTTATAACTGCAACAAACCAGGGCATATGAAATGATTCTGTCCATATCAAGATAAAGAAAGGGCTCTCCAAACAATGATGCATCTAGAAAAAGAAAAAAAAGCATATACAACAATGTTGGATGAGTCGGATTTAGAAACATCGTCAAATAATAATGATTCAGACACTGAAATAGCAAATATGTGATTACGGCAATATAGCAGTCAGATAACAAACAAAAAGAATCACAAAATGGTACACATTTATATTAAATGTTTTAATCCCAAATGGTTTCTTTGGTTTCTTTGATTGGTTATTTGGTTTGGTTGGTTTAAGATAAATAGATTTTTGAATTTTTAAATTTCAAAAATAATACTATAACATTATTTTAGTTTTTAGAATTTTTAAATTTGACTCTCCCTATATATATATATATATATATATATATATATATATATATATATATATATATATAGAGAGAGAGAGAGAGAGAGAGAGAGAGAATGTAGGAATAGTAAAATAAACATGTGTGTAAACAATTAGGTAGACAAATTGACAAAAAAACAAGAAAGTTATGTCCTCTAGTACCAACAGATATCTCAAATTATGTACTTTGGACATGTTGACATACTGGCTAGAATTAATGAATTTAAATTTGAATTCAAATTTTCCCACCAACTTTTCACGACTTCCATGTTGTTAATAAACACCTTTTGACTAAAGAATCCATTTTTCAATCTCTTTATAATTATATCATTTTTGTTCATTATTTTCACTTCATCTTAAATTTGAAAACTCTCTTTATACACTCTTATCTCTTCAAGACTATCATCAAAGGATTTATCATCCTCAACTCCAAAAACTTTGAGGCTATCCAAAGCAACTAAAACCTTTCTCTTTCATGATCAAGAAGCTATCCAAACTTATATCACTTACTTGAACTTCGGCAAAGTTCATTCTGAAAGATTTTCCAGTTTCTCCAATTTTCCTCCTTATGATTAGTTCTCTTTTTAATAATAGTGGTGCTCTTAATTTAGTTGATTCTCTTCAAAATAATTTTGTTTGTTATCCAAATCTTGTTAAGATGTTTATGCAAATTTACAAGGGAAGTTTTATAAATGAAGTAAGGGTGAAATTTGGAAATGCGTCAAAGGGACACAAATCATTTTGAACTGTGAAATTTTGGGCGCTACTCTTAATTGCAAATTTACTAGTTTGGATCTCTCTACATTTCAAACCAATAAACAAAATAGAGAAACCGTCTACCATTTTTTGAAAATGATGAACGCCGATATTTTATCAATCGCTATTTTCGTCCAAAGGCGACAATAATTAATCTTATATTACAAAAAACCATCACACCTAGATCAAAAATTTACAACAACATAATATCTAAATTGCGTAAAGCTCTTTTTCCTCTTTTTGGTCAATATAATATCAATTGGGCACAAGTTATTTTGAATGAATTTGATCTTAAGTACCTTTCTGATCCTGAAAACTCTCTTTTTCATGATGTTTATCTTATAAAAATCTTTACTTACTTTGGAGTCAAAGAATTCATTCAAAGAAAGCTTTTCACTTAAGCCAATATCGATTTAATGCAAATTCCTTTAATCCTCGTTGCTTATGAAACACTTATCGAAAAAGAGGCAAGATTGAAAGAGGAGGAAATGGAAGTAGAAGGTACAGAAATGAAAGAAGTGGAAGAGGAGGATACTTCTTCAGAGAGTATTGAATTTCTAACAAATCCAAAAATAAAATTCTCCTTAGAATCCAAAAGAAAATTGTTGAAAATCAAAAGATGCTTAAGTGGCCTATAAGCAATAAGTTCGAAATAATTCAAGCAAAATAGAAAATTTATTTGGATAGATTAGTCTAAAATATGGCCTTTCATTATCATCCTCTTCATCTACTACTTTCTAGAGTTTTTATATTACCAAGTAGTAGTTTCTAGGTTGTTTCCAAATGTTATTCCTAATTTCCTTTGCATTGTATCTTTCGTTTCTATGTAAAATGAAATCTCTATTACGTGTTAACGAAATTTTCTAGTTTATTATGTGTATTGTTATTTATAGTCTTTGTAAATAGACAAAACCATTCACAATAACTCAGAATTTCAAAATAAGTCAGAACCAAAAACTTTATACCAATTATGCCAACATACACATATTGACATACAACATTCTTTTTTATTATTTTGAAACTTTAGTAAGGAACTCATGTCTTTTCAATACAAATATTTTAAACTCCTACACATACCCCTTGTAAGCTAGAATTTCGACCATAAACTTAATTATCTTCTTCCTTACTCATCTCTTATCCAAAAACCAAAATTATGGAAAATCAAATCCGTAGTTTAGCCGAGGACACAAAAAAAAATATTGAATCTTTCAAAAATATTCTCTCATTCATCCTCCGAAATTAAAGGTTTTTTTAGAATTAAGCTAAATGCAGATGATAAAGTAGCAAGAAAAACATTTTGATGCTTTTCGAAGGATGATGCCCTTCCTCACTAAAAATGAATCAAATCAAAATCTAGATTGCACTCTAAAGAAGGATGACGAAGAATGAGATCCGAGAGAACCGATTAAAGTAGATCCAATCTTCAGAAAAGATGAATGGGTTGAAGTTCCTAAAAATATTTAAATAGGTGTACAAACAAGATTACTGTTAGGGTAAGTTTGGCTCAGGTCCCTATTATGTTTCAAAATTGAAGAAAACTCCCTATCTAAAAATTTTATAAGTTAGGTCCCTGTTTTTTTGAAAATCATCCAAAAATAAAAATAATCACGAAATTTAAAATTAAATTCAACACACAATATTCATAGTTTTCATGAATTAAAACTACAAAAATTGAATCCAAAAAAAAAAAATAGCATGCTCTAATATATTGCAGCAAATAATGCAACTATTTGCAATTGTTGCTGATATTTCAGCAACTTCTCCAAATATTTGCATCAACTGCAAAACATTGCTGTTATATCAACAATTTACAGTAATAATTGCGGTCTTTGCTGCAAACTTTCATCTGCCTTCAATTAATTCAATTTTTCATCAAGTATAAAATACGTGCTGATATGTCAACTATTATATACAATACTTGTTGATATATCTGCAACTATTCGTAAGCCTTCCATCACCTTTAACACTATTGCTGATATATCTGCAATTATACTAATTGTTGATATATCAGCAATAATTCATAATCCTTTCAAAAAAATCAAGTATAATTCTGATATATCAGCAAGAATATATGAATAATTATTGACATAACAGCAATTACTCATCCGATTTTCAACTAAAACTGGGTGAATAATTGCTCATATATAAGCAATTATTCACTACAGTTACCGATTCTGCAGTTTTTTTTGCAGGTTACTTGCATGAATATTTGCAATTTTTTTATACACTAACGCCAAAAAAATGTTGGAAAACACGTAACTCCAAAAACAGGGACCCGCTTTACAACAATCTTTAGGGGAGGATTCCGCTCGAAACATCTTTCATTTTAAGGACGTGTCACAAATATTCACTTAATATTATGTGATTTATTGATTATACATTATTTGAAGTACTTGGATTGAATGTGTGATTTGGATTGGTTTAATTTGGATTGGTTTGATTTAGATTGTTTGATTGTATATATATAAATTAGATTCATATAAATAAGTGGCTCGGATATTTAAAAAATGATTTAATAGAATTTATACTTGCTTGTACTGGATAGAAATGCTTGATTTATAGTACTTATATATGTTCTAAGTCCAATAGTACTAGGATGTGATCAGTCAGTGTGAGTTACTATTCTGGATTAATATTGCCTATGTTTCAATTTTTTTATGCATGACAAAAAGGGAGAAATAAAATATGAAAATCAGAACCAATTAAAATTTTTTATTTTGGCAATTTTAATGAATTTTGAATATTTTAAATAATAATGACTAGCAATTTATTTTGAACAGAATTAGAATGTATAAATTTATTTAAATCGAGATTAGAATATAAATATTTATTTTAATTATAAAAGGAATTGGAAATGGCACGGTAGTTTGAAAATTCGATTTCAAATGAATGTATGCGATTCAAAATAAACCTGATTTTAGTGAAACCAGAAATATTTGAATCTATTTGAAAATATCTTTCCAACGAATCTGAAAAATCAAAATTTCATAGCAGGAATAAAAAGTTATGTCCAGTTGAAAATTCAGAGTAGTCGCTATGGAAATATGGCCCTTAAAAATGGAAATTTTGGAAACGACCTCCATTTTCGATGAAACCACTTTTATTGGATCCGGGATGTCAAGTTATTGCTAGATTCCAAAATTCATAATTTTTGGGATTAATATGTGAGCGTGGCAAAAGAAAACGTGTTTTGGCAGTTTCAGTCAATTTGGATCGACCAGAAAATGGCCAATTTTCAAACGATCTTCAAATTTGATGAAATTAGTTTCGTTAGGACCGTATCATCAATACAAAGCTAGAGATAATTTTTTTTGGAATTTATGGGGTCCGTATGTGACCCCGGTAAATTGAAATGTGCATTTGAATTTAAAATATATTGATTTATATTTTAAATTTGACGAAAACTGATCGTAAAAGCCGAATTGGGTTATGAAACATATCCCATTGGTTGAGAATGGGGGTAATTAGCTAGGGGCGACAGTTGCTGAGTTTCGTTTGGAGATCGGATGTGAAATCAACTTTTCCTACCAGCCGCCGCGTCTCCAACAAACTCTTCCCCCCTCGCGCCTCTCTCTTCTCCCTCTTCACTCCAAATCCGACGCCATATAACCCAGAAACGACGCCCCTGACCCAACAGCCCCGCCACAACCTAACGGCGACCTCCAGCAGCTCCACCTGCCTCCTCCGGCCACTACCCCTCTTCCTTTTCTCTCGCTCCACCTCCAAATCGAACCACAGCCCAAATCCGCACCCCTCTTCCTCCATTCAACCTGCGAACCCCGCCGCGAGCAACCCCTTGTCTCCGCGCCAAGACCAGACCCCAGTAAGCCTTCCTCCATTCGAAAATCAACCCCCCTTGCAACCAAAAAAAAAAGCAAAGGTGAGTTTTTGTTAATTTAATTAATTTTGTATATAATGTTGTTAAGAAAAAAATCAGTTTTATTTATTTATTTTATATATGTAAAGAAACGATTCTTTTTATATATATAAAAAGTTAAGATTTTTCTTTATGAAGACTAGATTTTTAAAAGAAGAAAGACTAGATTTTAAAAGAAGAAAGGCTAGATTTATATAAGGAAAGATGAGATTTTTATATAAGGAAAGATGAGATTTTTATATAAGGAAAATCGAGATTTATATATATATATATTGACATGATAAAAATATAATATTTTGAAAATATAAAAATATACATGGTTTGAAGATATAAAAATATACATGGCTTGAAAATATAAATATATACATTGTTTTGAAAAGTAAATAAATATCATTGTTTTAAAATAGAATTTTTATCGTAGGTTAGAAATATTTTTATGAAGATAAAAATAGGATTTTTATCGTATATAAGAAAATACTTTTAGATCAATAAAATATGATTTTTAACATATGTATGTTATTTATAAAACAGATGTGCTGGAGTTCTGGGAAAAATATAAAATCGAAAACCAAAGAATGAAGGAGTGGATCCCAAAGGTGAAAACTTCTCACCAAAATTATTTTTATACAGTTATTTATTTCATAACTGCATATATGAACTACTCTCCGTCGTCCACAGACCATGGACGACTTGTTTGTTTGACTTGTTTGTGTGAATTTGGTTTGTGATGTGGAACATAAAATAAAATATTCATGTGTTGAAATAAATATTTTGTCGTTAAAAATATAATTTTTTAACATGAATATGAATAAAATAAATATTCATTTACAAATCAGACGATTTGTTATATACACCCATTTAACTGATATGGATTGGGATGATAAAATTTTACACATCGCCCAACTGCACAAATAATATTCAGTATTTGTTGGTTGAAACCCCACACGGGTATTGGGATGATATATAACATACACTGGTCGCAATAATTAGTTGTATGTCAATCGATTGGTTGACAGGCTGTTGTAAGCGTTAAATATTTATTTTTAACGCTTATGCAGTGTAGGATGCACTATGGATGATGGTTGACTGTGTTTGATTATTGTTGTATACATGTGTGTATGAAATCCATATAAATGGTGATCATCCAGACGTACTTGGAGATCGACCGGATATGTGTGTTTGATTATTGCTGTAAACCCAAGACGAGGTAATAAGTGGTGATCATCCAGACGTACTTGGAGATCGACCGGATATGCGAGGACCTCTCTCCTGTATTGGACATACGAGATAAGTAATAAGGTGCCTCTGGTTTCGTTCAGACCCAGAACGAACTTGTAAATGGATGTGTGTCTGACATAGGATTTCATTCTGTGTAATTGATAGACATCGATTGCATAGCGTGAATTGCCTGTATGGCATGCTGAGATGCAGTGATCAAGACTTTAGTTGAAAAGCAGAGCCTTGTGGTTGATGATCAAAGCATAGCTTTAATATAGCACCGCTTTGTGTATAGCGTTAATTCGTGAGCCTCACACCCCGGTGTGAACCAAAAAGGGGAAAGGACTGCAAGGAGGACATGCGTTTCTTTCTAGCTATGAGTGGTGTCAGCATTTACAAGCCCTGACATTTTACTTATGTGGATGATGGAAAGCAAGGCACCTTGGTTATATCGGTCACTACGGTGTCGATGGTCTAGTCGGGATATGACTAGTTTACGCCCCATGGGCGGGGAAACACATTGTTCAGGCATTTTAATCCACCACATGTAGACCGGTCATGAAGATTCAAGATGCAGTTGCGGCTGTTCCTGAGACGCGGGCTAGAGGGTCACGAAGCGGTAAGGATGATCCCTTGCCTTCGTTCACACATGGAAATCCAATTTCCAATATGTGACTTTGCGGTTTTAATTGTAGAGCCTAGTATGGCAACATAGTAGCATGTGATGCTATGCCGTTTGTGATTGATACATTTGTATTTGAAGTTGATTTCTTCACTTATAGTAATAATAAAAGATTAAATTTCACGTATCAAGCATTATTTGGCTATTATAAGGTAAAACTCTGTCCTCCGGCTTGTGTTGCATTGTGTGATGGGACCTGAGTCTTATAATAGCTTCATTATTCTTTATTTAGCATTGTGCTGTTTGTTTTATGCACTGGTATTCTTAGGAGGAAACCCATTCCGTGTTATATGGCGTGGTCCCTTGATTTACCTTACTTTAAAACCAAGATAATAACTGTTTTAGTTCTCACACCAGTCACATGACTGACCTGGATTTTATTGTTTTAACCTAAACTCTGGGTGCCCCTATTTTCCACATGGGCAGCTTGGAGTTTTGGTTTTGCAGATTTATATTCACAGGATCGTGGTTTACAGATGGAATGATATTCAGAAAGCTATGTATCCGTGTATCTCTTTCGGTTGTGTTTTGTATTATTTTCCGCTGCATTTTAATTTGTAAATCTCTGATATTTATTAAATGTATATTATTTATTCATACCCTATGTATTCTTGTACTTAGCTATAAATTGTTGTAATAAGCAATGAAATGTTCTTCTGTTTGTATTTTGATTTGTCGTGTTCTCAACTCAATCCGGGCTTTCCTTCACGGGGATTGGATAAGTAATATCCAATAAGAATGACTTGTTATTGGATTCATCAGAGATTGGATAAGTAATATCCAATAAGAATGACTTGTTAGAGATAGGATCAATGGTATCCTAGAACGAGTGTGAAGAGTATGTTTTTAAAATAGAAATGAAAACAAACTTCGTTTCGAAAATTTAAACCACTTTATTCGTATTTGAATATTTATTTTAAATTGAATTCGGACAATGTAGTATAAGGGTTCATCTCTGATTTGCCGCTACCATAGGCGTTTTCAGACCGACCACCTAAAGGTAAAGTCGTAGAGCACTCTCTCCACTACAATTTCTTCAACTGGGCCATCACCTAATTCTTCATGGATTGATCGCAATTTAGCCAAAACCGAAAGTCATTTGTGGCCGTTGACCTTCGATTTCTGCCAATCCGTGCAATGATAGGTCCCCAACTTTTTGTGGTAGGTAGAGGCCATGATGATCTTCAAAACCTAGAAACTGTTTATCGAAATTATGTACCGATTGAGAGATATGAAGGTTTTTGTGTTTTTTTTTGTAAATTTACAAGAGGGGCTGCTGCAAATTTGGGGGAGAGGGAATAAATGAGCGTTTATGAAGTGGTGGGGTGTTATATAGTAGTGGGGTGTATTATTTTAATATTTTCTTAGTTCATGCTGTCTCCAATCGACAGTTATCGATGCCCCGGCCACACACGAACTCTAGGGGCGATGAAAATTGATGTGCTGCTATGTCTTGACGATACAGTCCCAACAAAACTGGTTTCGTCGAATTCCGAGTCCGTTCGCTCAGAAAGCTCTGTTTCTGGCTTAAATGGCTGGTCGATTCACAATTTATTGTGTATGACCACATACTAACTCTAAAAATTCCAGAAAAATTATTTCTATCTTCGTATTGACGATACGGTCCTAACAAAACTAATTTCATCAAATTTGGAGACCGTTTGAAAAAGGGTCATTTTCCAGTCGATAAAATTCAAACTGAAATGACCAAACATGTTTAAATCCACCACGCTCACATATTGATTCCAAAAATTCTAAAAATTGTAATCTAGTAATAATTTGACATTTCGGATCCAACAAAAGTGGTCTCATCAAAAATGGAGGTCGTTGGCAAAATCTTCACTTTTAAGGGCTATATTTCCATAGCGACTATCCTGAAATTTCAACGGGACATAACTTTTTATTCCCGCTATGAAATTTCAATTTTTCGGATTCGTTGGAAAGATATTTTCAAATAGATTCTAATATTTTTGGTTTCACTAAAATCCGGTTTATTTTGAATCCTGTACATTCATTTGAAATTTGAAATCGAATTTTCAAACTACCGCGCCATTTCCAATTCCTTTTATAATTAAAATAATTATTTATATTCTAACTTCAACTCAAATAAATAGATATACGTTCTAATTCTATTCAAAATAAATTTCTAGTAGTTATTATTTAAAATAAATCATTTTAAATATTCAAAATTCATTAAAATTTCCAAAATAAAAATTTTTAATTGGTTTTGATTTTCCGGGTTGTTACCGTCTCCCCCATTAAAAAAATTTCGTCCTCGAAAAGCAACGGAGGTGAAAGTTGTTTAACTAGCCAACTCAACTTTCAGTTTGGCTTTCATTCATCAACTTTTCAGTTTTAAGAATTTTCAAATTTTTCAAAAATTTGGCTAACACCCTAAATTTTTGAAAAATTCCGCCATAACCTCCTTTGTACGGGGAGCACCAGGAAAATCCCCAAACCGCCACACAGGCCCTATCATCTCAAAAAGACAAAGAAAAAGCCAAGCGCCTAGCCAATCGGCTCATAAAATCATCCAAACCCAATAAATTAGTAAACATGTACCTATTTGTCGGGCATACAATTTTATTCCTTTGCTTAGCTTCCCTGCTATGACCTGTTCACACACACACACACACACACACACACACACACACATATATATATATATATATATATATATATATATATATATATGTGTGTGTGTGTGTGTGTGTACATGCATGTATTTCCAATCAATTTCAATTCAGTTTAATATTTGGTTCAATTTGGCTAAATTTACCTTTCATTCATGTATTGGTTTAAATGAATAATCATACTACACAAACATCAATCAATTAGTGGATTATCGTTTCAAACACATAATTTTTACATAGTAAAAATCATATTTTTAGTGCAAATCATAGCAATAAATCCTATCTGGTTTTGGTTCTCACACCAATCAATGGAAATATGTAGATATCCACTTTCGAAACTCGAACACAAAACTGATGATGGGTACCCATCATCAGAATCTTTCCCGGGCGACTAGAGTGTGATTCTATATCTACCCCGTATATTTGAGGCTTCGAATACATGTTAATTACCCGTATATTCAAAATCTCCATATACTTGATTGTCCAAATCAATCTAAAATAAGTAATCAAATACGAATAATATGGTTTAAATTTTCAAAACAAAATTTATCTTCATCATTTTTTTTAAAAAAAACAACACTCTTTACACTCGTTCTAGGATATTACTGGTCCTATCCCTAACGAGTCATTCTCATTGGATATTACTAATCCAATATCTGATGAATTCTTTCGTTCAGTTCTTCGATCTCTGTAAACCAAAGCTTTGAAACCAAATGAGATAGCCGACGAAATCCGGTAGGCTTTGCAACCATCCCTTCATCCCCCTAAGCAGCAGGTAAAACCCACCGTGGCTTCCACCTGGTCCCCCAGTACCCTTGTTGTACGGCGAGCCTCTCGACTACACGCACACAGCTGCCAACCCTCAAAAGGGACATATAGGGGTAAGAGTCTCTCGTTCGCCACTAAACCGCGAAGCGAGAACCCCCTATCATGCATACCCAGCCCACACAGGACCAGCAACAAGAATGGGTACCATATATCATGTCGCCAATACTAGGCTCTACAATCAAAACCGCAATTGTCACGTATTGGAAGTTGGATTTCCATCTATGAACCAAAGCAAGGGATCATCCTTACCGCTTCGAGACACTCTAGCCCATGTCTCAGGATCAGAGCTCGAGTGACCCTTGGATCGTCAGGGCCGGTCCACACGGAGTGGATTAAAATGCCTGAACAATGCATTTCCCCGCCCTATGGGGCGTCAATCTGATCTATATAAAGACCATACCATCCATCGGCCCCGCAGTGCCAATATATCCGAGGCGCCTCGCTATCCATCATCTACATAAGTAAAATGTCTGGGCATGCAAAACCTAGACACCACTCCTAGCTAGAAGGAAATGCATGTCCTCCCTGAGGTCCTCTCCCATTTCTGGTTCACACCGGGGTGTGAGGCTCGCGAATCAATGCTACACAAAGCTATGCTATATTAAAGTCGTGCTTTGATTATCAACCACAAGACTCTGCTTTTCAACAGAAGCCTTGATCATTTGCATCTCAGCATGCTACACAGGCAATTCACGCTATGCAACTGATGTTTATCAATCACACAGAATGAAATCCAATGTCAAACACATAGTCCATTTACAAGTTCGTTCTGGGTCTGAACGAAACCGGAGGCACCTTATTCCTTGTCCCGTATGTCCAATACAGCAGGAAGACCCTCGCATATCCGGTCGATCTCTAAGTACGTCTGGAATGATCACCACTTATTACCTCGTCTTGGGTGTACAGCCCAACCAAGACATCAGTAATCATCCAAACGATGTGAAGACCTCCGGTCTTCAACCACCGTTTTCATCGTCGACTCATCGCCGATTCAGTTATTCAGAATGGGATAAACCCAGTCTTTCTGAATAACTCGCGTATATAATAAACAAGTGCTACAAAAACACAACGTACGCCGCATTCCAATCTAGAATATTTCTTTATTCAAATATTCTTATACTTTGGGAAAGGTTCCCATTGATTTTATCAAAGATAAATTCTTTAAATTTATTCTTTAATCTTCCTTTGGATATCAATTCAAACCAAATAATGGTTTATCCAAATGAGTCGGGATTAGCGAACCTTACCGAAGTCATCATTTGTTTAATCTCCCAATCCCAACCGATTCATCACATGAAGCAAAACTGGTAATACTTCATATCTAACACCATGGTGTTATCGGTAAATTCAATTACCATTTCATGTTCAAATCTAATTAAAGATTTAACTATCATCTGGAGTAAAACTGGTGGTACCCCATTCTCGATCATTTCTTGAATTTGGTAATTTTAGTTATCAAATTCACCTTTCAATCTAATTAAAGATTCATTAAAACTCTAATTCAGTTTTAATTTCCAAAAATCATTAGTTAATGATTTTCTTCAAAGTCAAGAAATTAATCTTATCTTTAACTGGGTTAAAGAACTAATGTCATTTAAAACACAGCTCACGATAAACCCAAAATCTCATTCCATTAACAATAGAATTTTCATGGAAAACAGATCGATATATATCATCAATATAAACTTCCATATCCAACCGAAAATATAAATAGAATAACGGCGATGCCTTTTAAATTCCATATATAGTAACAGCCTTCCTCCACAGAAGATCACTTCGATTTTTACCAAATTGAATTCCATTCAATTCCAATTTAATATGTTAAATTGGAAAACTTTACTTTGGAAAAATCTCCTTTAAATCTTAACAAAAGATTTATAAATTCCAAATCAAATTTCACTGTAAATCGGGTTAAAGAATGAATGTCGTTAAAACACAGTTCACGATAAACCCAATTCACATTCCATTTTATTCCAATTATTAAATATAATTGGAAACTCTAACAATCTTAATTGAAAGATTTATTCTCTTCACATGGGGTTCAAGAACAGTGTTACTGAAGACACCATTTATGACAAACCCAAAATCGCATTTGATATTAAATACAAGACTCTGAATAGAAAATATATCGGCTTATATTCAATATCAAATTCTACAACTAACAAATATCGTATTGGAAATAACGATATAAATATATCTTCCAAATTTCCATAAAAATATCTGTATAATCACGAAATCTAATTCGATATATTCCAAAGATAATTTCGATCCAATTCCATTCCCATTCACATATTGGAAATTCTGATTATTTTTAAAACCATTTCAAATCCAATTTATTTTATTTAAAAATTATTGGATTTCAATTCTAGTTAATAACTAGTTCGTTTGGATAAAAATATATTTCTATCTTTACAAATATGGAATTTTTCATCCAATTCTTTCCAAATCATTTATTATGATTTTACACAAATTATTAATATTTTTAACAATTTTATCAAGGCCCGTACAATCGATTTCCATAAACGTCCATCGAACTGCACTTACAACAACCTTTTCCAAATTTGATTTGGACATAATTCCAAATTCAACAATTAGATTACTAATTTCTTGTATTCTTAGAAATCTCTTTTCGATACAAACCCAACGGTTCTAGTTTTAGGACAATCCGACGGTTGGATCTCCGGTAATGTCCATTCGAAGTCAATGGTCGAAATTCGCGAACTACCGCAGCGTGACGCGTTCTATTCAGGCCATTATATTATATATGTAATATATATAATATATATTTCGTCGATTTTCATTTAAAATGCATTTTATAAATTGTTTTGAATTCGGTTTCAAAACGATTTCAGCTTCATATTCAATTTCAAGTCAAAATTGAATATTCCATATCATTAATATATAAATGATAATATTTTCAAAACATTAGATTTTGAAATCAATTCCTTTTCAATATTCATTATAAAAATGAATAAAATCGATATAAATAGCGTTCATGTCATAATGGCGTTAAATTAATCAACACGGCTTTATATATTTAAATATATTCGTGTCCACTCCAAATCGGACATCAAAATCATATTTTGATCTTTAACTGAATATTATTTTGAAATATTCGTTATTTTATTTTATTCAACACATGAATATTATTTTAAAATATCCTTTATTTCCCACATTGGAATGAGGCCCAATCAATTACCATATAAGGTTAATTATATGGATTCCATACAACACATGTATATAATAACAACGATAAACAATCATCCATCATCCAAAGTGCATTACACAACTGCGTAAGCATTAAATATAAATAATTAACGCTTACACAGTCTGTCAACCAATTGATTGACATACAACTAAATAACTGGAATTAGTGTATGTTAAATATTATCGCAATACTCGTGTGGGGTTTCAACCAACAAACAGTGAATATTATTTGTGCAGTTGGGCGATGTGTTAAATTTATTGTCCCAATCAATATCAGTCAAATGGGTGTACATAAACAGATCGTATGATTTGTAAATGACTATTTGTTTCCATTCATGTACACATTAAAAATTATATTTTTAACCCTAAAATATTTATTTCAACAAATGAATATTATATTCAATTCATTTATACAATAAAAATGATATTTTTATTGTTCATATATTTTATTCAACACATGAATATTATATACAGTCTATTTCACATCACAATCAATTTTAACAACAAAATACAATCAAACAAGTTGTCCATGGTCTGTGGACGACGGGGAGCAGTTCATATAAGCAGTTATAAAATAAATAACTGTAAAGAAATAATTTTAGTGAGAAATTCTCACATTGGTTCTTTTATTTTTGAATTTCTGGTTCGGTTTGGTTTGAATTTGCCTGAAATTCCGACGTGCTCCATTTTGGATGCGGTCAGTTTGGTTGTGAAGCTCTCGTCCTCATGATCGCAACAGATCCAATTTCATGCAAATCAGAGTCCGTATGAAAAAGATATGAGCGTACGAAGTTTAAATAACTTTATTAAATAATTAATTAAATTAATTACCTTCAAAATTTTGTTTCACATTGTTCCCTCCGAACTGAAGCTCACCGCCATCAGCCTGGACCACCGGAGGTCCGGCCAACCACCTGGGCCCCTCCCCCTTTGCTTCACGCCGCCACACCAAGCGCCGCTCCACCTGAAACGCCTCCTCTGCCGCGAATTCAGCATTTGCCTCAATTCCGTTTCGAGCTTGATTGCGCCATCACTGTCCATCGTCAGAGTCGTGCACCCCCAGGCATCGATGCGCCTTGCCACGGCGGTCCTCCACCCTTTAGCGGCCACCGCTGGAAAAAACCACTAGTGACCAGAAAATGCTAAAAACCCTTTCGTACTTCGCCTGAAACAACCACCACGTTCATCTCTGATTTGCTGCCACCACAGGCGTTTTCAAACCGACTACCTAAAGGCAAAGTCGTAGAGCACTCTCTCCATTACAATTTCTTCAACTAGGCCATCACCTAATTCTTCATGGATTGATCGCAATTTATCCAAAACCGAAAGTCATTTATGGTCGTTGACCTTTGATTTATCCCAATCCGTGCAACGATAGGTCCGCAACTTTTTGTGGTAGGTAAAGGCCATGATCATTTTCAAAACCCAAAGGTCGTTTGTGGAAATTATGTATGGATTGAGAGATATGAAGGTTTTTGTGTTCGGGTTTCTTTTTGTAAATTTACAAGAGGAGGTGCTGCAAATTTGGGGAGAAGGGATAAATGAGTGTTTATGAAGTGGTGGGGGTGTTATATAGTAATGGGGTGAATTATTTTCATATTTTCTTAGTTCATGTTGTCTCCAATCGACAGTTATCAATCCCTCGACCACACACGAACTCCGTTGGAGATGAAAATTGACAAGCTGCTATGTATTGACGATACGGTCCCAACAAAACTGGTTTCGTCGAATTTCGAGTCTATTTGCTCAAAAAGCTCTGTTTCCGGCTTAAATGGCTGAATGATTCACAATTTATTATGTATGGCCACATACTGAACCTAAAAATTCCAGAAAAATTATTTCTAGCTTCGTATTGACGATACAGTCCTAACAAAACTAATTTCGTCAAATTTGGAGACCGTTTCAAAAACGGTCATTTTCCAGTCGATAAAATTCAAACTGAAATTACCAAACACGTTTAAATCCACCACGCTCACATATTGATTCCAAAAATTCTGAAAACTGGAATCTAGCAATAATTTGACATTCCGGATCCAACAAAAGTGGTCTCGTCAAAAATGGAGGCCGTTTGCAAAATCTTCACTTTTAAGGGCTATATTTCCATAGCGACTATTCTGAAATTTCAAATGGACATAACTTTTTATTCCCGCTATGAAATTTCAATTTTTCGAATTCGTTGGAAAGATATTTTCAAATAGATTCTAATTTTCTGGTTTCACTAAAATACAGTTTATTTTGAATCCTGTACATTCATTTGAAATTTGAAGTCGAATTTTCAAACTACCGCGCCATTTCCAATTCCTTTTATAATTAAAATAATTATTCATATTCTAACTTCAATTCAAATACATATATATACGTTCTAATTTTATTCAAAATAAATTTCTAGTCGTTATTATTTGAAATCAATCATTTTAAATATTCAAAATTCATTAAAACTTCCAAAATAAATTTTTTAAATTGGTTCTGATTTACCAGGTTATTACAGTAAGGGGTTGTTAAAGAAAGGGAAAGCTTTTGAAGTAAGCGGAATTTTGATAATATATTTTATAAAAAGGTTGTCATCATGAAAAAAGGGAAGTATTAATACAAGGATCATTTTGATGATAACGACAACAAGTACAACAATAATAGCAGATATTGGTATAAAATATATTTATAGTTATTGCTAATGATTATATATATAATGTATAGTGCAACCTTTATAACATGTGTTAATAAACGAGATTGTGCAGTAACAAGACTGCCTGTGATGCTGGTTAGGACTGGTTATCCAAAGAAAGACCGATGAGTAATAAAGAGTTCAAGAATAATAAAGATATATATTAGTATACTAGTTGTATATGTTAAAACTCGATTGCGCTAATCTGATCTCTTTTCAAATTATTTTCAAAAAATAAATTCAAATGATTTTTCAAAAGATTTCCAAAATAAAGTTTTCAAAGTATTTTCAAAGTATAAATTATATAGCTGTTTTTAAGAGTCAAGTTTAATATTTTAAGTTTAAAATTTATTTCAAATTATATTTGTGATATTTGATATTATCTCTATATTATTTTGATTATATTTGATATTATATTTTAATATTTACTTTATATATATTTTGGTACATTTTATATTATCTATGCTACATGTATTACTATTTTAATGTGTGTTGTTTTGAGTATTTAGTTTTGGATTTTAAATTTATTTAATATTGATTTTGAATATATAATATATAGTTAAGTTTAAAATTAGCTTGATAATTTTTCCTAAGTATTTTATGTTTTAAACTCACTTTTTATATGTATAATAGTCTCCGAAAGTTTCTGGATTAATTTTTTATATTTTCAAAACAATTTTGAAACTAGATTTTCAAAATTTAAAATAAGAGTATGACGACATGGTCACTTCTATTATGTCAACGTAGTGTTTTTTTATTTTCAAAAGAAGTGTTTACTCGTCATATCCTTTTACAAATGAGCATAACCGTTATTTCTCTATAAATAATGATAATTTTCAACGAACTTTTAACTATTTTTTCCAGTTTTCTTCTCTACTGTTTCTAATTAAGGTCCTACTTTATTTTGTTAAATTTCCAAGTGAATCAAATTATTTATGCTTAGTTTTTGATTTTCTATCATCCTCTTCATAATCTATTAAAATCAGAGTGCAAATCAGAGTTACAGGGTTGTTGTAATCAAGATCTCAAGATCAATCTGCATTCCATTGTAAAATCTACATAAATATACTTTAAAGGGTGTGACTTATTAGCCCGTAAATCAAGTTGGGTTTGATTGTACCTGAAAAGCAATTGGGTGTGTTTTGTTGTCCTGGAAATACAGGACTATTAAACTCAAAGGAAGAAATTCTAAAGGGTGTCTCCTCGTAGCCTTGAAATCAAAGAGTGTAAAAGATTTTAAAGGCAACAAATATCCATACGAGCTTTGTTGCAGTACTAGATGTAAGATAAATCCAAACTAGTATAAATTCGGATTTTCATTCCTTTATTTTGTTGCACTTTATTTCTTTTGACTTTATTCGATTTTACATTATTTGTGTGATAAATCTGTGATAGTTTGCATAGATAAAAGTATGATTTAAGCAATTCAAAAAGATTCATATTAATGCCAAAACTACTGTTCACCCCCCTCTAATGTTAGGTTTGCCTTAAGGTCCACTTACATTACCTACAATTAAGTCTTCTAGATAGTTATGGATAAGTTTGTTATGGTACTTGTAGATGACATTCTAGTGTTGTTGAAGAGTAGAGAAGAGCATGCAATTCATCTGGAAGAGGTTTGAGTTTCCCTTAGAAAGCATAAATTAAAAGCTAAATTATCGAAGTTCCATTTTTGGCGAAATGAGGTATGTTTCTTAGGGTACGCTGTCCCAAGAGATCGGCTAGCAGTGGATCTCGCTAAAATAGTAGTAGTTCAAGATTGGAAAGCCCCTAAGAACGTCATCGAAAAAGAAGTTATATAGGGTCGGTCAAATACTATAGATGGTTCATTATAGATACTGCCAAGATATTGGCACCGCTTACTCGCTTAACTAAGAAGAGCTTAACATTCATGTGGAACGTAGCATATGAGGATTCCTTCATAATGCTTAAATGGGCCTTTACTAGTGCCCCAATATTAGTATTACCTGATGAAACTAATCCTTTTACCATATACATAGATGCATGTGGTAGCGGCTTTGGGGCAGTCTTGATGCAAGATAGGAGGGTAGCATGCTACGGGAGAGGACAATTAAAGACCCATAAGAAGAACTATCCACTACGCCATATATTTCCTTCTGCAACAGATTTGCAAGGTGTTGCCAATTAAAATGTTGCGACAGTTATAGAATTTTGGTCCTACTGCAACATTCACTTCAAGTTGTTAGCATAAACACCCGTTGTTCGTAGCTCGGGTGGTTTGGGAGTCGGGAGATGGGAATCAAAGCACTATGTGCGGGTTGGTTAGAATCCCAATGCAAACCATTTTGGGAGATGGACGTTAAGCATCTGTATGCGACGACTAAACAAAGCGGGGTGGAAACACGGCGTGGGGTTTACTTAAGCGAGTATTAATGTATACTATGATCTTAAGGCTTCCCATGTTACTAAAAAAGGTGTTAGCATCGAAATCAATAAGATGTTAGAGTAGCTATAAACATATTCAAATAAAAAAAATCAATAAAATTTTATACATTAGGATCCACACATCATTTATAACAAAATCTGGACCATCAATCCACACCTCAGCTGTTTCTATTTCCCACTTTTATTTTCATTCACTTGCTTTCCTTTTCATTTCTTTCTTACCCCCAAATTTCCAAAATCATTCTGATCCCTAATTTTCATTCACCCATTGTTTTACTTGAATCAATACCTAAGGTAAAAGGCGATCTCAAATCTTGACTGCGTAAAACTATTTTCGAGCCTCAATCAAACTGAATCCCAAATCCCCTTCTTCGCAGTCGATGAAGTAAATCTGTTCTAGAAATCACTACTTCGATCGACTTTCCAAGCCATCAATGATTTGGGAATTCAGCAATAAAGAAATTAACTTCCAATATTCCTTGTTGATTTCTACCCATTTTTACAAATGACCCTTCATATGAGATTCGAGATCGATTTACTAGTAAGATTCTGCAATTTGGCTTTTAAAATATTTGATTTGGATTTATTTGCTACTTGGGCTTGGTTTGTTTCTCTGGTGATTGACTTTTAAATTATTATTCCGTGTACCAGCGAGCCTAGGGAGACTTCAATTAACAAATTTAGGGAAAATTTTCCGAACCTGTTCGTATTTCCAAACCTGCATCGTATTTTCGAACCTGTTCGTAGTGGAGGAGATTTAAGTTTTATTTTCGGTTGCTCACTGGTGATGGACGTTGAACCAAGTGTGGTGAGCAGAGATAATTGTGGTTTGAGTGTGTATGTTAGTCGCTATTTAAGTGTGTTTAGTTAATTTTGTTGTGCCGCTAGAAGAGAATTGGCTTGAAGTAGGGATAGATTCTACGTTAGTACAGGGTTGTAGGTGTGTGAACTGTGATGTTGTTGTGCATATGTAAATCTGGAGGTGTAAGGAATGTGGTGGTGGAGTTAGAAGAGTTCGGGTATGGTAGATGCCGCTGGTGATGATGTGTAACGACACGAATTTCGCCCGAACCAAATCGATCGCTAAATCGACCAAGACCATTCGAATCCCGCATACACTAACTTTGGGCATACAACACATCAGAGCAAATAACAGAAGACTTTTATAAACATTATAATAATTTTACATCAGAGTACAGAATATCAGAGTACATCGAATATAATAATACATCGAAAGATTAATTTACAACAAATTTAATACAATGCAGCAGATACGAATAAACTAACACAATGGAAGACTATCAATGCTCTGGACACAGCTTTAAGCTTCGATCCAGAATCATGCTCAATATATCTGCAAAATAAGCTACTCGACTGCCCATGTGGAAAACAAGGGCACCCGAGTTTGCAAGTGAAACAAACTACGGGTCAGTCATGGGACTGGTATGAGAAATCTTTATTTAACTTAACTAATAATAAGGATAATTACAGGACCACGCCGCTAACACGGAACGGGTTGACTCCATTGGATTGCCAGTGCATAAATTAAATAAATCTTTATAAACAACGCAATGTTTTTTAGAAAAATGAAATCATTATAAGACTCAAGTCCCATCACACAATGCAACGCAAACCGGAGGATAGAATTTTACCTTGTAATGATCAAACATGCTTAATATGTATAAAATAGTGTTTAATATTATTATTAGTGTCTAATCAGTTTAAAAATACTTTCAAAGTAAATGTATCAATTCAAGATGGCATAGTACCCCATCCTACTATGTCGCCATATATAGATTTACAATCAAATCTGTAATGTTGTATTTGAAATTGGGTTTCCATCATGAGTCAAGGCTAGGGATGATCTCCTTACCAATTCGAGCCACTCTAGCAAATGTCTCAGGATTCCCCGCAGTGAACCCTTGGATCTTGTAGGGCCGGTCCACAAATATACCTTAGTGGATTAGTTATGCCTGAACACACGTTTTCCCGTCCAATTGGACCTATCAATTGGTCACTACCGACCAATATAACTGAGGCCTCGTAACCCATCATCCACATAAGTAAAATGTCTGGGCTCCATACCATGACACCACTTTTATCTAGAAAGAAACGTGTGCACTCTGTGCGTTCCCTTATCACGTTTCTGACTCCTATCGGGGTTTGAGGCTCGCGAAGTAACACTATATACAAAGCTATGCCTTAAAGGCTGTGCTTTGATCATCAACCATAAGGTTCTGCTTTTCAACAAAAGCCTTGATCATTTTCATTTTGGCATGCCGCATTGACAATCCACGCCATGCGACTGATAACTATCAATATATAACCTCTGAGCTCGTGCGTCTCAGAGAATGGTGTTAAGCAAGAGAATAAATTCTCCGCCACCAAACAGATATATATTAAATAGAAATTAATTCACATAGAATGTAATTCAACATCAGACACACATCCATTTACAAGTCCGTTATGGGTCTGAACGAAACCAGAGATACCTTATTCCTCGTCCTGTATGTCCAATACGGAAGAGAGATTCTCGCATATCCGGACAATCAACAAGTACGTCTGGGCAACGACCACTGTAACCCTTCCCTGGGAGCAAATAAGTCCAGGGCATCAGTAGTCATCCATTCGATGTGAAGATCGCCGGTCTTCAACCACCGTCTTCAATGTCTTTGACTTTAATCGTCGTATAATTATTTAAAATGAGATTGAACTCCGTCTTTTCAAATAATTCTCAAATAATTGTAATTTAAATCATTTCATATCGTTAATATTATTTATAATGATTTATTGCTATTTTTATTTATATAAAAATAGTCCAATTTAATTCAACGACGCTTCGGGTCAATTGGCGGCCTTGGCGCTGTTTTTACCCAAAATTGATTTACACATTTCTCGATATCTAACCGTTGGGTTTTAACAAATTTTATACCATTGGAAAGATCTTCCCAAACCGGACCTAATGGTTTCTGTTTTGGGAAATTTTGGCGGTCGGATCTTTCAGCATAATCATTTAAAGTTACGATTTCGAAACGTGAACTACCGCGCGCGATTCGTTTAATTTTAATTTATATATATATATATATATATATATAATTATGTATAAATCAGTCGACGATTCCATAAACGTGTTTAACACGCCAAATAAAAGAATGTTTTATTTGCATAACATATCACATGTTTATAATGTCAAACAAAAATGTATTTTATTTGCATACATTTCTACATGTTTCTAATGTCAAATAAATATGTAATTTATTTACATTAATTCACTACATATTTCTAATGTCAAATAAAATGTAATTTTCTTACATTAATTCACTACATATTTCTAATGTTTATACAAATTCTAATGTATAATTTGACAATAAAAATGTCTCTTTAATGTGTATACAAATTCTAATGTATAATTTGAGAATAAAAATGTCTCTTTAATTTGTATACAAATTCTAATGTATAATTTAACAATAAAAATGTCATTTATACAAATTCTAATGTATAATTTAACAATAAAAATGTCATTTTCATTTGCATACAATTTCTAATTCTAACAATACTTGATATTTTTATTTCGTCGACCATTCTATTTCAACAACACAAATAGTAATGATATTTCTATTTTGTTGACAATTTCATTTCAACAAAATGATTAAAAATGATTCTTTGATTTTTGTTGACAATTCTATTTTAACAAAATGATTAAAAATGATTCTTTCATTTTTGTTGACAATTCTATTTCAACAAAATGATTAAAAATGATTCTTTCATTTTTGTGGACAATTCTATTTCAACAAAATGATTAAAAATGATTCTTTCATTTTTGTTGACAATTTTATTTCAATAAAATGATTAAAAATGAATCTTTCATTTTTTGTTGACAATTCTATTTCAACAAAATTATTAAAAATGATTCTTTATTTTTCTAGACAATTCTATTTCAACAAAATGATTAAAAATGATTCTTTCATTTTTGTTGACAATTCTATTTCAACAAAATGATTAAAAATGCTTCTTTCATTTTTGTTGACAATTCTATTTCAACAAAATGATTAAAAATGATTCTTTCGTTTTTGTTAACAATTCTATTTCAACAAACTGATTAAAAATGATTCTTTAATTTTTGTTGACAATTCTATTTCAATAAAATGATTAAAAATGATTATTTCATTTTTGTTGACAATTCTATTTCAACAAAATGATTAAAAATGATTCTTTTATTTTTGTTGACAATTCTATTTCAGCAAAATGATTAAAAATGATTCTTTCATTTTTGTTGACAATTCTATTTCAACAAAATGATTCTTTCATTTTTGTTGATGATTCTATTTAAAAAAAATGATTAAAAATGATTCTTTTATTTTTGTTGACAATTCTATTTCAACAAAATGGTTAAAAATGATTCTTTTATTTTTGTTGACAATTTTATTTCAACAAAATGATGAAAAATGATTCTTTCATTTTTTTGTTGACAAATCTATTTCAACAAAATGATTAAAAATGATTCTTTCATTTTTGTTGACAATTCTATTTTCAAAAAAATAAATAAAAGTGACAACTTCATTTTGTTAACAATTCTATTTTAACAAAATGAATAAAAATGATAACTTCATTTTATCTACAATTATCTAATTCAACAAAATGAATAAAAGTAATAACTTCATTTTGTTAACAATTCTATTTTAACAAAATGAATAAAAGTGATAACTTAATTTTATTTATAATTCCATTTCAACAAAATGAATAAAAGTGATATCTTAATTTTATTTACAATTCCATTTCAACAAAATGAATAAATGTGATAACTTCATTTTATTTACAATTCCATTTCAACAAAATGAATAGAAGTGATAACTTCATTTTGTTAACAATTCTATTTTTACGAAATGAATAAAAGTGATAACTTCATTTTTTTAACAATTCTATTTTAACAAAGTGATTATAAATAACAACTTCATCTTGTTAACAATTCTATTTTAACAGAATGAATAAAAGTGATAACTTAATTTTATTAACAATAATCTAATTCAACAAAATTTGACGTTTTTTTTAACACAAATCTTTTTAACAAAAATGTTATTTTGGTTTTAACACAAATCTATTCAACAAAAATGTTAATTTTGTTTCAACTATTCTATTTCAACAAAAATGTAAATTTTTGTTTCAACTATTTTATTTCAACAAAAATGTAAATTTTGTTTCAACAATTTTGTTTCAACACAATAATCATCAAATCAACAGATCTACATAACAACATCAATCCCAGTTTAAATCATGTATAACACACAATAGAATTTAACAGTGTATTGGTAATAACACAATCATAATTAATTAACTTTAATTATTTAAAAAAAGTAGAATTCTCACTTGATCGGATTCAGAAATCGTTTAGTAACAATTGATTTTTAATAAAATTAAACAGTGTTTAATTCTATCAGAAATTCCCATGGCTTCAGTTTCTGTTCTTTTCTGTTCTAAAATGTAGTGCTCGCTGATACGATTCCATCGAAACTGAAATCATCGAATTCTGTTTTCGTTTGCAAAAGATATGATGATTCAAAGATTAATTACATATTAATATAGCTTAGGATAATTAATTTAATAATAAACCTTTTAATTAATTTAAAATTCTATTAACCTTTCTCTACCGATTTGGAAAAGCTTCAGGCTGTGACAACGAACAAATTTTGACCTAGGGTTTTGAAAATGCCTCCTCCTCGCTCGATTGGAGCTTGATCGAACTCCTTTACACCCTGCACTGAAGCGCCGCGACCCTATACCCCCAACGTCGACCATCTCGGTTGCCTCCCTCCACCAGAAAACGAAGCCAACTCCCAGGCCTTTCTGCTCCAATTCCGTTCGTTACAAGTGATAAAACACCATCTCTACCGTCGAATTTGAGGAGCTCGATGAGCTTTACATATATCGAGTTGAAAATTTGATCTGAAAGGGCTTAGATCAGAAGAAAAAGGAACACGAACACGAGAGCTTTTCAGCCATTCAAAAGAGAAGTGGCGGCGGCTTTGGTTTGTAGAATTAGGGTTTTAATATCCTATATTTATAATAAAATATTATTAAATTCATTAATTTATAAAAAAACCGTTAACTCATAATAACTCCAAATTCAGCCCAACCAATGTTGTCCCTAGCCAAATACCCCTGTTCCAGACACAATGGGCTAGGTCTCATCAGCCCATTCGATCGTTTTCAGCTTGTTTTCTTCAAATTAAAATATAAATAATTTAATTATTTAATTTGGTTGTACATTTAAATTTACCGGGGCCACATATTGACTCCAAAAATTCCCGAAAAATAAATCTTGCTATGTTTTGATGATATGGTCCTAACAAAATTAATTTCTTCGAATTTGGAGACCGTTTGAAAAATGGTCAGTTTCTAGTCGATTCAATTTAAATTTAAATTACCAAACACATTTAAATTTACTGCGCTAACATATTAATTCCAAAAATTATGAAATTTGGATTCTAGCAATAATTTGACATTCCAGATCCAACAAAAGTGGTTTCGTTGAAAACAGAGGTCGTTTGCAAAATGGCTATTTATACGGGCTATATATTATATTAAATTCCATAACGACTATTTTAAATATTCAACTGGCCATAACTTTTTATTCCCGCTATGAAATTTCAATTTTTCAGATTCGTTAGAAAGATATAATTAAACAATTTTAAATATTTCTAGTTTTACTGAAATCCGATTTATTTTGAAACCTGTACATTCAGTTAAAGTTCAAATTCAAATTTTCAAACCGCCGCGCCATTTCAGGCTTGTTATATAATTAAATTAAATTAAATTATTACGTTCTAACTTTGATTTTAATAAATTTTTAGTCGTTATTATTTAAAATAAATTATTTTAAATATCCAAAACCCATTAGAATAGTTAAAATGAAAATTTTAAATTGGTTCTAAAAATCAGGGTTGTTACAATATCCCCCACTTAAAATCTTTTCGTCATCGAAAAGGAATGGAACTGAAAGTTGTTTTAACTAACCAACTCAACTTTCTTTCTTTTATTATTTCCAATAATTTTATTAGTTGAACTAATAATCACACAACACAATACAATCATCAATCAATTAGTTGATTAGCTTTTCAAATATATATAACTTTTATATATCAAAAATCATATTTTCTGAAATCGGATTATATATATAATCGCAAATTCATTAATTATGAACTTGTCACTCTCAACTCATTCTAGGGCATTTCTATCTCCATCTCTAACGAGTTTTATCATTCTAGGATACTATTGATCCTATCTCTAATGAGTATTCTTTTATAGGATATTTCTAATCCTACCTCTGATGAGTCTTTTTTTCAGTTCTAACGAGTTGTACCCCAAACATTAGAGTAAACCAAAGCTCTGATACCAGCTGTAATGACACGGATTTCGCCCGGACCTAATCGATCGATAAATCGACCAAGACCATTCGAATCCCGCATACGCTAACTTTGGGCATACAACACATCATAACAAATAACAGAAGACTTTTATAAACACTATAATAATGTTAATCAGAGTACAGAATATCAGAATACATCAAATATAATAATACATCGGAAGATTAATTTACAACAAAGTTAATATAATGCAGCGGATACGAATAAACTAACACAGCGGAAGACTATCAATGCTCTGGACATAGCTTTAAGCTTCGATCCATAATTCTACTCAAATATCTGCAAAATAAGCTACTCGACTGCCCATGTGGAAAATAAGGGCACCCTAGTTTGCAAGTAAAACAAACTACGAGTCAGTAATGGGACTGGTATGAGAAATCTTTATTTAACTTAACTAATAATTAGGCTAATCACTGGACCACGCCGCTAACGCGGAATGGGTTTACTCCATTAGATTGCCAGTGCATAGATTAAATAAATCTTTAAAAACAACGCAATGCTTTTTAGAAAATCAAATCATTATAAGACTCAAGTCCCATCACACAATGCAACGCAAACCGGAGGATAGAGTTTTATCTTATAATGATCAAACACGCTTGATACGTATAAAATAATATTTAATATTATAATTAGTGTCTAATCAGTTTAAAAATACTTTCAAAGTAAATGTATCAATCCTAGATGGTATAGTACCCCATCCTACTATGTCGCTATATATAGGTTTACAATCAAATCCGTAATGTTGTATTGGAAATTGGGTTTCCATCATGAGTCAAGGCTAGGGATGATCTCCTTATCGATTCGAGACACTCTAGCAAATTTCTCAGGATCCCCCGCAGTGAACCCTTGGATCCGGCAGAGTCAGTCCACAAATATACCTTAGTGGATTAGTTATGCCTAAACAGACGTTTCCCGGTCCTATTGGACTTATCAATTGGCCACTATCGACCAATATAACCGAGGCCTCATAATCCACCATTCACATAAGTAAAAATGTCTGGGATCCATACCATGACACCACTTCTGGCTAGAAAGAAACGTGTGCACTCCCTGTGTTCCCTTATCCCGTTTCTGACTCCTACCAGGGTGTGGGGCTCGCGAAGTAACGCTATACACAAAGCTATGCCTAAACAGATTGTGCTTTGATCATCAACCACAAGGCTCTGCTTTTCAACAAAAGCCTTGATCATTTGCATCTTGGCATGCCACATTGACAATCCACGCCATACGACCGATAACTATCAATATATAACCTCTGAGCTCGTGCATCTCAAAGAAGGGTGTTAAGAAAGAGAATAAATTCTACGCTACCAAAAAGATATATAATAAATAGAAATCAATTCACATAGAATGAAATTGAACGTCAGACACACATCCATTTACAAGTCTGTTCTGGGTCTGAACGAAACTGGAGACAACTTATCCTCGTCCCGTATGTCCAAAACAGATGAAAGGTTCTCGCATATCCGGAAAATCAACAAGAACGTCTGGACAACTACCACTGTAACCCTTTCCTGGGAGCAAATCAGTCCAGGGCATCATTAGTCATCCATTCGATGTGAAGATCGCTAGTCTTCAACCACCGTCTTCAATGTCTTTGACTTTAATCGTCGTATAATTATTTGAAATGAGATTGAACTCGGCCTTTTCAATTAATTCTCGAATAATTATAATTTAAATCACTTCATATCATTAATATTATTTTATAACAATTTATCGCTATTTTTATTTATATAAAAATAGTCCAATTTAATTCAACATCGCTTTGGGTTAATAGGCGGTCCTGGCGTTGTTTTTACCCAAATTTGATTTATACATTTCTCGAAATCTGACCGTTGGATTTTAACAAATTTTATACCGTTGGAAAGATCTTTCCAAAGCAGACCTAATGGTTTCAATTTTGGGAAAATCCGATGGTCGGATCTTTTGGTATAATCGTTTAAAGTTACGATTCTGAAACGTGAACAACCGCGCACGACTCGTTTAATTTTAATTATATTTATATACATAGAATTATATATAAATATAAATCATTCCACGATTCCACTAACGTGTTTAACACGCCAAATAAAAGAATGTTTTATTTGCATAACATATCCACATGTTTATAATGTCAAATAAAAATGTTTTTTATTTGCATACATTTTTACATGTTACTAATGTCAAATAAATATGTAATTTATTTACATTAATTCGCTACATATTTCTAATGTCAAATAAAATGTAATTTTTTTTACATTAATTCACTACATATTTCTAATGTCAAATAAAATGTAAAATTTTTACATTAATTAACTACATATTTCTAATGTCAAATAAAATGTAATTTTTTTACATTAATTCACTACATATTTCTAATGTCAAATAAAATGTAATTAATTTACATTAATGAACTACATATTTCTAATGTCAAATAAAATGTAATTTATTTACATTAATTCACTACATATTTCTAGTGTCAGATAAAATGTAATTTTTTACATTAATTCACTACATATTTCTAATGTCAAATAAAATGTAATTTATTTACAATTTCTATTTTAACTTTCACAAATAAAAAGAAATATTTTTATTTGTATATGATTTCAATGTATAACATGACGATAAAAATGTCTCTTTAAATTTGTATACAATTCTAATGTACAACTTGAGAGTAGAAATGTCTCTTTAATGTGTACACAAATTCTAATGTATAATTTGACAATAAAAATGACTCTTTAATGTATATATAAATTCTAATGTATAATTTGACAATAAAAATGACTCTTTAATGTATATACAAATTCTAATGTATAATTTGACAATAAAAATGACTCTTTAATGTGTATACAAATCCTAATATATAATTTGACAATAAAAATGTCTCTTTAATGTGTATACAAATTCTAATGTATAATTTGACAATAAAATATTCTCATTAATTTGTATACAAATTCTAATGTATAATTTAACAAAAAAAATTTCATTTTCAATTGCATAGAGTTTCTAATTCTACTAATACTTGATATTTTTATTTTGCCGACCATTCTATTTCAATAACACAAATAGAAATGATATTTCTATTTTGTTGACAGTTTCATTTCAACAAAATGATTAAAAATGATTCTTTCATTTTTGTTGACAATTTTATTTCAAAAAAATGATTAAAAATGATTCTTTCATTTTTGTTGACAATTCTATTTCAACAAAATGATTAAAAATGATTCTTTAATTTTTGTTGACAATTCTATTTCAACATATTGATTAAAAATGATTCTTTCATTTTTTATTGACAATTCTATTTCAACAAAATGATTAAAAATGATTCTTTCATTTTTGTTGACAATTCTATTTCAATAAAATGATTAAAAATGATTCTTTCATTTTTGTTGACAATTCTATTTTCAACAAAATGAATAAAAGTGGCAACTTCATTTTGTTAACAATTCTATTTTAACAAAATGAATAAAAATGATAACTTTATTTTATCTACAATAATCTAATTCAACAAAATGAATAAAACTGATAACTTCATTTTATTTACAATTCCATTTCAACAAAATGAATAAAAGTGATAACTTCATTTTGTTAACAATTCTATTTTAACAAAATGATAAAAAATGACAACTTCATCTTTTTAAAAATTCTATTTTAACAAAATGAATAAAAGTGATAACTTAATTTTATTAACAATAATCTAATTCAACAAAATTTGACATTTCTGTTTTTTAACACAAATCTTTTTAACAATTTTTTTTTTAACACAAATCTATTCAACAAAAATGTTAATTTTGTTTTAACTATTTTATTTCAACAAAAATGTAAATTTTTGTTTTAACTATTTTATTTCAACAAAAATGTAAATTTTGTTTCAACAATTTTATTTCAACATAATAATAATCAAATCATTAGATCTAAATAACAACATCAATCCCAGATCAAATCACGTATAACACCCAATAGAATCTAACAGCGTATTGGTAATAACACAATCATAATTAATTAACTCTAATTATTTAAAAAAAATAGAATTCTCACCTCGATCGGAGTCAGAAATCAATTAATAATGATTGATTTTAATAAAATTAAACAGTGTTTAATTCTATCAAAAATTTCCATGGCTTCAGTTTCTATTCTGTTCTGTTCTGAAATGTAGTGCTCGTTGATACGATTCCATTGAAACTAAAATCATCGAATTCTGTTTTCGTTTGCAAAAGATATGATGATTCAAAGATTAATTACATAGTAATATAACTTAGGATAATTAATTTAATAATAAACCTTTTAATTAATTTAAAATTATGTTAACCTTTCTCTACCGATTTGGAAAAGCTTCAGGCTGTGACATCGAACAAATTTGGCACCTAGGGTTTTGAAAATGCCTCCTCCTCGCTCGATTGGAGCTTGATCGAACTCCTTCACGCCCTGCGCCGAAGCGCCGCGACCCTATACCCCCAACGTCAGCCATCTTGGTTGCCTCCCTCCACTAGAAAATGAAGCCAACTCCCATGCCTTTCTGCTCCAATTCTGTTCGCTACAGGTGATATAACGCCATCTCTACCGTCGAATTTGCAGAGCTCGATGAGCTTTGCATATATCGAGTTAAAAAATTGATCTGAAAGGGCTTAGATCGGAAGAAAAAGGAACACGAACACGGGAGCTTTTCATCCATTTGAAAGAGAAGTGGCGGTGGCTTTGGTTTGTTGAATTAGGGTTTTAATATCCTATATTTATAATAAAATATTATTAAATTCATTAATTTACAAAAAAAAAAACCGTTAACTCATAATAACTCCAAATTCAGCCCAACTAATGTTGTCCTTAGCCAAATACCCCCGTTCCAAACACAATGGGCTAGGTCTCATCAGCCCATTCGATCGTTTTCAGCTTGTTGTCTTCAAATTAAAATATAAATAATTTAATTATTTAATTTGGTCGTACATTTAAATTTACCAGGGCCACATAATGACTCCAAAAATTCTTGAAAAATAAATCTAGCTATGTTTTGACGATACAGTCCTTATAAAATTCATTTTGTTGAATTTGGAGAGCGTTTGGAAAATGGTCAATTTCTGGTCGATCCAATTTAAATTTAAATTACCAAACACATTTAAATTTACTGCGCACACATATTAATTCCAAAAATTGTGAAATTTGGAATCTAGCAATAATTTGACATTTTGGATCCAAGAAAAGTGGTTTCATCAAAAACGGAGGTTGTTTGCAAAATGGCTATTTATACGGGCTATATACTATATTAAATTCCTTAGCGACTATTCTAAATATTCAATTGGCCATAACAGATTTCTGACTCCGATCAATCATTCTAAATATTAAACACTGTTTAATTTTATTAAAATCAATCATTATTAATTGATTTCTGACTCCGATCAAGGTGAGAATTCTAATTTTTTTAAATAATTAGAGTTAATTAATTATGATTGTGTTATTACCAATACGCTGTTAGATTCTATTGGGTGTTATATGTGATTTGATCTGGGATTGATGTTGTTATTTAGATCTAATGATTTGATGATTATTATGTTGAAATAATTTAATTTAAAATTTCAATTTTTCAGATTCGTTAGAAAGATATAATTAAACAGATTTAAATATTTTTGGTTTTACTGAAATCCGATTTATTTTGAATCCTGTATATTCAGTCAAAGTTCAAAATCAAATTTTCAAACTACCACCCATTTCAGGCTCGTTATATAATTAAATTAAATTATTACATTCTAAATTTGATTTTAATAAATTTTTATTCTTTATTATTTAAAATAAATTATTTTAAATATCCAAAACCCATTAAAATAGTTAAAATAAAAATTTTAAATTGGTTTTGAAAATCTGGGTTGTTACATGATGTGTTGGGTCTTGTAGGGTTGTAGATGTTTATGTTTGCCGTTGTTGGCGGTGGAGGAGAGATGTTGAAGGAAGTTGAGCATTGTTCTGGGTTGAGGATGGTTATCGTGAGTGCTGAGAGGTATGAGGGCTAGGTCAAGATTGTAGTTGATGGTTTAACAATGAAGTTATGTTCGTACCGTAGATTGTTGGCAGTCAATAGGAAGTGGGGTGGCTGAGGGGTACAGTAGTTTGATGAGGATAAGCTGCATTAGCGATGATGATATTTGATGGGTTTTGCTAATTGATTATGAACGCCATGTGATTCGGTTTACTAGTTCACTAATGATGTGAATGGTTAGATTTTAGGTAGGGTGCAGTCTTGTAGATGAATTTTAATGGTGATATGGCTTGCTTCTTGCTTGCAGTGGGATGCTAGAGGGTGCTTGATCCCATGTAGTGATGCTAATAATGAATTGTGAAGAGATAATAAGTGTGCAGAGGATGGCCTGAGTGCGTTAGTGGTTCTTTTGTTGTGACTATGCAGTAGGTAGGTGAACAGATTTGTTGCTTGGTAGTGCTAGTTGACGATGGAAGAGGTTATGGCAGTGGTTGATTTAGTTTAATTTGGTGGTGCAGAGTTTATCAGTGATGAAGTTTAGGTAGATGGTGGTGTAGAGTTCATCGAAGATGATAACTTAGCAAGATTTTTTCTTCTTCGTGTTTTAGAGATTGTAATTCTGTAGTGTAATACAAAATTTACAAATCATATTCGGAATCAGTAGCTAGAATTTTCCATCAGATTCAGGTATCAATGTTCCCAAAATTTGAATTTTGTTATTACATCTCATTTTGAATTTTGCGCATGGTTGTTCCCTATCACATTAATGCTTCCTTCGTGCAATTAACAAGTTAAATGTTACGCAAGGAGGCTTTCCAGGAATACACAAAAGCCATGGAAAATTACAATACAAACTTCTTGAGATTGTTTCTCTGTCTTTGGGTTTACCAGCAAATAGATTGAACGATTTCTTTAAAGATGAAAGCACCAGCTTTAAAGATGAAAGCACCCGCTTTAGAGGTGAACGATAATAACACATGAATTTACACATCAGCAAAGGTCGCAAGTTTTCCATTATTTTCCAATAAAGTTGAGTTGTACACACATATGTGGATGCGCTTTGACGCTCGTGTGTATAGATAAAAAAATTATTATCTAAATCCAAATACACCGTAGAAAAATGATGCTTCCTATATTATATTGCATTAACATTGTTTATTGTACAGGTAAATAAGAGGCAAATGAAAGAATGAGCTGGACAGAAGTGTGGAGCAAATACAAAGACAAACATTATATTGAGTGTTTGAGTGTATTTAGTGAGGTGTGAATGTGACTTTTATTATAGAGAGATGCTAAATATTGTACTATTTAAATGTTGAAATATTATATTAAATAAAATGTTGTTTGAATCATTTAAATTCTTTGCAATAGTATTATTATTCAATATTAATATATATTATTATATGAGATGTAAAACAGTACAGTATACAAAATGTACACCCAAACAAATTCAGAAAGTAAATATCTATATTAACATTTTTGGAATGTTTCTTCAGACACCTATGGATGTTGCTATAGACCCAAATAGGGTTCTATTGCAATAATATTTCTTATGTTGCCTTAGATTGTCAAAATGTTGTCTTTGAGGTCTAAGGCAACGATAAAAATTGCAACACAGGAAAAGTGTTACCAAAGACCTATGGCAACATTTTTTGGGCTTCACCCAACATTTTTTTGTGTTGCAGAAGGCATTTATGGCGTAGTGTATCCTACCCATGATCTAGATTTTGCTTCCATTGTTTTTTCTCCCAAGCATTGGAGACCTTATTTATTAGAGGAGAGGTCAGAGCTATACAGGACCATAAATCATTGAAGTACCCATTATGTTACAAATATTTGAACCCAAGACAGCAGCGTTGGATGATGTTCCTTGCATCATACGGTTTTAAGATAGCCTATACCTTTGTATAGGGTAATATAGTTGCTTACCTACTTAGTAGTAAAATGGAAGACCTAAGCCCAATGTTTGGGGATTGGAAGAGCCTAAAATTCATTTCAATTTTTGATTTGAAGCCTCATATAGACTTTATTCAAGGATTGTTAGCATCAACCGAGGTTAAACCTATCCTCATAGATCGAATTGAATCGAGACAGCAAGAAAATCTAAAGCAACATATAATTTGATAAGAATATATGAGGAGAGGTCTCAAGGCATCTCCCATGTTAGTCCATGGATGATAGACGGTGGCTTAGAAGGGATGGAAGGCTTTGTGTCCTCTGCACTGGTGACTTGATGAGTGTGGTACTTGTGTAGGCATACCACTCTTGGAAGACTATTCATGCGGGTAGTGACAAAATGTATAGGGATATGAAGAGAGTTTTTTGTTAGACCAGTATGAAAAAGGACATAGCTTAATATATGGCCAAGTGCTTGGTTTGTCAAAGAGTAAAGGCAGAGCAATGAAAACTTGGCGGACTACGTTGGCCGTCTAATGAGCCACAATGAAAGTGGAAGAGTGTACTTATGGAGTTCATAAATGGGTTGTCCTAATCGTAGAAAGGCAATACTAGTATTTAAGTAGTAGTGGATGGACTAACTAAAAGTTTCCACTTTATTCCAGTCAAACTTAAGAGTATGACATCTTGGTTAACATCATTATACATCAACAAGATTGTTCGACTCCATGGAGACCCGATTTCCAATAGCGAGTTTTGGAGGAGCTTGCAAGAGGCATCAGAACTCGACTTAGGTTAACTACAGCCTACCACCCTCAGATGAGGGACTAATTGAGAGGGATAATAGGATTCTTGAGGATTTATTGAGACTATGTATCCTAGACTTTAGAGTTACATGGGAGCCTAGTAGCATTTGCATACAATAATAGCCTCCAGACAAGTACAGGGATGGCACATTTTAAGCAACTTTATGGAAGACCTTACATATTAACCTTGGGTTGGTGGGAGACTAAGGTTTGATTGCTAATTGAATCAGATATGGTGAGAGGGACCGGAAAAAACATTGATTTGTTAAGAAAAAGGGTAAAGACGACCCAAGAGAAACAAAGATCTTTTGCCAACAAGAGGAGGACTGTGACACCCCACGCCCGTTAATGTCGCTCTTTATCATAATGCATTAAGTTTCGTGAAGCGTTATAGGTACACAGAAATATCACAAGACAAATATAAAATAATAGCGGAATTTAAAACTTTACTAAACAGAAACATCATGGCCCAAAACCAAGTTACATCATAAGTCTGAAATACAGAAAACCCATTACAATTTCTGTCTTGTACTAAAATCATCAAAGAACGGTAATATATAAAATGCATAGTCCCCAAAAATAGCCATATCATAGAAGATAGGATATCAAAGTGGTACATCTCGGCAGCTCCAAGAAGAATGAAAGAGAGAATCCAAATCAAGCCCGAGTATTTCCACCCTGAGAACTTGGGGGAAAAGGCAGAGAGAGGAAAGGAAACAAAACGAGTCAGGCATAAAGTCTGGCGAGTCCAGTTACTTTTAGCATATAAATAAGTAAAAGCATCATGATGGGCATATAAACTGAATGAGAGAGATAACAGTATCATAAGGAAGGTATAACAAATTGAGCAGAATAAACAGAACAGGATGTAATGCGCTTCTCAAGTACTTTTCTGTGCACCAATACTAGTATAACAGAAACAAGATGACCAAAACAGAATCAGAATGGTAGACTTAGGTGTACTTTCAGTCATGGTTTTACCCTCGTACAATAATAACAGGTAGCCCAACAGAAATGACAGGTGTTACCCCCAAACGATAAAAATGGGCTCCAAAACAAGCAAGACTAGATGTACCCTAATAACTACCCCAATCGATCGTCTCCCTATCCTGTAGATACCCTGCGATAGCCCCAAAGTAGGATGTATCACTTCCTAAAGTGGTACCCCTTTGTTTTCGAGAGGCGCAACAATATCTAATGATGTCACAGCATCTTATTATCCCGAACAATTCGGACCCATGCACACACATGACTCTGTTGGAATGCACCGTCAACACCCTCACTTAGATGGACCTCTTACAATCAACTCAGCAAGCATGCCCTGACACCAACCTAGTTCGGGGTTCCTCGTTTGATACCAAGATAGGCTACTAACTGATACGGGTCCTACACAACAAATGATACAAGCTTCCCAATAGTCTTGCATCCCTACTATTAGGATTTTGATAGATTATGCCTAACAGTTTAACAAGGTTGTATAACCCCAATGTATAAAACAGGTTAAGTTTGTTGGATTTATAAATATAACCCGCCCCCATATATTTAACAAGATTTACTTAACCCCTACTGATTCAAGCAAGTTTACTTAACTCCTACTCAATTAGATAGGTTCATGTAACCCTCACAGATTTAAACAGGTTAAGTATTACAAGTTAGCAATTTATTATCATTCATCCATTTATGGCTATTAATGCACTAGACCTCTCACATTAAGTCTACCACTTGTGGATACTGGATATGGGTCCAGGCACACTTCTACCACAAGTCCGACTTGACCTCGAGTCTTAGAACCGTTACGTGTACATTTATGCACTCAACCCCTCACATTAGATTAACCAATTATGGACGCTGGATTTGGTGGGCAGTTACGCGCAGGCTTCCACCATAAGTGTAATCTAACCTCGTGTCTAAGTGCGGTTACAGTTTCTAATTACTGTAAATTTAGGCATGTTCATTATTAAACAATTTTTCATGTTTATCAAAGGTTATTCCCCAAATCCCAGTCTGATTCACGATACAAGTTATGCCCCAAAATTAAAGTTTTAGATCAAGGTATATATTATGCCCCCAAATCCCAATTCATGTTTTACAACATAAGTTATGCCCCAATTTATCATTCCCATTCATTCCCAATTTTGTGCGCTCGCAAATTTCAGCGATATGCCTAGGCTCGAAGGTAGCCTAGGCCATAAAAATAAGACGGGAAGTAGGGAGAGAAGAAAACATAAATAGGCATAATAACAAAACATGCATATGATGACCGAAATAGGCATATGGTGATATTATCAGGCATAATGACAGAATAGGCATATCAGGAATAGGCATATGAGAACTAAACAGTAAGTTAGGTGTATAAGTAGTGGCATATCTGTTTAGTTATAATTCAGGTTACTAACAGGCATAGGCTTAGATCCAAACTTATAAACATGTCATGACTACTTTTTAAATGTTCACATCTAAAAATAACATGAACTCACAGGGACTGGATCTAAAGAACATAGAAATGACTATAGATGTTGTAGCTGAGATTCCTGAATACATATAAATCGTTGTTGCAGAAGAATAGGCTATATTAATTTGAGATGGGGCAGCACTTCGTTGTCTCCATAGTTTTTGATGAATAAAACAACAGAAATGAGGTCCTATTTATAGCCTATGGTCAACGAATCTCGTTCAGAAACGCGTCCAAGTGCAGAAAAATGGATCTTCCCCAGATCTAGTTGAGGTCGACTCCGGGGTTGACCCAAGGGTCGACACCCCGTGTAGGGGTCGACCCATGGGGCATGGAGTCGACCCCTAACGGGCCGAATTCCCTCCCTTTTTCCCACTCTTCGATTTTGATTTCTGGACTAGTTTATATATACATATATATATATTGCTTATATGTATACAAACTTCAAATCTTAATATCTTCTTCATACGATGTCCGTTTTATGCAAACTCAGAGCCTATCTTAAGCAGAATTCCAAGACTAATGCAATGGCACAGTCCATTTTACTTAGTTCCCAATATTTAATTAAGTATTCTTTAGTTTATCATCATAGTATTCTTAAAAATTATGGGGTGTTACATTCTATCCTACTTAAAGGATTTCGTACTCGAAATCTCTAAGTTAAGAAGAATGTAAATCCTAACATCCATTATCCTCTTCTACTCATCCACCAACCAACAAGCATCCATTGTCCTTAAAAGATTTCTAATGCTTATATGAACATATGCAATAGTGTGTGTCTATGTCCCTATGCTAATGCGAAATATCAGGCGGTCTACTGATTCAGTTGACCTCCTTAATGCAATGTATGTTAGTGCCATGAATCCAAATGCATGCAAATAATCCTAATATATCATGTAAATGCTATATGCGTGCACAATCATCCATCTGTATGCAACATCCATATGGTGATACACCCATTTCCATCCATGAAAAGAAGAAAAACACACATGCATCCATATGCCATATGAGCGTGATTGAGCCGATCTAGTGCCGTGTGTGTGTGTATGCATCCATGAGCAACCACTAGTAACCACTTGCATCCATCAAACATAACATGTCTCAAACACATGTTTACATCCGTGGGATTCCTACCTAACGGCCGAAGGTTCGATCGATAGGATATACTTAATGATAGAAACAATTACGAACAAAAGCTTTGGAAAAAGAAGTTAAGAACATACCCTTGAAAAGAAAAGGTTACGAAGCGTGAATATTGTCTTCAGTCTCCCAAGTTGCATCCTTGTGGTCATCTCCCCACTGAACTTTCATCAACTTGACCTCTCGGTTGCGTAGCTTCTTAACCTTTGATCCAAGAATACGAGTAAGGACTCATCCAATTGTTGCTTCCCGTTCCACTTCCACTTCCTCAAGCATATTTGGCTCAACTACTTCTACGGTATCATGTAGGCACTTCCATAAATGAGAAACGTGGAAAACATCATGAACACCTGTCATTCTCTCTGGTAGCTTTACTCTATATGCCATTTGACCAATCCTTTATGTTATGGGAAATGGCCATACAAACCTTGGTGCCAATTTACCTACAGATCCAAAACGGACGACATTCCTCAATCTTCTATGAAGTTTCCCTAATCATCTTAGGTCCAAGTAGAAGCCTTTCTGTAGACTCCCACCAACAAGTCGGTGTTCCACAGGATCATCTATACAATGCCTCGAAGGGTGCCATGCCAATACTAGCATGATATCTGTTGTTGTAGGCGAACTATACCAAAGGAAGATGCTCTTCCCAAGTCCCTTCGAAGTCTAGGATACACAGCCTTAAAAGATCCTCAAGAACTCTATTCGCCCTTTTCGTCTGTCCATCGGTCTGACGGTGATAAGCGGTGATCAAACACAACTGTGTTCCTAATGCCTCTTGCAAGCTCCTCCAAAACTCACTATGGGGTCACGATCACTCACAATACTGGAAGGTACTCCATATAGTCGGACTATGTCACGAAGATTAACTACTGCCAACCATGCTGCTATCCTCTTACTCTTAACAGGAATAAAATGAGCTCTCTTAGTAAGCTTGTCAGCTATAACCCAAATACTGGTGTTGCCTTTCCTCAATCTAGGCAAACCATAAATAAAATCCATAGAGACGCTCTCCCACTTCCACTGTGGGACCTCCAAAGGATGAAGTAAACCACCAAGATTCCTTTGCTCAGCCTTGACTTGCTGGAAAATCAATCATCGAGAAACAAACTACGCTATATCTTTCTTCATCCCAGCTCAAAAGAAAACCCTCTTCATATATCTATACTTCTTATCACCTCCTGGATGGATAGTCATCCTAGAATGATGGGATGCCTCAAGGACTGTCTTCAACATACTCCCAACTCGGGGAACACAAACCCTTCCGTCTCGTTGCAACCACCCTCTATCATCCGTGGAATATCTACTGAGGTAACTAGAAGTCTCCCTTTTACCGAGCCTATCCAAGATGTCTGCAATCTGTGGGTCCTCTCGCTGTAAAGTTCCTATCTGATCCATAAGAGTAGGTCGCACCTCTAACGATGCCAATAAACCAGGTGTGAACTTGGTAGAGGGTCTAAAATCAAAAGTCTATATATACTCTAAGCTCTGCCTGTCTACAAATAAAATACTCAAGGTCATCCTCTGCCTACTCAGTGGTTCCGCCACCACATTACCCATGCCAGGGATATAAGAAATTTCAAATTCATAGGACGCTAGGAACTCCATCCATCTTTTTTGCCTCATATTGAGATCCTTCTACGAGAACCAATACTTGAGAGATTTATGATTGGTATACAACTCAAACTTCTCTCCAAATAGATAATGACGCCAAGTCTTAAGCGCGAATATTATGGTAGCCAACTCCAAGTCATCGGTGGGGTAGTTCTTCTCATGAACTCTTAACTTTCTACCTCCATAACATACTATCCTTCCCTCTTGCATCAGAACCGTACCAAGCCTTGTACCACACGCATCAGTGTATACTGTGAACACTTTTTCCCATCAGGAAAAGTCAAGGTTGGGGCTGCTGTCAAAGCCCTCTTCAATCACTGGAAAGCATCCTCATAGTCTATACCCCAAGAATATGTCAGATTCTTCTTCATCAGTCTGATGAGTGGGGACGATATCTTTGCAAAGTCCTTAATGAACTTCCTATAATAGCCCGCCAAACCAAGAAAACTCCTCACCTCCGTTGCATTCTTTGGGATCTGCCATTCTTGAACTGCAACTACTTTCGTGGGATCTACTGCTATCCCATGCTTAGAGACCACATACTCTAAAAATCTCACTTCCTTTCTCCAAAAATGACATTTGGAGAATTTCGCCTTAAGCTGGTGCGAACGGAGAGTTTTCAAAACCTCCCTTAAATGTAGGGCATTCTCTTCCTCGCTCTTCGAGAATTCAAGAAATCATCAACAAAGACCACAACAAGCTTATTTAGAAACTCCCGAAACACCCTACTCATCAGATCAACAAAATAGGCTGGTGCATTCAACAATCCAAAAGGCATGACGAGCCACTCAAAGAAACCATCTGGAGTTCTAAAGGCAGTCTTGTCTATACTGTCCTCACCCAAGCTCAACTGATGAAACCCCATGGACAAGTATAACTAGGAGAAAACAGATGCACCAACAAGCTGGTCAAACAGATCATCAATCCTCGGAAGTGGGTGCCTATTTTTCTTTGTGAGCTTATTCAACTCCCTGTCATCCACACATAAGCGAAGAGAACCATCCGCCTTAGTGGCGAATACTACCGGAGCACCCCATTAAAATATGCTTTGCCTTATAAACTGTTTCTCAAGTAGCTCCCCTACTTGCTTGCTGAGCTCCCTCCTTTCTCTTGGAGCCATATGGCGCACAGGCAATGCAACTGGCTTTGCATTGTCCACCAAGTATATACCGAAATCTATCTCATGCCTCGGAGGTTGTAGCGACCCGAACTTCTCGCCGGCCTAAACCGAACAAGAAGGCGGACTTCTTTGAAAATAAGACTAATCAGAACGCAAACAATAAAACATTTCATTGCTATTACAACAATTCCATCAGAGTATAAGAATATAACAGAGCATGAATAAATAATATACATCAGAAAAATATCAGAGATTAAAATACATTACATAGCAGCGGAAAAATAATACACAACACAACTGGAAGAAATACACGGATATAAAGCTTCTGAATATGGCTCCAGCTGTAAATCCAGCATCCTGGAAAAATAGAAATCTGCAAACCAAAACTACTAGTTGCCCTTGTGGAAAATAGGGGCACCCAGAGTTTAGGTTAAAACAATAAACTCCAGGTCTATCATGGGAGTGGTGTAAGAACCAAAAAAGTTATTTAAAACTTTACTTCAAAATAGAGTAAATCAACAGACCACGCCATATAATACGGAACAGGTTTTCTCCCAAGAATACTAGTGCATAAAACAAACAATGTAATGCTTTTTCGAAAAATGAAGCTATTATAAGACTCAGGTCCCATCACACAATGCAACGCAAGCCGGAGGATAGACTTTTACCTTATTATAGGCAAACATGCTTGGTACGTTTAAAACAAAAATCATTTGATACTATTATAAGTGCATAGTGTATAAAACAACTTCAAATGTAAATGTATCAATCATAGACGACATGGGTACCACATATCATGTCGCCATACTAGGCTCTACAATCAAAACTGAAATGTCACATATTGGAAATTGGATTTTCGTCATGAGTCGAGGCAAGGGATGTACTCCTCGCCGGCTTCGAGACACTCTAGCAAATGCCTCAGGATTCCCTACGGTGAACCTTTAGATCCTCCAAGGTTGATCCTCCCTTACGTTTGAGGATTAATTATTCCTGAACACACATTTCCCAGTCCTATAGGACCTATCCATCATCCCTGTAGTGACTGATATATCTGAGGTGCCTCGCTATCCATCATCCACATAGGTAAAATAAATAAATGTCTAGGCTCCATACCATGACACCACCCATAGCTAGAAAGAAACGTCATGCACTCCTTGGGTCCCTTATCCCATTTTTGACTTGTACCGAGGTGTGAGGCTCGCGAATTAATATAAAGCTACGCTATTTAAAGCCGTACTTTGATCATCAACCACAAGATTCTGCTTTTCAACAAAAGCCTTGATCAATTGCATCTCAGCATGCCACATTGGAAATTCATGCCATGCGATTGATATCTATCGATATATAACCCCTAAGCTCGTACTTCTTAGAGAAGAGTGTTAAGCAAGAGAATACATTCTCCGCCACCAAACAGATATATATTTAATAGAAATCAATCAACACAAAATAAAATCCAATGTTAGACACATGTGTGACACCCCACGTCCGTTAATGTCATTCACTAAGGGAATGCATTAAGTTTCGTGAAGCGTTGTAGGTAAACAGACACAGAATATTTACAAGACAGATATAAATAAGATAGCAGCGGAAATTTCAAATTTTTATTTCAACATAAAACATAGCACCGTAATTCATAATACCATAAGTCATAAAACCATTACAACAAACTACTTCTGTCATGCATCATCAGAGTACACAGGTATTAAAGAAAAACATTATTCCCCAATAAAAAGAGTAAGCCATAGTAGAGACAAAGACTTGAGCCATACTCTAGAAGTAGCTTCCAGCAAGATAATATTCAAGTCCTGACTAAGGCTAGGTGTTTTCTCCCTGAGAACCTAGGGGGAAAACGGAAGAGAGAGGGAAAAACAAAGGGGTCAGACATAAAGTCTGGCGAGTCTAGTTACTTTTAGCTAGTAAATAAATAAAGGTGAACATGACAGGCATAAAGTGGGTAAGAGAGGTCACTATATAAATGGTAGGTGTGACAAGGCAGATAAGGTAAGGTGTACACATACTTCACTAATGACTACTATGCACTATTACTAGTATAACTAAAGTTAGATGATCCCTTCCACAATAAGTTGGTAGACTTAGGGTATACGTCTGAGTGTACCCTAACCATTACCCTAATCGATCGGCCCCCTATTCCGTAGATACCCTGTGCTAGCCCCACAGTAGGAGGTATCACTTCCTAAAGTGGCAACCCAAGAGGGGCAAAACCTTATCTACTGGTGTAACGGTCGTCTTAGCCCCCTCTGCCCGACCCATGCATGCACATGTCCCCAGTCGGTTTGCGCCATCCACACCGTCCATCCCATTTGGATCTCTTACAATCAATCAGTAAGTGTGCCCTTATTTCCGCCCAGTAGGGAGTTCTTTATTTGATACCTACTCCAGGTTACTGATTGAAATGGGTCCCACACAATGTGATACAAGCTCCCCCCTTTGTCTTGTATCCCCACTAGGTTTTTCACTGACTATGTATACCCCTAGGTGTATTTAATTACATAGTCATATACCAGTTATGCTTACTCTAAAGGGTGTCTTTAATTACATAACTTTATTCTATTTTCCACTGGCTATGTATAACATCAGGTGTCTTTAATTACATAACCTTATTGGGTTAAGTTTGTGGGCCTATATATATATATATATATATATATATTACCCACCCCTTCTAATTTACTTAACCCACCCACTACTCATCCAGTTTTACTTAACCCTAACTTAAGTTCATAGTCATACATTCTTTATGAATTAAATTAGGTTAAGTAGTCCAATTCTATTACCATGTCCAATTATGGTTTCATACTAGGTTAGACCTCCCACATTAGGCCTGCAACATGTGGATGCTGGATATGCCGGTCGGGTCCGGGCAGTCTTACTCTACAGTTGGGCCTAACCTCGTGTCTTAGCCCGATTCGTATTTACGTACTGAGATCTCCCACATTAGGTTCAACACTAGTGGCTGCTGGATATGTCGGTCGGGTCTGGGCAGACTTCCACCACTAACGTAACCTAACCTCGTGTCATGAGTACAGTTACAATTCCTAATTGTAATTACTAACATTCCATTTTTAATTAATTTACCAATTAATTAATCCTTTCCTTTTGTGTCAATACCTATTTTGTAATAATAATTTGAATTACATATCCATAAATGGTCATATTCAAATTATGCCATTTTTACCCAAATTTATCTATGTCATTATAGGTGATTATTTCTAGGTTTCCCTATTTGAATTATATGTCCAACTTATATAAACATTATATAAATTATGCCAATTATAAATCCCTTTTTTCCCGTTTCCTAATTAACGTGATCGCATGCATTTTGGCATCATCGAGGCTACTACAATGTCAAAGTCAACTACAATGTAATCATCATATCAGTTTCAGCACAGTTTTGGCATAAGCATGACAACAAGGTGAATGGACATGTAATCATCATAACAGGGTGAACACAGAGCTAATGAACTTCTGGCAACTACAATGTCAAAGTCAATATAACATGGTCTAAACTTGTCATTTAGATGTCTAACAAAATTAGGGTGACATAATAGCATGATTAGATCTAAAAGGGTGGCATCACATGTCAAGTTTACAACATATCATGATTAATACAACATATCAGGTGAAAGGTGATTAGCATAAAGGATTAGATCTAAATTAACAAGTTCGCATTTCCCACAATATAGTTGCAAGTCAAGATCTACATAGTCAGCATAGTAGAATGTCCATAATCATATTGGATCCAGGGATAATGACATAATAAACTTGCATAAGTTCATGATTCACAACATATATCCAATTCGTACTCTATCAAAATTCACATTTATCCATTTAAACCAAAAAGTGACTAGAAACTCACAACGTTAGGTTCAGAAAATTTAGAGAGAGAGAGATATGAATTTTGAATAGCTAAACTGATTGTAGTAGACTTCGATTCTGTTTCAATTTGCAACCCGACAGTATATGGCCTTTATGATCTTCAATGGAGAAAATAAGAGAACAGGGGACCATATTTATAGCCTAGAACCAATGAAACAGACCCAGAATCAAGTCCAGGTACGTAAAACGAATTCTGCCCAGATCTGTCCAGGGGGGGGGGGGGGGTCGACGACCATGTTGACACCCATATGTGGGGGTCGACACCCATATCGACACCCCCTGGGGCGGTCAACACCCACGAGCGCGAATTTTCCCGCTCAACCCGCTTTGGACCGATTTTAATTTTTTGATTGTTTTCGAAGGTTCTGGAATATATATATATATATATTTATCTTGTGCGTAAACAAACTTCTAACCCTCATAACTTTTTTATATGGTGTCCGTTTTATGCAAACCAAATGTCCATTCTAACCAGAATTTCGAGACAGACGCAATGGCATAGTCCATTCCCTCTAATTCCGAATGTTAAATTAATTATTATTTAATTTATCCTTTTTTAATGTCTTTAAAATTTGGGGTGTTACAACACATCCATTTACTAGTTGTTCTGGGTCTGAACGAAACCGGAGGCACCTTATTCCTCGTCCCATATGTCCAATACAGGAGAGAGGTCCTCGCATATCCAGTCGATCTCCAAGCACGTCTAGACGATCACCACTTATTACCTTGTCTTGGGTTTATAGCCCAATCAAGACATCAGTAATTATCCAAACGATGTAAAGATCTCCGTTCTTCAACCACCGTCTTCATCGTCGACTTATCGTCGAATCAATTATTCGGAATGGGTATAAAACCGACCTTTTCGAATAATTCACGTATCTTATAATCAAGTGCTATAAAACACAACATATGCCTCATTCCAATTTTGAATATTATTTTACTTAAATATTCATATCCTTTAGGAAAAGTTCCCACTAATTTTATCAAACATAAATTCTTTTAAATTTATACTTTAATCTTCCTTTGGATATCAATTCTAAACCAAATTAAGGTTTATCAACTAGTCGGGATTAGCAAATCTTATCGAAGTAATCATATGTTTTATTTCCCAATCCCAACCTATTCATCCCATGGAAAAAAACTGGTAATACTCCATATATAACACCACGGTGTTATCGGTAAATTTAATTACCATTTCACATTCAAATCTAATTAAAGATTTAACTATCGTTTGAAGCAAAACTGGTGATACTCCATTCATGATCAATTCCCAAATTTGATAATTTAAATTATCACAATCATATTTCAATCTAATTAACGATTCATTAAAACTTCACTTAGTTTTAATCTTCCAAAAAATCATTAATAATGATTATTTAACTTTGGGAAATCAAACATGTCGCATCGACAATCTACACCATACCACTGATTTTTGCCGATATATAACCTCTAAGCTCGTACGTCTCAGAAAAGGGTGTTAAGAAAGAGAATAAATTCTCCGCTAGCAAATAGATATATATTTAGCAGAGATCAACAATACAGTTCGAAATACAATGTTAGACATGTAATCCTGTCTTTAACTGGGTTAAAGAACTAGTGTCATATAAAACACAGTTCACGATAAACCCAAAATCACATTCCATTAATTATGGAATCTTCACGGAAAACAGATCAATATATAATCGATATCAATTTCCGTATCCGAATAATAATATAAATGGAATAACGACAAAGCCTTTTAAATTTCATATATTAACGGTCTTCCTCCACAGAAGCTTACTTCGATTATTACCAAATCGAATTCCATTCAATTCCAATTTAATAAATTAAATTGATAAACTGTACTTTGAAAATTTTCCATTAAATCTTAATAAAAGATTTATATATTCCAAATAACATTTCACTGTCAATCGGGTTATAGAACGAATGTCATTAAAAACACAGTTCAAAATAAACCCAATTCACATTCAATTTTATTCCAATTACTAAATATAATTGGAAACTCTAATGATATTAATTAAAATATTTATTCTTTTCACACGGGTTTTAAGAAAAGGGTTACTGAAGGCACCATTCACGACAAACCCAAAATACGATTTAATATTAAATGTAAGGCTCTGAATAGAAATTATATCAGCTTATATTTAACATCAAATTCTGAAACCAACACATATCGTATGGGAATAATGATATATATCTATCTTCCAAATTCCTCCACAATATCTGTATAGTAACAGAATCCAATATCAAAATATTCCGGAGAGGATTTATGTTCAAATCCAATCCAATTTATATATTGGAAATATCCTGGTTAAATTAAAACCATTTCCTCATCTATTTTATTTATTTAAAACCATTGGATTATTTTTCTAGTAAATAACTAATTCATTTTGATAAAAATATATTTTTATCTTTTCAAATGTGGAATTTTCATCCCAACTCTTTCCAAATCATTTATAATGATTTTACACAAATTATTAATATTTTTAATAATTTTATTAAGGCCCTTTTAGTCTATTTCCATAAACGGTCATCGAACTGCATTTACGACGAGCTTTTCCAAATCAGATTTGGACATAATTCCAAATCCAACCATTCAAATTTAAATCTCTTATATTCTTTGGAAAGCTCTTTCCATTACGAACCCAACGGTTCTAGTTTTAGGAGAATATGACGATCGGATCTCCTGTAATATCAATTTGAAGTCAATGGTTGAAATTCGTGAACGGTCGCGGCGAGTTCTATTCAGGCCATTAAATATATATATATATATATATATATATATATATTATATTTCATCAGTTTCTATTTAAAACATATTTTATAAATCGTTTATAAATTTGTTTTAAAGCGATTCCCACTTTTATTTCAATTTTAAATCAAAATTGAATACTCCATATCATTATAATATTTAAATGACAATATTTTCAAAATATCAGATTTTGAAATAATTTCATTTTCGATATTCATTATAAAAATGAATAAATTGATATAAATATAGTCTGTGTTAAAATGGCACAAATCTAATCATCACAACTTCACCTATTTAATATTTTCGTGTCCATCCCAAATCGGACATCAAAATCATATTTTAATCCTTTACGGAATATTATTTTGAAATATTTGCTATTTTAAAATATTCGTTATTCCTGAATTGGAATCAGACACAACCAATTACCATATAATTTTATTTATATAGATTTCATACATCACATGTATACAACAACAATGATAAACAATCATCCATCATCCTGGGTGCATTACATAACTGCATAAGCATTAAATATAAATAATTAACGCTTACAACAGTCTGTCAACCCATTTATTAACATACAACCTAACAATTGGGATTAGTGTACGTCAAATATCATCCCAATATCTGTGTGGGGTTTCAACCAACAAATACTGAATATTATTTGTGTAGTTAGGCTACGTATAAAATTTATCGTCCTAATCAATATCATTTAAATGGGTGCTACATAAACAAATCATCCGATTTGTAAATGAATATTTATTTTCAGTTCAGGAGAATTTTATGTCATTCGTATATACATTAAAAATTATATTTTTAATGATAAATTTTTTTATTCAATTCATGAATATTTTTTATAGTTTATACATCCAATAAAAATGATATTTTTATTGTTCAAACAATTTATTCAACACATGAATATTTTATACAGTTCCTTTATACAATAAAAATGATATTTTTATTGTTCAAATATTTTATTCACAATCAAATTTACAACCACAATCAAAATTTCCACAATACAATCCAAACAAACAACCATGGTTTGTACAACAAATAGTGTTGGAGGCTTCTATGCCCCGTCTGCATTCTAGTATATATTTAACTGCAAAATAACTAGAGTGAGAAGGAGTTCTCACCGTCGATTTCCACTCCATCATTTTTATTTCTGAATTTCTGAGCAGTTTGGATTTGAATTTGCCCAAAATTCTAATGTGCTCCAAATTGGACCCGGTTAGTCTTGTTGTGAAGCTCTCACCCCCACGATCGCAACAGATCCAGTTTCACGCGATTTGGACCTCGTATGGAAAAGATATGGTTGTTAATACATTTGATTACATAATGGAGATAATCAATTACATAATTAAACTCTATAATTACGTTTAAAATAAGCGCTGCTTTTTCCCCCGTCGTCATCAACTCCAGGTCGAAAAACCCATTCATCCGATTCTAGGGTTCAAAATTGTCATCGCCACGCAATGCTGGAGCTCAATCGGACTATACCATGTTGACCGCCTACGCGAGAACCTCCACCACCCCCCCCCCCCGCCACTTTGTCAAACTCGAACGCCTCGAGAGGCGTGAAAACTCAAGCAAACGGCTAGCTTTCTTAGCCAAAATCCGAACAACTCACTCCATTAAAAACGACCAGACCCATCTCAATCTAGAGCTCTCGTTTAACTCATTGATTTTTGTATTGTTTTCATCTTTTAACTCGCGGTGAGCAGGGAGAAATTGGGGATAGAATTCTGGACAATTTGGAGCATCCATTTCAAGTGGCGGTGGCTGTGTAAGGGATGTAGTGGGCTAGGATTTTAAATTTCCAAGTGTATTTATAATATTTTATAATATTAATTAATTCCAAAATTCCTAGTTTACCCATCCGAACTCCAAATAAAACCCAACGACTGTCGCCCTAGCTAAATACCCCCATTCCGGACACAATGGGATATGTCTCGTAAGCCAAATCGACTGTTTCGATCGGTTTTCATCAAAATTAAAATATAAATTAATATAACTTTCAAAATTGATTTCAATGTACATTTAAATTTACCAGGGCCATATACTGACTCCAAAAATTCTAGAAAAATAAATCTAGCTTTGTTTTGATGATACGGTCCTAACAAAACTAATTTCATCGAATTTGGAGACCATTTGAAAAATGACCATTTTCTGGTCAATCCAATTCAAACTGAATTAACCAAACACGTTTAAATTTACTGTTCTCACATATTAATTCCAAAAATTATGAATTTGAAACCTAGCAATAATTTGACATTCGGATCCAACAAAAGTTGTTTCTTCGAAAACGGAGGTTGTTTGCAAAATGGCTATTTTTAAGGGCTACATATATATTATAAATATATATAAATTCCATAACACTTATTTTAAATTTTAAACTGGACATAAGTTTCAATTTATATTATAAAATCTGGATTTTTCACATTCATCAGAAAGATGTGATTAAACAAATTCTAATATTTCTTGTTTCGTCTAATTCTGACTTATTTTGAATTCTGTACACTCATTTAAAATTTAAAATTGAATTTTCAAACTACTGCGCCATTTCGGGCTCGTTTTATAATTAAAATAAATTTATATTTTATAAATTCGATTTAAACAAATTTTTAGTTGTTATTATTTTAAATAAAACATTTTAAATACTCAAAATCCATTAAAATTGCTGAAATAAAAATTTTAAATTGGTTCTGAAAATCCGGGTTGTTACAGAGGTAATCCCAAACCTCTTAAAAACAACGAGATACTCACAGACTACTGGTACAAATCATAAATCATCGACAGATGCATTAAGCAACTCTAGGAAACTAAGCATTACAGACCCCTTAGGGTCATAAGAAATCTCGAGGGTCCTCCCATGACAAATCAAAAGTCTAACGACCCTTCTCTCACAATCCAGAATGACACTATACATGGCTAGCCAATCCATCCCTAGAATCAAACCATAGCCCATGAAACAACACACATATGTGTCGCATTCAAACTCGACGCCCAACATAGATATCCTCAAACCCCGACAAATGATAGGCAAATAAGTCGTACCTCCAATGGGGTTAGAGACAACAACAGGATCCAAAACCATACTAGTACTAAGGTGTAGAGACTCAACCATAGAATCAAATATAAAAGAATGTGAAGCGCCAGAATCAAAAAGAGTTCTAACAAGATGATTGGAAAGAGAAATAAAACCTTCAATAGAAACTTTCCTACCTCTATCCGGTACGCCAACCACGAGAGCATGCACTTGCCCTCCAAATGATCCTGCCCTTTTGTCCTGTCCTTGCTTCTTCGGCAATCCTTAATAAGATGTCCGACCTCTCCACGGTGGAAACAAGCATTCTTCCTTTTTCTGCAATCTTTGTTAAAATTACCCACGCGTCCACAATTATGACATCTCCTTTTTTTCTCGAGCTTTGTCGTTCTTTCCGCCCTTCTTCTGCTGTTGTTGTTCCTTCTTAGTCCACACTTTCTTATTTTGTGTTTCATCAATCTTAGCCTCTTTCTTTTCACCTTTAGCTTCTTCGTGTATCAATGTTATATTAACGAGCTTCTCAAAAGTTGCTCCCATCGGAATATGAGATATAGCCAACCCATGGAGGGGTTCATTCAATCTCTTAGCAAACCTCAAAGCTTTCTTGTGCGGGTTATTCACTAGCTCCAAACCAAACCTCGTCGATTGATTAAACTATTAGGGAATGCGGAATGGATCGTTAAGGCAAAACAAACACTAAGGGGGGTTGAATAGTGTTTGTAAGAGTTTAAACAAAATCTAAAACTTATGTGAACTACGGGATGAATCAAACACCACAAACACAATCACAAACACAGATTCAAACACAAATACAAAATAAACAGAAATAAAAATGCAAAAAAGGAAAGAACACATCAGATTTTATATTTGTTCGGATTGCTCCTACATCCAGTCCCATGCAACGCTGGATTGCGCAAAGTTTTATTACTATATTCAAATCCATTTACAACCTCCTTGATTTCACGGCTACAAGGGATACCACTGATTCCAACTTCCTTGATTTCACATCTACAAGGGATACCACCGATTCTAACCTCGTTGATTTCACGGCTACAAGGGATACCACCGATTCTAACCATTACTCAACCCAAACAACTTTTAATCAACCCGAACAACTACAAATAGCCCTAGAACTCTTCAATAGCACTTGATTCAGAGAGAGATGAGAAGAGAGTGTAGAGAGAAGAAGTTTAATCAAAACAGAATTGAATTCGGCAGAGTATAAGTGTAGAAATCATAAAAATGATTAAGAATGATTATATAATGAAAGAGGATGAAAGTGGAGAAGAAGATATGTTTAAAAATTCAGTTTTAACTCCTTTTTATTGTGTATGAAAGGTTGTAACGTTTCTGAAACGTTTCAAATAGTGAAAAGACACTTCCTTTAAAAATTGAAAAAGTGACAGTTATATGTCGACATGGTGTTTTTGGTATGTCAACATACCCTAGTGTATTTTTAAATTTTGAAAAACATTTCAAGTATTTTGATATAAAAATAATTCTGGAAATTCTTGAATCAAAATATAGTATTGTAAATTAATATTATAAAGTAGAAAATCATATGAAAACATTAAATTAAGCTATATAAAAATATTTATAAAATTATAAGTTTTTAAAATATAAATATAAAGTATAAGAATATAAATATATAAAATTTAAGTTTGAAAAACAAAGAAGAATAAGAAAGGAAAAAATAGAAAAGATAGAAAATAAAATAGAGAGGATTGAGCATAGAATTAAAAATCAGAATTTGGAAATTAGAATTTGAATTTGAATGTGGAGTGCTAATTAGAGTATTACACAATCTAGACTCTATAACTATATTAATCTTGAACTCTTGAAATCTTGAATACTCTTGAGTTTTGAAATTTCTTTGATCTTTGAATCTCTATTATCTTTAAAACTATACAGTCTTCAGTGATATTTCCTGTATATAATTTCTACATATATATATATATATATATTATACAAAAAGTGTTAGTATATATTTTATAATCAATGATAATTGAAATACGGTTGTTGTCATCAAAACTCCATTCTCCAACAATCTCCCCCTTTTTGATGATGACAACCTTAGTTTATAAAATATCATACCTGTATATAACAGTTGATGATGATCCTTTTAATACTCCCCCTGTCTACATGAATCCTATGAACTATGTCTATATTTTAAATTTCTCCTCCTTTGGCATTATCAAAAAGAAATTTTAAACATACTTCCCCTAAGTCCTATATCTATCTAAATAATTCCTATACTAAAGTGAAGTACTCCCTCTGAATCCTAAATCTATCTATACCTTATAAAATACTCCCCTTAAATTTATGCCTATATAATTTCCTAATTCTGTGTATAGCTTCCCCTAAATTTATAACTCTCCACAAATTTCTATAACTCCCCCAAAATCTACGACTACACTAATCTAATAACCTTAACAGAAGGATAATAAACTAATCAAACCAATAAATTCAAATGAGCAAATCAATCAAAACAAACAAATAAATAATTCAAACAAACAATCATTTCAAACAAGCAATTCAAACAATCGATTTAAACAATTAAATCAACCAAAGTATTCTAGAACCTTCAACTAATCCTTAGAAACTCTAAAACTCCCCCTTAATTTAATACAAGACTAAACCTATCATAAACTTTAATTTATTAAAAACTATAATAGGGCTTTACTCTAGACTAAGAAATAACTCTAATATGATATCCTTAAAATTATGATATAAGCAAAGCAATTTAATTCAAACAGTTAATTAATTAAACATAAAACCAAGCATTTCTTGTAAGTTCTATTTATCTTAAAACCTATAAAGCTTTATTGACTACAAATACACAATTATATTTCTAACACACCTACCAACCACTAATGAAATTCAACCATGCCAAACAAATCAATCAAGCCAAACAAATCAAACAAACCTAACAAATCAATCAATCCAATCAAGTCAATCAATTCAATCAAGTAAGTCAATTCAATCAATTCAACCAAACCAAACAAGTCCGTCAAGTTAATCAAGACAAAGTAAATATGTTATGTATTTGATCAATAATCCTAAATAAAAACTTTTCATAAAATATATACTTGTTATGTGTGAAGTTAAGGTTGACATATAATGTAGTGTGTTGGTTATAATCCAGTATGTTATATGCAAAATTATATGAAGTGATATATTAAACGAAATGGAACTTGTGATGTGTATGATTTTAATTTGGGATGTACTGTAATTTATAATAATGATGTATGATATGAAATAAGATGTGTAATGATAGTATGCAGAATGATTTGGTAATTATATCTATGTAAGTAAAATATATTCAAAGTATTATCTAACTATTATGCATATACATATATATTACAAATTATTTGAATTAAACAAGGATATTATATGTTAATTTCTAGACTTAAGTTAATGATACTTATGAAAGGGAATGAAAGGAGAGTAAAGATAAAAGTTCTATGATATTCATTATATATAATAAAATATTTAAAATAATTCTATGAGAAATGTGGAGTTAAATAATCTTAATTGGGTGCTTCTTTGATATAGTAAAAATTGAAGATATTTTTAAAGAGAATATAGAATTGTATCATATAAAGTAAACATATAGTCATAATTGTATATATAAAAACTATTTTTTTTAAAAGGATTTAAAATTTAATTTATTATGAAATATAAATCAATCTTTTGATACAAATCAATTTTAAATCTAAAGTTCTAGTAATCAAAATATGTTAATTTGTTAAGGAACCATTTATATGTTAAAACTTTAAAAGAATTCTATAGTTATTACAAAATTATGAAATCTGAATATAAATTAAACTATAAATCTATAACTTCTTATATTTAAACTACATATTTAAGACATAAAATCATATATATGCTTAACATGTTATTTATCATCCTTGCGTAATGACAGGGTTTATATTATGAATAAATCTGGGGTCAAGGTTTTTAGTGTTTATAACACTATATAATAATGATGTATGTTGATTGATTATGATTGCATGTAACGTTATGTTACATATATGTTGTTTGCTTTTTTTACATCATTACTGCAAATTGCATCATATTTAGTTGCTACTATGATTACTACGTTCGTTTATGCATATATTAGTTGTCATTGTTATGTTACTTGTTTATTTGCTTAACTCTCTTTGGCTTATGTAAGTATATATATAAATATAGGTTTATAGAGACAAAAGTTGGTTAACTTGCTTATAGCTTTTGGTTTTGTAAACAAGAGTTTAATTGCCTGACAAACAGGTACATGTTTATGTTATGATTTGCTTGGGTGATGTTATGTCCCAGATATGGGTAACCGCTTGCCTTTTGTTTTCTTTTTGGATTGAGTGAGGCCCAGCAAGACACTTGGGATTTTTAGGATCGACCCGCGCAAGAGTGGTATTGTGGTAATTTTTCGAAAATTTCAAGTGTTAAATTTTTTTAACAAATTTTAATATGGAATGTTTTTAAAGTAAATTTAATCGGTTTGTAGCAATCTTCTTAACTGGTGATTTTGGGGACCAAATCCATTTTTAGGGGGGGAAGAATGTAACAACCCAAATTTTTAATAATGAATATTTAATTAATATATATTTAAAATGAATAATTACAAGAGTTAATGACTTGGAATTAATTTAAATGAGAATTTGGATGTCGATTTAACTCGAAATTTAAATTATTGACTTTAAAATAAAAATTTGTTTAGTTTGAAGTAATATAAAATTCTATTTGAATATATACGATAATAATAATTTATTATCAATGGATTTGGTCATTATGAAATTGATTTATATTTTACCGATTTCATTTAAAATGTGAAAATAGCCATATTGCAAAAGATCTCAAAATTCGACAAAACCAGTTTCAACAGGTCTGAAAATTTAAACTATTGTAACGTTTCAATTTTTGTACCAATCGGAGTTGTTATGTGAGTGTGTGCAATATAAACGTGTATTAACAACCGCTTTAAATTTTTCTTAATTTATAATTTGATTTTGAGAATATATGTTAAAAACAATCGATTTAGCTTTCGAAATAGGTTCCATTATGTTTGGAATGTGGTTCATTAGCTATGGACAATAGTGGGCATGTCTCGCTTCGAGTTCGGAAATTTTTGGACTCGACGAATAACGTTTTCTGAAATGCTATATAAGCATCTTAACCCATCACTTCTAACCCTAGCCTCCATTTTCGCATATCAATGGCCGAAAATTAATCTTCCAATCCGTCCACATTTAGCAAAAACTCCCAACTGGAAAGTTGTTCCCATTGTTGATTGGAGTCACTCATGGTCGGCGCTTGTGCATCCAAGTTCTGACGTGGCCGGAATCTGGCCAAAACAACGATCAGGCTTGGTTCGCTTTTTGGCTTGTAGATCGCCATAGGTGGACTTTTTGGTGATGGGGTCTGAAGGAGAAAGAGGTGTGGGAAGGTGCCTGATCTTTTGGCACTGGTCAGAGGTGCTTTGTTCACCTATGGTCGGAGAAATCTTGAGTTGAGCGGTTTCCGTTCAACTCTAATTTCTGGCGATTTGGTTCACCATTAGTGGTCAGTTCTCGAGGCTAATGGTTGGTATGGGCATGCGAAGGCGGTGGTTTCTTGTTGCTTGGTGGCCTTCTGGTGGCGTGGTGTTCAAAATGCGGTTGCGGGATTTTTCAAAATCATAACCTAGTAATGGCCATGATTACCTTTGCTTAGTGACAGTAATTAAGTTTAGTTAATGACATTAATTAATACGTAAATTATTATTATTATTATTATTATTATTAGAAAAGCTGACCGGTTTTTAAAGTGACTACAAACACTAATTATTATAACAAATAATAATTACAAATATTACAGGGGGTTGACAGATTATCAACATACTACATATCTAGTTTTTAAGGTAGACCTTCCACTATAGATGTTTTTAAAGTGGAACAAACACCACTGCTAACCTAGCTTACAATACATAAGCTAATCAAAATAACTAGACTACTATTACATATCCATGCAGGTTCACACAAGTTAAAGGAAAATAGAGACATAGCTTAGAATTAAAAACATCAACTATGCTACATACCACTGTCACCATGTAACTGCATTACAACCTGGAGAGCTTACATTAGCAAATTATTTTGGAAAAAACACAGAAGCCAACTGTGTCTAGAACTACATTTCGATAACAGTTCCATCCAAGAGATTCCATCAAAAAACAACCGCTGTCAGTCCAAGAAAGTTGAAAAGGCAGAAGTATCCATGCACAACCATATGCATTATCGCACGACTCTAAGAGAGATACCACCAAAAAAGTAGTAGCAATAATTAGAGTACATCACATACCTCAAAATTCCCGAGTAATTAACTACCAATCCAAAACTCGACAACCTAAACACTTGAACAAAACAGTGAAGACAACAACTCAAAACTAGCTAGTCGACCCCCAATGCTTATTCACCACAAGAAGCACCAAACGACATCTTCCTCACTAGTAAAACCAACCTAGAAAGTCACCAATTGCTCACCAAGCTAGAGTACGATACACTACTTCCCCTAAGCATAACTTAAAGATACAGAGATCATAACAGCTAGAGAAGCACGGAGGAAGGGAAGTCTTATAACAAAAAGGGGATCACAAACACCAGGGACACTACGAAAGATCCAAGACTTTATAGCCAACAAGTCGAAATCTTAAAAAAACCTTACACCAAGCAACACCAAAAAACTCCAAACTACTTAAATCTTCCTGACTAAGATCAAACAACCTAGGAAAAAGACAATCAAGCAATGATTAAGACCTAACTCACTCGGATACCAAAGGTTGCAGGTGAGAACACCAAAAGGAGAAGGCAGGAAGTCGCGAGACTGAAAAGGGCATGCAATATTGAGGGACCCTACTTGGCGAAGAAGGTTTGACTGAAGCCTGTTTAGGCACTAAGAGAAGAGCAAGGATGTATGTTCAGAAGAAAAGGGGGAATTTAGGGAAGACAACGCATAAATCTGAAAAGCTAGATCTAAGATAAAGGGACAGAGAAAAACCCATGGTAGTGAAATCTACGCAATATGGAATAGAGGTAGAAGGGATGAATTGTTTTTAGATGGAGGAAGCGAAGGAGACACGAGAAGAGATAAATGCGAAGAAGGGGAGAAAAAAAGAAGCCAATACCTAGTAGCCATTAATAGGAATTCTCCATTACTTTATTTCTTTTGTTCTCACTTTCCTGACTTAAATTATTTTTAATTCAAGTTAAAATTATAATGATTGTATCTTATTCATATGATATCAGATTGAAATTAAACAAGTTGCATTGGGTTCATATTTGCGAATATTACACATGCGAGTTTGGTTGGGGTGATTTGGAGCTAACTGGAATTTTTTCTAATTTTAAATGTTAGTTTAAAATTAGATAAAATGACGTGAGATAGTAAAATTGGAATGGATGGTGAGTTAACTCTCACACTTTTTGTAATACTGCTGAAATAGTCAAATCGGAACGGATGACCTTTGACACTATCTGCTTTAAAACAGAATATTCATCTTAGATTAATTTGACTAGAATATCTATTTAATATGCATTTATAAATTGATATGTGAGTTGTGATGCAGGGGGATAGGTTGGAGGGATTCAATAGGATTTCTCAATGTTTTGGATGTTACTTGTCTTTATATTATTCAAATATGAACTTTCTAACCTAAGTAATATTGAAATTTGGTTTAGATGTAGATTGTTGTATTAAATTTAAAACTTTTGTGTTATTAATCAATATACAGTATTGATTAAGTGATTGGTAGTAAATGGACTAAAATCAAAATTTTTAAGATGTTGATTCGCCATCAGGCAAATTGACTAAATTGAATTTATCAATTTTATTTTTATAACTGAAGAAAGGTTTTTAATTTTATTTTATATAAGTTGTATGAAATAGATGTTTTATGAATAATTCAATATTTATAATCAGATTTTATAACGGAAATTATAAAATGATTTATATATAAAATTCTTGTTTTTTAAATAATTTTTATAAGAAAATAAGTCAGAAATTAACCTAAGTGTTAATAGTCTGAAATAAATGTTGAAATACCCTACTCCTCTTAACATCACCCATACGAGGATGCATTAAGATTTATGAAGTGCTTAGGTATAAAGAAACAACACAAAAACTAAAATTCATAAGACATCAATATAAAACATAGCTGACTCTTTAAAACATTATTTAAATAAGTCAAATCACAATACTTATTACATTTCAAAATACCAGATAATCATCATCATAAACCAAACATACTATCTTGAGAAAAATATCAGAGTACATAAGTAAAACCTTAAAAATCATCCCTCTCATATGTTAGTACAATGATCAAAAAACAAGAAGTGAACCAATACATGAATCTGAAAAGAATCTGAATCCAAGAAGAACCGAATAATCAAGAATCACTACTGAGACCCTTCACCCTGCGAACCTTGGGTTGAAGGAAGAGAGAAGGAGAAAACAAACTAGGTCAGATGTAACGATCCAAAATTCCCCGATCTCCGAAGAGACGGAAAAGGACAGAATGTAAAGAGAACACGACACATAAGAACACAAACAGTAGAACATTTCATTACTATTACAACAATTACATCAGAGTAATAGACAACAGAGTTCAAATAAATAATATTACACAGCGGAAACAAAATAATATCAGAGATTAAAATACAAAGCAACGGAAATTTAAATGTATAAATACAATGTATAGCGGAAAATACATCACAACTGAATGAAATACACAGATACAAAGCTTTTCGAATATTGCTCCAGGTGTAATCCATGATCCTATGAAAAGAAATATCGACAAGTATCAAAACTATTAGCTGCCTATGTGGAAAATATGGGCACCTAGAGTTTAGGTTAAAACAATAAACTCTGAGTCAATAATGAGACTGGCGTGAGAACTAAAACAGTTATTAAATCTTTACTTTAAAAGTTGGGAAATTATGGGACCACAACGTACAACACGGAACGGGTTTACTCCACATGAATCTTAGTTTAGAATAAAACAACGCAATGCTTTTTAGAAAATGAAGCTATTATAAGACTCAGGCCCCATCACATAATGCAACGCAAGCCGGAGGATAGAGTTTTACCTTATAATAGCCAAACATGCTTGGTACATTTTAAAACAAATCATTTTGATATTACTATAAGTGTATAGTGTCGAAAACAACTTCAATATAAATGTATCAATCATAGACGGCATAAGCGAACCCATCCCACTATGTCGCCATATAGGTTTACATCTAAAGCCGAAAAATGTCGTATTGGAAATTGGATTTCGATCATGAGTCAAGGAAAGGGTTATACTCCTTACCGATTTGGGCCATCTTTTGCGAAATGACCTAGGATCCCCGGCAGTGAACCCTTGTATCCTGCAGTGCCAGTCCACACTTACTTTAGTTGATTAGTTATTCCTGAGCACACATTTCCCAGTCCTATCAGACCTATCTCTAAGCCCTTAAGGACTCAATATCGAGGCGTCTCGCAATCCATCATCCACATAAGTAAAAATGTTTGGGCTCCATACCATGACATCACTTCTAGCTAGAAAGAAACGTCATGCACTCACTGTGTTCCCTTATCCCCTTTTTAACTCATACTGAGGTGTAAGGCTCGCGAATTAACGCTATACACAAAGCTATGCTACTTAAAGTCGTTCTTTGATCATCATCTACAGGACTCTGCTTTTCAACAAAAGCCTTGATCATTTGCATCTTAACATGCCACACTTACAATCCATACCATATCACTGATTTCCACCATTATATAACCTCTAAGCTCGTACGTCTCAGAAAAGGGCGTTAAGCAAGAGAATAAATTCTCCACCACCAAACAGATATATATTTAGCAGAGATCAACGAATATAGTATAAAGGAATAAAATGTCAAACATACCATCCATTTACAAGTCCATTCTGGGTCTGAACGAAACCAGAGGCACCTTATTCCTCATCCCATATGTCCAATACAGGAGAGAGGTCCTCGCATATCTGGTCGATCTCCAAGTAAGTCTGGACGATCACCACTTATTATCTTGTCTTGGGTGTACAGCCCAATCAAGACATCGGTAATCATCCAAATGATGTGAAGAACTCCAGTCTTCAACCACCGTCTTCATCGTCGACCTTTAGTTGTCGTATTAATTATTCAAAATGGGTTAAACTCAGTCTTTCCGAATAACTCGTGTATTTTATAATTAATAATCAAGTGCAATAAAAACACATCATACGCCTCATTCCAATTCAGAATATTCTTTTATTCAAATATTCACATCTTTTGGGAAAGGTTCCCATTATTTTTATCAAAGATAAATTCTTTTAAATTTATTCTTTAATCTTCCTTTGGACACATTTCAAAAGATTTTATTTTACCATTTCACAATCCTAAACCAAATAAAGGTTTATCAACTAGTCGGTATTAGCGAACTATACCGAAGTAATCATTTATTTATTAATCCCAATCCCAATCCCAACCTATTCATCCCATAGAGAAAAACTGGTAGTACTCCATATTTATCACCCACTATGTTATCAGTAAATTTAATTACCATTTCACGTTCAAATCTAATCAAAAATTTAACTATCGGCTGGAGTAAAACTGGTGGTACTCCATTCTCGATCATTTCATGAATTTGATAAAATTAACTATTCCATTATCATTTTAATCTACTTAAGGGTTTATTAAAATTCTAGTCCAGTTTTAATCTCAAAAATCATTACTTAATGATCGTTTAATTTCATGGAAATTAATCCTGTCGTTAAATGGGTTAAAGAATCAATGTCATTTAAAACAAAGTTCACTATTAACCCAAAATCAACTTCCATTAATATGGAATCTACACGGAAATCATAACAGTATATAATCGATATAAATTCCCGTATAAAACTAATAATATAAACGGAATAACGGCGAAGCCTTTTAAATTCCATATATAGTAATGGACTTCCTTTACAGGAGATCATCTCGATTATTACCAAATCGAATTCCATTCAATTCCAATTTAATATATTAAATTGGAAAACTTTACTTTGGAAAATTTCCATTAAATCTTAATTAAACGATTTATGAATTTCAAATCATCTCTTCACCATTAATTGGGTTAAAGAACAAATGTTATTTAAAACACCCTTCGCGATAAACCCAAAAATCCAATTTCAATTCAATTCCAATTAATTATTAATTAATTGGTAAACTTCTCTAAATCTTAATTAAAAGATTTATTCTTTTCTCCTCGAGGTTTAAGAATAGTGTTAGTGAAGACAACATTCACGACAAACCCAAAAATCCAATTTGATATTAAATACAAGGCTCTGACTAGAAAATAATATCGGCTTATATTCAATATCAAATTCTGAAACCAACAAATATTGTATTGGGAGTAACGATATTTATATCTTCTAAATTCCTAAACAATATCCGTATAATCACGGAAACTAATATCGAAATATTTCGAAGATTTTTTCCACTCAAATCCATTCCAATATATATGTTGGAAAATTCTGATTATATCAAAACATTACAAATCCAATTTATTAATTTAAAAACATTGGATTGTTATTCTAGTTAATAACTAGTTCATTTCGATAAAAATATATTTTATCTTTTCAAACTTGGAATTTTTCATCCAAAATCTTTCCCAATCAATTATTATGATTTTACAACATTTTTCCCTATTTTTAATGATTTTATTAAGGCCCTTACAGTCGTTTTCCAATAATGGTCACCGAACTGCATTCATAGCGACCTTCTCTGAAATTGATTTGGACATATTTCAAAATCCAACCGTTAGATTTCAAATCTCTTATAATCATTGAAAAACTCTTTTTGATACGAACCCAAGGTTCCGGTTTTAGGAGAATCCGATGGTCGGATCTCCCGTTACATCAATTTGAAGTTAATGGTCGAAATTCACGAACGATTGTTGCGCGACACGTTCTATTCAGGCCATTTAATATATGTAATATATATTATATATATTTCGTCGATTTCCATTTAAAAACATGTTTTATAAATTCATTTTAAAACGATTCCAACTTCATTTTCAATTTTTAATCAAAATTGAATATTCCATATCATTATAATATTAAAATGGTAATATTTTCGAAATATCAGATTTTGAAATCAGTTCTTTTTCATATTCATTATAAACTGAATAATATCGATCGATAAACTTGTTCGGGTTAAAAGGGCATTTCTTTACTTAACCCGGCTTCATATTTTTATATATTTCCATGTCCATCCAAAATCGGACGTGAAAACCATATTTTAATTATTCACCGAATATTATTTTAAAATATTCATTATTTTAAAATATTCATTATTTTAAAATATTCATTATTTCTGAATCGGAATGCGACTCGATCAATTACCATATAATTTCAGTTATATGGATTTCATACATCAAATGTATTCAACAATAATGATAAATAATCATTAACCATTCAAACATCATCTAGAGTGCAATTTTCAACTGTATAAGCATTAAAATAAATAAATTACGCTCATCACAGTCTTTCCATCAATCGATCGACATACAACTAAATATTGGGATTAGTGTATGTCAAATATCATCCCAATACCCGTGTGGGGTTTTCAAACAACAACAGTCTGTTTAAATAAATCATTGGTTAATAAATTTAATCAATTCTAATTCTGTTTGAGTTACTTTTCGACTTAGCTAATTTGACTGTTTAAATTTTAAATGGATATTTATAATTTAATTTCAACTACCACTTTAATATTAACATTATTTTTTATATGTTAATCATCACAACATCACCAACAAAACACAATACAATCAATTAAATCGTCCATGGTATGTGGACGATGGAGGTAAGCTAACAGGCACCGTATACAATTTATAATGATTAAATTGATAAAAATCTCCATTGGCAATTCTATATATTTACAATTATTAAATAAATTAAATAACTGTACAAAATTTTAGTGAGAAGGAGTTCACATTTTGGTTTCCACTCCATCATTCTTTAGTTGGTGTTTGTTTTAACTAAATTAAACTGGTCATTTAATTTAGTCAATAATTTCAACTTGCTCCGTTTCCATTCTGGTACAGTTCTATGTTGTAGAATACGTTGCCATGATCGCAACGCAACTGAAATCATCGGATTTGGGCCTCGTATGAGAGAGATATGTTAACTTATACGTTAATTAAATTAATTAATTAAACTAAATACCCTTCATCTTCGTCATTTTCGTTGAAACCCAAACCCTCGATCTGAAAATCACTACCGCGCAAAACCTACAGGCCATGAGCGGCCGATCACCGACCTCCCTACGACTCGCCGAAGCACCGCCCACCCTTGGCCTCACCCGCATAGAACTCGCGCCTCCCCGATTATCCAAAATTGCGACCGAAGTCGGGCTATTTGGGCGTGAAATTCCAGCGATTCCCAAACTGAAAGTCGATCATACTATACATGATTATAGATCTCTCGAAGCTCTTTGAAGTTTGTTTTATAATTTTTTGAAATGATTGAGCGGATTGAGGGAAAAATGGCAGGAAGAATCGAACGATATTAATCATCGATCGTGGGTGGCGGCGGTTTCTCTGAAATGAAGAGATAGGGGTTCGGTTTTTTTTATTTACATATATTTGTAATATTATTTAATTCGTAAAAGTGTTATTTTGCATATGAACCCCAAATCAAACCTAACGATTGTCGCCACTAGCTAAATACCCCCATTCCGGACACAATGGAATATATTTCGTAAGCTAATTCGATTGTTTAAGTCAGTTTTTATCAAATTTATAATATAAATTAATATAACGATCAATATTGAATTCCAACATACATTTTAATTCACCGGGGCCATATACTAACTTCAAAAATTATAGAAAATAAATCTAGCTATGTTTTGACGATATGGTTGTAACAAAACTAATTTCGTCGAATTTGGAAACCGTTTGAAAAATGGCCTTTTTCAGGTCGACTAAATTTAAACCGAATTGACAAAACATGTTTAAATTTACCACGCTCACATATAGATTTCAAAAATTATGAAATTGAAACCAAACAATAATTTGACATTCCGCATCCAACAAAAGTGGTTTCATCGAAAAAAGAGGTTGTTTGCAAAATATTTTTTTAAGGGTTATATATAATATTAAAAAATATATAAATTCTATAGCGACTATTTTAAAATTTCAACTGGACATAATTTTCAATTTATATTATGAAATTTGAATTTTTCACATTCATTAGAAAGATATAGTTAAACAGATTCTAATGTTTATGGTTTTACTGAAATCTGATTTATTTTGAATTTTGTATATTCATTTGAAGTTTAAAATCGAATTTTTAAACTACCACGCCATTTCGAGTTCGTTTTATAATTAAAATAAATTTATACGTTTTAACTTTGATTTAAATAAATTTTTAGTCATTATTATTTAAAATAAATTATTTTAAATATTCAAAACCCATTAAAATAGCTAAAATAAAAAAATTAAATTAGTTCAGAAATTTCTGTTTATTACATCAAACATACGTCTGCTGAGTTGTAGTAATTTCTATCATGAGCATAAGTTAAGGTAGCATTTAGATAGATGAATAGTTCAAAGAGCAATGGACATAAAAGCATAAATGAAATATCAGGAAAATAAACACGAATAAAGATAGGCTCCTAATTCATACCCGAGGTTGCTGCACCAACTACCAAAATACCATAATTTGCCTTTACGTAATTTCCACCCGTCAATCAGCCACTTTACCCATAATGAGATAACCTACGCCAACTATGGAATCCGGGGTTATCAATCTCTAGCCCATTAAGTAAAAGGACATAGTCGTTAACCCCATGCATTACAGTGGCCTATCATCCTTAATCGGAATGATGCACGCTCATCGGTCCACCAAAATACGCCCATACCCACATCATTTGAACTTCTCACTATCCAGTGTTGTAAAGCGCGCCCTGGCCTCTACCTAGTGTGAGACCTCTATGATAGCCAAGGGATACTGACTGATACAATTTTCCAACCAAATTTTCAATTAAGACAAGTCCCCATAGACTTGAACCCATTCATTATTTTATTAGGCCTCTTATCTTTCCTAATCAGCCCTAAGCTGCCGGAATGGACCTAAACTAGGATTTCATTATTTTATTAGACCTCTAATCTTCCCCAATCAACTCCACGTTGCTGGAACGAACTCAATCTACCAGCCACTTGTCTTGCCCAATATGGCCCCATGCTGCCAGAACGGACTCCCTCTATCTTACCTTATTAATTTTATCAATTTAACTTAACACAACTTATGTTTATTGATAAGCCCAATATTACCTCTTGTTATATCCCTTGGTTGTATTAACATTTCTATAATGTTATTCATTTTGTACAACCTATCCACGTTACTTAATGTTCAATTAAGTTCAATCTATTTCAGTTTACATGTTTATACATTCTCCAGTTACATATTAAGGTTTATCCCCAATTCACAGTCCAATCTGATTACAATACCTCATCAATTTCAATACACTCGAAAGTCCCTTTTTATTCAATTCTAACATTATTCCAATTTGATGCAAAATACAGGTAAATGCCTAGGCTCTTTTAAGGCCTAGCCTCTGCGCTAAAGAAAAAGGGGAATGGTCTAGGCAACTCGCAAGGCCTAGACTCAAAATAAGAAAAAACAAATAAAATAGGCATAATCATAGATATAAATAACTATAACATAGAAGGGACTAAGAAGAAGAAGGGGAATTACTTATAAACAACAACAACAACAACAACTAGAAAGAAATAGGCAAAAACATTAAATAATCTATAGTAACTTGCAGAAAAATTAATCATATAAGTACTGAAAATACTGCAAACATAAAACTTGAAAATTAAAACTATCTATTGTCTAAACTTTCATACGCAAATAACTAGTCTAGAAATTACATAAAAACTCAAAGATCTGATGAACAAAGCTTTCCTTTGGCCTTCTTTTAAATTTAGCAGAACCTCCGCCTACCGAAGTGTTTATAAATATAAATATTAAAACTTAAGAACTTTTTTATCCCCGTAAAAATTTAATTACTTTGCCTTTCCTGATTTTAAGGATAGGCCTGAGTAAGAAGAAGAAGAAAGAAGAGAAAATGGATGTGAAGAAATGAGAGAGACTCTGTTAGTCTATTTATAGGGTTTACTGGATGTCCTTTACCATCCAAATCCAAGATTAGATCTGGTCCAACCTTGTCATTGGACAAATAAGAAAGCGCCACGTCATTTTATGGTTTTAAATAAATCAATAAGACAATGCCAACTCAGAAGAATAATGGCGAAAAAATAATAAACGTTCGCTACCTTGCATGCAGGCCAAGACACGTAAATTACTCGACCTGGGTCGACCCACCCGCCAACTTGGGTCGACATAGGGATCGAACCCACCATTGCCTGGGTCGACACACGTGTCGACCAATGTGGGCTAGGCCGCCTAGCGACCATTAGTTCCATTTGTTTATTTATTTTAATTTTATGAATTCTTCTTTAATTCATAACTAATTCATTTTAACTCCAATTTTAACAAACCAAATGTCCATTTTTATCAGATAATTACAACGGATTCAATGGGCTAGTCTCGTTGTCTAATTTTGAATATTGTTATGATTAATATTTAGTTTATTAATCTTTTACATTTAATTGTTGTTTATTAACATTCGGTGTGTTACATTCTCTCCTTCTTAAAGGATTTCGTCCCTTGAAATCTTAAATCTAGAAGAATGTTATAAATGTTATCCACCATTATCTACACCTATCTACTCAACAACCATTGGCCTACATTGTCCTTAGAGTTATAATGCTTTTCAAGAACATATGCAAAGGTGTTGTATATATGTCCTTAAGAGAATGCAAAAATCAGGCGGTCCGCTGAGTCAGTTGACTTCCTTAATGCAATTCAAGTTTGTGTCATGCATCCAATACGTATGCAAAGGAACCCTAATGATACATATAAAATTCTATATGTGTGCAACAACCATTCATCAAAATGCAACATCCAAGTGATGATTTAACAATTTTTCATCCATATTAAAGTAAATTAAAATGCGCATACATCCATATACAATTATATAAGTGTCCTAGTTTTGCCGATCTCTAACTAATTCCTAGTGTGTGTATATGCATCCACTAGTAAACACTTGCATCCACGTGAATCCATTCAACCGTAACATGTCCTATTAACATGTTTTTAAACCATTTCCCACCATCTGTAGGCTTCTACTTAAGACTTATGATTCAAACATAGGAGAAACTAAATTCAAATTTAAAGATTAGGAAAGGATTAAGAGTGTGCTCTCGAAGAGAAAAGAAGCGCAAATCCTATCTTTTGGTTCCCAACTCGCGTCGTTACCATACTCAACCCATTGAATCTTAACAAGCTTGATCTCTTTATTTTATAGCTTCTTCACCTCAGATCCTAGTATCCGAGTAGGAATTATCCTGACCAATGCCTCCCTCCTTACCTCGATATCTTCTAGAGTACTTGGCTCTAACACTACCGTGGAATCATGTAAGCATTTTCGCAAGTACGAAATATAGAATACATCATGAAATCCTGCCAGTCTCTTTGGTTATCTAACTATGTAGGCCATCTTACCTATCCTTTCTACTATAGGGAATGTCCCTACAAACCTTGGTGCCAACTTCACTACTGAGCTGACCCAAAAAACACTCCTCAAAGCTGACACCCTAATGAAAAACATGTCTCCAACCTTGAACTCTATTATGTCCTTTGTTGATCTACATACAACTTCTGTTTGTCCTGAGCCGCCTTCATCCATCTCCAAATCAAATCTATCATCTTCGAGGTCTGTTTAACCATCTCAGATCCAAATATAAGTCTATCTGTGGACTCTCACCAATAAGTAGGTGATCTGCAGGGTCATCCATGTAATACCTCGAAGGAAGTCATACCTATACTCATCTGATAGCTGTTATTATATGTGAACTCTACCAACGGAAGATGCTCCTACCAAGTACCTCCAAAGTCTAGGATACACAACCCTAATAAATCCTCAAAAATCCTATTAATCCTCTCCATTTGTCCATTTGTCTAAAGGTGATAGGCGGTGATAAGACGTAGTTGTGTCTCCAATGCCCCCTACAGGCTCTTGCATAACTCGTTCGTAAAGTTGGGGACTCAATCACTAACAATACTAGAGGTAACTCCATGAAGTCAGACGGTCTCTTTAAGATACACTGATGCTAACCAAGTTTCTGTCTTCTTACTATTAATTGGGATAAAGTGAGCACTCTAAGTCAACCTATCAACTATAACCCAAATACTGGTGTTGCCCTTCCTCAATCTGTAACACCTCGTAATTTTAAAATACTAAAATTAACAGATTGAAGAATAATTAATTTTGAGAATGATAATTAAGGGAAATGGGTTGCGCCATTGTGTTCGTCTTGGAATTCTGCTTGGGATAGAGTCCGAGTTTGTGTAAATTAGATATCGTACGGAGAAGTTATAAGCCTTAGAAGTTTGTATACACATAAGGAAGAACATATATATACATATAATAATTCCAGAACCTTCAAAACAGTTCAAAAATCAAAAACCAACCAAAGCGGGCTGAGCGGGAAAATCCCCGCTCGTGGGTGTCGACATGGGTGTCGATGCCCCTTAGGGGGTGTCATCCCCTCTCCCTTGGCAGGCTAGGTCTAATTCATTGGTTCTAGGCTATAAATATGGTCACCTATTCTCTTATTCTATTCATTGGAGATCATGGAGCCATATGCTATCGGGTTGCAAACTGAAACAGAATCAAGTCCTACAACAATGGTTTAGCTAATCAAATTTAGAATTCAGAATTCAGATCTATTCTCTCTCAATTCTCTAAACCTAACGCTATGAGTTTCTAGTCACTTTTCGGTTTAAATAAATGATAGTGAATTGCGAAAGACAATGAATTGGATATGTTGTAAAGTATGAATCTATGCCAGTATTAAATCTTAAACTATGTAGATCTTAATAGATTTATTTCTCTAGATCTGAAATAATTGTGGTTATTTTATGATGTTGCCTATGTAGATCTTGACTTGTAATTGTATTATGGAAAAGGTGAATATGTTAATTTGGACAAGTTATGACATTAATTAGATCTGGTTCTTTATGTAAATCACCATACACCTGTCATATTGTGATAAATTTGGATATGTTATAAAATTGGACATGTGAATTTATCCTTAGATCTAAAGATGCTACTGTGTCACCCTTACTATGCTGTATCTGAACTACTGGATATTTAAATGATTAGTTTAGATCTCATTTTTGTTCACTTTGACATCATAGAAATTGTCACAAGTTCATATGACAACCTTATGACTATGTTAATCTATGTTATGCCAAATCATATTCAATGATCACTTGTGTTACATCCCTATTAGCTTTTCTTTTCATCGCTTATGGCTAGGCTAATTATTTAGCCTAGGAATGCCGTCAATTTTATGAGGACGTTAGTTAGAAACGGGGGAAAAAAGTAAATATTGGCATAATTGGGAAATAAACATTTTTGGACTAGTAATTAAAATTGTTGATATAATGGGCAATAACACCCAAAAAAGTAAGATTAATTAATTGGTAAATTAATTAATAAATGGAATGTTTAGCAGCTATAATTAGGAATTATATTAACACTTATGACACGAGCTTAGGTTACATTAGTGGCGGAAGTCTGCCCGGACCCGACCGGCATATCCAGCAGTCACTAATGTTGAACCTAATGTGAGAGGTCTAAGTGCGTAAATACGACTCGGGATAAGACACGACGTTAGGCCCAACTATGGAATAAGACTGCACAGACCCGACCGGCATATCCAGCATCCACACATTGTCGGCATAATGTGGGAGGTCTAGCCCAATATAACCATAATTGGACATGGTAATGGGAAAGGACTACTTAACCTATTTTAATCCATAAGAACCGTATGATTATGAACATAAGTTAGGGTTAAGTAAAATGGATTGGACAGTGGGTGGGTTAAGTATAACTGAAGGGGGTGGGTAATATTTATATATATAGGCCCACAAACTTAACCCGGTAAAGTTATGAAATTAAAGATCACCTTTTAGGGTAAGAATAACTAGTATAGGGCTATGTAATTAAATATCACCCTTTAGGGTATACACAGTCAGTGGAAAACCTAGTGGGATACAAGACAAAAGGGGAGAGCTTGTATCATATTGTGTGGGACCCATTTCAGTTAGTAACCCGTATTCGGTGTCAGAGTAGGGAACTCCGTACAAGGAGGAGAAAGGGCACGCTTACTGATTGATTATAAGAGATCCAAAATGTGATGGGTGGTGTAGACGGCGCAAACCGACCGAAGACGTGTGCGTGCATGGGCCGGGCAGAGGGGGGCAAGACGACCGTGACACCAGTAGATATGACTGTGCACCTCTTGGGTTGCACTTTAGGGAAGTGATACCCCCTATTGTGGGACTAGCATAGGGTATTTACAGAGAAAGGTGCCGATCAATTAGGGTAGTGGTTAGGGTACACTGGGAAATATGCCCTAAGTCTACCAACTTATAGTGGAAGGGATCATCTCATTTTAAATTATACTCGTAATAATGCAGAGTAGTTATTAGTGAAGCATGTATACACCTTATCTTATCTGCCTAGTCACACCTGCCATTTGTATAGTGATCTCTCTTATCCACTTTATGCCTGTCATGATTACCTTTATTTATTTACTGGCTAAAAGTTACTAGACTCGCCAAACTTTATGTCTGACCCCTTTTGTTTTTCCTTCTCTCTTTCGTTCCCCCCCCCCCCCAGGTTCTCAGGGAGGAAACACTGATCAGGCTTGACCGTGATTTTTCTTGATTGCTGAAGCTTCTGATATGTATGGATCAAGCTCCTATTCTCGCTGCAATGGCTATATTTTGTTATTGGGGAATTTTCTTTCTTTTATGTACTCTGATATTTCTGAAGTACAAGATAGTGGTTTTTATGTTGTAATGGGTTTTTATATTTCAGACGAATGATGCTTTGGACCACGGTATTTTGATGATTAATAAAGTTGTTTATTTTCGCTGCAAATTTTTTTATATCTGTCTTGTAATATTCTAGGTCTGTTTACCTAAACGCTTCACAAAAATTAATGCACTCACTTTGTGAGTAACATTAACGGACGTGGGGTGTCACACTTGGTATCAGAGCTGAAGGTTACCAGATTAGATAAGAGTTTTTGTAAAATATTTTAAAAATGATTTTTAAAAGAAAGTATTTTCAAAAAAAAAAAATCTATTTTGAAAAACATTCCCCAAAAAAGCCATATGTAGCAGCCCTTGGTCCTCTATCTAAATTTCTTCCTTTTCCTTTTTTCAGCATGTCTGGAGAACGAAACCTCCCTAATATCCCAGAGGGCATCACTATACCCGGATGGTTCCATAGGTATTTGGAGGCCACGACGCCAGCCGAAGGCCAAAGAGACGATCCTCCCCCTAGGTGCACCAGTCATTCCTCGTCCTCCCCCTCCAAGAGCAGATAACTTCGCCAAGATCTGCAAGGACTTCTGTGCTATGGGAGGGAAGCCATTCCATGGGAACGAGACATTCATAGAAGCTCGGAATTGGCTCAAGGAGACCGAGGATTTATTCGTAATCTTTGAAGTGGAGGACTGAAGGAAAATTCAATTAGCTACTTGGCTGTTAAAGGACGAAGCCTCATTTTGGTGGGAAGTCACCCAAGTTGGACGTCCAGTAGAGAGTTGAGAAGACTTTAGACAGAGGTTCGAAATAAAATTTCTTTCCCAAGTAGAGAAAATCATATAGATGGGGAGGTTCTCAGTACTCAAACAAGGAAATTTGACGGTAATGGAATATGTGAACAAGTTCAACGAGCTCGCAAGGTTCGGGCTAGAGTTGGTAAACACACTGCACAAAAAGGCCTTACGGTTTGTTAAAGGGCTGAATGATCCTCTACATGGTTTAGCTATGTCCCATCTTCCAATGGGGGCCACGTTTGAAAAGCTTGTTGATATGGCCCTAGTGCATGAGGAGGTCAAGGGGGAAAAGAAGGAAGTGAGAGATGAGGATCATCACAGAATAAGAAGGTGTGGCCTAAGAAGGGGCGATAGCAGCATCAACGGTAGAAACAACAACAGCAACAGCAGAAGAAAGGAGAGAAGAATGACAAAGCACTACTTTAAAAGTGGGCATATTTGACACTTATTTGCTGTGGCCATAGATCCAAAAAGCATTTTCGTAGGCCCTTTTTTCAAATAGGCAACACAAGGGGGCGTGGCATCTACGGCCGTTGCATTAGCCTTCTAAGGCAACGCTTTTTCCCATCTATGGCCACGGACAGAAAGCTTTGCCTTAAGTAGAGATTTTGCCCTATTGCAACAGTGTATGTGTGTAATGCGACAACATGTAGCGTTGCCTTAAGTAGAAGCGAGAGCCTGGCTTCCAGGTTATGATAGCGGGGTCCGCATGACTTTCCACGTCAGCTGCCAACGTGTCACATGCCACGTCAGCTATCCATGTGGCACCACGTAATCTGCGGGCCACACGTGCTGTACCATTGTGGAATTAATAATATTACACTTAATGCAACACCACAGCAAAGTCTAATGCAACACTACATCATAGTCTAACGCAACACCACAACACAGTATAACGCAACACCACAACAATCTAATGCAACACCAGAAAACATCAACTGCAATAGTAAAAAAAATCAACTGCGACACAATAAAAAAATCAACTGCAGCTGTTATACAACCCTGTAATTACAGATTCTGCAGTACATATATTCAATCCAAAACATTGTACAACATTCATACATATATACCAAAATATTCATACAACAAATCCTCCCAAAACATTCATCACCACAGTCAAACCGAACATTTATATATACCAACTCACAAGTGTCGTCACCAACACATTCCACAAGTGCCATCACCAAAACATACCACAAGTGCCATCACGAACACATACCATAAGTGCCATCATTCAAAAGAACAATTCGAATATATCTGTAACGGCTGGAAATTTCCGACTCCTCGAGAGTCGGAAATTCCGAGACGTTAGTGAAAGAATTTAGAAGGTGAGAAAGAAAAGATAGAACTAATAGAATAGAAGAAGAAGAAGAACATCAGAATCATCAGAGTAACACGAATCCCACAGCGGAACGAATAACATATAATATATAACATAACTTTGAAGTAAACAGTTATATATATACAATAGCACTTATCAGAGTACAACACTTACAACACAGCGGAAATAACTATAGCTATAGAATCTTGAAGTCTCCTGCTCCAAGCTCTCCATGTATATCTGTAAATCCCGACTACTTGACTGCCCGTACAAATTTAGGCACCCAAGAGTTTAGGGAAAACAACAAAGTAAACTCCGGGTCAGTCATGGGACTGGTATGAGTAAAATAGTTTAAAACAGGTATAGGATATCTCATAAGACCACGCCGTGAATACGGAACGGGTTTCTCCCTTATGAGTATCTGAACAACTTTGACAAGCATATCATTGTGATATTATAATAATGTCTAAGTACAAATAGGTATCAATCTAGCAGAAACGCTTGCATCTCACGTTCTACATACATAGTATAAAATCATAAACCGCAGGGCGCTTATTGAAGATTGGATTCCAACAGACAAGGTATGGGAGCACCTTCTGAATAGTGTACTCTAGAGGTGATACACTCAGGGTTCAACAAGAACGTCTTGCAACCCGGCCACACATGACCGCTCACTCATTTAGCTTGAGTGTCGCGAATATATTGCCACCACGGTTATAGGCCATCAAACCGTCATCCGAAGATACAGAATCAAAAAGAAGTATAAATATGAATATTCACTAGATCGGTGACAATACACCCTGCTTGGGGATGACCCAACTAGCCATGCTGCCTAGCCCAACTTTTGTTACTTCCCGGTGTGAGGCTAGAAGCTACGTCTATCTTCAGAACATCTGATCACCATTCACTTTGAATGCCACATCGTCATACCCGCCAAATCACAAATTGACTTACCCAAAAATAACACGGGTATACAGCTAAGAGAAACGAATTCCTCCGCCACCAAACGTGAATACGTTTGAACAGATCAACTTACGTGATCCATTGGATATACTCTGTCAGACCTTCTTCCATATACGTTGTCCTGGGACTGGACAAACCAAAGGCACTATTCAGTATATCCATCTTAGTCACTGTTATCTAAGACTTATACAACAACCCTTGCACTTTACTCCATCTTCAATTTATCTTTGGCATATATTGCTCGCAACGCTTATGCCAATACAGAGTGGTTCTTTGGATAATAATCCAACCGGTCTCTCCATATTAACGACGTTAAAATGGTAAAAACTTTGATAGTCTGTGATTCAACTATCAAATGAAAACATGTCGGTGTACAAACAACGATCTTATTTCCAAATGGAAATTCGATCGATCAATCATCACATGTTCATATTTCCTTATTTCATATATTTAGAAAATATATGTTATTAATCATTGGAAAACATTTCCATAGCTTATTTTCACATCACTATTATTTCGCAACTATCAGTCCCTAACTGTAACTAGTATGAGAACAATTCTCTAAGTATCAATCCGGAAGGTCGAAACCAACATCATATCGTCACTTAGAAAACCGTTCAACTTACCCTCTCCAGTCAGTTTTCTGAATTTGCTTAACTCTATTTCTTAAATTCTTATCATGAAAACATTTCATTTTCTATGTTTAGAAAACATATCTGACTATATTTGGAAACCGTTTCCAAAACTCATTTACGGATTTCAAATGAACGTTGCATAAAACATCGTTTCGCTTAATCCATTTATCGCTTATTCCTTAACTTTATACCTAATCACCCTTTTAGATCGAACCACAACTATTCCTTTGTCAATTCTGAAGTCAATCAAGTTGGGGTATAATTACCTCTCAGACCTTAATTGAACAACGTCCTTTACTGTGAAATAGATGAAGCTCATCACTCACTTTTTCCAATCATCTGTTTACGCAAATTCTCGGATTCAGGTTACGAATCTACTTCTTATATGAAAACGTTTGATTATAACTATAACGTTATAATTCCTACTTCTGCAATATCTAACCTAAATTATAACTTTATCTCCTTAACTCGAATAATTTAACAGACATCTAATTTCTTAATCAATAGCTAAACCTTGATTTAAACCCTGGGAAGTAAATAGTACTTTCCCGAATTCGCTATAATCGAATTCGACGTATAACTCTCTTTCGAGTAATCTCTATTTGATTAACTCTTCTTCGAATAACCTATATTCGATTATCTCTCTTCGAATAACTCATATTCGAAATCTCTCTTTTTCGAATAAACAATATTCGATCTCTTTCTTTCGAATATGCTATATTCGAAAATCTCCTTTCGATTTACTAATCGATAACTCCTTTCGATCAAAATAAAATCGATAACTCCTTTAACTCTATTCGAATAACTAATATTCGACTAACTCCTTTGGATCAACTCATTTGATTAACTCCTTCGAATAACTAATTCAAATAACTTACCTTCGAATAACCAATATTCGATTTACTCTAACTCGATTAACTTAATTCTAATCGATTTACTCCATTTCGATTCAACTTAATTCAAATCGATCAACTTAACTCAAATTGATTATCTCCTTTCGAATAACTAAATTCGATTTAACTCTAATTGAATAACTAATATTCAATTAACTCTTACGTGTTTAACTCTATTTGAATAAGTAATTCGAATCACTCTAATGCGTTTAACTCTATTCAAATATCAAATTCGAATAACTCCTTTCGAATAACTAAATTCGATTTACTCTTTTAACTTTACTCGAATAACTATATTCGATTAACACCTTCTTTCGAATAACTATATTCGATTAACTCTTCGACTGACTCCTTTGGATTAACTAACTTCGAATAACTCCTTTAGATTAACTCTTCGACTAACTCCTTCGGATTAACTCTTCGATTAACTCCTTCGGATTAACTAACTTCGAATAACTCCTTTGGATTAACTAACTTCGAATAACTCTTCGACTAGCTCCTTCGGATTAACTAACTTCGAATAACTCCTTTGGATTAACTAACTTCGAATAACTCCTTTGGATTAACTAACTTCGAATAACTCTTCGACTAGCTCCTTCGGATTAACTAACTTCGAATAACTCCTTTGGATTAACTAACTTCGAATAACTCCTTTGGATTAACTAACTTCGAATAACTCTTCGACTAGCTCCTTCGGATTAACTAACTTCGAATAACTCCTTTGGATTAACTAACTTCGAAGAACTCCTTTGGATTAACTAACTTCGAATAACTCTTCGACTAGCTCCTTCGGATTAACTAACTTCGAATAACTCCTTTGGATTAACTAACTTCGAATAACTCCTTCGGATTAACTCTTCGATTAACTCCTTCGGATTAACTAACTTCGAATAACTCCTTTGGATTAACTAACTTCGAGTAACTCTTCGACTAGCTCCTTCGGATTAACTAACTTCGAATAACTCCTTTGGATTAACTAACTTCGAATAACTCCTTTGGATTAACTAACTTCGAATAACTCTTCGACTAGCTCCTTCGGATTAACTAACTTCGAATAACTCCTTTGGATTAACTAACTTCGAATAACTCCTTTGGATTAACTAACTTCGAATAACTCTTCGACTAGCTCCTTCGGATTAACTAACTTCGAATAACTCCTTTGGATTAACTAACTTCGAATAACTCCTTTGGATTAACTAACTTCGAATAACTTTTCGACTAGCTCCTTCGGATTAACTAACTTCGAATAACTCCTTTGGATTAACTAACTTCGAATAACTCCTTTGGATTAACTAACTTCGAATAACTCTTCGACTAGCTCCTTCGGATTAACTAACTTCGAATATCTCCTTTGGATTAACTAACTTCGAATAACTCCTTTGGATTAACTAACTTCGAATAACTCTTCGACTAGCTCCTTCGGATTAACTAACTTCGAATAACTCCTTTGGATTAACTAACTTCGAATAACTCCTTTGGATTAACTAACTTCGAATAACTCTTCGACTAGCTCCTTCGGATTAACTAACTTCGAATGACTCCTTTGGATTAACTAACTTCGAATAACTCCTTTGGATTAACTAACTTCGAATAACTCTTCGACTAGCTCCTTCGGATTAACCCTTCGATTAACTCCTTCGGATTAACTAACTTCGAATAACTCCTTTGGATTAACTAACTTCAAATAACTCTTCGACTAACTCCTTCGGATTAACCCTTCGATTAACTCCTTCGGATTAACTAACTTCGAGTAACTCCTTTGGATTAACTAACTTCGAATAACTCTTCGACTAACTCCTTCGGATTAACCCTTCGATTAACTCAACCAATTCACTTGGTTAACTCCTATTTATTTAACAAATAAATATCTTCTTTAGTTTAATTCTATTTATTTAATCTCTAAATAAATACCCTTTATAATATTCTATTTATTTAATCTCTAAATAAATATCCTTTATATTGGTTCTAACGAATATAATTCCTTTATATTTTGACTAACAAATATATCCTCTTATATTCGATTAACATATATATTCCCTTATATTGATTTACAAATAAAACTCTTTTATATTTGTTTTACCAACTATATTCCTTAATATTCAAAAATCCTTTTTCTTATATATATATAAAATCCCTTGATTTTATATAAATAAACTATTTTCAAAATATACTTTGAAAACCCCTCTCCTACAGTCTGATATTTCTCATGGTCTTCAACACACCATATAACAACGATAAATATCGTCCCACCACACATAGTCATACAGATTATATACTTCACATTATATATCACACTATAAAAATCACAGTAAAATACTGTTGAGGAATCCTGTTGGATTCCTCCAACCTGTTTCCCTGCATCCACAGATGTTAAACAACACCAGTATAATATTCTGATAAACAGAATCAACATATAACTATTTGACGGTTTATATATATATATATATATATATATATATATATATATACATACATACGTAAATATTTATATAAAATCTCTACTAACTGACTAGCAGTTCAAGCAAACAATCAACACATAGTCAAAAAGACAATACTTTAACAGTTCTAAGAATACAACGTGAAAATAAAACTGTTTAGAGTTTGTGAGATTTACTCACATTTGCGCTTTAACCGATAAATATCGGTTTGCGTTCACTGACTCAGTCGAACAATTTATCTTGCAATAAATTGTAACGAGCTCGGATGCACTCCCAGTCAGCTCCATTGTGTTGCTCCCGTCCATATGATCCCAACGCAACTTATGGTTCGTCAATCTCTTTTCTCTTCCTACTTCACCGTGGCCCAAAGCCTTCACCCACCAACCCGTTGATCTGTTACTGCCTTTCTTCCTCAATCGACACTCCAGGCAACCTCAACCTTTCACTGCCGATTCTTTCTCTGCCAATCACTCATCCGTTCATCCCTTATAATTTCAACAAAAATTTCCATTGAATCCTCCTTCGAACCCTTTATCACCCAGCACTGAAATCATCAAACTCGAAATCCTTTATTTCGATTCAGTTCCGAAGCCATACGCTGAGAACAGCGAACCCGACTGTCATCGTATTTCACCACAACCCCACAGTCCATACCCTACAGTATTCCTCCTCCATAATCAAAATAGCGTGCCTTCTTTCTCCACCCATCCACCCTTTAAATCCACCGACCCATCTCTATGAACACGTCTTCCCCTCAACGTTTTAACCACATCAAACTTTTTGCAAACATACCCAAAACAATGCCACTACTTTCCTCCAGGTCAGGGAACAAGTTTAGAATCATTTCATTATGAAACGTTTATGGCACTTCTTAAATCACTTGCTTAAACCACACTTCAGCATACACTTCACCGCACTTCAACACACTTCACCATACAACTCAACTCCAACGCAAAACTATTGTTCACAACTGCCTCCCTCTTCTCCATGGAACCTCCTTCCACCTGAGTACAAACGAAACTAACTTCACTTCTAATTTTACATAATTAAACCCATTGTTTACCTTAATCACTTACTCGATGCGTCTACTGTTGTTCCTCCTCTACTACATCATAGCGCCTCTCTGAAGCTTGCGCTGTGTTAATTCCAGTTCAAACAATGCTCACTGAACCCATCATACAGTATACGAACCCGACACCATCAAACTGTCAACCCCTCCTAAATCTTTATGACTTCCGTTCTTTTGCCAGATCCATTCTCGCGGGTTTCAGAGGCTCACGCACCCAGAAGAACACGGACGGGATCGAAGAGCATAGGTGAATGAAACCAAGGAGATTTGCTTTCGAAATCTCCGTGAAGATTTTTATTTGAATTTCTTGAGGATTTCCCGAAGACTCCATTTCGCGATTTAGCATTTAGGGATGGTGGCGGCCTATTTCTGATCAGGATAAGGAATGAATTAGGTATTTAGCAGAAAAATGTTATGTATTTATAGAAAGAATCATATCGTTGTATTTTTCTGGGCCACGGACTATTTTAAAGAGAGAAATTGGCCACGCAGCCTTTAGAAATAGAAGGGGTTTGGATATTTTCCTTTTTGTTATTTATATTAGCGAACCCCGCTACATAGAATTCCTTTCATTTAGGGACTGCTACAGACAGAAATAAAAATACCTGTGAGACGAGCTAGGTCCTAGGGTCCCAAAAATATAATAATATCGGTAGTTTAACTCATATTTTGAAACCTCAAAATGTTGATTTCAGGGTGCGAAATACTTCAAAATAAAAAGTGCTTATTTAAATTAATTAAAAATTACAGTAAAATTCTAAAAATTAAATTATCACTATGTCCCAAAAGAATCTTGTCTAAATTCGAGGCCAATATTTAATTTAAAATTAAATATATCGATATGGTTCATAGACGATTCCACAGCGACTATTCTAAAATTTGATTTGGACATAAATAAAAATCTACACGACGAAATCCCGATCTCTCTCTTCCACTAGAAAGATATACTCCACCAGCTCCACACGTTTCTTGTTTCACAGAAATCCGGCTTAAAACGAATCCTGTACATTCAGTTGAAGTTCGAATCGCCAAATAGCGAACTGCCGCGCCATTTCGAGCTCGATTATAATTATATTATAAATTATACGTTCGAACGTTGTACTTTAAGTTATCGATATCGCCAAATCGATATATAAATCATTAAATAAGTTAATTATTCGACAGCTAACAAAACGCGCCATTACAATATCACAAGTGCTAACACATACCATCCAAATACTTCAGTCAGTTGCCGGGGTTGAAGGAGTACAAATGTTGGCATCTTCATCACTTGTTGTGGTGACACAAAAGTCTCCGACATCTAAATTAAGATCTGGATTGGCTTCACCTAGCTTTTTTAACACCCATGACATGTTCTCTTTCACTTTTCTATTCACCTTTTCTTCCAAATCCGCCTCAAGCTCTTACCTTATTTTTTGGGCTAGCTCTTGCACATAACTGTCCGAAGAACCAGGAGTTGTTGGAGACTTTTCGGCCATTTTTCCTCGCCTTCCTAGAAGCCAGTTCAACATGTGGCTCTTCCCACCAAAAACAAGTGCATCTGCCTCAGCAATGTTCACTGCATCCACCATTGCTTGAACCTTCGCCTACAAAATGAAAACTAGGCAAGCATATATATAAATAGGCAGCTGGCAGGAATGAATTTATTAACAGAACTTGTTTTCTTTCAAGCTAACTATGTGTTCGATTTAATAAGCAGCTGCAACAAACATACAATGTCCCAATTATACTGACATAAGTATTGCTATTTCAGTATCTAATTATATATGTACTCACGTATTTGGCCTTTAGTTCATCCGTGTTAGTCTTGTAACTTCTACCCGGTTCTCGTTTATATGTTTCCGAATAAACCAAGGCAGCGGATGGGGAGGCTTTTTCTGGGTCCTTCTTTCTCTGTCAAGTATTAGAATTACCAATAATTCAATGATATAACAAATTAGAATTATCATGTGGTCAATTCAACTCAATCACAATAAAAAATAACTTAAATTCAAAAAAACACATACTATCTTTTCCTTGGCTACTGCATGAGTTTTGGGACCCATGGTATGTGTCTCATTTAAAGAATTACGATGCGCGGAATTAGTATCAGCTAGGGCCTAGAAATCCAAAAAAAATAGCACTAAACAAGGATAATGTGAACTACAAAAGAAAAGATTAGCATTAACCAAGATACTGTGAACTACTATACATTATACAAATGTAAATATCATTAAAGTCGTACCTGAATTGCTTTATCCCCCCGTATTCCAAGAGCATTTTAAAATCCTCCAAAAGAATTGTACTGGGCCTATTTGCAAGCCTTTCCTCATCAGTTGAATATTTTTTATAATACCTTGCTTTGATGCGAGACTTGTACTACCTCCAAGAGTCATTATGCGTGTTCAAGACCCACTTGTGTCCTTCTTCGGGTATGACATACCTAGCCTACAATATATCAATCAAAAAACTCAGGAGACAAACTAATTAATTAAAACCAAATGTTTAGGAAGTCAGTAGAACTGTATATGGTTAAGGAAATTAGATTGTATCAGAGCATAATCCAACATTTGTCACTTTAATTGATCAGGAGAAACATGCCAATTGATGTAAGTAAGAGACACATTATCCTTTGCTAGTGTACCAAGAAAATTTCTAAACTCTGTAATATTATCAGATACTGGCTGACCATCCTAATTCAACTCAATGAGTACTTTATCATCAGGGTTCTAGCATGCACCTTGGTCATTTTTGACTTCCCTCTAGGTTTTTTTGGACCTTATACTTTACCTACCAGGTTCAAAAATGTGAATAGAAAATAGACACACTCAACAGTGCAGTGCAGTGCACAGATAAAGAAACATTATATTGTACCTGCTTCATCTTCCTATGCAATCCATTCCTGCTCTAATCGATCAGTAAGATTTTCCATTGTTAGAGGCGCTTCAACATTTTGCTTTTGACGTTTCCGCATCGCTAAATAAGCAGCAACTGAACCAGCAGCTTCACATAAATTGGTTGTTTGTTTGAATAATTTGCTACATGTAGGTTTTAAAACAGATGGACGAGACATTGTAGGTTTTAAAACTCCTAAAAAAGATGATGTAGTGTTCGTCAATTTCTTTAATGTTTTTGTGAATTTATCCCGGTTACTGAGTTTATTTGGACTGGGAGTGTGTGTCATGATCAACTCCTTATTGAAGCCAGCTTTCTTTGGAGGGGTGCACTTCATTGCTTCCTTCTTAATTTCAATGGCTGCATTGGTTCGCGCATGAGTTCCCGGTCCAGGTAAAGGATCCTATGACTTAACAATTTTGATTCTCTGCAATTAAGTCGAAGTTCAAGATTTTTTACTTTCATAAATGCAAAGACAATAAGTAATAAACAAATAACTTCTTTATACCTCTGAATCCGATGAATCATCAGTGACATCTTCACTAGCATTTTCTGGGATGTATTCATCACGTCCAGCAACATCTTTACCTTTATCTTTCTTATTTTGTTCAGCAACCTCTTGCATACAACAAAACAATGAAGGCACCCAAGTGATCTACTAACTGCATCATTTTCTTGCATTTGCGCGATTCTCTCTTGTTCATACTACGTCAAAACTGATAGTTGTGAGAACTGCAAGCAGATTAGCATTATTACTCACTATCGATGATAAATTTAAGCTAGTTAACCAAATAGAGTCGACGTATAAACAGTTCTTGCTATTTTGACAGAATGCATGCACAAAGAAAAATTAGTTACTTGAATTAGCTGCAGTCTTCATGGTCGGAATAAGATATCATCCGGATTAATAAAATTGAAATGAAAACTGAAAAATACCTGAACATCAGCTTCATTCTCTCGGGTATCATCATCATTACCTATTTCATTTTCTACATTTAATTTCCTCCTGGTTCCTTTGTCCGTCACAGTAACATCTTCTTCATCATTATTCATATCAGGCTCCGACAATAGTTTCTTCTAACCCACTTGAGTTGGGTTGTTTTTCTCATTTTGTGTTGCTGCTTAAGTCTATGTGTAGTAGTATACTTTCGCTTTGCAACCGGCTTCTTAGTAGAACCTGGAACAATAAAAATAATAACGATGGCCTCCTTCATAGTTCTTTACACACACAGAGATATTATATAAGAATGGATCTATATTACATATAGATATATACCTTGAATTATGTTTTACCTTGGCCGTATGATTACATGTGGCTGCAGCTGAATCTATGGCTCACTGTCTTTGTCAATGGTGTTGTCGATGTAAAAAACCACTTCTTCTTGCTTATTGCTGCCCTGTACGTACTCGTTTACATCCTTGTCATTCAATATTAGCTGCCAGCCACCCCTCGTTCCTTTGTTGATATAGACTCCTCCTATTTTAGTTTAATGGAGACAATCTTTAACAAAGTCCATAAGCACACTGTAAGAAAACTGGTCTACATCATATTTTGTTACTACGAAGGATTCTCCGCCGACGTAACATGTCCTTCGAAACTGTCCGCCATGTTGCAGTCGGATATTAATAAGTTCATCCATCCTATACAAACTGAATACATTAGATCAAGGTACATGCATGTTAAAGTGGATAAAAAACAATAACTATAACATTTTGGTCTATAACCAATTTAGATGATAGTAAAGAAAGACATTAAATCATAAAACATGTGAACAGTGTAGATTGCAATATGAGAAAAGAGTGCCAAATACATTCATCAAAGATACTAATTTCCACCTAAAACAAAAAGTGCCAAATACATTATAAATTAGACCAAATTAAAGAAATAAGAAAGAGGAATTTTTTATCCTAACAAGACGGAACAAGATCAGGAACTTCTGCTTCTAGTTCTGTTTCTAGTTGTATTACGGGGGCATCATCCCTAATCCAACCCCCATCAACAACTTCTGGTTCTAGTTCACCACCTATGCCCATATCATGGAATGCGTATTGCTCATGTCTTGTTCCATTGCATTCTGATTTTCAGTATCACACCAATCTCTCGGTAACTTTTTAATAGCGTAATTACTGTTCTTTTTAACTACATCTTCCACATAAAATACTTGTTGCATTTGCGAAGACAGGACATAAGGATCAGTTTTATGGCACTTGCTAAAATTTACTCGAGTAAGACCATATGAATCTTTTTCCTCTTGGTACTAACAACACTTAAAAAGGACCACTGTGAAAGCTCCCTAATAATCAAGCTCAAAAATTTCTTTGATTGATCCGTAGTAATTGACATCACCCACTACTGGGTTTTGGTCTTTCGAACTTGCAAAGCTGGTGGTTTTGGCAGTCAAAAATACACCACTATTTTGTGTGGAATCTATATCCATTTACTATATAACCGGTAAACTTACAAGCTACTCGATTAGGACCTAATGCAAACACCTCTAAATCTGTTGAAATATTGTCCTTTTTCAGAACCTCTTCTTTAAGCCAATTCCAAAACTCTTCGAAATGTTCTCGTTCCCTCTTATATCTTCTTCGATTTGCAAGACCATCCACAAGAGCTCGATGAACCCTAAATAATAATTAAAGTCAAAAAACTAACAAATGCAGATGTTAATTTATAGTTAAGGAAAATGATATAGGAACTTAAGAATTTACTCGATCAAACTCTCAATTTCTTTATCACCGGAATTGAACATAATATAGCGATGCGTTGCCTTCCAATCTGCATCTTTCAAATTGAACATCTTTCCATCTTTATTATTCTTTGTTCCAATATGATATTCCAAATCTGTTGGACATCTTCCAAAATCAATCGACGTGTTTTCTATTCCTCCATCAATGCTTAAAAATCTTGAACAGAAGGTCACACACTCTTCTGCCAAGTAACCTTCCGCAATCGAACCTTCCGGTCCGTTTCTATTTCGCACATAAGACTTCAACTTTCCTAGATATCGCTCAATTGGATACATGCATCTAAGATGTTCAGGCCTGTCGTATTCGATTTCTCTACATAAATGAATAGGAAAAAAACCGATGGAAAAATCATTTCAAAATGACAATATATCTCGACAATTTCTTTTTGCAGCCTCTTGATATCATCCACTGTGATAACCTTGCTCCATAGTCCTCTAGGGAATGCACTAAATCTGATCATTGATAACGCACCCTTGGGTTTTGATGCTTTCTTCATGGCAAATTGTAACAAATAGTGGAGTATGAAATGAGCATCATAGCTCTTATATCCCACAACCGTTCTCTCTTTTACGTGCACGTACCGACTAACATTCGAGGCACAACCGTAGGGCAGTTTGGCATTCTTCAATACAGAGCAAAAGATTTCTTTTTCCTTATTTGTCATATCAAATATTGCAGCTCTAATTTCAACATGCTTTCCGTAACCACATTCAACAGGATGAAGGGCCTTCCTTATGCCTAATTCCTGTAAATCCAAATGAGCATTTAGGTGGTCCTTCGACATGCGACCTATATTAAGTAAAGTACCTAATATTTTGTCGCATATGTTCTTCTCTATGTGCATGGCATCCAGGTTATGTTGAAGGGGATTATGACACCAATATGGTAAGTTAAACAATATTAACCTTTTTTTAAAAGGGCCATCACTTTTACCAGGTTTCTTCGTCTTATCCCCAAACCGATTTTTGAACCCCTGTAATAATTCTTCAATATCAGTTCCTGATAATATATCTGGAATGCTCCCCATTTCAGTTTTGCCATTAAATCTCCTCTTATCCATCCTCCACTTATGTATCGGATAAAGAAACTTTCTATGGTGCATATAACACATTTTTTTTTACTATCCTTCAAATAATTTGAAGAAGTTTCATAATGGCATACAGGACACGCTAGTTTCCCCTTAGTGCTCCAACCTGACAACATGGCATATCCCGGAAAATCACTAATGGTCCATAACACGCTTGCACGTAAATTAAAATTCCCATCAATCAAGGAATCATATGTTTCGACGCCAACATTCTATAACGCTTTAAATTCCGCAATTAATGGCTGCATATATACGTCAATACTATTCTTGGGAGAATCTGGACTAGATATTAATGTTGAAAGAATCAAATTCTCTTGTTTCATACATAACCAAGGCGGAAGATTGTAGTTTACCAACACAATTGGCCATGTAATATAACTTGAATTCATTGAACGATATGGATTAAATCCATTAGATGCTAGACCCAATCTAACACTATGATTTTCTGATGAAAAATCAGGATAGCAAGCATCCATCATCTTCCATGCCACACCATCAGCCGGATGTCTTAGTTTTCCATCTTCTTTTCGTTCCACTTGGTACCATCTCATAAGTTTGGAAAATTCTTTGCACATAAACATCCTTTGTAACCTTGGTCTTGGAGGAAAGTACCTCATAACATTTGCAAGCACTTTGGGAATCGACTTTGGTGGATCATTATTATCAACGATGTCTTTTTTTTTTACAGCCCACCTTGAAAAACCACAAATATCACAAGCCTCTTTATCTTTATTCTCTGCCTAATATAACATGCGATTGTTTGGGCAGGCATGTATTTTATGTTAATTAAGACCTAAATTCTTAATGACATTCTTTGCAGCATAGGAAGACAAAGGCAGTTGGGCATCAGGAAAGGCTTCTTTTATAAGCTTTAGTAATTCCCAAATGTAGACTCGTTAATTCCATAAGCACACTTTAAATAATAAAGCCTGATCAAAAAATTTAGTCAAGAAATTTTAGTGCAGCCAGGATATAACGGTTTTTTTCCTTCTTTAACATGCAAATAAAATATCTTGGCCTTTGGATTTGGTTCTACTACAAAGTCCTTGGGATTTTGACCAAATTTGTAACCCGCACATTTGAACATCACATCTAAATTATCCTCAAAATCCATCTCCATTACACAATCCATATGGTCATCAATACCTATTAATTTTGTTTATGAAACTTCACAAATCCACCTGGTATGTAATGGAGAAGGGCCATTAAAAATAAGATGATCGTATATGACATTTTCACAATACCAATTACGTTCTGTACATTTTTTGTAGGGGCACTTCATCTCATCACCTACTTTATAAATGGGAAATGCATTTCTTAGAAAAGCTGTTACCCTCTTACATATTCTGCACTCGATCTCGAAAGTCCTATCCATATGTAGTACTCACTATCCATCACTACAATCTAACTACCCTTTAATGTTTGACTAAATTAAAAATAAAAACAAAACAAGTTAATAATTTACAAATATACATAATCAGTGTGATAATACAAAGACGATTGTTTTGATATGAATTATCACTAACTTTTGGAACTTAGTTATCACGAGAATATATAAAACAAGCAACTAAGGATACTGAACACAAATTCATAACATTACATGACTACACCAAAAAAAATAGTATAAATACAAAGACTATACAGGTGATACAAAGATGATACAGTTGTACCTAATATAAAAAACGATCCAATAATTTAAGTTTGTCTTTTAACGTTTAGCCCTTGAAGTTGGTCATTAATTCTACTAACGTCAGTTCAAAAACCAATAACTCGATTTTGCAGCGTTGTAAGTTGATGTTGTAATTCATTTGTGTACTCAGCGGCTCGACTTGGAAAATGTTGGTCAATCCACTACCAAAAGTTACACCTTGTGGGATAAACACGACATCTAAAATAACGACGACCAATGTTGAATCCAATCGAAATAACATCTTCTACAGTGGCATACCCACAATCACACATTATGATTGGTGAGTCAACTTGTTGTTCGTTAACCACTTGGTTGTTTTGATGCTGACGACGCAAGGCAGCATGACTATGCCGTCGCATCGCCCTTTCTTCACGTCATTCTTCTTCTCACCATTGTCTTCAGAGTTCTTCTTGCTCTGGTTCATACTCACGCAAATCATCGTAGTGCCTTTCTTGCATCTCTATATAAAAATTAATAGGAGTTTCTGGTGATAATGGGTTTGACAGTCGTAGATCACCCATGCCCAGGGTATCTTCGTAGTCATACGATGTAGGAAGAGAAATTGGCATTATTTAACTACAAACAGAAATAGATATTTAAACATTTAAATTGGATTTCTTTTGTCCTCTAAATTTTTTTCCGCCTTTCAAAATAAGCATTATTTACCAATACATCAATGGTTTGGCAAACATAAAAATACAGAACTTGCACAATTTCAACACATGCAAACATATAAGTACAACACTTCAAGTATAAAAACCCTAATTTAAGGCAATCGGTATACCCAAATCACCCAGAGACTTTGAACGTAGATCAAAATAAGTTAGAGATGAAATCAACTAAATAAAACCAAAATGATGAAGCCCTAACTACCTGTAATTGTCCTAAATGATCCAAATTGGAGGTGTAAAGTTTGTAAAATAGGAGCAATCGAAGGTTTATAATTTGTAACCTGAGGAAGAGTACCAATCAGAGGTATTCTTGGACGAATTTCGTGGAGAGAGAAACAGAAAAAAGGAGGAGTACGGGAGAAATTTGTTTTAGGGGGAAGTATTTCGTGAATGGGGAAACTATCGCGCCAAATTTTCACTAAGTTGTAGCAAGGTTTGGCTTGAACCGTTGGATTAATCAACATCTACGGTTATTTATTTGTTTAAACTAATAACGCGGATCAATGACCTGCCATGTATTTATGTAATGCAACACTTTGAATTGGTGTTGCACGTCACAGCACAAGAATCCCAACCGCAACATTGCATTCACATCTAATGCAACAACAAATGAATGTTGTTGCAGAAGATTAAAGAATGCATAACTTTCGCCACACTTTTCATGCAACGCACACAAATTAGTGTTGAATATGCCCACTTTTGTAGTAGTGAAGGCAGGGATAAGAGAAAATGTCACCGTTGTGGGAAGGAAGGTCACTTGGTTAAAGATAGTAAGGAAAGAAATGTCAATTGTTTTAATTGTGGAGAGCTTAGACACTACTCTAAAGAGTGCCCAAAGAAACAAGGACCGCAGAGACAAGGTCAAAGAACGGGAACTTCAGAAGGGCAGGTGCATGCTCTCGCGAAAAGTGCTCCTGAAAGAGGTAGAAAGATTTCCGTAGAAAGTTTAGTTTCTCTTTCAAATCATCCAGTTATAGCACTTTTTGATTATGGTGCTTCACACTCGTTTATATCTAGTTTTGTAGTTGAATCTCTGCACTTAATTACTAGTATCATAGTAGATCCCATAGTTGTTTCAAACCCCATTGGTGGTTCGCCTCATTTATCGATGATTTGTCGGGGTTTGAAATTATCTGTGTTAGGCGTCGAATTTGAATGTGACGCTTATGTGCTTGGGTTTATGGGCTATGGGTTGATTCTAGGAATGTACTGGCTTACTACGTATGAGGCCATTCTGGATTGTGAGAGGAGGGTTATTAGGCTCCTGACTTGTCATGGGAGGACCCTCGAAGTTTCTTGTGACCCACAAGGGTCTGTTATGCTTAGTTTCGTAGAATCTTTTGATGCATCTATAGTGCATTTGCAATCTTTCCCAGTAGTCTGAGATTTTGTGATGTTTTTGATGAGGTATGGGGTTTACCTCCGAGGCACGAGATCGAATTTCGTATATATCTGCTGGATAATGCAAAACCAGTTGCATTACCCGTGCGCCACATGGCTCCAAGGGAAAGGAAGGAGCTGAGTAAGCAAGTAGGGGAGCTGCTTGAGAAAGGGTTTATCAGACGAAGCATATCCGAATGGGGTGCTCCAGTAGTATTCGCAACTAAGGCAGATGGTTCGCTTCATTTGTGTGTCGACTACAGAGAGTTGAATAAGCTCACCAAAAATAATAGACACCCGCTTCCGAGGATTCATGATTTATTTGATCAGCTTGTTGGTGCCTCGGTGTTTTCTCAGTTAGATTTGGCTACGGGGTTCCATCAATTGAGGGTGGCTGAAGGCAGCATAGATAAAACTGCTTTTAGAACTCCGGATAGTTTCTTTGAATGGCTAATGATACCTTTTGGGCTGACAAATGCACCCGCCAATTTTGTTGATTTAATGAGTAGTGTGACGGCCTACCCCGCACCAGCCGGCATTTCCTCCGAAAGTGCGTTGTACACATCCCTGACTAGCACAGAACGGTCGCCAAAGAAAGGAAAGAAGAGAATGAACTAATTAAAAACCTATAGAATGTCTCACAGCGCATGGAACAAAATACAATAATAATATACTTGACATAAAACAGGCGAGACAGTGCATAAGCTGATAATTAAAACCAACATCAACATCATCATCAGAGTAGCGGAAACCCAAATACAGCTTATTACAACTTTCCAAATTGATGTCTCTAAACAAAAGAAAGAAAGGTACACCACTAATGCCCAAAGTAGTGACCGCAGCAACACAGGGAGAATATCTATATATATGTATCATACGTAGAAGCCTCCTGCTCGTCTCCGGTACAGCTACTCGTGCATACCACCTAACCTGTCTCTAGTCAGCTCATGAGAGCACCCATAGTAATAAGAAGGGACATAAAACTCTGGGTCAGGAAAAAAGTCTGGTATAAGCGATAAGCAGCTAAACAGAACAATAACAGGTATACTAAACCATACCTGAACCTGGACCTGCAACCAAAGAGTTAGCACTACATACAGTACAATACTCTAAGGTGCCACTAACATATGGTGTAAAGAATACGGGAGTAGGGGTGTGCATGTCATAATGATGGCAAACAAATCAAACATAGCAACCATCCTCACATCTCTCACTTAGTGCGTAAAGCATACGATATCCACCACTTCGATCACTAGACCCATTGAGGTAATGACGGAGTTCGACTTGTACAGCTACTGCTACCACCAAGCTTATCCCATGGAATCATGACCAACCCTTTTCAAATGATTCCACTCCATTGGTCTATAGCCCACTAGTCGTACCTAGGCCACTGTGGCCCTAAATCCGTTCACCTACCTTCCATACATAGCGATCCAAAGTTATAGACATCGACAACTCCTTAGCACACGTCCCGCAGCAAAGTCCAATCATGAATTTAACTCATTGGTTCCCAACTAGATCTTGAGTACAACACCAGGACTTCCTTTGCATCTCGGGTTTTGGTCGTCACCTTCTTCTCCGGATCGGTCTTCATTTTTTCACTTCACTTCGCTTCAGGTCATGGTCATCAGCTCCTCGGTTCGGATCGAGTTCCTCCATTCGGATCGGTGTACTTCAGGTCGTGGTGCCTCTTTGGTTCGTGATCCCTCAACTAGTTCCACCATCCTCCTCGGGTCAGGTCATGGTCACCCAACAGGGTCGGGTCGGGTCGTGATGAGCTCCTCCGATCCTGTCCTCCTTCCCAAGCGCTTCGGGTCGGGTCCACATCTCCAAGCGGTTCGGATCGTGGAGAGCTCTGGATCGGATCGGGCCTTTCTCACTAGTTCGGATCGTTGTGTGCCGATCGGGTCGGGTCTTCAAGCTCGTGGCCTTCAAGATGGAGCAGCTCGTGGAGATGGTTTGCGGTCGGGTCGGATGGTGTGAGCGGTTCGGTTCGGGTACGGGCGATCTGATCCGGTCCCTGCATATTTTCCTACAACTTCTTCCAGCGACTGTTTACGCCATTCGACGGTGTTTTCGACCAATCTAACACTTCTAGACAACCACAAAGCATACTATACAGTCACAGCAACATGTATAATCATCCACAAACAACAAAACAACAATCATAGCATGTAAAATGGATCAAATATACCCAAAACCCCATAATTTCCTTTAAACATGTTTAAGCAAAACTAATGATATGATTAGCAAAACTTAACCAAATCAACCCAAATTTCTAACAGAGGTATAAAACAGTATTTCAGAATTTATAAATATTTTTTCAGAATTTTGTCATGTCTAATTTCGTTAATCTTCACTAATTACCCTTAATTAACCGTAATTAGTGCCAAAACAATGCTAATCACTCACCTTGGCCACAAATAAAATACCAAATCTGAAATGATTCTCTATTTGGCGTTGCTCTCAATGCAACACAGCAGCTCTAACTTTTCTTTGGTGCTTTCTCTCTTTAATTTGATGTTTGCTAAGCCTAATCATCAATTAGAAAGTGGTTTAGAGGTGTTTTGAGGAGATTTAGAGAGTGGAGGCCATGGCTAGGTTAAGAGGAATGAATAGTGACAGCTAAAAAATGAGAAAAACGTATTCTCCAAACCCTAACAGCCCTTTTAAACTCCTAATCCCGAAATTCCCCTTTGGGCCTAGCTGTTAATCACCCGGTTAAGCCCAATTAAGCTATTTTTCACCATCTGAAACTTGTTTTTGCCATATCTCCCAAAATGTGAGTCCGTTTGGCTAATGTGACCACTCTACGGAAAGGTAAACCATAATCCAGATCCAATGGAAGTGGTTTCAGGTCAAAATTCCTTTCTAGTCAAAAGTTATGGTCAAAACAAGATCAGCTACGGGCAAAACGGTCATTTAAAAATCGGCAAAAATCATGAACATGGGAAATGACCCCAATAGTCGTCTCCCAAAATTACATGACTATATGACTCTCTATGACGATGAAATAAATATTATACGATCCTATGATGCATAGAATGCGGGTCGTTACACTCTCCCCCCCCCCCCCCCCCCAAGAAATTTCGTCCCCGAAATTCCTTAACCCAAAACATACAAAGGATCTTGCATGCCTACCAGCCATATACAACAATCAATCATGCAAAACAAACAAAACAAGCCTATCCTAGCATGCCGAAAGACTAAATCGAAGTTAAAATCTTACCAGGCGAAGAGTTCTGGATACGTCTTCCTAATGCTCTCCTCTGTCTCCCAAGTACAGTCATTCTCATTCTCGCCCCCACTGAACTTTGACTCATTTCACCGCCTTCCTTCGAAGCTGCTTCGTATTGTTTCCAACAATACGCATAGGACTGCGGTTCCCAACTGCCTCGGGTTCAATTTCGATATCATCCAACTGATCAGGTGAAAAAGCCACATCGGGGTCGTGCACGAATTTCCTTAACTGGGAAACATGAAATACGTTATGAACTCCTGCCATCTTCTCTGGTAATTCAACTTTATATGCCAAATTCCCAATTTGCTCAAGAACTAGGAATGGACCAACGAATCTTGGTGCTAACTTGCCTCTCCGGCCAAATCGTATCACGCTCTTCAACGGAGAAATCTTGACAAACATTAAGTCGCCAATGGAGAACTTTAATTCTCTTCTCCTCTTGTCGGCATAACTCTTCTGCCTATCTTGGGCAGCCTTCATTCGCTGTTGGATAATCTTAATCTTAGTTGATGTTTCTCTTATCACATCTGGTCCAAGCACAAACTTCTCCCCAGTTTCTAACCAACATGCCGGTGAGTTGCACGGTCCTCCGTATAAAGCTTCAAATGGAGCCATACCAATACTGGATTGATAACTATGATTATATGCGAACTCTACTAGATGTAAATGGTCATCCCATGATCCACCAAAATCCAATATGCAAGCTCTCAAGAGATCTTCTAACACTCGATTCACCCTCTCTGTTGGATCGTCGGTTTGAGGATGATACGCGGTACTGAGATGTAATTCTGATCCTAACGCCTCTTGTAAGCTCTTCCAAAATCCACTAGTGAACAACGGATCTCGGTCACTCATAATGCCTTTGGGTATTCCATGAAATCTCACTACCCACTTTACGTATAGTTCAGCTAACTTAGCTGCTGTCTTGTTTGACTTGACGAGTATAAACCTTGCACTCTTAGTCAATCGGTCCACAGTCACCCAAATGCTATCATGGCCCGACCTAGTCCTTGGCAATCCATCAATAAAATCCATTGAGACTTGTTCCCATTTCCATTTTGGAACTTCTAATGGTTGTAACAAACCACTAGGCCTCTTTTGCTCAGCTTTAACTAGCTGGCAATTCATGCATTTGGATATAAACTTCCCAACGTCTCTTTTTATCCCTTCCCAGTAGTATGTCTGCTTCATGTCTCGATACATCTTGTTACCACCGGGATGTATAGTCAGTTTTGAGTGATGACATTCTCTAAGCACTTCATCTCTTAATCCATTGACATTGGGTACAACTAGTCTTCCATTCTTTCTAAGCCATCCATCTCGATCAAGCGCATACTTGTTCATCTCTCCATCGATTCCCATCTCTAACTTTGAGATGATTTCCAATAGGTTAGAATCGTTCCTCTGACTGGAACCAATCCGCTCAATCAAAGTGGGTCTGGTCGTCAAACTTACTAACATTTCTGGATCCAATTCGCACTTTGGTCTAAAATCATACCCAGCGATGTACTCCAGTAGCATCCATTCTACGAACATAGCCCCTAGACTGGCATGTCTTCTACTCAATGCATCAGCTACCGCATTGCCCTTTCCTGGTGTGTATGCGATATCGAAATCATAGGAAGCCAAGAATTCTAACCATCTTTGTTGTCGGAGATTTAGATCCTTTTGAGAGAAAAGATACTTTAATGACTTATGATCAGTAAACAACTCGAATCTTTCTCCCAAGAGATAATCTCTCCACATCTTCAATGCGAGTACGATCGCTGCTAATTCCAAGTCATGGGTAGGGTATCTTTTCTCATGCGGTTTCAGTTGCCGACTTGCATAAGCTACAACCCTACCACCTTGCATCAACACAGCACCTAGTTCTGTACCACATGCATCCGTATATACTGTCATCTCTTTACTCCCCTTAGGAATGACTAACACTGGTGCACATGTCAACTTTTCCTTTAGACACTTGAATGCATTCTCGCACTTTTCGTCCCAGACGAAAGCTTGATTCTTCTTGGTTAACTGAGTCAACGGTGCTGCTATCTTAGAGAAGTCCTGGATAAACTTACTATAATATCCAGCTAACCCCAAGAAACTTCTTATGTCCGTTGCATTCTTGGGCGTAGACCAATCTTGTACCGTAGCCACCTTCGCAGGATCCATAGCAATAACATTCTCTGAAACAACATGGCCCAAGAATCTCACTTCCCTCCTCCAGAAGTGACACTTAGAAAACTTCGCTTTCAATTGGTGTTTTCTCAACACCTCCATCACTATCCTCAAGTGTTCCTTGTGTTCTTCCTCTGTCCTCGAATAAACAAGTATATCGTCCATGAACACAAGAACAAACTTATTCAACTGATCTCTGAATACACTATTCATAAGATCCACAAAATATGCTGGCGCATTGGTCAACCCGAATGGCATGACCAACCACTCATAAAATCCGGACGGCGTCTGAAAGGCCGTTTTAGCTATACTCTCAGCTTCCACTCTAAGCTGATAAAAACCCGTCGCGAGATACAACTGAAAAAACACTCTCGCTCCACTCAACTGATCAAACAAATCATCTATCTGCGGTAGAGGATACTTATTCTTCCTCATCACTTTATTCAACTCGCTGTAGTCTACACACAAACAAGGGAACCATCAGCTTTGGTAGCAAACACAACTGGTGCTCCCCACTCAGAAACACTCCTTCTGATAAATCTCTTCTTCAAAAGATCGCTGACTTGCACTCCGAGCTCTCGCTGCTCCCTTGGTTCCATACGACGAAGTGGCATCACTATAGGTCTGGCATCTTTCACTAAATCATTACAGAACTCAATCTCTCGGTGTGGTGGAAGCCCGGTCACTTCCTCGAAGACGTCCGGATACTGGCCAACCACGGGCAAACCTGACAACTCACCTTGCGGGATGTCAAGGTAATTTAGAAAACTAGCCATTTCCCCATCACTAGGTAGACCACCAAACACTGCCCTCTGCCCATAATCCGCTCTAGCTGTCACCAAAAAGCCCTCACAGTCTACCACCACCTCGTATCTTTGAAGCCAATCGACTCCCAAAATAATGCCAAACCCAGTAAAGCCCAAAACAAAGCAATCACAAACAAACATACATCCATGACTCGATAAGACCACATTACGACAGATCATGCTAAGGTTAGTCGAACCACCAGTCGGGTTCGTCACTACTAAAGGTCTATCGACAATCTCGGGCTCCAACCCCAACCTATCTACCAGGTCACTAGATATAAAAGAACTGGAAGCTCCGGTATCAAACAAGGCTATAACAGGAACATCGTAAACAGAAAGCATACCTTGAATAACAACATTCTTTCCTTTCTCCGCCACAGTTGGGGCATTCGACGAAGAAGGAATAGCATTAAGGGCATATGCTTTCACCATCTGCTTTTCTTTAGGGGGTTGCGGACACCTGTCCTTGTGATGTCCCACTTGGCCAGAGTTGAAGCACTTCCTGTCTACTGGCTTGGCTCAACAATTATTGGCATAATGGCCCTTCTTACCACAGATGAAGCACTCCACATCATTCTTATTCTTTTTCGTCTGGCCATCCTTAGTCTGATTCTGCTTTCTCTTATTCTGAGAACCATTCTTGCCTCCACCGCTTGCTTGCGGCTTTGGCTCCTCTGCAGATGCAACCTCAGTCTTTGACCTAGGGTAAAGACACTCTGACATTAATGCTTTCCCTACAATCGATTCAAACGTCTCATCGATGTGATTAATAAGATTTTCCCCCAAGTACTGAGCCAAACCTGTTATAAACTTCTCGTTCTTCTTCTCGGCAGTATCTATTAGGGATAACCCATATTTCGACAAAGTGTCGAATTCGGCAATATACTCTGAGACAGCTCTGCCATTCTGCTTGAGTTCCAAGAATTTCTTAAACAGCATTGACTTCTGAGCAGCTGGAATGAACTTATCGCTAAAGCGAGCCTTAAACTGATCCCAAGTAATCTGATCCTCGGGAGTAGCTGTCTTTATAGCATTCTACCAATTCATTTCCTGTCCTTGCAGCTGACGGGATGCTAGCCTTCTCTTCATCGCATCCTCGATACCCAAGTCTTCGAAGATATGCTCGCAGCTATCCAACCAATCTTGAACATCCGTAGCCGACTCCATTCCGTGGAACGGCTTCCCACCAAGACTAGTATAATCCTTATTTAGCTTGGCGAAATCGGCCCTAGGCACCTTCACGATTGGACCACCACCATTACCAGCATTGGGAGCTGCCCTCTGCACATCCCTAAGCATCTCTCTCATGAGGTCAGTAAACATCGTCCTCATTTCAGCAGCATTCCCATTATTTGCTCCTCTGCCGGTACCCCTTGCGTATCGGCTCATCGTTTAATCTGCACAGAGAAAACGATTAACCATCCTCTTTGTGGTGTCAGTGCAGTGCGACTTTATCCTTAGCTATACTAATAATAATAATAATATATATATAGCTTTTAAAACCAAAATAATCACAAATACACGATCTCATATACGTATTATCTCTCCATGGTGTTTTTCCCTAGGTTAACTACGCAACCTAGAGCTCTGATACCAAGTGTGACGGCCCGCCCCGCACTAGCCAGCATTTCTCTGAAAGTGCGCTGTACACATCCCCGACTAGCACAGAACGGTCGCCAAAGAAAGGAAAGAAGATAATGAACTAATTAAAAACCTGTAGAATGTCTCACATCGCATGGAACAAAATATAATAATACACTTGACATAAAATAGGCGAGACAGTGCATAAGCTGATAATTAAAACCAACATCAACATCATCATCAGAGTAGCAGAAATCCAAATATAGATTATTACAACTTTCCAAATTACTGTCTCTAAACAAAAGAAAGAAAGGTACACCACTAATGCCTAAAGTAGTGACCGCAGCAACACAGGGAGAATATCTATATATATGTATCATACGTAGAAGCCTCCTGCTCGTCTCCGGTACAGCTACTCGTGCATACCACCTAACTTATCTCTGGTCTGCTCGTGAGAGCATCCAGAGTAATAAGAAGAGACATAAAACTTTGGGTCAAACAAAAAGTCTGCTATGAGCGATAAGCAGCTAAACAGAACAATAACATGTATACTAATCCATACCTGAACCTGGACCTGCAACCAAAGAGTTAGCACTACATACCGTACAATACTCTAAGGTGCCACTAACATATGGTGTAAAGAATACAGGGGTGGGGGTGTGCATGTAATAATGATGGTAAACAAATCAAACATAGTAACAATCCTTACATCTCTCACTCAGTGCGTAAAGCATACGATATCCACCACTTCGATCACTAGACCCATTGAGGTAATGACGGAGTTCGACATGTACAACTACTGCTACCACCAAGCTTATCCCATGGAATCATGACCAACCCTTTTCAAATGATTCCACTTCATTGGTCTATAGCCCACAAGTCGTACCTAGGCCACTGTGGCCCTGAATCCGTCCACGTACCTCCCATACATAGCGATCCAAAGTTATAGATATCGACAACTCCTTAGAACACGTCCCGCATCAAAGTCCAATCATGAAGTTAGCTCATTGGTTCCCAACTAGATCCTGAGTACAAACTTCCCACTTGGACTTCCTTTGCATCTCGGGTTTTGGTCGTTACCTTCTTCTCCGGATCGGTCTTCATTTCTTCACTTCACTTCGCTTCAGGTCATGGTCATCATCTCCTCGGTTCGGATCGAGTTCCTCCATTCGGATCGGTGTACTTCAGGTCGTGGTGCCTCTTTGGTTCGTGAGCTTTCAACTAGTTCCACCATCCTCCTCGGGTCAGGTCATGGTCACCCAACAGGGTCGGATCGGGTCATGATGAGCTCCTTTGATCCTGTTCTCCTTCCCAAGCGCTTCGGGTCGGGTCCACATCTCCAAGCGGTTCGGATCGTAGAGAGCTCCGGATCGGGTCGGGCCTTTCTTACCAGTTCAGATCGTTGTGTGTCGATCGGGTCGGGTCTTCAAGCTCGTGGCCTTCAAGGTGGAGCAGCTCGTGGAGATGGTTTGCGGTCGGGTCGGATGGTGTGAGCGGTTCGGTTCGGGTAGGGGCGATCTAATCCGATCCCTGCATATTTTCCTACAACTTCTTCCAGCGACTGTTTACGCCATTCGACGGCGTTTTCGACCAATCTAACACTTCTAGACAACCACAAAGCATACTGTACAGTCATAGCAACATGTATAATCATCCACAAACAGCAAAACAACAATCATAGCATGTAAAATGGATCAAATATACCCAAAACCCCATAATTTCCCTTAAACATGTTTAAGCAAAACTAATGATATGATTAGTAAAACTTAACCAAATCAACCCAAATTTCTAACAGAGGTATAAAACAGTATTTCAGAATTTATAAATATTTTTCCAGAATTTTATCATGTCTAATTTCGTTAATCTTCACTGATTACCCATAATTAACCGTAATTAGTGCCAAAACAATGCTAATCACTCACCTTGGCCTCAAATAAAATAACAAATCTGAAATGATTCTCTGTTTGGCGTTGTTCCCAATGCAACACAGCAGCTCTAACCTTGCTTTGGTGCTTTCTCTTCTTAATTTGATGTTTGCTAAGCCTAATCTTCAATTAGAAAGTGGTTTTGAGGTGTTTTGAGGAGATTTAGAGAGTGGAGGCCATGGCTAGGTTAAGAGGAATGAACAACGACGGCTGAAAAATGAGAAAAAGGTATTCTCCAAACCCTAACAGCCCTTTTAAACTCCTAATCCCGAAATTCCCCTTTGGGCCTAGCTGTTAATCACCCGGTTAAGCCCAATTAAGCTGTTTTTCACCATCTGAAACTTGTTTCAGCCATATCTCCCAAAAGGTTAGTCCGTTTGGCTAATGTGAACTCCACGGAAAGGTAAACAATCATCCGGATCCAATGGAAGTAGTTTCAAGTCAAAATTCCTTTCCAGTCAAAAGTTATGGTCAAAACAAGATCGGCTAGGGGCAAAACGATCATTTAAAAATCGGCAAAAATCATGAACATGGGAAATGACCCCAATAGTCGTCTCCCAAAGTTACATGACTACACGACTCTCTATGACGATGAAATAAATATTATACGATCCTATGATGCGTAGAATGCAGGTCGTTACAAGTAGGGTGTTTCGGGTATTCCTTAACAAATTTGTCGTAGTCTTAGTTGATGATATTTTGATCTTCTCCAAGAATGAAGAAGGGCATGCCCACCATCTGAGAGACGTCTTAAAAACTCGCCGTGACCATCAGCTTAAAGCAAAGTTCTCCAAATGCCACTTTTGGAGAAAGGAAGTGAGATTCTTGGGGCATGTGGTCTCCAAAGAAGGGATAGCTGTAGATCCCACGAAGGTGGTTGCAGTGCAAGATTGGCAGATTCCTAAAAACGCAACCGAGGTAAGAAGCTTCCTTGGGTTGGTAGGTTACTATAGGAAGTTCATTAAGGACTTTGCGAAGGTATCAGCGCCTCTTACCAGGCTGACAAAGAAGAATTTGGTGTTTTCATGGGATATAAACCTTGATGTTGCTTTCCAATGACTGAAGAGGGCTCTGACAATAGCCCTAGTCTTGGCCTTACCCGATGGAAGTAAAGTATTTACCGTTTACACGGATGCGTGTGGTACAGGACTTGGTCTGGTTCTAATACTAGAGGGGAAGGTAATATGTTATGGGGGTAGGCAGCTGCGGGTTCATGAAAAGAATTACCCCACACATGATCTAGAGCTAGCTGCCATAGTATTCGTGTTAAAGACGTGGCGTCATTATTTGCTTGGAGAAAGGTTCGAGCTGTACACCGACCATAAATCTCTCAAGTGTCTATTCTCATAGAAGGATCTCAACTTAAGGCAACAACGGTGGATGGCGTTCTTAACTTCATATGATTTTGAGATTTCTTACAGCCCCGGAAAGGGTAATGTGGTGGCAGACGCACTAAGTAGGCAGAGGGTGGCCCTGAGTCCTCTGTTTGTGGAAAGAAAGAACTTGGAGTTCATATCAGCTTTTGATTTTAGATCCTCCATCGAAGTTTTTCCTGATTTATTTGCATCGTTAGAGATACGACCGACTCTTGTGGAGCAGATAGGAGCTTTGCAACAAGGTGATCACAGATTCTAGATATCATGGATAAGCTCAGAAGAGGGGAGACTTCTAGTCACCTTAGTATGTATGCCATAGATGAAAAGGGGTGGTTACGACGAGATGGAAGACCTTGTGTTCCTCAAACTAGAAGCTTGATAAAGGCAGTCCTAGAAGAAGCCCACCATTCTAAGATGACCATACATCCAGGCGGTGAAAAGATGTATAGAGACATGAAGAGGGTTTTCTTTTGGGCTGGGATGAAGAGGGACGTAGTCAAATTTGTTTCTCAATGTTTAGTTTGCCAATAAGTCAAGGCTGAGCAAAAGAATCCCAGTGGATTACGTCATCCATTGGAGGTCCCGCAGTGGAAATGGGAGAGCGTCTCTATGGATTTCATAGATGGTTTGCCTAGATTGAAGAAAGGTAATACCAGTATTTGGGTGATAGTGGACGGACTCGCTAAGAGTGCTCACTTTATTCTAGTTAAAAGTAAAAGGACGGCACCATGGTTGGCAACAATTTATGTTCGTGAGATAATTCATCTCCATGGAGTTCCTTCCAGCATCGTGAGCGATCGTGACTCCATCTTTACCAGCGAATTTTGGAGGAGTTTGCAAGAAGCATTGGGTACACAGTTTTGTTTGAGCACCGCTTATCATCCTCAGACCAATGGTTAGACAGAGAGGGTGAACAGAATTCTAGAAGATCTTCTGAGGCTGTGCATCCTAGACTTCGGAGGGGCTTGGGAAGAGCATCTTCCCTTAGTAGAGTTTGCCTATAATAATAGCTATCAAGCCAGCATCGGTATGACACCCTTCGAAGCATTGTACGGGCGACCCTGTAGGTCTCCAACCTGTTGGTGGGAATCTACAGAAAGATTGTTACTTGGGCCTGATATGGTTAGGGAGACGTCTGAGAAGATTGACCTTATTCGACGATGAATGAAAACAGCTCAAGATAGGCAGAAGTCCTATGCAGACAAGAGGAAAACCGACATCGATTTTGAAGTGGGAGACTTAGTTTTCATCAAAGTATCACCTCTGAGAAATGTGGTCTACTTCGGTTCAGTAGGGAAGTTGGCACCTAGGTTTGTGGGACCCTTTCCCATAACCGAGAGAATTGGCCAAACGGCCATAAAGTAAAACTACCAGAGAATTTGTCTGATGTTCATAATGTTTTTCATGTTTCTCATCTGCGGAAGTTCCTGCATGACAACGCAGAAGTCGTTGAGCCGAGTATGTTGGAAGAAGTGGAGGTGGAACGGGAGGCGACAGTCAGACGATTCCCTACCCGTATTTTTGGATCGGAAGTTAAGAAGCTACGCAACAAAGAAATCAAGTTGGTAAAGGTTCAATGGGGAGACAACCCAGAAGACGCAACTTGGGAAACCGAAGATAGAATTCGTGCTTCATACCCTTTCCTCTTTGAGGGTATGTTCTTAACTCCTTTTTCCAAAGCTTTATCTGTGCCTATTTTTGTCAATCTAGCATATCTTATCGCTAGTGTTTTCGACCTTTAGATAGGAGTCCTATGGATGAAAACATGTGTTTGAAACATGCTATGTTTGATGGATGCAAATGTTTGCTAGTGGTTGCCTGTGGACGCATACACACACACATGTGGCACTAGATCGGCTCAATCACTCTCTTATACTAAATATGGATGCATGTGCATTTTCTTTTCTTTTATGGATGAAAATGGATGAGTTAGCATATGGATGTTGCACTTGGACGAATGAACGTTCACACATATAGAACTTACATGTTATAATTGGATTATTTGCATACATATTGGATTCATGGAACTAATCATACATCACATTAAGGAGGTCAACTGGATCAGTAAAACGCCTGATTTTCTCACTAGTATTGGGACATATACATACACCTCTACATATAATCATATAAGCATTAGAAATCTTTTAAGGACAATGGATGCTTGTGGATGATGGATGATGGATGGTAGGATACGTTCTTCTTAACTTGAAGATTTCAGGGACGAAATCCTTCAAGGAGGGAAGAATGTAACACCGCGTAATTTTAAAATATTAAAATTAACAGATTAAAGAATACTTAAATTTTAGAAGAAGAATTATGGGAAACGAGCTGCGCTATTGCATTCGTCTTGGAATTCTGCTTGGGATAGAGTCCGGGTTTCCGTAAATCGGATATCGTATGGAGAAGTTATAAGACTTAGAAGTTTGCATACGCACAAGGAAGAACATATATATACATATAATAATTCCAGTGCCTTCGAAACAGTTCAACAATCAAAATCCAACCAAAGCGGGCTGAGCTGGAAAATTCCCGCTCGTGGGTGTCGACCCCCCCAAGGGGTGTCGACCCCCCTATAGGGGTGTCGACCCCTCCCCCCCCCCTCGGGCAGGTCTGGGCAGAATTCGTTTTACGTACGTAGACTTGATTCTGGGTCTGATTCATTGGTTCTAGGCTATAAATATGGTCTCCTATTTTCTGCATTGGAGATCATGGGAGCCATATGTTGTTGGATTGCAAACTGAAACAGAATCAAGTCCTACAAAATGGTTTAGCTAATCAAATTCAAAATTCAGATTTATTCTCTCTCAATTCTCTAAACCTAACGTTGTGAGTTTCTAGTCACTTTTAGGTTTAAATAAATGACAGTGAATCGTGAAAGACAATGAATTGGATATGTTGTAAAATATGAATCTATGCCAGTATTAAATCTTAAACTATGTAGATCTTGATAAATCTATTTCTCTAGATCTGAAATAATTGTGGTTATTCTATGATGTAGCCTATGTAGATCTTGACTTGTAATTGTATTATGGAAAAGGTGAATATGTTAATTTTGACATGTTATGACATTGATTAGATCTGGTTCTTTATGTAAATCACCTTACACCTGTCATACTGTAATAAATTTGGATACGTTATAAAATTGGACATGTGGATTTATCCTTAGATCTAAACATGCTACTGTGTCACCCTTACTATGTTGGATCTGAATTGTTGGATATTTAAATGAGTAGTTTAGATCTCATTTTTTTCACTTTGACATCATTGAAATTTTCACAAGTTCATATGACAACTTTATGACTATGTTAATCTATGTTATGCCAAATCATATTCAATGATCACTTGTGTTAAATCCCTATTAGCTTTCCTTTTCATCGCTTATGGCTATGTTAATTATTTAGCCTAGGCATGCCGTTAATTTTGTGAGGACGTTAGTTAGAAATGGGGGAAAAAGTAAATATTGGCATAATTGGGGAATAAACATTTTTTGACTAGTAATTCAAATTGTTGATAGAATGGGCAATAACACCCAAAAAGGTAAGATTAATTAATTGGTAAATTAATTAATAAATGGAATGTTTAGCAACTATAATTAGGAATTATATTAACACTTATGACACGATGTTAGGTTACATTAGTGGCGGAAATCTGCCTGGACCCGACCGACATATCCAGCAGTCCCTAATGTTGAACCTAATGTGAGAGGTCTAAGTGTGTAAATAAGACTCGGGCTAAGACACATGGTTATGCCCAACTGTGGAATAAGACTGCCGGACCCGACCAACATGTCCAGCATCCACACGTTGTAGGCCTAATGTGGGAGGTCTAGCCCAATATAACCATAATTGGACATGGTAATGAGAAAGGACTACTTAACCTAATTTAATCCATAAGAACTGTATGATTATGAACATAAGTTAGGGTTAAGTAAAATGGATTGGAAAGTGAGTGGGTTAAGTATAACTAAAGGGGGTGGGTAGTATTTATATATATAGGCCTACAAACTTAACCCAGTAAAGTTATGTAATCAAAGATCACTCTTTTAGAGTAACAATAACTGGTATAGGGCTATGTAATTAAAGATCACCCTTTAGGGTATACATAGTCAATGGAAAACCTAGTGGGGATACAAGACAAAAGGGGAGAGCTTGTATCATATTGTGTGGGAGCCATTTCAGTTAGTAACCCGTATTCGATGTCAGAGTAGGGAACTCCGTACTAGGCGGAGAAGGGGAACGCTTACTGATTGATTATAAGAGATCCAAAATGTGAAGGGTGGTGTAGACGATGCTTGTGCATGCATGGGCCGGACAGAGGGGGACAAAACGACTGTGACACCTGTAGATATGACTGTGCACCTCTTGGGTTACCACTTTAGGGAAGTGATAACCATACTATGGGACCAGCACAGGGTATCTACAGAGTAGGGAGCCGATCAATTAGGGTAGTGGTTAGGGTACACTGGGATGTATGCCCTAAGTCTACCAACTTATAGTGGAAGGGATCATCTCATTTTAAATTATACTAGTAATATTGCAGATTAGTTATTAGTGAAGCATGTATACACCTTACCTTATCTTCCTTGTCACACCTGCCATTTGTATAGTGATCTCTCTTATCCACTTTATGCCTGTCATGATTACCTTTATTTATTTACTGGCTAAAAGTTACTGGACAGGCCAGACTTTATGTCTGACCCCTTTGGTTTTTCCGTCTCTCTTCCGTTCCCCCTCCCCCCCAAGGTTCTCAGGGAGGAAACACTCAGGCTTGACCGTGATTTTGCTTGATTGCTGGAGCTGCTAATATGTGTGGATCAAGCTCATATTCTCGCTGCAATGGCTATATTTTATTATTGGGATTTTTTTTTCTTTTATGTACTCTGATATTTCTGAAGTACAAGATAGTGGTTTTTATGTTGTAATGGGTTTTTAATATTTCAGACGAATGATGCTTTGGACCACGGTATTTTGATGATTAATAAAGTTGTTTGTTTCCACTGTAAAAAAAATTATATCTATCTTGTAATATTCAGTGTCTGTTTACCTAAACACTTCACGAAACTTAATGCATTCCCTTTGTGAGTGACATTAATGGACGTGGGGGTGTCACACGATCTATGTAACCCATCTATGAAATCCATCGAGACTCTCTCCTACTTCCACTATAAAACATCTAAAGGCTGAAGCAATCCACATGGCTTCCTTTTCTCAGCCTACACTCGCTAACAAGTTATACACCGAGCTACATACTCAGCCATGTCCTTCATCCCTATCCAATGAAAGACCCTCCTCATATCTCCATACATCTTATCACCACCTGGATGGATGGTCATCCAAGAGTGATGAGCCTCCTCTGAAATAGATCTCAACAAATCATCAACCCGAGGAACACACAATCTTATATCACGATGTAGCCACCCTCTCTTATCCACGAAATACCTAGCAAGTTGACTAGAGGTCTCCCCTCTATTGAGTCAGTCCATGATATGCGCTAATTGATTATCCTCTCATAGAATGAATCCATTGGACTCTAAAAGAGAGGGTCGCACCTCCAAAGATGCCAATAATCCTGGTGCAAAATCTGTAGATGGTCTAAAATCGAATGATGAGATAAACACCAAACTCTGCCACACTACGAACAATGGACTCAAAGTCATTCTTTGCCCACTTAATGCATTTGTTACTACATTCCCCTTCCCCAGGATATATGTTATCTCGAAATCTTAAGATGCAAGGAACTTCATCCAGCGTTGTTTTCGCAAATTAAGATCTTTTGCGAGAACATGTACTTGAGAGATTTATGATACGTATACAGCTCAAATCTCACCTAACATATAATGTCTCCAAAACTTAAGCGCAAACACTATCGTCGCTAGCTCCAAACCGTGGATAGGATAGTTCTCCTCATGTACCCTCAACTGCCTACTCTTGTAGCATACAACCCTATTGACTTGCATAAGCACCGCACATAAACCCATGCCACAAGCATCCATATATACGGTGAACATCTTCGTACCATCAGCAAAAGTCAACATTGGAGCCGAAGTAAGAGCCTTCTTCAATCTTAAGAATGCATCCTCGAAATCCACATCCTAACCAAAAACTAGGTTCTTCTTTGTTAGGCACGTAAGCGGCGCTGAGACCCGCGCAAAATCCTTGATGAACTTATGATAGTACCCCCGCCAAACCCAAAAAGCTCATATTCTTTAGGGCTTTCCAATCCTAAACTATGGTAACCTTAGTGGGTCCACCGCTATACCATCCCTAGAGACAAAATGCCCTAAGAACCTCACATCCTTCCACAAAAAATGACAATTAAGAAAACTTCACCTTCAACGGATGTGCACGGAGAGTATGGACGACCTCTCGCAAATGCAAGGCGCGCTCCTCCTCACTCCTCCGGAACACCTAGATATCATCAATGAATACCACCATGAACTTATTCAGATACTCCCAAAATACCTGGCTCATCAAATCCATAAAATAAGCCGGTGCATTGGTTGGCCCAAAAGGCAAACCAACCTCTCAAAGAATTCGTCGAGAGTCCTAAAAGTAATTTTGTTTATGTTATCATCTGCCACCCTAAGTTGATGAAAACTTGTAGCTGAGTCCAATTGCGAGAAAACTGAAGCATCCACTAACTCGTCAAATAATTCATCTATCCGCGGGAGTGAGTGGCTATTCTTCTTCGTGAACTTGTTCAATTTTCTGTAATCCACATATAGACAGAGAGAGTCATTCGCCTTAGTCACGAGGAAGACGAGTATTCCCCATGTTGAAATACTTCTCTAAAAAATCCTTTCTCGAAAAACTCACCCAATTGTTTACTAAGCTCCCTTCTCCCTCTCTCAGAGATATGTGGTGCACTAGCAACGGAAGAGGCTTAGGATTCTCCATCAAGTATATCTAGAAATCTACCTCGCGCCTAGGAGGTATCCCTCTCACCTCCTCAAATACGTCCGGAAAGTCTCTAACTACGGGCACCGAACTGAGATCGCCAAGAGATGTATCTAGGGAATCCAAGAAACTGAGCATTGACCGACCCTCGTGGGTGGCAAGAAATCTCGAGAGTCCTACCATTGTACGTTAAAAGCCTAACAACTCTCCTTTCAAATCAAGGATGGGCACCATACAAGGCCAGCCAACCCATCCTTAGAATAAGCCAGTAACCTATAAAACCCAGTACATACGCGTTACACTCAAACTCGATGCCAAGAATATAAATCCTCAAACCCCTACACATTATAGATAGGTGAGTCGTACCTCCTATGGGGTTTGAGATAACTATTGGATCAGAAACTTTAGAAGTGTCTAGGTGCAGACTATCAACAACAGAAATGGATATGAAAGAATGAGAAGCACCGAAATCAAACAATGTCCTAATGGGAAAGTCGAAAAGAAAAATCAAACCTTCTATGGTGACCTTCCTACCTCTTTCCTGACTGGTACCACCAGTCTGAGTCACCTCAAGCACATGAAATTGTGCTCTGGATGTATCTGCTCTTTATTCCTGCCTTTGAGGGCACTACCTACTATAATATCCCATCTGTCCGCACTAAAAAAACACCCATCTTAGCTGTCTTCTTGCAATCTTTGATGAAGTGTCCCATCATACCACATCTATGACACTTCACTTACTTCTTAATCTGTGCTTTATCTAGCTTCCCTCCCTTTTTCATTGCACCTTTCTTGGGCCTCTACTTTTTCTTCCCAGTTCATGTCTTGGTCACTTCAGTCTTATCCTCTTGTTTACTTTCCTTTCAATCTGCATGCATAAGAGTCATGTCCACAAGCCTCTCAAATGTAGCTACCATCAAAATAGGTGTCATTGGTAGTCCTTGAAGGGGTTGGTTCAGTCCCTTTGCAAACCTCAAAGCCATCTTCTACGGTGTATTAACTAGATCTAAGCCAAATCTCACCAACTTATTGAAGCTATTCACGTACTCCTTCACCAACATATTATCCTATCTTAGACTCAAAAATTTTTCCAACTGCATGCCTTCTTCAGCTTGTGATAAGGACTTTTTCTCGAACTTATCCTTAAACTCATTCTATATCTCTAGAGCCCGCTCTGTCGCAACTACTTCGCATCAATACGATACCTCTCCCTTTAGTTGCCAAGCGACCAACTGAATTCTCCTTCTGTCATCAGGATCTAATTATTTAAACATACGATCGGTATATTTAACCAATTGTGAGTATCACCAAAACTTTCTGATCCATGAAATGGCTTTCTACCTAGAGCAGAAAAGTCCTTACAGATCTTAGAGAAATTAACCACTGGATTTGGTGGAACCACTGCGGCTACTAATAGAGATGGGACATTTCCTTGCCTTTCCACAGATGTTGTATAGCTTCAACATATCTATGGAACTACACCGAAATGGGAGCGCCCTCTGGAAAATTGGGATCCCAAGACATGCTTAAAAAAGAGAGAGACAAAGATTCAAAAAAGAATCAAAAGAATATTGTAACTGACTTGAGGGGGTATTTTTCAAAAACAAGTTTTAGTTGAAAATACTTTACCTTTTGAAACACTTTTTCAAAACTTATCTTTGATCTTGTAACCTTATGCTATGATACCACATGAAACACCCCACTCCCCTTAACATCACACATATGAGGATGCGTTAAGGTTTATAAAGCGCTTAGGTATAAAGTAACAACACAGAAACTAAAATTCACAAGACAAAAATATAAAACATAGCGAAAACTTTAAACATTATTTAAATAAGTCAAATCACTGTACTTATAACATTTTAAAATACCAGACAGTCATCATCATAAACCAAACATATTGTCCCGTGGAATATAAGAGTACAAAGTAAGATAATCAAACCATCCCTCTCATATGTCAATACAATGATCAGAAAACAAGAAGTGAACCAATACAAGAAACTGAAATGAGTCTGAATCCAAGCTGAACCAAATAATAAAAAATCACTACTGAGATCCTCCACCCTGCGAACATGGTGAGGGGGAAGGATGAGAGAAAGAAAAAACAAACTAGGTCAGACATATGTCTGGGGAGTTCTAGTAATTTCTAGCATGTGCAAAAGTTAAGGAAGCGTTTTAACGAATGAATAGTTATAAGAGCAATAAACAAAAAAGAATAAATGAAACAGCAAGAAGGACAAACACAAATAAAGACAGGCTTCTCATTCATATCCGAGGTTGCTGCACCAACTAGCAAGATACCACAATTATGCTTTACCTAATTTGTGTCAGTCAATTTGCTAATTTACGCATAATGTGATAACCTATGCCAGCTATAGAAGTCAGGATAATCAATCTTAAACCCATCAACTAAAAGGACTAGCCGTTAATCGCAAGCATTACAGTGGCTTATCTTCCCCAATCGGAACGATGCACGCTTGTTATTCCACCGGAACGCGCCTGTATCCACCTCATTTGAACCTCTTACTATCCAGTATAGTAAAGTGTGTCCTAGCCTCTATCTGGTGTGAGACCTCCATGATAACAAAGGGATACCAACTGATATGGGTTCCCAACCAAATATGGAATTGACTGTAACACCCCACATCCGCTAAGGTCACTCACAAAGGGAATGCCTTAGTTTTGGTGGAGTATTTTTAGTGAGTATAGAACAGAAAAATTACAACAGGACAGATATAAGTAATACTTGAAAATTTAAAACATCATTTCATTAACAAAACATGTTTGGTTACATCACAAAACCATAACAAGAGTCGAGTACATAATATCCATCCTGATAAAATAAAAGTACATAATCCCATTACATAGACAATAGCCAAAAGATAAACCGAGCTTTACTTCTACGGTCCAAGCCCCAAAAGATAGATATAGCGATCTGGTCCAAGCCCACTAGTGCTAAGTCCACTCTGATAACCTGAGGGTGGGGAAAAAGATAAACAACAACGGGGTCAGACATAAGTCTGAGTGAGTCCTATAACCCTAACAATACAACCATTAAAGTAATTAGGGTATGATATAAACAAGATACGGTACCTCTGGGGATAATGACTACAATAAGTAGCCCACAAAACACAGGATGTACTACGATAATCGAAACGACGTATTTATCCACCCAAGGATAATTACTAGCTTGCACCACCCCAGACCTACTCACCCAAGGGTAATTCCTACACTGCACCACACCAGTTCTACCCACCAAGAGTAATTCCTACTTAAAGGTTGATCCCTCCCAAGGACTTAGAAAATTTCCCCAGTAGTTTCGTGTACTCCTAGCCCATTACATAGGTGCCGTCTGCCCCTATCTCCACTAGGTGTACTTAGTAATCTTACCCAGTAGTTTCGTGTACCCCTACATAGGTGTCGTCTGCCCCTATCTTTATTAGGCGTACCCACTACTCCCCAACGATCGGCTCCCTACCATAGATACCCGTGCTGGTCCCACGATTGGGGTGTATCATTCCCCTAAAGTGGCTACCAGATAATATCAACAGTGCACGGCTTTATATCTACACGATGCAACAACGACTTACCAACCAGCCCGGGTCCACGCACGCATATGAAACCCGTTGGTCCCGCGTTGCCACCGCTAACCCGTTTTGGCCTCTTATAATCAAGCCCAATATGCGTGTCCCGTCACCCGACTAGAGTCGAGCCCACTAAGATACGTTTGGGATATTGGTTGAAATGGGCCCCCACAAGCTACCCACCTAAGCTTGTCATTCATTTAGTATAACCCAATAATGGGTCCCCACAAGCTACCCACCTAAGCTTGTCATTTATCAAATGTACCCCTATAATGGGTCCCACAAGCTACCCACCTAAGCTTGTCACTTTTATCTAGTGCATCCCACTTAACCCCTTATGTAGTCATGCCCACTTACATGTTAAGATTTGGTTAAGTCATCAATCATATTTCAATTGCCACATAGGGCACCCACTAGATTTCCACATGCCACCCAAAGCACTTACTTAACCCTTCACCCATGTTTTAATTACATGTTCCACTTTGGTTAAGTATTCTAATCGTATTTTCTCATGCCACCCATGGCACTTACTTAACCCTTTTTATCATGTTTAATTACATGTTCTACTTTGGTTAAGTATTCTAATCGTATTTTTCTATTGCCACCCAAGGCAACCCACTAGTCTCATCATGCCACCCCAAGGCACCCACTTAACCCCTCATGTCCCACTACATGCTAATATGGTTAAGTGTTTCTTAATTCATTAGTTAAGATCATGAACTCATAAAGACCTCTCACATTAGACCGTCTTTTATGACTGCTGGATATGCCGGTTGGTTCCGGGCAGACTTCTGTCATCAAAAGGGTCTAACCTCGTGTCTTTACTTTAATCATGTATTTAATTTATGACTAAGACCTCTCACATTGGGCCAATCATTTGTAGCCGCTGGATGGCCGGTCGGTTCCGGGCAGACTTCCGCTACAACAGGGTCCAACCTCGTGTCTTAGTTGATTAATTACACCTGATTAATCACCCCCATATTAATTATCCCTAATTAATATCAAGTTTTCCATAACATGGGTAGACCTAACTCAATAGGTAAATTCCCATGGGGTAGACCTAACTCAATAGGTAAATTCCCACTTATGGTAATTTATTTATTTTATGGTATGCTCAATCATACCCAATCATGTTTTATTAACATATTTATTAACCCCATCGTTTCCCCACGTAAATCGTTCTCACTTTATAACATAATAAAGGGGAAGATCCATCACAAATAGCATGGGTTTAGCATATAACTTTGTCATGGGTTAAGAGGATGTCAACTTGCATATATGAGCACATATTAACCCAACTATATTTAACCCAAACTTGCATATTATCATACACATGATTTGCATAACATGTTGCATATGGGCTTGCATATTATCATACACATCTTGCATAACATGTTGAACTTGCATATAAGCATTCTCATAACTTGCATAACATGCTAAACATGCATTTAAGCATACACATAACTTGCATAAGCATTCATATACTTGCATATCACATTAAACTTGCATTTAAGCATAACTTGCATAGCATCATGCACATAACTTGCATAATCTCATACACATAGCTTGCATAACACCATTTGCATATGAACTTGCATCTTAAAGGAGGGTAAACATGCATAGCATATAAGAGTATCATCTTGCATATGTATGCATCATATTTAAAAGGGTAAACTTGCATGTTATGATTTATGCATAATACCAAACACTTAGCATGCATAAAACCACTTACTTATCATGCATGAAATCAAATACTTATTATGCATAAACCCACCACTTAACTTGCATAAACCCAAACACTTATCATGCATAAAACCCAATACTTAGTATGCATACAATCAAATACCTAGCATGCATAACGTCAAATACTTTAGCATGCATAACATCAAATACTTAACATGCGTAACATCAAATACCTAACATGCATAACACTAACTACTTAGCATGCATAAAATCACATGCATAACTTGCATATCATGTTACATATAACTTGCATATATTCTCACATATAGTTTGCATAACATGTCATATATGCATAAATGTTTAACATGGTGTTTTGCATCATAAAACATGGCCTTAAACTTGCATTTAACGTAAAACTTGCAAATCACATATCATACAAACTTGCATAAATACATTTATCCACAAACATAGCCATGTCTTATCACATCCTACCATAATCAATTTTAACAATTGATTATTAAAGCCATAGGAACTCACCAAAACTAAGATTAGCAAACTTATGAAGTAAAACTAGTTGTCAAATATGAAGAAGAAGATGATTAGGGGTTGATTAGCTTGCAACTCTCTTCATTGATTTGTGGAGGCCATGACCAAGTTTCATTTTGCCATAGTTTAGTTACTAGATTTAATTAAGAATGAATTAGGGTAGGGTTAGGGTCTTATTTATAGGATTAGGTTGCATTTTAGACCCTTGGATTAACCCTAGATTAGATTAGGACCCTTAGATTTAGGAAATCTCTAGAACCAGCCCTCTATGCCAGCCTAGAACCCAACCTGGTGCACCCAGGTTCACTGCACGCCATGCCCCTGTCGACAGGCAAGTCGACAGGCAAGTCGACACCCCTGTCGACAGGCCTGTCGACATCCCTGTCGACATGGGTAGGGCGGGATTTTTCCCGCCTGACCCCACCTGTCCCATTTAAAATCTGAATTTTAAATTCTTAATTCTGTTTTAAGTTTTTGAATTTTCTGCAAATTTCATCGGGCTATAACTGGGCCATACGGACTCCGATTTTCGAAAACTCGGACTCTATTTCGCGTATTTTTCCGAGACGAACGCAATAACGCAGCCCGTTTCCCCTAATTCACACATCTGAGATTATTTATTCTGTAATTAGTGAATTTTAGTATTAACCCCAAAATACGGGGTGTTACATTGACACAAGTCACCTCTGACTTGGTTCACAATTCATTATTTTTTTTAGGCCTCTTATCATCTCCAATCAGCTCCACGCTGCCGGAACGGGCCTAAACTAGGATTTCATAATATTATTAGGTCTCTTGTCATCCTCAATCAGCCCCATACTGTCAGAATGGACCTAATCTATGAGCCACTTATCTTACCCAATCAGCTCCATGCTACCACAACAGACTACCTCTATGTTAGCTTATTAATTTTATTAATTTAACTTAACATAGTTTAAGTTTATTAATAAGCACAATATAATTTCATGTTAAATCCCTAGGTTGTATTAAAATTTCTATTTAATTTTATTCTTTTTATATAGTCCATCCATGTTACTTAATTTTCAATTAAGCTCAATCTATTACAATTTACAAGTTTACACGATCTCCAATTACATGCTAAGGTTTATCCCCAACTTACAGTCTAATATGATTACAATACATCATCATTTTAAATATGCTCAAAAGTCCCTTTTTATTAAATTCCAACATTATTCCAATTTAACACAAAATAACAGTAAAGGCCTAGGCACTTTTCAGGCCTAAGCTCAGCGTTAAAGAAAAACGGAAATGGTCTAGATTACTCGCAAGGCCTAGATTTAAAATAAGAAAAATCAAATAAAATAGGCATAAGCATAACTGTAAATAAATTATAAAAAAGAAGCGGATAAGTAGAAGAAGGATAATTACTTATAAACAATAAACAACTGGAAAGAAATTGGCATAGATGATAAATAAACTACAATAACTTACATAAAAACTAAACATATAAAAATTGTAAATATTGCAAACATAAAACTTGCAAATTAAAACTATCAAACTATCTAAAATTTCCCATGCAAATAACTAGAAATACATAAAAACTCACAGATCTAATGAACAAAGCTTTCCCCATAGTCTTCTTCTTAAATCAAGCAAAACCTCTGCTTCCAAAAGTGTTCATAAAAATAAATATTAAAACTTAAGGACGTCATTATCCCTATACAAATTTAATTATTTGGTATTTCCTAATTTTGGGAAAGAAGAAGAGGAGAGAAGAGAAAATGGATGTGAAGAAATGAGAGAGGCTCTGCTAGTCTATTTATACGGTTTACTGGAGGCCCTCAACCGTCCAAATCCAGATTAGAACTGGTCCAGCCATATCATTGGACCAATCAAAAAGCGAACGTCAGCCTATGTGTAACACCCCACCTCCATTAATGTCACTCACAAAGGGAATGCATTAACTTCGGTGAAGTATTATAGGTAAAAGATGCAGATAAATTACAAGACAGACAAATAAAGCAGCGGAAAATAAAGTCATTTTATAAGCAATGTAGTTCAGTCAAGCTTTTACAACAATTGACTCAATCATACTTAAAAGTATTACATAAAACTTCTGTTTTGATTCAAAAACTTCCAAGTATATAAGAAGCATAAAACATAGCAAAGTAGCATAAGTCCCCAAATTAAAGTGCAACCACAGCTATAGCCAAAGATAAGAGGTTCCAAGCCATACATCACAGAATGTCCAAGCTTGGAAAGAGAAATGGTCCAAACTAAGCTGAGTTATTCCCTCCCTGACTACCGAAGGGGAAGCGGAAGAAAAGAAGACGAAAGAAAACGGGTCAGACATAAAGCCTGGTAAGACCAGTGACTTTCAGTATGTAAAGAGGTAAAAGCAACAAGACATGAATAAATTGAATATAAGACAATACTGTGATAACAGGAATAACAAGATAACATAAGATTAGCATAAGATATGATAAGGTAAGATAACCTGAATGCGCTTCTACACTTTCTCTGCTTCGCTTCTACCCTGTTATTCTGATTTTTATATCTATACACCACCTAACTAGTGCCCCCAACTAATAATTTGTATAAATGATAATATGGTAACGTGATCCCAATCCCCGCAATTGTGGTAGCCTTCAGGTGTACATCTATTATGAGGATCCCAACTCAATCTGCCTAATAGCCCTGGATATGTTAGATGTGCCCTTACTACCATATCGATCGGCTCCCTACTTGTATTAATTTTCCTTGTGTCTACGTCAATCGGCCCTCTCTTGCGTGTAGACACCCTGTGCTGGTCCCACCATAAGGTGTATCGATCCCTATGATAGCAACCCGACACGATTCAAGATGCACAGTTTATAACTACTGGTACCCAGCACCTGCTTTTTCCGCTTCGGAGTACGTGCACGCCCGTAATCCGTCGGAACCTACACTAACATACACCCTGCCGCTATTTTGACCGCTTATAATCAGCCCAGTAATCGTTCCCCGCCCTTCCTAGTTCAGGGTACCATGATACCTCTATGTGGGTTACTGCTGAAATGGGTCTCCGTTACTAGGGTTTCCTACTGGTTAAGTTTGTGGGCCTATATATAGAAATATTACTCACCTACATGAGATGTACTTAACCCTCTCATTGATTCAAGCATGTTTATTTAACGGTTAAGTTTTCCTTAACCCTATCCGCTTTGTTCATGTATTATTGGTTAAGTGTTGTCCATTCATGTTAACTTAACCCACCCACATATCATGTTGTATTGGTTAAGTGTTTCCTATTAACTTAACCCTGTTCATTCATCAGGTTATATTGGTTAAGTGTTTCACATTAACTTAACCCCACTCGTTCATCATGTTATATTGGTTAAATGTTTCTTATTAACTTAACCCCACTCGTTCATCATGTTATATTGGTTAAGTGTTTCTTATTAACTTAACCCCACTCGTTCATCATGTTATATTGGTTAAGTGTCGCCCATTCATGTGTTACTTATCCTTACCATTCTTAGCATGTCTTGTTTATTAGCATTAATTCATTCATTAATGCCTTAACCTCTCACATTAGAACTGTTGTTTGCAGTTGCTGGATGTGCCGGGCGGTTTCAGGCAGACTTCTATTGTAAACTCATTCTAACCTCTGGATTTGGGCTAAATGCGCTAAACTCTCACATTAGATATGTGTTGTTGTGGTTATTGAATGTGTCGGGCGGTTCCGGGCAGTTTTACACCGTAACTCAATCTAACCTCGGGTTAGGCATGTTCATCTTTTAACCAATTTACATATTTACCGTACATGTCCACGTTTAGATTTTATATGCTAATTTTCCCAATTTTACAAAACTAGTCATGTTTCAATTCTCAAGTTATGCCCAACAATTCAATTACAAGTTATTAATCAAAATAGACTACACCCAATCTTCCCAAATTTACAATAATAGTCATGCTCCAAAATCACAACAAATTATGCTTGGCGTCCTAACCAATAGTTAAGCCCAATCTAGATTTAATACTCCAGTTTATAGTTTATGCCCAAAACTTGGTTTACATGCCAAATAACCCAAACTTGCAGTTATAATGATAATAATGCCCCAATATCAATTACAAGTTGTACCCAACAAATTCACCGAATATGTTATGCCCAATTATTTCACTAAATACATTATGCCCAATATTTACCCAAAGTAAGTTATACCCAAATATTCCCCATATTCCAATCATTTGTATTTCGCGATTTCAGCCTAGGTTCAAAGGTAACCCGGGTTCATAAAAGAAAAGGGAAGTAGGGGAAGAGAGAGAAGGAGCATATAATAATAATAGGCATAAAAATAGGCATGTAACACCAGACCTAATACAGGAAATTTAGATCCAACAAAGATAGATTCTTGAATAAACTGATACAATCGTTATCGCAGGCATAAGAATAACATCATGAACCAAAAAGGAATATATGCATGATGTACAACAAAGATAGGCATGATTGAATCGATATAATAACTTCTAAGGCATGTAAAATCATGGATTCGATAGAAAGATAGGGATAAATCTGAAAAGATTGTCTTATCATCAAGCATGGACTTGATTATTTTATTACATGCCAAGATTACAATTAGGTATTTAAATCTGAAAATAACATGAACTTGCATTGCTAGGATTAGAAAAGATAATTGAATTGTTTTTGTTGCAGAAACTCTAATTTGATGTTGATTAATCTTCAAAGTTGATTGTTGATGAAGAACTTCTAATATGATTTAGAATTTTAGAGGCGGTGGCTAAGAGAACTGAGAGTTCAGCAGCATAGAGGCATCATAAGGAATTGTTATGAATTAGGGTTAGGTTTAGGTACAAATTTATAGGTGTAGAGAATGTTTTAGAGTCTTTAGATCACCATAGAAGTCATCAGGTCTGTCCAGCACATCAAAAATCTTCACTGCCCAGATCTGGTCAATGGGGTCGACCCCTACAAGGGGGGTCGACACCTATGTCGACCCCGGTGTCGACCCCAAAGTGTCTGGGTCGACACTGGTGTCGACCCATCGGTTCGACACCCCAAACGTGGCCGGTTCTGCGTTTTGCCTTCCTGCTTTCGCTGTTTTGAATATTTTTGAATATAAATTGATTTTATTTTATCTATGTATACAAACTTCCAACCTCAATAACTTCTTCATACAGTATCCGTTTTACGCAAACTTGGACCCTATCTCAAGCGGAATTCCGAGACGAACACAATGGTGCAACCCATTTCACTTAATTCTTCCTTTAAAATTTAGTATTCTTTAATTCGTTACTTTAATATTCATAGAAAATACTAGGTGTTACATTCTCCCCTCCTTTAAGGATTTCGTCCCCGAAATCTCTAAGCCAAGAAGAATGTATATCCTACCATCCAACATCCATCTACTCAACCATTCAATCACAGGCATCCATTGTCCTTAAAAATGTTTCTAATGCGTTCATGATCATCTGCATAGTGTGTGTACATGCCCTTATCTAATGCAAAATTTGGCAGTCCACTGATTCAATTGACCTCCTTAATGCAAATCATGATATTGTCATGCGTCCATTATGTATGCAAAAGAATCCTAATGATACATATTATTTCTACATGCGTGCACAATCATTCATCTAAATACAGCATCCATATGATAACAAATCAAGTTTCAATCCGTATACAAATACATACATTCATATGCATATGCAATATGAAAGTGACTGAGCCGATCTAGTGCCTAATGTGTGTGTATATGCATCCACGAGCAACCACTAGCAAACACTTACATCCACTTGCATCCACCAAACATAACATGTCTCAAACACATGTTTACATCCATTGGCTTCTACCTAAGGATCGTGGATAGAACCGAGAGGATATACTTAAAAGATAAAGACTAAAATCCAAATAAACTTTAAAGAAAAAGAGGGATTAAGGATATACCCTTAAAAAGGGTATGATGCGCATATCTAGTCTTCAGTCTTCTAAGTCGCATCTTCTTGAGCTTCACTCCATTGTGCTCTAACTGTCTTAACTTCACGATTGTGTAGCTTCTTAATTTCTGTTTCCAGAATATGAGTTGGAACTCATTTCACTGTCGCCTCTCATTCCACCTCTTCTTCTTCTAGTATACCCGGCACTATAACTTCTGCTGTGTCATGCTAACATTTCCTCAAAAGGTCTTCCAAAATCCTATTCACCCTTTCTATCAGAGGATGATAAGTGGTGCTCAAACATAACTACATACTCATGGCTTGTTCCAAAATTCACTAAAGGGTATTCCATTTAGAAGAAGTATCTCTTGAAAATAAACAGATGCTAACCATGTTACCAAGTGTATATACTAGGATGATTAGAGGTCTCACCTCTACTTAGCTTATCGATTGCATCAATTATCTGAGAGTCTTTTCTTTGTGAAGTCCCTGTTTGATCCAAAAGCGTAGGTCTTACTCCTAGCGATGCCAACTAACTTAACCGAAGGTTTTAAAATCAAAGGTTGATAGGTATTATGAACTTTTCCTTTCCACATAAAGAGGACTTGAAGTCAATCTTTTTCTTCGTAAGGCATCCGCTACGACCTTACCCTTCCTTCTTACATCAAAATGGCACCTAGTCCCGTGCCACATGCATCCGTGTATACCGTAAACCTTTTACTACCGTAAGGTAAAAGTCAAAACTAGGGCCGTTGTAAGAGCCCTCTTCGATCGTTGGAAAGCGACATCACAATCAAATCCCAAGAAAAAGCTAGATTCTTCTTCGTCAATCTAGTAAGTGGGGCTGATACCTTTGCAAAATCCTTAATTAACTTCCTATACCAGCCCGCTAAACTAAGAAAACTTCTTACTCCATTTGCATTCCTTGGGACCTTCTAATCTTGCACCACAACTACTTTTGCGGGATCTACTGTTATCCCTTCATTGGATATCACATGTCCTAGAAACCTTACTTCTTTTCTCCAAAAATGATATTTGGAGAACCTAGCCTTAAGCTGATGCGCTTGGAGGGTATCCGAGACTACCCTTAGATGCAAAGCATGTTCTTCCTCACTCTTAGAGAAAACCAAAATATCATCTATGCATAAGCGAAGTGAACCATCCGCCTTTGTAACGAAAACAACTGGAGCACCCCTATTCAGAAATACTTCGCCTTATGAACCATTTCTCAAGTAACTCTTTTACTTGTTTGCTGAGCCCTTCCTTTCCCATGGAGTCATGTGTCATACATGTAATGCAACTGGTTTTGCATTGTCAATTAGATATACGCAGAAGTCTATCTCGCGTTTTAGGGGACAAACCCCTAACTTGATTAAAAACATCTGCGTACTCATGGACTATTCTAACGGATCGCAAATCATCGATAGATGCATCAAGTGATTCTAGATAACTAAGCCAAACTGATCCCTTAGGATCATACGAAATCTCGAGGGTATTCCCGAGGCAAGTCAAAAGTCTAACTACCCTTCTTTCACAATTACTAGCTAACCAATTCATGCCTAGAATCAACCCATAGCCCATGAAACCAAAAACATAAGCATTACACTTAAACTCAATACTTAATATAGCTATTCTCAAATCCTTGCAGACCAAAGATAAATGAGTCGAACCACCAATTGGATTTGAGACAATAATGCGATCTTCTACTATACAAGTACTAAGGTGCAGAGACTCAACTATGGAAGCAGATATAAACGAATGTGAAGCGCTAAAATCAAAAAGAGTACTAACAGGATGATCAAAAATAAAAACTAAATTTTTTCAACAAAAAATTTACTACCTCTCTCTCAGGTACGCTGGCGGTGAGAGCATGCACTTGCCCTCCTGAAAATCCTGTCCTCTGTTCTTGCCCTTGTCCTTAAATATATGACCCGTTATACCATAATAAAGACACTTCCTCTTGTCTTAGGTTTTACTATTCTTTCCTCCCTTCTTGTCCTGTGATTCTTCCACTTACACCTCTTTCTTTTTACCTCCTTTGTGAACCAAGTCCATATCCATGAGTTTCTCATCCTTGGGTTGTGCTCCTTAGCCAAACTCCCTCATTCTCATCTTTATCATCCTTGTGAAACATGTTGACAAGTCTCTCGAAAGCTCCCTCCATCGCATGGAAAACCCTAAAAAGCTTGAAAGAAAATTGGCCGTAGGTGAAACTACTGCGGCTATAGATGGAAGTTGGGCACTTCTTTGCCCTTTGACAGGTCTTGTAGTCTCATCAAGCCTACGGAACCATGCCGCGATAAGGTTACCTCCCAGAAAGCCAGAAGCCCCGGAGACTCAAGAAAGAAGGAAATAAGGATTCAAACAGAGGAATCAAACAGAGGATCAAAAGATAGTGCATATGGCTTTGGGGAATATGTCTTTAAAACAAAACTTTTCTTTTGAAAATGCTTCTTTTAAAATTGTTTTGAAAATAATTTTTCAAATCTTTTATTTGATCCGGTAACCTTCAGCTCTGATACCAAATGTAACACCCCACCTCCGTTAATGTCACTCACAAAGGGAATGCATTAACATCAGTGGAGCATTATAGGTAAAAGATGCAAATAAATTACAAGATAGACAAATAAAGCAGCGGAAAATAAAGTCATTTTATAAGCAACGTAGTTCGGTCAAGCTTTTACAACAATTGACTCAATCATACTTAAAAAGTATTACATAAAACTTCTGTCTTGATTCTAAAACTTCCAAGTATATAAGAAGCATAAAGCATAGTAAAGTAGCATAAGTCCCCAAATTAAAGTGCAACCCCAACCATAGCCGAAGATAAGAGGTTCCTAGCCATACATCACAGAATCTCCAAGCTTGGAAAGAGAAATGGTCCAAACTGAGCTAAGCTATTCGCTCCCTGACTACCTGGGGGGAAGCGAAAGAAAAGAAGACGAAAGAAAACGGGTTAGACATAAAGTCTGGTAAGACCAGTGACTTTCATTATGTAAACAGGTAAAAGCAACGTAACATGAATAAACTGAATATAAGACAATACTGTGATAACAGGGATAACAAGATAACATAAGATTAGCATAAGATATGATAAGGCAAGATAAACTGAATGCGCTTCTACTCTTTCTCTGCTTCGCTACTACCCTGTTATTCTGATTTCTATATCTCTACACCACCTAACTAGTGCCCCAACTAGTAACCTGTATAAAATGATAATATGATAACGTGATCCCAATCCCCGTAATTGTGGTAGCCTTCAGGTGTACATCTATTATGAGGATCCCACCTCAATCTGCCTAATTGGCCTGGATATGTTAGATGTACCCTTACTACCCTATCGATCAACTCCCTACTTGTATTAATTTTCCTTATGTCTGTGTCAATCGGCCCTCTCTTGCGTGTTGATACCCTATGCTGGTCCCCCCATAAGGTGTATCAATCCCTATGATAGCAACCCGACACGATTCAAGATGCACAGTGTATAACTACTGGTACCCAGCGCCTGCTTTTTCCACTCCGGAGTATGTGCACACCCGTAATCCGTCGGAACCTACATTGACGTACCCCCTGCCGCTATTTTGATCGCTTATAATCAGCCCAGTAATCATGCCCCACCCTGCCTAGTTCAGGGTAACATGATACCTCTATGCGGGTTACTGTTGAAATGGGTCTCCGTTACTAGGGTTTCCTACTAGTTAAGTTTGTGGGCCTATATATACAAATATTACCCACCTACACGAGATGTACTTAACCATCTCACTGATTCAAGCATGTTTATTTAATGGTTAAGTTTTCCTTAACCTTATCCACTTTGCTCATGTAATATTGGTTAAGTGTTGTCCATTCATGTTAACTTAACCCACCCACATATCATGTTGTATTGGTTAAGTGTTTTCTATTAACTTAACCCTGTCCATTCATCAGGTTATATTGGTTAAGTGTTTCCCATTAACTTAACCCCACTCGTTCATCGTGTTATATTGGTTAAGTGTTTCTTACTAACTTAACCTCACTCGTTCATCATGTTTTATTGGTTAAGTGTTTCTTATTAACTTAACCCCACACGTTCATCATGTTATATAGGTTAAGTGTTTCTTATTAACTTAACCCCACTCGTTCATCATGTTATATTGGTTAAGTGTCGCCTGTTCATATGTTACTTAACCTTACCATTCTTAGCATGTCTTGTTTATTTGCATTAATTCATTCATTAATGCCTTAACCTCTCACATTAGAACTGTTGTTTGCGGTCGCTGAATGTGCCGGGCGGTTCCGAGCAGACTTCTACTGCAAACTCATTCTAACCTCTGGTTTTGGGCTAAATGCGCTAACCTCTCACATTAAATCTGTGTTGTTGCGGTTACTGGATGTGCCGAGCGGTTTTACACCGCAACTCAATCTAACCTCAGGTTAGGCATATTCATCTTTTAGCCAATTTACATATTTACCGTACATGTCCAAGTATAGATTTTATATGCTAATTTTCCCAATTTCACAAAACTAGTCATGTTTCAATTCTCAAGTTATGCCCAACAATTCAATTACAAGTTATTAATTAAAATAGTCTACACCCAGTCTTCCCAAATTTACAATAATAGTCATGCTCCAAAATCACAATACATTGTGCTTGGCGTCCCAACCAATAGTTATGCCCAATCTAGATTTAATATTCCAGTTTACAGTTTATGCCCAAAACTTGGTTTACATACCAATTAACCCAAACTTGCAGTTATAATGATAATAATGCCTCAATATCAATTACAAGTTATACCCAACAAATTCACTGAATATGTTATGCCCAATTATTTCACTAAATACATTATGCCCAATATTTACCCATAGGTTATACCCAAATATTCCCCATATTCCAATCGTTCGTATTTCGCGATTTCAACATAGGTTCGAAGGTAACCTAGGTTCATAAAAGAAAAAGGAAGTAGGGGAAGAGAGAGAAGGAGCATAAAATAAGAACAGGTGTAAAAATAGGCATGTAACAAAAGACCTAATACAGGAAATTTAGATGCAACAAAGATAGATTCTTGAATAAACTGATACAATCATTATCGCAGGCATAAGAATAACATCATGAACCAAAAAGGAATATATGACTGATGTACAACAAAGATAGGCATGATTGAATCGATATAATAACTTCTTAGGCATGTAAAATCAGGGATTCGATAGAAAGATAGGGATAAATCTGAAAAGATTATCCTATCATCAAGCATGGACTTAGAGTCATTTTATTACATGCCAAGATAACAATTAGGTATTTAAATCTGAAAATAACATGAATTTACATTGCTAGGATTAGAAAAGATAATCGAATCATTGTTGTTGCAGAAACTCTAATTTTAAGTTGATTAATCTTCAAAGTTGATTGTTGATGAAGAACTTCTAATATGATTTAGAATTTTAGAGGCGGCGACTAAGAGAATTGAGAGTTTAGTAGCATAGTGGCATCATAAGGAATTGTTATGAATTAGGGTTAGGTCTAGACACTAATTTCTAGGTGTAGAGAGTGTTTTAGAGCCTTTAGATCACCACAGAAGCCATCAGGTCCGTCCAGCACATCAAAAATCGTCACTGCCCAAATCTGGCCGATGGGGTCGACCCCTACAATGGGGGGTCGACACCTATGTCGACCCCGGTGTCGACCCCAATGTGTCTGGGTCAACACTGTTGTCGACCCAGACGTGGTCGGTTTCGCATTTTGCCTTCCTGCTTTCGCTGTTTTGAATATTTTTGAATATAAATTGATTTTATTTTATTTATGTATACAAACTTCCAACCTCAATAACTTCTTCATACAGTATCCGTTTTATGCAAATTTGGACTCTGTCTCAAGTGAAATTCCGAGATGAACGCAATGACACAACCCGTTTCACGAAATTCTTCTTTTAAAATTTAGTATTCTTTAATTTGTTACTTTAATATTCACAGAAAATACGGGGTGTTACACAATGATTTTAAAATAACCCAATAAAACAATGCTAACTCAGAAGTCTAACAGTGGAAAAAATAAACGTTCACTACCTTGCATGTAGTCCAAGGAACGTAAATTACTAAACCAGGGTAAACCCACCCGCCCACCTAAGTCGATACATGGGTCGTGTAATGGCCCGAAAATTCCGGCCTTTCGAATCGACTATAAACCACACAAGTCTGATCCAAACGGCAAAAATCCTCGTGACATTAACTTTACGCATACAACAACATCAGACAGAAACAAAAGGCTTTTCATTAACATCATAAAAATGTTACATTAGAGTACAAGATTACATATCAGAGTACGATAAACTAAAATAATTCACAACGGAAATATAATTACATTTACTGAATGACTATAAAATGCTCTGGACACAGCTTTAGCTTCAATGCAGAATCCCTCTCTATAAAATATCTGCAAAACAAAACTACTCTAATGCCCATGTGGAGATAAGGGCACCCGAGTTTGCAAGGGAAAAATAAACTACGAGTCAGTCATGGGACCGGTATCAGAACTAAACAGTTATTTTAACTTATTTAAATAAATAAGGTATAGCACGGGAACATGTCATATAACATGGAACGAGTTTTCTCCATATGAATACCGAATCATAAATAACTATCACAAATATACTCATGGAGCCTACGATGCAACCAACAATATGCAATTCCCCAAACTACCCATTTAGACTTAATCCCCAAACTTAGATTTTAAAAATCTTATTAACTTTACAGAAGTTATAACTTTTGACTTTATTCCCAAATTCTTATTTCAAATCGTTTGAAATACATATATAGCTTTCCTATCAAATTAGTTTTCACTTCGGCATCTTAAACCAAATCACTTGGAAATTTAATTCCTAAATATTACAATTAATGCATAAGAAAATGTATGCAACGAAATATCGGGAGTTTCTCCCATCAACAAGGCAAAGGGCACGAACCTGCATTCTCTATATAAACATGTTCACCTCTTACTATTAGGGCAGGACTACACTAACCAATGACTTTATAAGGTCATTATGCTAGCCATACTTTAGTTATGGATCACCCAATCTTCAGCCACATACTGAATCATTTTCTATCCTAAAGTGGAAAAATCATTAACACCAATAATCATAAATAAAGCAAATCTATGATAATTTTATATTTCCAAATCATTTCAAAATCATCAGATTTAGTCTTTGAATTCTTTTCTATTTTATAAAATATTTTTATAAAACATTCCCTGTCCAAAATCAGGAATAACATTTTCTTTCTCTTATGAAAATCCATTTCAAAAACCATTCAATAAATTGAAATGGACCAAAAAACATCGCTAAATGCCTTATAGTCAAATCATGAAATAAATCACAAGGTGCTAGCATACAAGTATTTTCTACCCAACCCAATGCTAAATATAAAGGCATACTTGCTCATAAACTAGTCGAGCATAATCCAAACAATCAATTGACTACAATAAATATAAAAAACCAAATATATTTGGTTCATAACTCTTTCAAATCATTTATTATGATTTAACATTATTTTTCCATATTTTAAATAATTTTAGTATAGCCATTTTGGTTGATTTCCAATTATAGACATCGAACTGCATTTACAGCGACCTTTTCAAATATTGATTTGGACTTATCTTGAAATCTAACCATTGGATTTTAAATATTTACATATCACTGGAAAGCTATTTCATTTTGGATCTAATGATTCTTATTTCGAGAGAATCCGATCCTCGTGTGTTAGTTTGAAGTTACAAGTCGAAGTTTGCGAACTGCCGTTGCGCGCCAAGTTCTATTCAAACCAACTTCAATTTGTATATATTTAATCGAATCGGTTCTAAGATAGTTTATTAAATACACAATAGCTAATATTAAGTAAACTTCCATCTCATGACCGGTTCAAACCATTTCCAGTGTCAAAGTTTTCAATTCTAAGTGTCATATACTTAATTGAATACACAAATTTTACTTAAAGATCGAACCTTTTCATACTAGCCATCATTAAACCATTTTATTGAACTTATACTAACCATCGTAGATCATTAAACAACTCAACCAAGCTCACAAACAACAATCAATACATAACTAGCCCTTATACGATTCAAAAGTTCTCACCTTGTTTTCCACTCCGTATATCTTTAAAAAGGTAGGATTTTTATTGCGTAAATGGTTCCGAGCAAATTCGGTAGCCTTTCTATGTCACCAGTGATTTATGAAATTGAAACAAGCAGGGTTTCTATGCTATGGGGTTTCAGAAGTTAATTGATGAATGAATTTGTGTATATTTGGTCTTTGGAGCAAACTGTGCGAAGTTTCGAGATGCTAAGGGGTTGTGGATAAGATAGGGTCCACTTTTGGGGCTAGTGGAGGCTGATGAAGTGGCAAGGGGTCTGTAAGGGACTGGTTGGGTGCGAGTGTGGCTGGTTTGGGGTACATGAGGTGAAAAGGAGTGGTTTTGAGGTGTTTTAGGGTGTTTTTAGTGGGTTTTAGGCCTTTAGAGGTGATGGAGAGGGGATGCTGATGTGGACAGTGGGGGAGGTGGTGGAGAGGGGGTACTGATGTAGACAGCGGGGGAGGTGGTGGTGGCAACAGGTTAGGGTGGTGGAGTGTCACGACCATGGCCATGGAGGGAGATGGGAGAAGGAGGAAGAAGGAGAATGAAAAAATGAATGAAAAAGTGAAAGGAAGGAGGTGTATTTATAGGAAAAAGTGGAGAACATGGATTAGTGACGTGTTATTAATATAAGCAAGGGGACAAAACACACTTAGGGAGCTTAGGAAGGTGACACGTCAAAACAAGCACACTTTCATCCTAAATGAACAGTGTTAGCAAATGAACATACAACTAACTAACTTACAACGTTTCAGACAACTTGTTTACATATCCACGTAGGCAATATCAAATATATTTTTTGGTTACATTCATCAGTTTTTTGTGCTCTTCAATAATATGTAAACAAAATTTAAAATATATTTTATTTATTATTTTATTATTTTAAACGAGCTCTACTTGACTATTAATCCTTATATCGATTATTACATTACTTAATGTTGTATATCGACGTATCGATTCTTACGGAAATTAATTAATGTTCTAAAAACAAATTCGTATCATTAGACAACTATAATATATTTTTATTATGTTTTTAAATATTATTTATTGGCTGAAAACGAATTAATTAAATCGTTTAATTCCATTTTGTTTGAAATTAATCTACATGTTTACTATCGGTATAATTACATACTAATCCCAAAAATTATAAAATTTGAAACTCTACTATATTTTTCCGATATTGTTGTAATGGTCCTGGTCTCGTCAAATTTGGAGACCGTTTGCAAAATGGCCTTACAATATCTTATTTCACTGAATTTCACTATTTATGTTTACATTATGCATGCTCACTACTAACTCCAATTAACTTGATATTTGAAACCTTACCATTATTTCCTGTTATGGATTCGATAAAATTAGTTTAGCCAAATTCCGAGACCATTTGCAGTATTTCTATATTTCTAAACTATTAGAATAATATTAAAATAATGAATTTTAATATAATTAACTTTTAAAATCAGCTTTAACAGTTTGCTAAACTTATCTTAACTATTTAATAAGTTGTATTCAAATACTTATCTCAAAATCTCAAAATTTACAATTTTGTTGAATAGTGTTTTGATCAAAATTGTTTGAACCTGTTATACTTTTTGAAATCATATTTAAAAATGAGTGTATGTATCCAGAACAGTGCACAAATATTTTAAATTCTCAAAAACTTGTATTTTTAAATTTTAAAATTGGTTCCAAAATTCAGGTTGTTACATTCCGCCCAACTTAAAAATCTGTTCGTCCTCAAAAAGGAAAGAAGACGTAGGCAAATTTATTTTCTTATCTAACAAGTTTTAGAATTTACCGACTGTCCAAAATCGTCGATAATTTCAATTTCTATATCGACATTGCACTCTCTCGTATAGTAATACTCTTAACCCATTCTATAGTATTACTAACCCCATCTCTAATGAGTTTCTCTTCTAGAATATTACTGATCCTAGCTCTGATGAGTTCTTTTATTCCGATCTAACGAGTCATATCCCAAAGCTTATGAATTAACCAAAGCTCTGATACCAGCTGTAATGGCTCGGAAATTCCCGCCTTTCGAATCGACTATAAACCACACAAGTCCGATCCAAACAGAAAAAATCCTTGAGACATTAACTTTGGGCATATAACAACATCAGACAGGAACAACAAACTTTTCATTAACATCATAAATTTTTTATATCAGAGTACAAGATTACATATCAGGGTATGATAAACTAAAACAATACACATCGGAAATATAATTACATTTAGCGGAAGACTATAAAATGCTCTGGACACAGCTTTAGCTTTAATCCAGAATCCTACTCTATAAATATCTGCAAAACAAAACTACTCTATCAAATGCTCTGGACACAGCTTTCAGTCGATATCATGGTTAGACTACTCATTTTTCAATGTTATAAATATGATATCATACTTTTACTCTACAAATTGCATAATTTTCGAAGATAAAGAGAGTTCTCAAATGTTACTCTGTGTTGCATGCATGATATGAGCATATACAATTATTTATTCATGATATTGAATAATTTTAATTATTATTAGTGAATATTAAGTTTCCGAATATGATTATTATTTTATTATTTCAATCCATGTTCAGATATGTGATACGTTGCATACATTTTCCATGGTGGTTCGTACATGAATAGTTTAGTTCCGCAAATCCACAAATCCAACTATATTTATAGAATTTAAAGGTTCCTATCTATTTCAAATTCAGAAATTCAAAATAACGAAGACATATCATCACAACTCAACAAATATGTGAATCTTCATCATATTAGTTATCTATTCATTTTTATTTTATGTGGACAATCAAATCACAAAGAGTTAGATATGTAAAAAAATTTTTTTTTTTTTGATACTCTCTGTTTTAGAGTGGGTTAAAAAGGTTGATTCGACAAATGCTCACAATTTCAAAGAAAATTTAACGTGTCCAATGTTATAATATTATTTAATACTAATTAATCCTAACACAGGTTAATTTTCAATACAAATACAAGTGATTATACAGGGCAGTGCAATGTGCAGAAGTCACAGTTGCCTAGCAAGTAGATAAGCACAAAATTTTCAATTCTACTATTTTTCCCTTTGCCTTCATTCTCCCACAATTTTTTATTTTTAAATTAGTTTATCACTATATAGATTTTTACTAATTCCCTCATAATATTATTCCTCTTTCATTATTTTACATTTTGATATGGATATTTTAAAGTTTGTATAATTATATACATATAATTTATCATTAGCTCCTAATATTTCATATTCAAGTCCAACTAGTTAAATTAATTACATAATCCAAATTTTAAGTTATTTAAGTAATTTTACTAAATAATATTTCTTATAAATGCTAAACAATGTCCAACATAGTATTTTAGCTCCAAATACCCATGCTTTAAATTTTCTATAATCGTTTCACTTAATTCTTTTCTAATATCTTAAATTTAAGGCCATATTTTACAATTAAGTACATAATATTGAAAGTACTCAAAGAATCTTAGCAAACTATTATTTCTTATAGTCTTTTTGCTCCAAATACCTATGTTTTAAATTTTCTATAATCGGTTACAAAGCTTCACTAAATTCTTTTCTAATATTTTATGCTTAAGGCCATATACTAAAATTAACTACATAATATTAAAAGTTTTCAAATAATCTTAGCAAACTATAATACAGTGATTTGTCTGATAAATCACACTAAGAATAATCATATTCATATTAAAAAAATGAAAAAAAAAAAATCAAATATTTAAATACATCAATCACATAGCAAAAATTATAAACAAAAATAATAATCACAATTTCAAAGTTTAATTCCTTTACAACAACATATTCATCTAGCTCAAGCACCTTAATTTCGAAATTTATTTAGTTATTCATAGATTACTCCACGATATCACTTAATATTGTACATTTAAGTAAATATATTTCAATTAATTATGTGAATATTTATTTAGTAAATAAATTAAAACAATAAGTAGTTGTTAACTCAAAATATGACGTTTTGAAATATATACCATGTTTGTAACAATGTAGGCAACAAATATAGTGTTAGATAAGTCATACAGTATAAATAATATATTTAAACAATAATTAAAAATTTAATATACTATTTTTTTGGTAAAGCTAGCCGGTTTTATAATGGTCGTACCACTTTTATTAGAATGTGGAAGAAGAAAAGGTGCACTGCATAGGCATAGTAACACCATTTGGTTTGAAGTGCAAGAACACTATAGCTTTACAATACAGGAGAGAAATAGTGTTTCAGCAACTAACATAGATCTACTCAGCTAATCCCTAACAATAGAGGAATAATTGATGGCATCGTTACCTATAACATACTATTGAAGAAACAAAATTTATCTTGAAAAATTTAAGTGAAAATTTTCTGTGCAACCTTCTTTCCAATTTTAATTCAGCGCGCATCCTTATTCAAGTTTGATTATAAAGAGGATCATTGTTTCATGTGGCAAAAGTTTTTTTTTTTTTTTTTTTTTGTGCTGCTGTATAAAAAAATTCAAAAATCATAAATATTCACGGAAGAATTCTACACAAAAAAATTACTGAAATATCAGCAATTCTGTGAGCAATTACAGACGTTTCTGTAATTATTCACACAGTACTGTTGGATCTAGAATAACCCTAGAGGGGGGGTGAATAGGGTTTTTCACAGTTTTTAACTGAATTAAAAACTTAACGAGATATATAATAATAAACTGATCACAGAAAATAGCAGAAACTGAAATGCAGAAAATAAATCACACACAGATATACCCAGCTTCGGCAAAATCCTGCCTACTGCTGCATTTCTAAGGTTTCTACTAGGTGATAGAACAGTTCCCGCATACAAGACCATGTACACTCGCAAACCCCTGCTCCTATTCTAACCCTACGCTCAAAACCGTAGACTGATCTAATCCCCTAGATCAGATTTCCCGAATTACAAACCCTGTAACTCGTAACTCAGATTTACAGACTCTGAAACTGACAGTCAACACCTTGACTAAATCCCCCTAGATTTTACAGACCTAGAACTGTTCAGAAATGATTTTACAACACAATTTAAAAGACAACAGAATGAAGAAAAAAAATGTAAAACCTAATTCTTAAAAAAAAAACAAGTTTTATATTAAAGGGGTCATCCCCTTTAAACAAAACCAAAACCCCTTTTTATCTTGGCCGGCCCATTTGTTCATTTGCCCGATCACTTTTGTTTTTGCTCTGGAGAAAAAAAATGGCGGCGACGATTCTAGGGTTTCTGAAATCGATTCCCAAATCGAAATCGATGCTTTTGGAAATTTGATCTCTGATGGCTCTTGTCTTTGTAGCTTGCGTGCTGATGTCGATTTGCTGGAGTTCTCACTTGAACGAAACCCTAAAAATTGTGAGTAATTCGGATTTTATTGTTTGCTTTGATTTTGTGAGTTTTTCAATCTCTTTTAGCCGATGATGTAATTGATGTAAATATAGGATTTTGAAATCCTTTAATTGCGCTCTGATTTCAAAAACGTTGATTCGATCTGATTTTGTGGGATTCGATCTTCTATATTTGCCGATGATGAATTTGGTGTGACTAAATAGGGTAAAAAATAGAAAACCCTAAATCACTCTGATTTCAATATATGACATGGCTGATTTGTTGCGTTGCCTCTTTTGGTTCCTTCGATTGAAATTTTACTTGACTTTCTGGACTGCCTTGAATAAGTTCTGGAATTTGATTTGAATTATTCTTGCCAAAAAAAAGTGATTGCGAGATTTGTTTGATCAAAACAAAACATTTGTGATTTCCTTTTGTGACTGTCTCGGTTTAGAAATGGATTTCTTGGCATTAAAGAAAATCCCTTTCTGTTGCCTTGCTCGATTTTAGCTTTCCAGTTAATCTCCTTCCATATATTTAGCTGCCTTGAATGGTTTTTCTGATTGAATCAAAAACAGGAAACAGTTAATATGATTTTCTGGATTTAAATTTGTTTTGAAATGTTGTCTTAAATTAAAAAAATCCTCTGTAAATTCCTATGCAATCCCATTTAAAAACTGCATATTTCATATGCACATGTGCATTCACATTATACACATGAATCTTTAATTTGAAGCTTCCTGATTTCTTGTCTTGACTGCTTTGCATGTTGCACCACTTGTTTATCCCACTATGTCCATGCTATTGCTTGACCATACTTGATCATGCTGGTTCATGTTGACTTTCACTGTTGAGCTCGACCACTTGAAAACTGATATTGATCATTTTGCCTTGATAATTTTCCGTTGGCTTGAGCTTGAGTCATTCACTTGTGTACACACACATGCACTGTGTTGCACCACTTTGCTGAATCATGACCCAAATTTCATTGTTCTGTTTTGAGCATTGCTGCTTTGTGTATATGCTCCACTGTGTCATCATCATGTGTTAACTTTGTTGTGTCTTCATTCTTGTTTGTGTTGTCCCCTTGTCTGTTTTTGCTGCTGCTCTACCATGTTATGTTAATGCCTTTGAAACTAGGCTGTCTTGTTGCTTTATCATGTACTACTTCTTTGTTGTGTACACATTCTTGAACATTTTGAACTATCACCTTTGTAAAACTGCTACTTTGAAATTCTTGAATTTAAGCTGAGATTGTTTGCTTTGCTGGACCATCTGCATATCTGCTGTGTACATTGATTCTTGCCTGTGTACATTTATGTGTATTCATGCTTGATGCTATGATTTGCACCATTAGTTGTCATGCTGCTCCACCATCACAGCAATGATTAAGAACTTGATCACCATGAACTTAGGTTGTACATTCATGTTGCTTTATTGAACATGTTGACTTGGACACTTGAACTCGACCTAGTTGTTTGCTGTACCATAGTACACATAGTACCGGGATTCACATTGTTCATCATAATCACTGCTGCTCCACTGTTTTGACTGTGCAAAGTTGCTCATGTTTTTCACTATCCATTTAACTGTCTTGAGCTTGCTTAACCTTGTTTCACTGTTTGTAGATGCTGTAATAAATGGTCTGCCTCGACTCATTTGTGTAGTTGCACCTTTGAACCATTCTGAAAATGCTGTGCACACTCCATTATGATTTTGCACTGCCTCGACCATTGATTATGCTGAGTTTTCTTTGTTGTTGACCCATTTCTTCATTGATGTGATGTCTTGTTTGACCATGGTTTGACTTTGACATGGCTCGACGCTTGATTGGGCTGTTTTGACTTTGTTTATTGCACTGAGTCGAGCAGGTCCATGTGGCTACTCCTCAGTTGCGCACTGATTGGCGAGGCAGTGCACACGTGTATTTATACACGTGTGTATATGCAGCCATCAGACAAAATTTTCCTGTCCCTGCACTGTATATACATACTGTCTGCCTTGTGGTATTTACAATGTATCACTGTGAATATCACAAGCTGTCTAGACACAGATTGATGGTTTTATAATTCAGATCAAGTCATGAAAAATGATGAGAAACACACCAGAAAACTGAGGCAAATAAAATTTTAAAAATAAAATTTATATTTGCATATATTCTGTTTTATTTCTATTGCAGTGTACTGTGTGTGTGTGTTTCACATGTGACAGGTAGGCAGGAATGACTGGACTGACTGTGATGACTGGACTGAAAGCTGAAGATAAGAAGACAGTGTGTTGTCAATGAATGTATGAGTCTGTATATACAAGTGAAAATGAATATATATGAAATGTAGCTGTATATATGTTGTGTGTATGTATGACTGAGTGACAATGAATGAACTGTACTGAGGAGCTGTGAGAGAATTGTACAGATATATGTAATAAACAAATTTGATTGAAATAAAATATCATTTTATTGTTGTCAAACGAACTTGTCTATTATATTTTGTTTATATACAAGTACAATATACAGTGAATGTTTAAATAGTGGAGTTATACAGAGTTGTACTGTTTGAATGTTAGAAATATAATATTCAATTCAAATATTATATTCCTATCTTTGTTGTATATATAAAGCATTACAATAACAAACACATTTATAATAATATATATTTGTTTGTTATCATCAAACAAAAATCATATAATTGTGTATACAACTGCGTTATATACAACAATCTCCCCCTTTTGATGATGACAAACAAATAAAAGATTTTGATTACAATAAATGTGTTTGACAGTGAATTCTGAACTCCCCCTATTTATTAGCTCCCCCTACAACAGAAACTCCCCCTATAACTGTGCATGAGTGAACTGTATGTTATGAAACATTATGAAATTTTCAAAATTAATAATACTTATAGAATATTCACTCATAAGTCAAAATCTCAACCCATTCTCCCCCTTTTGTTATCATCAAAAGAGTACAGATTTTAAAATACAGATGAAAATTGACTAAAAATATAATTTCAGTTTAAGAGAAAGAATGATCATCACAAATCTCAATCAGTCAAACAAAAATCATAATATTCTGAGGACAGGTGGCATATTTCACATTGTAGATAATGATGGATTTACGATGAGATTTATATAATGGAGAGAGTTTAAAAAAATATTTCAATTATTTCCAAGGATTCTTATCAAATTAAAGCACAAGAACAGTGATGAATTCCGACTATAGTTAATAATTCAATTTAAGTGACAAAATCAAATCATCTCAAATCCCAGTAGCTATCAATCAACAAAACATAATACTTCATAAGGTATTAACACATTTCACAGATTAGAGAGATGGATTGATAGGCTGGTTTTTATATACCAAGGAGAAATTCATATACAAATTTAATTAGCAAATTATTTTCTTTTCTTTTTTTTTTTAATTTAAGAGCACACTGACCACACATAACCAGATCTTGGATTTTTAAATGAGATCAGTTGCAGCTTAAATATAAGTAATCTCATAACCATGCATAACCAGAGCTTGGATTTTTAAATGAGGTTAGAGAAATACTTCTAAATATTATATTATTATTAGTTTCAAAATGAAAAACTCCTCAGTATACAAAACTAATATGTATGATAGAAATGTGGTAGGTACAGAGATGGACTGTGAAATAAGTTTCTAAATTAATTATATTATGAGATATGCATGAACTGTACCGGGATTATTGAAAATTTTCATTTGACACTAATTCTGAAAAATAGCATAACCACAATTCCATCACACTTATTTTCACTGTTTATTCAATATGATTTTTTTTAAAAAAAAAAAAAAATTAAACTCTCCACATTAAAAAATTATCATGGATGGCACAATGATGATAGATAATGAGGATGGTCGTGAAATAATTCCCAGTTCAAAGATATTATAATAAATATTCAACCATCATGAAAATCCAAATAAAATTTCCTCTTGTTGTGAAATATATTGCAGTCACAATTCATCACAATTTCAAAATCTGATAATAATTTTGATGAATTCTAAATGCAGTTCAATTTGGATATTGATTTCAATTTCTGAATGAATAATCAATAAATAATTTTAAAATTGAAAATCAATTACAAGAGTAATATGCTGATCTATGCATGACAAGAGGGAAAAAATACATATATACAGCAAAAAAATATGCAGCACTTTTAAACTGATACCACATGGTGTCTCTACAAAGTGAAAAATCAGAACAGATGGATGTGACAAATATAAGGGGCTTCTGATACCAAATGTTCTCACCTTCTCAAGGATTTTAATGACACCCCAGTGACAAACAATGGTACCTCAGTCAACAGAAAATACTTAATTACAAAACAAGCAACTCATGCACACAAATTTTATTTATCAAAGCACGATAAACCTTTGATACCAAATCAAGCAGTCCTCAAAAAAAATATTTACAAATCAATTTCTTATAATCAGAGCAGCATGATTCCAAAAACAAACATTTTTCAAAAACAGTATCAGAGCAGCACAGAGAAATCAGTATCACAACAGACTTGTCAAGATGTTGGTCACATAAGGTGGTTCATGATCCAAGATTTGCAAATATACTCTATTTTAAATCATTTGAAGAGATGTAAAAGTATTAGGATTTAATGAATCAATCACACCAGGTTATATTTCAGATTCAAGATATGTGTGAGATCCAATAAATCAATAATTTCAAATGATTTTAAACAAACATATATTCAAATCAAATAATCATGAAATAACAATGATTTTCAAAGACCATTTTTAAGAAAGCATTTTCAAGAATTTCTCAAAACTATTTCTGACAAGCCCAAGAGAAATTTCAGGTCATTTACATCAAATTTGAAAACATTCATGATCGGGATAATTTATTTGAAATCACATGAATCAATGTAAAGTTTCGGGATATAATGAATCAGTCACACAAGATTGACATTTTTAAAAAAAAATAAGAGGTGTGTGATATTCAAAATATCTAGAATTTCAGATGATTTCAAACAAACATATTTCAATATAATGATCATGAAAAAAAATGAATTCCAAGATGTATCACTGATACAAGCCAATCTGAAAATCAATGAAATTATCACAACTGATAAATAACAGAGTGTTGTAATGAGTATAATATTTTGAGCTTTTCTAAAATGAATTAGAATAAACTCAGAACAACAAAGGTGTGTGACATTTCATTAATTATTCAGATCTTCAAAAAATTTAGAATTCAAATTAATAGTGTTCAAGATATGATGAGAATACAACAACACTGTTATGAATTCAGAAATAAACAAAATCTCAAAAACAATTGCAGATATTTACAAAATTAAATTCAGGAAATGGAAATGATTAACACACGATGATTTTATACAAATAAAGCATATTTCCAAAAAGATCACGAATTCTGCAACTGGAAGTTTAAGAAGTACAGACAAGGAAAATATGGCAGTGTCAAATCAAAAAAAAAAAAAAAAAAGAGATAGAGGAAGGAATAAAAACAGATAATAAAAACAAAGAGAATATACAAAGGAGAGTTTAGAGATTATACCAGAATCCAATGTAAAGCAGAATCTCTACCTCAACAAATGTTGGCCTAAGGAACTGTAAATGACACAGAATTATAGACAATCTTGATTTCAAAATTATTCTCAGCACAGCAGTCCTCAGCCTTCACTGGTACCTAGCAGTTGAGTGAATTAAGTGGTCTAACGAAATTTGTAAAACCACTCTGAAATACATTTACCACTTTTGGTACCCAAACCTGTTTGTATAACAAACCATCAGAATTAACCTTTGTACCCTTAGGAACCCAAATCTGTTTAAATTTAGTCAAAGTCGTTTTATTTTTATTCGGGATCCAAGATTGTTTAAATGGTTTATTATAAAACGATTTCTCATCACAATTTTGATTCAAAAAACCTTTGAAATTTTCAGAGTTCAAATTTTCAACGTAGTTCTTTCCAAAGCAATTTGAGGGATTTTTCAAATCATTTGAATTTTGTTTTCCAAAAACATTATTCTTCCCAAAACCAAGACCACGTTTATTTCCAACAGAAAGTTGGTTTTTCAACAACATATCCAAAGATCTTTCACCGTTTGAAAATTTAGATAGAATTGTTTCAAGTTGTTGAATTTCAGTTTTAAGATCATCGTTTTCTTTCATTAAATCTGAACAGCGACTTTTAGTGATCTTACATCTTTCAAACTCAGATTTCAAAACCAAATTTTCATCATTAAGCAATTTGATTTTGGTTTGGGACTTAGCCATTTCAGAATCAAAATATTTTCGACTTTCAGATTCAAGTTTCTTCCAATTTTCAATTTCGATTTCAAGCTCTTTCAAAATTAGATCTGTTTTCAACAAACTATCATTTTCAGCGTTTTCATGTTTGGAATTTTTGATAGCCTTGAAATTTATAAATTCCTTTTGTAAACAATTGTTTGCATCTTTTAGCTCAATCTCGTTATCTTTTAAAATTAAAATTTCTTCTTCAAGCCTTCGAATATTATTATTGAAATGAACGAGATCAGTTTTTAATTTCAAACAATTTTCACAATTAGGATTTTCAAATTTCACGATATTTGACAATTTTGATTCCAAACAATTCATCTTGTTGGTCAACTCAGAATTTATAGATTTCAGAGATTTATTTTTCGATTGGAGTTTGTCAACAGATTTGGTTAAATCAACACAAAAATAAACCAGATCTTCATATGAAATTTTTTTTATCTCATCATCTGTTGAGTCTTCATCAGCTGATTCATCTGTTGAACAAAGATCTGAATCTGAGTTGACAGTTGAGGGTTTTGAGAAGTTGCTGTCGTTTCCATATCTTGTAGTTAGAGCTGTCCAAATTTCCTACGCAGTTAAACAATGAAAAATAAGACTGTATTGATTATCATCTAGGTGAGAATACAGAATATGTGTAGCACGAGAATTAGAAGCTTTATCTAAAATGTCAAACCCATTGATAACAACATCCCAACATTTAATATCAACAGATTTTAAATAAAATTCCATTTTGGATTTCCAATTTAAAAAACCTGTTCCAGTGAAAATAGTTGGAGATGAACTGGACTGACTCTCTGTGGACTGACAGCAAGGGTTACCCATGACTCTAGAGTTAATGAAATTACTAGGCTCTGATACCAAATGTTGGATCTAGAATAACCCTAGAGGGGGGGTGAATAGGGTTTTTCACAGTTTTTAACTGAATTAAAAACTTAACGAGATATATAATAATAAACTGATCACAGAAAATAGCAGAAACTGAAATGCAGAAAATAAATCACACACAGATATACCCAGCTTCGGCAAAATCCTGCCTACTGCTGCATTTCTAAGGTTTCTACTAGGTGATAGAACAGTTCCCGCATACAAGACCATGTACACTCGCAAACCCCTGCTCCTATTCTAACCCTACGCTCAAAACCGTAGACTGATCTAATCCCCTAGATCAGATTTCCCGAATTACAAACCCTGTAACTCGTAACTCAGATTTACAGACTCTGAAACTGACAGTCAACACCTTGACTAAATCCCCCTAGATTTTACAGACCTAGAACTGTTCAGAAATGATTTTACAACACAATTTAAAAGACAACAGAATGAAGAAAAAAAATGTAAAACCTAATTCTTAAAAAAAAACAAGTTTTATATTAAAGGGGTCATCCCCTTTAAAAAAAACCAAAACCCCTTTTTATCTTGGCCGGCCCATTTGTTCATTTGCCCGATCACTTTTGTTTTTGCTCTGGAGAAAAAAAATGGCGGCGGCGATTCTAGGGTTTCTGAAATCGATTCCCAAATCGAAATCGATGCTTCTGGAAATTTGATCTCTGATGGCTCTTGTCTTTGTAGCTTGCGTGCTGATGTCGATTTGCTGGAGTTCTCACTTGAACGAAACCCTAAAAATTGTGAGTAATTCGGATTTTATTGTTTGCTTTGATTTTGTGAGTTTTTCAATCTCTTTTAGCCGATGATGTAATTGATGTAAATATAGGATTTTGAAATCCTTTAATTGCGCTCTGATTTCAAAAACGTTGATTCGATCTGATTTTGTGGGATTCGATCTTCTATATTTGCCGATGATGAATTTGGTGTGACTAAATAGGGTAAAAAATAGAAAACCCTAAATCACTCTGATTTCAATATATGACATGGCTGATTTGTTGCGTTGCCTCTTTTGGTTCCTTCGATTGAAATTTTACTTGATGACTTTCTGGACTGCCTTGAATAAGTTCTGGAATTTGATTTGAATTATTCTTGCCAAAAAAAAAGTGATTGCGAGATTTGTTTGATCAAAACAAAACATTTGTGATTTCCTTTTGTGACTGTCTCGGTTTAGAAATGGATTTCTTGGCATTAAAGAAAATCCCTTTCTGTTGCCTTGCTCGATTTTAGCTTTCCAGTTAATCTCCTTCCATATATTTAGCTGCCTTGAATGGTTTTTCTGATTGAATCAAAAACAGGAAACAGTTAATATGATTTTCTGGATTTAAATTTGTTTTGAAATGTTGTCTTAAATTAAAAAAATCCTCTGTAAATTCCTATGCAATCCCATTTAAAAACTGCATATTTCATATGCACATGTGCATTCACATTATACACATGAATCTTTAATCTGAAGCTTCCTGATTTCTTGTCTTGACTGCTTTGCATGTTGCACCACTTGTTTATCCCACTATGTCCATGCTATTGCTTGACCATACTTGATCATGCTGGTTCATGTTGACTTTCACTGTTGAGCTCGACCACTTGAAAACTGATATTGATCATTTTGCCTTGATAATTTTCCGTTGGCTTGAGCTTGAGTCATTCACTTGTGTACACACACATGCACTGTGTTGCACCACTTTGCTGAATCATGACCCAAATTTCATTGTTCTGTTTTGAGCATTGCTGCTTTGTGTATATGCTCCACTGTGTCATCATCATGTGTTAACTTTGTTGTGTCTTCATTCTTGTTTGTGTTGTCCCCTTGTCTGTTTTTGCTGCTGCTCTACCATGTGATGTTAATGCCTTTGAAACTAGGCTGTCTTGTTGCTTTATCATGTACTACTTCTTTGTTGTGTACACATTCTTGAACATTTTGAACTATCACCTTTGTAAAACTGCTACTTTGAAATTCTTGAATTTAAGCTGAGATTGTTTGCTTTGCTGGACCATCTGCATATCTGCTGTGTACATTGATTCTTGCCTGTGTACATTTATGTGTACTCATGCTTGATGCTATGATTTGCACCATTAGTTGTCATGCTGCTCCACCATCACAGCAATGATTAAGAACTTGATCACCATGAACTTAGGTTGTACATTCATGTTGCTTTATTGAACATGTTGACTTGGACACTTGAACTCGACCTAGTTGTTTGCTGTACCATAGTACACATAGTACCGGGATTCACATTGTTCATCATAATCACTGCTGCTCCACTGTTTTGACTGTGCAAAGTTGCTCATGTTTTTCACTATCCATTTAACTGTCTTGAGCTTGCTTAACCTTGTTTCACTGTTTGTAGATGCTGTAATAAATGGTCTGCCTCGACTCATTTGTGTAGTTGCACCTTTGAACCATTCTGAAAATGCTGTGCACACTCCATTATGATTTTGCACTGCCTCGACCATTGATTATGCTGAGTTTTCTTTGTTGTTGACCCATTTCTTCATTGATGTGATGTCTTGTTTGACCATGGTTTGACTTTGACATGGCTCGACGCTTGATTGGGCTGTTTTGACTTTGTTTATTGCACTGAGTCGAGCAGGTCCATGTGGCTACTCCTCAGTTGCGCACTGATTGGCGAGGCAGTGCACACGTGTATTTATACACGTGTGTATATGCAGCCATCAGACAAAATTTTCCTGTCCCTGCACTGTATATACATACTGTCTGCCTTGTGGTATTTACAGTGTATCACTGTGAATATCACAAGCTGTCTAGACACAGATTGATGGTTTTATAATTCAGATCAAGTCATGAAAAATGATGAGAAACACACCAGAAAACTGAGGCAAATAAAATTTTAAAAATAAAATTTATATTTGCATATATTCTGTTTTATTTCTATTGCAGTGTACTGTGTGTGTGTTTCACATGTGACAGGTAGGCAGGAATGACTGGACTGACTGTGATGACTGGAATGAAAGCTGAAGATAAGAAGACAGTGTGTTGTCAATGAATGTATGAGTCTGTATATACAAGTGAAAATGAATATATATGAAATGTAGCTGTATATATGTTGTGTGTATGTATGACTGAGTGACAATGAATGAACTGTACTGAGGAGCTGTGAGAGAATTGTACAGATATATGTAATAAACAAATTTGATTGAAATAAAATATCATTTTATTGTTGTCAAACGAACTTGTCTATTATATTTTGTTTATATACAAGTACAATATACAGTGAATGTTTAAATAGTGGAGTTATACAGAGTTGTACTGTTTGAATGTTAGAAATATAATATTCAATTCAAATATTATATTCCTATCTGTGTTGTATATATAAAACATTACAATAACAAACACATTTATAATAATATATATTTGTTTGTTATCATCAAACAAAAATCATATAATTGTGTATACAACTGCGTTATATACAACAAGTACACGCATAAATTGAAAGTCAGATGAATAATTGCTGACATATCAGCAATTATTTATATATAATTGTTGATATATCAACAATTATTTTACATTTTATGTAACTAAACGAAAAATTTGCTGATATCAGCAAATATTGCAAATAGTTATTGCATCATTTGCAGCAATTTACTGAAGATTAAATATTTTTCATTTCTACACAATTTTTTTATATTTCTGATGGTTTTTCTAGAATACTTGAATGTCCTAATAATTATAGGCTTTGAGTTTAAATTTTTCATGCAAATCACCAAAAATTTCATAAAACTCTGCAACTTTTTGATATAATTGCTGCAGTGTCTGCAATTATATTGCAGCAATTATATGGGAAAATACAAAAAAAAATTCTGCTGCATGCATATTTTTGATTTTTTCGTTTGTGAATCATTTTTTAGTTCTAATACATGAATACGATGATGATTACGTGCTGAATTAAATTTTGAAGTTTGGTAAATTTTTACTTTGATGATTTTTGAAAAAAAGATCCTAATTTATAAGGTTTGACGGAGTTTTTTTTTTGTATTTTGAAACTTAACAGGAGCCTAAGTCAAACCGTCCCTAAATTTAATGTACTATTCATTTATCTTAATAAATTCACCTCATTGTTATTTCCAAAATTAACATCGAGACAGGCTGACGGTGAAGGGGTATCGGACCGTCACAAGCATAGAAGAATAATCCGCAACAAAAACCAGGCACATGGTAAAACCAAGAGCATGAGGGAAGTATCCGGAATCGAAAGTAACCAACACTCTCATCAAAGAAGGAACCTTAGATTCGATATGAAGAAAGAATACAGGTAGGGAAGTTCCGGCACGAAGGGTAACAAACAAGAAGTCATCAAAAACCGGAAGCTAATGAAGAGAAAGACCAAGAATTCCAAAACCTGAGACCCGGAAGGACGAAAGGGCTATCGACATTAACTTGCATACATTAAGAGACGAGGGCATCAAAAGCACAGAGTTTGAAACATAAGGAAATTGTCTGGAAGCCAGCTACCGAGACCTCAGTTAGATGATCACTGAGAGGCCACTTTAGCAAACAACCAATAAAGTACAGGAAGCACCCCTCCGAAAAGCCGAAGCGCACTTCAGGGATCTACCGAAAATCAAGTCAGAGCCTCGAAGAGAGACAAGCTATCCACACCAATCTACTAAGGATTGATGCCGATAGGGTGGCAGATTTGTAGCCATACACTTGCAGCGTGAAGGAAAGTTTCACGGAGAATTAATGACAAGATCGAAAGCTCATAACCGGAAGCCAAAGCTATCCATACCAACAGGCTTGGTATTGATACAAGAAATAGGGAGACAATGTTAAAGAGAAGTTCCAAAGACCGATACCATCCTTCTTAGAGATGAAGCCGGCACCCTAAAAGCAATAAGCAAAGCCAAAAGAGTGAACGAGAGCCAAAGCAGCCGGAACCAAAGGGAAAAGCGGTCAACAGAGGCTTCTACTGGCCCAATGATAGAAGGGGCCCTGATTTGTCTATAAATAAGACCCTAGGGGTCTCATTTTCCGGACCAATTTCTCATTTCTCATTCTTGTACTCTTTTCTTCTAGATTAAACCCTAATTTCTAAATCGATTTGGAGATTTCTATTGCAATCACTTATGTATTCAGAATTGAAGATCAACAAAGAGCGGATCAAGACTTAGCAAATTTCTTATGAGCTTCGTATGAGTTTTCTTAATTATTTCCTACACAACATACCATATGCTTTCTACATGGTTTCAGTTTCCTACCCAAGATTAAATCCTTCCCCAAAGGTGTTGCAAAACCCCCTCCTACAAGTCATTTAGCCTTCCACCGAGGGTTATGCTTAGTGAACCCTTATCCCATGATAACTTTTGGATCTTAAGTCACTTAAGTGTGATGTCACCCCTTGAGGGAAGAGTAAATATTCCTTCGGACTTAGGACTTTGATATCTAGGAAACAGTGAACTATCTCAAATTCGTAGGAACTAAATAACCCCATTTTTCCTTTAGGTCCACTTCCGTAGACCTATCTCCGGTGTTAATGAAAAATATCATTAACATTTTGGCGCTAGAAAGAGGTCATGAATCTCCGACCTTGTAGTTTACCTTGTCTCATATCTAATTGTGTTGTTCCATCCCGGATTGGACTAAGCTTTGAAGAAGCATGATTATGGGAAAAAGATCCCAACAAGAGTCTTTTGGATCTCAAATGGATATGCCAGGTACTACTGACCCAAGAGTAATGGAAGAACGAAGGTTAAGAATGGAAGTTCTATGAATAATCAAATGGAAAAGGGAAGAAGAACAGCATGATCCCCACCATTGGAGTGACAACCCTTCCTGCATAAGGCAAACCCCAACCTTTCCTCTAAATGTCTCTATGTCAAAGGAATGTAACCCTTTCTGTCATATAAGAAAAGCTATTTACAGGAAAATAAAAGGGATGGTATTCAAACTGAAATAATAGAGGGTTTTGATCACTTCACTTTGGGTTAAAAGGATAACACTCCAACCTCCACATGCCTTGAAAAGAAGAAGCAAGGATGTAGATTAAGTAAGAAAAGGGTTAGGCTCCAATGACAAGGAAATGAATTTATACGAAGGATGCCTGATGGATGCCACCTTTGATGGAAACATTAACTTCCTAACTAAACAAGAACTCAACTATTGGCCATCTGCAAAGAAGAAGCCCAAATACGAAAGGAAATTGGGAGGGCCTTACTGTCACTATCATATGATAAATGGACACGAAACTAACCACTGTAGAATCGTCGAAGGGATAATCATCAAGTTCCTCAATCAATGCCAATTACAAGATTTTATAAAAGGATCAAACTAAGTCCAATAAAATTCTTAGGAAAATGATTATCTACATAATTAAGGGTATGGAAACCCTCTCAAGAACTTGGAATAACCCAAGATGGGTCATATCACAAAGGGATAAAACTCTTGTCACTGCCGAGTTGGCCAGGACAAGGCACCTCCCGGAGGGGGTGATGTCTAAGCCATTCTCTGCCCCCAAATCAGATCACAAAGGGATAAAAACCCTTGTCACCGCCAAGTTGGCTATGACAAAGCACCTCCTTAAGGGGTGACGTGTAAGACATTCTCTGCGCCCAAATCAGAAAGGGGCCAGATCACAAAGGGATAAAAACCCTTGTCACCGTCGAGTTGGCTAGGACAAGGAACCCCCCGGAGGGGTGATGTGTAAGCCATTCTCTGCACCTAAATCAGAAAGGGTCAGGTTAAAGCATAAAAATAGTAACCCTATGTTCCACGCCAGAAATAGTCAGGACGGAGCATCTAATTAGCACACCCAGCCTCTACTCGCAGAAGAGTACGCCCTGTCTCTGCTATGAACTAAGTACGTCCTACTTATGCTCGTAGAAGAGAATGCCCTACCTCTGCTTATGTTCCGCGTTACCCGCAGGAGGGAGCACAAATCCTTATCATTGCCTACGATAGCCGGGATAAGGCACCCTCGAGGGGGGTGGAGTGTAAGCCTCTATCACCACCTACGATGGCCAGGGTAGAGCATCGAAAGAGTAAGCCTTAATCATGCATCTACGATGGCCTGGTTTAAGCATCTAAGACCTTACCATCGCCTACAATTAATATCAGGATAAGGCGCCTTCTGGCGGGAGGTCGGGTAAGTCCTTGGGCCCTGCTTGTGGATAAGCTAGCCAAGCGCACCGAAAGCACAGGCCCAGAAGGTGGCCAATAAAGCATGTACATCCTATGCTTTGACAATATAAATCCCAGAGTGTGGCTCCAGAAGCGTACATCATCTGCTTCATAAATCAAACCCGAAAAGGGAAATGAAACTAATGACCAGAATCAGGTTTCTGGTCCTCTAATCTAAATACCCAAATCAGGGTCGGTTTGGGACTTCTATTATGCCAGAAATGATTTTTGGCCTTCTTCGAAATACTGAATCTGGGTCAGTTCGGGACTTCCATTACGCCAGAAAGGGATTTTTGGTCATCTATATAACCGGAATCTAGGTTGATTTGGGACTCCTATCATTGCCAAGGAAGGATTTCTTGTCTTCAGTTTTTAATACCTGAATATGGGTTACGATTAAGATTCCTAAATGCCAGAATAAGATTTCTGGTCTTATATCCTTAATGTCGGGACTTAAAATGGTTGAAGGCTTCTGTCATGATTAAAGGGAATTTATAGAATGCTATCTTTAATACCCTAATGTGGGTCGCAAGATTGAACTTTTTATCCCAAAGGAAGGGATCAACTACCAATACCCCGGATGATGGCATGGTTCTACTACTCAAAAAGCCTTCAAACGAAGATAATGGTCTTCCATCTTGCTCAGGGAGATTTCTTTAACTCATATATATGTCAAGTCGTTATTTATTGTGTCAAATGAATACACAATGCGAATAACCACACTACACTATAACATAAGCTCAATGGATAGCTCGAATGAACACCTTAGGTTTCCCTAATAAAACCTCATGACAAAGGTCATGTTTTTCTTAAAACATCCCGTAGAGGGAAGTCTCTTGGGAATACCCATCATGATGGTAGACTGAAACTATGAAAAAAAATAGGCCTGTTATACTATCATGCATTCGTTATCATGATGTGATTGACTTCAACAAAGAGCAAGCAATGTGTCATGTATATCTTACAATCTAACACCTAATAGAGTGTGTTAAATTTGTGTAGAGTGATGCAATAAGACTTTGAAGAAAGAGCGTTCATAGCCAATGAAAATCATTACATATTAGGTGATATCCATACAATCCACAAACTTGTTTACATAATTGTTTTACAAGTTACCGCATATACATTACTACCACATTGAGTGTTTTACATTCAAGACACATCTATCCCATCTTACATTCAACAAATAAAATAATCTCTCTAATAATTAGTCCCTTTTAATCAGAGTCAGGATGCTTTAGGGCATATTCCAAAGTGCGTAATCGGCTTTCGTTCTCGTCAATTCAGTCTCTAATTCATCAATCCGACAAAGTAGTTTTCCTATTTCCTCATCTGAATTGGTAGAAAGATTAACCTGTAGTCTCCTTTGCAACCCAAGAATAACCTCATTCTTCTCCTTAAGTTAACCTGTAAAAAAGGATATTTGTTCATCCTGATTTTTAATTGTCACCTTCTGAAGATAATATATTTCTTTCCATTTTGAGGCAGGAATGTCCTTAGAGAGGCCTCCTGGTCTTGTGAGAGCCAACGGAGCTTCTCCAACTTGAAGGAAATAGGAAGCTCACCATCCAAAGACAATAGCACACAATAAGAATATAGGTAAATAAGAGTCATACCTGAGAAGATGAAACTTTAGGAAAAACAATAGGCTCAGCCTCCTTTCGTTTCAAGTTCGCAGAATTATCATCCTTCGAAGCAATTTCAGTTGAACCCAAGTCAAAGAGAACGTTTAAAGGACTTGAATATACCTCTATGGAAGCAGAGACGTCCCCGGTAGAAGGAGAAGTAATGCCTTCTCCGTTTAGATCCTCAGGAAGCTCTTTGCCCTGGGGGTTAGGATTGGTATCATCATCCCAGTCATAATCCGATTTAGTTGAGTTTGTTTCCTCCGTATCTGAGTCAAAGTCATCCGGAAGGTCCTCGATATAAAAGAAGTGTTCGGGTTTGGACTTGCCTTTTGGGGGTGACTTTAACCTTTCGTATAGCCAATTCAATCCTCCATGTAACCCTGTCTCGGACAGAAGGATGTATAGAGGGAAAGTCTTTCTCAAGAAAATTTATGTAGTTATCGAAAAATGCCAGAAAAAGGGCATCCTCATAGTATTCCAATACCATTCTTGGAAAATGATCTTTTAGGAATTCAGAGACTCTGTTCTTGGTCTCATAAATGATACGCTGGTAACGAAAAGCTTGTGGTAAACTCGGGAAAGCTGAGCGTCTTTCTCTACCAACCTTTTATTATGACTAGCTACCATCCTAGTCTTCTCACCTTCAACCTCATGCGGAATGCTCCTTACCGACAAAAGAGTAGATGGAATTGAAATGTTGGTCACTTCTTTAGAAAGAAGGGAAGACCTTACAATCTCATCGAAGCTTGCAATTTCTGAAGGAGGTTTAGATGAACCAACATATCAAGAAGGAGAACCCATCATTAACTCTTGCTCCATCAAATTTAAAGATCCAGGGGTGTCTGGAACGTAGATACAATGAAAAAAATTGCTACTTGAGGTTGCAGTTGAAAAAGGAATGGTGCTAGGGGTTGCCCCGATGGAGGGAATATTAGAAACATAGGTATGAAACTCATCCAAATCAATAAAACTAGTTTTATGGAAAGTAGAAAGGGTCGACAAATCGCCTTTGTGCCACTTAGAAATCGGTCCTCGTCAATAGAAACAAACCCTATCTTAGTTGCAATATCATATTGAGACAGGGCCTCTAAAGAAAATTCCCCATCAAGACCTTGGGAAGTTGGATAAAACAACCATAAGTCAATACATACTAAATACAAGTAAGATTTTGGAAATTACTTTCAGAAATAGTAATTGCCTAAATATCCAAGGACAAAGGGGATGGGTTGGTGAGTACATCAGAACCCTGAGAAGGGTACATAGACCCGAGAAAGTGCAAAGGTCTTCCAAGGATCCTCTATCCAAATGGAAGAAACCCATACTTGTGGAGGTTACTCAAAGTTAATAGGCGGGATCGCCTTCCCAATTTCTCGGAAATCTTAAACATTTTGCTGACAGTTCGAATCTCCTCACTACTTAAGTCTTTTCTCGTAGGTAGGGGACTAAGACAAGACAAAATATTAAAGCAAGACTTAATGAAGAAGGTGACAAGAATTGAGAAAAAGAGTTTACCTAAAATACCAAAAGTGCCCGTAATGCCCAAGGGACATCTAATGAAAAAGAATTGTGTATCCCAATCTGTTAGCTGGATAAGAGTATCGCTAATCAATTTCTTGGAAAGATTGGCTTGGAAGATAGGCAGATTATCCCTTTTGACTGTAGACAGCTGCAACAAAAAGTACAATTGAATGGGAGCTATCTTCATATATTGCAGGAATTTTGCAATGAAATCTGGAAATGGGAAAAAGCCACCATGCCAAACATGAACAACAGAGTAAGCAAAAATCCATCTGGGGGATTCTAAATGGTGTCTCTCCCAGAAGCGGGGATAGTGTCAATGCCCGTTGTACCAAAGCTATCAAGAATGGCCCTTACCTCATCCGAGAACGAACATGAGAATACCGAGAGAGGCATTCCATCTGAAAATCACAAAGAAGGTTGCTTAAGTTCAATACGCCCAGGAGAAGTCATTCCACTATAGATGTGTTAGCATTCATTTTGCAAAAATAATATTATTGTATAACACAAGTCCCCACTTTCTTCTATAAAAAGTCAAGAAAAATGTCGTAAGTTAATACCTTTGTTATAGATCACATATGATTATGTATCATGCATGCATACCCATAGTAGTATTCAAAATTTAGCTTTAATTATGCCAGTTGCCTCATGATAAAAAACAAAACTAAAACCACAAGAGTCAGAAGTTACATACTGGAAGAACTAGTGTTCATTCCCATACCTTAAAAGTTTCAATAACACCTGGTTCCAAACCTGAAACCGACCTCAGTGTCGGTAATAAGGGAATCAGAACCGGAAAGGAGTCGATGGTGTCGACATTAAGTCCATCGGTAATAAGAAGATTTTTTTAATTTCATGCCTATAATAGAGATAAATGTATGTACAAATCTTTTAGATATGATTAGGGGATATAATCTAATTCCACACAATTTACCATGATCGATCAATCCAGCTTTTCTTTATAGATCAAACCATTACAGTAAAACCAATAACTTATGGAATCTGATCAGAATTCATGAATCAAGCAAAGAAGACGCCCTTTTTGTTTAACAAGGATCAAAATCTAGTTAGAAATACTTACAGGAATATTGAATTCAAAATTCTGATAAGCTCGTACAACTTTTGAGAATGATAATCTCGTACAAGGGATGGATTTGCTGGTGGAAGAATAGAGAAGAAGGAAAGAAAAGGATTTTTATGATTAAAAAAGCCCTTAATCTCGACCGAACACACGAGTACCAATCAACAACAGATTACAGGATGCCAAAAGGAGGGAAGTCAAAGTGCCTAAGAAAAGTCAAAGTTTAACTCGAAAAGACGAAAATACCCCTTCATAAGGGGGCAAATGTTACTACCAAAATTAACACCAAGGCAGGTTGACGGTGAAGGGGCCATAGGACCATCAGAAGCATAGAAAAATAATTCGTAAGCAAAAACCAAGCACATAGTAAAACCGAGAGCATGAGGGAAGTATCCGGAATGGCAAGCAACCGACATCGTCACCAAAGAAGGAAACTTAGATCCGATATGAAGAAAGAATAACGGTAAGGAAGTTCCGGCATAAAGGGTAACCAACAAGAAGTCATCGAAAACCGAAATCTAATGAAAAGAAAGACCAAGAATTCCACAAACTAATACCCAGAAGGACGAAAGGGCTATCGGCATTAACTCGCTTAATGTCGATACATGAAGAAACGAGAGCATCAAAAGCATAGAGTTTGAAACGTAAGGAAATTGTTCGGGAGCTAGCTACCAAGACCTCAATTAGAAGATTACCAAGAGGCCACTTTAGCAAACAACTAATAAAATACCAGAAGCACCCATCCAGAAAGCCGAAGCGCACTTCAGGGATCAACCGAAAGGCAAGTCAGGGCCTCGAAGAGAGACAAGCTATCCACACTAACCTATTTAGTGTTGATACCAAAAGGGTTGGCAGATCCGTAACCATACACTTGAAGCACAAAGTAAAGTTTCACGGCGAATTAATGACAAGATCGAAAGCTCATAACCAGAAGCCAAAGCTATCCATACCAGCAGGCTTGGTATCGATGGAAGGAAGGGAGAGACAACATTAAAGAGAAGTTCCAAAGACCGAGACCATCATTCTGAGAGCCAAAGCCGGCACCCTAAAAGTAATAAGCAAAGCCAAAAGAGCGGCCGAGAGCCAAAGTAATCGGAACCAAAGGGAAAAGCGACCGATAGGGGCTTCTGCTAGCCCAATGACAGAACGTGCCCTGATTTTTCGATAAATAAGACCCTAGATGTCTCATTTTCGGGACCAATTTCCCATTTATCATTTCTCATTCTTGTACTATTTTCTTCTAGAGTAAACCCTAATTTCTAAACCGACTTGGGAATTTCTATTGTAATCACTTATGTATTCATAATCGAAGATCGATAAAGAGAGGATCAACACATAGCATATTTCTTATGAGCTTATTATGAGTTTTCTTACTTATTTCCTACACAACATACTGTTTGCGAACAAATCAAATAGTTGTAAACAACTGTAAAATCCGTTCAGCTTTGCTAAACAACAAGGATTGTTGTAGAGGATGTCGAACTCTGGGACCAAAAATATTTTAATTAATAAATCCAATCAAGTTATTCCAGAATTTTGATTGATTGAAAACACAGAAAATAACAGCAATTAAATAAAAAAGAGAGATTTATCTAATAAGAGAAAGCAATTAGGGGATAATGACATAGATTAGATTCACTCATCAATAGCAAACAAATAAATATAGATCTAATTCATGTTTCTGTCACAAACACGAATCAACGATAAATAGATTCTTAGAAACAAATAAGTAAATAACAACAAGCATAGCCTATGCAGGAGCTGGGCTCTTAAACAACCATAGACTATCAAGACAGATTCACAAATTAATTTCTAAAAACCTAAAATTAGATCTAAATCTGATAATTGTTAGATCGAACACGAATATACCCTGTGAAGGAGCATAGCTCTTAAACGACACAGACTATGAAGGTTCAGATCTAACCCTTGATTCAGATCTAGATCTACATATATAAAGTCCTCATCTATTGGCTATGTGATTCATGTTGAATCATATCTATTAGCATCATCACCCCCTAATCAAAGGGGATTAGCTAGACATAGCTAAAGAAGAAGAGAAAAAGAAAATAACAGACATGAACATAAATAAAATAAAATAACAACTAAGAGAAAGGGAGAAGAGTTTTATTCCAAGAAGAGAATTACAGAATAAAACTAAGTGTGTCTTTACATGAATGAGATACAAGGTATTTATAGCTGATATGACAAAAACTACTTGGCAAATTCCACAATGTGGGACTAAAGAATTAGCCCAAATAACACATAAGCTAGTGTGAAAGGGGTTGTAGAGTAAGAGGCCTTGTAAGTAAGCCAGTGTGAACGCGTGCAGTGCATGAATGAGAAGCCTTGCAAAGGAGCTAATGTGAACGCTACATGAGTGAAATGGTCTGCAATTGAGCCAATGTGAACACAATATGAGTCTTTAGTGAGCCAAATCTACCCAACTGAACTCTATTTGCAACCGTTCTTCAAGCTTTAAACTCTTCAAGCCTAAGTAATTTTAACTTCACTCTTTTTCAGCAAATTCTTCATGCTTTATTCATCAAATGCTCTAAACCATGATTCTTGTCAACAATCTGAAAACACAGCTATAAATACACAATATCAATTATTTAAAAGATAAAATAAGATAAATATGCGGATAAAATATACACATTTACGTGTATATCAAATACCCCCACACTTATCTTTTTATTTGTCCTCGAATAAACTAAACTAAGATATGTCACACTTTCGTAGGAAACACGATTGCATTTAGCGTATGCAACAAGCCGTTAAACCTCTGGGTGTCCCCAGTAGGACGAGTGTTGTCTCGTGAGGGTTTTCAGCGGATACTACCCACAAAATCCAAAGCGTCTTATGTACGCGGATTCATCAAACAATATATTTAAAGTCTTTCACATTCCAAGGATTTCTCCTAACTTCAATAATAACGGTTTAGTCCCAAATTGTCCATCCCATTGTTGGTGCAAAAATGAATAAAAAATTTCAAGCTGAATCGTAACTCCTTGATAACACTGTAATTGTCTTGAAGGTTAAGAGCGTGGTGTCAACCAAAATTCTACACATCGACAATGTGCACCCAATCATTTCTTTATTCTTTTTTTTTTTTTGAATAATTTTGCACCAATGTAACTGTAATGTATTATATATGAGTTATGCATAGATAAAGGAAAATTTTTGTAAGTTCTAAAAATATTCTAGATAAGAGGGCAAGTGTATTAGTTGAATTTCAAGCTACAAAAGATAAAGTAATACTAAGGCACATATGAACATTTTTATTTCCATTCATCCCGTCTATTACAATCCTCACTTCCAGGTACAGTAGAATGGATGTGGATGGAATGGAATTGAATGCTTTATAGTCAAGAATGATGAATGACTATTTTATTCAGAGAGACTCTCTCTTTATTTCATTTTTTTTTCTTTTCTCTTTTTTTTCATTTTTTTTTCATTTTTTTTTTTTTTTGCACGAATGATGAGTGGAGATGGAATGGAATGATACCGTACATTATTTCATTTGATTCCTCCTCTACTAAACCTACAATTCATGAAAGGAAAGTTTTTTGCCCTAGTTACTCTACTTCTATAACCTTAATTCAACACACAAGTCTGGATTGATGTTATACAAAAAGCTGAAAGGAATGATAAGCAAAGTTTCGTAAGATAGATAACCCATATAAAATAAGATGTTGTATATGGTTATCCTACCTTAAAACAAGTACGGAGTGGGTGGTGTAATATTGGTATAAAAAGTGACGTTTTTGACCTTTAAACAAAGGTTCTTGAGTATACCAATATAAGAACTAGTCAAAACATGGATGTAAATCGACTAAAAACTTGGGTTTGAATAATGTGGGGTATCGAAGAAGAACGCTACAATGAGTCATTTCTCCTTAATTGGGCCAAGTGGATTTTAGAACTTACGATTTTGAAAATTTGAGTGGAAAAGAAAATATTATGCATGAAAATGAACTTAGAAAATCCAACAAATGTAGGTGCAAAATCTTTTTTTTGATTATTTTTACTTGCACATTCTAACATGTATAACAAAGGTTGACACGCTTACTCCAGAACACGACTAACGTCTGCACAGTCTCAAGCTAGCATCTTAAAAAGACACATTACGATTCAATGAATAAATAATGTTCATTCCCATCACCCAACAATTCAACTTATCAAACAAGAACCAAGGTGTTATTTATGAATTTTAAGTTAATCCTTGTTCAATGAATGACCTACTTCATAAAATTTGATTGCTGATGTAATGTAGATCCCCCCCCCCACTTGAGTGTGACTGTGTCCTCACAGTCGTTAATCTGACATATCTTAGTGAAAGGGAAATAAAATAGGAGGGTCAGCACGGCTTACCGAGTACACATGCAGAAAATACGCAGTCATCGAATAGATGAACCGGTCCACAATTGACCAACGGATCAGCCTCATTAAGATTATGAGACACAGCACAGAAAACCAAATCATAAAGAATTTTATATCTTGTTTCAGATTTGGAAAAACAAATCTTGTTTTTTTAGAAGTTTGAGTTGCTAATTTTAAAATTTTGAGCTTACAATTGATCATAAAATCAAATTGAATTTCTGTAGCAGCTAAAGAGAGGTCATCGAGCTGGGGTTCAGTAAAAGTTTCAAAAACAAAATTCGATTTGTTCAGATGATGTATAAATTGAGAGACGTGCACATCACTCTCACCCCCACACTTGTTTTGAGAAATATTGTTCGGTTTTGCTTTGATATTTGAAATTTTGTTAACTAAAGGTTCATTCGTAGACCTAAAGTTTAAACCAATCAAATGAATTTTTAGTAAATTTCGAAATCGTGTTTTCTCAAAAACAGTGTTATTCCAAAAGGAGTTCATATACTACAGAAATTTATCAGTGAAAAACGAGTGATCACGGTGTGGTTCAGTTGAAATGATCAAGTCGCAAGGATTTTCAACAATTTTAAAAAAAAATCGTCAATGTGTTTAAGAGCACATTCAGCAGTTTCGGTGTTTTCAAAATCAAAAATTTCAAAGTTTTCAAAAGTTTCATTTTCAGTTTTAGACCCAACAACATTATCGTCAATTAATTCAAGAAGTTCTCGCTCATCAATGTTGTCCTCACTCAAACAATTGTTACCAACTTCGTCATTTCGTTCAAGTTGACAATCTAAAGTTGTTAAATTTTCAAAATTTTCAGAATTTGAAAGAGGAAGATCAAATTGAAGATTGACGTCTTTGTTTTCAAGGGAATTTAAATTCAAATCAATTACAGAGATTTCAACAACTTCATTAAGATTTTCATCAATTTCAAAAGTTGTTAGTTGAAAATTTTCGACTTCAGTACGAGTTGAATTTTCAGCAGAAACATCAGTTTGAGTTTGAATTTCAGTTTCGCAGAAATCAGAGTTTTGCACCAGAGATTTTTCAAAATTTTCATTTTCATCAGCAGTCATATCGTCGGAATCATCAATAATCGTTATGTACTGTTGTGACGAAGTTAATGGCTGACTATTTGTTTCAAAAGAAACATTGGCAGAAAGTTGTTTGTCACTAGATTGGGATTTGTAGTTGTTGAACAAGTTTTTAACTTCAGTTTGAAGAAGAGAAATTCGATAAACAATCCGATAAGAAACTTATTCGCTATTGTCCATTCTTTGAGCCAGTTTTTCAATGTAAGTCAAGCCAAGTTTCATGGAATCCTCAAAGTCATCAACATCATTAATTCCCTCAAGTAATTGATTTTCTAGATTTTGCCAAAATTCAATGTTGTATTGAGACAGTTGTTCAATGATACGCATGTTTTCGATACCTTTATTTTCAGAAGCTTGTTTTTCATCAAAAGTTCGCACCCATTCCTTGATTTCCTCGCGACAAATCCAAATTTCATGCATTATTTGATCAATTTCACTCAGGCTTTCTTCAAGAAAATTGGTAGACACATTAGACATCAAAATGTTGGTTTTTAGATTCGTCGTTTCTATGTGTTCCTCACTGGTTGACCTTAAAAATTCATCAACCTCATCTCTCAGAAGTCGTTCATTATTTAATTTCCAACGCCAATATCGCCAAAAATTTAGCTTGTTCGCAACGCATGTTTCAAATTCGATAACCATCGTATTATGAAAATCATTTTGGTGTTCAAAATTTTCATTGAAACCCGTGTTGAAATTGTTTTGAAATTCAGCATTTTGCTTATCCATTTGTGCTAATAGTCTCCTCATCTCAGATAAATTCTCCTCAATCGTAGAATGGCAGTTTTCATATTGTGGAGCAATAGTTTGTTGAGCGTTGTGGAAATTATTCGAAAAGTTTTTAGCTTGAAATTCATTTTGATTTGAATTGAAACCAAAATCATTTAAAGTTTGAAAAGAATTGCAATTTTGGTTGTACATGGGGCAAGCGTGCATGTACTAGAAGTAGAGAGTTTTTCGTCGAAAAATCAGTTACAAAGTTGTGGCTCTAAAGAAGCTCCTAAAAATATGCTAAAATTAACAACTTCGGATTATATGAATACAAGTCTGGGCCAGGTTCGGACAGGGATTATCAGTGTGCCACGAATCACCGTAGAAACACAACTGAAGGTTTAAGAACCTGTTTGAGTTCGAGACTCTACCGTTCCTTAGACACCTCAGAGAGTATCAATCCTAATTGTCAATTTAACGAATATTTTGTCCTATGAGCTTTTGGGGAATCCTCGAGTTGATTTCAAAAATAAACTTTTCAATTAATCCCATGTTCGTTTTAAAATTTTAAACCAGACATCAACAGGCAAAATATTCAGTCACAAAACAAACACAGAATAATAAATTGCAGAAATAAAAATTTTACAACACGCCGCGGCACCTGCAGAAAATTTTTACAAGCAATGTCTATATATTTTTCTTTGCAGCAGAGCACCTGTAGGGTTTAGAAATTTTTACAGTGACCGGCAGTCCGTCCAGTGCAATTGAGTCGCGCTAGCGCGTTCACACCCCACTTGGTGTGCAACCGCTCGAACCCTGAATAGTCCGCAGCTTCCTGTTGTTGTCGCCTCCTATTAATTGCTTGACTGCGCTGCGGCACGGGTTCGGGCTAGGAGCCCGAATTTTTTTTTTTTATGACCTTTTCAAATTGCCGCTGTACCTGTTTTCGAAAAAATCCCTCAAACTTTTTTTTAAAGCAGCGATTTTTAGCAAGCAAAGCAATTCCAAATGATTTTTCCTTTCCAATTCTGCTTCCACAACCTGAAAAAGATGTATCTTCCTTTGTTTTAAAAAAACCGACAAATTAAAGCCAAGAGCCCAGGAAAAATCAAAACAAAAGCTAAGAGAAGAATCTTTTTTTTAAGATTTAAAACTGAAAATAAACAAGAGGAACTAAAACTAAAAAGTCAAATAAAAGAAACTAAAGCTCAGCCAACTAAAAGGATCACAAGCCCAAACCCAAATACGCTATTGACTTTACCGCTCCCTTTTCTTTCAGAACGCAGAATCAAGTCATCAACTCAGGTGGCAAACCAAAAAAAAAAAAGAGCGATCGACTAAAAAAAAAAAAAAAATACGAAATCGATGTCGCTCGTAGACGCCTAAAGTAGGGTGATGATTTTCCGAGGGTTTGCGGTTGGCCGAGGTGTGTAGAGCGTTGACAGTTCGGAGGCGGTGTCTTCGGGATTGCGCGATGACGATGTGGTTGTGCTTGCGGTTGGGTTTTGGGATTGAATTGCAGGTGAGGGCTGTGTTGATTGGTGGATCGCGATTTGAAGGTCACGAAGGGGTTTCGGTTTGTTGGAATTTGGGTTTGGTGTTTGAAGAGTGGCAAGAGGTGTTGTGCGTTTGGGTGTTTAGGCATGTAGAAGATGAAGAGGGTGGCAGTAGCGTTGGAGGTTTCCGGACTGCTATTGCGGTTTTGAGAAGTGCTGTTGACTTGTCAATGTATTCACGTTGATCTGGGGTTTGTTGTGGAGGAAGGGAGGACTGGGTGGAAGCATGGTTGGTGAAATAGATGTGGTATAGATGTGTGTGGTTACAGGGAAGTGAGCATGAAATTGGTGAATGATGGATGAATTGTTCAGGAAGTCTTGGCAGGTCAGGTTGATGAAGAGTGAGTAGTCTGTCTATGTGGTGTATTTGGTGGTTAGAGAAGATGGCCGAGGGTGTTCGGAGTATGTGAAGGAGAGGAGGATCGTGGATGTAGAAGGATGGTTTAGGGTCTGAGGTGGTTTCGACTTTGGGGTTCTCGGCCGTGAAGCTGATATTTGGAGTGACGGTGAAGCAATGGTTGTTGTATTGGCAGGCGTAGTATGATTCAGTGGTGTTTGAAGATGTTGGAGTAGTGTGGTGATGGGGTTGGCTGATTAGCGGGGTGGTGAGGGATGATTTTGGAGTGTTTGGGGCCGGGTATGTTGGAGGGTGATTCTGACAGATTAGTTTGAGAGGTGATGAAGTGTAGTTGAATATGATGTAGGGCTGTTTGTAGGAGCAGTTTTGGTTTGCTGTGTGGAAGAGGAAGATTGCATTGTGGTGGTTATTTGTTGTGAAGGATGGTCTAGTGATCGGTTGAGCTGAGCTGAAAATGGTAATGAAGATGGTTTTGTCGTGTTGGAAAAATAGATGGCGATAGGCGGTAGGGTATGATTGTAACAGGGGTGTACTGAAGGCTTTTGGTGGACTGTTCTCTTGAGTTGGTAGTGTTGAAATGAAAGGTTGACGATGGTGCCGTAGTTGATTTTGAGGAAGGCGCAAGGGGCTTTTGGGGGTAGGCTATGCAGTGATTGTGAAGTGGGGTAGCGTGTATGTTGCGTTTACTGAGTGGTGCGATTTGTGAGAGCCGGTGGGCACTACACGGTAGATCTGATGGGGTTCGAGGGTGATAGTTAGTATGAGTATGGAGGGTTGGGGTAGGTGTTTGGATGAAAATGTATGGTGAGGTGGTTTTTGAAACTGAGGGCGTTTATAAGTTTCTGTATGAGGATGAAAGGGGGGAGAGAGAATTTTGAAAAGGATTTTTTTTTTTAAACTTGTAGAAAAAGAGATGTAAAGATTGGAAAAGGAACAAGAAAGAGGAAAGATATTTGACAAAAAGAAGCAAGTTTTTTTTGTTTGTTAGAAATTTGTAAAAAGGGTAGAACTTGTAGAAACTGGAAAGAAATAAATCAAAGAAAGGGAAAGAAATTGTAGAGAAAAAGGAAAGAAATCAAACAAGATTTTGCAAAAAAAAAAAAATCTTTTGTCTTAGAGATTTTAATATCAATATTTTAATACCAAATCGTCTAATAAAGATTTTTTTTCTATATATGAAAGAAAACAAAAACAAAAAATATTTTTGTGCTTTTTTTTTCAAAAAAAAATGAAAAATGAGAAAATTAAAGAATATATAACCCGAAGGATTTAAAAATTAAAAATTATTTTGGTCCCCGGCAACGACGCCAAAATTTGTTTGCGAACAAATCAAATAGTTGTAAACAACTGTAAAATCCGTTCAGCTTTCCTAAACAACAAGGATTGTTGTAGAGGGTGTCGAACTCTGGGACCAAAAATATTTTAATTAATAAATCCAATCAAGTTATTCCAGAATTTTGATTGATTGAAAACACAGAAAATAACAGCAATTAAATAAAAAAGAGAGATTTATCTAATAAGAGAAAGCAATTAGGGGATAATGACATAGATTAGATTCACACTCATCAATAGCCAACAAATAAATATAGATCTAATTCATGTTTCTGTCACAAACACGAATCAACGATAAATAGATTCTTAGAAACAAATAAGTAAATAACAACAAGCATAGACTATGCAGGAGCTGGGCTCTTAAACAACCATAGACTATCAGGACAGATTCACAAATTAATTTCTAAAAACCTAAAATTAGATCTAAATCTGATAATTGTTAGATCGAACACGAATATACCCTATGAAGGAGCATAGCTCTTAAACGACACAGACTATGAAGGTTCAGATCTAACCCTTGATTCAGATCTAGATCTACAAATATAAAGTCCTCATCTATTGGCTATGTGATTCATGTTGAATCATATCTTTTAGTGTCATCACCCCCTAATCAAAGGGGATTAGCTAGACATAGCTAAAGAAGAAGAGAAAAAGAAAATAACAGACATGAACATAAATAAAATAAAATAACAACTAAGAGAAAGGGAGAAGAGTTTTATTCCAAGAAGAGAATTACAGAATAAAACTAAGTGTGTCTTTACATGAATGAGATACAAGGTATTTATAGCTGATATGACAAAGACTACTTGGCAAATTCCACAATGTGGGACTAAAGAATTAACCCAAATAACACATAAGCTAGTGTGAACGGGGTTGTAGAGTAAGAGGCCTTGTAAGTGAGCCAGTGTGAACGCGTGCAGTGCATGAATGAGAAGCCTTGCAAAGGAGCTAATGTGAACGCTACATGAGTGAAATGGTCTGCAATTGAGCCAATGTGAACACAATATGAGTCTTTAGTGAGCCAAATCTACCCAACTGAACTCTATTTGCCACCGTTCTTCAAGCTTTAAACTCTTCAAGCTTAAGTAATTTTAACTTCACTTTTTTTCAGCAATTTCTTCATGCTTTATTCATCAAATGCTCTAAACCATGATTCTTGTCAACAATCTGATAACACAGCTATAAATACACAATATCAATTATTTAAAAGATAAAATAAGATAAATATGCGGATAAAATATACACATTTACGTGTATATCACATACCATATGCTTTCTACATGGTTTTGGTTTCCTACCCAAGATTAAAACCTTCCGCAGAGTTGTTGCAAAACCCCCTCCTACAAGCTATATAGCCTTCCACCGAGGGTTGTGCTTAGGGAACCCTTATCCCAATATAACTATTGGATCTTAAGTCGCTTAAGCATGATGCTCACCCCTTTGAGGGAATAGTAACTATTCTTTCAGACTTAGGACTTTGATATCTAGGAAATGGTGAACAAACACAAACTCGTAGGAACAAAATAAAATCATTTTTCCTCTAGGTCCACTTCCATAGACCTATCTACGATGTTGACAAAAACTATCGTTAACACTTATATTGAAGAAACAAAATTTCAAATTCAAATACCTACAATTTAAGATTTGTACAATTGTTTCTTGAACCCTCTTAATTCTTCAAGGTAATTTGTATTTAAATCTTTATGTTTAAACTACACATGTAATCATAAACTTAAATTATTTAAACAATATTTGTGAATATTTAGTCCATTTTTCTAATAGTCCTTAAAATATACACTAACTTTACTCTCTCTCTGTATATATATATATATATATATATATATATATATATATATATATATATATATATATGAAATACACACACACACACACATATATATATATATATATATATATATATATTCAAATTAAGAAAAATGATATTATCTCATTTAACTATGAAGATGTATAATCGCATAACATAAATTTTGTAAATCAACAATAATAACAAAGTTAATTTGTAAATCAATTATAATTCATTTATATTAAGGACTTATTATATATTTTATCAAAAAGTCCCTTTTAACGTCAGTAACGCCATAATAAATTTATTTACCTTTTTTACAAGTTTCTTCTTAATTTTTCCTACTATAAACTCATACTAGTGTGAACCCGTGGTACGCATACGGGGTGTGCCAATATGCATTTAGCTTAATGCATGTATTATTATCTTTTTATTTTTCTTTTATGGATGTGATAACATAATTAGGTGTTAATATTTAATGTCAGGACCTAGAATAAAAAATGCATTTTTGCTCAGTGTATGTATTCATAGGTTTTTTAACGGATGTAGTAACATATTTAGGTTTTAATGTATAATGTTAGGAGCTGCAATGGAATATAGCATGTTAGTTATAGCATTTACTCTTAGGTTAGCGAAGTAGCCACAACATGTTTTAAATGAATAGTGTATTTGTTTTTGTGTGGACATTGAACTAAAGGTAAACAAAATTCAATTCGATATAAAAAGGGATAATTGAAGTTGTGTTGCAAGCAAACATAGCCAAATTTCTACAGGTCATTTTGAAAGAAATACGTGTTACATGGATATTTGGAAATGGAAAAATAGGGAAAAAAATTGAAAATCTATTTGGTACAGTGTAAAATACCTAGCAAAAAAAAAGAATAAATAAAGGTAATTATGTACATGTATTTTCATTGATGGTGCACTTACACGAGTTATTATGTATGTCCTAATAATATGAATTCAGTACCCAACCGATATTATATATTATGTAGATAAGTCACTTTATTGACACAATACAAAGGTATACCATACAGTTTTGCAAAGGCACAAAAAGTGGGTGTAATGCTAGTTTTAAAATACAATTTAGCTAAGAAAGATACACTGAGTATAAATTAATATGCTACTATACATGGTTTTAAAAGGAAAAAATATAATTATAATTTAACATAAATCGGTGAGCAATAGTTGGGCTTTATAGAATCCAGGCCATGTATCTGATCTTGTCCAAATTAAATTTGCTATTGGTTGGTTCTTTGTCTCTGAAATGGAAGTAGTTTTTTAGTGTCGCATCACCAACGATCAAAGTCATATTAGTTAAAAATTTATGAAATACCTAAAAAAATTCTATGGAAGGGAAATTGAAATATTACTAGCTAGGTGGTGTCCTAGCTGTGCGTGTTCATATAAAAATTGAGTACAAGTTGTACACTGATAAACTACAGTCTAAATTAACAAAATAGGCACACTGGGTGTATGAAAATTGCGATGTTTATGATGGTCGATTCTTATAAAGTTCAAAGCTTTAGGAAAAAACAATGTTGAAGCACCACAATCAGATGTTAACATAATACAAAATAGAGTAAATTACTTGAAGCTCACAATATTGGGTTTAAATTTTTTGATGTTAGTGTCAAAATAAAATCAAAACAGTAGCGCTTCAATCCTTTCACTTGAAAGTAAAGTTTAAAAAGCAAGACAAAAAGGGGTGCTGGCCTACATTAATAGGATTAGCAATGTTATTTTTCAAACTTCAAAACCGATGAAATATCAAAATAATAATAATTATTATTATACATGCTGTTAAGAGCAAAAAAAAAATGCTTACATTTTAGCTATGCAAGTTAGGATAGTAAACAGTGCAGTTCATGCAACGTGGGACAAACAAAAAAGGCGCAGCTACTAAAATGCATTATTGTTATCCAACTTCGTTTAGAACCATGTTGCAACCAAACACGTATCCTTTCTCTTTTTTCAAAACCTTTACAAAAGGTAGTGGCCAAAGCACAGCAGTTCTAAAAATAAATTAAAAGCCTACAAATATGAAAAAAGCATGTGGAAAATGTTTGTTCAATAACTCTTAACTTACATGACTACAACAATTTCTTTGTAATTGCTGACATGTGGAACGAAAACAAAAAGGAGTACCATGGAAATAAATTGTCCAATCACTAACTTAAAATGCTTGTTGAAAACAGGTTGATTATAGATCTGATACACCTATGTTTTTAGCTAATTTATTTGTTAACACTTACTTTTAAGTATTTAATCTTGTTTGTTCTCTTATAAAAGCATGATATATGGATAGTTATTTAGCTACATATTTTATATCATGTTCTGGCATTAATTATGCATCATAATGTAATGACGCTGAGTTTATTTGGATTTTTTTTAACTGATGATATAACATACAAAAGATTTTTTTAGCAAAATGGTAAATATACCAAATCGTCCAAAGATAATGAAAACCAAATTGAGAATATCTCTTTCCTTTGATTACAAGTAATTCTCTATAAAGATCCCCAGCCCCCACTTATAGCCAGAAGGAAAGAAAATACAAATAGTATATGCATTAAAACCGAGAACAATAAAGAGAACTTGTAAAAAGAATGATACCATAGGTAATCACCCGAAAGGCATAAATGTAATAAATACAAGTAAAATATTTATAGTTTGAAGTTTAAGAATTAAACAAATAATTAATTTATTATATAAATTGGTACAGTATGTTTTCAAAATTGCAATGCACATACTTAGAGCATAAAGTGCCCTTCCCTAAGCACCACAAATGTACAATATAGATTTCCTCAGCACCATGGTAAATTATTTTAGGTTTTCAGCAAACCTATTTGCGTGAACATTATCCTCAAGCATCTAAAATCAAATTCGAAATTGCATTTTTTTTAAGTATGCTTTATATGGTTGATTTACATGCAAGGGTTCCACATACTTTATCAACATTTTTAAACTTCCACTTAGTCTATATATTAACATAAATATCGATGTTGTTGTTGCTACGAAGGATGATGTTGGTGAGAGAGGAAAAAGTTATAAAACACAATATTTAGTTTTAAATCTAATTAAATATGCAACTTCATATAGAAACCAATCATGTTGCAGAGAATGATGATGTTGGTGAGGGTGCAAAAAAATTAAACACACAATATCTGATAACAGTTCAAAATAAAACTGGAACTTGATTTTAATAAGCACAATACGAAACATTATACTATATAAACTCACAATGATGTTTGGAATCTTGAAATTTTTTATAGGGATGTTAACTAGAATATTGGAATTTAGAAATCTTTTATAAACTCACAAAATAGTATATTGTATAAACTTACAATGATGAATTTTGGATTCTATAAATCTTTTATAGGGTTATTAACTGGAATATTGGGTTTGAACCAAAAGCTCAGAATTAAAATGCTCCTCAAGAGTGATATAATTTCTATGGAACTCCATTTCGGGTACAGAAAAAGAATAGCAAATTTTTGGTTTTATATGTAACAAAAGTAATGCACCTAAAAGCAAAATACATGTAGATTGGATTCAATTACCTTAATTACCCTAGGCAATTCATGGTGATCTGGAAAAATTCAAAAGGAAGGGAAAAACCAAAACACTCTAATGTTGTGAAGCTAACAACAGCAGACCAAAGTAATGGAGAACCTGTACACAATTAATACACTAAGACTTACTTTGCAAGACATAATACATTATTTGTTTTTAAGCTATAAATTATATCGTCTATCGCCTACCCCTCCTCCCTATTGCCCCCACTCAGGGGGTTGCACAACCCGATCATCTGTTCGGACTTGCACTAAACCTGGGACTCGATAGATGAAGCAAGCCAAGTGATAGTTAAACGGAAAAATAAATGATGTAAGTGCAACCGTGGAAGTCAAAAACAAAGTAAACAGCACAACAACCTAATATATCAACTCATAATTGGCTTATGACCGTATAAATATTTGTTCTTAATCTAGGACAATCAAATTGTATGATCAGCAAGAAAAATTATACGACTAACCAAAGGATAGAAATAGCTAAAACACTATTAACTCTAACCATACTATCTCCTTTCTTTTATGCACATTTTTTTGACTCAATTCAAAAATATGGATCAATAATGCTTTAGTAAGTTATCCCTCCTTCTAATTGTATATATTTAAATATCCACCTACGGTCTAGGCTTTCTCATGAACTCTGAAACATATGTGAAATTTACTGGAATAATTTATTATTTAATAATAGTAGGTTCTATGAAAAAATTAACTTCGTTGTAGGAAAATATGTTACTTTATATTTTGGACAATCAACTCACTTACGCAAAAAGGGACCAATATTGCTTGTTTTCCATACACATTTGTTTTCCATATTTTTGATTCTACTTACGATTATTCTAAAATTTTATTTTAAAATATATACAGTGCATTATAGAAATTTTTGTTGCCTATATCAGTAAAAACTATGCGCATAAAATGTACAACCCCAAGACGAAGTTTGAATAGAAATTTTAAGATCCTATTTAAGCTAAACACATTTTGAAAGCCATTGGTTATAAAATTAAATGCCCTATGTTTCAATAAAGTACACTGTTGACCTATTAAAAACATAAAAAGGAAGCTTTCACCCCAAGAAGCTTAAATAGAAATTATCATAAAAATAATAATAAAACAAAAAGCGCAATCTATACATGTAGAATTCGAATAACGCCGATAATCATTTTAAATAGCATTGTTCCAAGAACAAAAATCGAACAAATCAAGAATGTATGAAACTATAAAGATTTTTACCAAGAGAAAGTGCATCTATCAAAGCTAATGTAGATTAGTGCCGAAGCATATTAATTTGTAACTTCAATGAAGACAGCTATATTATGGGAAAGTTGGTCCTCGACCTGCATAAGTAAACAGAAGCAACTCATAAATAGATTCCTTATAGCCATAAATTCCCTCCAGCCAATAAAATGTGTAACTAGTACGTCAAATAGGTTTGTAACCACTAAAACTTTTTTTTTTGGGTTCAGCTTGCGTAAATAACGTTACATTTGCATATTTGTATTTTTTTGCTATCACATTTAATAAAGTTAAATGGAATGATGAATTTTTTAAGTGTAACTTCAGAAGTCAAAAAGAAAGAAGCAACACAACAACCTAACATATCAGCTCATAATTGACTTATGATCATATAATATATTTGTTCCTAATCCAGGACAATCAAACCGTACAATCAATAAGAAAAATTATATGGCTAATTAAAGGATAGAAACAACTAAAGACTTTTAACTCCAACCATATTGTCTCCTTCTTTTTATGCATATATTTTTGATTCAATTAGAAAATATGGGTTGTTAATAATACAGTAAGTTATCCCTCCTTGCAATTGTAAGTATTTAAACATATATTCTCATCTAAGATTTTTATGCACATTTTTTTGGGCACATTTTTTTTGTTCACAGACATATATTCTCATATAGGATTTCTGCGATTCCGCAGGTAAGCACTAAGTACAACAAAGGCGAAAAATGAAATGAATGTATAATGCAGTATTCAATTACAGTGAAGTCAGAACAATGTTTGAAAATGAGAAGAAAATGGTGACGAAATGAAAAAGCAAGTTTGAAATGGTAAGAAATTATTTTTTTCAAACCATTTTAGACAATTTGGCTAAGCCTCAAAATCCAAGATCTACATAGTAATAATTCCATTCACACAAAGCGTATAAATTAAATTTGATGATGATAAAATAGCCTTACCCAAAATCACAAGAATGAAAGCGAAGAGGCAACCCCGGGCTATGAAACGGTATATGCAAGATGAAACCAAAAAGTAGAAGAAGAACCCAACTGAGACGACGCACCTGAGATGAAGCAACACTTGTAGATAAACCCGGCTGCGACAACTACAATAAACGGGAATAACCAAATGAACCTAGGATAAGATATTCAATTAGAGGGAAGTCAAAACAATTGTTAAAACGAGAAGAAAACGGTCATGAAATGAAAAGGCAAGTTTGAAATGGTAGGAAATTAGTTTTTTTTCACCAATTTAGATAATTTGGTAAACCTCAAAATCTAAGGTTTACAGAGTAATAATTTCATTCACATAAAGCATATAAAAACTAAATTTGATGATGGTAAAATAGCCTTACCCAAAATCACAACAGCGAAAGCGAAGAACCAACCCCAGGCTATGAAATGGTATATGCAAGATGAAACCAAAAAGTAGAAGAAGAACTTGGCCGAGACGAAGCACAGCTGGTAGAAAAACCGACTGCGGTAAATGGAATAAGGCGCAACACTAGGTCGTCAGGAACAAGTGAAGATCAAAGGGGGGGGAAAGAGCGAAAATGGAAAGCAACGAAGAGGGAAAAGCGGAATCTACTCGTTGTGCAACCAAACGACGCATCAGTGAATTGTATAGGATATGCGAAGGTAGAAGAGCAACAACTAAAAAAGAGGGGAACTGGCAATAGTGTGGGTGCAGAAGAATGTTGAGATGTGGAAGATTGAGGGATTAGGTTTAAATGGGGCACATTTTGTCTGATTTGTTTTCTACCTACAAAAATGGATTTAACGGCATACATATTCCCCTGGACTAGTGTCATGATTATGAATTATTGAGTAGATTGGAACCGAAAAGTATTTAGAGGAACATTATCTATATAACAAAAGGCATTGGTTCTATAAGCTGAGATAAAAAAAGGTGGAGATGTAAACTTGCAAAAGGCATCAAACGGTTTGAATTTTGACACGTATGTTTTGTTCTGTTTATTCCAAAAATTCAACTGCACGTATGTTCCCACTACTCCATAACCAACAGATAATGCTACATATCCCACTACTCCATTATTACTAATCCATTATCAAACCAGCCTCAAACCGTTCTTCACTCCTACTGCAATCTATTTATATTTGTCTTGTTTTCTTCTTCCACACAAACCAAAAACAAAAAAAAACTTGAAGATCAGATTCTTTTTTCTTTCAACTTTTTTCATATTCAATACTTATTTTTCCTTTAACTTTCTCCTTCGCTTTTCTTTGACGTATTCTTATACCTACTAACTTCTACACCTTATCTACATTCTATTTTCTTTAATTTCATGTTCAATAGTTTTTAACACTGCCAGTAACAATGTCCACATTATGGTGTTAAATGCAAGTTGCATTTCTTCTTCTATGCTTATTATTAGAATACAACTACATAGACGTTCTACCATAATCATGAAGCAGATATTTATACAAACTGAAATTTTATGACATACTATTTGCTCATTCCTTCTTTACTAATCTTTATTTTTACTTCCATTCCATTGCAGAACAGAGCAACTTTCCATGAGAAAGAAATATCCAAGGAAAATGAGAAAGAAAATATTAAAACTGATTCAGTACCATCACCTCAACCGAAGAACTGAAGCTGTTAAAATTGAACAAAAGGAGGATGTTTCATCTTTCAGACAGTAGAAGGCAATTCAGGAGAAACCATTTGAGTGGCTATTATAAGTCTTGTGCCACCAGCAACTTGACTGAACCTAACATTTTTGAGGCAAAAAGCATTGCTTCTACAAGATGAGATAAAAAACGGTGGAGATGTAAACTGAAACGACCCAAACTCGCCCTTACAGGAAAGCCCGGATTGAGTTAAGAACACGACATATCAAAACACAAACAATAGAACATTTCATTGCTATTATAATAATTACATCAGAGTACAAGAATATAACAGAGTATGAATAATTTATATACATTTGATAAACATTAGTTATTTACAAATTTCAATGCAGCGGAAAATAATACAAAAGACAACTGAAAGAAATACACGGATACAGAGCGTTCCGAATATAGCTCCAGCTGTAAACCAGGATCATGTGAATACAATATCTGCAAAACCAAAACTACTAGCTGCCCGTGTAGAAAATAGGAGCACCCAGAGTTTAGGTTAAAACAATAAACTCCAGGTCAGTTATGTGACTGGTGTGAGAAGTAAAACAGTTATTAAGTTGTTTATAAAGTAGGGTAAATCAAGGGACCAGACCGCATAACACGGAATAGGTTTACCCCCCAGAATACCAGTGCATAAAACAAACAGCGTAATGCTAAATAAAGAAAATGAAGCTATTATAGGACTCAGGTCCCATCACACAATGCAACGCAAGCAGGAGGATAGAGTTTTACCTTGTAATAGCCAAATAATGCTTGATACGTGAAATTTCATGTTTTATTATTACTATAAGTGAAGAAATGAACTTCAAATATAAATGTATTAATCATAGATGGCATAGTGCCCCATCCCACTATGTCGCCATACTAGGCTCTACAATTAAAACCAAAATGTCGTATTGAAAATTGGATTCCATTTGTGAACCGAGGCAAGGGATCGTCCTCACCGATTCGAGACAATCTAGCCTACCATATCTCAGGAAACCCAGACTTAGGTAGGCCCTTAGGTAACTGCAGGGCCAGTCCACACAAAGTGCAGGATGGATTCATAACTCCTGAACATGCGCTTCCCCGCCCTATGGGGAGTAATGGTCAGTATGTCGACCATATCATCCATCGGCCCCGTAGTGACCGATATAACTGAGGTGCCTCGCTATCCATCAAATAATATGCAACATCCACATGAGTAAAATGCCTGGGCTCCAAACCATGACACCACTCCTAGCAAGAAAGAAAAGCACTATCCTCCCTGCAGTCCTTGTCCCGTTTTTGGTTCACACCGGGGTGTGAGGCTCGCGAATTAACGCTACACAAAGCTATGCTATTTAAAGCCATGCTTTGATCATCAACCACAAGACTCTGCTTTTCAATAGGATCCTTGATCAATTGCATCTCAGCATGCCACACAGGCAATTCACGCCATGCGACTGATGTCTATCGATATATAACCACTTAGCTCGTATATCTCAGAGAAGGGCGTTAAGCAAGAGAGTAAATTCTCCGCTGCCAAACAAATATATATTTAATAGAGATCAATCAACACAGAATAAAATCCAATGTCAGACACACATCCATTTACAAGTTCGTCCTGGGTCTAAATGAAACAGGAGGCACCTTATTCCTCGTCCCATATGACCAATACAGGAGAGAGGTCCTCGCATATTCGGTCGATCTCCAAGTATGTCTGGATGATCGCCACTTATTACCTTGTCATGGGTGTACAGCCCAATCAAGACATCAGCAATCATCCAAACGATGTGAAGACCTCGGGTCTTCAACCACCGTCTTCATCGTCGAATCAGTTATTCAGAATGGGTATAAACCCGACCTTTCCGAATAACTCGCGTATATTATAAACAAGTGCTATAAAAACACAACATACGCCTCATTCCAATTCTGAATATTCTTTTATTTAAATATTCGAATCCTTTGGGAAAGGTTCCCGTTAATTTTCCAAAGATAAATTCTTTAAATTTATTCTTTCATCTTCCTTTGGATATCAATTCTAAACCAAATTAAGGTTTATCAACTAGTCGGAATTAGCGAACCTTGCCAAAGTAATCATTTGTTTTAATTTCCCAATCCCAACCTATTCATCCCATGGAAAAAAACTGGTGATACTCCATATCTTACACGACGGTGTTATCGGTAAATTTAATTATCATTTCACATTCAAATCTAATTAAAGATTTAACTATCGCTTGGAGCAAAATTGGTGATACTCCATTCTCGATCCTTTCCGAAATTTGATAATTTAAATTATCACATTCTCTTTTCAATCTAATTAAAGATTCATTAAAACTCCACTTAGTTTTAATCTTCCCAAAAATCAATATTAATGATTATTTAACTTTGGAAACACAAACATGTCGCATCGACAATCTACACCGTACTATTGATTTCTGCAGATATATAACCTCTAAGCTCGTACGTCTTAGAGAAGGGTGTTAAGCAAGGGAATAAATTCTCCGCCACCAAAAAGATATATATTTAGCAGAGATCAACTATACAGTTCGAAGTACAATGTTAGACATGTAATCCTGTCTTTAACTGGGTTAAAGAACTAATGTCATTTAAAACACAGTTCACGATAAACCCATATCTCATTCCATTAATTATGGAATCTTCACGAAAAACAGATCAATATATATAATCAATACCAATTTCCGTATCCGACTAATAATATAAATGGAATAACGACAAAGCCTTTTAAATTCCATATATATTAATAGTCTTCCTCCACAGAAGCTCACTTTGATTATTATCAAATCGAATTCCATTCAATTCCAATTTATTTTATCAAAATGTAAAACTTACTTTGGAAAATTTCCATTAAATCTTAATAAAAAGATTTAAAAATTTCAAATCACATTTCACTATAAATCGGGTTAAAGAACGAATGTCATTAAAACACAATTCACGATAAACCCAGTTCACATTTCATTTTATTTCAATTAAATGTTAATTAATTGGAAGCTCTAATAATCATAATTAAAAGATTTATTCTTCTCACACAGGGTTCAATAACAGTGTTACTGAAAACACCATTCACGACAAACCCAAAATCCAATTCTTTTATTCAATTCCAATTAAATATTAATTAATTGGAAAACTTCACTAAATTTTAATTAAAAGATTTATTCTTTTTCTCAACTGGGTTTAAGAACAGTGTTATTAAAGACACCATTCACGACAAACCCAAAATCCCATTTTATATTAAATACAAGGCTCTGAATAGAAATAATATCGGCTTATATTCAATATCAAATTCTGAAACCAACAAATATCGTATTGGAAATAACGATATATATATCTTCCAAATTCCTTCACAATATCCGTATAATCATGGAATCCAATATCGAAATATTCCGAGGATAATTTCAATTCAAATCCAGTCCAATTCATATATTGGAAATTCTGGTTATTTTTTTAAAACCATTCCAAATCCAATTTATTTTTTAAAATATTGGATTATAATTCTAGTTAATACTAGTTCATTTTAATAAAAATATATTTTTATCTTTACAAACGTGGAATTTTTGATCCAAATCATTTATTCATATTTTACACAAATTATTAATATTTTTAATAATTTTATCAAGGCTCGTACAGTCGATTTCCATAAACGGTCATTGAACTGCACTTACAGCGACCTTTTCCAAATTTGATTTGGACATAATTCCAAATCCAACCGTTAGATTTCAAATCTCTTATATTCGTTGGAAAGCTCTTTTCGATACAAACCCAACGGTTCCAGTTTTAGGAAAATTCAACGATCGGATCTCCCGTAATAACAATTCGAAGTCAATGGTCGAAATTTGCGAACGGCCGCAGCGCGGCGCATTCTATTTAGACCATTTAATATATATATATAATATATATATTACATATATTCGTCGATTTCCATTTAAAACTTATTTTATAAATCCTTTTAAATTCGTTTTAAAAACGATTTCAACTTCATTTTCAATTTTAATCCAAATTGAATATTCCATATCATTATTATATAAACGATAATATTTTCAAAACATTAAATTTTGAAATCACTTTCTTTTCGATATTCATAATAAAAATGAATAAAATTGATATAAATATCGTTCGCATCAAAATGGCGCATAACTAATCAACACGGCTTCATATATTTCAATATTTTCATGTCCATCCCAAATCGGACGTTAAAATCACATTTTAATCCTTTATAGAATATTATTTTAAAATATTCATTATTTTAAAATATTCGTTATTATAAAATATTCGTTCTTTCTAAATTGGAATCAGACACAGTCAATTACCATATAATTTTATTTATATGGATTTCATACACACATGTACACAACAAAAATTATACACAGTCAACCATCATTCAGAGTGCATCACACAACTTAGTAAGCATTAAATATAAATAATTAACGCTTACAACAGTCTGTCAACCAATCGATTGACATACAACTAAATATTGGGATGAGTGTATGTCCAATATCATCCCAATACCCGTGTGGGGTTTTCAAACAACAAATACTGATTATTATTTGTGCAGTTGGTCGATGTGTAAAATTTATCGTCCCAATCAATATTAGTTAAATGGGTGTGCATAAACAAATCGTCCGATTTGTAAATGAATATTTATTTTCAACACATGACCATTTTATATGGTTCATATATTCAATAAAAATTATATTTTTATTGTTCAAGTATTTTATTCCATGCATGAGTATTTTATATATTTTATACATTCAATAAAAATGATATTTTTATTGTTCAAATATTTTATTCCATACATGAATATTTTATATATTTTATACATTCAATAAAAATGATACTTTTATTGTTCAAATATTTTATTCCATACATGAATATATTTTATACATTCAATAAAAATGATAGTTTTGTTGTTTAAATATTTTATTCTATACATGAATAATTTATATATTTTATACATTCAATAAAAATGATAATTTTATTGTTCAAATATTTTATTCCATGCATGAATATTTTATATAATTTAAACATTCAATAAAAATGATATTTTCATTGTTCAAATATTTTATTCCAAACAAGAATATTTTATATATTATACATTCAATACACACAACACAGTCAATTCAATCCAAACAAACAATTATGGTTTATACAATTAATGGTGTCGGGTGATGCTAAGCACCGTCTGCATCGTAGTATATATTTTATTGTAAAATAAATAGAGTGAGAAGGAGCTCTCACCGTCGGTTTTATTTCTGAATTTTGGTTCTGTTTGGATTTGAATTTATCCGACTTTCTAACGTACTCCAAATTGGACCCGGTCAGTTTTGTTGCGAAGCTCTCGCCCCCACGATCGCAACAGGTCCAGTTTCGCGTAATTTGGACCCCATATGGAAAAGTTATGGGGTTTTATACATTGATTTATAATTCAAGATAATTAATTAATTAAATTAATACCTTAATTACCTTTAATAACGTTAAATAAAAACGTTATCTTTCTCTGTAAAAGCCCAGCCGATAATTCAAACCCATCGTTCTCGATTAGGGTTCCGCCGTTATTCCACTTCGCTTGACCGGAGGTCCATCAACCGGCGGCGCTCGAAGCACCAGAAGTCCCTCCACCCACGCCAACCATCGCTTCCAGTCCAGTGGCCCCACCGTCGAGATAACTGAGCTCAAACGCGAGCTCTTTAGGGCGGAAAATCGAGCATGATTCTTCACGAGATCAAATCTCAGCCGTTGGATTGGTACAGCTTGAAGAGATGATCATTTTTGCCTGTGAAAGCTTCGAATTTTATTGCATCGATTTGGAGATCTGAGGAGGATGAGTATGGGAGCTTTAGATCGCTGGTTTCAAAAGGAGGCGATGGATTTTTCTAGGCAAATCAGAAAATTAGGTTTTTTAGAAATTTTTCTATTGGTCCTTATATATAATATATTATTTAATTCCTTTTAATTCCGAAAATGCCCATTAATCCACATGAACTCCAAATCAAACCCAACAACTGTTGCCCCTAGCTAAATGCCCTCATTTTGGACACAATGGAATATGTTTCGTAAGCTAATTTTAATGTTTTGATCAGTTTTTCTTTAAATTAAAAGATATATCATTATATATTCAATTTAAACATATTTTTTAGTTTACAGGGACTACATACTAACTCCAAAAATTCCCGAAAAATAAATCTAGCTATGTTTTGACGATACGGTCCTAACAAAACTAATTTTGTTGAATCTGGAGACCGTTTGAAAAATGTCCATTTTTTGGTCGATCCAATTCAATTGAAATAGAACAAACACGTTTAAATTCGCCATGCTCACATATTCCAAAAATTTATGAAAATTGGAATCTAGCAATAATTCGACATTCCGGATCCAACAGAAGCGGTCTCATCGGAAACGGAGGTCGTTTGCAAAATCGTTATTTTTAAGGGCTATATATTATATAAAATTCATAGCGACTATACTGAATTTTCAACTGGACATAACTTTTATTCCCGTTATGAAATCTGGATTTTTCACATTCGTTGGAAAGATTATTTCAAACAGATTCAAATATTTCTAGTTTTACTAAAGTCCGATTTATTTTGAATCATGTACATTCAATTGAAATTTGAAATCGAATTTTCAAACTACTGCGCCATTTTAGGCTCGTTATATATTTAACATAAATTTATTCATTCTAACTTCATTTAAAATAAATTTTTAGTCGTTATTATTTAAATAAATCATCTTAAATAATCAAAATTCATTAAAATAGTTGAAATAAAAATTTTAAATTAGTTCTGATTTTCTGGGTTGTTACAATCTCCCCCACTTAAAATCTTTTCGTCCTTAAAAGTAACAGAGCTAAAAGTTGTTTAACTAACCAACTCAACTTTCATTCTGGCATTCATTCTTCAATTTTTCAGTTTCTAAGAATTTTCTAATTTTTCAAAAAATTGGATAACACCCTAAACTTTCAAAATATTTCGCCATAACCTCCTTTGTATGGGGAGACATTTAAAACTGCAACTTGCCACGTAGGATCCTCATCAATCCAAAAGAAAAAGAAAAATCCAAGCGGCTAGCTGATCGGCTCATAAAATCATCCAAACCCAAGAAATATAGTAAACATGTACTTATTTATCGAGCATACAATTTTATTCCTCTTCTTAGCGTCCTGCTATGACCTGTTCAATGTATATACATGTACATATATGCAATTGCAACCAATTTTCAAGCCAGTTCTATATTTGATTCAATTCGGCTTAATGGTTCAAAATTTTAATTAATCAAACCAATAATCTAACAACACAATCAGCAATCGATTAGTTGGTTATCATTTCAAACACATAACCTTTATATATATATATATATATATATATATATATATATACAAAAATCGTGTTTTTGATACCAATTCACAAACAATAAATCCTATCTAGTTTTGGTTCTCACACCAGTCAATTGGAAATATACAGATATCCCACTTTCGAATACTCGAATATAAATGCTGATAATGTCATGCTCATCATCAGAATCATGTTTGGACGACCAGAGCATGATTCTATATCTATCCAATATATTTGAGGCTTCGTATACACGTGGATCAGACGTATATTCAAAATCTCTATATACCCGATAGTCCAAATCAATTTAAAATAAAATATTCAAATACGTATCATATGGTTTAAATTTTCAAAACAAAATTTGTTTTCATTTCTAAAAACAACACACCTTACAATCGTTCTAGGATACTACTGATCCCATCTCTAACGAGTCATTCTCATTGGATATTACGAATCCGATCTCTGATGAATTTCTTTCGTTCGGTTCTAATGTGTCTTGTTCTCGAGCTCTGTAAACCAAAGATCTGATACCAACTGAAACGACTTAAACTCGCCCTTATGGGAAAGCCTGGATTGAGTTGAGAACACAACAAATCAGAATACAAACAATAGAACATTTCATTGCTATTACAAAAATTACATCAGAGTACAAGAATATAACACAGTATGAATAAGTTATATACATTTGATAAACATCAGAGATTTACAAATTTCAATGCAGCGGAAAATAATACAAAACACAATTGAAAGAAATATGCGGATACAGAGCACTCCGAATATAGCTCCAGCTGTAAACCAGGATCCTGTGAATACAATATCTGTAAAACTAAAACTACTAGCTGCCCGTGTGGAAAATAGGGGCACCCAGAGTTTAGGTTAAAACAATAAACTCCAGGTCAGTCATATGACTAGTGTGAGAACTAAAACAGTTATTAACTTTTTTTAAAATAGGGTAAATCAAGGGACTACGTCGTATAACACGGGAAGGGTTTACCTCCAAGAATATCAGTGCATAAAACAGAAGCGCAATGCTAATTAAAGAAAATGAAGCTATTTTAAGACTCAGGTCCCATCACACAATGTAACACAAGCCGGGGGATAGAGTTTTACCTTATAATAGCCAAATAATGCTTGATATGTGAAATTTCATCTTTTATTATTACTATAAGTGAAGAAATCAAATTCAAATATAAATGTATCAATCATAGATGGCATAGTGCCCCATCCCACTATGTCGCCATTTTAGGCTCTACAATTAAAACCGAAATGTCGTTTGAAAATTGGATTCCATCTGTGAACTGAGGCAAGGGATCGTCCTCACCAATTCGAGACAATCTAACCTACCATGACTCAGGAACCTAGACTCAGGTGGGCCCTTAGGTAACTGCAGGGCCAGTCCACACTAAGTGCAAGGTGGATTCATAACTCCTGAACATGCCTTTCCTCGCCATATGGGGCATAGTGGTCAGTATGTCGAACATATCATCCATCGGCCCCGTAGTGACCGATATAACCGAGGCGCTTCACTATCCATCAAATAATATGCAACATCCACATAAGTAAAATATCTGAGCTCCATACCATGACACCACTCCTAGCTATAAAGAAACGCATTGTCCTCCCTGCAGTCCTTCTCCAGTTTCTGGTTCACAACGAGGTGTGAGGCTCGCGAATTAAAGCTACAAAAAGCTAGGCTATTTAAAGCCGTGCTTTGATCATAAACCACAAGACTCTGCTTTTCAATAGGAGCCTTGATCAATTGCATCTCAGCATGCCACAAAAGCAATTCACGCCATGTGACTGATTTCTATCGATATATAACATCTGAGCTCATACGTCTCAGAGAAGGGCGTTAAGCAAGAGAATATATTCTCCGTTGCCAAAAAGATATATATTTAATAGAGATCAACCAACAAAGAATAAAATCCAATGTCAGACGCACATCCATTTACAAGTTCGTCCTGGGTCTGAACGAAACTGGAGGCACCTTATTCCTCATCCCATATGTCCAATACAGGAGAGAGGTCCTCGCATATCCGATCGATCTCCAAGTACGTCTAGACGATCGCCACTTATTACCTTTTCTTGGGTGTACAACCCAATCAAGACATCAGTAATCATCCAAACGATGTGAAGACCTCAGGTCTTCAACCACCGTTTTCATCGTCGACTTATCGTCGAATCAGTTATTCAGAACGGGTATAAACCCGACCTTTTCGAATAACTCGCGTATATTATAAACAAGTGCTATAAAAACACAACATACACCTCATTCCAATTCTGAATATTCTTTTTTTAAAATATTCATATCCTTTGGGTAAGGTTCCCATTAATTTTATAAAAGATAAATTATTTAAATTTATTCTTTCATCTTCCTTTGGATATCAATTCTAAACCAAATTAAGGTTTATCAATTAGTCGGGATTAGCGAACCTTACCGAAGTAATCATTTGTTTTAATTTCCCAATCCTAACCTATTCATCCCATGGAGCAAAACTGGTAATACTCCATATCTAACACTACGATGTTATCGGTAAATTTAATTACCATTTCACATTCAAATCAAATTAAAGATTTAACTATCGCTTGGAGCAAAACTGGTGACACTCCATTCTTGATCATTTCCCAAATTTAATAGTTTAAATTATCACATTCTCTTTTCAATCTAATTAAAGATTCTTTAAAACTCCACTTAGTTTTAATCTTCCCAAAAATCAATATTAATGATTATTTAACTTTGGAAACACAAACATGTCGCATCTACAATCTACACCGTACTATTGATTTCTACCGATATATAACCTCTAAGCTCGTACGTCTTAGAGAAGGGTGTTAAGCAAGAGAATAAATTCTCCATCGCCAAACAGGTTTATATTTAGCAGAGATCAACCATACAGTTTGAAATACAATGTTAGACATGTAATCCTGTCTTTAACTAGGTTAAAGAACTAATGTCATTTAAAACATAGTTCATGATAAACCAAAAATCTCATTCCGTTAATTATGGAATCTTCACAGAAAATAGATCAATATATATAATCGATATCAATTTCTTTATTCGACTAATAATATAAATGGAATAATGACAAAGCCTTTTAAATTCCATGTATATTAACTATCTTCCTCCATAGAAGCTCACTTCGATTATTATCAAATTGAATTCCATTCAATTCCAATTTATTTTATCAAATCGGAAAACTTTACTTTGGAAAATTTCCATTAAATCTTAATAAAAAGATTTATAAATTCCAAATCACATTTCACTATAAATCGGGTTAAAGAACGAATGTCACTAAAACACAGTTCACGATAAACCCAATTCACATTTTATTTTATTCCAATTAAATGTTAATTAATTGGAAGCTCTAATAGTCTTAATTAAAAGATTTATTCTTCTCGCACGGCGTTCAAGAACAATATTACTGAAAACACCATTCACGACAAACCCAAAATCCAATTCTTTTATTCAATTCCAATTAAATATTAATTTATTGGAAAACTTCACTAAATCTTAATTAAAAGATTTATTCTTTTTCTCAATTGGGTTTAAGAACAGTGTTATTAAAGATACCATTCACGACAAACCCAAAATCCCATTTGATATTAAATACAAGGCTCTGAATAGAAATTATATCGGCATATATTCAATATCAAATTCTGAAACCAACAAATATCGTATCGGAAATAACGATGTATATATCTTCCAAATTCCTTCACAATATTCGTATACTCACGGAATCCAATATCGAAATATTCCAAGGATAATTTCGATTCAAATCCATTCCAATTCATATATTGGAAATTCTGGTTATTTTCTTAAAACCATTCCAAATCCAGTTTATTTATTCAAAAATATTGGATTATAATTCTAGTTCATACTAGTCCATTTTGATAAAAACATATTTTTATCTTTACAAACGTGGAATTTTTCATCCAAATTCTTTATTATGATTTTACATAAATTACTAAATTTTTTAATAATTTTATCAAGGCCCGTACAGTCGATTTCCATAAACGGTCATCGAACTGCACTTACAACGACCTTTTCCAAATTTGATTTGAACATAATTCCAAATCCAACCATTAGATTTCAAATCTCTCATATTCTTTGGAAAGCTCTTTTTGATACGAACCCAACGGTTCCGATTTTAGGAGAATCCGACGGTCGGATCTCCCGTAATATCAATTTGAAGTCAATGGTCGAAATTTGCTACGGCCGCGGCGCGGCGCGTTCTATTCAGTCTATTTAATATATATATTATATATATTTCATCGATTTCCATTTAAAACGTAATTTATATAAATCGTTTTAAAAATGATTTCAACTTCATTTTCAATTTTAATCCAAAATTGAGTATTCCATATCATTATTATATAAATGATAATATTTTCAAAACATTAAATTTAGAAATCACTTCCTTTTCGATATTCATTATAAAAATGAATAAAATCGATTTAAATATCGTTTGCGTCAAAATGGCGCATAACTAATCAACACGGCTTCATATATTTCAATATTTTCATGTCCATCCCAAATCAGATGTTAAAATCACATTTTAATCCTTTATAGAATATTATTTCAAAATATTCGTTATTTTAAAATATTCGTTATTTTAAATTATTCATTCTTTCTGAATTGGAATTGGAATCAGACATAGTCAATTACCACATAATTTTATTTATATGGATTTCATACATACATGTACACAAACATAATTAATTATACACAGTCAACCATCATCCAGAGTGCATCACACAACTCCATAAGCATTAAATATAAATAATTAATGCTTACAACAGTCTATCAACCAATCGATTGACTTACAACTAAATATTGGGATTAGTGTATGTCCAATATCATCCCAATACCCATATGGGGTTTTCAAACAACAAATACTGATTATTGTTTGTGCAGTTGGGCGATGTGTAAAATTTAACGTCCCAATCAATATCAGTTAAATGGGTGTACATAAACAAGTCGTCTGATTTGTAATGAATATTTATTTTCAACACATGACCATTTTATATGGTTCATATATTCAATAAAAAAAATATTTTTATTGTTCAAGTATTTTATTCCATACATGAGTATTTTATATATTTTATACATTCAATAAAAATGATATTTTTATTGTTCAAATATTTTATTCTATACATGAATATTTTATATATTTTATACATTCAATAAAAATGATATTTTTATTGTTCAAATATTTTATTCCATACATAAATATTTTACATATTTTATACATTCAATAAAAATGATATTTTTATTGTTCAAATATTTTATTCCATACATGAATATTTTATATATTTTATACATTCAATAAAAATGATATTTTTATTATTCAAATATTTTATTCCATACGAATATTTTATATAATTTGTTCATTCAATAAAAATGATATTTTTATTGTTCAAATATTTTATTCCATACATGAATATTTTATATAATTTATACATTCAACAAAAATGATATTTTCATTGTTCAAATATTTTATTCCATACATGAATATTTTATATAATTTATACATTCAATAAAAATGATATTTTTATTGTTCAAATATTTTATTCCATACATGAATATTTTATATATTATACATTCAATAAACACAGCATAGTCAATTCAATCCAAATAAACAATCATGGTTTGTACAATCAATGGTGTCGGGTGCTGTTAAGCACTATCTGCATCCAAGTATATATTTTACTGTAAAATAAATAGAGTGAGAAGGAGTTATCACCGTCGGTTTCCACTCCGTCGGTTTTATTTCTAAATTTCGGTTCTATTTAGATTTGAATTTGTCCGAAATTCTAACATGCTCCAAATTGAACCCGGTCAGTTTCGCTGTGAAGCTCTCGCCCCCACGATCGCAACGGATCCAGTTTTGCGCGATTTGAACCTCGTATGGAAAAGTTATGGTGTTTTATACATTGATTTATAATTCGAGATAATTAAATAAATAAATAATTAAATTAATACCTTAATTACCTTTAGTAACATTAAATAAAAACGTTATCTTTCTCTGTAAAAGCCCAGCCGGTCATTCAAACCCATCGTTCTCAATTAGGGTTCCGCCGTTCTTCCACCTCGCTTGACCGGAGGTCCATCAACCGGCGGCGCTCGAAGCGCCATAAGTCCCTCCACCTACGCCAACCGCCGCTTCCAGTCCGGTGACACCACCGCCAAGATAACTGAGCTCGAACGTGAGCTCTTTGGGGTGGAAAATCGAGCACTATTCTTCACGAGATCAAATCTCAGCCATTGGATTGGTACAGCTTGAAGAGCTGATCATTTTAGCCTTTGAAAGCTTCGACTTTTATTGCACCGATTTGGGGATCTGAGAAGGAGGAGTATGGGGCGATTTAGATCGCTGGTTTCAAACGGAGGCAGCGGATTATTCTGGGTAAATCGGAAAATTAGGTTTTTAGAAATTTTTCTATTGGTCCCTTTATATATAATATATTATTTAATTCCTTTTAATTCTGAAAATACCCATTAATCCATAAGAGCTCCAAATCAAACCCAAACGACTATCACCCCTAGCTAAATGGCCACATTCTGGACATAATGGAATATGTTTCGTAAGCCTATTTTAACGTTTTGATCAGTTTTTCTTTAAATTAAATTATAAATCATTATATGTTCAATTTAAACGTACATTTTAATTTACCGGGGCCACATACTGACTCCAAAAATTCCCGAAAAATAAATCTAGCTATGTTTTGACAATACGGTCCTAACAAAACTAATTTTGTCGAATTTGAAGACCGTTTGAAAAATGGCCATTTTCTGGTCGATCCAATTCAACTGAAATTGGCCAGACATGTTTAAATTCGCCACGCTCACATATTAATTCGAAAAATTATGAAAATTGGAATCTAGAAATAATTTGACATTCCGGATCCAGCAAAAGTGGTCTCATCGGAAACGAAGGTCGTTTGCATAATCGCTATTTTTAAGGGCTATATAATATATAAAATCCATAGCGACTATTTTAAATTTTCAACTAGATATAAATTTTTATTCCCGTTATAAAATCTGGATTCTTCACATTCAATGGAAAGATATTTTCAAACAGATTCAAATATTTCTAGTTTTACTGAAATCCGAATCATTTTGAATCCTGTACATTCAATTGAAATTTGAAATCGAATTTTTAAACTACCGCGCCATTTCAGGCTCGTTATATATTTAAAATTAATTTATCCATTCTAACTTCATTTAAAATAAATTTTTAGTCGTTACTATTTAAAATAATTCATTTTAAATATTCAAAATTCATTAAAATAGCTAAAATAACAAAATTAAATTGGTTCTGATTCTCCGGGTTGTTACATAAACTTGCAAAATTAAATTGGTTCTTTGCTAATCTTTATGTTTAATTCCATTCCATTGCAGAACAGAGTAACTTTCCATAAGAAAGAAATGTCCAAGAAAAATGAGAAAGAAACTACTAAAATTGATTCTATACCATCACCTCAACCAAAGAAACTGAAGCTGTTAAAATTGAACAGAAGGAGGATGTTTCATCTTTCAGACAGTAGAAGGAATTCAGAAGAAACCATTCGAGTGGCTGTTATAAATCCTATGCCACCAACAACTTGACTGTACCTAAAAAATTTGAGAAAATTATCTATTTCGTGCTACCGCCAGTTTTGCTTCAATCTAACATGTTTCGACCGCTTCAATTCGGTTGTTAAACCAACTTAAACTGCTCGAAACGACAGATTATTATTGCTTATGAGGTTTAACAGAATCAATACAAAGAATCACATAACATAATAACACACAACGGAATAATTTTTACAAAAATATCAGAGTTTTACAATATTTTTACACAGCAGAAAATAACATAGCTTTTACAAAAATAAATTTAATAACAAAATTTTCTAATCTATGCGCGTGCATCTTCACGTGTCTCCCTTCTTTACGAGCTGAAACCTTAAAATTTGTAACACTTGGGTCTGACCTGAGTGTTCCATGCAAAACACAAAACACTCGAGTTAGGATTAATATTCTTATGCAAATATAATCAACTAACATGAAATAATTAGGTGACATGTACAAGTAATTTAACACAAGAATATTTTCAAGATACTGACATCATATTTCGTTTTATTAATTGGTTCATTTCAAATCTCGACTTCACCATCGTTTCCAAAAATGACTTAATATTTAAATTCAAACTTCAAATCCCAATTCCATGTCGTTTATTAGTTTTAATGTCAAATTCAATTTCTATATTTCAAGAGGATTCATTTCCAAATTTCAATCATAAATTTAATTCTTCCCATTTAATTATGTCTAAATAGCCCAATCAATTCAAATCTTTTAAGATTGAATTTAACCTTTAAAACAACAAATTTAATTTTAAATTAAATATCAAATTGGATCACTATATCTAAAATTAAATTCAGTCTTTCTGCTAAATCGTTTCTTTATTAAAACAAAATTTTAAAGCTTAATTTCAAAGTTCAAACACAAGCTCAAATTTAAAATTTTCAACTAAATTTCTAAATTTGTTCATTTAATCTAAAATCTTGGTATATCACATTAAACCCATATCGGTATTTCCATAAAATTTCATACAATGTCAGGAACTTTCCAATATGATAACAGCGGTGATAAATGATCAAAACAACAAACATACAACAATCGCCATAATTGCAATATATAAATCAAATACCACTATTACATCAAATTATCAATAGTTATTTCAGGTAAATTATCAATAACTATTTCAGGTAAATTTCGACTATCATTTCAGATGATTAAATCAACAAATCAAAATTTTAACAACTAATAATTCAAACCGGTTTTAACTAACAATTCATAAAATTGTGACTAACAACTTAACGACTAAAATTAACTAATCAGTCAATTTTAAAATAACAATTCAAACAGTTTTAACCCAAACAAGCACAAAATAAATTTGATACCATTATCATTTCACATGATGTTAAATTTCTATTATATGAATATTAATCGTGAGAGGGGTACTCACCTTGCGTGGTTTGATGAAGACAACAAACAAACACGGACAACGATTAATCCTATGCAACGAATTTGAAATTAAAATTACTTTTTTTCTTTTGAGAAGGACGGACAAAACTTTTAGAAAAAGAGGATGCCACGATCTTTTTCATTTTATTATGGAGAGGAGGAAGAAGATCAAAATTTTATATAGATAATTACAGAAAGGAGAAAAGAATGAGGAAGGAAACTGAGAAAGGTACGTTATTTATTTTCACCGGGGTCTCTTCACATATGGCAAGTTACGAAGGAAATAAATTAGCTGACTAGGTATGTGACAACCACCCATAACTCCTGCACTAAACAAGAGGTATAATGCGCTAAAAGGTCTGCCAGGCAGTTATGGACGGTCATTAGAGTAGGTAAACACAATATGGAACCTGTCGTATAACACACAGCGCAAGGATAAAATATAATAGAGCATATACAACATGCAATAATAATAAAACATATTTGAGCAAAAACTTGAACTTTCATAATAACTAGAAAGCATATCCATAATATTTTGGATTACAACATAAATGTCTGTACAAATTGGCCTATCTACAACACTCAACAAACAGCGGAAACAAAAATACTAGAAAATAGCAAAATAATACGCCGGCCTCCTGCTCACTATCACCCAGTAGCATCGTCCTCATTAAGCTCTACTACCTGCAACCTGCTACTCAGTCTGCCCATCCACAATCGGATGAACAATCCAAGGTAATAAGAGGAAATATAAAACCTTGAGTCAGACAACAGTCCTAATGAGCGATAAAACAACTATATAACATCATCAACAATGTATATGAGAATAGGTAGATTTACCAACCAATCTACCAAACACCGGAGAAGAACCAGACCTGACTTCCCCACATCCAACGGTGATAGCCTTTACAAACAAACATTTAAGAAACAACAGTACATTCATGACAATCAGTTATAGCGTAGACCATCCTATCGATATTGACATCTCCCAAACACAAGCCCCAAAGGCCTAAACCGATATCAGACAAGCACCCAAGAGATATCTCCATCAACGTCGAATAATCTACACAAGACGATACAAGCAAAACAACCATCATACATGACTCTAGCTATCACCGATAATCCTTCTTTGAAACCATCGTTAATCGTATGATCGGTTAAACACCTTGCCATCGACTGTCTAATGGTAAACCCCGGTTCTAGCAAAAATCCATATGCCATACAACAAAATGTATCTAGGTCTGTCGAGCTGCCCAAGATATCCGACCAGTCACTTCTAGTCTTTTAGGCATTCTTATTATACCCCTACTTGGAGTCCGCTAGAACCTACGACAATGATAATCCCTCATCCTTCAATATCTCTAGCCATTTAACCCGATGAGTGTTCATAAGCTCAAGCCCCTTCTCGAGCAACCATTACCCACGGGCTCACCACCTTGAGTCGTTTTCACTTCATTGCATTATGACAATCAATGAACACTTCAAAACACTTCGAACATTCCTACTTGAATTCGCTCCGAAGCCACAACCATCACCGTGCCGAAAACATACATCATTAGGTCAATATTCGATCCATAGTGTTTCAACCTGACTCATCCAATCATAAACGACCCAACTCTCTAGGTCACGAATGACCCAACTCTATGGGTCACCAATGACAAGACTCCCTAGGTCATCATTGACCTAACTTCCTGGGTCAACAACGACTCGACTTTATGGGTCACCAACGACCTAACTTCATGGGTCACCCAACGACCCGACTTTATGGGTCACCAATGACCTAACTTCCTGGGTCACACAACGACCTCACTTTATGGGTCACTAACGACCTAACATCCTGGGTCACCCAACAACCCGACTTTATGTGTCACCAATGACCTACCTTCGTGGGTCGCCCAACGACCCGACTTTATAGGTCGTCAACGACCTAACTTCCTGGGTCGCCCAACGACCCGACTTTATGGGTCACCAACGACTAGAGGTTCATTTCTTGGACCACAAGTCAAACGACCTGAAATTCATGCCACATCATCAATGAACTAAGAAAAACGACCCAACTCCAGATCTAACCAAAATAGCTCCAAACTTGACCAAATCATCACCAAATGACAACACTGATGTAAACAACTTATCCAAATTATCCAATTCAATAATCAACACTTTATGAAATCATCAACAACATAAAAATGACAATTATTTATCAGTAATCATATAAAATTCACCAAAATCAAGTTAGATTAATGCATAAAGTAAAATAATGGATCTAACTTGCATAAACATATGAATTGACATAAGCATTACCAGTTTTAAGTTGCTAGATTAGATCCTATGGTGATTCAAATGAAAATATACTTACCATGACATAGATCTAGGTGAAAATATCTTAAAAATGATGAAATTATGATCAAATAACTCATATACTTGATTGAATCCCTGTGTGAGATGCTTATCACTCACCAAATCTGCAAAATACCAAGAATACACTTGATTCTAAATTCGTACAGCGAATAATTAGCTTTGAACTCTTCAATTTGATGAAATCTCACTTATTTTGATGTAAATCTTGCTTTGATTGATGTAGATCTTCGATCTTCTTCTTAGATTTAGATTTTAATAGTGGAAAGGGGTATTTGATCAAGAAAGGAGAATCACGAGCTCAACCAAATGAAAGAATGAAGAAAGTAAACTATTCTCAATGCCTTTATCCCCCTATTTATAGCCTCCCATCAACCCACTAATGGGCCTCCTCAAATCAGCCCATCAATGGCTAAAACCTGAACAAAAAGTTATGTAACGCAAAAACAGCAATCCTCCCAAACCGCTGAACCAAATCTTTAATGTGACCACTCTATGGAATTGGCAACACCATTTCCTTTCCAATGAAATTGATCTCAGCACCTGATTCGATCCTATAAAAAGTTATTCCCTATTCAAAACTGCTATGGGCAAAATGGTCACAGATAAAATTGGTAAAAATTATGTACATGTCTTACATCCCCATAAAAAACATATCAAAACATGAGAATTATCCAACCATCAGGGAACAAAATAAAAATATTTTACGATCCTCCGATACGTAAAATGCTAGTTGTTACGTTCCACCCCTCCCCCCCCCCCCCCCCAACCCAGGAATTTCTCCTCCGAAATTCCAAACAAACACAAGCAACCAAAACAATTCTACATGGCTATCATCCACGAGCAACCAATTTACCATCCAAACTATCATCTATCAAGCCATTCATCCATAACCTTATCCTAGCATGCGGAATTCTATCAATAACAATAACAAAAGTTATAATGATGTAAGGTGACATAATATCAATGGGTCATACCGATGAAGAGTTCTGGATGGGTCGTCTTCATACTCTCTTTCATCTCTAACGTACAATCGTCGCCATCCTCACTCCATTGTACCTCGACTAGCTTAACTGTCTTCCTCCTAAGCTGCTTCGTGTCACTCCCCACCACACGAAGTGACTTACAAGGTTTCTTAACTACGATATCGATTTCTAGGTCTTCGTACTGTTCCAGAGATACCACCACATTCGAATCATGCACACACTTCCATAGAAACGACACTTGGAAAACATTATGCACATTTGACATCTTCTCGGGTAACTCTAATCTATATGCGAGCTTTCTAATCCGCTTGACTATCGGAAATGGTCTAACAAATCTTGGAGCTAACTTTCCTTTGCTTCCAAACCGAACAACATGCTTCAACGAAGAAATCTTCACAAAAACCACGTCGCCAACATCGAATTCCATATCTTTCCGACGCTTATCAACATAGCTCTTTTGACGATCCTGAGCTGCTTTTATTCATTACCGAACATTCTTGATACAATCCGAGGTTTCTTTTATCATCTATGGCCCAAGTATCAGTTTGTCTCCAATTTCTAACCAATAAGCTGGAGAATTACACGGTCTCCTATACAACGCCTCGTATGTTGCCATTCCAATGCTCGATTGGTAGCTATTATTATATGCAAACTCGACTAGATGCAAATGGTCTTCCTTCGATCCCTTAAAATCTAACACACAAGATCTTAGGAGATCTTCCAAAAATCGGTTAACCCTTTCGGTTTGACAATCGGTTTGGGGATGATAAGCCGTACTGAAACACAACTCGGTTCCTAAACTCTCTTACAAAATCTTCCAAAATCCACTTATGAACAATGGATCTCGATCACTGACTGTGCTCTTTATGATACCATGGAATCAAACTATCCATTTTATATAAAGCTCGGCCAACTTCGATGCAGTCCTAGCCGATTTTACAGGAATAAACCTTATATTTTGGTCAAGCAATCCACGATAACCCAAATTCCTTTGTTTCCTACCCTGGTTTTAGGTAGTCCCTTGATGAAATCCATCGATATCTGCTCCCAATTCCACATAGGAACTTCCAATGGCTGAAGCAATCCACTCGGTTTCTTCTGTTCATCTTTCACCAACTGACAGTTCATGCACTTGGAAATGAACTTTCCAATATCCCTTTTCATCCCATCCTAGTAGTAGACTCACATCATGTCCTAATACATATTATTACCACCAGGATGAATCGTCAATTTATAGTTATAACATTCCCTCAGAACCTCATCTCTCAGTACGTTGATATCAGGAACAACCAGATTTGACAAGCTTTGCATCACGCTTTTGGCTCTCGCCAATCCTTTCGATGATAGTAGGTCTTATCGATATGCTTGCTAATATTTCAGGTTCTAACTCACACCTAGGTCTGAAATCAAATCTTGCTAAGTACTTGAGACTTTTCCATTCTGAAAACGTCACTCCCAAACTTGTGTGTCTTCGACTCAACGCATCTGCAACTGCGTTACCTTTACCAGGAGTATAGGCTATGCCAAAATCATACAATGCCAGAAACTCTAACCATCGTTGCTGCCGAAGATTTAGATCCTTTTGGGGGAAAAGAAACTTCAATGACTTGTGATCCGTGAACAACTCGAATAGAGCTCCCAACAGGTAATGTCTCCACATCTTCAAAGCAAACACGTTCGCTGCCAACTCCAAATCATGAGTTGGATAATTCCTTTCATGCGGCTTTAGCTATCGACTTGCGTAGGCCACAACTTTATCCTTCTGCATCAGCACTGCTCCAAGCCCAGTACCATATGCATCGGTGTATAACATCATCTCTTCATTCCTACTCGGAATGGTTAAAACAGGAGCACTCGTCGGTCTCTCTTTCAGGATTCCCAAAGCTTTCTCACACTTTGCATCCCACGTGAACACTTGGTTCTTCTTTGTTAATCCTATTAACGGTACAGCTATCTTGGAGAAATCCTTTATAAAATGGCGATAATATCCCGCTAATCCAAGGAAACTCCGAACATTCACTACATTCTTAGGTCTATCCCAGTCCTCGATTATTGCCACTTTAGCTGGGTCTACTGCTATTCCGTTTCCAGAAACAACATGGCCTAAGAACCTTATTTCACTCTTCCAGAAGTGACACTTCGAAAACTTAGCCTTTAGTTGATGCTTTCGCAAGATTTCCAAAACAACTCGCAAGTGCGTCTTATGTTCTTCCTCGTTCTGGGAGTGAACCAGAATATCATCCACAGATACAAGACTGAACTTGTTCAGCTGATCTCTAAAAACCCTATTCATAAGATCTACGAAGTATGTTGGCACGTTAGTCAACCCAAATGGCATTAGCAACCGTTCGAAGAAACTGGATGGTGTCCTTAAAGCAGTCTTCAGCACACTATCCTTCACCACTCTCAACTGGTGCAATCCCGTTGCCAAATCCATTTGAGAAAACACTTTGGCTTCGTGAAGCTGATTTAACAAGTCATCGATCCTCGGCAATGAGTACCTGTTCTTCTTGGTCACCTTATTCAGCTCACGGTAGTCAACATACTATCTCAAAGATCCATCAGCCTTGGTTGCAAACACCACTGGTGCACCCTATTCGGACACACTCCTCCGAATGAATCCTTTTCCCAAAAGGTCACGAATTGCACCTCTAACTCTCGTTGTTCCTTAGGCTCCATCCGTCTAAGAGGCATAACGATAGGCCTAGTACCCTCGACCAAATCGATTCTAAAATCGATCTCGCGATGCGGCGGCAAACCTTTGACTTACTTAAAGACATTCTCAAACTCATTAGCGATCATCACAGAAGACAAGCCTTCCTGTGGAATCCCAAGCGAATATAAAAAGCTTATGAAGGCACCATCTTCGGGCTTACATCAAATCAAAACCTTTCGCCCTTCCACATCCCCGACTCTCACATAAAGCTTCTCGCAATTCACTCTTGCCGCATACCAGTTGAGCCAATCCATGGCCAAGATGATTCCAAACTCAGCGAAATTCAAAACAAAGCAATCACACACAAAAGAGAAACCATGACTCGATAGAACAAGACCACGATAAAGCATACAAAGGCTGGACGAACCCCCATCTGGAATGGTCATAGCCAAAGGTTTATCGCAAATCTTGGGTTCCAAACCTAAGCGAAAGCTCATTACAAATGAAAGAATGTGATGCTCTAGTATCAAACAAAACAAATGAACTGAAACACCTTTAACTGAAAGAGTACCTTGGACGATGACACCCTACCCTTTCTACTTTTCAGTAGGAGCCCTTGAGGACGATGGCACAGCTCCCAAAGCATAAGTCTTCAATATCTGCTTTCCTTTGGCTTGTTCTGGACAATCTTTCTTATCATGCCCTAGCTTTTCACACTTGAAGCACTTCTTCTCATATTTCAGATTCTTAACATCCTTGGAGTAATGTCCCTTCTGCCAGCAGTTAAAAAAACCACCACACTCTTAGTTTTCTTCTTGCCATCCTTTCCTTTCTATTGTTGTTGCTTCCTCTTCTTATTATTATTACCACCCTGCTGTGGGTTTGGAGCTTCCTTGATTGCAACAATAATGGTTCCTTCCTTCGGTAACAAGCTTTCATGTCTCACGGTTTTTCCACTATCTTCACATATGGGTCATCCAGACGATCAACCAACAACCTCCCAATGTAGGTATCTAAACCCATAACAAATTTCTCGTTCTTCTAATATGGAGAGTCTATATACAAACGAGCATACTTGGACAAGGCCACAAAATAAAAAAACATACTCAAGCACTGGTCGATCATTCTGCTTCAACTCCACAAACTTCTTAAACAGAACTGACTTCTGAGCTGAGGAGATAAACTTCATCTCGAACTTGACTCGGAAATGATCTAATGTGATCTCATCTTCCAGAGTCTCCAAAGTGATAGAGTTCCACCAGTCCATGGCTCTACCATGCAATTGCCTCGATGCAAGCTTCCTCTTTATTGCATTCTCTATTCCCAAGTCTCCAAAAATCCTCACACAAGCATCCAACCATCTCTAAACCTCTTCAGTCGCTCTATTCCCTTTAACGGTTTCCCTCCCAGAGATGTGTAGCCCTTGCACAGCATTGCGAAATCCAAAGCCTTGGGTACCTGCACCTGAACCCCTACATCTACCGTGGCTGTATCGGGAGCGGGAGCCCTCCTCATGATCGCTTCCATCATGACCTCGAACACAGAAGGATAGTTTGGTACACTTCCATTTCTCCCAACAGAAGTAGTCTCCTCCCTAGCAGCGTGTCTTGATGGTCAACGACTCATTCTAAATATACAATATAGAATGATTAGCCACTTATAAGAAAACCGATAACCAGAGCTCTGATACCAAATGTGATGACCGTCCATAACTCCTGCACTAAACAAGAGGAATAATGCATTGAAACGTGTGCCAAACAGTTATGGACGATCACCAGAGTAGGTAAACACAATGCGAAACCTGTCGTATAACTCACAGCGCAAGGATAAAATATAATAGAACATATACAACAGGCAGTAGAAACTTGAACTTTCATAACAAGTAGAAATCATATCCATAAGACTTTGGATTACAACATAAATGTCTGTACAAATTGGCCTCACTACAACACTCAACAAACAACGGAAACAGAAATACTAGATAATACAAAATAATACGTCAGCCTCCTTCTCGCCATCACACAACATCATCGTCCTCGGTAAGCTCTGTTACCTGTAACCTGCCACTCAGTCTGCCCATCCACAATAGGATGAACAGCCCAAGGTAATAAGTGGAAACATAAAACCTTGAGTCAGACAATAGTCCTAATGAGCGACAAAACATCCATCTAACATCATCAACAAAGTATATGAGAACGGGTAGATTTACCAACCAATCTACCAAACACTAGAGAAGAACCCAAACATGTCTTCCCCACATCCGACAGTGATAGCCTTTACAAATAAACATTAAGAAACAACAGTACATTCATAAAAATCAGTTATCACGTAGACTATCATAATCGATATTGACATCTCCCCAGCACAAGCCCAGAGGCCTAAACCAATATTAGACAAGCACCTAAGAGATATCTCCTTCGACGTCGAATAATCTACATAAGACGATATAAGTAAAACAACCATCATACATGACTCTGGCTATCATAGTCAATCCTGCTTTGAAACCATCGTTAATCGTATGACCGGCTAAACGCTTTGCCAACGACTGTCAAGGGTTAATAGTAAACCTCGGTTCTAGCAAAACTCCATCCGCCATACGATGAAACGTATCTAGGCCCGTCGAGCTACCTAAGGTACTCGACCAGTCACTTTTAATCTGTTAGGCATCCCTATTATACCCCTGCTTTTAGTCCCCTAAAACCAACGACAACGATAACCCCTCAGCCTTCGATATCGCTAGCCATTCAACCCGATGACTGTTCACAAGCTCAAGCCCATTCTGGAGCAACCATTACCCACGAGCTCATCACCCTGAGTCATTTTTCACTTCGTTGCATTACGATGATCAACAAACACTTCACAACACTTCGAACATTCCTACTTGAATTCACTTTGAATCCACAACCATCATCGTGCCAAAAACATACATCGTTTGGTCAACATTCGATCCATAGTGTTTCTGGCCGACTAATCAAGTCATAAACGACCCGACTCCCTGGGACACGAATGACCCGACTTTATTGGTCACTAACGACCTGACCCCCTTGGTCATCCATGACCTAACTTCCTAGGTCAACAACGACCTGGCTTTATGGGTCACCTAACGACCTAACTTCATGGGTCACCTAACGACCCAACTTTATGGGTCACCAACGACCAAACTTCCTAAGTCAACTAACGACCCGACTTTATGGGTCACCAGCGACCTAACTTCCTGGGTCACCCAACTACCCGACTTTATGGGTCACCATTGACCTGATCTTCATTTCTTAGAGCACAAGTCAAACGACCTGAACTTCATGCCACACCATCAACGACCTAAGAAAAACCATCTGACTCCATATCTGACCAAAATAGCTCCAAACTTGACCAACTCATCACCAAACGACAACACCGATGCAAAAAACTCATCCAAATTATCCAATTCAACAATCAACAATTTATGAAATTATCAACAACATTAAAATGACAATTATTCATCAATAATCATATAAAATTCACCAAAATCATGGTAAATCAATGCACAAAGTAAAACTATAACGAACTGGAATTTTTGACCCTAAAAATTGACATAAATCTCATGTCAACAATTCAAGAATCAAACATACATGATCATTAATAGAAAGAAGCTAGAGGATGAAAAATAAAAAGAAAGAAAATTAGAATAGAAGAAAATAGATAGGAGACAGAACTGAACATAAATAACAACACATAATGTCATATCGTAGCGAAATAAAATATAATATATAACAGCCTTTGAAATACATATTTTTATTGAATAAACATAACATTATCATAGCACAACATTTGTTCATCATATATACAACACAGCGGAATAAACTCTATATATAGCTACAACGTTGAAGCCTCCTGCTCCAAGCTCCTCCAAGGATATCTGAAAATACCTGAACTACTTGCCTGCCCATACAAATTTGGGCACCCAAGAGTTTAGGGCAAAACAAAAACAAAAGAAACTCTGCGTCAGTCATGGGACTGGTGTGAATAAACTCCAAACATTTGGCTTAACTTTTAAAAATCCTTTTCGAAAGAAAGATAATCGTAAGACCGATCCACACATAAACATGGATGGTTTTTACCTTACAATAACCCAAATCATTTTTCTATAAAATCCATACTTTTCTGATATTATAATAGTGTATAAAAAAAGTAAATAACAATCTAGCAGAACGCTTGCATCTCACGCTCTACATATATAGTATACAATCAAAACCGCGGGCTCTTATTGGAGAATGGATTCCAACTGGGAAGGTATGGGATCACCTTCCGATAGTGTATCTCTACAGAGGAATACAACGTGTTCAACAAGAACATCTTGTAACCTAGGCTAAACATGACAAGCCCCTCACTTCGCTTGAGAGTACCGAATGTATTGCCACAAACGGTTGGGATCAGCAACCGTTCTGAAGCAACAGCAGCGACATAATAAAGAAGCAAAAGGATTTTCTCTAGAGCAGGTGACAATACACCCTACATGGGTGCGACCCACTTAGCCATGCGACCTACTCGATTTTATACCATTTCTTCGCCACCAGATATATATTCGTACAGATAAACATATGCGATCACTGGAAATACTCTGCCAGACAATTGTCCATGCTCGTTTGTTCTGGGACTGAACGAAACCAAAGGTACAATTTTCATTAATCCATCTTAGGCAATTTCTACCCAGGATTAACAGAAAAAGCCCTTGCACTTTACTCTGTCTTCGATTGTCTTTATATAATCTAATTCACAACGCTACTGCCAATACGGAGTGGTTCTTGGATAATAATCCAACCGGTCTCTCCATATTGACAACGATATTGGTAAATACTTCGATAGTGGTTATTTAAATATCGAAGAAAAACAAACATTCATCCAAAACATCAAACAATCACTGGGCCCCTTAATTAATATTTCATTAATTAAATCACTTCTCCATTTCCTTATCAATATTTGTTAACTAAATATTTCAACAATCATTTCGGCCTCTTACGCTATTGGAAAAACATTATCATATATCACGTTCTTTTATTTCCTATACTTAGAAAATATCTTCTATTTATAATTGGAAAACATTCCAATTATTTATCTCTTTCCCAAACTCATTTATTTCTACTTAGAAAATATCTATTATTATATTTCCAAAATCCCACTTACTTGGGTTAAAATGAATGTTGTGTAAAACATCGTAACAAAAACCCAAATTACTTCCTTCAACTAAATCTTTTTTAAAAACTGATCTTCGAGACTGAATCTTTCTATTTATCAGTTAATAATGGGATCAATCAAGTTGGGGTATGACTACCTCTCATGACCGAATAACATTCTTAACTTCAAAATAAACAAGACCACTTACCTCGAATAATCAACATCATAAAAACCAATTATTTGTTTTTAAAACGTGTATACGTTTCTCTTTCTATTTTTACCATATTTAATTATAGATTTCCTTTTTGTTATAAAATTCTGTTTTAAGTTCATTTCCTTAACGAAATTTATATATATATATATATATATATATATCGATATATTAAATTCTAATTATCAAATTATCTTAAAAATATTCTAACTCCTAAAATTTTCGGAAAATTTTGCCAGCACCTCCTTTGTACCGGTTAATAGCTCAAATTCCAACTTGCCTCTCTAGCCTGTTCCATTCATAAAAGAAAATAAAAAAGCCAAGCGGCTTGCTGATTCGGCACATAAAAACTCATATAGAATTTAAACATGTACCTTTTTGTTGGGCACTTAAAATATAAACTCCATTCTCTTCATTCCATACATGTTTAACATATATACGTCCATTCCTAATTTATTCCAACTCAATTTGGTCATTTTTAACTCAATTCGCTAATTTATTCTTTAGTTAGCTCTTTTGCATATTCCACTATTTAATTGAACATATCACGTTCATATATATTTTTAACTGACTTGTAAACCAATTGAATTCCTTTTTTATATTCAAGTTTCATATTCGATTTCGAGTATGAATTCACCAGTTTAATTTACTTAACCAAAACCCAATTTCATATCAAAACTCGATTAACTAATTATTCTTCAATTTAGTTAATTCTATTAAATAAATAAAAATCTGATTTTTGTTTAAAAAATCAGTTCGCTTACTCTACTTGAGTTCATATTTGTTTTATATCTCAAATCTGGATTTTTCTAATAGAAATCTGGATTTTTATTTATTTAAAATCCTTTTATTTATTTAAATAAACCAATATGTTTTTTAAATGATTTTTGCGCTGTTTTTCTGGAAATTTGATTTTTACATAACTCAAAATCTATAAGACGAAATCCATAATTTTCTCTTCCACTAGAAAACTATTATCAAATCGGTCCTGACGTTCTTGTTTTAAAGAATTCCGACTTAAATTGAGTTCTATATACTCAATTGAAGTTCGAAACGTCAATTTACGAACTACCACGCCGCGGCGAGTTCGTTTTAATTATATTTAAATATAATCGTTTAAACTTCGTTTAATTTAAATTCCAATTTCGTTCACATATATTTTAATATATATTAATCTAGTTTTCCAAATCTAACTTAAATATTTCGATTATCCCCAATCGTCGATTATTTCATAACTCAGTTATAATTTATTTACAACTTATAATTATGTATTAAATTCTAATTCACTTGGGAATAAATTATTTTACAACATTCGATATAATCGAATTCCAAATTTTAACTCGGATTTACTCACTTCAGTTTATATTCCGAATTTCAACATATAATTAGTCATTCTTTATTTCAACACATTTTCCAATTCACTCTTAAATTCATACTCGAATTTAAAATTCCAAATTATCCCACAATAATTATCTTACTTAATTTATAAATATCGTTTATGAATCTAACTTCCTTATTTTGTAATTTAAAACAAGTTTCATTTCAAAAATCAATTTGAAACTCAATTCATTTTATATTCCGAATTCCGGAATAAAAACCGCCATTCCCTTTTCGAAATGATTTCAAATCCTACTTTAAATTCATACTTGAATTTAAAATACCAAATTATCCTATGATAATTTATCTTACTTGATTTATAAATTTCGTTTATAATTTACTTGTTTTACATATTCAAACAAGTTTCATTTTGAAATCTATTTAAAAACCAAAATCATATTTTGGAATATTCTATTTATTATAACTTATCTATATATAACATAGAATCTATTTTAATATTTAATTTAGATATTAGTTTCTAATTAATACAATTCTACTATTCTTCGTGGATAAAATTTATTTTATAAATTCAGTATAATCTAATTTAATTATCCAATTAAGTTTCCATTCCGAACATCGGAATAAATTTCATCGTTTTCTATTTAAAATGATTTCCAATTCTCATTTTAAATTCCCATTCGAATTTAAATTACCTAATTATTCAATGATAATTATCCATCTCATTTATTAACAACATTTATAAATTCATCACAATTCCCTGTCTTATCCATTAAAATTATTCCATTTCATTTATAAATACCATTTATAAATTTACTACTTGTTTTTATTATTCAAAACAAGTTAATATTTTCTTAGTCTATTCGAAATTAAAATTCTATTTTTAGAAAAATAGATTTCCCCTTTTCGAATTTTAAAATCCCTTTTCAGAATATTTTTATAAATCAACATTTAGGTACAGTGATATTTTAAACACCTAAAACACTCAATTATCAATCACAGGTTTTCTAACACATCATATATGATAATATATATATATATGAAAACAAATAATAATAAATTTTGAGAAATCCAGTTGGATCCCTCCAACCTGTTTTCCTGCATCCACAGACGTTAGTCAACATAAATAATACCCATCCTGCTTAGAGGCAGGATATCGCGGTATAGAAGGTCATCTACTAACATATTGTGGGGCATGTAGGGTCATCCGCTAATGATATTGCGGGCATCCCTAATCGTACTATGGGAACTATCCAATCACATATATATATAATAACCACAACCACCAAGCCTAAATAACTAATGTATTTAATAGCAACAAATTTTTTTCAATGCATGTAGACAACCAACAAACAATTATTTTTAACTAATAAAAACAATTCTAATAAAATCCGAGTGAGATTTATTCACCTTAATTTCATTTTACTGAATATCTAGTTAAATTCCATATCTACGTCTATGAATCGACTCGGCTTGTCTGAAATGAATTATTCACCTACGATTATTAAATTCATAGTTATAATATATACTATTTTTAACTTAATTTAACTGTTAACAAAATAAATTTAAACTAAATTAATTTTACCTTAACTCCTGTTTAATTCTTCCTTCCTCTATTAAAATTCCCAATTGTGCCTGTGCAAAACCAGCACCACTTTAACCATACATAGCTTCTTCATCATCAAACTTCTAAAATTATAACCCAACATCCACTATTCCTCTCCTAAACACAGCAAACTTCCTCTGCATGTTCTAACATTTTTAAACCTAATGATGACTGCAACTGCTCTACATCAGACTTGACCTGCAACCTCCTTCCTTTCATCCATTCCAATACAACCTTCCTGACTAAATTAATATGAAGTTGACCTCCGCTTGCACGAAAAACCAATCTAAAAGCTCCAATAATAAGCCCTTTACAAATAATACTAGAACATCACCTCGATACCAAGGTCACATCTTGCGTTTCCTGGCACCATGTCGCTTAGGCAGCGACAGTTTTATATATGGAAACCTTCCAAAAGTCGAAACAAGATGCTAAATTCTCTTATCAACTCAAAACAGTGCCTTAATTACAAAATCAACTCTTTAAGTTCAAAGTTGCTTTTATCCTAGCTGAAAAAGATAGTTACGGCCTTACTGTCGAGCTTGAGAACCGCTATCACACCTTCTTGAGCTCGAAGACAATTCGCAGCTCTCACCCTCTATCAAAATGAAAGACCAAGTTCTTCTCTTTCTTCTTTTTTTCTTCTAAGGATATGGGTTTTCAGTTAAAAAGGGAAAGGCTTCGATCTTCTTATTTTGAGTCATCCGATCAGTTTGTAATTTTAAACAAGGCGGAATCGACATTTTGTTTTTTGAAGCTCTAGCACTTGATTTTGGCAAAATTAATTAAAAACATGGGAACATGGTTTTACTTTGATTTTGAAGTGCTATAGATGAATGAAACAAATGAGGAGAAGGGTGATATCGCGATATAAATAAGGGGAAGAAGAAGATAAGAACCAAGTTATTTTCAATAAGTACAGAGTAGGGAGCCATTTTCAAACATAGCTGTGTTCTAACCTAGTTTTAGGGTGTACCTTAGCTTAGGGTAGAAGGAATTTTATTTTATTTTAAACTGAGGTGAATTTAACCCTTTTAAAATATCGTGTGTGGTCAAACTCTTGTTTAAATGCAACAACCGGCATTCCTAAGGTTATACCACTATTTTGGACACACTGGGACAAGTTTCGAAGCCTCATTTGATTATCTGGAGAAGTAGTAATTTAAATCGATATAAATTAAATTCAAAACAATTAATTACTTGACAATAAATTATTATTATCACTGTTTCTATTCAAATAAAATTTCGGTTAATTATTTGAATTGAATTGTTTTAGATTTTCGCATTATTATAATTTTATATATTCGAAATAAATCATATTTCGATTATTAAATCGAAAACTCGATATAGAAATTCATTTATATTAACAACACAGTATTTAAAACCATATTAAATATTTAAAATTAACTGACCAAAAATCCGGGTCGTTATATTCTTCCTCCCTTAAAAGAATTTCATCCCCGAAATTACTAAGCAAGGAAAAATAGTACGAACCCCTTACTTTTCAAAACCCTAGTTATATTGAAACTCAACATTTCATATTTCTACAACCTTAGTTCTACCAAAAATTTTGGTTTTCATTTACTTGCAAACCAAATACGCTTACATTCAGTAAATCTGAATGATTTACAACCAATATATTCATACTCAATTCATATTTCATTCATGCGCATTCAAATTCATTAAAATTGATTCCAATTCAATGTATTTACTTCGATCCATTTAACTTGCTTAAGTTAAATTTAAATTTCTGGGTTTTTGATTTCAAATCCTTTAGAAATCCCATAAATATATACATTTATTTATGATCATCCCAAATTCAAAACATTTGAATTTTTCAAACCAGCTTGTTTTCTTTCAAACCAATTTCCATCAAAAACTTTTCTAAGGTAGCAATACATCACTTAGAAACTCGAAAATGATCACCGATGATGCTACAGTCATCATCAGAATTATTTCCCAACTACTAAAGTAAGTTCAGTGCTTTATCACTTTAAAAATCCATCTAAAAATAATTTTTACTCAAAAATTCTTTCAAAACAAAACTATATTATTTTAATATACTTCAAAAAATATTTTTCCTAACAACCAGGATTTAAATTTCAAATTCTGGTCTGAATTTTATTTTTGTTTATCTCATTTGTATTTATCATCCTTATACAAATTCTACTTGGTCATATATAAGTTTATAACCATTTCCATTTCATAATCTCTTTCGATTATAATAACAACCAACACATCCATATAATATAATAATTTTATAAAATTATCATTTTTCTATCAAAGTGGAATTTTGGGTAAAATTATTTCATTTACCCAATTTAAAACAATATTGTGTCGAATTTTCTGTCCAAGTGTTTAGAAATTCCTATTGACTTCGTGGCGTCCCGCGATTCGATCAGAATTCATAAACCACTCAACCAATAAATCAACACAACATAAAACAATTTTTATATCAATTACTAATACGCGCTCTCATATATACACACTCGACTCATTATAGGGTCTTACAGACCCTATCTCTAATGAGTAACTATCCACCAAAGCCCAGTTATTCGCTCAACCTAAGCTCTGATACCACTGTAACGAACTGGAATTTTCGACCCCGAAAATCGACATAAAACCCATTTCAACAATTCAAGAATTGAACATACCAGATCATTAACAGAAAGAAGTTAGAGGATGAGAAATAGAAAGAAAGAAAATTAGAACAAAAGAAAATAGATAGGAGACAGAACTGAATATAAATAACAACACTGAATGTCACATCACAGCGAAATAAAATATAATATATAACAGCCTTTGAAATACATATTTTTACTGAATAAACATAAAATTATCAGAGTACAACATTTGTTCATCATATATACAACACAGCGGAATAAACTCTATATATAGCTATAACGTTGAAGCGTACTGCTCCAAGCTCCTCCAAGGATATCTGAAAATACCTGAACTACTTTCATGCCCATACAAATTTGGGCACCTAAGAGTTTAGGATAAAACAAAAATGAAATAAACACTGCGTCAGTCATGGGACTGGTGTGAGTAAACTCCAAACACTTGGTTTAATTTTTTTTTAAATTTTGAAAGAAAAGATAATCGTAAGACCGATCCACACATAAACATGGATGGTTTTAACCTTACGATAACCCAAATCATTTTTTTATAAAATCAATACTTTTCTTATATTATAATAGTGTCTAAAACAGTAAATAACAATCTATCAGAACACAATCATCTCACGCTCTACATATATAGTATACAACCAAAACCATGGGCTATTATTGGAGAATGGACTCCAACTGGCAAGATATGGGACCACCTTCCGACAGTGTATCTCTAGAGAGGAATACACCGGTTTCAACAAGAACGTCTTGCGACCGAGGCTAAACAAGAACGGCCCCTCACTTCGCTTGAGAATACCGAACGTATTGTCACCAACGGTTGGGATCAGCAACCGTTCTGAAGCAACATCGGCGATTGAATTAAGGAGGAAAAGGATTTTCTCTAGATCAGGTGACAATACACCCTACTTGGGTTCGACCCACTTAGCTATGCGACCTATCCAATTTTATGCCATTTCCCGATTGCGAGGCTTGAGGTTACGATTACTTACCTTCCATCGATAGCACAATCACTTTGAATGCCACATTGTCAGATCCGTTAATCACTAATTGATTAGCCAAAGATATTCTGGATATTATGGTAAGAGAATAAATTCTCCGCTACCAGATGTATATTCGTACAGATAAGCATATGCGATCATTGGAAATACTCTGTCAGACAATCGTCCATGCTCGTTTGTTCTGGGACTGAACGAAACCAAAGGTACAATTTCCATTAATCCATCTTAGGCAATTTCTACCCAGGATTAACAGAAAAAGTCCTTGCACTTTACTCTATCTTCGATTGTCTTTATATAATCTGATTCGCAATGCTACTGCCAATACGGAGTGGTTCTTGGATAATAATCCAACCGGTCTCTCCATATTGACAACGATATTGGTAAATACTTCGATAGTGATTATTTAAATATCGAAGGAAAACAAACATTCATCCAAAACATCAAACAATCACTGGGCCCCTTAATTAATATTTTATTAATTAAATCACTCCTCCATTTCCTTATCAATATTTGTTAACTAAATATTTCAACAATCATTTTGGCCTCTTACGCTATTGGAAAAACATTATCATATATCACGTTCTATTATTTCCTATACTTAGAAAATATCTTCTATTTATAATTGGAAAACATTCCAATTATTTATCTCTTTCCCAAACTCATTTATTTCTACTTAGAAAATATCTATTATTATATTTCCAAAATCCCACTTACTTGGGTTAAAACGAATGTTGTATTAAACATCGTTGCAACAACCCAAAATACTGCCTTCAACTAAGTATTATTTAAAAACAGATCTTCGAGACTGAATCTTTCTGTTTATCGGTTAATAATGGGATCAATCAAGTTGGGGGTATAACTACCTCTCATGACTGAATAACATTCTTAACTTCAAAATAGACAAGACCACTTACCTCGAATAATCAACATCATAAAAACCAATTACTTGTTTTTAAAACGTGTATACGTTTCTCTTTCTATTTTTACCAGATTTATTTATAGATTTCCTTTTTTATAAAATTCTATTTTAAGTTCATTTCCTTAACGAATTTTATATATATTGATATATTAATTTCTAATTATCAAAATTTCTTAAAAATATTCTAACACCTTAAATTTTTGGAAAATTTTACCAGCACCTCCTTTGTACCGGTTAATTGCTCAAACTCCAACTCGCCTCTTTAGGCCCTTTCCATTCAAAAAGAAAATTAAAGAGCCAAGCGGCTTGCCGATTCGGCACATAAAAACTCATATAGAAATTAAACATGTACCTTTTTGTTGGGCACTTAAAATATAAATTTCATTCTCTTCATTCCATACCTGTTTAACATTTATACGTCCATTCCCAATTTATTCCAACTCAATTTGTTCATTTTTAATTCAATTTGCTAATTTATTCTTTAATTAGCTCTTTTGCATATTCCACTATTTAATTGAACATATCACGTTCATATATATTTTTAACTGACTTGTAAACCAATTGAATTCCATTTGTATATTCAAGTTTTGTAATGGCGCGTTTTGTTAGCTGTCGAATAATTAATTTATTTAATTATTAAATATCGATTGGACGATATCGATGACTTGAATTAAATAATATTGAATATTTAATTAAAATAAACAATATAATAATATATCATAATGTCGAAATAATCGGAAATCACCGAATTCACAATACTGTGTGAATTGGATCAGCTAAAATATTTAATTTAGTTTAGAATTGAATTTGAATAACGAATCGATTTAATAATCGACGTTAAAACGTATTAATTTTAATATAATTAAAATAGAGCGCGAAACGACGCGGCAGTTCGCTATTTGGCGATTTAGACTTCAACTGAGTATACAGGGTCCGTTTTAAATCGGATCTCTGTGAAACAAGAAACATGTGGAGTTGGTAGAGTATATCTTTCTAGTGAAAGAGAGAGATCGGGATTTCGTCGTGTGGATTTTGAGTTACATCCAAATCAAAATATCAGAAATACAGCGCCCTGACCGTAACGATTTAATTATATTTTAAATAGGGATTTAAATAGGAATCGAGCGTCGATATAACTCTGACAAGGTAATATCGAGTTGTAAATATATACAGGAATAGTCTAGAGCTGTACGGCATTACACTGTGAATACAGGCGATAATAATTAATTTTAAATATTTAATTTAATTATATTTAAATATATTTATATATTTAAATAGGCTATTTAGAGCGTTAAAAATAGCCACTTTTGCATACGAAGTCGGAATTCGACGAAACCAGTTTTGTTGGATCCGCAATATCAAATAGTTGTTAGATTTCCAGTTCCGTGATTTTTAGAGTCACTGTGTGGTCGTACAGATTTTTAAAGTGAGAAACAGTCAGTATTTCAACAGTTAAAAATACGTTGTGTGAGCATACGGAGTCGGAATTGGACGAAACCAGTTTCGTTGGGACCGTAATGTCGAACTCTAGTTACATGTCCAGTTTGGTGATTTTTGGGTATCGTAGTTGGTCGCAGAGATTTTTAAGGACCAGGAACGAGTAGGAAATCGATAAATAAAATAAATAAATCAAATATAAAATAATCCCACCATTTTTCTTGGCCAAATAAAGGGCCACGCAACCTCTCTTCTCAACCACAGACTTTACCAACCCAAACAAACACATAAATACCGTATAAGACCCATAGCAGTAAACTTGGAAAAATGAAAACAAATGAAGTAAAAACCTAAATATCCTAAAATAAATACATACGAGTTGCTGGTGAACTACTCATCACTTTGGTATACAAAATACTAGGCTCGAACTCATCTTAGCGGCGCCGAGAATATGTCGCATGAACTAGGGTTTGGGGTACTGGGATTTTGGGTGCATCGAATCAAGATGTAGGGTCGTATTCGGATTTAGAAGGAGGTTTAAACACCTTGGGGAGGAGTTGGGCGAAGTCCGGTGTTGGCTTTGGCCGTGGGTGCATCTACAGATAGTTCGATACTGCTTGCGTCGCAGTCGAGGAGGGAGGTCCGAGTCTCACCATTTGGGTACCGGTTGATGCGGATTTAGGCGAGGGATTCTCTGGTGGTGGTGGCGAAGTCGATTGATGGTCATGGAGGTGGCAAGGAGGAGATGAAGTCGGCTGTTGTGGAGTACTGGAGCGTGAACTTCATTCGGGAAGAAGGATTAAAGAGGGAGGGTCTGGGCTTTAAGGGGATACGGGTCAGGCATAGTGGAGTGGGCCGGAGTTGGGTTAGTAAAGCCCACTTAAGTCTTATTTAATTTAAATTCAAATTAAAAAGTGTATTTAACTTTAATAATGTATAACTTCTCCATACGTTATCAGAATGGCGCGAAACAAGTTGCGTTGGGATCGTATGGACGAGCAGTCCACGCTGGAACTGACCGCGAGTCGATTGGAGTCCGTCACAATTTATAGCAAAATAAATTGTCTAGCTGAATAAAGCGATGGTTATCGTCATTGACGATGATCGTCCAATGTGAGTAAAACTCACCAACTCTAAATAGTTCTATTTTTACAGTGTATTCTTAGAACTGTTAACTATTGTTTGTTTGACTGTGTGTTGACTGTTTGATTGAACTGCTAGTCAGTTAGTGGAAAATATATATATATATATAAACCGATAAATATTTATATGCTGATTCTGCTTATCAGAATATTATACCAGTGTTGTCTAACATCTGTGGTGCAGGGAAACAGGTTGGAGGAATCCAACTGGATTCCTCAACAGTTATTTTTACTGTAATTTATGTATTGTGATATATAAATGTGATATATATAATCTATTGTGATTATGTGTGGTTGGACGATATTCATCGTTGTTAGATGATGTGTTAAAAACCATAAGAAATACCAGGATATAGAAAAGAGATTTTCAAACTATTATTTGAAAATAATTTATTTATATAAAATCGATGGATTTTATATTATAAAGAAAAGGGGATTTTGAGTATAAAGGAAAATATTGGTTAATCAAGTATAAAGGAGAAATATTTGTTAATCAAGTATAAAGGATTAAACAAAGTAATTGGTTAGGTTGACCAAAGCAAGTTAGTCGGGTTAAACAAAGTAATTGGTTAGGTTAACCAAAGCGAGTTAGTCGAGTTAATCAAAGTAATTGGTTAAGTTAACCAAAGTAAATTAGTTAAGTTAAACTAAGCGGTGAATCAAAGTGAATTTGTTAAGTTAAACTAAATGATTAATCGATGTGAATTAGTTAAGTTAAACTAAAGGATTAATCGATGTGAATTAGTTAAGTTAAACTAAGTGGTTAATCAAAGTGAATTAGTTAAGTTAACTAAGTGGTTAATCGAAGTAAATTAGTTGATTTAAACTAAGTGAATCGGCTAGAGTTAATCAACGTGAATTAGCTAAGTTAAACTAAGTGGATTAGTTCAGTTAATCGAGACGAGTTAACCAGTTAGGTTAAACCAGTTAGAGTTAACCAGTTAGAGGTGACCAGTTAGAGTTAACCAGTTAGAGTTGACCAGTTAGAGTTGACCAGTTAAAGTTGACCAGTTAGAGTTATCCAAGTGGAGTTAATCGAGTAGAGTTGCCGAATATCACTTATTCGAAGTAGAGTTATCGAGTATAGTGTATTCGAGGGAAGAGTAATCGAATATAGTTTATTCGAGTGGAGAAATCAAATGTTATTCATTTGAGAAGAGTTACCGAATATTATTTATTCGAAGTTAGTTAATCCAAAGGAGTTATTCGAAGTTAGTAACCCAAAGGAGTTATTCGAAGTTAGTAATCCAAAGGAGTTATTCGAAGTTAGTTAATCCAAAGGAGTTAGTCGAAGAGTTAATCGAATATAGTTATTCGAAAGAAAGTGTTAATCAAATATAGTTATTCGAGTAAAGTTAAAAGAGTTAATCGAATATAATTTATTCGAATAGAGTTAGAGAAGTTAATCGAATATAGTTCATTCGAATAGTGTTGGAGGAGATATCGAATATAGTTTATTCGATAGGATAGAAGTGAATATAATTTATCAATTAAGTTATTTGAATTAGTTATTCGAATAGAGGTAAACATGTAAGAGTTAATTGAATATTAGTTATTCAATTTGAGTTAATCGAATTTAGTTATTCAATTTGAGTTAATCGAATGTAGTTATTCGAGAAGAGTTAAATCGAATTTAGTTATTCGAAAAGAGTTAATCAATTTGAGTTAAGTTAATCGATTTGAATTAAGTTGAATCGAAATGGAGTAAATCGATTAGAATTAAGTTAATCGAGTTAGAGTAAATCGAATATTAGTTATTCGAAGGTAAGTTATTCGAATTAGTTATTCGAAGGGGTTAATCAATTAAGTTATTCGAATGAGTTATTCGAAGGAGTAAATCAAATTTAGTTAATCGATTAGAGTTGAGTTAATCGATTTGGGTTAAGTTAAGTTATCGAGTTAAGATTTATCGAGTTAAGTAATCGAGTTAAGTAATCGAGTTGAGATAATCGAGTTAAGAAAATCAAGTTGAGTTAATCGAATAAGTTATTCGATAAGAGTAAATCCATTTAAGTTAAATCGGATGTTAGTTATTCGATAAGAATTGACACATTTAAGAAAATCGAATATTTGTTATTCGATAAGAGTTAATGAAATAGAGCCAACCAAGAAGAGTTATTCGAATATTAGTTATTCGATAGGAGTTAATCGAAATAGAGTTTATCGAATATCAGTTATTAAAAAGGGAGAGTTAATCGAATAGAGATTACTCGAAAGAGAGTAATTCGTCGAATTCAATTATATCGAATTCGGGAAAGTACTATTTACCTTCCGAGTTTTAAATCAAGGTTTAGTTATTGATTTAGAAATTAGGTGTCCGTTTAATTACTCGAGTTAGGAGATAAAGTTATAATTTAGGTTAGATATTGTAGAAGTAGGAATTATAACGTTATAGTTATAATCAAATGTTGTCATATAAGAAGTAGATTCGTAACCTGAATCCGAGAATTTGCGTAAACAGATGATTGGAAAAAGTGAGTGACGAGCTTCATCTATTTCACAGTAAAGGACGTTGTTCAATTAAGGTCTGAGAGGTAGTTATACCCCAACTTGATTGACTTCAGAATTGACAAAGGAATAGTTGTGGTTCGGTAGAAAAGGTTGATTTGAAATATAGTTAAGTAATAAGCGATTAATGGATTAAGCGTAACGATGTTTTATACAACGTTCATTGGAAATCCGTAAATGAGTTTTGGAAACGTTTTCCAAATATAGTCAGATATGTTTTCTAAACATAGAAAATGAAATGTTTTCATGATAAGAATTTAAGAAATAGAGTTAAGCAAATTCAGAAACTAACTGGAGAGGGTAAGTTGAACGGTTTTCTAAGTGACGATCTGATGATGGTTTCGACCTTCCGGATTGATACTTAGAGAATTGTTCTCATATTAGTTACAATTAGGGACTGATAGTTGCGAAATAATAGTGATGTGAAAATAAGCCATGGAAATGTTTTCCAATGATTAATAACATATATTTTCTAAATATATGAAAAGGGAAATATGAACATATGATGATTGATCGATCGAATTTCCATTTGGAAATAAGATCGTTGTTTGTACACCGACATGTTTTCATTTGATAGTTGAATCACAGACTATCAAAGTTTTTACCATTTTAACGTTGTTAATATGGAGAGACCGGTTGGATTACTATCCAAAGAAACACTCTGTATTGGCATAAGCGTTGCGAGCAATATCTGCCAAAGATAAATTGAAGACGGAGTAAAGTGCAAGGGCTATTGTATAAGTCTTAGATAACAGTGACTAAGATGGATATACTGAATAGTGCCTTCGGTTTGTCCAGTCCCAGGACAACGTATATGGAAGAAGGTCTGACAGAGTATATCAAATGGATCGCGTAAGTTGATCTGTTCAAACGTATTCACGTTTGGTGGCGAAGGAATTCGTTTCTCTTAGCTATATACCCGTGTTATTTTTGGATAAGTCAATTTGTGATTTGGCGGGTATAACGATGTGGCATTCAAAGTGAGTGGTGATCAGATGTTCTGAAGATAGACGTAGCTTCTAGCCTCACACCGGGAAGTAACAAAAGTTGGGCTAGGCAGCATGGCTAGTTGGGTCATTCCCAAGCAGGGTGTATTGTCACCGATCTAGGGAATATTCATATTTATACTTCTTTTTGATTCTGTATCTTCGGATGACAGTTTGATGGCCTATAACCGTGGTGGCAATATATTCGCGACACTCAAGCTAAATGAGTGAGCGGTCATGTGTGGCCGGGTTGCAAGACGTTCTTGTTGAACCCTGAGGTATCACCTCTAGAGTACACTGATCAGAATGTGCTCCCATACCTTGTCTATTGGAATCCATTCTCCGTTAAGCGCCCTGCGGTTTATGATTTTTACTACGTATGTAGAACGTGAGATGCAAGCGTTTCTGCTAGATTGATACCTATTTGTACTTAGACATTATTATAATATCACAATGATATTGCTTGTCAAAGTTGTTCAGATACTCATAAGGGAAAAACCCATTCCGTATTCACGGCGTGGTCTTATGAGATATCCTATACCTGTTTTAAACTATTTTACTCATACCAGTCCCATGACTGACCCGGAGTTTATTTTGTTGTTTTCCCTAAACTCTTGGGTGCCTAAATTTGTACGGGCAGTCAAGTAGTCGGGATTTACAGATATACTTGGAGAGCTTGGAGCAGGAGGCTGCAAGATTTGATAGCTATAGTTATTTCCGCTGTGTTGTAAGTGTTGTACTCTGATAAGTGCTATTGTATATATATAACTGTGTACTTCAAAGTTATGTTATATATTATATGTTATTCGTTCCGCTGTGAGATTCGTGTTACTCTGATGATTCTGATGTTCTTCTTCTTCTTCTATTCTATTAGTTCTATCTTTTCTTTCTCACCTTCTAAATTTTTTCACTAACGTCGCGGAATTTTCGACTCTCGAGGAGTCGAAAATTTCCAGCCGTTACAGTTGGTATCAGAGCTTAAGTTTATAATTACTTGGCTCTGTGGCGTGACTCGGTAGAGATAGGGTTAGTAATACCCTAGACTGAGATTGAGTGTATATATACGAGTGCGTATTTGTATCTGATATAAAAATGATTTTATATTGTGGAGTCTCATTGGTTGAGTAGTTTGTGAATCCTGGTCGATCAGTTTGATCCACTGTATCGATAGGGGTTACTAAACACTCGAATACGATGGACCGACACGGCATGTTTGAAAGGAGGGTAAAAGAAATAATTTTACCCGAATATATTTTGATATAATATATTGGTAGTGTTGGTTGTTATTATAATCAAGTAAGATTATAAAGTGAAATGGTTATAAATAACCAATCAGATTCATATAAGTAAAGTATATAAAATCAGATGAGTAAATCTGAAATTAAATCAGAATTGGAATTAAAATAAGGAAATTTTAAGTTCCTGGGAGATTTTGAAAATGTTTTTCAATTCAAAATAAATATAGTATTGAGCTCACCTGGATGACTGGAAAATAATTCCGAGGATGGATCGATACATCGTCGGTGTAATTTTCGAGTTTCTAAGTGGCGGATTACTACCAATGTAACACCCCGCGAATTCTATAACTGTGAAATTCACAAATTAAAGTATAATTAATCTGAAATCAAAGAACTAAGGGAAACGGGATAAGCCATTGCGTTCGTCTCGGAAAAATACGCGAAATAGAGTCCGAGTTTTCGAAAAACGGAGTCCGTATGAAGAAGATATGGCCTTCGGAAGATTGAGAATTAAATTTAAAATTCAAACAGAATAAATCAAGTTTAAATTCGAAAATGGGGCCCATTGGGCCAGAAAAACGCCGCCTGACACACCCAGGTCGACTGGGCTGTCGACCTGGTCTAACCAGGTCGACAGGCCTGTCGACAGGGCTGTCGACAGGGGTGTCGACCTGGTCCAGACCAGGTCGAGCCCAGTCTAACCCGGCTGGCCTATTCTCTATGTGGTCGATTTTCTGTGGTCTGCTTTGTCATTAGGGCTAGGTGGCGGGTTCTAATTGGTCTCTCTATCTAATGAATGGCTATGATCAAACCTAGCAACATCAAGGGTCCTAATCAATTCCTAACCTCTATATAAACAACCCTAGACTAAACCCTAATCTATTCATTCAAAATTAAGAACATAGCCGCCATGTTGCTGAGGAACGACAAAGAGTAGCCGCCAACTAGAGAGAGAATTAGGAAGAGAGTTCTAAAGCCTAAAGCAATTCAAGCAACCTAAAGCCAATCAATTCAACAAAAGAATCATATCTCTTAATTAGAGAATTCGCCGCAACCATTGTAAGTAGAGTATTACTTTGGTATGAATAAACAACTGTATTGATTTGTATGCTTGAATTGGGATAATAAAGTAGTTCATATTTGTGCAAAATTATGTTATTCATTATAAAGAACTACATGCGGTAGTTCTATGCAAGTATGCGTTTGGAATATTTCGCAAATTATGTAATCTATGTTGAAGCTACATGTATGTAGTTGATTGAAATTCATGCAAGTTTGGGGCTTTGTTATTATGTCATCATGATGTATATTTTTGTGCATAAATCATTTTGCAAGTAATTGAAACAAGTTTGGTTGTTATAGTTCATATGAAACTATGTTGGAATTTTGACACCATAATCCATGTATTAAGTCATGCTTTTGCAAACTTATGAATATGGCTAGGCTATGAATGATATTTGGCATAATTGAAATCCATGATTAAGTCTATCTTGTTTACAAGAATTATATGATGACATATGTGAGACATGGCTAGGTTAGACTCAAAAATCCCTTTTTGCAAGTTTAAAGCAAACACCATGATTAGGAATATTTATGCATAAGTATATTTGTACTATCGTTATGTGATTAGACTCAAACCATAATTAAGTTGATCTATGCTTCTGTGTTAGTAACAAAGTATCCCTTTTGTAAACATGTAGAAACCTTATGAACATGACTTGTTTATGTTTATGCCATGAACAAATTTAACTTTACTTATGCCATGCTTATGTTTGACATTATGCCATGTTTATGCTAAGAGTATTTATGCCATGCTTATGTTTGACATTATGCTATGCTTATTCTAGAAATATTTATGACATGCTTATGTTTGACATTATGCCTAAATAAGAATATAGGTTCATGTTGTAGTAAAACCTATGCAAGTTCACATGCTTTGATTCATGTCACTTATGTTACCACTATGCAAGTACACCAATTTCTATTTTGTATTTCCAACGTCGTATTGCAAGTTCATGCGCTCACTTTCCCCTCTTGGTGTATGTAATCACGCCATAAGCCTCCCCTTTTCGCATGGCTAAATTGGGCTTTAAAAGGCTAAGCCCAATATATATAAACGGACGTGTAAAACGGGGGAAAATAACGTTGGGTTAAAATTACTAATGAATGAAAATATAAAATAGAAGGGCCCAAGTTCAAGTATGGGTTGGGCCCCTGATTGGTGTAACCTTTACACCATTGACTTAATAATGGGCCGCAAATATTTACATATAAGAAATAAAGAAGAATGACAAGATATGTAAATGTAGAACATACGATGTGTTTAACCCGAGGTTGGATTGAGTTGTGATGTAAACCTGCCCGGAACCGCCCGGCTGTCCAGTAGTCACAATAATACCTATCCAATGTGGGAGGTTAAACATGGAGCCCAGCAAGGACCCGAGGTTAGACTGAGTTGTGGCGTAAAACTGCCTGGAACCAACCGGCAACAGGCAGCCACAACAATACCTGTCTAATGTGAGAGGTCAGGGCCTTAATAAGACAATTAAGGCTGAGTCAGGATTGCTAGGATTAAGTGAACTAAAGACTTAATCAAAATGGAACATGCTAAACTAAACGGACTGGTGGGGGTTAGGTTAGAAAACACTTAACCAACTTAGCATGTTGGCTAGAGATAGAAAACCTAGTAACGTGGGACCCTTTTCAGCAGTAACCCTAGAAGGTGTATCAGGATACCCTGAAACTAGGCAGGGTGGGGCACGATTACTGGGCTGATTGTAAGAGGTCAAAGCGACGGCGGGGGTGTAGCAGTGTAGGTTCTAACGGAGTGCGGGCGTGCACACACTCCGGCGCAGAAAAATAAGGCACTGGACACCAGTAGCATACCTGTGCACTCTAAGGTTGTGTCGGGTTGCCACTATGGGACTTGATACACCCCATGGTGGGACCAACATAGGTAACTACAGACATCGGGGGCCGTAAGACACATGTAACTATGCGAGTAGGAGCCGATCATCATAGAATGGATCACATCACCCTGATTATGGGGTGCAAATTGGAAACTAGTTTATATGGGTTCAGAGATTAACATGGGGTACGATAGTATATTCGACCCTAGACAACTTAACCAAGTTTATTGTGCTTGCCCACTTCTTGTTATACTTATCATACCCAGTTCTTTATTCATAGACAAAATAGTACTAGACTTACTCAGGCTTTATGTCTGACTCTATTTTTCTTTCGTCTTCTTTCTTCCGTTTCCCCCCCTCGCCCCCAGGTCCTCAGGGAGGGAACACAGCAGCTTGACCTACCTCAACATCCAGCTTGAAGAAGAGAAATGTATTGCTTGGACTTTCCTGTTTTGAACTATGGCTTTGGACAATCCACTATGGGGCTTTTGCAGTTTATCTATGTTTTATTTATGCTTCTTTAAACAATGTACTCAAGACAGATTATGAAAGTGTTATGTTATGTTTTTGGAAAGGATGTTGTTGTAACACGTATTTGACTTTATGAAATAAAGTTTGTTGTTCTTCCGCTGTTTACAAATATGTGTTCTTATATCTGTCTTGTATATCTGTGACTTGTACTTATAAACCTCCACCAAAATTAGGGCATTCCTTTTGAGAGTGACCCTAACGGAGGTGGGGTGTTTCACTTGGTATCAGAGCATAGGTTTACCAGATAAGATAAAAAGTTTTGAAAAATTATTTTCAAAAAGGAAATTTAAAGAAGCATTTTTAAAGGAAAAATATTATTTTATTTTAAAAAGGCAAAGTCCACCCCCCAAAGCCATAGGAACTATCTCTTATCCTTCGTTTTGAATCTATCCTTTTTTGTTTCAGCATGTCCCAAGAACTTAACTTGCCGGAAGGGGTGCCAATACCTGGTTGGTTTAGACGGTTCTTAGAAGCAAGGGCCACTCAGCCAGGTCCTACCATTCCTCCTCCCCCAGCGGAAGGAAATCATCCAGCTGCAGCAGCACCTTTTCCTCCACCTCCTCCTCGGGGAAACACGTTTGCTAAGATATGTAAAGATTTTAAAGCTATGGGAGGAAGGGATTTCCATGGAACTGAGTCCTTCGTGGCAGCTAGAAATTGGCTGAAGGAGACGGAGGACCTATTCATCATCTTTGAGGTAGAAGATAGACAAAAAGTACAATTGGCAGTGTGGCTATTGAAGGGCGAGGCTTCCTACTGGTGGGAAGTCACTAATGCTGAAAGACCAGTGGAGACATGTGAGGACTTTAGGGCAAGGTTTGAGACCAAATTTCTCTCAGATGCGGAAAGAAGTTTGCAGTTGGAAAAATTCTTATTTCTTAAACAAGGGGACAAGACTGTCAGAGAGTATGTGAATCAGTTCGATGAGCTGGCTAGGTTTGGGCTTGACCTAGTCAACACCCCGCACAAGAAGGCTCTCCGTTTCGTCAAGGGGTTAAATGAGCCATTACACAGTTTGGCCATGACCCATATACCCATGGGGGCCACGTATGAAAGATTGGTGCAAATGGCATTGCTGAATGAGGAGGATAAGGGCAAGAAGGAGACAAAGGCAGAAAGCTCTCAAGGGAAGAAAGAGGGTTTGCAGCCTAAGAAGACAGACTTTAAGAAGGGCGGGGAAGGCAACAAAGAGAAGAGGAAGTATAATTTCTGTGGCAAAGTGGGGCACTTAGTAAAGGACTGCCGGAAAAAGAAGGCCAAGGAGAATGGTGGGTGCTTTTCTTGCGGTGAGACGGGCCACAGGGCTAAGGACTGCCCAAAGAAACGAGGACAGGGGCAGAGGGCTGGATCCACCCCAGGGGCACAGGTCCATGTGCTAGAAGCGCCACCTCTGCAACAGCGAGGTATAAATACTTCTGTAGAAAGTGTAGTTTATCTTTATGATCACCCCGTTCGCACTTTATTTGATTCTGGCGCATCACACTCCTTTATCTCGTCTGCTTTAGTAGAATCTCTGCACCTAAAAACTAGTATGGTAGAGGACCCCTTAATTGTTTCAAACCCAATTGGGGGCCCAGCTCATTTGTCTATGATCTGTTTGGGATTGAAAATTTCCATTCTAAGTGTAGAATTTCAATGTAGTGCCTTTGTTTTGGGCTTTTCGGCTTATGGTTTGATTTTGGGTATGGATTGGCTACCCAGTAATGGGGCCATCCTTGATTGTGAGAAAAGGGTTGTTAGGCTCCTAACCCAGCTCGGTAATACTTTGGAAATTTCTTGTAATCCCTCGTATGCGGTTATTCTTAGTTATCTTGAATCGCTAGATGCCTCTGTTGAAAATTTGCAATCCGTTAGAGTGGTCCGGGAATATCTGGATGTCTTCGAAGAGGTGAAGGGCTTGCCTCCGAAGCGGGAAATAGACTTCCGCATATATCTTGTAGATAATGCAAAGCCCGTTGCGTTGCCCGTTAGACACATGGCTCCACGGGAAAGGTAAGGGCTCAGTAAACAGGTTGAAGAGCTTCTAGAGTAGGGGTTCATTTGAAGGAGCATTTCAGAATGGGGCGCTCTAGTAGTGTTCGCCACTAAGGCAGAAAGTTCATTTCGCTTATGAATGAGTTATGGAGAATCACCTTAGTAAGTACATTTGGCAACATAGTTGACATTTGTTTATTTTCTAGAGATAATTCATCTATGTGGAATACCTTCTAGTAAGTTAACAAGATCCAAGATTCATTAGTGAATTTTGGAGAGCTTGCATGGAACCATGAGTACGCAGTTATGCTTGAGCCAAGTATACTAGAAGGAGAATAAGTGAAAGAGGAACGAGAGGCAACAGTGACATAGGTTCCAACTCCTATTTTGGAAACAAGAATTAAGAAACTACGAAATTGTGAAGTTAAAAACGGACAAAGCATAATGGAGTTAAGCTCAAGAAATGCGACTTAGAAGATTGAAGACTAGATTCGTACATAATATCTCTTCTTAAGAGTATATCCTCTCGGTCCCATTCTCAATCCAATTTCCGTTGCAAACCCCATAGGGAGTATGACTCACCTGTTAGTAACACATGTTGGGGCTCGAGGGTGTTCATTGGTTTGACTAAAGTTTTTGGGTTTTATAGGATACAGATTGGTCTTAGGAAGGGACTCCCTTATGACCTAAAAGGAGTCCATCATGCTTAGTTTCCTAGAATAATATATGGTGGTTGGGTTGAGTGACTCTTTGGGTGTCAGTCTGATGTTGATTTCGGTCTTTGGGGCTGATGCTTAGAGAGTTCTTCTCCTAATCAATATATATGAGGCATAGGTTTTCAGTTTTGACATTGCCTAATGGGCACAAAGTCTTTACCTGCTTCTATCATTCGACTATACCTTTAGAACAATGGCCTATAGATTAGAGCTACCCGAGAAGTTGGCCGGAGTCCACAACGTTTTTCACGTTTCACATCTCCGAAAATGTCTACATGAGTCTGCTGAAATGGTAGAGCCAAATATCCTCGAAGAGGCCGAAGTGGAACGCGAAGCAACCATAAGAAGAGTTCCAACCCGCATCTTAGGAACGGAAGTGAAGAAGCTACGCAACCGCGAAGTCAAGCTCGTCAAAGTTCAGTGGAGCGACGCCGAGGGAGACGCGACTTGGGAAACTGAAGCTAGAATACGTACTGCCTACCCTTTTCTGTTCGAGGGTATATCCTTGATCTTTCTTTTTCCTTAAGTTGCGTTTTTATCTATCTTTTTAGGTATATCTCCTCGACCTTATCTTTTAGATAGAAACCTTTTGGATGAAAACATGTAATTGAAACATGTTATGGATGATGGTTGCAAGTGGTTGCAAGGGATTGCTAGTGGTTGCTCGTGGTTGCATATACACACACAATCTAGGTTTTAGATCGGCTCAGTCACTTCATATTGCATATGCATATATGTTTGTATTTGTATATGGTTGAACTTTAATGTGTTGTCATGTGGATGTTGCATTTGTATTGAATGATTGTGCACTCATGTAGAATCAAGAGTAGGAAAATTTGCATACATAATGGATTCATGGCACTTACATAATTCGCATTAAGGAGGTCAACTGAATCAGTAGACCGCCTGATTTTGCATTAGATAAGTTCATGTATACACACACTTCGCATATGATCATGAAGCATTAGAAGTCTTTTAAGGACAATGGATGCTCGTGTTTGATGGATGAGTAGATGGATGATTGGATGTTAGGATATACATTCCTCCTAACTTGAAGATTTCGGGGACGAAATCCTTTTAAGTGGGGGAGAATGTAACACCCCGCGAATTCTATAACTGTGAAATTCACAAATTAAAGTATAATTAATCTGAAATCAAAGAACTAAGGGAAACGGGATACGCCATTGCGTTCGTCTCGGAAAAATACGCGAAATAGAGTCCGAGTTTTCGAAAAACGGAGTCCGTATGAAGAAGATATGGCCTTCGGAAGATTGAGAATTAAATTTAAAATTCAAACAGAATAAATCAAGTTTAAATTCGAAAATGGGGCCCATTGGGCCAGAAAAACGCCGCCTGACACACCCAGGTCGACTGGGCTATCGACAGGGGTGTCGACCTGGTCCAGACCAGGTCGAGCCCAGTCTAACCCGGCTGGCCTATTCTCTATGTGGTCGATTTTCTGTGGTCTGCTTTGTCATTAGGGCTAGGTGGCGGGTTCTAATTGGTCTCTCTATCTAATGAATGGCTATGATCAAACCTAGCAACATCAAGGGTCCTAATCAATTCCTAACCTCTATATAAACAACCCTAGACTAAACCCTAATCTATTCATTCAAAATTAAGAACATAGCCGCCATGTTGCTGAGGAACGACAAAGAGTAGCCGCCAACTAGAGAGAGAATTAGGAAGAGAGTTCTAAAGCCTAAAGCAATTCAAGCAACCTAAAGCCAATCAATTCAACAAAAGAATCATATCTCTTAATTAGAGAATTCGCCGCAACCATTGTAAGTAGAGTATTACTTTGGTATGAATAAACAACTGTATTGATTTGTATGCTTGAATTGGGATAATAAAGTAGTTCATATTTGTGCAAAATTATGTTATTCATTATAAAGAACTACATGCGGTAGTTCTATGCAAGTATGCGTTTGGAATATTTCGCAAATTATGTAATCTATGTTGAAGCTACATGTATGTAGTTGATTGAAATTCATGCAAGTTTGGGGCTTTGTTATTATGTCATCATGATGTATATTTTTGTGCATAAATCATTTTGCAAGTAATTGAAACAAGTTTGGTTGTTATAGTTCATATGAAACTATGTTGGAATTTTGACACCATAATCCATGTATTAAGTCATGCTTTTGCAAACTTATGAATATGGCTAGGCTATGAATGATATTTGGCATAATTGAAATCCATGATTAAGTCTATCTTGTTTACAAGAATTATATGATGACATATGTGAGACATGGCTAGGTTAGACTCAAAAATCCCTTTTTGCAAGTTTAAAGCAAACACCATGATTAGGAATATTTATGCATAAGTATATTTGTACTATCGTTATGTGATTAGACTCAAACCATAATTAAGTTGATCTATGCTTCTGTGTTAGTAACAAAGTATCCCTTTTGTAAACATGTAGAAACCTTATGAACATGACTTGTTTATGTTTATGCCATGAACAAATTTAACTTTACTTATGCCATGCTTATGTTTGACATTATGCCATGTTTATGCTAAGAGTATTTATGCCATGCTTATGTTTGACATTATGCTATGCTTATTCTAGAAATATTTATGACATGCTTATGTTTGACATTATGCCTAAATAAGAATATAGGTTCATGTTGTAGTAAAACCTATGCAAGTTCACATGCTTTGATTCATGTCACCTATGTTACCACTATGCAAGTACACCAATTTCTATTTTGTATTTCCAACGTCGTATTGCAAGTTCATGCGCTCACTTTCCCCTCTTGGTGTATGTAATCACGCCATAAGCCTCCCCTTTTCGCATGGCTAAATTGGGCTTTAAAAGGCTAAGCCCAATATATATAAACGGACGTGTAAAACGGGGGAAAATAACGTTGGGTTAAAATTACTAATGAATGAAAATATAAAATAGAAGGGCCCAAGTTCAAGTATGGGTTGGGCCCCTGATTGGTGTAACCTTTACACCATTGACTTAATAATGGGCCGCAAATATTTACATATAAGAAATAAAGAAGAATGACAAGATATGTAAATGTAGAACATACGATGTGTTTAACCCGAGGTTGGATTGAGTTGTGATGTAAACCTGCCCGGAACCGCCCGGCTGTCCAGTAGTCACAACAATACCTATCCAATGTGGGAGGTTAAACATGGAGCCCAGCAAGGACCCGAGGTTAGACTGAGTTGTGGCGTAAAACTGCCCGGAACCAACCGGCAACAGGCAGCCACAACAATACCTGTCTAATGTGAGAGGTCAGGGCCTTAATAAGACAATTAAGGCTGAGTCAGGATTGCTAGGATTAAGTGAACTAAAGACTTAATCAAAATGGAACATGCTAAACTAAACGGACTGGTGGGGGTTAGGTTAGAAAACACTTAACCAACTTAGCATGTTGGCTAGAGATAGAAAACCTAGTAACGTGGGACCCTTTTCAGCAGTAACCCTAGAAGGTGTATCAGGATACCCTGAAACTAGGCAGGGTGGGGCACGATTACTGGGCTGATTGTAAGAGGTCAAAGCGACGGCGGGGGTGTAGCAGTGTAGGTTCTAACGGAGTGCGGGCGTGCACACACTCCGGCGCAGAAAAATAAGGCACTGGACACCAGTAGCATACCTGTGCACTCTAAGGTTGTGTCGGGTTGCCACTATGGGACTTGATACACCCCATGGTGGGACCAACATAGGTAACTACAGACATCGGGGGCCGTAAGACACATGTAACTATGCGAGTAGGAGCCGATCATCATAGAATGGATCACATCACCCTGATTATGGGGTGCAAATTGGAAACTAGTTTATATGGGTTCAGAGATTAACATGGGGTACGATAGTATATTCGACCCTAGACAACTTAACCAAGTTTATTGTGCTTGCCCACTTCTTGTTATACTTATCATACCCAGTTCTTTATTCATAGACAAAATAGTACTAGACTTACTCAGGCTTTATGTCTGACTCTATTTTTCTTTCGTCTTCTTTCTTCCGTTTCCCCCCCTCGCCCCCAGGTCCTCAGGGAGGGAACACAGCAGCTTGACCTACCTCAACATCCAGCTTGAAGAAGAGAAATGTATTGCTTGGACTTTCCTGTTTTGAACTATGGCTTTGGACAATCCACTATGGGGCTTTTGCAGTTTATCTATGTTTTATTTATGCTTCTTTAAACAATGTACTCAAGACAGATTATGAAAGTGTTATGTTATGTTTTTGGAAAGGATGTTGTTGTAACACGTATTTGACTTTATGAAATAAAGTTTGTTGTTCTTCCGCTGTTTACAAATATGTGTTCTTATATCTGTCTTGTATATCTGTGACTTATACTTATAAACCTCCACCAAAATTAGGGCATTCCTTTTGAGAGTGACCCTAACGGAGGTGGGGTGTTTCAACCAATGGTTTTGTTTTCAAATGGTGTTGAGGAAAACAAGTTGTTTAGAAATTCAAAAGTTTTGAATTGGTGTTAGGATTTGAAATTGATTTGAAATAAATCCCAGGAATTTAAATCTTGAAATTTAAAATTTAACTTGTTATGTTGAATGAATCAAGATGGTAAAAACAAATCGTAAATTAAAATTTAACTTGAACCAAGTTAAATAAATCGGGATTCGGTTAGAGAATAATCTGGATTGGAATTAAGTTGATGGGTTAAGAGTTTGAAATCTGATATTGGAGTTTGAATAGAATTTGACTTGGATGGAACCAAGTGGTTGAGTGGAAGATTGGATTGAGAAGACCTTGGTATATGTTGGGTTGATACAGTTGAAAGTGATAAGGTTGATATGCCCGACAAAAAGGTACAAGTTATTTTTGATATAAGCATGAGATTTATGAGCCGAATCGGCAAGCCGCTTGGCTATTTGATTTTCTTTTGGGTTGTAGATGGCCTAGAGAGGCGAGTTGTGGTTTTACCGATACGGCTGTACAAAGGAGGTTATGGCGAAATTTTCCGAAAATTTAAAATGTTAGAAAATTTTCAGAATTTTTGAAAATTTTAGTTAGTCGGAAGAATAAATATTTTAGTCAATATTAAGTGGTTCGGTTGAAATCAGAAATAAGGGGTAAACCAATCTTAGGAGTTCCAATATATAGGGTCAACCTCTAACTTAGCAATTTCGAGGACGAAATTATTTTAAGTGGGGAAGTCTGTAATGGCGCGTTTTGTTAGCTGTCGAATAATTAATTTATTTAATTATTAAATATCGATTGGGCGATATCGATGACTTGAATTAAATAATATTGAATATTTAATTAAAATAAACAATATAATAATATATTATAATGTCGAAATAATCGGAAATCACCGAATTCACAATACTGTGTGAATTGGATCAGCTAAAATATTTAATTCAGTTTAGAATTGAATTTGAATAACGAATCGATTTAATAATCGACGTTAAAACGTATTAATTTTAATATAATTAAAATAGAGCGCGAAACGACGCGGCAGTTCGCTATTTGGCGATTTAGACTTCAACTGAGTATACAGGGTCCGTTTTAAATCGGATCTCTGTGAAACAAGAAACATGTGGAGCTGGTAGAGTATATCTTTCTAGTGAAAGAGAGAGATCGGGATTTCATCGTGTGGATTTTGAGTTACATCCAAATCAAAATATCAGAAATACAGCGCCCTGACCATAACGATTTAATTATATTTTAAATAGGGATTTAAATAGGAATCGAGCGTCGATATAACTCTGACAAGGTATATCGAGTTGTAAATATATACAGGAATAGTCTAGAGCTGTACGGCATTACACTGTGAATACAGACGATAATAATTAATTTTAAATATTTAATTTAATTATATTTAAATATATTTATATATTTAAATAGGCTATTTAGAGCGTTAAAAATAGCCATTTTTGCATACGAAGTCGGAATTCGACGAAACCAGTTTTGTTGGATCCGCAATATCAAATAGTTGTTAGATTTCCAGTTCCGTGATTTTTAGAGTCACTGTGTGGCCGTACAGATTTTTAGAGTGAGAAACAGTCAGTATTTCAACAGTTAAAAATATGCTGTGTGAGCATACGGAGTCGGAATTGGACGAAACCAGTTTCGTTGGGACCGTAATGTCGAACTCTAGTTACATGTCCAGTTTGGTGATTTTTGGGTATCGTAGTTGGTCGCAGAGATTTTTAAGGACCAGGAACGAGTAGGAAATCGATAAATAAAATAAATAAATCAAATATAAAATAATCCCACCATTTTTCTTGGCCAAATAAAGGGCCACGCAACCTCTCTTCTCAACCACAGACTTTACCAACCCAAACAAACACATAAATACCGTATAAGACCCATAGCAGTACACTTGGAAAAATGAAAACAAATGAAGTAAAAACCTAAATATCCTAAAATAAATACATACGAGTTGCTGGTGAACTACTCATCACTTTGGTATACAAAATACTAGGCTCGAACTCATCTTAGCGGCGCCGAGAATATGTCGCATGAACTAGGGTTTGGGGTACTGGGATTTTGGGTGCATCGAATCAAGATGTAGGGTCGTATTCGGATTTAGAAGGAGGTTTAAACACCTTGGGGAGGAGTTGGGCGAAGTCCGGTGTTGGCTTTGGCCGTGGGTGCATCTACAGATAGTTCGATACTGCTTGCGTCGCAGTCGAGGAGGGAGGTCCGATTCTCACCATTTGGGTACCGGTTGATGCGGATTTAGGCAAGGGATTCTCTGGTGGTGGTGGCGAAGTCGATTGATGGTCATGGAGGTGGCAAGGAGGAGATGAAGTCGGATGTTGTGGAGTACTGGAGCGTGAACTTCATTCGGGAAGAAGGATTAAAGAGGGAGGGTCTGGGCTTTAAGGGGATACGGGTCAGGCATAGTGGAGTGGGCCGGAGTTGGGTTAGTAAAGCCCACTTAAGTCTTATTTAATTTAAATTCAAATTAAAAAGTGTATTTAACTTTAATAATGTATAACTTCTCCATACGTTATCAGAATGGCGCGAAACAAGTTGCGTTGGGATCGTATGGACGAGCAGTCCACGCTGGAACTGACCGCGAGTCGATTGGAGTCCGTCACAATTTATAGCAAAATAAATTGTCTAGCTGAATAAAGCGATGGTTATCGTCATTGACGATGATCGTCCAATGTGAGTAAAACTCACCAACTCTAAATAGTTCTATTTTTACAGTGTATTCTTAGAACTGTTAACTATTGTTTGTTTGACTGTGTGTTGACTGTTTGATTGAACTGCTAGTCAGTTAGTGGAATATATATATATATATATATATATAAACCGATAAATATTTATATGCTGATTCTGCTTATCAGAATATTATACCAGTGTTGTCTAACATCTGTGGTGCAGGGAAACAGGTTGGAGGAATCCAACTGGATTCCTCAACAGTTATTTTTACTGTAATTTATGTATTGTGATATATAAATGTGATATATATAATCTATTGTGATTATGTGTGGTTGGACGATATTCATCGTTGTTAGATGATGTGTTAAAAACCATAAGAAATACCAGGATATAGAAAAGAGATTTTCAAACTATTATTTGAAAATAATTTATTTATATAAAATCGATGGATTTTATATTATAAAGAAAAGGGGATTTTGAGTATAAAGGAAAATATTGGTTAATCAAGTATAAAGGAGAAATATTTGTTAATCGAGTATAAAGGATTAAACAAAGTAATTGGTTAGGTTGACCAAAGCAAGTTAGTCGGGTTAAACAAAGTAATTGGTTAGGTTAACCAAAGCGAGTTAGTCGAGTTAATCAAAGTAATTGGTTAAGTTAACCAAAGTAAATTAGTTAAGTTAAACTAAGCGGTGAATCAAAGTGAATTTGTTAAGTTAAACTAAATGATTAATCGATGTGAATTAGTTAAGTTAAACTAAAGGATTAATCGATGTGAATTAGTTAAGTTAAACTAAGTGGTTAATCAAAGTGAATTAGTTAAGTTAACTAAGTGGTTAATCGAAGTAAATTAGTTGATTTAAACTAAGTGAATCGGCTAGAGTTAATCAACGTGAATTAGCTAAGTTAAACTAAGTGGATTAGTTCAGTTAATCGAGACGAGTTAACCAGTTAGGTTAAACCAGTTAGAGTTAACCAGTTAGAGGTGACCAGTTAGAGTTAACCAGTTAGAGTTGACCAGTTAGAGTTGACCAGTTAAAGTTGACCAGTTAGAGTTATCCAAGTGGAGTTAATCGAGTAGAGTTGCCGAATATCACTTATTCGAAGTAGAGTTATCGAGTATAGTGTATTCGAGGGAAGAGTAATCGAATATAGTTTATTCGAGTGGAGAAATCAAATGTTATTCATTTGAGAAGAGTTACCGAATATTATTTATTCGAAGTTAGTTAATCCAAAGGAGTTATTCGAAGTTAGTAACCCAAAGGAGTTATTCGAAGTTAGTAATCCAAAGGAGTTATTCGAAGTTAGTTAATCCAAAGGAGTTAGTCGAAGAGTTAATCGAATATAGTTATTCGAAAGAAAGTGTTAATCAAATATAGTTATTCGAGTAAAGTTAAAAGAGTTAATCGAATATAATTTATTCGAATAGAGTTAGAGAAGTTAATCGAATATAGTTCATTCGAATAGTGTTGGAGGAGATATCGAATATAGTTTATTCGATAGGATAGAAGTGAATATAATTTATCAATTAAGTTATTCGAATTAGTTATTCGAATAGAGGTAAACATGTAAGAGTTAATTGAATATTAGTTATTCAATTTGAGTTAATCGAATTTAGTTATTCAATTTGAGTTAATCGAATGTAGTTATTCGAGAAGAGTTAAATCGAATTTAGTTATTCGAAAAGAGTTAATCAATTTGAGTTAAGTTAATCGATTTGAATTAAGTTGAATCGAAATGGAGTAAATCGATTAGAATTAAGTTAATCGAGTTAGAGTAAATCGAATATTAGTTATTCGAAGGTAAGTTATTCGAATTAGTTATTCGAAGGGGTTAATCAATTAAGTTATTCGAATGAGTTATTCGAAGGAGTAAATCAAATTTAGTTAATCGATTAGAGTTGAGTTAATCGATTTGGGTTAAGTTAAGTTATCGAGTTAAGATTTATCGAGTTAAGTAATCGAGTTAAGTAATCGAGTTGAGATAATCGAGTTAAGAAAATCAAGTTGGGTTAATCGAATAAGTTATTCGATAAGAGTAAATCCATTTAAGTTAAATTGGATGTTAGTTATTCGATAAGAATTGACACATTTAAGAAAATCGAATATTTGTTATTCGATAAGAGTTAATGAAATAGAGCCAACCAAGAAGAGTTATTCGAATATTAGTTATTCGATAGGAGTTAATCGAAATAGAGTTTATCGAATATCAGTTATTAAAATGGGAGAGTTAATCGAATAGAGATTACTCGAAAGAGAGTAATTCGTCGAATTCAATTATATCGAATTCGGGAAAGTACTATTTACCTTCCGTGTTTTAAATCAAGGTTTAGTTATTGATTTAGAAATTAGGTGTCCGTTTAATTACTCGAGTTAGGAGATAAAGTTATAATTTAGGTTAGATATTGTAGAAGTAGGAATTATAACGTTATAGTTATAATCAAATGTTGTCATATAAGAAGTAGATTCGTAACCTGAATCCGAGAATTTGCGTAAACAGATGATTGGAAAAAGTGAGTGACGAGCTTCATCTATTTCACAGTAAAGGACGTTGTTCAATTAAGGTCTGAGAGGTAGTTATACCCCAACTTGATTGACTTCAGAATTGACAAAGGAATAGTTGTGGTTCGGTAGAAAAGGTTGATTTGAAATATAGTTAAGTAATAAGCGATTAATGGATTAAGCGTAAAGATGTTTTATACAACGTTCATTGGAAATCCGTAAATGAGTTTTGGAAACGTTTTCCAAATATAGTCAGATATGTTTTCTAAACATAGAAAATGAAATGTTTTCATGATAAGAATTTAAGAAATAGAGTTAAGCAAATTCAGAAACTAACTGGAGAGGGTAAGTTGAACGGTTTTCTAAGTGACGATCTGATGATGGTTTCGACCTTCCGGATTGATACTTAGAGAATTGTTCTCATACTAGTTACAGTTAGGGACTGATAGTTGCGAAATAATAGTGATGTGAAAATAAGCCATGGAAATGTTTTCCAATGATTAATAACATATATTTTCTAAATATATGAAAAAGGGAAATATGAACATATGATGATTGATCGATCGAATTTCCATTTGGAAATAAGATCGTTGTTTGTACACCGACATGTTTTCATTTGATAGTTGAATCACAAACTATCAAAGTTTTTACCATTTTAACATTGTTAATATAGAGAGACCGGTTGGATTACTATCCAAAGAACCACTCTGTATTGGCATAAGCGTTGCGAGCAATATCTGCCAAAGATAAATTGAAGACGGAGTAAAGTGCAAGGGCTGTTGTATAAGTCTTAGATAACAGTGACTAAGATGGATATACTGAATAGTGCCTTCGGTTTGTCCAGTCCCAGGACAACGTATATGGAAGAAGGTCTGACAGAGTATATCAAATGGATCGCGTAAGTTGATCTGTTCAAACGTATTCACGTTTGGTGGCGGAGGAATTCGTTTCTCTTAGCTATATACCCGTGTTATTTTTGGATAAGTCAATTTGTGATTTGGCGGGTATGACGATGTGGCATTCAAAGTGAATGGTGATCAGATGTTCTGAAGATAGACGTAGCTTCTAGCCTCACACCGGGAAGTAACAAAAGTTGGGCTAGGCAGCATGGCTAGTTGGGTCATTCCCAAGCAGGGTGTATTGTCACCGATCTAGGGAATATTCATATTTATACTTCTTTTTGATTCTGTATCTTCGGATGACAGTTTGATGGCCTATAACCGTGGTGGCAATATATTCGCGACACTCAAGCTAAATGAGTGAGCGGTCATGTGTGGCCGGGTTGCAAGACGTTCTTGTTGAACCCTGAGTGTATCACCTCTAGAGTACACTGATCAGAAGGTGCTCCCATACCTTGTCTGTTGGAATCCATTCTCCGTTAAGTGCCCTGCGGTTTATGATTTTTACTATGTATGTAGAACGTGAGATGCAAGCGTTTCTGCTAGATTGATACCTATTTGTACTTAGACATTATTATAATATCACAATGATATTGCTTGTCAAAGTTGTTCAGATACTCATAAGGGAAAAACCCGTTCCGTATTCACGGCGTGGTCTTATGAGATATCCTATACCTGTTTTAAACTATTTTACTCATACCAGTCCCATGACTGACCCGGAGTTTATTTTGTTGTTTTCCCTAAACTCTTGGGTGCCTAAATTTGTACGGGCAGTCAAGTAGTCGGGATTTACAGATATACTTGGAGAGCTTGGAGCAGGAGGCTGCAAGATTTGATAGCTATAGTTATTTCCGCTGTGTTGTAAGTGTTGTACTCTGATATGTGCTATTGTATATATATAACTGTGTACTTCAAAGTTATGTTATATATTATACGTTATTCGTTCTGCTGTGAGATTCGTGTTACTCTGATGATTCTGATGTTCTTCTTCTTCTTCTATTCTATTAGTTCTATCTTTTCTTTCTCACCTTCTAAATTCTTTCACTAACGTCGCGGAATTTTCGACTCTCGAGGAGTCGAAAATTTCCAGCCGTTACAAGTTTCATATTCGATTTTGAGTATGAATTCACCAGTTTAATTTACTTAACCAAAACCCAATTTCGTATTAAAACTCGATTAACTAATTATTCTTCAATTTAGTTAATTCTATTTAATAATTAAAAATCTGATTTTTGTTTCAAAAATCAGTTCGCTTACTCAACTTGAGTTCATATTTATTTTATATCTCAAATCTTGATTTTTCTAACAGAAATTTGGATTTTTATTTACTTAAAATCCTTTTATTTATTTAAATAAACTGTTATGGTTTTTAAACGAATTTGGTGCTGTTTTTTTGGAAATTTGATTTTTACATAACTCAAAATCTATAAGACAAAATCCAGAATTCTCTTCCACTAGAAAACTATTATCAAATCGGTCCTGACGGTTCTTCTTTCAAAGAATTCCGACTTAAATTGAGTTTTATATACTTAATTGAAGTCTGAAACGCCAATTTACGAACTACCTTGCTAGGGCGAGTTCGTTTTAATTATATTTAGATATAAACATTTGAACTTCATTTAATTTAAATTCCAATCTCGTAAATATATATTAATCCAGTTTTCCAAATCTTACTTAAATAATCCGATTGTCCCACATCGTTGATTATTTCATAACTCAGTTATAATTTATTTACAGCTTATAATTATGTATTAAATTCTGATTCCTTTGGGAATAAATTATTTTGTAAAATTTGATATAATCGAATTCCAATTTTTAACTTGGATTTACTCTCTACAGTTTATATTCTGAATTCCATCATATAATCAATCGTTCTTTATTTCAACACATTTTCCAATTCATTTTTACATTCATACTCGAATTTGAAATTCCAAATAATCACGCGATAATTATCTTGCTTAATTTATAAATATCGTTTATAAATCTACCTTCCTTGTTTTATAATTTAAAACAAGTTTCATTTCAAAAATCTATTTGAAACTCAACTCATTTTATATTCCGAATTTTGGAATAAAAACCGTCATTCCCTTTTCGAAATGATTTCAAAACCTTTTTTAAATTCATACTTGAATTTAAAATACCAAATTATCCTATGATAATTTATCTTACTTCGTTTATAAATATCGTTTATAATTTACTTGTTTTATATATTCAAACAAGTTTCATTTCGAAATCTACTTAAAAACCAAAATCTTATTTTGGAATATTCTATTTATTATAAATATCTATATATAACATAGAATCTATTTAAATATTTAATTTAAATATTAGTTTCTAATTAATACAATTCTAATATTCTTTCTGGATAAAATTTATTTTATAAATTCTGTATAATCTAATTTAATTATCCAGTTAACTTTCCATTCCGAACATCGGAATAAATTTCATCGATTTCTATTTAAAACGATTTCCAATTCTCATTTTAAATTCCTTGTTTAATTTAAATTTCCCAATTATCCAATGATAATTATCCTTCTCATTTATAAACACCGTTTATAAATTCATCCCAATTCCGTGTATTATCCAATAAAAATTATTCCATTTCATTTATAAACACCGTTTATAAATTTACTTCTTGTATTTATTATTCAAAACAAGTTAATATTTTCTTAGTCCATTCGAAATTCAAATTCTCTTTTTATAAAAATAGTTTCCCCGTTTTAAATATCAAAATTTCTTTTCAGAATATTTTTATAAATCAACATTTAGGCTCAGTGATATTTTAAACACCCAAAACACTCAATCATCAATCACAGGTTTTCTAACACATCATATATGATAATGTGTGTATATATATATATATATATATATATGAAAACAAACAATAAAAGTTTTGTGGAAACCAGTAGGATCCTTCCAACATGTTTTCCAGCATCCAAAAACGTTAGCCAACATAAATAATACCCATCCTGCTTCAAGGCAGGATATCGCGGTATAGAAGGTCATCCACTATCATATTGAGGGGCGCATAGGGTCATCCGCTAATGATACTACGGGAATCCGCTAATGGTACTGTGGGAACTATCCAATCACCAATATATATATATATATATATATATATATATAATAACCACAACCACCAAGCCTAAATAATTAATATATTTAATAGCCAAAAGAAAGTTCAATGCATGCAAACAAACAACAAACAATTATTTTTAACTAATAAAATTAATTCTAAATAAAATCTGAGTGGGATTTACTCACCTTAATTTTATTCCACCGAATATCTAGTTAAATTCCATATCTGCGTCTGTGAATCGACTCGGCTCGTCTGAAATGAATTATTCACCTACGATTATTACATTCATAGTTATGATTCATACTATTTTAACCTAATTATACTGTTAACTAAATAAATTTAAATAATCTAATTAACTAAATTAATTATAATTAATTTTACCTTAACCCATGTTTAATTCTTCCTTCCTCTATTAAAATTCCCAATTGTGCCTGTGTAAAACCAGCACCACTTTAACCATACACAACTTCTTCATCTTCAAACTTCTCAAATATTAACCCAACATCCACTATTCCTCTCCTAAACACCGCAACCTTCCTCTGCAAGTTCTACCATTCTTAGACCCAATGATAACTGCAACTCCACACCAAACAAAAAAGAAAACTGCGAACTGCTCTACTCAGACTTGACCCGCAACCTCCTTCCTTTTATCCATTCCAGTGCAACCTTCCTGACTAAATTAATACGAAGTCGACCTCCACTTGCAAGAAAAACCAAACTAAAAGCTCCAATGATCAACCCTTTACAAACAATACTAGAACATCACATCGATACCAAGGTTGCATCTTGCGTTTCCTGGCACCAAGTCGCATAGGAAACGACAGTTTTATATATGCAAACCTTCCAAAAATCGAACCAAGATGCTAAATTCTCTTATCAACTCAAAATAGTGCCTTAATTACAAAATCAATGCTTCACGTTCAAAGTTGTTTTTACCCTAGCTGAAAAAGATAGTTACAGCTTCACCATCGAGCTTGAGAACCACTATCGCACCTTCCTGAGCTCGAAGACAATTCGCAGCTCTCTCCCTTGCTCGAAATGAAAGGTCGAGTTCTTCTCGTTATTCTTTTTTTCTTCTGAGGATATGGGTTTTCGGTTTAAAAGGGAAAGGCTTCGATCTTCTTATTTTGAGTCATCCGATCAGTTTGCAATTTTAAACAAGGGGGAATCGACTTTTTTTTTTTTTTGAAGCTCTGGCACTTGATTTTGCAAAATAAATTAAAAATAGGGAGTCGTGGTTTTAATTTGATTTTGAAGTGTTAGAGATGAACGAAACAAATGAGGAGAAGGGTGATATCGTGGTATAAACAAGGGGAAAAAGAAGATAACAACCAAGTTGTTTTCAATAAGTACAGAGTAGGGAGCCATTTTCAAACATAGCTGCGTTCTAACCTAGTTTTAGGGTGTACCTTAGCTTAGGGTAGAAGGAATTATATTTTATTTTAAACTGAGGCGATTTTAACCCTTTTAAAATATCGTGTGTTGTCGAACTCTTGTTTAAACGCAACAACCGGCATTCCTAAGCTTTTACCACTATTCTGGATACACTGGGACAAGTTTCGGAGCCTTATTTGATCATCTGGAGAGGATAATGATTTAAATCGATATAAATTAAATTCAAAACAATTAATTTCTTAATAATAAATTATTATTATTATCATCGTTTCTATTCAAATAGAATTTCGGTTAATAAAATGAATCATTCTGACTTAGTTTTAAATTTTGAATTGAATTGTTTTAGATTTTCACATTATGATAATTTTATATATTCGAAATAACTCGTATTTCAATTATTAAATCGATAACTCAATATAGAAATTCATTTATATTATTAACACAATATTTAAAACCATATTAAATATTTAAAATTAACCGACCAAAAATCCGGTCGTTACAAAAACAAAGGATCTAACTTGCATAAACATATGAATTGACATAAGAATTACCAGTTTTAAGTTGCTAGATTAGATCCTGTAGTGATTCAAATGAAAATTTACTTACCATGATTTAGATCTAGGTGAAAACATCTGAAAAATGATGAAATTATGATCAAACAACCCATATAGTTGATTAAATCCGTGTGAGAGATGGTTATCACTCACCAAATCTTTAAAACAACAAGAAAACACTTGATTCTAAACCCTGACAACTAAGAATTAGCTTCAAATTCTTCAATTTGATAAAATCTCATTTCTCTTGATGTAGATCTTGCTTTGATTGATGTAGATCTTCGATCGTCTTCCTTAGATCTAGATTTTAATGATGGAAAGGTCTATTTGATTGAGTAAGGAGGATCACGAGCTCAACCCAATGAGAGAATGAAGAAGGTAAACTATTCTCCATGCCACTAACCCCCTATATATAGCCCCACATTAGCCCACTAATAGGCCTCCTCAAATCTACCCATCAATGGCTAAAACCTGAACAGAAAATTGTGTAACACAAAAACAGCAATTCCTCCCAAACTGCTGAACCAAATCTTTAATGTGACCAGTCTACAGAATTGGAAACACCATTTTCTTTGCAATGAAATCGATCTCAGCACCTGATTCAATCCCAATCAAAAAAATTCCCTGTTCAAAACTGATAGGGCAAATTGGTCACAAATAAAATTGGTAGAAATTATGGACATGTCTCACATCCCCATGAACAACATATCAAAACATGAGAATGATCCAACCCTCAAGAAACAAAATAAAAATATTTTACGATCCAACGATACGTAAAATGCGAGCTGTTACAAGGCATAAGGTGTTGGTCTAATTAATATTTATTTCTTATTTAAATTTCAAAAGTTAATCACAAAGAGAAAGAGAATAAACAGAAAGAAATGAATGCAAGATTAATTGTTTGACGCTAATTATTAGAAAGTTTGTGACTTTCAAATTTCAAAACACATAATATTAAATATCATAATTTACGGAACATATTCAATTGATCTGAAAAGAATAAGGCAGAGAAATTGGTAAGAAATATACATAGATAATGTTAGAAGGTTTGCGAGTTTTTTTCTTCTAAATATAGATAACATGATATTGAGGAGAAGGGAAATATATATAAATGGAGAAGGTTTGTTTTTAGAGAAAAATAACAACGGGAAAGAAAAACGGGAAAGGAGAAGTAAGGGGATGTAAATTTAAGAAATAAAAATACATAAATAAAATAGGATGTGTGAAAATAGAATGAAGAGAAATAAATTAATAGAATGAAGGATAATAAATTAATAGAATTAAGAAAATAAATAAATGTGTAATTAATGGAGCAATAGAGTGGAGAGCAAGGAGGTAGTTAATTTGAGGAAAGTAGAAAAAAGAAGAGGAAATAAATTGATAAAATGAAGGAAATAAATGAATGTTGCATTAAGGAAACAACGTAGAGGAAAGGGCATTGAAAACTACTGCAACTATTCACATTTCAAAATAAATAAATAAATGCATCTAATCCCCATTCCAAATTCATAAATGTTTCATTTTGAATAGAAGGGAATGTATTAAAGACAATAGCTAAAGATATGTACATGTATGTTGCCAGAATAAATAAATGCATCTAATCCCCATTACATATTATTTTTCATCTACAAAATAAATTCAATTATTTCATTCAATTCCAAATAAAATGGAGTTTTTAAATTTTAAAATTTAAAATTCAATCAAAATATTAATTTCAAACTTATTCAAAAATTCAGGTTGTTACAATCTCTCCTACTCAAATCTTTTCGTCCTCGAAAAGGAGAGGTTGTCAAAATCATACTTATGTATATAATAAAAATATTCTTACTTATACAAATTTTACTAAGTTTGGAACAAAATAAATTATAGGATTTTAAATTTGAAATTTCGTTCTAACATTATTAATTAAATTCATTTGTTATAAATATATTTATTGAATTCACAATCTTTATTTCAAACACTTTTATTAAATTTCGAGTTTTCTTATAGTCACAACTTAAATTATTTATAACATTAAATTTTGAAAATATGATTATCGTGTTTGAAAATAACATTTGAAATCAGAAATAAGTATTTCATTAGAAATCCAAAGCTATTGTATTTCTCAAGACATTTAAAACGTTTCTTTCTTGTTTATTATGTTGAAGTTATACAAATTTAATTGCAGGTTATTGATTTAACGTTTGAAAATACTTGATAACTCGAAATTTAACAGGTTTATTGTCGTTCTTACAGACGTTAGGCATACATTGGCCAGGCGCATGACTAAACTCTCTAAGTACGAAATATATTTGTTTCAACTCCCAGTGAAAATACTTAAAACATTTAAAATATATATGGAAAAACACGTTCCCCAATGGATTGCGGTTACTCGGCAGTTACGCTACTATCTCAGTAGAATCGCTTGTAACCATAGGTATTACACCCCTCAAATTTCGGCATAGTTGTTACCATAGATCGCAGTTACACGGTGGTTATGCCACTATCCCAGTAGAATCGCTTATACTGTTGGCATCGCGCCCCTCGAATTTCTCTATGGCGTCTAGATCGTAGTTACACGGCGGTCACGCCACTATCCCACTGGAATCGCTCGTAACTAAAGGCTTTGCGCCCCTCGAATTACGCTAGAACAGATAATTAATAATAATCTACATGATCCCAACGAGTTGGATTCCAATGTCAATGGATACTCCAATCAACGGAGCACCAACGTAGCCATGATTTTCAATTTTTAATGGAAGGCACTTCCCATATCTTCATTTGGAAAACATACATACTAAATATATATTGTACTTCATTTCACGTTTCACATATATCGCACTTACATAAATACCAATTTACATAAGATTTTCTTTCCACATGTTTTTCCAACATATCATTCTCATATAAATTCTATTATATAAGATTGTTATTTCAATCAATTATCTTACAAATCAGTGGTTTTCGAATTAATCTCATACTTATATAAGTCATATAAGTTTCAAACATTTCAAATCACAATATTTATATGTCAATAATTCTTAAAATTTTCATTTCAATATCAATTTGAATAAATTTCAAATCGATTCGAGTATTCGATGTCATTTCAAAATTTTAAATTCACCTTTACAAATTGATTCATTGCCAAATATTCGCAATCAAATTGGGTTTCACATTTCGATTATCGATTTTTAGTCGAATCTTTAAATTCAATCATTTTGGATCTTAAAATATTCGAATTGGATATATATACTTTTATCAAGATAATTAAGTTACATACAAAATTGTTTTGGAAAAATATTAGCTTGATATAAAATAGGTTCAAATAAATAGGTAGATTTTTAGAAAATAAGTTCGAATTATAAGATAAGCTTGAAAATGAGTTTGATATAAATAGACAGGCTTTGTAAAATGAATATCTTGATAGAAAATGAATTTGAAAAATAAAATAGATAGGTTTAGTAAATAAATTAGTCATATTCGGAAAATTAAACTTGAATAAATTAAATAGATTTAAAAATAATGCTTGCAATCAAAGAAAACTATAAGCAAATGGTTTAAATAAGATATATAAAGATAATGCTAATTTGAATATAATAATATTATCATAAGTAGTACTCATTTCCAAATTAACCCAACCCAAATCGATTATCCAAAATTTAAAATTTAATTAACGTCGGTTTCATTTCGAAGTTAAACTCAATTTAGCTTCAGACCCAATTCAGTTACATTTCAAATTGAACCGAAGGTTCAAATTAGATCACATCTCAAGTTTCCCATTTAAATCTTCAATTTCAATATGATTTGAAATTTAAACCACAATTTTGATTACATTCCAAATTGAACTAATTGTTCAAATTTTCTATTCACATTCGATTTCTTTTGAGCTTATAAGGATATAACTCAAAATTATAAATTCCATTTGAAATGATCGAATTTGTTTAACTAGTCGAAATATCCATTTTTAATCAATCGTTGGGAATTCAAACTTGGTTGTTTATTCGAGATGTACATATTAGACCGTCCTAATATATAAGATTATATCGCTCACCCCAAACTCATGATACAATTCTGGATTTTATTTCAATCATTCAAAATATATTCATATTTGTATAATCAAAAATATTTCAGCAATTAAATTTGCTTTATCAAACAAATAAGTAGTAAAGCTACCTATACCGTCTCCCTACTTTGAAACTCGATAACGAATCCGAACGACAAAAAAAATACCATCGAAATTATTTTCTGATGGCAAAGTGGATTTTCCATTCAGATATTTCATTTCGGAAACATTTTGGATAATCACCAGAAAACACATTTTTTTTTTTCAAAACACTCATATTACTAGTATATTTAAATAACTTAAAATTTTCCATTTCAGACATTTAAAATATTTTAAAAAATATCCCCAATCAATTTCTCAAATTATAGTCAAACAATCTCTTTAATTTTAACTAAATCAATATGTCATTTTTTTCACGATATACATTTCGTTTTTCATCAATAGTTTAACATCTGTAATTTATTAATCTGAATATCAGTTATCACCCATTAGTATATCTTAAATATACTACAATACAGACAAGCATCGATTTACCTCACGAATATATTCTTCTAAAATTCGTCACTTTGATTATATTTAAAATCAGTTTTCTATATGAAATTTATATAATAAAACTCATTTCATTTGTTGGAATTCAAAAACAACCATTTTTCATAACCGTTAAGAGATTTCAAATTACTTAATTCAATATCAGGTTTGTTAATCATACTCATACTATATTACTAACCAATTTACAAAACATAACTAGATTCAGTCAAATTAGTTAATACACTATGCTTATATTTTCAAATAATTTACAAAACATAACCTTAATTATGAAGGCTTATTTAGATTCCTATTCGATTCAAATGATACTTTATTTGATATATATATTCATTTAGATTTCATTCACTTCCAAAAGTTTATTTGATTTCATTATTTTATTTTATATACTCAAATTTATTTCAAATTATTTCTCATCATAAGTTTCAAAATTTCAAAATACTTTATATTTAAAATTAACTTATATTTCAAAATATTTTATGTTTCAAGTCAATTTGTACTTCTGAACAAACTTTATTTCCAAATCAATTTATACTTTTAAATACTCTATACTCTAAACATACTTTATTTCAAATTAATTTATATTCTTAAAATACTTTGTACTTTAAATCAAATTCTATTTTCAAGGCACTTTATATCTCAAATTGATCTATTTCCCAAAATACTTTATACCAAATTGCTTTATTTTCGAATTGATTTATATTTCTAAATACATTGTATTTTCAAATTAATATACACTTCAAAAGTACTTTATAATTTCAATTCCAAACTATTTTTTCTCAAACTAATTTATACTAAAAAATATTTAGACTTTCAAAATACGTTGTCCCTAGAGATTCTGGTGACAATTCTTGTTATACCCCATAAGTTAAGCTTTGTATAAACCAAAGCTTTGATACCAACTGTTATGACCTGCCTTTTCGACCGCTTCAAGTCGGTAGTTAAACCAACTTAAACCGCTTAAAATGACAGATTGTTATTGCTTATGAGGTTTAATAGAATTAATACACAAAATCATAGAACATAATAACATACAACGGAATAATTTTTACAAAAATATCAGAGTTTTACAATATTTTTACACAGCGGAAAAATACATAGCTTTTACATAAAAAAAATTAACAGCAAATTGGTCAAATCTATATGCGCGAGCATCTTCACGTGTCTCTCTTCTTTGCGGGTTGAAATTTTCAAATCTCGACTTCACTATCATTTCCAAAAATAAACTTAATATTCAAGTTCAAACTTCGAATACCAATTCCATGTCATATATTATTTTTAACGTCAAATTCAATTTCTGTATTTCAAGAAGATTCATTTCCAAATTTTAATCATAAATTTAGTTCTTCCCATTTAATTAAATCTAAATAACCCAATCAATTCAAATCTCTTAAGATTGAATTTAACCTTTAAATCAACAAATATAATTTAAATTAAATATCAAATTGGATCACTATACCTAAAATTAAATTCAATCTTTCCGCTAAATTGTTTCTTCTATTGAAACAAAAATTTCAAGCTTAATTTCCAAGTTCAAACACAAATTTAAATTCAAAATTTTCAACTAAATTTCTAAATCTATTCATTTAATTGAAAATCTTGGTACACATTTAACCCATATCAATATTTCCATAAAATTTCATACAATGTCAGGAACTTGCCAATATGATAGCAGGGATGATAAATGATCAAAACAACAAACATAGAATAATCACCATAATTGCAATATATAAATCAAATACCATTATTATATTAATTATTAACAGTTATTTCAGGTAAATTATCAACAACTATTTCAGGTAAATTTCGACTATCATTTCATATGATTAAATCAACAAATCAAAATTTTAACAACTAATAATTCAAATCGGTTTCAGCAAACAATTTATAAAATTACGACTAACAAATTAATGACTAAAATTCATGAAATTAACAGTTAACTAATCAATCAATTTTAAACTAACAATTCAAACAGTTTTCACCCAAACAAGCACAAAATAAATTTGATACCATTATCATTTCATATGATGTTAAATTTCTATCATATGAATATAAATCATGAGAGCAATGCTCACCTTGCATGGTTTGATGAAGACAAGAAGCAAACACGGACAACGACCAATCCTATGCAACAATTTGAAATTAAAAATCCTTTTTCTTTTAAGAAGGAGGACAGACAAATTTTTTAGAAAATGAGGATACTACGATACTTTTTTTCTGTGGAGAGGAGGAAGAAGTTCAAAATTTTATATAGATAATTACAAAGAGAGAAAAAATGAGGTAGGAAACTGAGAAAGGTACGTTATTTACTTCTTACCGAGGTCTCTTCACATAAGGTAAGTTACGAAGGAAATAAATTAGCTAACTAGGCATAAGGTGTTGGTATAATTAATATTTATTTCTTGTTTAAATTTCAAAAGTTACTTACAAAGAGAAAGTGAATAAGCGAAAAGAAATGAATGCAAGATTAATTGTTTGACGCTAATTGTTAGAAAGTGTGTGACTTTCAAATTTCAAAACACATAAGATTAAATATCATAATTTAGGGAACATATTCATTTAATAGAATGAAGGATAATAAATTTAAAAAATAAAAATACGTAAATAAAGTAGGATGTGTGAAAATAGAATGAAGAGAAATAAATTGATAGAATAAAGGAAATAAATAAATGTGTAATTAATGGAGAAATATAATGGAGAGAAAGAAGATAGTAAATTTGAGGAAACAAGAGGAAAGAAATTGATAAAATGAAGGAAAGAAATGAATGCTACGTTAAGGAAACAACGAAGAGAGAAGGACATTGAAAACTACTGCAACTATTCACATTTCAAAATAAATTAATAAATGGATTCAATCCCCATTCCAAATTCATAAACGTTTCATTTTGAATAGACAGGGAATGTATTAAAGAAAATAGCCAAAGATATATACATGTGTGTTGCCAGAATTTATTTCACCTAGAATCTACACATTGTTTTCAAATCAAATGTAACTTATATATCGTTGACACTCAGCTTCATGATAATTTTGTATCAAAAATCATATTGAACCATTCATTATTATCAGAAATTATTTTAAAACCATATTAAATTCAAATCAATAACTTAAATATTCGATTTTTTTCTTTTTGCACAAGAATGATAGTTTCCAAATATTTAGTGTCAATTAATAAGTGTCCCACAAATTAATTTCACTTATTCAAATTCAAAGGATAACATCAAGGATGAAATAGATTACTTTCACACAAGTATAATATAACAAACATTGTCCATTTTTCATCCTTTTTTTACACTTACAAACGCGAATTCTGGACAAACAAAATTAAATTTCAACAAATTGAAAAATGATGAATGCTCAGGATTCAGTATTGGTTCATAAAAAATTGATGAATTCAAATTTTGACAACTTTTTACAAAATTCTAATTTAACCAAATTTGACACAAAACTGACTTTTTCGGAAAATTTAATATTTCAATACATTTGGAACGTCAATATATTAATTAATTTAAATATAATATTTAATTATTATTTTTAAACTTACATTAATTTAACTTACGCAATTTTGAAACAGTTAAACAGTTACATTCATATTTGACAATTGTTCAATTTAGTTGTTCAGTGTTACATATTATTGTTCATCTACAAAATAAATTCATTTGTTTCATTTAATTCCAAATAAAATGGAGTTTTTAAAATTTAAAATTCAATCAAATTATTAATTTCAAACTTATTCTAAAATTCAGGTTGTTACATAACATTTCGCCGAATTATAATATTGAAGAGCACCACTCACCACTGTGCATCTTGGAAGAATCAAATGGTGAATTTGTTGCAGCTTTAATACACAGCGGGCTGACAGCTATGCTGTTAAAGCGCTTAGCGGTTCTATAGCGGTGGAGGTGCAAAAAGGTATAGCTAAAGCGGAGAAATAGCGGGGATATAGTGGAGGCGCAAAAAAGTCCATTAGATGTAAAACCAAAAATTTGAAAAATAATTAATTATCATTATCACATTATACGTATATAAAAAACTAATATTAATTTATCTTATATAATAAAATCAAGGAATATCATAGTTACGCATGCTGAATTTGATGAAGGTAATTGATTGTTAGCATATTTTAGGCGCATATGCCTTAAATTTAGCCCTTTACGCTAAATTTACTAAACTTTTTTAAAAAAGAGAACTATCCAAATCACGCTCTATATATTAATACTGCTAAAGCGGATGTTAAAAAGCATTGATTTAGCGGATGCAGCAGAAAACAGCGAGGCTAGAAGCAGAACTATTGTTCATCAGCGCTAAATTGAAATAGCGTAGCTGTCGAAGAGCACTATGGGCTATATCGGGGATTTTACGGGGCTTTAACTGCATTGGCTGACAGGAATGGGTACTCTTTTTTTTTTAGTTAGGATTTAATATTCCTCCCCAGGCTTTGTCTTATGTTATAGTCCTGTTATTTTCCTTTTTCCCCTCATCTTAAGTTACCTTAATTGTTTGTTTTATTTATGTTGTATTTAGTTGTTTGTTGTGCATTAATTTCCATGCCTTTTAACTTAAATTTGTAATCTTTGTGTTGTTTTTCATACCTGCTGTTGTATGTTTTTTCAGCTTCTGTTAATGCATTAACTCTTAGGTTCTTTTAGGACAAATTTTCAAAATAGCCTTGTTTTTAAAACTAATAGTGAATTTATGCTAGTTTTGAAACTATTTGCAGAAATAGGCTTGTTTTGTCCACCTCAGCGCTGAGGTGGCCAGTTGTTAAAAAAAAATACACGTGGGCGCACTTGTGAAGTGCGTCCCTTATTAAAATATAAGGGACAAATTTTCAAAATAAACTTGTTTTTAAAACTAATAGCAAATTTAGGCTGGTATTGAAACTATTTGCAGAAATAGGCTTGTTTTTGAACAACTATTGCTAAAAACAAGCCTATTTCTGCAAATAGTTTCAAAACTAGCCTAAATCTGCTATTAGTTTTAAAAACAAGCTTATTTTGAAAATTTGTTCGTTCCTTTATTCTGTTTTCTCTGTATTTACTTATTCTAGTTACTGATGCGGATTACGGTGACTACTTTCATCAAAATTTATGTTTCCAACATTAAACTCTATCTTTTACATTCAAATTTTAATGTCTTAATGCCTTCTACATTTGATTCTTCTATCATTTTTCTCTAAAATTAATTACATTTGTCATTAATATTGGCCTCTTATGTGCATACGAGAAGATCAACCACTTATGTGGTACTCGCGGACCAGGCTAGGTGCACTAGGGAGGGTTTTACGACTCCAGTCGGTTTCCCTCCTGAACAGATTCAAAAAAAATTATTGTCCTCCTTACTGGAAAAGTTCTATTTTTCATCCAAATACATAATTATATTTTTTTCCTGCCTTCTTTTGTTGGGATAATATTTTAAGCCAAATATATATAATCATTTATTTGCATTAGTCTGAATTAAAAACAACTGTTGATTTTAAATGGTACTGCTTTTCATTGGTTTATTGCTTCAGCATAATTAAATGGTAAGAGTTATTTATACGTTAAGCTATGTATTAAGGCTTTTAAATACGTATGAGAGAAGATGAACTAATTAGAGTGATTGTTATGTGGTACTTCTGGCCGTTTGTATTTTCTTCAACTTTGGTGTACTCCTTATTCACACCATTCTCTCCTCCTTAGTTAACGAATTTAATCTTCTCCTATATAACCATTACCAATAATAAATGTTCATTTTTTAAAATAGCCGCAAAAATTTCATTTCTTTGTCAACTGCATTAAATTGCAAAAAAAAACATTTTTTTTTGTTAACTGCATTAAATTCTCTTCATCAAATATCGTTCAATTCATGCTACCATTAAATATTAAGGGGATTGTTAAAAGGGACTCCAAATTTGGTTAAGGGGAGAATAATTTAAAGGGAACTCCAGTTTAATATTTTTTTGTTAAGGGGGTCTGACTTATTTTTAAAAAAAGAAAGAGAAAGACCTAACTACCCCTGATTCATCATTTATGTTAAACAATAACTTACTAAATTCAGCGCAACTAACAAACGTGCAAATTACAAAACATCTCAATTACAAAAAGGCTAATTATATTCATACATCAATAACATCTTTACATACACCATAAAATAAAATAAACTACTATCCACTAAAAATTACTTTTCATGCACCTTTATTTTTACGATACTAGCCTTATTTTTTTCTTCCTATTCCCTCTCTAAAACTTTAAAGTTACTTACATAAAATAGGAAACCTACAGCACTAAATAAAGTTTAAATTTAGTAAAATGGATTTTAATTTTTTTTGAGTCCATGGTATACAATTTATTATGCTAAAAAAAAATTCTTAATTTCTGCAAAAGAGACCCTGCTTTTAAATTAAATAACTCTGAATTATCACTTACTTGTAAGAGTTAATGCAATTCAAATTTTAGGTTTCATGTTTAAAAACACATTATGTTCTTCAAATTGGTTTACATAGATTCAATCAAATATCGTTAGTTACAATGCTTTAGTTTGATGGGTTATCATTAAAAAGGTAAAAAAAAAAAAAAATGCAATAAAAAGAAGGGTAATTTAGTAATATATATTTTTAGCAAAATAATGGTATACATAAAGTAATTTTCGGTGTATGAATATAATTTGCCTTACAAAAATTCGATACAACATATTAGAACAAAATTTTCATTTTTGCATTTAAAATTAATCAAACCAATTTCAATATGAAATTATAATTAATTACCTAATCCGACGCCTTCTGATTCAAAAACTATTTGCAAATATAGGCTTATTTTGGCCATCTCAGCAATGAACTGACCACTTTTTTTCAATAAAATAATACGGGCGCACTTGATAAGTGCATCTACATATATTTGTACGGACGCACTTGCCAAGTGCACGCCATAAAATTTTGAACAGGCGCACCTGCGTGCTCAAAAATGTTGTTTAACTACTCGGTATAAATTTGAACATGCTAGTAAATAACTTCACAAGTAATGTGAAGCAGTGGAGCAAGCAACTAATGTGTTCCACTCACATTATCATAAGTAACTTCCTTGCGTTACTTCTCATTTATGAAATTCTCTCGCTTTACTGTATTAGTTCAAAGAAAAGATTAATCCTCTCATGCAATTTTGTTCACCTTTATTTCGCTGTTTTCCCCTTCAGTTTTAGATGGAATTTACTTATGAACCAGTGTTGCATTCTTCTGCAATTTAAAATTAAGTATAATTTTTGAGAAAGAAAGTCTGATTGTAAAAATTGGTAATAAAATTTCTGTTTCCATATCAATCATTAATATAATTGGAAATGTGTAAGGGTTATCGCTCTCTCCAATATTTTCAATTTTTCATTACTTTGCTAATTAGTTTAACCACACTCTGAAGCCTCGATGATATAGTTCAGTCGTTAACCACTTGGTAAAGAACCAAAGTAAAAACTAAAGGTTTTGGAATTGGTTCCTTGGTTAAGTATGAAATAATTCTCTTGATCATTTGTTAGCATTCCCTCTGAGTAGTTAAACGTGCTCAAAATTGTACCAGTCAAAAACTGTTGTTAAGTGGTAGTCAAAATTATACCGGGCGCACTTGGCAAGTGCGCCCGTACAAATATTTGAGGGCGCACTTCCCAGGTACGCCCCGTATAATTTAAAAAAAAAAGGCCAGCTCATCGTTGAGTTGGCCAAAATCAATCTAAATTTGCAAATAGTTTTTGAATATGCCTATTTGTGCTATTAGTCTTTAAAACAAGCATTTTTTTGAAGATTTGTCCTAAAAACATTAATTTCATTAATAACCTTTTAGGAATTTAATTCTCACAAATTGCATTAATTTACTACAATTCTCTTTATTTCTTAAATTTGCTTTCTTAATTAACCACATTAATTCTTGCCTAATTTATTTATTCTTCTTAATCAACTAATTTATTAAATTTAACCTTCTTACTGTTGACTATGATCCCTATTACAAAGTCGGCTTTCCCATGGTTATGCAGTTATACTTGTATTGAAAATTTAATTTATTTGTTTATGGGGAGGCTAATTTATTTTGTCCACCCTATAACAATTATACAATAAATAAAAATTAGTCCTCCCCTTAACCAAATGCGGAGTCCCTTTAACAATTACCAATATTAAATATAATTTTAAGGATACTTCAAATGTATGTCAACTAAATGGCGAGTTCTTTCCTAACGTTTTACGCTATACAAACAGCCAAAATGCTATTATCTATGTTTATACATCATACAAATTGATTATTTTCATATACTGATATTTAAGTAGTATGTTACTATTTAATAAATATTCTGAAACATGGTTACATACCCAAGAAAACATTTGATATTCAAAAATAATATGAAGACATAATGACAGTAAATCTTATTACTAGCAACATATAAACAATATATGTTCATACATTTTCATGTCTTTTATCACATGCTTACAATTAGTAACGACATTTGTATATCAATATGGTCATTACTAAAACAGTGGGACTGATAGCTAGCAACATTACAAGGTTTTGATAACCAAGAACCTCCATATTAGCTCATATATTGAGAATTTTATTTGGTCAGGAAACTGTCGTGTGCAATCAACATGGATACTTTTTGTTTTATAGTAAAAAATACAATACCATATAAACAATCAAATCCTAACACCTTTACTATAATATACCCCATACACATTTAATTCTCTCCTCCTTGATGATGGTAATATGTAAAGCTTTGATGATAATATCACATTGTCGTATTTAATTGCAATTAAATATTAGATGCCATTCCAAATTGCCCTTCTATTTATACCAATGCACTAATTATTGTTTCTTAACACCAATAATTACAAAAAAAAAAAAAAAATTAATTCAGACAGATGGACTTTATTACATGTGCATCTGTTTTGATAGTACTAATCCTATATTTTGTATGCACACATCATATCAACTTTATAAACCTAAAAATAATAATCTCCCTTAATAAATTAACTTCCCACCTTCTTATTTATATTACCAATATTTCTGTTCGCTTTTTTACCACCTCTTCCTTCTTACACTAATATATAATGAGCGGTTTAAAGTTTTTTAAACACAGAAGTTTACGCTATATATATTCTCATCATTTATCTTTCCATTTTAACTATGACAAAAAAGTTTCATCATTATTCAGTGGAATCGACTATTTTTAGGGCTGTTAATGGATACCCAAAAAATTTAAAATTCATCCGCATCCGTATCCGAAAAGCGGATAAATATCTGGTATCCAAAAAAATGAATGCGGATACGGATACATATATATCCACATCCGAAAATTATCCATCCGTTTTTTTTAACATTATTCTTAAAAATATATGTATTTTAGTACAATGAATGAGATTTGTTTATTGCTTTACTAAATCGACGGTATATATTGTATGCAATAAATGCATATTAGCGACTCAAATTTATTTAACTTCATTATATATGTTTATTTTTAGGGGTTTTTAGTCTGAAGGACAAAATGAACAAGAAATTGTTCAATAAGGACAAATGGTTAAAATTTTGTCTGTAAGGACAAATTTTAGTGTAAAGGGAGGAATTCAGGGGTCCACCATAATTCCTTCCGTTACACTAAAATTTGTCCTTATAGACAAAATTTTAGCCTCTTGTCCTTATGAAACAATTTCTTGTTCTTTTTGTCTTTCAGGGTATTTTCCTGTTATTTATTTTTAACATTTTTGTGATTGATGGAATTGAAAAACATTTATGTTAACCTAAAGAATTTCAATTATATTTTGATTTATCAATCGTTAGCGGATAGAATAATTATGCGATTTTCGTTTATATCCGCGGATACGGATATCCGATATCCGAAAATTATTACGGATATGGATATAGATATAGCACTATCCATATCTGAAAGTAACCATAAGATGATGTGCAACATCCTGTAACATTATTCTTCAACAGCCTTATTATCAAGGGTAATAATATCTAGGAGGACGGAGATGAGGATGTGGCAAAAGTTGTTGGTTCAACCTATGCAAATCAACACAGACGAGATTGATTAATTCATCTTTTCATGCATACATATTTTCATCAACTCAACTGAAGCACATAAATATTGACACTGTTTAGGCTACATACAAACTGTTATACGTACATCATTACTTTATGCAAAATTTACTTTCTACATTTCTATCTTAACAAATACAAATGTTAGTTACATTATATATGTCACTATTGTATGATATATTCTATCCGCTTATACACGCAAACTACAACGTTCAGTAGTCTATGCTTCCGTGCATCGCACATGCCGGGTTTCCACTCGTGCTTTCATATAATACATATAACAAATATTTAAATTAATTTCATAATTTCAGATTTAATTTATTGAAATAGCACATTAAATAAAATTTGCTAATTAATCCAATAAATAACTAACATATATTAGTTTAAATACGTATAACATGTTCACATTAACAAAAATGATGAGATTATATTATTTCTTGGAATACACAAACATACATGTTATATATGTAAGCTTAAAATGTAAATAACACACGAACAATAATAATAATTTTAGTTTATAGTTTAAATATTTTACACAAAAGTTTATCATATATTTTAACAAAATTTTCATTTTAACAATAAAATAATACATACAATTTTTTATAATATTGTTATGTGCGATGCATAGATTATACTTTAGTATAATAGAATAGGTAGTTTATCATGGTTACATTTTTTGTTTTTAAACGTTAATAAAATAAATAATAAAAAGTGAACTGGATTTAGGGTCCATCGGATGGTAAATAGGGCCCAAATTGTTATTTGCCTAGTGCCATATTACTTGGGAGGCAAGCATCATTTTTCATAAACCGCCCGCGACTTTCACCTCCGTCTTCTTCTGATTCCTCCTCTTTTCTCCAAACTCTAACATTATCTGAATTCACACAATGGCCCCTTCTCTTTTAGGCCCACCTCGTATATCTTCGCTTTTAGGCCTACCTCGCATACTTCCCCTTTTAAGCTCACCTCCTATACGCCAACCCCCACCCACCAAACCTGTCGCATCTGACGATGCCTCCACCCCCGTTACAACCACCTCCGGCGACAGTCTGTTTATCCAGGCGATGGATAAAAAATACAACGAACCTATAGTCCAGCCTCATATGGGTTGGACTGAAAACAACTCACCAACGTTCATTACTTCAGGTAACCCTAACCTCGATTTCTTCTTCCATGTTGTTCCTGACACCCCTTCTTATGTGGTAACGGATCTACTATCTAAATCGTGGGATCACGATCCGTTAACCGCTTTGAAGCTCGTTTGCAACCTACGTGGCATCCGTGGCACTGGTAAGGCCGACAAAGAAGGGTTCTATTCCAGTGCTTTATGGATCCACGCAAATCATCCAAAAACTCTTGCTCTAAATGTATCATCATTTGCTGAGTTTGGGTACATGAAGGACCTTTTGGAGATTCTGCGTCGTCTTCTGATTGGACCAGTAAAGGATACTCGATTTGATGAGTTTGTGTGGCGGAATGAGAAGAAAGATTTGGAAAAGGAGAAGAAGGTGGGGACAAAAGAAGAAAGGATTGCTGCAAATATGGAGAAGATGAAGACTGAATCTCAGAAAGCGAAAGTTGCAAGGCAAATTAAGTTGGCTGAATTGGCAGCAAAGGTGGTGGAGAGGTACAACAGAGATGCAGATTTCAGATTTCTGCATGATTGCATCTCCGAATTTTTTTCTGATATGTTGTCATCTGATATCGAAATGTTGAAACTGGGTAAATTGAACAAAATTGGGCTTGCTGCTAAATGGTGTCCATCTCTTGATTACTCATATGATAAATCAACGTTGTTGTGTGAGAGTATAGCTAGGAGAATGTGGCCAAAAGATAGTGTAGATGAGTATAAAGATATTGCGGAGGAGCACTATGCCTATAGAGTTAGAGATAGGTTGAGGAAGGAGGTTCTTGTTCCACTGCGTAAGGCTCTTGAGTTGCCTGAAGTGTATATGAGCGCTGGTCAGTGGGACTTGCTTCCTTATAATAGGGTTGCTTCAGTTGCAATGACGAAGTACACCGAGATTTTCAAGAAACACGATGCAGAAAGGTTCCAAGATTATTTGGGAAAAGTGAAAAAAGGAAAGGCTAAGATTGCCGCTGGTGCATTGCTTCCACATCAAATATGTGCTTCGGCTCGGGACGAAATAAAACGTGATGTGGCGGAGCTTCAGTGGGATAGAATGGTGAAAGATATGTTGGAGAAAGGGAAGTTGAAGGATTCCATTGCCGTGTGCGATGTTTCGGGTAGCATGTGGGGAACTCCTATGAATGTTTGTATTGCTCTTGGGATGTTGTTATCTGAACTCAGTGAAGAGCCATGGAAGGGAAGGGTTATAACTTTCAGTGAAGATCCTCAGATTCATATAATAGAAGGTAAAACACTCGCGGAAAAGATGGAGTTTGTGGAAAGAACGAAGTGGGGTTTTAACACCGATTTTCAAAAAGTATTTGACAGGATGTTAGATGTTGCAAAGAGTGAAAAGCTGAGTAAAGATCAAATGGTAAAGAGGGTGTTTGTGTTCAGTGACATGGAGTTTGATGAGGCTTCTGCTAATCCCTGGGAGACTGACTATATGGCAATATGTAGGAAATTTAGTGAAAGTGGGTATGGAGATTGCGTGCCTCAGATTGTGTTTTGGAATTTGAGAGATTCCAGGTCAACACCAGCTTTGTCAAGTCAGAAAGGAGTAGCTCTTGTGAGTGGATTTTCTAAGAATTTGATGAAGATTTTCCTGGAAGATGGTGGAGATATTGATCCCATTGCCGCCATGGAAGATGCAATTTCTGGTAAGGAGTATCAAAAGCTGGTTGTGTTCGACTGACTGACAGCTCCAGCTCGAGAAATGTCTTGTATTGTCAGTGAATAAGCAACTGGTTTTTTTTTTTTTTTTTTTTTTTTTTTTTGGAAACTTGAATAAGCAACTGTTATCAATCCTTGTTGCTGGCTCTATGACAAAGATGAACTGTAGTATTTTGTTTGTCTTCATGTATGATGAGGAATTGACACATAATGACATTTATTTAAGGCTGCTCGGAGCTTTTTCTTTCCCAGGAGGTACATGAGAAACACACTTAATGATATTTAAAGCATTCTGAATTCTGGCTATAAACATACATGTATGGACGTTTAAAAATTATAATGATACATAATGATATTTAAAGCATTCAGTGTGATATTTAATGATATCCATTAAAATGTTAGCTAGGTGTATATTCAAAAGGGATTCCCTTTTTGATTAGTCAAAGCATTATGTCATCAGTAGATTCAATGAAATAGAAAACATTTAAAACTCTAAGAAACCGTGCCTTCTCCAGTCCTGGCATCGAGTTCTTATTAAACACCAGCCATTTGGATTTACTGTTTAGCTTTGAAATTAGCGTGGGTCTACCAGAGGACAAGTTATGAAACTATGTCATTGTTGACTAATCTATGGCTGTATTTATTTAGACCTGTTTTTACTGAATAATATGTGATTAAATTTCATCCAGCTCCGGTACTAATACATGAGAATTATTAATAATATGCGTGGTTGAGGTATGGTTGTGATTTGTCGGACACACGGGAACACCGGAGTCGGGTACAGAAGAATTGATCCCCTAATACATATAGGATTTAAATAGCATTACACCTATTGTTCTTTGTTACTTTTAATACATGTAGGATTTCAATAGCATTACACCTAGCGTGGATCTACCAGAGGTCTGTTACTATAATGCAGTCAGTGGAATATATAGGTTAAGGCTACATGATGTCATTGCATTGTTTCATGCATACAAGGTATTTTGATGTTTTTGTTCTTTGCTCTTTCAACAAAGAAAAGGGTGTTTTGCTCTGTCCTGTATTAAAATATAAACTAGCTCCTAAATATATACTTTATCAGTTACATAATGGTTTAACATATTTGAATTGGTGCATAGAAATAGAGGAAAATATGTACATTTAAGCTATAACTAATACTAATAATTATGACATGTTCACGCATTTTGTTTTCCTGTACTTGATAACAGTTCTTCAATTCAAATTTCAACATAACCTTTCCTAAAAACAGCATTGGGAAAAAAAAAAATCATATGCAGGTTTCCTAAAAACAGTAATATTTAATTTGTAGACTTTATTGTAGGTCGATGTTTTTATTTCCTTCCATTCGTCGTTTTTTGACACGTTTTATGTATTGTAGCTTTTGACGTTTTATGTATTGTAGCTTTTGATATTCAGGTTTGTCAAATAATATATCAACTAACTCTTGTCATCGAACACTTTACTATATATATAACCAATTTTTATATTGGTTTATTAATGGGAATACCAAATGCTAACGACAATGCTGTAAACAAAGAAAATCATTTTTTGGGCTTCTTCTAGATGCTTATTGGTTGTATAATTTTACATAGTATATTTTCAGTATTTTAGTGTAAGATAGAGTCCTATTTTGTTGACACTAGTGTTAAGTAACCTCACTTAGTGATTGAAGAAAATCAGCGAGGTCCATATATACCCATTGATTTCATCCAATCACCAAGTGAGTTTACTTAACATTAGTGTCAACAAACTAGCCGTGAGATATATATGGCCCGTGTCCGTACTATGCTTTCTAGAGACGGCAAGCTTCAGTATGACAAGACTTCTGATGGCAAGTAGCATCTTAGAACTTTCATATAATTTTAAGGTCAATAATGTTATGTAACCTTCCTCGTTTGGAATAAAATACGAACCCTGACATGCTAAATCCTAGAGCTAGGGATGAGCACGAAAACCGATTACAATCCAAAACTGAACTGAAACCGCATAAAACCGATAAAAGCCGCATCTTAAAAAAAACGCACCGAAATAAAACCACAAAAGCGATGAAACCGCACCGTTAGTATGGTCCAGTTTCGGTTTTTATCTTTTTTTAAACATCAAAATCGAAACCGTACCGAATATTATTTGTACATAAATTTTAACATTACATTGCATTTTTTGCGTGCATGCATTAACATATGTGAAGTATTGTGTGTGTTTTTACAGTGGTGCATACATTTGTATGTAGATGTGTGCCATCATTTTGGTTGTTTTTATGTTGCGAGCCTGCAACTATCAATTCTTTATTGTAATATGCATATTTAGTTACTAAATGGACATGCAGATTACAATAAAGAATTACAGTGAGAGTGACTCTATTTCAGTAACTAAATATTGATAGTATTTCAGTAACTAAATATGAGACTGGTACAGGTTATATTTTTGGGCAAATATTAATTGTTGTGACTGGGTTGTGTTTATGTGTGCTTGTGTTATGTTCATGCTGTTGCTGTGTGGGTTTTTGTGTGCTGCATGATTTAATATACAGTCAAGCATGTGTGTCCTGTATGTGTATGCAATAGTGCGGTTTTGTATGAGCAGATTAGGGAACAATGCCTTTTTTGTTAATCAGTTTTGAAACCGAAACCGCGCTTTTAAAAACCGAAACCGCACTTTTAAAACCGAACCGCATTAACGGTTTTTAGTTCAGTTCCGGTTCCTACTTTTGAAAACCGCACCCTAGCTGTTTCGGATGCGGTTTTAGGCAAAAACCGCACCATGCTCATCCCTGCCTAGGGCTCATAAATGCCAATGCTAACCCAAAACGGATCGTACAATGCATGTATTCATTCAGTTATGTCCAAAATTATGTTTACAATGATAATGGACTAAAATTACATGATTTAAATACGTACACCTTATATTATAGGTATTTTTAATGTGTAGACTTATACACAGTTTTATGTTTTTTAATCACAGGTCATCTGTGCTTCTGGCGCATATTTTAAGAGCATTTTTCTATTTTAGCCCTTTTTTTTATTCTACAAATAGGTCAGTTTTGGAAAATATTACAAATTTAGCCTTCTTTTTGCCAACTCAGCGATGAGTTGACCAGAAATGGCTTTTATGTATTGGCACAATCAAGGATTACCCTATCTACGTGGACACTGGCGCAATCTTAGATTGCGCCAGTACTAAAAGTTTTAAGAATAACTTTCGGGGCGCAATCCTGGATTGCGCTCCGAAAGTTAATTCTTTTTTTTTCAAAGCAGATAATTACCTTTTCCTTCTCTCATTTACCAACATAACTCATTTCACACTCAAAACCCCAAAAATCCTATACTTCTAAACCTAAAAAATATATCAAAATCCAAGTTGTTTATAGATCAAAGTTAAGAGTAAACAAGTTTGACTATTGGGAGATTATCGAAATGTATGAATTATATTGAAACGGAATTTTTTATGGTTATTTGTATTTTACCCATCTAAGTTAAAAAATTTTTTTAAGAATAAAACGGAATAGTGCCAAATTATATTGAAACTATATGCTATTACGATGGAGAATAGGTTGTTGACGAACATAAATGCGGAATATATAACGGTGGATCTAGCAAACCGGCAAAAGTTTTAAAAGTGTCAAATTTCTTACAATTGAAGTAGGTTGTGTATAAAGATACTAAAATTAAGCCAGATGAGTTTGACATTGAGTTAGTTTGCAATTGGTCGACTGATTCCGGATGTAAGACAATTAAAATCAAAGACGACGATGACGTTGAAATTATGTTGTACTCCGTATCAAAATCTATTGAATTATCTATTGAATTATTTGTAATGAAAGAGCGGAGGTTGTCGACAGAGCCACATGCAACTCCAGTGGTATCGGCTCCCGCTGCTTGTTACCTGAGAACCCACCACACTTTGCTCTTGGACAAAGTCGAAGCGATTGTTCCATGTATTGACTGCCGTTTGATAGGCCGCATTGTCCCAGGCGTCAATCACATAGTGCGATGGGTTCTCAGGGAATATGTTGTATTAAGCCAAACTGTCTCTTCACTCTATCTGGTAGATGATACGCAACGTCGTTAACGCAAATTAGTAGCACGCGTGCTTTCCAAAGCTGGAATGAAGCAACGCACAATGGCAGTAGATTAGCAAATGACTCAGTGTAGAGGGTCCATGAAACGGTGTCATAATCGAGTACGTCTAACTCGTTACGATAGAACTAAACGTTGTGTCTAGGCGTGAACAACGAACTCTTCGGCCCAACCCACCTATTAAGAACATTAAATTAAAGACTTTCTCCCACAATTTTAAAAAAACCTATGCTCAATTTATACTTTTAGCATTATTACCTCGAAGCAAAAGGGAATGAAACATCAATTTGTGTTTTCTTCATAGTTACTCTACCAACGGGAGATACGCCCAAGACACGTCTGTACACAAGTACTGTTATTATAAAACATAGGACGCAACGATAAAGAAAATATCCCTGAAAAAGGAAAACTAAAAAACGTAATACCTGCACCAACGTAAGGCAACCTCCAATGGAATCGGTCCGCCCTAAAGCCATCCGTGTTAGCTCCGCATATGTGAAGCCAAGCACGGCGCTACCCCAAGCATACTCACGGCATAAATCGAAGTCCTCCAAGTAATGTAGCCATCTAAGTCAAACATGAGATATCGAATGGTCGCAAACCAAACGAGAAGTGATAATGTGAAGGATAATGGCCGGCGCACGCTGCTCCATTTGTTCTTGAGAAGCATCCTCAGGAATGCCACCGGCTAATTGTTGCCTAAACCACGACATAGTAATCATCTCGGGCCCGTGCCACTCGACTCCAATAGGAGATAGGCCTAGAAACTCTCGCACATTTTCGCATAATCATCGAATTCAGGAGTGGTACAATATCAAACACATTAAAATAATATTTATTTGGTTGTTATCATCAAACAAAAATCATATAATTGTGTATACAACACCGTTATATACAACAATCTCCCCCTTTTGATGATGACAAACAAATAAAAGATTTTGTATACAATAGATGTGTTTGACAGTGAATATTGAACTCCCCCTATTTATTAGCTCCCCCTACAACAGACAACTCCCCCTATAACTGTGCATGAGTGACATGTATGAATAATAATAAATTTTCAAAATTAAAAATATTTATAAAATATTCACTCATAAATCAAAATCTCTATTCATTCTCCCTCTTTTGTTATCATCAAAAGGATACATAATTTAAAATATAGATGAAAAATGACTAACAAATACTATATCAGCTTAAGAGGAAGAACAGTCATCATAAATCTCAATCAGTCAAACAAAAATTATAATAAACTAAGAACTGGTGGCATATCTCACATTGTAGAGAATGACGGATTTACGATGAATTTTATATAAAATGGGGAGAGTAAAAAAAACGTATTCCAATTATTTTCCAAAAAAAATGAGGTTCAAAAACAGAGATGGAATTTGGACTATAATTAATAATTCAATTTAAGTGACAAGATCGAATAACCTCAAATCCCAATACCCATCAATCAGCAAATCATAATACGTCATAAAATATTAACACATTTCACAGAATAGAAGATGGATTGATAGGCTGGCTTTTATACTCAGAGGAGAATTTCAAATTTTATTTCTATTTTTAGCACTTAATTTCCTTTTTTATTTAAGAGCACACTGACCACGCATAACCAGAGCTTGGATTTTTAAATGGGATCAGTCACAGCTTAAATTATAAGACGTCTCATAACCATGCATAACCAGAGCTTGGATTTTTAAATGAGGTTAGAGACACTCTTATATATTGATTATATTTTTATCATTTTCAGCTTTATAAAAAAACTCCTCGGTATATGAAACCAATATGGATGATAGAAATGTGGTAGGCACAGAAATGGACTGTGAAATAAATTTCTAAATTGATTATATTATGAAATAAGCTCGACTGTACAGGGATTATTGAAAATTTTCAATTCTCACTAATTCTGAATAATAATATAGTACCATTTCTATCACAAATAATTTTCACTGTTTTAAAACAAGATGATTTTTCTTAAAAAAATAAACTCTCCATATTAATATAAAATCATGATGGATGGCAGACGGGTGATAGATAAAGGAGATGGTCGTGAAATATTTGCCAGTTCAAAGATATTATAATTAATATTCAACCATCATGAAAATCCAAATAAAATCTCCTCTTGTTGTGAAATACACTGCAGTCACAATTCATCACAATTTCAAAAACTGATAATAATTTTGATGAATTATAAACACAGCACAAATTGGATATTGATTTCAATTTCTGAATGAATAAAAAATAGATAATTTTAAAATTGAAAAACAATTACAAGAACAAATTTATAAAAAAAATGAATCTATACAGGGTGATAATTCAAAAAACAGATGAGTGAAAAAGGCTGATACCAAATATTCTCGCTTATCGAGGAATTTAATTACACCCTGATGGACTATCATGGACGTCTCACACCAAAGAACTTTAAACACAAACCCAGCCAGACAAATTTAGCACATTTATTTGTATAAGGCAAAAAAAAAATGTGTGGATCTATACAAGGTGAAAATTTGAATCTCTGTACAGATAGGTGAAACAAAAAAATAAGCACTTCTGATACCACTTGGTGTCTCTATTTACGAGAAATTTTAACATGATACTGAACAAGAATGTCCTAGACAAGAATTATTGAGTACCAAGCACAAACAGACGAGGTAATAGATTATGCACATGTATCAGAGCAGCAGGCATGTGATTCCAGAACAACCATTTTTCAAAAAAAATATCAAAGCAACACAGAACATGGTTTCAAATCATACTTGTCAAAAATACCAAACCAATCTGAACAGTTTACTAGTCTGTCAAACTAGGGGTTACTGACTACGGGATTGTAGGCAGGGAAAATCTGATCTTGGGACAAAGATCAGTCAGGGTTTTTAGTATAGGGTTAGTACAGCAGCAGGTATTGCGAGTGTACAAAACTGTGTAGGCGGCTAGCGAGGGTCGCGAGTCTGTAAGTTTGTGTATGCGGGAGTCTATATAATTCTATAATAGAAACCTTGGGGAATGCAGCAGTAGGCAGGGTTGCCGAAGCTGGGTATATTTGTGTGTTATTTATTTAAAGCATTTATTTACTCTGATCATTATTTGTGCTGTGATATTTTGAAAAACTGTGATAAACCCTATTCACCCCCCCTCTAGGGTTAATCTAGATCCAACATTTGGTATCAGAGTAGGTTTTCCATTAACTCTAGAGACATGGGTAATCCTAGTTGTCAGTTTAGTGAGAGTCAGTCCAGTTCATCTCCAACTATTTTCACTGGAACAGATTTTTTAAACTGGAAATCCAGAATGGAATTTTATCTAAAAACTGTTAATATTAAATGTTGGGATGTTCTTATCAATGGGTATGATATGGTAGATAAATTTTTTAATTCTCGTGCTACAAATATTCTATATTCTTATCTTGATGATGATCAATACAGTCTGATCTCACATTGTTTAACTGCGCAGGAAATCTGGAGAGCTCTCAATACGAAGTATGGTCAAATTGACAACTGCAGCTCAAAACCACAGATTGACAACTCAGATTCAGAATTCTGTTTAACAGGATTTACAAATGAGAATTCAGAAGGATCAGATGATGGAGAATCAACAGATGCTGAAGTTGAAAATTTCTCATACGAAGATTTGGTTTATATGTGTGTTGATTTAACTAAATCTGTTGATAAACTCAAATCTAAAAACAAAACTCTAAAATCTAGGAATTCTGAGTTGACCAGCAAAATTAATGATTTGGAATCACAACTTGAATATTTTAAAAACCTTTCAGATTCAGATTGTAAAAATTGTTTGAAATTGAAAACCAATCTTATTCATCTCAATAAAAATATTCAAAAGTTTGAAGATGAAATTTTGATCTTAAAAGCAAACAAAATTGAGTTATCAAATTTGAACAATTTTCTACAAAAGGAATTTGAAGTTTTTAAAACTGATATAAATTCCAAATTTGAAATTGCTGAAAAAGAAAATTTATTGAAAAGTGATTCGATTTTAAAAGAGCTTGAAATTGAGATTGAAAAATTCAACGAACTTGAATCTGAAAAGCAAAATTATTTTGAACTTGAAATTTCTAAATCCCAAGTCAAAATTAAATCGCTGGAAAATGAGAATTTGGTTTTGAAACAGTCCAATGCTGAACGTAAGATCGCTATAAATAACTGCTCAAATTTACTAAAAGAAAATAGCGATCTAAAATCAAAAATTCAACGATTAGAATCAATTTTGGATAAATTTTCTAATGGGGAAAAATCGTTGAATATGCTGTTACAAAACCAAGTTTCTATTGGAAATAAATCTGGTCTTGGCTTTGGAAAAAATGATGTTTTTGGAAAACAAAATTCAAATGTTTTGAAAAATTTCTCAAACTGCTTTAAAAAGAACTCCTTTGAAAATTTGAACTCTGAAGATTTCAAAGGATTTTTGAATCAAAATAGTAATGAGAAACCGTTTTATAATAAACCATTTAAACATTCTTGGATTCCAAAAAATAAAACAGGCTTTGTCAAGTTCAAACAGATTTGGGTTCCTAAGGGTACGAAAGTTAATTCTAATGGTTTGTTATATAAACAAGTCTGGGTACCAAAACATATGAATACAACTGTAAGTGGTTTTACAAACTTTGTTAGACCACTCGATCCTATAAACTGTTATATACCGAAGGAGGCTGAGGAACTGCTGTGCAGAAAGAGAAACTGGCTTCAAATTGCTTCATATCATTGAATCACTTTCAGTTCCTTTAGCCAAACTAGTTGAGTCAGAGATTCTGGTTTACACTGATCTCAGGTATGATCTCTGAACTCATCTTTGTAAATATCTTTTTAATTTTCTTGTTTATTTCTTCTTCTATATCCTTCTGGCTCTTCTGTTTTTTTTTTTGTCACTGCCATATATCCTTTCTCTTGGGATTCCTTAACGTCCAGTTGCAGAACTCGTGACTGTCTGGAAATTTGCTTTACTGAAAGTATGATATTGTTAATCTTTTCCAGATCTTAAATTTAAACTTGTATATATCTGCAATTGTTTTTTTTTTTGAAGCTCACCTTCCGTTTTCTGAATTCCTAACAGTGTTAACATATTCTTCTTATATCTTGAACACTGTTAATATGAATTCTATTTTTTTCTGAAATATTATTGAAATATCACACATCTCTGCTATTCTGAGTTTCTTCTAATTCAGTTTAGAACAGACTTGAAAATTTACTCATTATAGCACTCTATTATTTGTCAGTTGTGATAATTTCAGAATTGTTCAGATTGGTTTGAATATTTTTGATTCATCTTGAATTAGTGATACATCTTGAAATTTCATCATTATTCATGATAATTTAAAATTAGTTTTTGTTTGAAATCATTTGAGATTCTAGATATTTTGAATATCACACACCACTTAAAAATTGAAATTACCAATCTTGTGTGAATAATTCTTTATATCTCAAACTTGACATTGTTTCAAGTGATTTCAAATAAATGTTTTTGATCATGAATTATCTTTCAAACTTGATGTAAATATGCTGAAAAATTCTTTGGGCTTGTCATAAATTCTTGTGAAAAATTCCTTTGAAATTCTGGTCTTGAAATTTACTCTTATTTCATGATTATTTGATTTAAATATTTGTTTGTTTAAAATCATTTGAAATTATTGATTTATTGAAACTCACACATATCTCGAATTTATAATCCGGTGTGATTGATTCATTAAATTCTGATATTTTCATATTCCTCAAATGATTTTAAGTAAAAGGTATTTTTAGATCATAAATCATCATATATGGCCATCATCTTGACAAGTATGATGGCCATATAGGATGATTTATGATCTAAAAATACTGTTTACTTAAAATCATTTGAGGAATATGAAAATATCTCAAGTATAATGGATAGAGATTTTGATTTATGAGTGAATATTTTATAAATATTTTTAATTTTGAAAATTTATTATTATTCATACATGTCACTCATGCACAGTTATAGGGGGAGTTGTCTGTTGTAGAGGGAGCTAATAAATAGGGGGAGTTCAATATTCACTGTCAAACTCATCTATTGTATACAAAATCTTATATTTGTTTGTCATCATCAAAAGGGGGAGATTGTTGTATATAACGGTGTTGTATACACAATTATATGATTTTTGTTTGATGATAACAACCAAATAAATATTATTTTAATGTGTTTGATATTGTACTATTATTGTAAATCACAGACTGGAATATAATATTTATATTTAAATAAAATACAACCATACAGAAATTTAAATATTCACAGTATTTTATTTGAATAGAATATTTTATTTCAATATCAAACAGTACAAATTTTATACTCCACTATTTGTTCATCTCTGTATTACACTTCAAGCCATATCAGATTTCATATATACAGCTCCTCATTACAGATTAAGTCAGTCACTCTTTTTTTTTACATACATTCAGTCACAGCACTCATATTTACATACATACACTTTGACACATTCACTGACACTACACACTATCTTCTTATATTCAGTCTTCTGTCTTCACAGCTCTCTGTCAGTCCAGTCATCTACACCTGTCATACACAGAAACACACACACACACAGTACACTGCAATATAAATAATACTGAACACATATGAATATAATTTTTATTTTATTTTTAAATTTTTTTTATTTGCCTCATTTTTCTGGTGTGTTTCTCATCATTTTTCTGACTTGATCTGAGTTGTTAATCCGACTGTGTCTAGACAGTTCAGGGACAGAAAAATAGTCTGATGGCTGCATATACACACGTGTATAGCTATACACGTGTGCACTGCCTCGCCAATCGGTGTGCTGCTGAGGAGTAGCCACATGGACCGTCTCGACTCAGTGCACGCATTTAAATAACTCAATGAAAAGTCAACAAAAAGTTCAAACACAAAACAAATGCAGTCGAGCACAAGTTCAAAATGGAATTTGGTGTACACAGCAAGTATGGACCAACATAGTTCAAGATAAGTGCAAATGGTTCAAGTCAAACAGCAAGTTCCAAGTAAAATGCTCACAACAAAAAAAAACATGGCCTAGCACATCCAAACATGTTTCAGCTTTCTTTTATAAATGGTTAAACATGATTAAGTTCAGAATTCCGAAATGTACAAGGTAGTGTAAAAAGTGGTCGAGGTCAATGCATTAAAAGTACATGGACACTGTCAAGTATTGGAAAGCAAAAATGGCCGAGCACTTATGCATGTGCTCCAGATTTCATGTCCAAATGAATATAAACATACAAAGGCAACACAGCAAGGTAAAGGGTGCAAAATTGTATACAGTCAACATAGCAGCATGAAAATGTGGTGCAACTTCAAAAGAATAACAAGGCAGTTCAACACAGATGGAATAGTTCAATTCAGCATGGAAAGCAGGGTTTTAGCATGGTAAGCATGGCAAGCAAGAGGGGCAATGCAAGTTCATAGTGGGTGAAACTACACAGTGTTGAAACAAGGAACAACTGGACAGAGAACTGTTCAATGGTGGTGCTACAAACATCAATGCATGGTGCATGGTACAAATGCCAAGACAACAAGCAAATACATTCATGTTTATGGATGGACAAAATCTATTCAGCATATCTCAAGTGAGTGCAGTTTCAAATATTATGGAAATATTTCAATGCAATCAGAAATGAATTCAATTATCGAATCAAGCATGAAGGCAGTGAACTAAGAAATGAAATTCAATTTCATACTTTAAATGTTTCCTGGAAACTTCCCGTTACAAATAATGCATGCAAAAATTCATGGATCTACTCTGTCAATTCTTAGCAACAAATCAGTGAGCAAATTCGGCAAGATTTCCAAATTACTTCCAGAAAAACAGAGAGTTCATATCATACTTGGCAAGTGTTTAAATGAGAAATTTCGAATGAAATTTAAGGCAACAACATTCCTTTCAGAGGTGGCAACTAAATATTTTTTTTTTTACACAAAGGAAGAATTTCATGCTGAATCAAGATTATATAATTGCCGAGGAAATCAAGCTCAAAATGGTTCAAATATATTGTCCAGAATCATTTCAATCAAATTCATTTATTTCCTGTTTTGGATTCATTTCAGAAATACATATATAGCATGGTTTCAACACTAGAAAGTCAAGGGAACAAATTTATATGCCCAGGCCCATCAATATACTCTCACAAGAAGCAACAAGATCAATACAGAGGAATTTCATCCACGGCAACAAGTTTTTTTTCAAAAAAGGGAGCAATTATCTTTTTCCAAAATTGACTTAAATCAAGGGTTTTAAATTCAAAGTGGAAATCTGTTTCGAAGGATAAAATTATGTCCAGTTTCATTTTGCCGAGGATTACAAAACCAAAAGGGGAAACGCCGAGCCATTTCAGCCAAGATTTAAAAAAAAGGAAAGCAACCGCAAATCAGATCAAGGCATATATGAAATCAGAAGATAAGGGTTTTCATTTACCCTATTTAACACCAATTACATCACAGGCACGAATGATCGAGACCAACAATAATCAATTCAAGGAGTAAAAGATCAAATTTCAGAGAACTTACAAAATTGCTAGGGTTTCGATCGCGAGCCATCTGAGTTACAAATCGATGATAAGGAGTGTTTGAATGCCACAAGAATTCAGAGACAAGGAGGATCGATCTTTCAACAATCACGATTTATGGAGAAAGGTGAAACCCTAGAACAATTCCTGGCCGCCATTTTTTTTCTAGAAAAGAAGGAGACATCGAGCTAAAACAACAAGAAAAGGGGCCGACCTATTTTTTATGGACTAAGCATTCTTTTAAAATAAAAAGGGGATGACCCTTTATTTATTTAACTCCTTTTGATATTTATTAACTAGGGTTTCATATTTTGTTTTGTAATTTTTTTTGTTGTAATTTCTTTTGTAAACCAATCTGAACAGTTTACTAGTCTGTCCAACTAGGGGTTACTGACTACGGGATTGTAGGCAGGGAAAATCTGATCTTGGGACAAAGATCAGTCAGGGTTTTTAGTATAGGGTTAGTACAGCAGCAGGTATTGCGAGTGTACAAAACTGTGTAGGCGGTTAGCGAGGGTCGCGAGTCTGTAAGTTTGTGTATGCGGGAGTCTGTATAATTCTATAATAGAAACCTTAGGGAATGCAGCAGTAGGCAGGGTTGCCGAAGCTGGGTATATTTGTGTGTTATTTATTTACAGCATTTATTTACTCTGATCATTATTTGTGCTGTGATATTTTGAAAAACTGTGATAAACCCTATTCACCCCCCCTCTAGGGTTAATCTAGATCCAACATGGATGACCATCGATGGGTAAGCCAAGAAAAATCGCCACGTCCGCCAATGTGATCGTCATTTCACCGCATCTAAGGTGAAATGATGATGTCTCCGGTTTCCATCGATCTACTAAAGCTGAAACACCCCACCTCCGTTAAGGTCACTCACAAAGGGAATGCCTTAATTTTGGTGGAGCATTATAGGTAAAAGACACATATAATTTACAAGACAAATATATATATATATATATATATATATATATATATATATATATATATATATAAGCAGCGGAAACACTAACTTTATTTCAAACATGGTTCATAACAAAACATTACAACAAACTGTTTCAAACCAACTTCCAAATCATTACATTGAAATCTCTGTCTTGATTACTACATAAAGAAGCATAAAACAAAATAAACCGCATAAATCCCCAAGTAGTAGTGTGTCCAAAGCCATAGCCAAAGGTAAGAGGTTCCAAGCTATACATCACAAAGTCTTCAAGCTTGGAAAGATGAACGGTCCAAATTAAGCTGAGCTATTCCCTCCCTGGGTACCGGGGGGGGGGGGGGAGGGGACGGAAGAAAAGAGAGCGAAAGAAAATGGGTCAGACATAAGTCTTGTAAGTCCAGTGATTATTCAGCATGTAAACTGATAAGAGAACCATGACTTGAATAAGCTGGACACAGGACAATAACAAGGAAATAAGGTAACATAGGATAAGGTAAGATAAACAGGGCAAGATAAACAAGGCAAGATAAACTAATCGTATTATCGCACTCATGTCCATATTCTCTGCACTTACTAGATATTTCAACCATTATCATGAGTTCAAACCCAGTGATGTCTTTTCATTGATCGACTCCTACTCGCATGCATTTACTACTTGTGTCCTACGGCCCCGCTCGATTGTAGATACCTGTGTTGGTCCCACCATGGGGTGTATCAAATTCTACAGTGGCAACCCGACACGATTCAAGATGCACAGTGTATAACTACTGATGCCCAGCGCCTGCTTTTTCCATTCCGGAGTACGTGCACGCCCGTACTCCGTCGGAACCTACACTGACGCACCAACCGCAGTTGTTTTGACCGCTTATAATCAGCCCAGTAATCTAGCCCCACTTTCACTTTTAAATAAGGTTCATAATTTTAGGTATAAAAATTTATACCACTTTATGCCATAAAATATTTAAATGTTTATGAGCCAAATATGCCAATTATATGTAATTTCATATTTTTTTCCCCAACGTTACCCCCGTTAAACGTTCGCGTGAATCACATAAAATGTTAGGCTCGATACATAACCTAACTTATACACAAAAAGGGGAAAAAGAGGAGCATGTAACAATTCCAACATCATTAAAATATGGATCTAAATACACATGTATCATATGAACTTGGCATAGAACAACATACATTTAATTATGAACTTGCAAATTTAGATCTACTCAACATGAATCATGAAATAGGGGTTTTACATAGAACTACATAAACTTAAAATTAGGCATGTAGTTGTGAACTTTGCACATTAGTTGGATCAAATCTAACATGAACCTAATCATATTAGCATGTAGTTTTGGTCATATATGTAAACATGGTTGAACTTGCATAATCATAGCAAAATTCCCAAATTGTCATAAAACATATAGGTGTCATTACCAAATCATACAACATGAAATGTCATCGCCAAATTATACAACATGGTATATCATTGCCAAATTACACAATTGATATCCATCGTCATGTTATACAATATGGTATGTCATCGCCAAATTACACAATACGATATCCATCGCCAAATTATACAATATGGTATGTCATTGCCAAATTACACAATATGATATGCCATCGCCAAATTATAATATGTCATCGCCAATTTATGTCATCGCCAAAGTATGCAACATAATATGTCATTGACGAATTATAAAACATATGGATTCATTGCAAAGCATTAAATTACATACAACATGATCACAAACATGATAAGAGTCATAGTCTTAATCAATTCAGTTTAGCAAAAAGGATAGGCATAGATTTACATTAGGCGATGTTCTACATCTAGTTATTTAGTCACAATTCTAACATCGTTTAGATCTAAATGATAACTGGACTTACAAAAAGGAGGCTAGTCTTGAGTTCTGGGATCTGTATTCTGAATTTGAATAGCTCTCCTTTGTTGTAGACATTGAATTCTCTTAGTTGAATTAGATTTGATTTGCAATTCCTACTTGCTTTCAAGTTGAATGAGAATGGCGGCTATTCTAGGCTAAGTACTGACAGCATGACGATCTTAGGAATATTTTTGTGTTGCTTTAGGGTTTGGATTTAGGTTGCTTATATAGAAGTTTGATTTAATAGGAACCGTCAGATTAACCTAGAGAAAATCAAAGCCATTTAAACCTAAGAGAACCAACCAGAACCTGCCATACAAGCCCTAATGACACAACAATTCATCACAGGAGAAGACGCGTCAAATTTCAGATCTGACCCGAGTGGGAGGTCGACCCCCAGGTCGACCTGTATGGGGGGAGGTCGACCTGGCATTGGGCGGGAAAATTCCCGCCCAACCCGCTTCTGCCTCTGATTTTGAATTTTGAATTTTGAATTTTGAATTTTCTGAACTTTATTCTGAGCCGTTTATTTAAATTCTCGAATGTTCTGAAGGTCATAACTCCTTCATACGGAGTCCGTTTCACGCAAACTCAGACTCTATCTCAAGTAGAATTCCGAGACGAACGCAATGGCGTAACGCGGTTCCCTTAATTCTTACATTTGTAATCAATTATTCTTTAATTCGTTACTTTAATATTTACATAAAATACAGGCGTTACATTCTCCCCTCCTTAAAGGATTTCGTCCTCGAAATCTTCAAGTCAAGAAGAACATATATCCTACCATACAATCGTCCATCTACTCAACCATCAAACACAGGGGTCCATTGTCCTTAAAAGACTTCTAATTCTTCATGATCATATGCATAGTGTGTGTACATGTCCTTATCTAATGCAAAATCAGGTGGTCCACTGATTCAGTTGACCTCCTTAATGCAATTCATGTCAGTGCCATGTGTCCATTATGTATGCAATCTTCCCTAATCATACTTTCTACATGAGTGCACAATCATTCATACAAATGCAACGTCCATATGATAACACATCAAGTTTCAATCATATACAAGTACATATATGCATATGCAATATGAAAGTGACTGAGCCGATCTAATACCTAATGTGTGTGTATATGCATCCACGAGCAACCACTAGCAATCACTTGCAACCACTTGCAACCATCAATCATAACATGTTTAAAACACATGTTTACATCCATTGGTTTCTACCTAAGGATCGAGAATAACACTGAGGAAAAATACTAAAAAGATAGATACGAGCATGAACAAACTTAAGGAAAAAGAGATCAAAGATGTACCCTCAAAAAGAAAAGGGTAGGTTGCGCTTATCTTCGCCTCAGTCTCCCAAGTCGCGTCTTCCTCAGCATCACTCCATTGAACTTTAACAAGTTTGACTTCGCGGTTGCATAGCTTTTTGACTTCTGTACCCAAGATACGAGTTAGAACCCTTCTCACAATCGCCTCTCATTCTACTTCTACTTCCTCTAATATGCTTGGTTCCACCACTTCCGCAGATTCATGTAAGCACTTTCATAAGTGAGAAACATGAAAGGCATTATGAACTCCAGCCAATCTTTCGGGTAGCTCTACTCTGTAAGCCATCTTCCCAATCTTCTCAATGATAGGAAACGACCCTACAAATCTTGGTGCCAACTTTCCTGTGGATCCGAAGCGAACGATGTTCCTCAAAGGAGATACTTTAAGGAAAACCCTGTCCCCAACCTCAAACTCAAGGCCGGTCCTTCTTTTATCTACGTAGGATTTCTATCTATCTTGGGTAGTCTTCATTCTTCTTTGTATCAAGTCCACTTTCTCTGAAGTTTCTCTAATCATATCTGGTCCAAGTATGAGCTTGTCTGTAGACTCCCACCAATAAGTTGATGATCGACATGGTCTTCCATATAAAGTTTCGAAGGGTGTCATGCCTATGGTGGCTTGGTAGCTATTGTTGTAGGCAAACTCTACTAAAGGAAGATGATCCTCCCATGTTCCTCCGAAGTCAAGAATGCATAATCTCAAGAGGTCTTCTAATACTTTGTTCACCCTTTCCGTCTGACCATCGGTTTGGGGGTGATAGGTCGTGCTTAAGCATAGCTGTGTGCCTACAGCCTCTTGCAAGCTCTTCCAAAACTCGCTCGTAAAGATAGGATCTCGGTCACTCACAATGTTGGAGGGTATCCCATGGAGTCGAACTATCTCTTTAAGATAAATGGATGCTAAAGATGAGGCAGTCCTTCTACTTTTAACGGGTATAAAGTGAGCGTTTTTTGTGAGCCTGTCCACTAATACCCAAATACTGGTATTGCCCCTTCTTGACCTAGGAAGCCCATCAATAAAGTCCATTGAAATGCTATCCCATTTCCCATGTGGGACCTCTAGAGGATGAAGCAAACCACCAGGCTTCTTTTGCTCCGCCTTGACATGCTGGCATATTAAGCACTTAGAGACGAATTCAGCTACATCCCTCTTCATGCCATTCCAAAAGAAAACTCTTTTTACGTCTTTATACATCTTGTCTCCACCCGGGTGTATGGTCAACTTGGAATGGTGTGCCTCTTCGAGATCCTTCTTCACCAAATCCCTTGCTTGTGGGACGCATAGCCTTCCATCCCGCCTCAGCCAACCCTTATCATCGATGGAGTATCTATTAAGGTGACTAGAAGTCTCACCCCTAATTCGCTTATCTATCACATCAACTAGCTGAGGGTCTTCACATTGCACGGCTCCTATTGAGTCCAAAAGAGTAGGCCGCACTTCTAATGATGCTAACAAACCAGTCACATGATCGATGGAGGGTCTAAAGTCAAAGTTGGCTATGTATTCTAAGCTCTTCCTTTCTACAAAGAGAGGGCTTAAGGTTAGGTTCTTTCTACTCAAGGCGTCTGCTACTACATTGCCCTTGCCAGGGGTATAGGAAATCTTGAAATCGTAAGATGCCAAGAATTCCATCCACCTTTGTTGCCTCAAGTTAAGATCTTTCTGCGAGAAAAGGTACTTCAACGATTTATGGTCAGTATACAATTCAAATTTCTCACCTAGGAGACAGCAGCGCTAAGTCTTAAGCGCAAAGATGATGGCAACCAACTCTTGATCGTGGGTTGGGTAGTTTTTCTCATGTACTTTCAACTGTCTGCCTCCATAAGCTACTACCTTCCCCTCTTGCATCAAGACAACACCTAGTCCCGTACCACATGCATCTGTGTATACGGTAAACATCTTGCTCCCATCCGGCAATGTCAGAACTCAGGCTGTTGTTAGAGCTCTATTTAATCGTTGGAAAGCAACTTCGCAATCCAAATCCCAATTGAAAGTTAGGTTCTTCTTCGTCAACTTTGTAAGTGGAGCTGAGACTTTCGCAAAGTCTTTGATGAACTTTCGGTAAAAGCCAGCTAGCACGAGGAAGCTTCGAACTTCGATCGCATTCCGTGGAACCTTCCAATCTTGCACCGCAACTACTTTCGTGGGGTCCACAGCTAACCCTTCCTTGGATACCATATGTCCAAGAAATCTCACTTCTTCTCTCCGAAAATGGCATTTGGAGAATTTGGCTTTCAACTGATGTGCTCGAAGAGTGTCCATGACTTCTTTCAAATGCTGAGCATGCTCTTCCTCACTCTTTGAGAAAATCAAAATGTCATCTACGAAGACCACCACAAACTTATTAAGGAACTCCCTGAACACCTTGCTCATCAAGTCAATGAAATAAGCGGGTGCGCTTGTCAAGCCGAAAGGCATGACAAGCCACTCGAAGAAACCATCTGCTTTGGTTGCGAATACTACTAGAGCACCCCATTCAGAAATACTCCGCCTTATAAACCCTTTCTCAAGCAACTCTTTAGCTTGCTTGCTGAGTTCTTTCCTCCCCCTTCGAGTTATGTGTCTAACGGGTAAAGCAATGGGTTTCGCATTATCAACGAGGTATATGCAGAAGTCTATCTCCCGCTTCGGAGGTAACCCCTTCACCTCTTCAAAGACATCCGAGTATTCACGGACTACTCTAACAGACTACAAATTCTCAATAGACACATCAAGAGATTCTAGATAGCTAAGCATAACAGAGTTCATGGGATTACAAGAAATTTCGTGAGTGTTACCGAGGCGAGTCATGAGTCTAACCATTCTCTTTTCACAATCGAGGATGGCACCATTACTGGATAGCCAATCCATGCCTAGAATCAACCCATAGCCCGTGAAGCCCAAAACACAGGCATTGCATCTAAAACCCACACTTAGTATAGAAATTTCCAAATCCAAACAAGTCATTGACAAATAAGTTGAGCCCCCAACTCGATTTGAAACAACCAAGGGATCCTCTACTAATCTGGTGTCTAGGTGCAGAGATTCAACTAAAGCAGTAGATATAAAAGAGTGCGATGCGACAGAATCAAAGAGTGTACGAACAGGATGATCAAAAAGATAAACTAAACTCTCAACAGAAACATTTCTACCTTGTTCTTGCGGAGGTTCCATGAGAGCGTGAACCTGCCCTCCAGAAGTAGATCCAGCTCTCTGCCCTTGCCCTTGCTTTCTTGGGCAGTCCCTAGCCATGTGTCTTGTCTCGCCGCAGTGGAAATAACCACCCATCTTCCTTTTCTTCTTTCTGCAGTCCTTAACCAGATGTCCAGAAATGCCACAAAAATTACACTTCCTCTTTTCACGGGGTTTGTTGTTCTTCCTTCCCTTCTTGGCATCTGTCTTCTTGCTCTGTGATCCTTCCCCTTTCTTATCTTGAGATGCTTCCACCTTTGTCTCTTTCTTGCCAGCCTTATCTTCTTCTTGTAATAGTGCCATGTGCACCAGCCTCTCATAAGTTGCACCCATAGGTATATGGGACATAGCTACACTGTGCAGTTGCTCATTCAATCCTTTAACAAAATAGAGAGTCTTCTTATGTGGAGTGTTCACTAACTCCAATCCGAACCTAGCCAGCTGGTTGAATTGGTTAACATATTCCTTGACCGACATACTCCCTTGTTTGAGAGCTAAGAACTTCTCCATTTGTAGGCTTCGTTCAGCTTGTGAGAGGAATTTCATTTCAAACCTCATTCTGAAATCCATCCAAGTCTCAGTTGGTCTTTTAGCGTTAGTGACTTCCCACCAATAGGAAGCTTCGTCTTTGAGCAACCATACCACCAACCGTATCTTCTGTCTATCAACCACTTCGAAGATATCGAACAAATCCTCAGTTTCTTTGAGCCAGTTTCTTGCTTCCATGAAGGATTCATTTCCATTGAAGTTCTTTCCACCCATGGCTCGAAAGTACCTACATATTTTTTAGAAAGCATTTGCACGCGGAGGAGTAGGAGGAACCGCAGCAGTTGAAGGAGGAGGAACGTCTGCTGGGCCTGCGGCATTAGCCCTAACCTCTAGGTACCTTCTGAACCAGCCAGGTATCGGCACGCCCCCGGAAGGTTAAGATCCCTAGACATGCTGAAACGAAAAAGGAAAGATTCAAAACAAAGGATAGAAAGATAGTGCATATGGCTTTAGGGGATTATTTCTTTTTAAAATTAAACACTTTTTCTTGAAAATTGCTTCCTTAAACTTCTTTTTGAAAAAATAGTTTTCAAAAATTTTATCTGATCTGGTAAACCTTTGCTCTGATATCAAGTGAAACACCCCACCTCCGTTAAGATCACTCACAAAGGGAATGCCTTAACTTTGGTGAAGCATTATAGGTAAAAGACACAGATAATTTACAAGACATATATATATATATATATATGTATGTATAAGTAGCGGAAAAACTAACTTTATTTTAAATGTGGTTCATAACAAAATATTACAGCAAACTGTTTCAAACCAACTTCCAAATCATTACATTAAAATCTCTGTCTTGATTATTACATAAAGAAGCATACAACAAAATAAAACTGCATAAATCCCCAAGTAGTAGTGTGTCCAAAGCGATAGCCAAAGTAAGAGGTTCCAAGCTATACATCACAGAGTCTTCAAGCTTGGAAAGATGAACGGTCCAAATTAAGCTGAGTTATTCCCTCCCTGGGTACCTTGGGGGGGGGGGAATGGAAGAAAAGAGAGCGAAAGAAAATGGGTCAGACATAAGTCTGGTAAGTCCAGTGATTATTCAACATGTAAACTGATAAGAGAACCAAGACTTGAATAAGCTAGACACAGGACAATAACAAGGAAATAAGGTAACATAGGATAAGGTAAGATAAACATGGCAAGATAAACAAAGCAAGATAAACTAATCGTATTATCACACTCATGTCCATATTCTCTGCACCTACTAGATATTTCAACCATTATCATGAGTTCAAACCTAGTGATCCCTTTTCATTGATCGGCTCCTACTCGCATGCATTTACTACTTGTGTCCTATGGCCCCGTTCGATTGTAGATACCTGCGCTGGTTCCACCATGGGGTGTATAAATCCTATAGTGGCAACCCGCCAAGATTCAAGATGCACAGTGTTTAACTACTGATGCCCAGTGCCTGCTTTTTCCATTCCGGAGTACGTGCACGTCCGTACTCCGTCGGAACCTACACTGACGCACCAACCGCCGTTGTTTTGACCGCTTATAATCAGCCTAGTAATCGTGCCCTACTTTCTCTTTTAAATCAAGTTCATAATTTTAGGTATAAAAATTTATACCACTTTATGCCATAAAACATTTACATGTTTACGAGCCAAATATGCCAATTATATGTAATTTCATATATTTCCCCCAACGTTACCCCCGTTAAACGTTCGCATGAATCACATAAAATGTTAGGCTCGATACATAGACTAGCTTATACACAAAAGGGGAAAAGAGGAGCATGTAACAATTCCAACATCATAAAAATATGGATCTAACTACACATGTATCATATGAACTTGGCATAAGACAACATACATTTAATTATGAACTTGCAAATTTAGATCTACTCAACATGAATTATGAAATAGGCGTTTTACATAGAACTACATAAACTTAAAATTAGGCATGTAGTTGTGAACTTTGCAAATTAGTTGGATCAAAATCTAACATGAACCTAATCATATTAGCATGTAGTTTTGGTCATATATGTGAACATGGTTGAACTTGCATAAACATAGAAAAATTCCCAAATTGTCATAAAACATATAGGTGTCATTACCAAATCATACAACATGAAATGTCATCGCCAAATTATACAACATGGTATGTCACTGCCAAATTACACAATATGATATCCATCGCCATGTTTTACAATATGGTATGTCATCGCCAAATTACACAATATGATATCCATCGCCAAATTATACAATATGGTATGTCATCACCAAATTACACGATATGATATGCCATCGCCAAATTATAATATGTCATCGCTAAAGTATACAACATAATATGTCATTGACGAATTATACAACATATGGATTCATTGCAAAGCATTAAATTACATACAACATGATCCCAAACATGATAAGAGTCATAATCTTAATCAATTCAGTTTAACAAAAAGGATAGGCATGAATTTACATTAGGCGATGTTCTACATCTAGTTATTTAGTCACAATTCTAACATCGTTTAGATCTAAATGATAACTGGACTTACAAAAAGGAGGCTAGTCTTGAGTTCTGGGATCTATGTTCTAAATTTGAATAGCTCTCCTTTGTTGTAGATATTGAATTCTCTTAGTTAAATTGGATTTGATTTGCAATTCCTATTTGCTTTATAGTTGAATGAGAATGGCGGCTATTCTAGGCTAAGTACTGACAACATGGCGGTCTTAGGAATATTTTTGTGTGGCTTTAGGGTTTGGATTTAGGTTGCTTATATAGAAGTTTGATTTAATAGGAACCGTCAGATTAACCTAGAGCAAATCAAAGCCATTCAAACCTAAGAGAACCAACCAGAATCTGCAACACAAGCCCTAATGACACAACAATTCATCACAGGAGAAAACACGTCAGATTTCATATCTGACCCGAGGGGGAGGTTGACCCCCCAGGTCGACCTGTATGGGGGGAGGTTGACCCCCTGGTCGACCTCCTGGTCGACCTGGCCTTGAGCGGGAAAATTCCCGCCCAGCCCGCTTCAGCCTGTGATCTTGAATTTTGAATTTTCTGAACTTTATTCTGAGCTGTTTATTTAAATTCACGAATGTTCCGAAGGTCATAACTCCTTCATACGAAGTCCGTTTCACGCAAATTCGGACTCTATCTCAAGTAGAATTCCGAGACGAACGCAATGGCGTAACCAATTTCCATTAATTCTTACATTTGTAATTAATTATTCTTTAATTCGTTACTTTAATATTTACGGAAAATACGGGGTGTTACAAAAGCTGTTATAAGATAGCAGTCAAGTTGTATGTGTCCAAGGCGATGTATCAAGAGAAAACCCGCTCGATCAAGTAGCTCTAACACATGGGCACGTTTTGAAGAGACCAACTTTAATGACGATGAGTGCTCGATGGTTTCAACTGGAGTTTTGAGCTGACACACAATAACAAAAGTGATTTTTTTAATTAGTTAACGCGCATATATATTCTAGAGCTCTGTATTCTAACTAGTATTGAATGGTGAGTTTTGGTTACCTCCATCAACTCCCGTTTTTTTGAACGATATTGTGCCTGTAAATATAAGACGCTACCATCTACAATTCCGGGCGCCATCTCTGCATACTCTACAATAATTCAATGCTAACAAATTTAGTATTAAGTTTCACCAAATCAAGTACAAACCTACCAATCTTCAATTCTACACAAATTCAACATTATGAAGTCCATTACCAATCTTCAATTCTCCATAACAAACTTTACATGCCTTTTCAAACTACAAGAAAACGCTCTCCAAATCAAATGACCACATTTTCTAATCTCAACAAAACTCTCATGAAATCAACTATATTACATATATATGAACAACTCATCATCTATATGCAATTATAAACCATTGGTGTACAAAATTACAAGAAAAATCAAGAAAACCCTAAATTCTGAAATAAACACACAAAAATTATAGAGATAATTACCTATAGCTTGCTCCTGTGTTGAAGAACTTTCCATTTTTAATTTAGAAGCTGAAATTACTTGAAGTTAATTAGGGTTTTAATTTAGGTTTTAGGGATTTATGGGTTCTGAGGGATTTATGGAAAAGGAGGGTGAATGACGAGGAAAGAGAGACCATCTGGTTTTTTTAAATAAATAAAAAACTTTCGGGGCGTAATCATTGATTGCGCCCATGGTAAAGTTCCCTTTTTGGCCAACTCAGCGGTGAGTTGGCCAAATGGAGGCAACATTTCCAATTATTCAAAAATAAGGGCTATTGGCGGAATAATAAAAAAAACCAGGCCAAAATAGAAAATGACCATATTTTAATGTATAGACTTTTACAGGCTTTTTCCATCCATGTCATACTCAGCGAACTCTGAATTTGTTAAATAAATATGAATGAAAACATTTATAAAAATGAATGTCAACCGTGCAACAGGGTGTGTCTAATACAACATGTAGGAGTTGGAAAAACAAGCTCTTCAAGCATTGGTTTTGCAAAATGTCCTCTATCATAAATTAAAGCTAGGTTTTCCATAGTGGTGGACTACCACTGACAGATAGCTTTGCTGGTGAGTGGAATGAATGTAGGAACATGCGTAGTGGAGTTGACACAAACCATCAATGGTTTTTAACTGGATGTATTCAAGTATTCAACTGAGAGCGATTAGTGTGATAGCCGGACCTACGGTTGATTGGAATAGAGCTAAAAATTGCTAGATCGGGGAGCCAGGAGGAGACTGAACTATTGAGGAGCAAAATTAATGCAGTGAATAGTCGATTTGATATGTTGAGGATGCATATGTGAAGGGCGTGAATTGTTATGTCCCGAAACCCCCCGTCCCCCCATGTGCCCACCCAATCACAACCCCCTAATTTCCACCTTTTGCAGTTAAATCCCTCAATTGTTGAAGGAATTAATTGCAAAAGGTGCAAATCAGAGAAATCAAGGCCATTGGGCACACAGATATAGTGGGTTTTAGGACAGAAGAATTGGCCTCGACTGATAGTGCAGATCCAGTATGTGTGAATGCCAGGTTAGTTTTGGAATCGATACACTGTACTGTACATTGATTATGCAGTCTAATCTATTACCATCATTTGCACATTTTATTTCCCTCTAATTTGGGTTCTTAACCAATTTTTCTCTAAGTTTCTTGCATTATAATAATCATATTTTCAGTCAACTGTTATAAGGATGAGGCAGGTAGTAATAAAATATAATTATCATTCAGCCTTTCTTAAGTGGTTAATGGAAGTTCAGGGCATTTTGTTATGTTTATTATCATCAATTAATCATACTGAACTTATCCACATGTTTTGAATGTTTAGGAAATTGCATGATTTTGGGGAAACATGAATTACCTTCAGTTTCAATTTATGTATACTTGGTTAAGCCATCACACTAGAATTGAAAAAATGAGGTAGCTGTTTAATCCTTCAAACAACTTAGAATGGTAACTTTACTGATTTTGTTAATATTATTCGTTTTTATCTTGCAGTTTGTGTTATCTCTAATTGGTAAATATGCTTGATAATCACATAAGATGAAAATGTTATTGCATACATATAAATTGTTGATTTATTGGGAATGGTTGCCTAAAATGTAATATAGGTTAGTGTAAACATGAAATATACATTAGTATTACACAGAAATGGTCATTTTTTGATGCTTTCCCTACTTAAGAGCTTACTACAAATTAGTTAGAAATAAAGAGTACCATAGAAAATAGCTAGCCATCCAAAGTGAAATGTTGTGATCATCCGGGACAAAAATAATTTTTTTTACTTAGTTTATGTTTCACTACTTCATGCTATGTATGTATTTGCTAATAAGGCTGTAAATTTTGTACGAATGTCCGATGTCCGTGACAGAAATATGTTCGTCTGAGTCCATTCGATTTTCATTTAGGACACAAGTTAGAACAACAAAATTTGTACGAGAAAAAATCACGTGCCGTCCGTGTTCATTCGAATTTGTCCAAATTCCACGTAATTCGGTGTATATAGTTGAAAGAAAATTGATTGACACAGAAATGTGTTTATTTTATGCTCTTATATCTTATCTTTTGTATATAAATAAATATTACTTGGGTATTATTTTGTTACTTTTACAGATATTCCAACCCAGCCCGCATGCAACCAGAAAAGTAGAGAAATGGAGATCAAATTGCTATCTATTTGCATTTTGAAGATTTGCATATGAAGATGCCACATCTAGTTGCTATTGGACAAGAAAGTAATCAATAGAAAGGCCATGCATATCTCAACTCAAGGGAAGCTTGTCAAGGAACCAAGAGGAAAAGAAGAAAGGCCAAAAATTTAATAGATTTAACTAAGGCCCATTGGAAACTCTTTTGTGAATTCCCTAAGGCCCATCTATCATTGTATTAGGGTTAGGGTTAGGGTTTGGCTATCTATCCTATAAATACCCTTGTAATGTCATTGTAGCCACCATCCTATCCATTATTTTGTATTCTCTTCTCCATTAATAAAAGTTCTTCCTTTTTACTATTTCTGCATTTTTCTTTCTTAGCAATAGGTGTTGTCTTCACAATTAGTTTTGAAAGAGCACCAATTGTATTTTACATTTGTTTCATTAGTGATTAGTCGTTTGATTAGTTTCAACGACAATCCTAATTTTATTTTTGTTGTTCTTCTTATTCTGCACTTTTATTTTCTACATTGTTGTTCTTGTTTTGCAATTTACTTTCTTTAGTGATTAGTCGTTGATTAGATTCAACGATAATCCTAAGTTCGCAATTTCAGTTTGTTTTTATTTCAACAAAATCTCCAGGCTTCGTCTAACTCGCCCAAGTGATTAGATAAATAATTTGATTTTAATTTACCTCCCTGTGTTCGACCTATATGCTACACACCTGTGCACTTGCAGAATTTTATTACAAATATCGCGCTTTTCTAATTCATAGATTAGCGACGATCAAGTTTTTGGCGCCGTTGCCGGGGAGGTAACAATTGAATTTTATTATTTATTTAATTTCTGATTCGTGTTAGTTTTTTTCTTTTTGTTTGATTTTGTAAAAAAAAAAATCTTGCCAAATTTACTTTTATTTTCCTATTGTTTTCTTGTAGATATATATAGATAAAAATCTTGATTAGTTGATTGTGTATCACATATTGACATCATAATCTCTAAGACAAGGAAAAAAAATCTTGCCACTTTTTCTTTTAATTTTCCTTCTTTTTTTATTTATTTCTTTCCTTTTTTTTATTTTGCATTTCTTCCAATCTAATTCCTTCAAGAAGAAAAAAAATATATACAAAAAAAGAAAGTTGCTAATTTTTCTTTAATTTCTATCCATCTTTCTATCACCTTGCTGATTTTCACAATTTTCTTTTCCCTTTCCTTTTCTTTTTATTTGTTTCCATCTTTTGTCTACAACTTTCTAAAAAAAATTTTTTTTTGCAATTTCTTCTCTGTCTACTTTGATTTCTTTCTTGTTTTTGTCTGCTTTTATTTCTTTCCTCAATTTCTTCTACCCTTCCTCTCTACTCAAAAAACCTTTTTTTTTCTCTTATTTCCTTCCTCTTTTAATTTTTTTCCTTTTTTGTTTTGGTTTTTCCCGTTCATTTCTTTCCCTTTCTTCTTGTTCAAATTTTCATAAAAAAAACTTGCATTTTATTTATTTATTTATTTCTTAACAATCGCATTTCTCATTCACCTCCTACATTCTCTCTTTCCATTTTTTCATTTATTTCTTTCCGACTCTCTCCTTCATTAAAAAAAAAACAACTTCCAATTTTCCTTTATTCTTTCCATCTTTCCACTTTCTTTCCAATCATCTACATTCTTTTTCTTTTTACAAATTAAAAAAAAAAGATTCCTCTTTTGCAAAAAAATTTCCTTTCTTCTTTTGTCTTTCTTATTCTCAATACATTTGATTTCTTTTCTTCTCTTACAAATTTCCTTTCTTTTCAAAAAATAAAAAAATCCTCTTTTGATTTCTTTCCTCTTTATTCCTCCTTTCCAATTTTCAATACAATTTTTTCTCATTCTTCTTTTACAAGTTCAAAAAAAAAAAAGTTGCCATTTTTCTTTTATTTCTTTTTCAACTTCTTTCGTTTATTTCCCCTCTTACTAATGTATCGCATCATTTCTTCTTTTACAATTTGCTGAAGAAAAAAAATTCCTTATATAAATTTCTCTTCTCTGCCTTGTAATTAATTTTCTTTCCTTTCTCCATTTATTTCTTCCCCTTTTCAAGTTTTTCCTTTTTCCTTTTTTTCTGTCTCTTCTAATTTTACAACAATAAACAAAAGAAAAAAATTCTTTCTGTTTTTGTCTTCTCTTTTTTTGCTTTTCCTTAATTTCTTTTCCAAATCTTTTACAATTACTTTCCTTTCTTCCTTTACAATTCTCTTTCTTTCCACAAATCTCTCTTCCCATTTTTTTTTGTCATTTGTTTCTTTCCTATTTGTCCACTTTTTCAACAATAATAAAAAAAAGGAAGGTCATAAAAAGATTCATTCTTTTTTTTTCAATTATTTTTCCCTGCTTCATTTCTTCCCTCTGATCAAATACCCCTTCCTCTCACATAATCTCATTTCACCACAGTTTTTTTTTTCAATCCACACTTCAGCTCCATCTTCTCCAAAAAGTTAGTTTTTTTTGTTAATTCCTTTGTTTCTTTTTCTTGTGTTTTTTTTTGTTATTCAATTCATTCAAAAAAAAAAAAATCGAACTAAGGACAAGGTGACTGGAGTTCAAGCAACAAATCAAGATTTTAGAAATCAAAAGAAATTGCAAATAGTGAGATTTCAATCATTGACGCTACTCATATTTTCTGGATGGACAGCCATACATCACTGTAAAATTTTCTAAACTCTACAGGTTCTGCAGCTGCTTGAAAAATATAGAGATTGCTTGTAAAAAATTTCTGCAGGGGCAGCGACTTGCTTGTACAATATTTTAATTTTCTGTTATTATTCTGTGACTGATTTCTGAATCCGTCTGTGAGAAACGAATTTCCATAATTAATCACTCTCGTCGATTTTCAATTTTTACACTTGACTTGATTTGCAAAATAGTATAATTGAAAAGTGGTGTTTTGTGAAGTTGATTGTCTCGTATAATTGGATCGCGGATATATATTAGTTCAATTTATTGAACTATTAGCAAAAGAGGTTGCATACTACCCGTAAAACATTGGTCGTATCCCTTATTATTTATACTATACATGAACCGCCATAAGACCCTCTTCCCCCTTCCAATTGAGTTAGTTAATTAATAGAGCACAACTTAGTATTTTATACTATTTTTGAAGTGAGAGTAACTTCTATCTTGCATTGATTTCTTTAAAATGTCTGATTCAAAAAAATCATTGAGAGAAATGTAGGATAATAATCGGAGTAGATGTCCTCTTGAAGAGTATGACTATGAATTAAAAGTCATAAAGCAAAATTTTCCAAAATTTCGTGAGTCCAATGTCAACAATTTTCAAAAATTTTCAACTGACCAACATTTTCAAAATCATATAAATGATCGAAATTGCGACTTCAATTCAAATTTCAATAATTTCGATTATGAGCCACATCCACATCAAAATAGCTTTGAATCTCAATATAGCTTTGATTCACACCAATATGAGGTTGAAAACCAAAATTTTCAAAATTATAGCCAATATCAACATCTTGCAAATAACCAAAATTGCAATTTTCCCTCGAATTTCAACAGTTTTGGTTACGAACATAATTTTTACAATCAAGATGATTTCCAATTTCAAAATGAAAATTTAAACAACTACTACATTGGAAATAATATTGATTGTGAAATTGATGTGGACTATAATTTTGAGAATCAAGAAATCCAAAATGAGAGCTCTCAAATCAACGATTCTGAAGAATGTCATTTTGATGAGAGTGAAGAAAGGCTAAATAAAAAGATGGATGAACTTCTTTGTTTAATGGAATCTTTGAAAGAACAACGAGAGCAACAAAATCAAATTCAAACAAGCGATGAATCAGAAGATAATCCATTCTTTACTGATAGAGAAAATTTTAAGATAACAACTTTCGAAATTGAGAATAACCATCTGAATGAAGTTGTTCAAAATTCAATAAATAATTTGGATTTCGATTCTTTTTAGAAAAAAGATTTAAGCTTGGATTTTGATCTTCCTCTTTCAAGCTGTGAGAAACTTGAAATTTTTGAAATTGACCAGAATAAAAATGTTGAATTTTTCAATTCAAATTTGGAGATGGATTTTAATGAACATGAATTTTTTGGGATGTACAAGGATGAGTTGCCAAATGAGGAAGAAGTAGATTCACATCACGAGTTCGAAAATTTTAACTTTGAGAAAATTTCAAACAAACTTGAAATTGTCAGTGTCGAAAATACGTTGTCAGTTAATGATGAGAAATGTGATCACATAGTCTTGAACAACACTCAGATTTTAAATTTCACTGAATTTATATACGATCACAAATTTTTAAACAATTACACTGACAAATTTGTTGAACACATGAATTACTTTTGGAATGTTGGCTTGATTGAAAAATTTCTTGTTAGGACAACCCTGAACATTCATTTACTGGACTATAAATCGAGGTATAAAGATGAGATGGTTTTCAAAAACCTTTGCTTATTAGAAATCATGCCTAGACATAGTGGGAACGGGACTCATCGAGCTAGAACCAAGTGTGGGAAAAGATGGTGGCATTCATTGCATCGCATGCATCGCAAACACATATATCATTGTACATATGATCCATTCTTACATATAGTTAGACTTAATTTCATTCTACAAATAATTTTACATCTCATTCACCTTTGGGTACGATCTTTCAAATTTAGGAAACGATCACAGTGTGGACACTGTTTAGTTCTAGTGTGTGTGTGGGGGGGGGGGGGCGGGGGAGTCTGCATTGAATTCAACTTTTTTTCTTTAATTTTTCCTTTTCATTTTTCATGCATTTAGATAGGACCATCATGCATTCTAGATTTTACGAACATACCATAATTATTTTTTTTGGAAAATACGACTCATTTTAGATTTGATACAACAAAATAAGTTAACAATTATTAGCCAGTTGATAGTATTTTTTCTCTCAACTTAGATCGAATAAGAAATATAATGAAAGTTTAATTTTGAGGGATAATAGTGTAACCGGTACATAGGGAGATTCTTAGGTGATGGCCATGAAATCTATTCTATATTGTAGACTTTGTTTAAATAAGTGGAGGACTTAAAATACTTATATTGGCTTTTCAAATCTTTAAAACTAAGTTGTGTTAAGTTGAATTCGCGTAACTCTCTTTTATGCTTATATTTTCAAATAATAGTAATCCAAGGGTATCCAACATTGCTTGTATATCAAGCGTTGGTGTGCAAACCCGCCAAGCTCTATCCGACATGTTGTTGACAAAGTCAACGTTGGAATATCTTGGTCTCATTTTATGAGATTGGACACCTAAGGATTACCGACACGTTGTTGACAAAATCAAAGTCGGCCTGCACAATCCACCAAGCTCTTTACCCACTCTCAGTTAGTCCGCGAGGCAGTGCATGGGTGGTAAACCTTGGTCTTCAAAGTTAGGTGTATGTACTTAATCATAAATTTTAAAATTTTATAGAATAAAGAATAAGCGATGATGCCCAAACACTTCTTGACCTTATTGATTTGACTAGCCATACATAAGAAAATAATAATACCACTTTGCAAACTGTGCCAAGCAAACTAAGAATCTATTTCATGGCTGCACTATGTTATCAACCGAACTAACTGGCCAAACTGGAATTTAACATTTGAAAATTTGATTTATATTGAAATTTTGTGACAAGTTGAGGTATCTAAAATAAAATCAACTGACTAGAAATTGTTAATTTAATTTGTTGTACCACTTTCCTGAAACAAGTCGTGTTTTCATTTTTCGTTTTTATTTGCATATGTCCATTGCATTCATGTAGTTTCATTAGAATCATAGCATACTGCATTTGGATTTTGTGGGTAGTATCTGCTGAAAACCCTCACGAGACACCACTCGTCCTACTAGGGACACCTAGAGGTTTAACGGCTTGTTGCATACGCTCAATGCAATCGTGTTTCCTACGAAAGTGTGACCTATCTAGTTCAATTTTTCATTTCTTGTTTTACACGAGGACGATTAAAAGATAAGTGTGGGGGTATTTGATTGACATAGAAATGTGTTTATTTTATGCTCTTATATCTTATCTTTTGTATATAAATAAATATTACTTGGGTATTGTTTTGTTACTTTTACTGATATTCCAACCCAGCCCGCATGCAACCAGAAAAGTAGAGAAATGGAGATCAAATTGCTATCTATTGGCATTTTGAAGATTTGCATATGAAGATGCCACATCTAGTTGCTATTGGACAAGAAAGTAATCAATAGAAAGGCCATGCATATCTCAACTCAAGGGAAGCTTGTCAAGGAACCAAGAGGAAAAGAAGAAAGGCCAAAAATTTAATAGATTTAACTAAGGCCCATTTGAAACTCTCTTTGTAAACTCTTTTGTGAATTCCCTAAGGCCCATCTATCATTGTATTAGGGTTAGGGTTAGGGTTTGGCTATCTATCCTATAAATACCCTTGTAATGTCATTGTAGCCACCATCCTATCCATTATTTTGTATTCTCTTCTCCATTAATAAAAATTCTTCCTTTTTACTATTTCTGCATTTTTCTTTCTTAGCAATAGGTGTTGTCTTCACAATTGGTTTTGGAATAGCACCAATTGTATTTTACATTTGTTTCATTAGTGATTAGTCGTTTGACTAGTTTCAACGACAATCCTAATTTTATTTTTGTTGTTCTTCTTATTCTGCACTTTTATTTTCTACATTGTTGTTCTTGTTTCGCAATTTACTTTCTTTAGTGATTAATCATTGATTAGATTCAACGATAATCCTAAGTTCGCAATTTCAGTTTGTTTTTATTTCAACAAAATCTCCAGGCTTCGTCTAACTCGCCCAAGAGATTAGATAAATAATTTGATTTTAATTTACCTCCCTGTGTTCGACCTGTATGCTACACACCTGTGCGCTTGCAGAATTTTATTACAAATATCGCGCTTTTCTAATTCATAGATTAGCGACGATCAAAAATATAAAAAAAAATTGATATAAATATCCAAGTCTGACTGGGTCCGTTTGTGTCCGTGTTCGAAAAACATATGTCCGTGTCTGAACGATATCATTTAAGACACGAGTTAAAAAAACAAAATTTGTATAATTTTTTTTTCATCCGGTTCTTGTCCGGTCTGGTTTTATTTAGGACAGAAACTGAACACACCTCCGTCTGATCCGATCGAATCGATTTACACCCCTACTTGCTCATCCATAAAATAATAAACATTTTTGTTCATATTTTTCATAGCATATAGTGCTTGAATCTTACTATATTCATGTTCCTTTTAGTATCCTATTATTGCACGTAAAATTTACACATATTAAATAAATAAATAAATATATGTATATATATATGTATGTATGTATGTATATATATATATAATTAGCATGTTTTCATGGTTTAAGAGCAAAACTTATGAATGACCCCATAATAAAAACGTGAAATATATTTTGTTGGGGATGTTGTTGTCACCAGTCAGTTACCAGAATTAAAGAATACTGAGCAAAAAGGATGTCACCGTATACTTTTACAACCCATGGGTCCACAATGCAAGATATCAAGTTGTTGTTGTTTCACTTTAATTATAGTTTTGTTTCAAATGTTATACAGTGCACATTTTTATCCATAATTTTCATGTATAATTTTGTTAATACATTTGCTATTGGTGTGTGTTTATACCAAAAATGATATGAAACATTAAAGGTACTCTCCTAAGTACTTCAACAAAAAGTATGTGGAGCCACAATCGCAAGCATAAAATGCATTAAAGTAAACACATGAATATTTTCAGAGTGGTTCGATCCTTAAATGATCTACATTCACTTTCACATAGGATTCCATTGCCAATGTATTAATTACAAAGTTTGATTCACTCTTGCAACAAGATTTTTCACTCTCTTACTTGTAGATCACACTTGAATCCATAAAAATAATGGAAAAAGAGGATGGTCAGCGAAGATATGATATGACTGAAGATTAATTGGAGTGATTTCTTCAAGTGTTCGAATTTGGATGGTAGATTTTTATCCTTTAGATTCCTTGGATGAACTTGGTGAAAGCCATGATCAATGAATGAATGAATTTTCACTTGATGATGATAGACAAGTGTTAGAACTATGTGAGATGGTTGTGGAGAGATTTCAGCAGCACTTCGTGGCAAGAGAATTCGTCCCTCATTAAAGTGGGGTTGGCCTCCTATTTATAGGAATGTTGGAAAGCTAGGATATCATACACGAGACAACAGTCGATCAGAGCTTTATTTACGGAAATTGCCATTGGCCAGTCTGTCAACAGCTAGCAACAGAACCGACCGGCTGGTGGTCTGCCTCTTTGCCCGACTGGTATGTTGGCGTTTGAATAAGGTGAGTTGCTCCAGGGGCACTCAGTCTGTGCTGTTTTTCTGTCCGAACGGCGTGGTGAGATTTCATCAAGATGAACCATTCCTGCCATGACTGGTCGGCATGATGATTCTACGTTGTTGTTGGCCGATCGGTGTTCTTTCCACTTGTTTAATTATCAGCTTAAGACCAACCGATCGACCAGTGCTAAATGAAGATGAAGGCGCTGGATATCTCCACTTAGACCGACCGGTACGTCTTCCCAACCGATTGTCCTGTATTAAATGAAGATGAAGGCCCTTCATGATAGGACCAACTGGTGGTAATCCTTCCCAACCGATCGGTACGATAAGACTTGGTGGAGTAAGTTGCTTCTGGTACGACCGGTCAACTGTACTTCATCCTGTCCGGCCGGTGTGATTGCTTCATATTATTGTTAACTGATGCTCTGGAGCCCCAAAACATGATCGTTCGGTCTTATATCCTTATGACCAACCGGTATAACATAGCTTACACTATGAGAACCATCCAATCAGTACCTGTATCCATCACATTGAAGTAGGGCATTTCTGGTCATTCTTTATATTTTGATCCGTCAATGTGTGTATGATTTTGAGTAAATATTTGTCCTTAGAAGTTTACAGTTTTATGCTTAAGAAAAATGTGAGCTTCGAAATAATCGTTTAAATTACAAGTTGATGGATCATTTGCACGGGCCTACATCAAACTGAGTTATCGGTCGGTTAGGTTGAATTAGCTTAAGAAACGACCGATCGGTTGGATGGAACAGATCTTTTATGGGCCGATCGGCCCATCTGGCTGCGGGCTATATATATATTATTCCTATGGCCTTTACTCTTCCCATTTGCCTTATTCTCCTCAACCGATCAGAAAACCCTTATTAATGGCAGCACCTCTCGCGATTCAACACTGATTCAATCAACTTCGATCCCAGTTCGTCTGCCATGATTCAAGATCAATTAGGAGGCTTTCAACTCCAATTCCGTCATCACAATTTAAGGCAATTGAGCAACTTTCAATCTCCGCTCAACCAGCTCCTTCGAATTTGAGTCAACACTGAGGTACTACACTGAAATTTCACACGCTTTGTGTAGATGCTAAATTTGGAAAGACTTGGATCTGGTTTTGAGTTGTATTCGGGTTTTTAGGGTTTCCAATTTTGGCTTTGGGGTGATATGAATTGGATCCATATTTTGTACTTGATCGGTTTGGGGTTGTGACAAACGTGTAATGAGGTTGGATTTGTTTGGGATTAATTTTAGGGTTTTGAAATGGTTTAGGATAGGATTGTAATCAATTGTGATGGTTTTAAGATAGTTAAAGGGCATGCTAAGATGCATTCTTCCCTTTAGAACTTCAGTTCCGAATTGTTGCTCACAAAGTGTTTAATGAATTGTTGGTGTCCAATTTCGCATATTTCTTTACTTTGAACCATGTTGATTGATATGATTATCTTTGAGCCATATGAATTTTAGTTAAATCCTTACAAATTTTGTGTCATCGACACTCGTTATTGAAAGCATTCATGATTTAGAAGTAGTTATAAATTTCAGAAACACATCGGTACTGATCGGTCATCACCCTCTGTTTTGGGGAGTTAACTGTATTGCTTGACCGATCGACATCAGGCTTTTGGGAAATTGGAGGTACTGACCGGTTTATCATTGAATATCGATCGGTTAGCTCCAATCTTCTGGAGAACTGATGGTACCGGTCGGTTTGTCCTTGGCACTGGTCGGTGTTGGAATTCCATGGAATATTGGGAATACCAACCGGTCGGTCTTGGTCACATGCACCGATCGGTCGGTTTCCATCCGATAGAGGGTATCGATCGGTTTATAGACAATGATGGCCATTTCCTTGTGTTTCATGCCATTTCCTAAGCTTTCCCTTTACTAATAACCTTATTTCATTACTAGTCTGTCCTTTGCGTAGAATGATGACACGAAAACAATTACGTGAGCAACCTGAGAAAACATTTTAGCCCGCTCAAGTTGGATCTTCCGCTCAAACTACAATGGCCAATGCCCCTAGATTTGATGTTATTCCTGAATTTCCCAAGCCAAAACCCATTACTATACCTTCCAATGGAAGGAAAGCAACAAAACTCTCTAAACGGACTTATGAAAGTTTGTGTGCTAAATTTAAGATCTCAGAGGATGACGCTAAACTTCCCGGGGATAATGAATTTGTCGATTCCCCATCCCAAGGGTTTGTTGCTGTCAACCGTCAGAAGTTATCATCGGGAGCCATTCTACCTTTTAATTCTTTCCTAGAAATGGTCCTTAAATGCTTAGCTATTTCCCCCATGCAGTTACACCCGAATGGTTATGCCATCTTAATTAGCTTGTGTGTGCTTTTCATGAGGGTTAAGCATCGTTTACCCACTTTCGAAGAAATTTGCTTTCTTTATTCCTTTAAGAAAAGCCCAGGACCAACACTATTCATGGAAGCGTGGCATTCCAAGATTATCACTAAATTATCGGATAGTGTCAAAGGATTTAAAGAGAATTATTGCTTCGTTCGATAGCCCGACAAATTCTTTAGTAGATGGATGGAAGGGGGTAAAGATCCACTTTTTAATTTTTTTTGTTTCCCTTTGCGTTTAAGTACTGAATACTGAATCTTACACTCTTCATTTATCATACAGAAATTCCCTCTATCGACCCAGACTTTGCCATGGAGGAGGGCTTATTGGATGATTTAAGGAATGTTGATGAAAAAGAGAGAAGTAGGAGGTTTCTAATCACAGAGGAATTTCTCTGCCAATACTCTCTACTCAATCCTTCCCGTAATCTCGTTTTGGACTTGATGTATATAGGAAAAGCTACACTAAATCCCCTTCTTCGAAAGCTTCTTTAAAGAAATGTTCGGATACTGTGGGTAGCAGTAAATCACCTTCTATAAGTAAATTGGCCTCCGTTAAGGAAGGGGATCCTAAACATGACAAGGATGTAAGTGACCGTGCTAAGAAAGATGAGAGGGAGGGCACTCACTTTGAACTTGCTCATGAGACTGGACACACCGAAGAAGATGAAACTATACTAGAAGTTAACCCGAATGTCGAAACGACAACTGGGAACGTTCTTGCTCAGGATGAGGCTGGAGAAGGTTCTGCAGGTACCTTTGACAATCTGGGTGATCGTAACACAACCAAGTATCTTAGTCAGGATGACGTTGTCACCCAGCCTCTTACTATAATCACAGCTGCCAGCATAATGGAAAATCATGTCTCCAAGACAGGAAAGTTGCTGAAATCCTTAGGAATTCCTTTAGAACCAACCAGGAAAACCGATTCGTTAACAATTGCTTTCTTTCTAGAAAACATTTCTAACACACCATATTTCTAATAAACATGTTTTATAAGTTGCCTTCAGTTTTTTGTGCGTCAAACACTGAAATTCATCTTAATCTTATTTCAGATTCAGACATGCAAAGGAAACATTCATCAGGTTTTAGATCAGATTTTAGTAAGAAAAGCAAAGCCATTGAACCAAAGCACTTGTTACAATATGATCCCCCACGACCATCACACCATCACAAACAAATACATCCTCCTCCGCCTCTGAAATCTTCTCATCAACCTTCACACATACTGGTGTCAGATTTGATTGAGGAGAAGAGGCGAAGGATACGTAAGGATGAGGAGGAGGAAGCAAGAAGATGCTCTTGGCTCAGAGAAGATTCTCCCGATGAAGAGGGCCGAGGGAAGAAATGAGAGAGAGACAATCCAGGAAAAGGTGGCTCGCACAAATATTCCCGAATGGAGAAACTTCCTATTAGGCCTCGATTGGTCTCATCTTCTGGACCTCCAGGTCCTCCGGTTGAGATCAATCAATCATTCGTAAGCCTCGCCATGATCCCGGACTAGTAAGTGTTCCTCTCGCCGAACGACTACCATGTTGGAATTTACAAGGGCTTATGTTTGATCTTGGCAGGAGTTTAACTAACGCTGATGACCTATCTAGGGAGGTCGATGCGGTAATAAGGCAAACGAATACCTAGTTTGACATTGCCAAGAGGCAACTTGAGGCAAAGTGGTGCATTATTCAAGATAGTGCCAAGAAAAAGCCGCGTGGAGGGATTAAATTTGGTGACAATCTCCAAAAGCGTCATGATACTAATTTTGCCAAAATCGCTAAGTTGGAGAACGATAAGGTCAAATGGGAAAAAGTTTTAGATTCTCATGATGCCACCATTGCGTCACTTGGGAAAAAGATTTACAGAATTAGAGGCATTAGATAACGAAAACAAGAAGCTCCAAGAAGAACTTGAGGTGGCTAAGTAAAAGGAAAAGGAAGCCTTAACCACCAAATGCAACACTGAAACTACCTTATCGGTGGAAAGAGATTTCTCCAAACAGTATCGGGACGAGGTTGCTCAACTCAGAAAAACCATTGATTCCTTAAAGGCTTCCAATCAAACATTGACCGCTAATGTTAAGTCACTCGAGAAAGTCAAGACAACTGTTGTGGAGACTCTCAAGCAAACTATAGATGAGGCTAAGATGACATATTCTGAATTTACGTCTTCAGCGTTATGAGTCGTGGGAGTTTGCACTACTTAGGAGACAGTTTTTCAACTACCCTGGCGCTTGTTTGGGAATGAGTGCTTGAAATCAATGGTAATGATTGTAGTTAGGGTGAACTGATTAACAAACTTCTAGATGATAAATCAAAGAAGGCTTTGGCATAGGGAAAATCTCAATTAGCCAATGAGAGGGTCAGTACTTCTGGAGAACAAATTCAAGACCAACCTAATATTAGCCCTTCTGCTGATCCTATGGAACTTGGGGCTTCTGGTTCATAGACATTGGCTAACCCTCCTGATGTTCCAAAAGAAAAGGAAGTGGTTACTGAAGGGAATGTCAATACAGAGATTATTACTGAGAAGCATAATGGAGATGATGAAGTTGATGACGAAAACACCGAGAATTGGAGAATTGAGCACAGGAATGCCCAGGAACATCTTCTAGATGCAAGTAAAATCGAAATTAATTATACCGTGTCATACTTAGAGTCCATTTTTGATTCTCCTTGGTCTCTTGCCTCTTATGCTCATTATCTTCATACTCCAAGTTTAATTTCTCCCCTATCTTATCCTTCTATAGGCAACGCCACAATAGCTAAAGCTGCTATAACTGATTCACCCTTGATGATCATTCCTCTTACTTTTATTATTACTCCTCCTCCTAATAACACTTCCCTGCTTGTGATTACAGTTCCCGGGTCATAGGATACAAGAATCGATGCTTTCTCAGACTTAGATGATGTTTATTATAATATCAGTGATGACCTTGCAGCCACTGAAACGGATGAAAGCCCAAAGGATGCTTCCAAGGGTAAATGCAAGAAAGTCATCAAGTCTTCCTCATCTAAGAAGCACAAGAAGAAGAAGTAGAAGAAGAAGAGAAACACGGAAGCGATTACTTTATCTTCTCAGGAAAATCCGGATAATGTGTAAGAAACCCCTCCTCCTCTTAACAAGCCAGTTTTAAGGCCAGACGACAGGAAGAAGTAGTAGTGCTCGATACCGACTTATTTTGTTTCTCGGCTATTTTCTCTTATATGTTGTTTTTAGACCGGTTGTATATGCAGGTGTCAGTCCTTGCTTATAACTTTATGTTTCTCTGTGTTTAATACTTATGTGGTGGATTTACGACTTTGTGACTTTATGATCCTACTATCTGATTATGTGGTGCTGAAAAGAAATTGTCTTCTGCTTTTTGTACTCAAGCTTTTACTTTCAGCTTTATCGTACCTTCTTATTCTGCATTTCACACTTGTTTTCTTGCATTATCACAAGTCATTTGCTTTTTGAAATACTTTGCATTGAAATTATTTTGTGGCACTTTTGGAAAATTGATTTTTCAGTTATAACCACGAATCATTATCGGTTGGACCTAACTCGACCAATTTTGCTGGATTTCCTTGATTCTGACCCTATATGAATAACCACCCTTATGCTTGTCATAATATCGGGGTTATCAATTTTTCCTTTGTCAATTCAAAGTTCCGCTTTATTGGTCAAATCAGTTCTTGTAGGTGCTTAACCTTAATTTTGAAATTGTGACGAGTTTGTGGTATGTCTCAAGAAGTGAGCATCGTTAAATTTCTTTAATGCGGTGGTGATGCCCCCATACTAGAATTCCTTACAATTTAAAAGGTTAAGTGCGGCATTGTGTGACCAACTTTATTTGGAATATTTCGACCATGTGTTTTTGCCTTTGTTGGATTTCTTGGCTCAATTCTGATCAAGGGTTTCTAGTTTTATTGGTCTCACTCACCCCCTTTTATGGAGATGGGCACCTATTTTTGTGCCCCTGCTCGAGAGGTCTTATATTCCGTTCTTCCGAGGAGGTATTTGTAAACCCGTTATTTGTTGTGACTGAATGACTTAGTCACTTGTAGAATTTGTAGGGCACCTTCGAAAAGGGCTTTGGGACCGTCTGTAACTGGATTTGGAAGACCCAGCATCTGATCAGATGCCCTAAAGGGGTCTTTAGGAACCCAGTGTTTGTATCGTTATCCAACCATGTATCAATGTTTTCGACAATTAACCGAGTGCCCCTCGGGGAGGTCTTTGGTTTTAGAGCCCAGTGTTTATATCGCTATGCAGCCATGTATCAATGGCATCGACGATGAACCAGGTGCCCATCCGGGAGGTCTTTGGTTTTGAAACCCAATATTTATCGCAATCTGACCATTTATTATTGGCATTGGCGCTCAACCGGGTGCCCCTCTGGGAGGTCTTTTTTTCAAGATCGCGTTATTTCTCAGGGCAGACGCTAGTTCATTTATTGGGTTTTACCACGATTTGTCAGAGCTAAGGCCTAGAACATTGTAATTAGGAAGATGGCGCCTTGTAGTTTTATCTGTAATTTTGAACACCATGCCATTTGACCATCCAGTCCCTGATGTTCCTTCCTTGCATTTATATGCTTCACATCATCGAGTCGATTGCGAATGATGTTTTGAGCATTGAGCAATGGATACTTGAGCTATCTCAATCAAGATGTGCTATATTAATCACCAGGTCTTGTTAGGTCAAAAATGTGTTAGCGCTCTTTTAATGGACCTGCAATCAAAATCGAATCTTAGCAAACAGTTTGCAAATCATACGATTTAGGCAAGTAAAGCAATTTTTTTCATTAGTACGTACAAAGCTTCTAAAGATGTTGCGTGGTATTTATAATGCATGATATTTACAACTTTTCAGATCATACGAAAGAAACATTAAGTGAAGTAGTGATGAAAGTGCATAGCATTCCATGCTTTCGGAAGTTGGATTCCATCCGTCTTTTTTAGTTCAAAAGTACCATCGGAGAATTTTTTTTGGCTAATCATATATGCCCCCTCCTCTCCCCCCAAGTTGGGTCCAAGTACCCTGATTTCTGTCATGATTCTTTTTAGGACAAAATCCCCAAACTGGAAGGATCTGCTAAGGCCCGCCCATTAGTAGCTCTTCGAGGGTGTTAAGTGATGTCATACTGGCTAAGCTCGATGTTCCACTTCAATAACCTTCCCGAAGTTTCTGGGCGAAAAAAGAAAAAAAGAACCTACCTTAGCGGTTGATCGGTGAGAACTTTTATAGGATAGGATTGGAAATATGGTCTTAATTTATTTGAAGCAATGAGGAGACAGTATGCTAGTTTTTCCAACTTTGGGTAGTTTAATTCTGCCCCAGCAAGTCGCTTGCTAATGTAATAAACTGGCCATTGGACTTTGGCATCCTCTCGGACAAGTGCAGCGCTTAAGGGATGTGATGAGACAGCCAAATATAGGAACAACTCCTCCCCATCTTTTGGCTTAGAAAGCATTGGTGGTGTCTCCATTGTTTAATCAATTCTTCGAATGTCGTTTGACACTCAGGAGTCCATTGAAAATCTTTCTTTCCCTTCTCTAAAGCATCGAAGAGTGGGATGCATCGATCCGTTGCCTTTGAGATGAATCGGTTCAGGGCAACAACCTTCCCATTCAAGCTCTGAAGTTCTTTCTTTGTCCTTGGAGCTCACATTTATCATAAGGTTGTGACTTGAGAAGGATTCGCCTTGATGCCCCTAGCACTGACTATAAATTTGAGAAATTTTCTTGACGAAACTCCAAATGAGAATTTTAGAGGATTTAACTTCATGCCGTATTTTCTAAGGATATGAAACATCTCGGCTAAAATTTCTAAATGGTTTTCTGTCTTCTTTGATTAATCAGCATATCATCTACGTAGACCTCCATAGTATTCCCAATTTGGGATTTGAACATGGAATTTACAAGGCGTTGGTAGGTTGCTCCCGCATTCTTTAGTCCAAATGGCATAACCTTCTAGCAATATAGGCCTCTGTTGGTTATGAAACTTGTATTCTTTTCGTCTAGCTTATGCATCATGATTTGATTATATCCGGAGTATGTGTTCATAAATGATAACAATTCGTGTCCCGCAGTTGCATCGACAAATTGGTCAATCATTGGTAATGGAAAACTATCTTTGGGACACACTTTGTTTAGGTCCGAGTAATCTATGCATACCCTCCATTTGTCACTGATTTTTTTAACAAGGACCGGACTGGAAACCCAATCGACATACGTAGATTCTCTTATAAAATTATTTTTGAACAATTTATCTACTTCTTATTTTAATCCCATAGATCTTTCAGGTCCTTGCATTTGTCTTTTTTGTTTTACAGGAATCAAACTAGGATTAATATTCAACTTATAAACAATTACATCTGGTGATATTCCGCAAATGTCGGAGTGTGTCCATGCAAAAACATCTAAGTTTGCTTTTAAGAAAAATATCAAATCCTTCTGCAACTTTAGGCCCAGCTGAGAACCTATCTTTAGGACTCGGTCAGGATCTTTATCGTGTACTGGAACGGAGATGGTGTCCTCAGCTGGTGCCGCCCTGTTTTCCCCCATACTGACTTTTCTTGGATCAATTACCTTCTGGGTTCCGCTATGTTCGCCAGTATGAGGGCCCCGCCCTAATTGCTTTAAGGGGGATCGTGAATGGGGAGCAAAGGCCCCACATTCTTCTTTACTCCCTTCTTCCTCGCCTCAGCAAGCTCAACCAGATAGCACTCCCTCACTGCCTATTGGTCGCCCTTGACTGTACCAATTCCGTTTTTAGTGGGGAATTTCATTGCAAGACACCACAGAGCCATTGTTATTCTAAAAGCTGCGAGGGTCGGCCTCCCTAGGAAGGCGTTGTAAGCGGAAAACTCGTTGACGATGATAAAATCTTGTTTTAGTGCAGCTTTCTAATCTCCACTTCCAAGTTCGACGAGCATATTGATGATGCCAATCGGTTGCACGGCTTGCCCCGTAAATTTGCAAATTTTATTCAGGCAATCTTTCACATCATTCATTGAGCGTTTCATCCGATGAAATGCACTGATGAAGAGGACGTTGACCGATGCTCCGCTATCAGCTAAGATCCTTCTAACGATGGCCGGACCAAGACCAATGGTTATTACCATGGGGTTTACTGTTGGAGCTATGAGTCCATTTGAACCCTCATCTTTGAATATAATGTCAACCCATGGAATTCTTGGCATATTTGCTGACAAGGCTTCATTCATGATCATAAGTTCTTTTTTTGACAAGTTCTTCGTTTCTTTGGAGTATTTCACAATGTCCCCCCAGCTTCTTCCAACTGTGTGTGGCCCACCTGAAATAGTATTGATGATCAACCTTGGAATAGCAGCAACCGAAGCATTCTCATTCTGCTTAGGTTATCCCGCAGAAGCTCCTTGGCCTTGAGGATTCTGAGTATTCTGCGGGTTCCATGTATACTGCTAAAGTCTGTTTTTCCTTATTAGTTCTTCAATTAAGCTTTTCAGGTGTCTGCACTCGTTTGTATTGTGACTCGGCTGGTTATGAAACTGGCAAAATCTTCCTGATTTGGCTGCTGCATCACTGACCTTCACTTGTTTCAGTACTGGGTAATCTTCAGTATCTTTGGTTGCCATGAAAATGTTTTCCACATTGTGGTTTAAAGGAGTCAATTCTGAATTCTTAAAGAAACGAAGCTTTTTATTAGGTCGGTTGTCTCTTTCGTCATTCCCTCTTTTCTGATTACCGGGATTCTTCTGGCCACCTTCTGCATTATTATTATTCTTCTCAGGCTGTATACTGCTTTCAGAAGCATCCATAGTATAAACCGGATCCTCATCCATGCCTATATACTCCTCGGATTTATCGAACAGTTCCTTAAGAGTACTTGGTTTCTTCTTTTTAATCCATCATCCGAGTTTGGTTTTCTTGCTTATAGCTCCCTTCAAAGCCATTAAAACCAAACGTGGCTCATAGTTTCCTACCTCGGCTGCGGCGGCATCGAAGCGGGTGAGAAAAGTCCTTATAGACTCCCCTAACCTTGGCTCAAGCTCGTTTAACTCCATGACATCTCGTACTTTCGTCGCTTGGAGATTGAATTATTCTCGAAACAATTTGGCTAAAGTAGCAAAGTCATCTACAGATCTGGGCGGTAGCTTTGTGAACCAAAGTGATGTCACTTCCTCGAGACAAGTCGAGAAGTATAAGCACTTGAACTCGTCAGTGGCACATCCCCCGTCCATATGCTTATCGTATTTGAGCAGAAATATATTGGGATCACTTATTCCATTGTAAGCCTGGATTGTTGGTGGTTTAATTTTGTTTGGATATGGTGTCATCTTTATCCTTTCTGTGAGTGGGGTTTTGGTGGGAGCAAATCCCCAATCCTTCTCGTCATCCTGCTTCCTCGAGCTCTTTTCCATAATTTTGCGCATCATTTCTGTTATGCGCTCTTCTTCGTTGAGCTGGACCACGGGGCGGATGATGACATCCTTACCGGATGTTTGCCTAAGCAAACGGTCGTAGTTTGGAATTTGGGGCCCTGGGCCTCCTACTTAAGGAGGTGCCCCTCTGGTGGTTCCAAGCGCTTGTCGAGAAGTCACTTTATCGGTATGGTTGTGCGTGGGTGAGTTAACTTCCATACGTCGAGGGTCTTTACAATTTGCAATCTATTGAATAGAATCTCCTTGGTTTGGACTCGAGGAAGAGGAGCCCGCGTTCTCTACATAATTGGTTTGAACAGGCTTAGCACGAGTGGCATTCATAGTAACTTTCGCTGTAGCGGCCTGCATAACAAACATCAACTCAAGTCTTTTCATCATGGCCTTGTTTGCAATGTCCATCCGATTTGTAAAACCTGCAATAAATTCATCCAACTCCCCCTCGTTATAACTTTTGTTGGCTTGGAGGTTTCTCCGTCCTCGAATTGGTTGGTGGGAGAAGTGTTTTCATTGTTGGCGGCATTATCAGCATTTTCAACACTTTTACTAGTAGCCTTCTTTGAGAGTCTACCTGGTTTACCCATAATTTGATCAAGGCCTTGAACTTGTGACAGAACTTATTGAATGGCTCAGACTCTAGATTTGTGAAATCTGTAGGAGAATCGAGCTCAAACCTTCACTTTTGAGAACGATTTAAGAAAGAGAAATGCGAACCAACCCCACGGTGGGCGCCAAAAAGTGTATACCAAAAATGGTATGAAATACCAAAGGTACTCTCCTAAGTACTTCAACAAAAAGTATGTGGAGCCACAATCGCAAGCATAAAAAGCATTAAAGTAAACACATGAACATTTTTAGAGTGGTTCGATCCTTAAATGATCTACATCCACTTTCACATAGGATTCCATTGCCAATATATCAATTACGAAGTTTGATTCACTCTTACAACAAGTTTTTTCACTCTCTTACTTGTAGATCACACTTGAATCCATAAAAGTGATGGAAAAAGAGGATGGTCAGAATATTGACTGAAGCTCTCCTCCTAGAAAAAACAGCAGCTATGGCTGCATCTAGTTCTTTCAAGAACCCGATATTCGATGATAATCCAACCTCTAAAGAGGGTCCTTCTTCCTTCCCAATTCCTCCTAATCTCTCTCTCAATCCCCCTCTTCCTTCTCCTGATTTCTTAGTGGATGAGGAAGGCTTCACAAGAGTTGTTAATCGCAAGAAAGGTCTGAAACCTTTCTTCTATCCTATAAAATCTGCTCATTGGAGAAAAGCTGCTGGATTTTCTAACGAAGTTCCTACCAAACCTAAGCAGAAGCCTTACCCCTCCTCTAATGGAGTGCGATATCAGCCAAGAAACCCGACAAGATTGGCTCAAGAATCATCTCAAGCATCAAAAATTAATTCAACCAAAGATTTAAAGGCATCTTCATGGGCAGATCTTGTTAGGAAAAGTAATCAAGAATATAATTTGTTCTGAGTTTTATTGATCCAGTAGAAACGATTGGGGATGAAAAAAATAGTCGTGGCCTCCGAAGAGGTTTGTAACTGCACTGAAAGTAAGTGGGAACTCTCTATTGTGGCATACGGATTCGGAAAGAGACCTGCATATCATTATTTCAGGAATTTTGTAGTAAGAACATGGAGCCCTATCGTTCATTGAAATCTTTACTAGGGAAAATGGGTTCTTCATACTCAGATTCACAAATGCAGAAGATAGTGAAAAGCTTCTAAAGGGAGGACCCTATTTTATAAAGGGAAAGTTGATTATTTTAAAGAAATGGTCCAAGAAATTAGTTCTTGACCGAGACCTTTTGAGTACCATGCCAATATGGATCCAACTTCCAGAGTTGAACTTACCTTTATGGGATAAAGAGATTTTTAGCGCGATTGGAAGCCTAGTTGGAATACCATTAAAGATGGATGAACAAACTGCTAAAGAAACTAGGTTGCGTTATGCGCGATTACTTGTTGAAATTAATGCAGACGCTAATTTACCTAATGAGGCTTCTATCTACATGCATGATGGGGAGGTCATTTCTCGATCGATCACGTATGAGATAATTCCAGATAGATGTAAATTCTGCAAGTGTTTTGGGCATTATACTGAGCAATGTTTGAACAACAAAGATCAACAAAATCAGCCAAAAGACGATGTAATTCACGTCATTAATTCCAATGGTAATGAAACTGAATTCATTTCAGAAATCTTTAACACAGGAATTAATACGGCTGGAATCAACTCATCGGCATCAATGGTCATTCCCTCCAAACATGAAGTTGCTCAAAAAGCTAATAACATAGATGAGATGAGCATAGATGCTCCCTCTCTACAATCGATTCTGGGACATGGTAGCCGAAAGCTTATGGTAAAAATCCCTATGAATTCTGCAAATCCTACTAAAAAGTTGCAGACTTCATATGAACCAGACAAATCTAGGGGAATAAATCCTGAATTTCCCACACCTTTGATGGATAAAACCATATTAGAAAATAGAAATAAAAAAGCAATAAAGGGTTCCTATTCTAAACAGGCCATTGAGCCCTCCCCCTCTCGGAGGACTCAAGAATTATTACAGATTCAACAAATAATTCAACAGAAGCTTATATGGAAAACTACAGTGAGCTCCTCGATGCAGATCCCATATACACTGATGTTTCATTGCTGGCTAATGGTCTTGCTCCATCCAAATCCACCGTCACCATTGAAAACATTCAGGAGGCTGTTAACCAAACTATAGCCGTAGCCACATCTTCAAAGCCTGTCCCTCCTACAAATAAAAAGAAAAAAGGCAGAACCAAGAGCCTAACATACATTGTTTTAACAGAAGACACAGAAGATGATAAGGATCATGAATTCAGAGCCAAGTACATTATCATAAATGCTAAGTGGGAAAAACAACTCAAGCCTAAGGAAAAAATCAGCTACAAAAAAGTGGCAAACAGGTGGGAGTTAAGGTGGATAACAAAAGGAACAATGGCTCCCCTTAGGTACTTTGTATCCTTTTCCTTTTACATTTTTTATTTAATGGATATCATAGCTTGAAATTTAAGGGGTTTAAATTCCCCTAAAAGACAGCATGATTTAGTTAACTTTTTAGGCAAGTATAAACCTAACATTGTGCGTTTGATAGAGCATAAACTTAGTGATCAAAAGATCAATGACCTGCATTTAAAAATCTATTCAAATTGGAACATAATTAATAATAACTTGATGGGAGGATATGGCAAGATTATGGTTCTTCATAATCCTAGCATTTGGTCACTCATCTGTTATTTCATTGATCTGCAATACATTCATTGCACTTTTAAAAATAAGGGTGGTTTATATCTAAAAATCACTTTTATTTATGCTTCTAATTATGAAAATGATAGAAAAATGCTTTGGAACTATATTGAGCAGTTCAGTAATGTTATTAAGAGTCCTTGGATGCTAATTGGTGATTTCAACATTGTTTTTCATAATTGTGAAAAAAGGAGGCAATCCTATATACCTTTTGATAAATTAGATAAGATTGCCTGCGTTTTGTTGAAAGATGGATTAATAGAACCTCAAATAGCTGGCAATAAATTCACCAAGAAGTCAGGCGAGTTTAGAAATATTCACTGCAAGCTAGGCAGGGTTCTTTTTAGTTAGGAGTTCATTAATTTATTTCCTAACATATATTGTTGTACGTTGCCCCAAAATACTAGTGATCATACACATATTCTAGTTTCTTTCAGCCCAAATAAAGATAAAGTAGGTTACTCTCCTTTCAGATTTGTTAATGGATGGGTGTATGAAAAGGATTATAAAGATACCGTATCCAGTTGCTTCTTAAACAATTACCATGGGACTGCTCAATATAAGTTCAACAAAACCTTACAGCTGGTTAAGTCTAATCTAAAAAATTGGAATTTTTCCAGAAACAGAAATGACATCAATTCTATTAGGGATGAATGTGATAAATTACGGGATGAATTAGATAACAATTTCTCAGACTTGGATAAGGCTGAGGAATTTTATAATGCCCAAGCCAAGTTAATTAATGCCATTCATATTAGCTCTGTCAATCTCAAACAAAAGGCAAAAGTTGATTGGCTAACAACTGGGGATGAAGCTAGTAAATTCTTTTACTCTAGAATGTCCAATAGGAAAAATAGGAATAATATTGGTAAGATTATTGACATTAAAGGAAAAATAATTAATGAAGCCTCCAACATTGAGAAAGAGGCTATTAATTATTTTTGCTCTCTGTATAACTCAGATAATCTTACCAATACTTTTCCTGATATGGAGTTTAAATATTTTGCAAATAGCAATAGCACTAAAATTTTACTAGCTCCTTTTAGACAAGAGGAGATCAAAAATATTATCTTTTATGCTAATAATGACAAGAGCCCAGGTCCTGATGGGTTTGGTGCTAAATTTGACAAAACACATTGGGATGAGATGCAATCTATATTAAGTGATTCAATTGTTGAATTTTTTTAATTCTGGAAAGATGTTGAAAAACACTTATCACACTTTTATCACTTTGATTCCAAAAGTAGAAAACCCATCTGGACTTGATGAGTATAGGCCTATAGCCTGTTGCAATTTTATTTATAAAATCATTTCATCCCTCCTATGTAATAGGTTAAAATGTTTTTTAAAGTTCATTATTGCTGAAAATCAGAGCAATTTCATTCCTGGTAGATTAATTTCAGAAAATTCCTTATTAGCCCATGAGCTTATCAGAAATTTTAATATGAAAAACAGAAATCTCATGTATATAAAAATAGATCTTCATAAAGCATTTGATAAAATTAATAGAAATTTTATCATTTACATAATGCAGAAAATGGACTTTGATGAAAGATTTTGTGCTTTGATTAAAGAATGCATTCGTAATGTGTCTTACTCTGTTATGATAAATGGTTCCCCTAAAGGCTTCATTAATAGCAACATAGGAATAAGGCAGGGTGACCCTCTGTCACCATACTTATTCTCGATTGTTATGGAATATTTCTCCATGCAAATGGAGTTAGAAGTACTTAAGGGAAACATTAGACCTATAAATAGAGTTAAGCCTCACATTACTCATCTATTATATGCAGATGATATGCTTCTGTTTTTAAAAGCTGATAAAAGTAGTGCTATTGTTGTTCACAAAATATTGGACAATATGGAAAAATACGCTATCTTAGCTGTTAACTTAAATAAAAGCAAGGTGTATTTCAGCAAAGAATTTCTTACTAAAGATGAGATTTTGAATCTTCTGAAATTCAAAGAGGGTAATCTCCCTGTCAAGTACCTAGGTCTCCCATTAAGCATAAATCAGGTTAATGATAGGGACTGCCTTAGATTATTAGATATGATTCAAAACAAACTTGAGGGGTGGTCTGGCAAGTTACTTTCATTAGCAGGTAGGATGGAACTCACGCACACAGTCATCACTGTAATGGTTATCTACTGGGTCCAGTCTCACAACATCCCTAATAATGTCATTTGCAAAATTGAAAAAATGTGTTCCAATTTTATTTGGAGAGGTAAATATCATAAAGTTGCATGGGACATAGTGTGTAAGCCTAAAAAAATTAGTGGCCTTGGGCTTAGAAATATTTAAGATATTGCTGAAGTTAGCAAGTTTAAGCTTTTTTGGAAATTTCTGGATGGTAAATCTCTTTGGTCAAGATGGATGAAAGCAAAATATTTAAAAAACAATAAAAATTTCTAAATAGTTAGGAAAGAGATGCACCGTTCATATGTTTGGATAAATATTTTAGATTCCAGAGATATATGTAGAAAATTTCTTCTCATAAAATTAAAAGATGGAAGTCAAACTAGTTTATGGTTTGACCCATGGATTAGTGGTAATTCACTAATCAACTTTCTGGGTTGGAACAACATATATATATTGGGGGGGTTAATGACAAAGTGCAGAATATTATATTAAATAATTGTTGGAGCTTTCTTAATAACCCTGATGCTATTATTTTTAAAAACTCTATTATGAGTATTCAAATTGACCAGGACTGTTATAAGGATCATTGAACTTGGAATTTGTGTTCCAAGGATAAATTCTCTTTCAAAAAAGTGTGGGAGTTTTTACAAGGGAATGAGGTTGAGGTTAACTAGCACAAAATTATTTGGTGTAAATCAAATTGTCTCAAAATGGCTCATTGTACCTATTTTGCTATTTTAAATAAGCTCCCAACCAGAGAAAAATGTTGCAAATGGTATAAGAGTTCTGAATACACTTGTCTTTTTTGTAAAATAGAGGTTGAAAGCTCCAATCACTTATTTTTTGACTGTACTTTCTCCAAGTACATCTGGTTTAATGCCAAATGTACTTTGGGTTTCAGTTATACTTATGTTACTTTGAATATTAGAGATAGTATTGAGTATATTTTAAGATTTTTTAAGCCCAAATCCTACAAATTTAATAGAGCTTGTGTTTTACTAACTGCATCTGTCTATTATATTTGGAGAGAAAGAAACTAGAGACTTCATACTGGTAAGGAAACTAGTTGCATTCAAATCTGGAAAACTATTATTCATGACAGTGACATTGTTATGAAAAAAGACAACAAATTTAGAAATGAGAACTTGCGTAATCTAGTATCACATAAAGATAATGCAGATGGTAATAAGCATGTTGAAGAATTTTTACTAAATGGCAAGCAGCTCCCCAATAGAAAGTTCTTAGGCCTCCCCACTGGTGAAAGAAATCCTTGCCATGCCAATAGCTACCAATTCTGTAAAGGGAGGAATCACAACGTTATTGATCGAAATCCTCTTAAATTAAATGATAGGAACAATAATACTGTGTGCTTACTTATTGCAGGAAACAAAGATTGTCTTCACACCAGTAATCCATCTGAGATCTCTAATGATGTTTTGATCAGATCTAACGTCCTCCCTGGGGCTTCTACTAACTCTACATTCAAATCAAGGTTTAGAAAGGGAAGTAGACAAATTTCTGATTCAAAAGTCATGATTCATTGAACAATATCACATATTTTTACCTGTAATAGAGCATGGTTCCTCCAGCAGTGATCCAGATCCCACAAAACATCTGGATAAGAAGAAATCAGAAGAAAAGTTCAGATCTTTACACAGAATTGGGGAAAATCACTATAAGAGCAAGCTGAACAACCAGATAAACCACTTATCTATTTGGACAGAAGGAGTAGCAATAGAGACTTATTTAGACCGAAGGGAAGCTTCGAAAGCATGGAAAGTTCAGATCTTAAAGAAATGAACTCATCAACTCACATCGAGCTTCAGGATCTGCCTTTGAGAAAGCATAATCTTCATCTGAGATACTATGAAGTCAATTGTAAGCTGGATTCGAGCAAGATAAGCATGGATACGAATGAAGATATGGTGTGGAAGCCGCCATGAAGACGGTGGATTTTATTTCCGCTGAGAAGCTCGCCATTATAGAGCTTTCTCGTTAGGGTTTGATTTGTAAACAATTGTTTGGCGGCTAGGGTTATACGAGCATTGGTATTTTGTATTGGGTTGTATTCTTTAGGGCCTTGGGCCTGTTTTTTGTTATTTCAAAAAAAAGAGGATGGTCAGCGGAGGTATGATAAGCTTGAAGATCAATTGGAGTGATTTCTTCAAGTGTTCGAAATTGGATGGTATATTTCTATCCTTTAGATTCCTTGGATGAACTTGGTGAAAGCCATGATCAATGAATGAATGAATCTTCACTTAATGATGATAGATGAGTGTTAGAACTATGTGAGATGGTTGTGGAGAGATTTCGGCAGCACTTCGTGGAAAGAGAAATCGTCCCCCATTATAGTGGGGTTGGCCCCCTATTTATAAGAAAGTTGGAAAGCTAGGATATCATATGCAAGACACCGGTCGGTCAGAGCTTTATTTGCGGAAATTGACATCGGCCAGTCTGTCTGTAACGACCCAGATTTTTTGTCGATTTACTTTAAATATTTAATATGGATTTAAATATTAAGTTGATAATATAAATGATATTTTATATTGAATTACCGATTTAATAATCGAAATACAAGTTATTTCGAATGTATATAATTATCGTAATACCGGGATCTGAAATAATTCAATTCAAAGATAAAACTGAATCAAAACAATTCAGATGATGAAATTAAATTCTGTTTGAATTTATACGATAATAATAATTTATTATCAAGGAATAAATTGTTTTGAATTTAAATTATATCAATTTAATACGATTATTTTATATACGTTCTAATTAAATTGTATAATCTATCTCGTTGAATTCAAAACAGCGTTATAACATTATAATGTCAGTCGGTACGTAAAAATAAAGGTTAGTAATTTCAAGTAATGGACCTTGATATTATTTTAATAGATAAGCATGAGATAAAATCGGTATCTGTTTAAAATAAAGTGAAAATCTATATATATCAAATCGTATTTAAAACCCTTGTACTTCACCTACCCTAACCTATCACCTAAGAATGTACAATATGCAGGCCTATTCCTTGGTACTTAAGTTCTCTTCCTCTATAAATCACGCTTATCCCCTTTCGATTTCTTTCTTCTGTAAATTACATCGAAAGGAGCTTCCATTTCAGTTCGTTGGCTTTCAACTTGAATACGGTGTTTTTCCGATGAGTTCGGAGTCTTCAAATCGCAAATCTTAGGTTCATTTGCGATCACTGATTTGGGGCTCGAGTTAGATTAGTTTTAGGCATTGGCATCTGAAAAACGATGAGGAGTTCGACGAGTGAAAATTGTCGATGCCTGTAGCATCTAGGAGGGGCCGCGATGATTGAAATTGGGTATGGGGCATGATGTCGGTCTGAGGAATGGGTTGCCTGGAGTTCATCAGAAGTGAAGCTCGATTCAGAAACTGTCGTTGCCTGTAAGTGCGATGACCAAGATCGCGTTGTAGATGAAGCTGCGACTGTATCTTGGGGTGTCGAGTTGCGTGTTTGGCAAATAGAAAGGTGAAGCTCGATCTTGTTTTCAGTTATGCGATTCATGTAGTCACGTATGTGTTCGGTCTTCTAATGAGCAAGTTGGGTTGAACTGGGGTGTTCAAAAATGGGAGGAAGCCGCTGGGTGTATTGGTGTGGGGTTCATTGGAATTCAAGAAGTATGGAGTACATGTGTGGGGGCTGACTGTAGCAATGACGTGGTGATTGGTTTTACTGTATCAGACTTGAGGAATTGCTGGTATTGGGAAGAGCCGACCTTTACTGGAGGGAGGGGAGTGAAGTAGTATGCTGGTAATAAAAACAAAGATGGTTTGTTTGCTATCGATTTGTGAAATGGTGTTTTCAAAGCTTCAAGGTGCTAAAACAAGGAGGTTAGGGATGATTGTATTGGACGATAGTGATGAGAAGCTGCAAGGAAATATTAAGGTTGTTTTGAAATATGGGGCTGATTCCAGTTTGGAAATGTTCGGGATTTGTTTTGAAATTGGTCGAGTATTTTCAAGAAATGAGGTATACTTTTTTTAAGAAATTTTATGTTACATAGGATCACCATTCATTTGTGTTAAGTTATTTAAATAATTGGTTAATCGATAAATGAAATAAATCAATCATAGATGCAAGATGGATTTATTCGAGACGGTTCGAAGGCACAACAATATGGAATTTAAATGGGATATTCGACAAATAAAAGCACAGTGAGTAAATCTCACTCAATTTATAATTTAAAATTATTTTGGTCGTTAAAAATAATTGATGGTTGTTTGGTTGCATTAAAATACTACTGCTAGTATTATATATATATTAGTTATTTAGGATTGGTGTTTGTGGCTATATATATACATACATATATATATATATACATATATATATATATATATATATTGGTGGTTGGATTCCTGCAGTATCATTACGGATGCCCGCGGTATCATTAGCAGACGATTTCCCAATGCCCCCCACAATATATATAGTGGATGACCTTCATACCGCGATATCCTGCCTCGAAGCAGGATAGGTATTATTTATGTTGGCTAACGTCTGTGGATGCAGGAAAACAGGTTAGAGGAATCCAACTGGATTCCTCAAAATTTATTACTGTTTGTTTTCACATATATATTATCATATATGATGTGTTATAAAACCCGTGATTTGATAATTGAGTGTTTTTGGATATTTAAATATCACTGGGGCCAAAATGCTGATATATAAAAATTTCGTGAAAAGGATATTTGAGATTTAAAAGGGGAAATCTATTTTAAAAATAGAATTTGAATTTTGAATGGGATATAAAAATATTAACTTGTTTTGAATATAAAACAAGTATTGGAATTTATAAACATTGTTTATAATCGATAATGCGGGATTTGAAATGAATTTATAAACGCGGTTTATAAATTAATAACACAGAGAAGTGAAATGAATTTAAAAACGGTGTTTATAAATGAAGTGGAAAAATTACCAATGGATAATTTGAATATTTAAATTCAAATATGAATTTAAAAATAGAAATGGGGAAATCGTTTTAAAGAAATAAACGATGGAATTTATTCTGATGTTCAGAATATAAATTGAACTAAGATAAATCTAAGGATTTATGATTTGAATTCGATTAATTCGAATTTATTTAAATAGAAGTTAAATTGAATATGAAAATAAATTGGATGTTATATATATATATATAAGTTACTATAAATAGAAATTTCCAAAATAAGATTTTGGTTTTAAATAGATTTCGAAATAGACTTGTTTAAATATAAAACAAGGAAATTTATAAAATAGTGTTTATAAATATAATGAATTAATTATCAAGAGATAATTTGAATATTTAAATTCAAATATTAATTTAAAAATAGAATTTGAAATCATTCGTAAGGGAACAACGTTTTTTATTCCGTAATTCAGAATATCAAAGGGATGGAGTTTCAAATAGAAATTTGAAAGGGAACTTGTTTAAATATATGAAACAAGGAAGTTGAATTTATAAATAGTGTTATAAATTTGGTAAATTAAATTATCATTTGGATAATTTGAACCATTCAAATTCAAATAGGAATTTAAAAGTAAATTGGGCAGTGTTTTGAAACAAAAACGACTGATTATATTTCGGAATTTGGAATATAGGCTAAATTGAGAAGAATTCAATGGGTTTATAATTAAAATTCGATTATATCAAATTTTATAAAAGGAATTGGAATTAAATATAGAAGATCGAAGTATAAATAAATATATTACCGAGTAAGGAAAAATCGACAATTATAGATAATCGAAAATATTATGTTTAATTGGGAAATTGATTTGATATATATTAAAAATATATCAGAATGGAGTTGAATTTATTATAAACGACATATATATATATATAATTAAAACGAACTTGACGCAGCACGACAGTTCGTAAATTGGCATTCCGAACTTCAATTGATTATATAGAACTCAATTTAAGTAGGAATTCTTTGAAACAAGAATCGTCAGGACCGATTAGATAATAGTTTTCCAATGAAAGAGAAAAATCTGGATTTCATCGAATATATTTTGAGTTATGTCAAAATCAAATTTTCAGAAAAACAGCGCCAAAACCATTATAAAACCATAACGGTTTATTTAAATAAATAAAAGGATTTTAAGCAAATAAAAATCCGAACCTTCATTAGAAAAATCCAGATTTGAGTTATAAAATATATCTCAACTCAAATGGAGTAATGAAATAATTTTTGAAACAAAAATCTGATGTTGTTAATTATCGAGCAGAATTAACTAGTTTGAAGAATAATTAGCTAATGAAGTTTGAACTGAAATTGGTCTTCGGATAAGTAAATTGGTTTGTAAATATATATTCGAAATCGAATATGAAACTTGAATTCAAATTGGAATTCGATTGGCTTATAACTAAATTAAAATTAGTATACGAACGTGATATGTTCAGTTGAAAAGTGGAATAGACAAAAGTGCTAATTAGAGAATTTATTAGCGAATTGAATTAAAATGGCCAGATTGAGTTGGAATAAATTGGGAATGGATGTATATAGGTTAAGTTGGTTTGGAATGAAGTATATGAAGATTATAATTTGTGTGTCCGACAATAAAGTACATGTTTAAATTCCATATGAGATTTTATTCGCCGAATCGACAAGCCACTTGGCTTTTGATTTTCTTTTTGAATGGAAATGGCCTAGAGAGGCGAGTTAAGGTTTGAACTATCGACCGGTACAAAGGAGGTTATGGCGAATTTTCCGGAAATTTAAGGAGTTAGAATATTTTAAGAAGAGTTGATAATTATGAATCGATATATCGATACATATAGAATTCGATAAGGAAACGAAATTAAAATAGAATGTTATAAACAAAAGGGAAATCTATAATTAAATCTGATAAAATTAGAAAGAGAAACGTATGCAGGTTGAAAAATGAATAATTGGGTTTATGATGTTGATTTTTCGAGGTAAGTGGTCTTGTCCGTTTTGAAGTTAAGGATGTTTTCAGTCAAGGTCTAAGAGGTAATTATTCCCCAACTTGTTTGATTTCATTTTTACCAATAAATAGCAGGATCCAGTCTCGAAGAGAAATGTTTGAATAAGAGTTAGTTAAATGCAGTATTTTGGGTTTTTGTAACGATGTTTTACACAACATTCGTTTTAACCGAAATAAGTGGAATTTTGGAAATATAATATTTCCTGAGTGTAGAAATGAACGGTCGTGGAAGAGATAAATAATTGGAATGTTTCCAATTATAAGTAAAGGATATTTTCTAAGTACAGAAAATAAAAGAAGGCGATATACGAAAATATTTTCCAAATAGCGAAAAGGCCAGATGATAATTGAAAATATTTGTTTAACAAATATTGATTAGGAAATAGAGAAATGATTTAATTAATGAAATATTAATTAAGGGGCCCAGTGATTGTTTGATGTTATGGATGAATGTTTGTTTGTTTTTCTTTGATAGTTAAATAACCGACTATCGAAGTGTTTGCCAATATCGTTGTCAATATGGAGAGACCGGTTGGAATATTATCCGAGAACCACTCCGTATTGGCAGTAGCGTTGCGAATCAGATTATATGAAGATAAACGAAGACGGAGTAAAGTGCAAGGACTTTTTCTATTAATAGAAATGGTTCCTTTGGTTTCGTTCAATCCCAGAACGAACGTAAATGGACGAATGTCTGACACAGTATTTCCAATGATCGCATATGTTGGTCTGTGTAGATATATATGGTGGCGGAGAATTTATTCTCTTAACATAATATCCAGAGTATATTTGTGCAAATTAATTAATGATTAACGGATCTGACAATGTGGCATTCAAAGTGATTGTGCTATCAAAGAAATGATAAGTAATCGTAGCCTCAGGCCTCAACAACCTGGAAATGACAAAAATCGGGCAAGCAGCATGGCTATGTGGGTTGCTCCCATTAGGGTGTATAATCACCTATCTAGAGAAATTCCTTTTACTTCTTTAATCTATCGATGCTGCCCCTTTTCGGGAAACGTTGTTGATCCCAACCGTTGGTGATATACATTCAATACACTCAAGCAAAATGAGTGGTCGGTCATGTGTAGGCCAGGTTGCAGGATGTTCTTGTTGAACCTAGTTGTTGGCTATATTTTGGACCAAGCCACCAAGACTAAGAAAATATGCAACCTCACTCATTAGGATCCTCAGAAACTCGATCGTGGTCCACCATCACGACCCCTGCTTGTGGTACCCAGCAACGACTTGCGATCGCCCCCTGTAGCCACGATCCGACCCGTCCATGTCTTCTCGATTCGATCTAACCCCAGAAGCTAAGATGAATATCACGACTCGATCCATTCACAATAGAACGATCTGATCCGTTCCCTCTACCTCTTCACGGTACTGTCCTAGAAACCAGGATAAAGGTCGACCAAGCCTGGCTCGATCCGAGAATGCAGGATCGCACGACATCTATCCATAACGGTTATTTTGACTATTTCTTCATCAAGCCACGAACCAATCCGAGATTCTCGGGATTTGTGCCACATATGACTGCGATCCGTCTACAAATATCAGCTATAAATAGCCCCAGACTTGGCATTTTTCAGGATCTTTTTGGCAATTCTGAGCTCTGATTCCACCATTATCATATCCCTATTATTCCTGTTCAGAGTTGTCTCGAATTTACTGAGTGAACCAACATTGTAAAAGTAAGGTTGAGAGATAAATCATTTATTGTACTCGAATTTTAAGTATAATCGTAGATATAAAGTGGACGTAGGCTCGTTAACGCCGAACCACTATAAATCTCGTGTCTTTCCTGCTTTTCTTGCATTTTTCGGATATTAATCTTTGCATAATTGAACAACTTGGGTGTTGGAGCCAATTTTGGGTCTAACATTTTGGTGCTTTCACTGAGAATCGTAGTCTCATCACGTTGGATTGTTGCTCTATTGTTTGGATATTCAAGTCCGAAAAAAAACAGTCCAAAACCCCGCTGTTTCGATCTTTGAAGGTTTCAGCGAAGTTCAAATATCATGGCAGGAAAGTAGTCTAAAGAAGTACGAGCTTCCTAAGCGAACGAAGAAATTGAAGAAAGCGTGCATGAACAGGTCGAGGTTCTGTCCCTAGATCGCGGAGAGGAGGGGGCGATCCGATCCAATGATGGCGTGGTGACCCGAGTAGCTGAGGGTGTCACGACTAGATCCCAAGATAACGTTGCCATCCCCCCTACTAACCCTCCCGCGATCCGATCCCAGGGAACTACCACGAATCGATGCCAGGAGAGTACCACGAGCCACCAGCCTAGGAGGACCACGATCCGAACTGACAATCAGACTACTACCCAACCTGGGAAGGAGATTATGGCTCGTTCCGCTCGTGCTGGAACTTCTACTCGACCCAGTTCAAGTTCCTTGCGTATAAGAGAAGATGAAGATGACCAGTTCGACCCTTCTGCCCCAGTTACCGAAGGACATCTGACTCGAATACTTGAACCATTGGGCAGGAAAACTGATGAACTGGCCTCTCAAAGGCAGGAGAGCTCGTTGCTGCATCAAAATATTACTGCCCTAAGCAGACGAATTGACGATATTCAAAGGCAGGTTTCACCACCTCCAGCTCACCCTTTCTCCCCGGAACATACGTCATCGTCTGAAGAACCCCGAAGGAACCAACGATGGCCCCCATTAGAAAGGGCCGAGAACATAGAGCAACTTTGATTTGGGTCACTTCCATCTCGAGAAGAAGAGGCACTTAGTCAGGGAACTAGTAACTGCAACTTAAATGAGCCCGCTCTACCACTAAGGAACGGCGTGCCTCCCGCTCGTCGCGTCATCGACCGCGACAACAGGGGATAAGGGAGTTCTGCTCAGGGCCCAGACTTTATAGCAGCACGTCAAAGAAATGCTGGAGGAGGCCGTCGGGCAAGAAGTGTTGATCCTGAATCTACCCTGACTCATGCAGAGGTTAAAGCGATGATTAGGCAAGTCATGGTAGATAGTCGTGGACAGAGGAACGAAGATTGGGTCATAGATCGCAGTCATACGCCTTTTACTGACGACATACTAGATGTTACATTCCCGAGACGCTTCAATATGCCAACTATGAATCGCTATGCGGGCAGGACTGACCCAATCCAGCACCTAATGCGAAACACCTGGTCAATGAATGCCGCTGCAGCTACAGACGCGGTAAAATGTAAAGCATTCCCTATATTCCTGGAAGATGTGGCGTTGTGGTGGTTTACCCGCTTGCCAGCACGATCAATACCCAGCTTCAGGGAATTGAGTGAGAGATTCATGAACCAATTCCGTCTTCATGCCAAGAGGTCTAAGAATGTAATTGAGCTATTCCTTATTAAACAATGACCGGAAAGAAAGCCTGAGGTCGTATTTGAATCGTTTCAACTTGGCTGTCACAGAAATCAGAGATTCGCATGAGCAAACTGTGTTGATGGCCCTGATCGATGGCGTCGATAAAGATACCGAGTTTAGGAGATATCTGGCCAGCAAACCACCCCCGACCAGAAAAATATTTTATGAAAAAGCTAATGTTCACCTGCGTTGGGAGGAGATATAAGCTAATCGAAAAAGAAAGGCTATTGATAAGGAAGATATCCAAAGCAACGTGGCCAATCAAGCAAACGGGAGATAGCTCAGGAAAAGTTGAAGTTAACGTCGGGAACAAGAATCAAGGCAGCGGTCGCCAATCAGGGAATAATAATAACAATAATCAAAAAAGAAATCGAGGAATTGACTCTCAGTGGAGATCCAGGCCCAGACCGTTTGAGAGCTTCACACCGTTAAATGATACGTTGGAAAACATCTTCCTGGATACATATAATGTCCTCCAGTACAAAAGGCCTCCTCCGAGAGATTCTACAGAGAAAGAGCACGAAACTGGAAAATTATGTCTTTTTCATCAGATCCATGGTCATTCCACAAACGAATGTCATCACTTGAGAGACGTGGTTGAAAGGCTGCTCCGAGAAGGGAAGCTTGATGAGTATAAGGTGACTCTTGGGGATAGGGTGCAAGCCATACAAGCCCCGAACCAAAGCCAACCTGCTGCCATACCGACGGCTCAACAAAAAGGGGAAAATATCATTATCCATACCATAGTTGGTGGACTTCACCTGGCAAGGCACAGTTTTAGAGCTATGGATCAATATGTAAATGCAACTAAATAGCATTTCGAAGTGGGGGAATGTAGAAACCTCAAGGACAACGCTCCGGTTAAGCAACAAAAGACGATGTCCGATGACGTCATATTTCGCGAGCGAGAGAGTATTGGAGTACACTCCCCAACTGAAGACCCATTGGTGATCACCGTCACCATCGGCCCAGCTATAGTTCATAAAGTCTTGGTAGATAACGGGAGTTCAGTCAACATTATGTTCAAGAAAACATTCGACCAAATGAAACTTGAGCCGAAGGATTTGAAACCATGCGAGGGTTGGATATGTGGATTTAATGGAGCCTCGACCGCTCCAATGGGATATGTGGAACTATCAGTAACCCTTAGAGAAGGAGAACGCCAGAGAATGAGGATCCTCCCCTTCGTGGTCTTGGACATTGAGTCGCCATACAATGCCTTCTTAGGCCGGCCGGCCCTAGCCAAATTCAGGGCCTACATTGCACCCTGGTGCCTGCTGTTGAAGTTCCCGGCGGATTCTGGCATAGTCATAATCAGAGGAGATCAAGTTGTTACACGAGCATGCTACATTGCAGAGTTAAAGTTGCTCCGCAAAGGGAAATATGTAGAAGCCAAAAGGTGGTTCCTCCCCTCCAAGGGAGGAATCGTCATAGCAACTAAAGGAAATATCTCCAGGAGGGTCGCCCAGAGAGTTGTCCGAGGACATAGATCCCAGAGAGGATGAAGAGCCTGGGGGCAGAATGGAGACTCCCAATGAAGTGACTGTGGATGTACCAATCGATGATAGTGACCCAGAGAAGGTCCTGAAGATTGGATCCTAGTTTGATCCTGTTCGAGCCAAAAAATTAACAAATTTCCTGCAAGCTAACTTGGATGTATTCGCCTAGAGCCATGCGGACATGTGTGGGATATCTCCCTCGATTATGAGTCGTTCGTTAAGCATTAACCCAAAACATCCTCATGTCAAGCAGAAAAGGCGAATGCTTGGTCCAGAAAGGTCTGCTGCCTTGAAAGAAGAAGTTGAAAAACTAAGAAGTAACGGGTTTATTAAAGATTCAACATACCCTTACTAGATTTCAAACCCGGTTTTGGTAAAGAAGGCCAATGGAAAGTGGCGTACGTGCATCGACTTCTTAGATCTAAACAAGGCTTGTCCGAAGGATAGCTTCCCATTGCCTAGAATCGATCAGTTGGTAGATTCAACCGCGGGTCATGAACTTCTTTCTTTTATGGATGCATACTCGTGGTATAATCAGATCCCCATGCATGTCCCAGACCAAGAGCATACCAGTTTCATTACAGATTTGGGATTATACTGCTATGTGGTGATGCCTTTTAGTTTGAAAAGTGCTGGCGCTACATATCAGCGATCGGTGAATAGGATGTTCTACAACCAAATCGGGAAAACGATGGAGGTATACATCGACGATATGTTGGTAAAATCCAGACAGCCATCCGATCATACTAACGATTTAGCAGAGATGTTTGAAATTCTCTGAAAATATGGGATGTAACTGAATCCTTTGAAATGTTCATTTGGGGTAGCATCTGGAAAATTCCTTGGGTTCATTGTCAGCTTGCACGGAATTGAGATCAATCCAGATCAAATTACAACAATCCAAAATATTCAAGAATCAAAGCAGATTAAAGATGTGCAAAGCCTTGTTGAAAAAGTGGCAGTGCTCAGCAGATTTATCTCAAAAGCTACAGATAAATGCATCCCGTTTTTCGAGCTAATAAAGAGAGGCAAGCGCAACTTTAAATGGACTCCTGATTGTATAGAAGCATTCCAGAGTCTGTTGAATCATCTGGAAAGACCCCTGATACTGTCTAAGCCTGTGGATCACGAGGATTTATTTGTGTACTTGGCAGTTTCATCCCACACAATCAGTTCAGCTTTGGTAAGAGAGGAGGATAAGGTGCAAAGACCAGTGTACTATGTGAGTAAGAAGTTGGCAGCCGCAGAACGGAATTACCCAAAAATAGAAAAGCTTGCGCACAGTTTGCTGATTGCATCTAGGAAGCGTCATCACTACTTCCAGGCTCACCCCATTACTGTTTACACTGATCACCCGCTTAAGCAAGTCCTACAAAGGCCAGAAGCATCAGGAAGGTTGCTCAAATGGAACATTGAGCTGAGTCAATTCGACCTGAACTTCCAACCTCGAAGGTCGATTAGAGGACAGGCACTTGCAAACTTTATAGCAGAGTTTACCATCCCATAAGATGATGTGGTAACCGAGGAAGATGATCCGCCAAAGCTACTCCTTGATCCTAATGCCTGGAAACTATATACTGATGGAGCTAAAAATGACAGACGATCTGATGCCGGAGTGGTTCTTGAAACTCCAGAAAAACGGCTAATATATTACGCTCTTAGATTAGAGTACCACGCAACTAATAATGATTCCGAGTATGAAGCTCTAATTGCCAGGTTGAAGCTTGCAAAGGAATTAAGGATAACAAAGCTAGACATCTTTTGTGACTCCAATTTAGTTATGAATCTAGTTAATGAAAAGTTTCAGGCTAAGAGTCCAAGGTTGATATCATACTTGGAAAAAGTGAAGAAGTTGTTAGATGGTTTTAATCACCATAACATATCTCATATTCCTCGAGTGGAGAATCAAAGAGTAGACAAGTTAGCGAAGATGGATAGTTCCGATAATCTAGAACATACAGAGCTAGTCTCGATTGAAGTACTACAGTTCCCTAGCGTGGATCAGATGGAAGTTGATCCGGTACTAGAGATTGAACTTGAAAGGGAGTCATGGCTGACCCCCCTAAAGAATTTTTTGATGAATGGAATGCTCCCAACAAAGAAAAGTGAGAGGCGTGCAGTTATACGGAAGGCTTCCTGATATGTGTTGCAAGGCAAAGTCCTGTATAAACAAGGTTTCTCGATGCCTCTCCTCCGGTGCATTGCCCATGACGACATCAAGCGTGTACTGAAGGAAGTCCATGAAGGTGAGTGTGGTGACCACACTGGAGGGCAAACATTGGCAAAGAAGATATTGCGATACAGCTATTTCTGGCCCACCATAAACAAGGATGCAGCCAAGTATGCACGACGTTGTGATGCTTGCCAGAAATTCTCTAAGATTCCTAGGGCACCACCTAACCAGTTGAAGACAATGACAAGCCCGTGGCCTTTTGCTATGTGGGGAATTGACATTATTGGGAGCCTTCCCATAGCAAAGGGCGGAGCAAAGTTCGCTATTGTGGCCGTGGATTATTTTAATAAATGGGTAGAAGCAGAGCCTTTGACCACGATCACAACCAAGCGAGTGATCACCTTTGTCGTTAAGAACATTATATGTCGATTTGGGATTCCAAAAGTCATCGTAACCGATAATGGGACCTAATTCGACAGCACCGAGTTTCAAGATTTCTGTCGGAAGTATCACATCGAGAAAAGATACACCTCTGTGGCACATCCGCAGTCGAACGGACAAGTTGAAGCGGCAAACAAGGTGATCAAATCCATTCTAAAGAAAAGATTAAAGAGGGCCAAAGCCATGTGGGTTGATGAATTACCCCTGGCACTATAGGCCTATAGAACAACGTACAAGTCGGCGATGGGTCACACCCCATTTTCCCTTATATTTGGAGCTGAAGCAGTCATTCCGGTCGAGTTGGAAGTACCATCTCATCAAACCATTTATTACGATCCGATGACCAACAATAAGCTGCTCCTTGAATCCCTGGACATGGTTGAGGAAAAAAGGGACGAAGTCGAATTACGTTCCCTGAGGCACAAACAACAAATAGCTCGGTATTACAACAAAAGAGTCCGAGCTCAAACATTTGAACCCGGAGACTTGGTTTTGAAGCGCGTCTTTCCACCCCCAGTACATATGGGCCGGAAATGGGAAGGACCGTACTCCATTTTAAGAAGGCTTGATAATGGAACCTTCAAGCTAGCAACCGTAGATGGAGATGAAATCCCCAGAGTGTGGAATGCCCAGCATTTGCGGCCTTATCTGACATAAAAATGTCAGTTTTACTCTTTTGTTTTTAGAACCATGTAAAAAGGCTCGACTTGCCTAGAACAGTCTGGTTATTTGAACAAAAGATTATAAAGTGGACGTAGGTCATGATTCGACCGAACCACCATAAAAATATCGTGTGTCATTTATCTTTACTGCATCATTTCTTATCTACTCTTTTATTTTGATCAATATAAACCGTTACCATTTCGAAATTTGTTTTAAATAATGCAGTAATATCAAAACAGCTAATTCAAAATGCCGTCTATCAGATAGGAAGGCTCACGGTAATTAAAGCTCCAAAAGGTGCAGCGAGGTAAACAGCACTACTGTTTGCACTCTAACTCCCGAGATCAGGTAGAGAGTATAAAGGACGCGAAGATAACGTCCCCAAGGCGTGAAGGTGCACCATGATAAAACCGCCTTGATAACACTCTAACCCGCTGAAGGATTGGGAGAGTATAAAGGCGCTAGAGACTTAGCGCCCCTAGAACTTATGCCCCGCTGAAGGATCAGTGAGCAAACCAAGAATCGAGCTCGAACTCTAACCCGTTGAAGGATCAGGAGAGTATAAAGGCGCTAGAGACTTAGCGCCACAAGAACACTAACCCGCTGAAGGATTGGGAGAGTATAAAGGCGCTAGAGACTTAGCGCCACAAGAACCATTACCCCGTTGAAAGATCGGGATAGTACAAATATAATCCTAATCGATCGCCAATAAGACCTGGCCAGGCACTACAATGACGATTGATTGGGGGCATATACGCGCACCACTACATATTTACTTAGCACGTGTATTTCTCGATAATTGTTTCGGTCATGATTAATAATTGCTACTTATGAATTTAATAGTTAACTATGAATGTTTCGGTTAAGACCATTTAAACTCTACTAACATGATGAATTTGTAGGAACGCAATGGCGCAAAAGAAATAGATCTTTATTTACTGAAAGCAGATTTACAAGAAAGAGAAGCTAAACAAAAGTGAGGGCCAATCTCATGACAACATCTTTTGGCCAAAGGAAATCCTAAAAGTAAAATATGAGCTAATAAATGCATTCTATTTACACTTAGGAGATGATTTTGATTTCTTGTCCTTCTTCTGTTTCTCCAACTCCTCTTTATTAGTACCAGAGTGGTCACTTTTCTTCCTCTTCCTCTTATCAACAAGAGGCTCCGGGGGAGGACTGGAAGGTTGGGAGGCAAGTTGTAAAGTTATTGATTTGGAAGAGGATCTTATAACCAACCCAGTCTTGGGGTCGATTTCAGAAATAGGGGGCACGAATAAAGGATCTTGTTCCCCCTTCCTAAGAACCAACTTCTTCTCTTTCCTCGCCTGTATGTCAACCAAGGTTTCACTATCATCATCCTTAGCCTCGTCTATGTTTTCTACCTCCTCTTCCTCATCTCCATGACCGCCATCTGTGTCATGCAAAGCAGCAATAAGCTCAGCGTCTGCAGGAGCGCCGGTGCCTGATTCCATGGGTGCTACCATAACTTTCTCACTTGTTGTGCCCTCGGTTTGCTTTGGAATCTTGGAAACTTCAATACCAGAACCCGGAGGGACATCAACTTTCTTTTCCACTACCGTCTCCTCTGCACCTTTTTCGACCACTTTGGTACCTACACCATGAGAAGTAAAGGTTAGTGAATCAGGAGGAGATGTGGCCATGTCAGTTATCTGTCCCATGAGACGACGACAAGTTACAATTGCTTTAATGAACTGTGGAGAGAATATGGAGATACCTTCAGCCGACTCATCTCTCAGATTTGTAGTAGTAGTCCCGACAATTGAAGGGGTTGGAGCCAAAAAGATCAACGGATCATCAGGGTTATATTCCTCAACTTCAGAGGTTTTGGGCTCCACCACCAAGCTCGAGCTTTCGCCAACCTTATCCTTTCCCTTGAGCCTACTCTTCTCCCTCTCGATCTCCTCATGGATTAGGCGTCTACCGTCTTCCAAAGCCTCGGGTTCTTCACCTCTGAGAAAGGTCTGCATCATCTGGTTTTTGTCAATCTCGTCGACCCTCAATCGCCGCTTCTCGCCTTCGACAATTGTGTCCCATACATTGGCCAAGGTAACATGATAGTCCAGGATCCAAGAGATGTCTCGAGTCTTGATGACTTGACCAAAGAAGTCGAACAAAAGTTCCTCAAAACCAGCTATTTCTTTCTCTTTTTCAGCGAGCTTATCAGCAGCAGCAGTTGCCGATTCAAGAGCATTATTGGCGCTACCTTCAGCGAGAGCTACACGCTCCTCAGCTTGGGCAAGTTGATCATTTAAAACCTCTTTTTCCTTTTTGGTGAGAGTGAGGTCATCTTTTAAGATCGCCCTTTCTTTCTCCAAGGCATCTTTCTCAGCAGCAAAGCGTTCCTGTGCTGCCTTCAGTTTGGTATTAATTGCCCTGAGATCTTCCACTTCCTTCCTCAGGGCCACCCGCTCCTTGCTGTTTAAGTCAAGCTCACTGCGAAAACGCTCCCTAGCACTCTCCAGCTTAGACCTGTAATTCTCTGCATCTCGTTGAGCTAAAGCCACCTGGGCCTGTGCACCCTCTAGTTATTTTTCCATTTTTCTCCTAGCCCTAGCATCATTATCGATCTCTACTCTGGCTCTAGCTGCTTCCGTTTGCATCTGGCGGATGATAGTAGAAAGTGTGGCAGCATGCTTCCTCATTACCCCGTATTGTTTAGCCACATGGCATACGTACCCTATCACCTCCGTGTCCCAATCCTCGGGGACCGATTCAAGATCCGGGACGAATATCATCCTCTCAAATAAAATATCAGGGAATTGCTTTCGCAAACGCTCCAGTCTGGCTATAATCTCAGAATTGGGGGCAACATCCTTCGCGGCAGTGGTATACAATCCATGCTCACTAGAGGAAATGGGAGTTGTCTTCCCCTTCTCCACGATCTTGCCCTCATCTTTGTTCTTGTCCTCCGACGGGGTGTTTTTTTGGAAGACTGGGCATGTGAAGGCGTACTTTTCGTAGGGGTCAAATCTCTAGGAAGTTGCTTACCCCCGGCCTGTGGCAATGGACGACTGTGTGACTTTCCATAACCTTGCTTCGTTGGAGATCGAGATCGTGTAGAATAAGATTGATGAGAATCCCGGGGCCGACGACTATCCCTTCCCTGACTATCACTACGAGTATGCTCGGGATCTGGAAGGAGGCTTGGTGTGCCCTCGCGAAGGGAACGATTAGAATAAGACCGTTTGCGAGACATTTTCCCTGCAAAGGAAACAAGTGCATGTTAAAAATATGAACCACGGTAGCAAAAGAGTGTTATGGTAAATGGTGCATGTGATTTGTGCATCCTTTGAAACCCCCTTTTTAATGGACCAGGGCCCGGAGTTAGGCTCGTTTGGATGACTTCTTTTTCTCCTACTGGGGCACTCGTCTCTTCAGAGATGGGAAAATTGGTTCCCCTCCGAAATCTTCTTGAGTATAAATATCGTATGGTAAAGGAATCTTATTTAATTCCCCGAGTATGTGTTCCTCCGTTAATTCTTCTTGAGTGACAGACTCAACTGGCGATGAAGTTCTTAAGGGAGACTTCCCCTCAGAGGTCGGGACCTCCTTTGATTCATCGGCTCGTCCCTCATTTCCTTTGTATACGTTTAAATCCTCGTCATCCTGATTAATCATTGGCGAAGGACTCTTGCGAAGGGTAGTTGTCTTTACAGCTTGAGAAGTTCCTTCTCCTTCAGTCGGAGGTATATACTTGTAAGGTTTGCCGCCCGCTCCAAGTCCGAACCTTATGTCTAAAAGACGGTGTTTATGAAGGTTCTCGTCGGTGATACATTTCTTAATCCTTAAGAAATCTGAGTTACTCTAGAGAAGGTGGGACATTCGGTCTTTGTATATCGATCCTTCTGTTCTCTCAAAGCTGTGTGATCTATGTGGAACAAAATGATTCGTTAGAACTGAAATTATGCATTCGAATTAAACGCAGAAAAGTTGAAAACATACTTGCTTGTAGCCACTTCCTCGCGCATCCGGCCCTATGTACTTTTCTATTGGCAACCGATTGGAAGAAATAGAAATTGGGAGCCCCTGCGGAACGATGTTTGAAGTGGTAACAGAACTTCATATCTTTAAGGGTAAGTTCAGTTTGCAGAATCTCCATATAAGCAACGCACAGAGTATACAAAGCCGCATAGGCATTCAGGTGGAGTTGCATGGGGGCAATGTGTAACTGTCTTAAGAGATCAACAGCAAGTGGAGGAAAAGGAGGAATAGCCCCTACCCAGCACATGAGTCGACTAACAGTCATGTACCCCTCTGGGGCAGAATGAGGTCTATCTTCGCTTTCTGGAGTTTTCACATCATCCCAGGGAATTCCATGTCTTAAACATATTTTCTTAAGATTTATATCATCTAAATTGGAGGGTAAAGAATCGGTGAACTTCTCTATTGCCTAAACACCCGGAATTTCATCAGGATCTCGATCATCCTCATCTTCAAGGGATGTGCTCTTAGAAGTCGTTGACTCTATATTGGTACCCGACTCGTAATCAGGATCGGATTTTTCCTCATTTGAATTTTAGGGAAACACATCAGGGTTATGATGTATTGATGTCTCTGATTCGGTATTTTCATTTGGCGTCCCAGTACTTGTTTATTCGACATAGCTGTGTTGGCAAGTAAAAATTAGAACACAAGTTGCCCGTTCCCCGTATGTGTAAGTGCAAGTGTGTGCCTGTGCATACATTAAAGAAAAGAATGAAGTCAAGCAGATAAGCAGATAACAGCCCTTATATGTTGTAAATTCATGCTGTTGTTCAGTCCAGAATGTTCAACTCGAAGGTTCTAACCTAACTGTCCAATATATTGTGATTACGATGCATTGTTTAAGTCAGTATGTATCTGGGACCGTCGACAAATCCGGTTCGTTGAAACCTTGGGGATCGGATCGCAGTTTACTCGGATCGTGGGACTCATGCCAGATCGTGGAGAACGGGTCGCCCACTAGTCTCGCCAGCGGATGGATTTGGGTCATGATACAGTTCAGTTCGAAGTATATGATCGGATCGTGAAATACCCCCCACGATCTAAATTAATGCCCAGTTCCACGACCCAATCCTTTTCTATTATCGCGACCGGATCCGCTATCCAGTATTACACCACAATTTCCTCTCCGGTCCTCCTGTCTCCGCAACCCGAGCCAAAACATCGCCCACGAATCGACTTGACCTGGTCCTTCTTCCCTTTCATTTCTCCTCTCCATCCGTAGATCCATGTAATCGAACCCATTACCACCGTTGCTAAACCCAAATTCCTCGTCGTTACCATCACCATATTAGTGAAAATTCAAGGGGAATGAAGAGAAGCGAAAAAGAAATAAAACAAAATGGGAAATGATACCAGCGCGGTTACCTTTTGATTGTGGGGAAGTCTTGGTTTTTAATAAAGGAGAAATTAGGGTCTCGATTGGAGAATTGGGTGGCGGCTCCGAAGGAAAAAGAATGAAGAAAGGAAAAGTGGGAGAAGGGCTGACTTATATAGGAATAGCAGTGGCTTTTGAAATTCCTTTTCTTGTCTCATTCGGGTCCTTGGGGGCTTACGGGTCGTGAACGCCTATAGCGTCTCGTGATACAGCCCATCCCATAGAACTTGATGGACCGTGAACACTCAAGAAAAGCCCATCGTGGCTCATATGGCCCCTGCTTGCCTTCCAGACCGTGATATAAGTTCATGTATACAAACAGAACAGTGCTCTGGAGACCCAAGCTTAAGCATGATCACCGAATAGCGAATATTGAAGTATTTGTAAAAAAAAGAGAAGAAGAAAGAGAGTGGGGAGAGATATGAAAACACTCATGGAATTCCAAGATTACCTGATGGGTTGACCATGGTCTGCTCTGAAATTTAAGAGGTGGAATTTGAGCGATGAATAAAGAAATGGTGGATGATTTAGTCTAGCATTTATATCCATCGAAGAACATGACCCTTTGAAGCAGTACGACGTTCCAAACAAACACAACTATTGATTCGTGTCGTTTCACGAAGAGTTGGTTCAGCAATTTCGAAGCATGTTCCATCCTTGATAAAACATATTTCGAGGGGGCAAACTGTTGGCTAGCTTTTGGAGCAAGCCACTAAGACCAAGATAATATGGAACCTCACTCGTTAGGACCCTCGGAAACTGGATCGTGGTCCACCATCACGACCCCTGCTTGTGGTACCCAGCAACGACTCGCGATCGCCCCCTATAGCCACGATCCGACCTGTCCATGTCTTCTCGATCCGATCCAACCCTAGAAGCTAAGATGAAGATCACGACTTGATCCGTTCACAGCAGAACGATCCGATCCGTTCCCTCTGCCTCTTCACGGTCTGGTCCTAGAAACCAGGATAAAGGTCGAGGCCAAGTCTGCCTCAATCCGCGAATGCAGGATCTCACGACATCTATCCATAACGGTTATTTTGACTATTTTTTCATCAAGCCACGAACCAGTCCGAGATTCTTGGGATTTGTGCCACATGTGACCGCGATCTGTCTGCAAATATGAGCTACAAATAGCCCCGGACTTGGCATTTTTCAGGATCTTTTTGGCAATTTTGAGCTCTGATTCCACCATTATCATATCCCTATTATTCCTGTTCAGAGTTATCTCGAATTTAATGAGTGAACCAACATTGTAAAAGTAAGGTTGAGAGATAAATCATTGATTGTACTTGAATTTTAAGTATAATCATAGATATAAAGTGGACGTAGGCTCGTTAACGCTGAACCACCATAAATCTTGTGTCTTTCCTGCTTTTCTTGCATTTTTTATGATATTAATCTTTGCATAATTGAACAACTTGGGTGTTGGAGCCAATTTTGGATCTAACACCAGTGTATTCCCCTCTAGAGATACACTATCGGAAGGTGGTTACATATCTTGTCATAATTAGAATCCAATCTCCAATAAGCGCCCTGCGGTTTTTGATTTTATATTATATATGGAGCGTGAGATGCAAGCGTTCCACTAGATTGTTATTTATTTGATATAGACACTATTATAATATCACTGGATTTTCGTATCAAAGTGTTTTGGGTTATAGTAAGGTAAAAACCATCCATGTTTATGTGTGGGCTGGTCTTACTATTATCCTTTCTTTCGAAGGGATTTTGAAAGTTAAACAAATGGTTGGAGTTTACTCACACCAGTCCCATGAATGACCCAGAGTTTATTTTGTTTGTTTACCTTAAACTCTTGGGTGCTCAAATTTGTACGGGCAGTCAAGTAGTCGGGATTTTTCAGATTCACTTGGAAGAGCTGGAAGCAGGAGGCTTCACCAGTTAGCTATAGACTATCATATTTCCGCTGTGTACTATGTTGTATCTAGAAACAGGTGTTTATAACTGTTCCAGGAATAACTGTTGTGCCCTGATGATGGTATGTATATAAAGTTACCGAATTGTATTTCAAAGGTTATGTTATTTAATATATTTTATTCGTTCCGCTGTGAGATTTGTGTTCTTTGTTTTCCTTCTATTCTAACTTTTCTTTCTTTCTATTCCTCATCCTCTAACTTCTTTCTAATAATGATTTGTATTTCTGTGCAATTTGGGTTGGACGTGTGGTGTTATTAGTCAACTCAAATAGTACGAATTTGCGGGCTGCTACAGTTGGTATCAGAGCTTAGGTTGAGCGAATACTTAGGCTTTGGTGGGGTTGTGCTCATTAAAGATAGGGACAGTAGTACCTTAGAATGAGTTGAGTGTATATACGAGAGAGCGTATTTGTTGATTGATATAAAAATTGTTTTATATTTTGTTGGCTAGTCTGTTGAGTGGCTTATGAATTCAGATCGAATCGTGGGACGCCACGAAGTTGATAGGAATTTCTAAACATTTGAATAGAAAACCTCGACATGATATTGTTTTAAAGTGGGTAAATGAAATAATTTTACCCAATATTCTATTTTGATATAGAAAGAATAATTTTCTGTAATTATTATGATATATGGATGCGTAGATTGCTATTATTATAATCAAATGGGATTATAAAATTGAAATGGCTAAATATAACCAAATAGAATTTGTATAAGAATGAGATATACAAATAAAATGAATTGAAATTAGATTCAGAATTAGAATCAAGATTTTAAAATCCTAGGTGTTTGGAAATATTTTCTGGGAGTATATTGAAGTAATATAGCATTTTTTTAAAAGGGATTTTGAATAGAAATCATTTTATATGGATTTTGAAAGTAATAAAGCACTGAATTCACTTCAGTGGCTGGGAAATAATTCTGATGATAACTGCAGTATCATCAGTGTTCATTTTCGAGTTTCTATGTGATGGATTGCTACCTTAGAAAAGTTTTTAAAGGAAACTTGTTTTAAAGAAAACAAGGTAGTTTGAAAATTCAAATGTTTTGAATTTGAAATGGTTATAAATATATGTGTATATATTTGTGTGATTTCAAAGGATTTGAAATGAAACCCGGGAGTTTGAATTTTGGAATTAAAGTTTAACTTAAGTAAGTTAAATGGATTGAAGTGAATAAATTGACTAGAATCAATTTGAATAGATTAATGGAATACAGATTGGATGTAAATGTATTGATTTTAGATCAGTCGAATTAAATGAATGAAAACCAAAACTTTTGGTTGAACTAAATTTGTTGAGAGATGAAATGTTGAGTTTCAACATAAATGAGTTTTGAAAAGTTAATGGGTTTGAAGCACTTTTCTACCTCAGTAATTTCGGGGACGAAATTCTTTTAAGGGGGAAAGAATGTAACGACCCAGATTTTTGGTTGATTTACTTTAAATATTTAATATGGATTTAAATATTTAGTTGATAATATAAATGATATTTTATATTGAATTACCGATTTAATAACCGATATACAAGTTGTTTCGAATATATATATAATTATCATAATTATGGGATCTGAAATAATTCAATTCAAAGATAAAACTGAATCAAAACAATTCAGATGATGAAATTAAATTCTATTTGAATTCATACGATAATAATAATAATTTATTATCAAGGAATAAATTGTTTTGAATTTAAATTATATCAATTTAATATGGTTATTTTATATACGTTCAAATTAAATTGTATAATCTATCTCGTTGAATTCAAAATAGCGTTATAACATTATAATGTCAGTCGGTACGTAAAAATAAAGGTTCGTAATTTCAAGTAATGGACCTCGATATTATTTTAGTACTTAAGCATGAGATCAAATCGATATCTGTTTAAAATAAAGTGAAAATCTCTATATATCAAATCGTATTTAAACCCTTGTACTTCCTACCCTAATCAATCACCTAAGAATGTACAATACGCAGGCCTATTCCTTAGTGCTTAAGTTCTCTTCCTCTATAAATCACGCTTATCCCCTTTCGATTTCTTTCTTCTGTAAATTAAATCGAAAGGAGCTTCCATTTCAGTTCGTTGGCTTTCAACTTGAATACAGTGTTTTTCCGATGAGTTCGGAGTCTTTAACTCGCAAAGCTTAGGTTCATTTGCGATCACTAATTTAGGGTTCGAGTTAGATTAGGTTTAAGCAATGGGATCTGAAGCACGATGGGGAGTTCGACGAGTGGAAATTGTCGATGCCTGTAGCATCTAAGAGGGGTCGTGATGATTGAAATTGGGTATAGGGAATTATGTCGGTCTGAGGAATGGGTTGCCTGGAGTTCATCAGAAGTGGATCTCGATTCAGAATCTGTCATTGCTTGTAGGTGCAATGACCAAGATCGCGTTGTAGATGAAGCTGCGACTGTGTCTTGGGGTGTCGAGTTGCGTGTTTGGCAAATAGAAAGGTGAAACTCGATCTTGTTTTCAGTTATGCGATTCATGTAGTCACGTATGTGTTCGGTCTTCTAATGAGAAAATTGGGTTGACCTGGGGTGTTCAAAAATTGGAGGAAGTCGTTGGTTGTATTGGTGTGGGGTTCACTAGAATTCAAGAAGTATGGAGTACATGTGTGGGGGCTGACTATACCAATGACATGGCGAGTGGTTTTACTGTATTAGAATTGAGGAGTTGCTGGTATTGGGAAGAGTCGACCTTTACTGGGGGGGAGTGAAGTAGTATCCGGTAATAAAAACAAAGATGGTTTGTTTGCTATCGATTTGTGAAATGGTGTTTTCAAAGCTTCAAGGTGCTAAAACAAGGAGGTTAGGGATGATTGTATTGGACGACAGTGATGAGAAGCTACAAGGAAATATTAAGGTTGTTTTGAAATATGGGGCTGATTCCAGTTTGGAAATGTTTGGGATTTGTTTTAGAATTGGCCGAGTATTTACAAGAAATGAGGTATACTTTTTTTTTAAGAAATTTTACGTTACATAGGATAACCAATTTGTTTGTGTTAAGTTATTTAAATAATTGTTTAATCGATAAATGAAATAAATCAATCATAGATGCAAGATGGATTTATTCGTGATGGTTCGAAGGCACAACAATATGGAATTTAAACGAGATATTCGACAAATAAAAGCACGGTGAGTAAATCTTACTCAATTTATTATTTAGAATTATTTTGGTCGTTAAAAATAATTGATGGTTGTTTGGTTGCATTAAAATATAACTGCTAGTATTAAATATATATTAGTTACTTAGGATTGGTGTTTGTGGCTATTATATATATATATTGGTGGTTGGATTCCCGTAGTATCATTAGCGGATGCCCGCAGTACCATTAGCGGATGATTTGCCTATGCGCCCCACAATATATATAGTGGATGACCTTCATACCGCGATATCCTGCCTCGAAGCAGGATGGGTATTATTTATGTTGGCTAACGTCTGTGGATGCAGGAAAACAGGTTGGAGGAATCCAACTGGATTCCTCAAAATTTATTACTGTTTGTTTTCACATATATATTATCATATAGATGTGTTATAAAACCCGTGATTTGATAATTAAGTGTTTTTGGAAAATTATCACTGGGGCCAAAATGTTGATATATAAAAATATCATGAAAAGGATATTTGAGATTAAAAAGGGGAAATCTATTTTAAAAATAGAATTTGAATTTTGAATGGGATATAAAAATATTAACTTGTTTTGAATATAAAACAAGTATTGGAATTTATAAACGTTGTTTATAAATCGATAATACGGGATTTGAAATGAATTTATAAACATGGTTTATAAATTAATAATGCAGAGAAGTGAAATGAATTTAAAAATGGTGTTTATAGATGAAGTGGAAAAATCATCATTGGATAATTTGAATATTTAAATTCAAATGTGAATTTAAAAATAGAAATGGGGAAATCGTTTTAAAGAAATAAACGATGGAATTTATTCTGATGTTTAGAATATAAATTGAATTAAAATAAATCCGTAAGGATTTATGATTTGAATTCAATTAATTCGAATTTATTTAACAGAAGTTAAATTGAATATGAAAATAAATTGGATTTTATATATAAATATATATATATATAAGTTATTATAAATAGAAAATTCGAAAATAAGATTTTGGTTTTAAATAGTTTTCGAAAAAGACTTGTTTAAATATAAAACAAGGAAATTTATAAAATAGTGTTTATAAATATAATGAATTAATTACCAAGAGATAATTTGAATATTTAAATTCAAATATGAATTTAAAAATAGAATTTGAAATCATTCGTAAGGGAACAACGGTTTTTATTCCGCAATTCGGAATATCAAAGGGATGGAGTTTCAAATAGAAATTTGAAAGGGAACTTGTTTAAATATATGAAACAAGGAAGTTGAATTTATAAATAGTGTTATAAATTTGGTAAATTAAATTATCATTTGGATAATTTGAACCATTCAAATTCAAATAGGAATTTAAAAGTAAATTGGGCAGTGTTTTGAAACAAAAACGATTGATTATATTTCGGAATTTGGAATATAAGCTGAATTGAGAAGAATTCAGTGGGTTATAATTGAAATTCGATTATATCGAATTTTATAAAAGGAATTGGAATTAAATATAGAAGATCTAAGTATAAAAAAAATATTACCGAGTAAGGACAAATCGACAATTATAGATAATCAAAAAAATTATGTTGAATTGGGAAACTGATTTGATATATATTAAAAATATATCAGAATGGAGTTGAATTTATTATAAACGACATTTATATATATAAATATAAATATAATTAAAACGAACTTGCCGCAGCGCGGTAGTTCATAAATTGGCGTTTCGAACTTCAATTGAGTATATATAACTCAATTTAAGTCAGAATTCTTTGAAACAAGAATTGTCAGGGCCGATTAGATAATAGTTTTGCAATGAAAAAGAAAAATCTATATTTCATCGAATAGATTTTGAGTTATGTCAAAATCAAATTTTTAGAAAAACAACGCCAGAACCATTATAAAACCATAACGGTTTATTTAAATAAATAAAAGGATTTTAAGCGAATAAAAATCCGAATTTTCATTAGAAAAATCCAGATTTGAGTTATAAAATATATCTCAACTCAAATGGAGTAATGAAATGATTTTTGAAACAAAAATCTGATGTTGTTAATTATTGAGTAGAATTAACTAGTTTGAAGATTAATTAGTTAATGGAGTTTGAACTGAAATTGGGCTTTGGATAAGTAAATTGGTTTGTAAATATATATTCGAAATCGAATATGAAACTTGAATTCAAAATGGAATTTGATTGGTTTATAACTAAATTAAAATTAGTATACGAACGTGATATGTTCAGTTGAAAAGTGGAATAGGCAAAAGTGCTAATTAGAGAATTTATTAGCGAATTGAATTAAAATGGCCAGATTGAGTTGGAATAAATTGGGAATGGATGTATATAGGTTAAGCAGGTTTGGAATGAAGTATATGAAGATTATAATCCGTGTGCCCGACAATAAGGTACATGTTTAAATTCCATATGAGATTTTATGCGCCGAATCGGCAAGCCACTTGGCTTTTTGATTTTCTTTTTGAACGGAAAGGGCCTAGAGAGGCGAGTTGAGGTTTGAACTATCGACCAGTACAAAGGAGGTTATGGCGAAATTTTCCGGAAATTTAAGGAGTTAGAATATTTTAAGAAGAGTTGATAATTATGAATCGATATATCGATATATATAGAATTCGATATGGAAACAAAATTAAAATAGAATGTTATAAACAAAAGGGAAATCTATAATTAAATCTGATAAAATTAGAAAGAGAAACGTATATGGGTTGAAAAATGAATAATTGGGTTTATGATGTTGATTTTTTGAGGTAAGTGGTCTTGTCCGTTTTGAAGTTAAGGATGTTTTCAGTCAAGGTCTGAGAGGTAGTTATACCCCAACTTGTTTGATTTCATTTTTAACCAATAAATAGCAGGATCCAGTCTCGAAGAGAAATGTTTGAATAAGAGTTAGTTAAATGCAGTATTTTGGGTTGTTGTAACGATGTTTTACACAACATTCTTTTTAACCCAAATAAGTAAAATTTTGGAAATATAATATTTCTTGAGTGTAGAAATGAACGGTCGTGGAAGAGATAAATAATTGAATATTTCCAATTGTAAATAAAGGATATTTTCTAAGTACAGAAAATAAAAGAAGGCGATATACGGAAATATTTTCCAAATAGCGAAAAGGCCAGATGATAATTGAAAATATTTGTTTAACAAATATTGATAAAGAAATAGAGAAATGATTATTGAAGTGTTTGTTTTATGTTGTGGATGACTTCTTATTTGTTTTTCTTCGATAGTCAAATAACAGACTATCGAAGTGTCTGCCAATATCGTTGTCAATATGGAGAGACCAGTTGGATTATTATCCAAGAACCACTCTGTATTGGCAGTAGCGTTGCGAATTAGATTATATGAAGATAAAAGAAAACAGAGTAAAGTGCAAGGACTTTTTCTATTAATAGAAATGGTGCCTTCGGTTTCGTTCAATCCCAGAATGAATGTAAATGGACGAATGTCTGACAGAGTATTTACAACGATCGCATATGTTGGTCTGTATAGATTTATATGGTGGCGGAGAATTTATTCTCTTAGCATAATATCCAGAGTATATTTGTGCAAATCAATTGGTGATTAACGGACCTGACAATGTGGCATTCAAAGTGATTGTGCTATCAAAGAAATGATAAGTAATCGTAGCCGCAGGCCTCAACAACCGGGAAATGACAAAAATCGGGCAGGCAGCATGGCTATGTGGGTTGCTTCCATTAGGGTGTATAATCACCTATCTAGAGAAATTCCTTTTACTTCTTTAATCTATCGATGTTGTCTCTTTTTGGGAAACGGTTGCTGATACCAACCTTTGGTGATATACATTTGATACACTCAAGTGAAATGAGTGGTCGGTCATGTGTGGCAGGTTGCGAGATGGTCTTGTTAAACCCAGTGTATTCCCTTCTAGAGATACACTATCAGAAGGTGGTTCTATACCTTGTCATAATTAGAATCCAATCTTCAATAAGCGCCCTGCGGTTTTTGATTTTATATTATATATGGAGCGTGAGATGCAAGCGTTCCGCTAGATTGTTATTTATTTGATTTAGACACTATTATAATATCACGGGATTTTCATATCAAAGTGTTTTGGGTTACAGTAAGGTAAAAACCGTCCATGTTTATGTGTGGGCCGGTCTTATTATTATCCTTTCTTTCGAAGGGATTTTGAAAGTTAAACAAATGGTTGGAGTTTACTCACACATGTCCCATGACTGACCCAGAGTTTATTTTGTTTGTTTTCCCTATACTCTTGGGGGCCCAAATTTGTACGGACAGTCAAGTAGTTGGGATCTTTCAGATTCACTTGGAAGAGCTGAAAGCAGGAGGCTTCACCAGTTAACTATAGACTATCATATTTCCGCTGTGTACTATGTTGTATCTGGAAACAGGTGTTTATAACTGTTCCAGGAAAAGCTGTTGTGCTCTGATGATGGTATGTATATAAAGTTACCGAATTGTATTTCAAAGGTTATGTTATTTAATATATTTTATTCATTCCATTGTGAGATTTGTGTTCTTCGTTTTTCTTCTATTTTAACTTTTCTTTCTTTCTATTCCTCATCCTCTAACTTCTTTCTAATAATGATTTGTATTTCTGTGCAATTTGGGTTGGACGTGTGGTGTTATTAGTCAACTCAAATAGTACGGATTTGCGGTCCGTTACACTGTCAACAGCTTGCAACAGAACCGACCGGTCTAAATTAGAACCGACCGGCTGGTGGTCTGCCTCTTTGACCGACCGGTATGGTGACGTTTGAATAAGGTGAGTTGCTCCAGGGGGGCTCGGTCGGTGCTGTTTTCCTGACCGACCGGCGTGGTGAGATTTCATCAGGATGAACCATTCCTGCCATGACCGATCGGCATGATGATTCTACGTTGTTGCTTGTCGATCGGTGTTCTTTCCACTTGTACAACTATTAGCTTAAGACCGACCGATCGGCCTATGCTAAATGAAGATGAAGGCACTGGATATCTCCAATTATATCGACTGGTACATCTTCCCAACCGATCGGCCTGTATTAAATGAAGATGAAGGCCCTTCATGATAAGACCGACCAGTGGTAATCCTTCCCAACCGATCGGTATGATAAGACTTGGTGGAGTAAGTTGCTTCTGGTACGACCGGTCAGCTGTACTTCGTCCTGACCAGTCGGTGTGATTGCTTCATATTATTGTTAACTGATGCTATAGAGCCCCAAAACATGACCGTTCGGTCTTGTATCCTTATGACCGACTGGTATAGCATATCTTACACTGTGAGAACAGTCTGATCAGTACCTGTATCCATCACGTTGAAGTAGGTTATATCTGGTCATTCTCTATATTTTGATCCATCAATGTGTGTATGATTTAAGGATTAAACAGTGTGGTTGAACTATCCTTCTATTTCGCAAATTTTATGCAGGTCAAAGTGTCTAACAGTGCAGCTAGCAATAGATTCCATGAAAATGACATTGTTTAATTTACTTTTTGCAAGGTATATATAGTAGAACATGTTGAGAAATAAATATGTAATATTATATTGTTATACCCCTGCTGAAGATTGGATCTGTTTGTATTTTGGTTTATGCAGATTGGTTTACTTTTTTGTTCCACATATTTGAAAGTAGTGTAAACACATTTAAAATTAGATGATTTTTTGTGTTATTTGTAATGAATGGAAATTGTTACATGCGAAGAATCAGGTTTCTGACAAAGCTCTTTTTGTGAGCTAATTTAGCATTCGTAGATATGCCTATTTTCTGCTTTGCAATGTTTGGTGTCGTTTGGTGTAGTGCATGCAGTGAAATTAACTTTTACCATAGTCTATCAATCCTGAAGTCTAAAATTCTCAACAAATATAAGTACTAGAAAATAAAATGTTGTATTTTCAAAAATTATAGCATTCAACCCGAGTGCGTAGCACAGGTTCGCACTTGTTTCCATAGATTAAATTTTGTGTTATTCTGATATTTTCAACGCATTGATGTAATAACTAGGTTAGTCCCGTGCACTTTCTGAAAAAGATGAACTATAGTATTTTGTTTGTCTTCATATATGATGAGAAATTGACACAATACCATTTACCCTCTTAATTTCCATAGATTAAATTTTGTGTTATTCTGATATTTTCAGTGCATTGATATGATAACTGGGTTAGTCCCGTGCACTTGCACGATTGCCTTCAATCGAACATCCTTGTTGTATTATGCCAAATAACTGGCAAATTGCACATTGCTTTTTAGACTAATAAACAATTACATGACATAAACCCTAGAATCAAATTCATAGGTACTGCTGACTTGAAGAGCTGCACCAAAAAAAAACTGCTAATAAATGCTTTTCATGTTACATATATAACTCTAATACGATTTAAACTTATCAAAATTAGTATATTTTGGAAATTTCGAATATAGAAAAATATTAAGTTAAATAATATCAGTTTGGCCAAATTTCAAACAATTATTTTCAATAATGTTTCAAATTAGAGGAAAAAGATTGTTAATGCATGCTTTTGTTAATATAACATTTAATTTGATGGTATGAACTAAATGCGATTGTTTTTTTTGGAAGACAGATGTGTAGTGCAATACTACACAATCGATTAAAGCACACACACACACAGATATATATATATATATATATATATATATATATATATATATATATATATAGTAAATAATCCAGTTGACAAGCCCAACTGGTGGCGATATGATCAGTATCTAGAGAGGCAAATCCAGCAAAAACCTACAACCACTTTGTGTGCAAAGCACAATTTACATAAATTTACATAGATTTACTGAACAACATAAAATACTACTATACTAACCAGCATCCCCTAACTTCAAAAGTCTTTAGTGCAAGTCAGGGCTAGAGCTTCCATGATTCGAACCCACAGATTCAACAGGGCTAGATGGCAGTGGAACAACAAGTATGAAGTGAGCCTGAGATGAAGAACCTGTCCAAGTTTGAAAGAGATGAATAATGAGTCTGCCTGCAAATACCATCAAAATGCTTACGAGGTCTATCAAAAGCTGAAGCATTTCTCTCTTTCCAAATACACCAACAATAAATGGCAATGAAGGAATCCAGTGAAGGATCGGTAGTATTATATTGTCAGCAATAAAAAAATGATGAGAAAGCAGGAACATGACCAAGCAAATGAGCACTGGTTGTTGCCAAAATAGGGTCAGATACATCACAGTCGAGGAATAAATGATAAATAGTTTCCTCATGGTTGGAACATAAAGCACAAATAGGGTTCGATATTAGATTATAGCGATATAGCCTAGCTCTGGTATTAATTCTTTCAGGAATAAGGAACCATTGAAAAAGAGAACTCTTGGGGGCAATGTACATTTCCATACTCCTGCAAAATTAAAGGATCGACCAACATAGTTGAGAAAGTGATATAATGATGCCATTGAAAAGCCTTTAGAAGGAGATAAGGCCCAAATATAATAATCAGGAGAGAAGGAAAGATGAGTATGCCGAAGCAAGTTAGAGACATCAAGGAGATCAAGGAAAATAGGAATATCAAAGATAGAAGAAGGAGAAAGACTAAATGGACCAGTGATCAAGGTATGAGCCACAAAAATACTCAGGTGGGAGGGTGACGAGAAAAGAGTAGGAAGAGTGATATAAGGGAACCTGATCATGCCAAATATCAAGCCAAAAGAGGCATGAGGAACCATTACCTAGATTGACATGAAATAAGTTTTTAATACGAGGCATAGCTAAAGTAACACTAGACCAAAAAGGCAGGGTTTAGCAAATGGTGGAAAATGCAAGGCAAGGTGAGGGTTAGAAGAGTAGTGAAGAGAAAGAATCCAATCTTTCCAAATGAAAGAGCCTGGAGAAATTAGGTGCCTTAACCACTTTGAAAGCAATGCAGTGTAAAGATTTGAGAGATTAACAATGCCAAGACCTCCTTGATTACGATGTAAACTTACTGTTTGCCAATTGATTAGTCTCTTGATATTACTACCATTCCACAAGAAAGAGCTTCTAATCGAATCAATCTTTTTAATAACCCATTTAGGCAACTTATGGAATGACATCCAATTTGTGGGAATAGCTAAAAGCACCGATTTCACAAGTACTAAACGACCAGGAGATGATAAGGAGTTAGCCTTCCAAGAAGCGAGTCTAGAGTCTATCTTATGAATGAGTGGATACCAGTCACTTTTCAATAATTTTGAAGGTCTAAGAGGGATACCAAGATAGACAATCAGAAAGTGCTCAACAGGGTAGTTAAGAAGGGAAGAAATAGAGGGACTAAGATAATCAGAATTACCCATCATGATGATAGAGCTTTAAAAAAAGTTAATGGAAAGGTCAGAGACAGGCTCAAAGACATATAGAAGGACTTTAAGACAGTAGATGTGTTTGAGGCCAGGGGATGAAAAGATAATAGTGTCATCAGCGAATTGTAAATTGGTAATTGAAACTGCTGAATTCGGGAGATGAATGCCATCAAGGAGATTATTAGCTAAAGCTTTTTTCACCATTTGGTTAAATACATCTACTATGAGTACAAAAATGGGAAGCATAGCTAAGTTGAAGGGAGGAGGATAGTTCTCAGATGGGAAGGGAATAAGTTGGTTCAGAGGCACATTCAAGTTGTCTTGCATTTCATGGTCAACATCAATTGGTTCAGATTGGTTGACTTCGTTACTTACAAAATCAGGGAAATTCGGGTTAAACACATTTTCATGGAAAATAGGTGGGAGTGGGGGTAACAAGGCAGCTTCGTTGATCATAGCATCAAATCTATCTTCCGAGTTCATTACCGAGTTGTTCTCATGCATGCATGGGACAATATGCTCTTCTTCATTGCCTACGAACAAGGTATCAAGTCTAAATCTAGGATGAGAGTGGCAACTACGCTTCACCTTGATGATATGTGTCTTATTGTTGAAGTGCGCAGCAAAAGAGCTTATTGCACCTATCCCTTCGAAAAACTGAATTTTGACTAGAAATTCATGGCGGTCAAGGTGACACCAATCACAATCCTCAAAAGCCAGGACTCATCCCATAGGCTTCAAGATCTCTGACACTGCATCTTCATTATACCTTAGGTTCCCTTACACTATCGTCCCAAGCATCCAAGCAAATTGTTGAACCTGGTTTGACCAGAATTTTTAAGTAAAAGGCGTGGTCTCTCTTAAGATAGGTTGGGAAATAAACTAGGAAGGAGTTGTTGCTGATGATCGTCAATGGCCAACTATCATGATCCAGAGCTGCTTGCAAAGCATAGTGAAGAGATTCAATGCTCCATTTCCCATTGACAATTGTAGCTATGATGCATTTTGAAGAGTTCGCCATTCTGTAGTATTCTGGAGCTTCAATTTTAGTGGAAAAAGGAGATGTAAAATGATGATTAGGCATTGCTTTAGGGTTTTGATTTGAATTCTCATGTTAATTATGATGACAGGTGGTGTGACGGCTCTGCTATTTGAAAAGATTTTTTGGAGACCCATCATACTTTCGCACCATAATTCCTGCTGCCGGTGTACTGCACGAAAGATGAAGCATTCGAACGTCTGTTCTTTGTTGAACAATGCAGAGCTGCATGACCGAAGAAGAAGTATTTATAACATATCGTTGGGTCCTTATAATTTTGCGCCACATGGCCCTTACATGCACAACGCAAGCAATGTTTTTCTTTTTTCAAAAAATTGACGATTTGAAAAATGGATTTGAAAATTAGGAGAGGGTTTCACGGTTTTCTAGGGGGTGGTGGTTCGGGTGGAGAAGGCGGAGGGGTTGCGGTCACCTGAGCATAAGTTTTGACCAGAGGTTCAGAAGACAAATCTGACAAAGCTGAGAAACGATTGGAAAAGGAAGAAGAGATGAACTACTGGGATCAAGATAGGGAAAGGGTAGACGAAGGCAACTGGCAATGGTGATTTAGGAATTGAAAGGTAGAAGAAGGGACAGAAGGAGAGGAAGGATGCGATTGAGGACGATGATGAGAATTAGCTAACTGAAAACGATTTGGAGAAGACGATGAGGATGACGACAATGAACGAGGAAGAAGGTAGGCTTTGTATCTAGCGGCGATGTGAGACAGAAGAGGCGGAGATGAAGGCAGGGATGAGGGAAAAGATGAGGACACCATGGCCGAAACAAATAAATCGGGAACATCCACTTCCGCAATTTCCTTTTAACTAAACGTGATTGTTATTGTGTCCTTACTACGATATATTGTTATATTTATATTACTTAAATTTAAAATTTCTCAAATCGATACTTTAAATAATAATAATAATAACTTATCTATATAGCACTTTTTTTTAAACTTCATTATGTTAACCTTTAAAGCAAAAAAAATCAACTTGCAAATTCTTATTAAACATCGTTATAACTTCAAATCATTGTATAAATGTAATTTAATTAGCTTGACACTGTTTTGAGCAGATATCTTATTTTGGAAAAAAAAACATATGCCAAATAGAACTAAAGATCACCATATAAAATTTAGGTTAGTCCTGTGTGAGTGCACGACTGCCTTCAATGAACATCCATGCAGTACCATGCCAAATAACTGGCACATTGCACATTGCTTTTTAACCTAATAAATAGTAAGATGACATAATTCATATAATCAAATTCCCGCCAAAACTTATTTAATAACAAAAAATAATAGAACACATATATACTTTTCATGTTACATATACATACTTTAATACGATTCAAGCTAATCAAAATTTCTAAATTTTAGAAGTTACGAATACAGTACAATACAGCATAGACAATCGCATCAGCCCAAATCAGAAGAAAATAAAGTATTGCAACCAGGCGATGTGCATCAACACAGCTAAAAAAATAACAATCCTCATCAGCAAAAATCATACTCAGCAAAGATCGAGCTCTACAGAATCATCACCAGAAAGACAGCACCACTAACTGTCCTATAAATATGAGTCTTTTGGATATCTGCATGCACCTCTCAAAAAAAAGAAAAAAAAAAGTTGAAGGGGGATTCAAATTGCCAACCATGAAATGCATTCCATATATGTCACTAATATCATTTTTGTATGTTTTGCATTATAAAAACTGATCTGTATAACTCCATGAACTATTTTTGTAATTGCCAAATCATGCACGTTCCCCGTTGAATTCCATTTTGCATCTGGGGCAACATTTTGGTAACACAATTCAAAGCACAGGCCTTTCTTTCATTATTACCACTTTTGGCAATCAATAAGATGGTAGAAATTATGTCGATCTATTGTTGGCTTAGAATTATGACAAAGCCATTATTGTCAGGTCTCATGAACAATATTACATACCTTTATTAAATCATCAATTTACTGAAAATATCCAGTACTGTAGATGTTGGATACATCTGCTACCCATAACCTTCTAAACATATACAATACTGCTCATGGTCTATAAAAGTTTCTTAAGGCACATCTTATACCCAAATTTATTTATATATGTGGACTTTATGTTTGTATATGACATCAGACTAATTCATGTCATGAAATAATCTACAGGGTCGCGTATGCAGCAACATATATACATACGTGTGTGTGTGTGTCAAACAGATTCATTCCATGATGTAATAAGACCCCCCTTGTTTCAATGGCATTGACATGAGTCCACCCAGTTAAAAAGGATCCAACAATAAGTCTGAAGTGGTAGCTTGAAGGATCAACTAGTTTAGTTTCTTGAAGCATTATAATATCAAGATTAAGCGGGGATAAAGTAAGATTGATTGCATGGCATTTTGAGTGGTCGCCCAAATCACGTGCATTCCACTTGACTACTTTCATTGATGCTTATTAATACGCTCCTGTTCTAATGCATGCATGGCATCATAATGTGAATCACACAAACTCACACCCATGCAACTTGAGATTCTCTTATTTAAACGCGTATTGGAAGAAGAGAAAACAACGGGAGTTAGAAAGCAACCAGTAACATTAGGATTGTTGTGCCTGCCACTTCGACGAACAAAGATAGGGAGAGATATTGTGGCCAATCCTAATCATCAATCCAATGCTGCTGAGGCGGAGATTGAGGAGGAGGAATATCAGCTGGAAGGGACTGAATGGGAAGCATAGCTAAGTTGAAGGGAGGAGGATAGTTCTCAGATGGGAAGGGAATAAGTTGGTTCAGAGGCACATTCAAGTTGTCTTGCATTTCATGGTCAACATCAATTGGTTCAGATTGGTTGACTTCGTTACTTACAAAATCAGGGAAATTCAGGTTAAACACATTTTCATGGAAAATAGGTGGGAGTGGGGGTAACAAGGCAGCTTCGTTGATCATAGCATCAAATCTATCTTCCGAGTTCATTACCGAGTTGTTCTCATGCATGCGTGGGAAAATATGCTCTTCTTCATTGCCTAAGAACAAGGTATCAGGTCTAAATCTAGGATGAGAGTGGCAACTACGCTTCACCTTGATGATATGTGTCTTATTGTTGAATTGCGCAGCAAAAGAGCTTGTTGCACCAATCCCTTCGAAAAACTGAATTTTGACTAGAAATTCGTGGCTGTCAAGGTGACACCAATCACAATCCTCAAAAGCCAGGACTCATCCCATAGGCTTCAAGATCTCTGACACTGCATCTTCATTATACCTTAGGTTCCCTTACACTATCGTCCCAAGCATCCAAGCAAATTGTTGCACCTGGTTTGACCAGAATTTTTAAGTAAAAGGCGTGGTCTCGCTTAAGATAGGTTGGGAAATAAACTAGGAAGGAGTTGTTGCTGATGATCGTCAATGGCCAACTATCATGATCCAGAGCCGCTTGCAAAGCATAGTGAAGAGATTCAATGCTCCATTTCCCATTGACAATTGTAGCTATGATGCATTTTGAAGAGTTCGCCATTCTGTAGTATTCTGGAGCTTCAATTTTAGTGGAAAAAGGAGATGTAAAATGATGATTAGGCACTGCTTTACGGTTTTGATTTGAATTCTCATGGTAATTATGATGACAGGTGGCTTTACGAGGCAGAGTGTGGTGTGACAGCTCTGCTATTTGAAAAGATTTTTTGGAGACCCATCATACTTTCGCACCATAATTCCTGCTGCCGGTGTACTGCACGAAAGATGAAGCATTCGAACGTCTTTTCTTTGTTGAACAATGCAGAGCTGCATGACCGAAGAAGAAGTATTTATAACATATCGTTGGGTCCTTACAATTTTGCGCCACATGGCCCTTACATGCACAATGCAAGCAATGTTTTTCTTTTTTCAAAAAACTGACGATTTGAAAAATGGATTTGAAAATTAGGAGAGGGTTTCACGGTTTTCTAGGGGGTGGTGGTTCGGGTGGAGAAGGCGGAGGGGTTGCGGTCACCTGAGCATAAGTTTTGACCAGTGATTCAGAAGACAAATCTGACAAAGCTGAGAAACGATTGGAAAAGGAAGAAGAGATGAACTACTGGGATCAAGATAGGGAAAGGGTAGACGAAGGCAACGATGGTCAGCAGACGCTGACTGGCAATGGTGATTTAGGACTTGAAAGGTAGAAGAAGGGACAGAAGGAGAGGAAGGATGCGATTGAGGACGATGATGAGAATTAGCTGACTGAAAACGATTTTGAGAAGACGATGAGGATGACGACAACGAACGAGGAAGAAGGTAGGTTTTGTATCTAGCGGGGATGTGAGACAGAAGAGGCGGAGATGAAGGCAGGGATGAGGGAAAAGAAGAGGACACCATGGCCGAAACAAATAAATCGGGAACATCCACTTCCGCAATTTCCTTTTAACTAAACGTGATTGTTATTGTGTCCTTACTACGATATATTGTTATATTTATATTACTTAAATTTAAAATTTCTCAAATCGATACGTTAAATAATAATAATAATAATAATAACTTATCTATATAGCACTTTTTTTTAAACTTCAGTATGTTAACCTTTACAGCAAAAAAAATCAACTTGCAAATTCTTATTAAACATCGTTATAACTTCAAATCATTGTATAAATGTAATTTAATTAGCTTGACACTGTTTTGAGCAGAAATCTTATTTTGAAAAAAAAAACATATGCCAAATAGAACTAAAGATCACCATATAAAATTTAGGTTAGTCCCGTGTGAGTGCACGACTGCCTTCAATGAACATCCATGCAGTACCATGCCAAATAACTGGCACATTGCACATTGCTTTTTAACCTAATAAATAGTAAGATGACATAATTCATATAATCAAATTCCCGCCAAAACTTATTTAATAACAAAAAATAATAGAACACATATATACTTTTCATGTTTCATATACAGACTTTAATAAGATTCAAGATAATCAAAATTTCTAAATTTTGGAAGTTAGGAATACAGTACAATACAGCATAGACAATCGCATCAGCCCCAAATCAGAAGAAAATAAAGTATTGCAACCAGGCGATGTGCATCAACACAGCTAAAAAAATAACAATCCTCATCAGCAAAAATCATACTCAGCAAAGATCGAGCTCTACAGAATCATCACCAGAAAGACAGCACCACTAACTGTCCTATAAATATGAGTCTTTTGGATATCTGCATGCACCCCTCAAAAAAAAAAAAAAAAAAAAAAAAAAAAAAAAAGAAGTTGAAGGGGGATTCAAATTGCCAACCATGAAATGCATTCCATATATGTCACTAATATCATTTTTGTATGTTTTGCATTATAAAAACTGATCTGTATAACTCCATGAACTATTTTTGTAATTGCCAAATCATGCACGTTCCCCGTTGAATTCCATTTTGCATCTGGGGCAACATTTTGGTAACACAATTCAAAGCACAGGCCTTTCTTTCATTATTACCACTTTTGGCAATCAATAAGATGGTAGAAATTATGTCGATCTATTGTTGGCTTAGAATTATGACAAAGCCATTATTGTCAGGTCTCATGAACGATATTACATACCTTTATTAAATCATCAATTTACTGAAAATATCCAGTACTGTAGATGCTGGATACATCTGCTACCCATAACCTTCTAAACATATACAATACTGCTCATGGTCTATAATAGTTTCTTAAGGCACATCTTATACCCAAATTGATTTATATATGTGGACTTCATGTTTGTATATGACATCGGACTAATTCATGTCACGAAATAATCTACAGGGTCGAGTATGCAGCAACATATATACATACGTGTGTGTGTGTGTCAAACACTTACGGATGTAGAAAATGCTCAAACAACCATGCCCTGAGCACAGATACAGCTCTCTCAGACAATCCTCTTTGTGGTCTCCAAGCATTATTCTGAATCATGCCTAATTGTTGAAGTGTTCTTTGCTGCCTTAATTGATGATCAACAAATCTCTGTCTGGGTCTTACTGACCTGCTGCCTCTATTAGCAAAGCAATCTTCTTCTCCCAGACTTCTACTGGTTACTCTAAACTGTAATATAAACAGAAATATTTATCATACGAATAGAAAGATAAGGAATAAAAGTAAATTCAAGTGCTTTCTCATTATCTTCTTAATAGTCATTGGGGAATGAAAAATCAAAATTCACCCAAGGTTGATGCCAAAACAGCTAAACACCTATTGGAAAAAAAGGAAATCCATGTAAAACAGTACAATTTATTGATTGATGAAAAAATAGAGGTTTTGTACGTGGTAACAAATTAGGGTACATATTTAAAAGTTAAGCAATTTTGATCCATATTTACAACGCCACGTTAACTACAATTCAACAAATACAGAGCATACATTAAAATATCAGCCCCATTGGTTAGAATATATGGAAAAGCCATGTTGTTTATTACATCATTCGAACATCTTCACCATGAAGTTGTCCTAATATAAAAACAGAACATATTAAGTAACTTCAATAAATTGATAGTATTTGCGTTGTTACATGTATATGAAATCTGCCATTTACTAAATATCAAAACTTTGTTATGTATAATCGACTATTTCTTGCTACTTTTGTACGTGATGCCATCTTGCAATTGAAAAAAAAAAAAAATGTTCATTAGGTAAATAAATAGATACGTATTATGATGAAGAATAACTTGCTACAATACCAACCTAATAAGACTGTTAGGGATAGAAACTCATATTTAAAGTAAATGATCCTTCCTTTAGATAAACGATTTTTTTTTACAAAAAAACGGTACATACTACATACATGAATCGTTCTAACGGAAAGCCAACCGCACACTCCAATAAGATAACGACTTGAAATAAAATCCAACCTTTTATAAACAGCAAAAACCAGTGGTAAAATGAATGGGTTTGGCAATATTTCTATTGAGTTTGAAGTAACAGAAAATGATATAGCAAGAACACGGGTTCTAGTATTATTTTTTCTTCATTCAAAACCACGGACATTTAAACATGAAAATGCATTAAAGTCTATAATGCTCCAATATTTCGATCCAGATCATAAAGATAAAATTTAAATCATGTTCCCCAAATGAAAAAGTAGAAGAAATAATTAAGAGCATGTGCTTTTACTGTACCCCAACAAATGTTGATGCATCCTCCTTACCGATAGCGAATACTTTGGAAAACATTTGATATTTCAATACATGTTATCATCGATGCATTGCATGTGTTGACTATGTTAGAAAAAATGGATATAAGAGTTGAAAATTAGATGGTACAAAGTGAAAACCCTTATTGAAGAAACTTGCAAGGACCATTGATAATCTAACAGTAATATTTTGTAATCATAAAACTTGTTTCGTTGCTAATTGAAAAAACTCATATCATAGCATGTATACTTAGTATTAAATGAGAAAGTTAATATTTATGCCAAACAATAATACATTAACAAACTTTGTAAATATCGTTTCTCTTTTCAATCCACACAGTCAAATGTTGCATAAATTATTGAAGATTTGCAAACAAATAAGTTAAAAGAAATATAGAAGGAAATCCAACGTGTTTGAACATCAATTAAACCAATTACTTTAACTCATGCGCATCTGAATTACAAATAACTTATTTTCTTCTAGCATCGAACAATATTTAACAGTTTGCTCACGGATACATGTACATACACAAAAATCATTAACTGATAGTTAGTGGCTTGAAGTCAATGAAATAGAATGAATTAAATATTAATATTTGAAAGGACAAAAGGCCGAAAGATAAAAATTTATAGAAATAACTTAAAAAGGATATGAATTAATATAAGAAAATTTGCGTGATAAGATAGAATTATTTAATAAAAAAATGTTGTAAATTTTTTCATTTAATACTAATAAAATTGTTAGAGGATAAGATAGAATTATTAAAAAAATAAACTAGTGTGTAACCCGTGCGTTGCACACGATAACATTAAAAATATAGTATTTAGAATTTTACTTTTAAAATTGGAAATATATTATTTAACACGATGAATATGACAAAATAAATAAACTATAAATTATTATTGTTGTTGTTGATTATATAAGGTATGTGTTATGTATGTTTGAAGTAAAAAAATAATTTTATTATTTTTATTACTATAAGCAAGTGTTTATGTTGACACTAACATATTTTATTTATTTTATATATATGTTAAAATATTATTTCTTTCTTTCAAAAATATGTTAACTTTGAAATTATGTAATTGGTTAAAATATATTATCTTAAGAGTAAATAATCTGAATAAATTGAGAATGATTTTATAACAAAAGTATATAGGTCTTATTGTAGAGTTATTTGAAGTTAAAAATCGGATTTTTCTTAATGTAGTGTACGGTAAATTTATTGTTTATGTACATAAACGATGATAGTTATTTACAAATTAACTTTATTATTATTGTTGTTTATTTACATAAATGTATGCATGTGATTAATACATCTACATAGTTAAATACAAATTTTTTTTTATGATTTTTATTAATATGTAAATCTACATATGTGACTGGTATATAGAATATTAAAATACTTTAAATTCGAGATCTCGTAAGCAATTTATGTACATAGGATCTAAGTATAAAAAATTAGTAAAAAGTCGATGAAGTGCACATAACTATAGAAATGTTAAATTATGGATATTTAAAGTTAAAAATAAAATTCTACAATGCAGATAAATTTATTGAGATAAATGAATAATAAATTCTCTTTGTTAATGTTGCTCATGTATACTATTTATGATATCTAAATTATATATTTTTATATTTAAATGAAAATTTCACTTGACTATTTTTTTAAGAGAGAGACTATTTGAACATAAAACTAGACATAGTTAGTGGCATAAGAGATCTGAGCCGCTGGATCTTTTTATCCTTATATGGAGAGGTATAATTCAGGGGGTGATCTAATAGTGGAGATTAACTGTGTCACCAATTATACCAAAATTGTGTCTCTATATAGACTTTCCCTTCTTTTAATATGAGTATGATGTACATATTCAAACCATAACATTTAAGGAATTATTAGATAAATTAGTGAATAATTATTAATTAAATTTATTCAAATAATATAAAACCAACATTTATGTGATTAATTGAAAATATATGGATGTAAATGTATAAAATTGTGATATTGAGTGGTTTTTTTGACAGTTGTAGAAATTTCAGAAGGTATGCACTTTAGTTAAAAAAAGAATTTTACCTGGTTCAAAAAAATTAAAATAAGAATTTTACAGTGTAATGCACTAATGTATCAATACAGATGAATCATAAACTAAAATTGTGATTATTGTTTACATATATAATTATGTTATACGATTGATGTACTTGTATATCCAAACGAATTTTATACCATATAATATGAATATTGTGCAAATATTGAAAATTTCATTTTTTGATGATTTATTTGACATATCAACTACTAATAGTTTACTAAATTTAATTATAGTTTTAAGATTTGTAATTAACTCCAGTGTATAATATTAAATATACCTATTTGAATACAAAGGCGAACATTTATACTTAAAGTTTACTAAACTTAAAGTTGTATATGTTTTAGTTATACATTTCTGATATGCAATGTAAATTTCACTCCAATCCTACTCAAGTTGATAGTGCATTCCCTGATTATTTTGGTGCCTTGCTCAAAACTAATAGAGCAGTCTTTTGAACCGTCATTTTAATCCTCTGTCTCCAATGTTTATCCTTGATGAATATCAACAAATATTATTAACTGCTCCAAGTATAGGCAAAGAAATAAGCAAATATACCTTCTTTCTATGAAAAAGGAATCATACTGAAGCTCAACATCATATTATACATGCACTGCTAGCAGATAATATCTGCCGATGTCTTAAAAGCAATTCATAGTTTCATCAACACAAGAGAAAATGCTAAGCTCGATTAAATCAGCTAACTTGGCCTTGATCTCCAAGATAGACAACCATATTAACGTCTCTTAATTAAGACCTGTGGCTTTTTGCAACACCATTTCCAAAAGCATCTCAAGAATACTTGCCTCCAGAATGAAACTTGTTATGAACTCTTACTATATGTCGTAATCAAGTTGCATAATCCCTAGCAGTAACACTGTGGATAGCGTACTATTATCTCATGAGCTATTACCTGCGTAATGTAAACTTTGTCCCATGCATTTACTCATCAAGTCGGTACAAAGAGTTTCTATCCCCATCCTAAATGCAGACATCCCACTTGCCTTTGCTAACGACTTAATCAGCTTCACCAAGCCAAATCTGGAATCCTTAGCCTGCATTAAAAAGAACTTATATGATTTTCTATGTTCTCTAGGTTAGCAATAAATTGTCAAAAATCTCACGTTCTTCTTGCTAGATTATCTTAGCCATTTAAACAATAGTGTCTTGAACTAACTTAAATGAATCCCCCTGTAAACTGCAACATGTCATACTTTGGTGTTCCTTTGGCTACATTGAAGATATCCCTAAATCATTGCATTTCTCTATTTCAGAAGATAACAAATGTACTCAACATATGACAAAAAAGATTATAAATACATGTGATCATCAACTCTCTAATCTTGTCAATGACTGTTTACTGTTCAGTATGTTGCACCTGATATAGAGAAAACATCTAATATACAAACATAAAATTTAGACAGTGAATATGAGAGGACTAAAAAGTAGGACATGGGTAACCAAACATATTGAACCTTCAATCTTTTCTTTCGGAATGTATGATCTAAAGAATAAATGGTTGAAGCAAAAGTATTAGTAATTCAGTAATACAGACAGAAACTGAACATGCATTTTAAAATGATAAAAAAACATATAAAAAGCATCAAGTTTGCGACTACTAAAAGAACAGTTATTCATCAATAAGGATCGCAACATGTTAACCAAAAAATAATAATTAGTAACTGACATCGACGAACATGCACAACGTTGAATTGCTACGAACAATTACTTTGAACAGTTATGGCAGAATATATATGTAACTCTGTGGAACATATCTACAGTGGAGTAAACGAACAGTGCACTCAATGTTTTAATCTTCTGTACAAAGCTAACAACCTGAAAACTGTCATAAACAAATGATTAAATTGAGTGATAACTCGCAAGCATATTTCTTGAAGTAGATAAACAATAAAGTGGCAGAAAAGTTTCCCTCGATGATGATTATAAAATCTTGTTTAAATTTAAAAAGAAAAAATAAAGTAAGGAAGAGATTATATTTTGATATACAACAATGACAAAGTAGTATTTAGAAGAAATAATCATATTCATTTGGCTAGCAAACCAGATTAATTAACAAAAGGTTGTGTTTGCATGTGAAGCATAAGTTCAACCATTTAATACATTCAGTGTCATATTGCATTTTACGAATCAGATAGGTCTACGGAATTATTTGAATGAGTTCAATGCATGTGTGTATCTACGTCTGTGTGTTTGTGCACTTCAACAATGAATATTTGTGCAGTGAAAATCAAGGAAAAAGAAATATCTTCATGACTTGTGAGAAAAAAAAGAGTTGTATTGTAGTCCAAAAACACATTGAAACGGAACACCCCATTTGCATATTGAATTTTTTATGTGCAAAATAATCGACTGTAAGTGGTGGAAAACTTAAGTAAACATTGACTTGTACAGCCAATCTAACAATATAAAGAACCACAATGATGAATAAAGTGAATAAAAATCATTAAACAGTTGGTCATGTCAAATAGAAAATACCAATCAGTTAATTATCCAATAACGACGTACAAACTGCGGGTACGACGTGCAGAAATGCAGCAGGTGGGATATGTATTAACTTGTTATGATAATATGTACTTTTACGAAGTTGTGATACTTGGATGTGGATTAACTTATTCACGTGTTTGGTATGTGGCCGATATGTTGCAATTTAGTTCATATTACAAATAGTTATTATTTGCATTCATAAGTTGCAAACACAAACAATACAATACCAGTACAAAATAAGCTTCCTAAAGAGCATATGGGTGTAAGTTAAATCCATAAAGCAGAATCTATTGTATGCCTGACTTTACTAATTGTACGTATTTGACTGTCTGTAACTTGTGCAGCAAAGACAATGACCCCAACACCGCAAGTCAGATGACCATATCATTTTGAAACTACAATCGCAAGAGTTTAACATTTTATTGCAACTACACATGTTTACTCCCATTACTTAATTCCTAAGGAAAACTTCACTAATATTGCTAATTTCAGTATTTAAAATCATGTACAAAGACTACTAGAAAAGGTGTAAGCGATTGTTTCATACGAGACCTAGAACTTTGATATCTACGATGATGTGGGCACATATGAAAAAGTCATTGACACAAACTTAATCCAATCTTTGAAATACATGATAAATTGCTCGTGTGCGAAGCATGGGACTAATATAAAAAAGTTAGGTTTCTAAAACCAGTTATATTAATTTAATTCTCTAAACTGAACGCTATATGTTTCGAGCTCGTACGACCGCACAATAAATCTGATTACAAATACTTATATTAACCTAATAAGACACAACTACAAAAATATGTATAACTGGATGATCTTAACATACACGAAAATTATATTCAAACTAGATTTCAAATCTTCTGTAATGTATAACTTATCCTTATGAATGCAGATTAGATTTTGAAAGTCACAAAACCTAGGTAGGACGTCCGTACTATACGTCCAATATGTATGCAGAATGTTCGCTTACCAAAAATGGTCTTAATCAGGACAGTGGTAACTACGTATTTGAATTATTAGACATTGTGCATTTGAATAAGCTACAATACATGTAAAAGACTTTGTGAATTGGTCCTTGCTCTATTACAGAATTTTTTTTAAATCATCTAGATATGTAGATCATAAGTTAGTACCTGATCAACTCAGATTGCCACATATAAAATTGGTTTCACTGACTATGAGCATTTTGACTTCATAAGCTTTGATGGTCATATCAATAGTTCAAAAAATTTAACAGACCTTGACAGATATATTTTCTAATTATAATACCTATTGAAATCCTTTAAAGAACTCTTTTCCCGTACCATTTCTCAATAGAAAACACCCCTTACCCCTCAATAAAAATTTGAAGAACAAATAATCAGGCATTTGACAGGCCGTAGAAAAATATTATACTTGTATACTAAATAAAGTTTGTATGCTACCTCAGTGGTCATTTTAATCACAATGGCATTTGGTAGGCCTTAGAAATAGAACATATGCACATCGTATGAAAATATTATTAACTTGGAACAACTTGCTCACATAAATTTTGTATAGGGAAATAAAATTTAGAGCTCAAAGCCGACGTATTACAAATCAAAAGCCAGAAAACAACGACATCAATGTTTCTGTACCTTTACACTAATATATTTTTAATCGGGAGCATTCTCAATGCATTATTTTTGGAGGAATTTTGTTCCACCTAGAGTTCGCTGCGAATTGAGTACCAATTTGCTTAATAGACAAAATCACAATGAAAATGATATTTTTCAGGTTTGATTGAGAAACAAAAAAAAAACTAATAATAATATGTTATATGGCATTATTTGGCTTAAAATATTTCTTGCTAAGATGATATATCGCCTGAAATATAAAATATCTGTTTACGAAATGGTAGCAAAATATTATTGGAATATGCAGCCATTTTCACAATCTTTGTGATAGTTCCAACATATTTCATGAAACAGTAAAAGAAATAAATATTTGATAATTATTTTAAACCAACACAAATTCAAATAACACAACATGATAATCGTAAATCAGTCAAATATAATATAAACGCGTTGGTTAGTCATATTGTAATGATCCAAGATGATATAAGGAATAACACGATTATTTTGAATTTTTAGTTGAGGCCACAAATAAAGGATGAACCTGAAATCTAGCAAAAATGAATGTTTATATCTCGGAACTTTACGTACATACCTAAACAAAGAAGCAAATAAAGATTAACAGGATGAAAACAATTGCATTAATCTAGGGAATGTGAAAGCAAAAACCCAATGTATATAATGAACGGTAGTGAATAATATGCAAATTATACATAAATAAAAACAATTGAGAAGAAAATAACCACATTTTCAAGAAAAATCCATATAATTAGAGTGATCGGGAAATAAATTCTCAAATTCATTTACTGAGACTGAAAACATGTTAAATTTTCAAATTCATAGTAATATCAAAGTTTGTGCATTACATATTTGACCTACTAAGTATCCATAACGTTTAGGCATCTTTTAACCTCGAATTAAGATAAACCATGTTTTTGGGGGGAAAATATCCAAACTCGAATAACTGAATGATATCATTTAAAATTTGCTGCCAAATGGCTTAACATCTTTCAAGGACAGTAGGAACACAGGCGTACAAAGTTTTCCAAGCACCATAAATATGCAGTATTAGTAAACTAAACCAAATTAAGTCCAACGAAAAATCACTTAAATATAACAAAAACCCATTAAGCCTTATATTGAAAAAAAGATCATTTATATTTTAGTCTATCGTAGTATATATATTGTGTAACAAAACCATGTAAATAACATAAAATCGAGAAAAGCGGATGATAAGAATCGATGCGATAATGTTTGCTCATGCTTCCCAGCATTGCAAATAAAGAAAGAGCTAAAGAAAATAAACTATTATTGACTTACATAACGTAGAATTTTGTCGTGGTTACAGACGAAAGAATTAAAAAAAAGTTTCATATTGAAATATGTTAAATTTACCATCATTGCAAACCTTAAGAATTTAAAAGCATTTTTTTCATATGAATTACTTAATACGCATTAGAATTACCTAAGGAAATTATACTATCAATCTACTTTATAAAAGAATACTCCAGTAAAATCAAGTGTTTAGTTTCAATTCTTAACCTTACAGATGCATTTCCTCTCCATATAATTTTCCATTATGCATTCGTGCTTTTGATAATCTCTAGTACCTATGAAAAGTTTAATTTTTTGTTATTCCAAATTTAAATTGCAGCAGCTCATAACAATAAATTAAAGAACAAAGTTCAGTCTAATTTTGCATACAGTAGAAGGCCGTAACTGCTAAATTCGGTAGAAGTAGGATAAGAAAAAAAAATCAGAAACACAAAAGCCAGTAATGTAAGAAGTATCACCTGGACCGATTGAAATAGATTGGTGCAACTGGAAGGCCCTAACTTCTGTACCTGATACCAACAGTCGATTGTCTCTATCTTGTAACAATATGAAGGGAGATCTAGGATTCCCTAAGAAATTTCCTTTCGTAGAGATTTGGGAATCGGTGTGGCAGGGAAAATGGGGAGGAGCAGCCATCTTGGGCAGCAAGGATCTAGGCGGAATAGAAAAACATGAAGATAGAAAGAGAATGCGCAGGAAGATTTGTTAGTCCTAATTTCTACCTATTAGGTTTTTACGGTTGAAAATAAGGAGAAAGAGGAGAAGCCGAGAGAAAAGAGACTGCGCGAAAGAGTGGAGAACGGAGCAGGGGAAGAAAGAAATAAAAATCGTGACCTTTGATTTAAAAAAACTCAGAATTAATATCCGAAATTGGAACTTAAATAAGATCTATGAAATATAAAAATCAACATAAAATATCTATAGACTTTTAATGAGAGAAGAGATAAGGGTGAGAATTAAGGAGAAAAGAGATAAAATAGAAAATTAAGGAGAAGGCTTTAAAAGCTTCCGCTTTACTATTATTTAATAGATTACCTCGTGAATTCTGGAAGTGTAACAACCCGGATTTTTGGAACAAAAAGAATATATTGTTTTTGGTTATTTTAATGGATTTTGATATTTAAAATGATATATTTTAAATAATAACGACTAAAATCTATTTAATACGACGTTGCAAATTATAAATTATAATAATTCTATACTGAACTTTAAATAGCGCGGTAATTTCAGTTTTCAACTTTGAGCTTTGGAAAATCATATAAAATCAATATTAAATTGGAATTGGATAAAACTGGACACATTGGGACCGTATTGAAAATATTTATCCAAAGAATTTTAGAAATTAAAATTCCAGTTTTTATTTTGTAAGTTATGAAAATTTCAAGTTTTAGAAAAACACTATAGAATTTAATAATATAATATTATTTAAAGGCCCAAAACGTTACTTTTTGCATATGACCGAATTTGGACTCGAAACTACTTCCATTGAGTCCAGAATGACGTTTACATAAAGAAAAAGTATAAGCATCGAGATATTTTGAGTTTCGGAAAATTTTCATTATTTTATGTATTTTTAATATTAAAATATATGCGCCAAAAATGGAAATTTTGCAAACAGCCTCCGAATCCGGCGAAACCAGTTTCCATGGATCAGGAATATTTAAATATAGTTAAATTCCAAATTTCATAATTTTTGGAGTCATTTTGTGGCGGTTATTGATTTTTTTTCTAGAAACGGTCAATTTTAATAAATAAAAAAATTCACCAAATATTCATATGGACTCGAAATTTAACGAAACCAGTTTTGTTGGGTTTGTAATGTCAAATATTATTTATGTTTAAATTTTCATTAATTTCGAAATTAGTATGTGAGCGTAGTAATTTTTAAACGGTCAAAAATGCAAGAAATTGAATTAAAGAATGAACATGGGCCTATTATCCAATAAGTAAAAATAAACAAGGGTTTTAAAACCCAATTACACCAGCCTATATATTTTCTTATTTCAGCCATAACCTAGAGAAACAAACCATAGCCACCTTCTTCCTCATTTCAATTTCAATGGCTTCTCCACCTAAAACCTTCTTTGCAAAAAGAACCCTCAAACTGAAAATTTTATTTCTCCCAAACCAAAGCAAAATAAATCAAACCCCTTCTGGGTATTGATCATCATCTTATTATCTACCTTCCACGAAAAATTCAGCGTCTAATGTCGCAAGGATTCGCCGGAATCTCAGATCAACGGCAAAACTGATAAAACGGAGCAGCAAACACAAATGAATTTTTTCCCGCAAATCAGAGAAGAACTGGACGAAGTCACCAACACGAAAGTTGTTCGTATGCGCGAGAGGAAGGTGCTGTAAAAATTTCAGGTAGAACAGAGCAAGGATGTGGCCTGTGGGGCCCGCAACCTGACGAACGGAAATCGGCGATTTCCGGCCGTCGGCGGCGGCCTGGGGGGGGGCCCACTTCCGGCGAAGCTTCGCCTCGTCGAGGCGGTTCCAATGGTGGGTGGCGGCGGCGGTGCAGGTCAACGGTTTAGCGGGAAAGTCCGGTCAAAGTTCTAAAAGCACTGGTTTGACCAGAAAATGAAGAGAGAGAAAAGGTTGATTATTTGATAATTAATTAATCTAATATCCAATGTTCAAACGCGCATAAGTTTTAAATGGATTGTATGTTTGACGTTGTATTCCTTTTGTTGTGTTTGTTGAACTCTACTAAATATATATATCTGTTTGGTGGCAGAGAATTTATTCTCTTGCACAACACCCTTCTCTGAGACGTACGAGCTTAGAGGGTATATATATATTGGTAGATTGATCAACGATATGACAATGATGGACAATGTGGCATGCTAAGATAAAAATGATCAAGGCTTTTGTTGAAAAGCAGAGCCTTGTGGTATGACGTGACTTCGCGAGCCTCACACCCCGGTATGATGGTGAACTGATGGTTAGGTTAGTATACTTTCGATATTAGGATGGATTCGGTCGACCGGGATGAGCTGGGAAGTGGGTATATACCCTCGATTTCCAGAGGGATAGAGTAAGCGGTGTTTTCTCTCGCTGGGACGTAAGCCGCGGGTTACTTGATATCCCAAATGTACGTATGTGTATCACGGTAAGCCGTGAAGTATTGCACTACGTGATAGACCTTTCGAATCAGGAGCCATCATGATGGAAATCCAACTTTCCAATACGAGCTTTAACGATTTTAGTTGTATAGCCTAGTATGGCGACATAGTAGGATGGGGTACTATGCCGTCTATGATTTATACATTTATTTTCGAAATTGATTTCTACACTATGCACTTATATAGTATAAAAGAGAACTTTAGCGTACCAAGCATGTTTGGCTATTATAAGGTAAAACTCTATCCTCCGGTTTGCGCTTGCATTGTGTGATGGGACCTGAGTCTTATAATAGCTTCATTTTTCTAAAAGCATTGCGATGTTTTATGCACTGGTATTCTTGGGAGGAAACCCGTTCCGCATTAGCGGCGTGGTCCCTAGATTTACCCGATTTTAAAATAAAATATTAATAACGGTTTATGAGTTCTCATACCAGTCCCATGACTGACCTGGAGTTTATTGTTTTAACCTAAACTCTGCGTGCCCTTATTTTCCACACGGGCAGTTGGAGTTTTGGTTTTTGCAGATTTTCATTTATAACAGGATTCTGGGTTGAAGCTTAAAGCTGTGTCCAGAGCATATTAGTCTCCCGCTGTATTATTTTGTATTATTATCTTTCCGCTGCAATGTATTATGTAATAACTCAGATTTTATATTTTCAAGTTGTAAAGTATTTATTCTTGTACTCATATTCTTGTACTCTGATGTAATTGTTGTAATAAGCAATGGAAATGTTCTCTTGTTTGTGTTCTGATGTGTTCTGTTCTCAAAACAATCTTCATTCTAGTTCGGTTTAGGCCGGGCCGGACTGAGGGTCGTTACAGTTGGTATCAGAGCTTTGGTTTTACAAAGCTCGAGAACAAAACATATTAGAACCGAACAAAAGAATTCATCAGAGATAGGATTAGTAATATCCTATAAGAATGACTCGTTAGAGATGGGATCAGCAGTATCCTAGGATGAGTCTAAAGAGTGCCATTTTCTTAAAACCAAAATTAGTTTTGAAAATCTATAACTTACTATACGTAATTGATTACTATATTTTGGACTATCAGGTATTAGTAGGTTTTTTTATATGCGTCTGATCAACGTGTATTTGAAATCTCAATATACTGGGTAGATATAGAATCACACTCTAGTAGCCCGGAGATGACCCTGATGACACTAGTGATTGACATGTCAGCATCATTAGTTCATGTTCGTGTTTCGAAAGTGGGATTTCTATATATTTCCACATTGACTGGTATGAGAACCAAAACCTAGCTATTGTGTGACATGGCATCAAAAACATGATTTTTTGAATATATATATATATATGAAAGTTATGCATTTGAAAAATTAATCCACTAATTGATTGCTGGCTGTGCTGATTGCTTGTCGATTGAACCAATAAAATATTGAAATTGCATGCAAATATATAAATATGCGTTGAACAGGTCATGGCAAGGCTAGAGCAGAGGAATAAAATTGTATGCCCGACAAATAGGTACATATTTACTTTATTTTGTGGGTTTTGATTTTATGAGCCGCTTGGCATTCTCTTTCTTCTTCCCCCCCTTCTGTTTTCTTTTTCTTTTTGGGATGATGAGAGCCCTATGAGGCAGTTTGCGTTTTTCCAATACTCTCCGTACAAAGGAGACTCTGGCGAAATTTTTCTAGAATTTAGGGTGTTAGCCAAATTTTAGGAAAATTAATAAATTATTATAAGTTGAAATTTTGATGAACTTAAGCCATATTAAAATTATTGGAAGTTGAGTTGATTTATAAAATAATTTTTAACTCTATTCCTTTTCGAGGACGAAAAGATTTTAAGTGGGGGAGATTGTAACAACCCGGATTTTTGGAACAAAAAGAATATATTGTTTTTGGTTATTTTAATGGATTTTGATATTTAAAATGATATATTTTAAATAATAACGACTAAAATCTATTTAATACGACGTTGCAAATTATAAATTATAATAATTCTATACTGAACTTTAAATAGCGCGGTAATTTCAGTTTTCAACTTTGAGCTTTGGAAAATCATATAAAATCAATATTAAATTGGAATTGGATAAAACTGGACACATTGGGACCGTATTGAAAATATTTATCCAAAGAATTTTAGAAATTAAAATTCCAGTTTTTATTTTGTAAGTTATGAAAATTTCAAGTTTTAGAAAAACACTATAGAATTTAATAATATAATATTATTTAAAGGCCCAAAACGTTACTTTTTGCATATGACCGAATTTGGACTCCAAACTACTTCCATTGAGTCCAGAATGACGTTTACATAAAGAAAAAGTATAAGCATCGAGATATTTTGAGTTTCGGAAAATTTTCATTATTTTATGTATTTTTAATATTAAAATATATGCGCCAAAAATGGAAATTTTGCAAACAGCCTCCGAATCCGGCGAAACCAGTTTCCATGGATCAGGAATATTTAAATATAGTTAAATTCCAAATTTCATAATTTTTGGAGTCATTTTGTGGCAGTTATTGATTTTTTTTCTAGAAACGGTCAATTTTAATAAATAAAAAAATTCACCAAATATTCATATGGACTCGAAATTTAACGAAACCAGTTTTGTTGGGTTTGTAATGTCAAATATTATTTATGTTTAAATTTTCATTAATTTCGAAATTAGTATGTGAGCGTAGTAATTTTTAAACGGTCAAAAATGCAAGAAATTGAATTAAAGAATGAACATGGGCCTATTATCCAATAAGTAAAAATAAACAAGGGTTTTAAAACCCAATTACACCAGCCTATATATTTTCTTATTTCAGCCATAACCTAGAGAAACAAACCATAGCCACCTTCTTCCTCATTTCAATTTCAATGGCTTCTCCACCTAAAACCTTCTTTGCAAAAAGAACCCTCAAACTGAAAATTTTATTTCTCCCAAACCAAAGCAAAATAAATCAAACCCCTTCTGGGTATTGATCATCATCTTATTATCTACCTTCCACGAAAAATTCAGCGTCTAATGTCGCAAGGATTCGCCGGAATCTCAGATCAACGGCAAAACTGATAAAACGGAGCAGCAAACACAAATGAATTTTTTCCCGCAAATCAGAGAAGAACTGGACGAAGTCACCAACACGAAAGTTGTTCGTATGCGCGAGAGGAAGGTGCTGTAAAAATTTCAGGTAGAACAGAGCAAGGATTTGGCCTGTGGGGCCCGCAACCTGACGAACGGAAATCGGCGATTTCCGGCCGTCGGCGGCGGCCTGGGGGGGCCCACTTCCGGCGAAGCTTCGCCTCGTCGAGGCGGTTCCAATGGTGGGTGGCGGCGGCGGTGCAGGTCAACGGTTTAGCGGGAAAGTCCGGTCAAAGTTCTAAAAGCACTGGTTTGACCAGAAAATGAAGAGAGAGAAAAGGTTGATTATTTGATAATTAATTAATCTAATATCCAATGTTCAAACGCGCATAAGTTTTAAATGGATTGTATGTTTGACGTTGTATTCCTTTTGTTGTGTTTGTTGAACTCTACTAAATATATATATCTGTTTGGTGGCAGAGAATTTATTCTCTTGCACAACACCCTTCTCTGAGACGTACGAGCTTAGAGGGTATATATATATTGGTAGATTGATCAACGATATGACAATGATGGACAATGTGGCATGCTAAGATAAAAATGATCAAGGCTTTTGTTGAAAAGCAGAGCCTTGTGGTATGACGTGACTTCGCGAGCCTCACACCCCGGTATGATGGTGAACTGATGGTTAGGTTAGTATACTTTCGATATTAGGATGGATTCGGTCGACCGGGATGAGCTGGGAAGTGGGTATATACCCTCGATTTCCAGAGGGATAGAGTAAGCGGTGTTTTCTCTCGCTGGGACGTAAGCCGCGGGTTACTTGATATCCCAAATGTGCGTATGTGTATCACGGTAAGCCGTGAAGTATTGCACTACGTGATAGACCTTTCGAATCAGGAGCCATCATGATGGAAATCCAACTTTCCAATACGAGCTTTAACGATTTTAGTTGTATAGCCTAGTATGGCGACATAGTAGGATGGGGTACTATGCCGTCTATGATTTATACATTTATTTTCGAAATTGATTTCTACACTATGCACTTATATAGTATAAAAGAGAACTTTAGCGTACCAAGCATGTTTGGCTATTATAAGGTAAAACTCTATCCTCCGGTTTGCGCTTGCATTGTGTGATGGGACCTGAGTCTTATAATAGCTTCATTTTTCTAAAAGCATTGCGATGTTTTATGCACTGGTATTCTTGGGAGGAAACCCATTCCGCATTAGCGGCGTGGTCCCTAGATTTACCCGATTTTAAAATAAAATATTAATAACGGTTTATGAGTTCTCATACCAGTCCCATGACTGACCTGGAGTTTATTGTTTTAACCTAAACTCTGGGTGCCCTTATTTTCCACACGGGCAGTTGGAGTTTTGGTTTTTGCAGATTTTCATTTATAACAGGATTCTGGGTTGAAGCTTAAAGCTGTGTCCAGAGCATATTAGTCTCCCGCTGTATTATTTTGTATTATTATCTTTCCGCTGCAATGTATTATGTAATAACTCAGATTTTATATTTTCAAGTTGTAAAGTATTTATTCTTGTACTCATATTCTTGTACTCTGATGTAATTGTTGTAATAAGCAATGGAAATGTTCTCTTGTTTGTGTTCTGATGTGTTCTGTTCTCAAAACAATCTTCATTCTAGTTCGGTTTAGGCCGGGCCGGACTGAGGGTCATTACAGGAAGACTGCTTCTTCTAGTTGATGTTATGTCTAGAAGCCCCAAATTAAGGACATCAACAAAATTTATCTGTGATCATTCACAAAAGTCAGAACAGTGAAGAATTTATATGAAAAAAAATTCAAAACAAAATATTAAAAGGAACTAAAACATGTTCAATAAGCAACTTACTAAAATCAGTAAGAAATTTAAAAATATGATATTCAACAATTATGCTTCTTCATCGTTTTGACTCAAGACGTCAAACTTGATTCTTATAGTAATCCTAAGGACGCTTCCACCCAAAGTAAGGAAAAATGACCTTGATTCAATTTTTGGTGCAATATAACTCATTACACATGTATTAGAATCATTATAAGCAAACATCCAAAGGTTAACAACATAGATCAAAATAATTTATTATATTACGTAATTGATGAATGACATTACCCACGACTTTTGAATAATTTGATTCTGAGAGACATGTAATTACTTTCTCAATTCAAAGAATGTACTTATGTGGCTTCAACCAACATTTTTTGGTTCGACTACTAAAGCTAAAGCTTTGAATGCATTTACCAGAAAAGTTAACAGCCCTACATGGATGTCATTAGTAGTGAAGCATACAACTGCATTTACAACACTATATACATGTCATGTGTAGCTAAATCGCACGAGTAAGGAGGTTTGAAAGTTACAACGTAAGATGGAGAAATTTTACCATGGAATTAAGGAATTGGTGGATTATGCAATGGGTTAAGTCTGCAAATGGAGCTTGTGAACTTCAACCCATGGTGAGGAAATCTAATCCATAGCAACACTCATAAATCATGCAGAACAAAACATAGTATCATCATCATAATACCATTTATGAGTAAAAATCATAACTTTGAATAGTTTATACCATTCATAGCAATTAGATATAATATAAGAACGATGCAGTAAATCAAATTATTATAATGCATATGGAAAACAACAGAGAAATCCTAAGTCAAATATGTTAGATATTTAGTGAATGGAAAACAAAAAGAAAACAGAGAGTGGTTGGAAAGCCTTGAGGGTTGTTGTCAGTATCCGAAAACAATATTTTCGCAGTACAGGAAATTTGCTTGCAGGATACAACAAGGCTCGAGAATTCTTGTGAGAGAGGAAGGAGAACATATCGATAGATATTATCCTGTTCTGGATGGAGAGAGCCGTATTTATAGAATAGAAGGTATCTGTTGGTGAAAGGTCACGGCCGTTCAAAAAGATGCAACTGTGACGGAACTGTCACATGTTCGAATTAAGGACGCTTCCACCCAAAGTAAGGAAAAATGACCTTGATTCAATTTTTGGTGCAATATAACTCATTACACATGTATTAGAATCATTATAAGCAAACATCCAAAGGTTAACAACATAGATCAAAATAATTTATTATATTACGTAATTGATGAATGACATTACCCACGACTTTTGAATAATTTGATTATGAGAGACATGTAATTGCTTTCTCAATTCAAAGAATGTACTTATGTGGCTTCAACCAACATTTTTTGGTTCGACTACTAAAGCTAAAGCTTTGAATGCATTTACCAGAAAAGTTAACAGCCCTACATGGATGTCAGTAGTAGTGAAGCATACAACTGCATTTACAACACTATATACATGTCATGTGTAGCTCAATCGCACGAGTAAGGAGGTTTGAAAGTTACAACGTAAGATGGAGAAATTTTACCATGGAATTAAGGAATTGGTGGATTATGCAATGGGTTAAGTCTGCAAATGGAGCTTGTGAACTTCAACCCATGGTGAGGAAATCTAATCCATAGCAACACTCATAAATCATGCAGAACAAAACATAGTATCATCATCATAATACCATTTACTACTAAAAATCATAACTTTGAATAGTTTATACCATTCATAGCAATTAGATATAATATAAGAACGATGCAGTAAATCAAATTATTATAATGCATATGGAAAACAACAGAGAAATCCTAAGTCAAATATGTTAGATATTTAGTGAATGGAAGAAAAAAAGAAAACAGAGAGTGGTTGGAAAGCCTTGAGGCGTGTTGTCAGTATCCGAAAACAATATTTTCGCAGTATAGGAAATTTTCTTGCAGGATACAACAAGGCTCGAGAATTCTTGTGAGAGAGGAAGGAGAACAGATCGATAGATATTATCCTGTTCTGGATGGAGAGAGCCGTATTTATAGAATAGAAGGTATCTGTTGGTGAAAGGTCACGGCCGTTCAAAAAGATGCAACTGTGACGCAACTGTCACATGTTCGAATTTCAAAAAATTAATGCCTATATACGAACAGTCAAGGTCCAAGATGCCCCAAGTCCCCAAGTGTCTATCTATGACCTTTTAAATGTAAGCCCAATTAGTTAGCCCAATTCTTATTTGTGGGCTTCACTCAATTTGTTTATCATATTGAACAAAACAATATATACTTTCCATTTCCATCTTCTTCTACCATGTGGGACATTTGCATTTCTCCACTATACACACAAATTACATAACATTCCCCCACTAATTTGGGTGTACTGATTTTTCTATTGATAAAAGCTATACATACAAAAAGATATCTTTCGATTTGGACATTTAATTAGTGTACATTGGTTAAAGTTTTAACGAAGTTGTAGATATCTGTAAAAGATTGAACCACAACTCCTATCGTAAAACCGAACAGATGACACATACAAGTTTATCCGCTAGATCTCACAAGATTCTCCACACAACCTTAGCACAATTATATACGGCCGTGTGCTAATCCTGAATAGATGAACATTTATAAATGTAAAAAATATATTTAGTGGCACCACTTCTATGTCCAAAAAAGTAAAGCCTATCAAATGCAACCTATTCATTATGCATTTGCTCACAAACAACCTTGATCACTGAAACATATATGGAACTGTGCTAGTTTTCTTAAGCACTTATCGATAACTTGTTGTCACCCATTTAACTTGAAGACTAATATACTAATCTGAAGTTGGGTTCCCGTCATCGGCGCTTAGAATTTTAAGTCCCATATTTTTTGTTGTACTTTGCATTAAATCTCTAGCAAGTGCTTTAGTGAGAGGATCCGCCAAGTTTTCGCTGGACTTTACATATGTAATGGAGATCGCCCGTTTAGTAATTAAATCCCTCAAAAACATATGTCTTAAACTAATATGTCTAGATTTTCCATCGTAAACATCACTATATGCTCTAGACAATGTTGTTGAACTATTACAGTAGATAGAAATAGCAGATAACGAGTGTGGCCATAATTCAATGTCTAATAACAAGTCTCGTAACCATTCTGCTTCCTTAGCTGCGGCCCTAAGGGCTATAAATTCCAATTTCATAGTTGAATGTGTTATACATGTTTGTTTCTTGGATGCCCAACTGATGGTCCCTCCTCCTAATTAGAATATCCATCAAGATGTTGATAGGCTCTCATTGGTACTAGACATCCTTGCATCACTATGACCTTCTAGCACACTTGGATAATCAGTATAAACTAATTTCAATTCTTTTGTTCTTTTGAGATATCCAATGACCCTATGTTCAAAAAAGTAAAGCCTATCAAATGCAACCTACTCATTATGCATTTTCTCACAAACTAGCCTTGATCAATGAAACATATATGGAACTGTGCTAGTTCTTTTAAGCACTTATCGACAACTTGTTGTTACCCATTTAACTTGAAGACTAATATACTAATCTGAAGTTGGGTTCCTGTCGTCAGCGCTTAGAATTTTAAGTCCCATATTTTTTGTTGTACTTTGCACTAAGTCTCTAGCAGGTGCTTTAGTGAGTGGATCCGCTAAGTTTTAGCCGGACTTTACATATGTGATGGTGATCACCCCTTTAGTAATTAAATCTCTCACAAAAATATGTCTTAAACTATGTCTAGATTTTCCATTGTAAACATCACTATATGCTCTAAACAATGTTGCTAAACTATCGCAGTAGATAGAAATAGTAGATAACGAGTGTGACCACAAATCAATGTCTAATAACATGTCTCTAACCATTCTGCTCCCTTAGCTGCGGCGCCAAGGACTATAAATTCTTATTCCATAGTTGAATGTGCTATACATGTTTGTTTCTTGGATGCCCAACTGATGGCCCCTCCTCCAAATGAGAATATCCATCCAGATGTTGACAGGCTCTCATTGGTACCAGACATCCAACTTGCATCACTATGACCTTCTAGCACACTTGGATAATCAGTATAAACTAATTTCAACTCTTTTGTTCTTTTGGGATATCCAATGATCCTACTAATTGCTTTCCAATGATGTATACTCAGTTTGGATGTACATCGTGACATCATGTTAACATCAGAAGCTATATCTGGCCTTGTGCAATATGTGACATACATAAGACATCCAATGGCACTGGCATATTCCAGTTGAGCAATGATTCGACCTTTATTTTCTTGTAATTTCACACTAGAATCAACTGGGGTACTAGCATCTTCGATATTAAGATGCTTGAACTTATCAGGTATTTTTTCAATATAATGGGTTTGGTTTAAGGCATATCCTTTTTCATGTTTTTCAACTTTGATTCTCAATATTGTATCTACCTCATTAAGGTTTTTCATTTTAAAAACTGATGTTAGATACTTCTTGGTATCAGTAATTCCTTTTATGTTGTTATAGCAATTATCATGTCATCGACATATAAGCATAATAGCACCATATAATCATTGGTTTTCTTACAGTAAACACATTTATCCGCATTGCTATGCCCAAAACGATTTGCCAGAATTACCTCATCAAACTTCTTACGCCATTTCTGCGGAGCTAGCTTTAAGCCATATAGTGACTTAACTAATTTGCATACTTTGTTTTCATTTCCTGGTAGGACAAAACCTTCAAGTTGTTCCATATATACCTCCTCGGTAAAGTAACCATTCAAAAAGGCCGTTTTTACATTCATTTGATGATTATACAGTTTATATATTGATGCCAATGCAAACAAAACTCTTATGGATGTAGTTCTTGCAACCGGAGCGTAGGTATCAAAATAATTTATTCCTTCCTTTTGTCTAAAGCCTTTTGCTACTAGTCATGCTTTGTAAGTTCGTATAGAACCATCTGATCGATATTTCTTTCAAAACACTCATTTGCACCCGAATGCCTTTGAACCAGGTGGAAGATCTACTAAAACCCAAGTCTTATTGGATAGTATAGAATCCATCTCATCATTTATCGCTTCTTACCAAAAGGTAGAATCCCGTGAAGTCTTAGATTCTTTAAAAAATTTAGCCTCAACCATAAAAGTAATCGAATCAGAGGAAATGAAATCAGAACTCAAGTGTTTTTCTTTTTCGACACGCTGACTTCTCCTAGGCTCACTTGGTTCACCATGTACTTTTTTTTCTCCAACAATGTTTTTAGAAGTTTCTTCTACTATAGGCTCAACTGTGCTATGTAGAAATTTATCTTCAAAGAATTTCACATGTATGGATTCCACTATCACATTGGATTGTAAATCCAGCAATCTATATGCTTTTGAATTTAGTGCATAGCCAACAAATACACTTTTAATACCTCTTGGTCCTAACTTTATCTTATGGGGATCTTGGACTTTGTAAAATGCTAAACACCCCCACACTTTAAAATAATTTAAGTTAGGTTTTCTACCATTATTCCAAAGTTCATAAGGTGAAGCCCTGAATTTCTTAAAAGGTACTTTATTATAAATATGACATGATGTCAACAAAGCTTCACCCCATAGGTAAAACGGTAACTTTGCAATCATAAGCATTGAATTGACCATATCTGCCAAGGATCTATTTCTCCTTTCAACCACCCCATTCTGTTCGGGTGTGTATGGGGCTACCCATTGGTGAATAATTCCATTGTCCTCACAAAACCGATTAAAGATATCTGAAAAATATTCACCTCCTCTATCACTTCGAAGCACTTTAATTCTTTTTTCTGCATGATTTTCAACTTCAAATTTAAATTCTTTGAATTTGTCAAATTTTCCGTCCTTGGTTTTCAATAAGTATACTTAAGTGTATCTTGTATGATCGTCAATGAAAGTGATAAAATATCGCTTTCCTCCTCTTATTAGTTGACCATTCAATTCACAAATATCAGAATGCACGAGTTCTAGCAAATCACTGTTTCTTTCAACTTTAGAAAATGGTTTTTTAGTTATCTTGGCTTCAACACAAATTTTACATTTTTTGAAATCTTTAACAGAATAGTTAATATAGCCATGTTTTGACATATAATTTAAGCAATTAAAATTTAAATGTCCTAATCTATCATGCCATAAAGAACCAGGAGAATCGACAACATAAGCAACCGTAGTGATTTCATTAACTGATAACTTAAACATGCCATCACATGAGTATCCTTTCCCTATGAATACTCCATTCCTAGATACAATAACTTTATCAGATTCTAGAACAACTTTAAACCCCTTTTTGCATAAAAGATTTGTAGAAACTAAGTTCTTTCTCAAGTCCGGAACAAGGAACATGTTGACAAGGGTGAGTTTTTGGCCAGAAGTGAACTTCAATTCTACACTTCCCTTGCCCATAACTTTTGCCGAAGCATGATTTCCCATGAGAACTTCTTCAGGCTCTTTCATTTCGTTATAGGACTTAAACAAATTTTTTTCGTTGCACACATATATGGTAGCGCCAGAATCAAGCCACCAATCTGCATATTTTGTCACAGAGGCCATGTGAAGTTCTGTGATCATTGCGATAAATTCTTGTCCAGCATCTTCCACAACATTTGCTTTACTGTTTCCAGAACTAGATTTGGAGTTCTTTTCTGTCTTGGCCTTGAATCGAAAATCTTTGATAAGATGTCCTTTAATACCAAAATAAAAGCAAGGCCGATTCTTAGCTTTGTTCTCGAAATCTTTCTTTTTGGGTTTCAAACTATTGTTGGAATTTCCTGAATTTCTGGAAACTGGATCTTTGGTAGATATATGATGAACTTGCGATCCTAAGATCAACTCATCTCTCACACAATTCTCACTTCCAATTTGGAAGTGAGTCAAGAACTTGTCAATAGAAAAACAATCTGATGCGTGAAGAATTTTTCTTTTGTAATGATTCCAAGCAGGAGGAAATTTTGACATAATCGCTCCAACTTGGAGATCATCGGGAATAGTAATATGCAATTCTCTCATTTGGAAAACTAGATTCTCCAATTCACAGATTTGATCCATGATCGACATGTTATCAACAAACTTGAATTCAAAATATTTTAAAGTAAGGAAACAATCAGTACCTTCCTTCATGTGTTGTATTTTGACTCGAGGGCGGACCATACTTCCTTTGGCATTTTATAATTTCGATAAATATCATACAGCCTGTTAGCGAGTGCGTTGAGAATATAGCCTCTGCATAGCATTTCATCCGTCTCACATTTAGATTTGTCCGCTGCAATTTCTTTTTGATTTCTATTAAATCAGCAGGCTTTGGTTCTGCAATTGGCTGCAGCGATGGATCGAGCCAGTAGTGAAGATTCATAGACAGTAGAAGCCATGTCATTCTGTCCTGGCATCTAGTATAGTTTGTTCCATCAAACCGATTAAGTTTGATGGATTCTTTTCCATGAAGTTGAACCTGGACTTTGGAATTTAGTTCTGTCCCCGCTGGAATATTGTTTTCGTTTGTTAGATATTTAGTGAATGGAAGACAGAAATAAAACAAAGAGTGGTTGGAAAGCCTTTAGCCATGTTGTGTAATGTCCCCTATTTTGGTAGCCAATATTTAATATATTATTATTATTTTAAATATTAAATTAGAATTTATAAATGGATTTATAATATAGAATTCGTTATTTAATGATGATTGAACGTTAAGTTTATATATAATTTAAAACGAGCTCGAAATGGCGTGGTAGTTCGTAATTTACGATTTGAACTTTAACTGGATATATATGATCTGATATAAGTCGGATTTCTATGAAACAAGAAACGTGTGAATCTTATTGATTATAATTTTCATATGGAAGAGAAAAATTCAGATCTCGTGTTACAGATTGTTAGTTATGTCCAATTCAATTTTTAAAATAGTCGCTATGGAAATCATTATTAAAAATAAAAGGATTTTAATATGATTTGGATACCGTCTTGACTTGAAGTTGACTATACTGAGTTATATAATTTATATTTAATATTAAACGATGAAGACATATGCATTGATTTCGTAAGTTGCCGCATAATGAAATTGTTAGTCTCTATGAAAATAGTTAAATTCTGATTATTTGAAAATCATAGCAACACTAGAAAAAGGTAAAAAGATTTATAAAGGATCTGTATGTACTCGTAAATAGGTTAAAAAAAAAAAAAAAACAAGCTTATTAACGAGACAGTTTTGCTCCCAGTTTCCCCATATACGTATTTTGGGATCAAATCTAACTACCATATGTTTATAAAGATCTAGAACAACTGATTTACTTGTGAGCTTAAAAACCATTTTTCGTGCACACTTGTGGCTGTTGCAATTAAAAATACAAGGTCTATAAAATATTGTAGGACTAGACGTGCTCAATATAAGACGTGATAAGTGGGTATAAAATTACATATATTTATACTCCTTCCTACTGTCCTTTCTCTTTTGTTTTCTTCCAAGCCAAATTTTCTATTTTACTTGGCTGTCATTCCATCTTAATACCTTGCCGACCACGTTTTTGGAATTTACATCTACCCACACAGCTATTCTAATTTATTCTGCAAACCTATTCAAACGATTGAGACCATACAAGCTTACCTACCCACGTAATATACAACGTACAAATCTACCCTATGTTTTTTCGAAATCTATATGATGAAATCTCTACCTACTGTGTACTGTAAACCATGATGGCCATGGTGTCTTACTAATATAAATATACATTGCATGTTCCTCTTTTCTTTTTTTGCAAATGGAGTAAACGAAAACCATTTGAAATAGAAGGAGACCGAGCTCCATTACACAGCACCAGTTTCTTCCTATATTTAAAACTGCACCCGATAAAAGAACTCCACAACCCGTAAGCATAGCTGAAGCGAGGCGGTGCGAGTATAGTTGTCAGGCAACGGTGAACTCTGGTTAAAGACACTAGCGCGTGAAGGGAATGGCACTGCACGTTTTGAAAAGGAAGGAGGAGCTATTTTCGGGTCAATGGCTTGGAAAAAATATATGTAGAAGAGGAGCTGGAGTACTGGTGTGCTAGGTGTGACAGTGCAGTTCATGCGTGGTGAGAAGGCTGTTGATCGAAGCAGCAGCACACGTGGTGTTTGGTGTTACAGAGAGGGGACGTGCTGCTTGAAACAAGGGAACGGGGATCACTTGAATTTACGGAAAATGGTGTAGAGGACGATGCAGGTGGTGCGAAAGTGAGAGGTGCGAGGCAGGTGGCACAGTGGGCGGAGTTTTTGTTGGCAATGTATGCCTTGGAGCGAAATCATGAAACACGAATACAGTATAGGTTCAAAACGGTGGTACACGAAGCAGATAGGATTAACAATTGTTCGGCCAGAAATAAATGGTTCGGTCCTAAAGTTTTTAACGTAATTAAGTATAATTTAGTAAATTTTGGTTTAATTAATTAAATCACATTTGGGCCATTGCAGAAAGTTGTGCATGCGGTGGTACAATGAACAGAATGTGAGAGGTTCTGGAACCAAGAACAGTACCACGATATGGACAGGTTTCGTGAGAGAAAGAGCAACGATTGAAGTATATAACCGTCCTAAGTATGTATTAAGTGAACATAATTAATATTAATTGTTATTTATTAAATAATTTCTGGTCCAATTTAATTTTATAGGAGGAACCGTGTTTTGCATGGACGAACAAAGAAATCACTGTATTGTTTTGGCAAAGGGATATCGGCCTACTTTTTTTGACCTGAGGGAGTACTAAGGTCCCGTTCTTTGATCCAAAACGGATCAGTTGTCTAACGGACGCGTCCGTTAGATAACGGTCTATTTTGGACCGCTTCCCCAACGGACCAAAATTGGTCTGTTGGGGCCCGACGCGTCCGCCGCGTCAGATTATTTATTTATTTTAAGTTTAATTATTTAGTTTAATTAATTATTTTAAGTTTTTATAAATTCAAAAATTGATAACTTCTGCATACGAGATCCGTTTGAGACGCGCTTTTTTGCGTTGGGATCGTATCGAAATGCTCTACGTAATGGAGTTAGTTTGAACTGAATTGGAGCAACTTGTATTTTTTTTTCAATTTTTTAATTAATTTATTTATTTGTGTAAATTATTGATATATATTATTTTTTAAAAACAAATGATAAATTAATTAACCATTAATTAATTAAATTACAAAATAAAAATAAAAGAGTCCGCTTAAATGCTCCGCTTAACGCGCCAAACGCATTCTCCGCTAACTACAATTCTCCGCTTAAATTCTCCGCTCAAATTCTCCGCTCCTCTTGCAAAGAACATACCCTAAAGTAATTGTATTAAGATGTTTGTTAATTAATAAATTAAAGAAATCTTTTAGTTAATTTAAAACCTATTTTAAAACGCAGGAAGCTGTGCGTTGATACCAGAACGGGAAACAAACTAGAATGAAGAAAACGTAAACAAAGGAATGGACCGGAAAACATAATCGGCTCGTAAACCTTTGTTTCAAAAAGTAATTAATTAAAATAATTATTAATTAAGGGCTAATTAATTTAAAGTAAAATTAGACGCTTATATTGTTTGTAATCCGTACATACATATGTTGACAAAAACGAACGAAACGTAAAGCGTCGGAACAATGTGATTGAGAGTTATATTATGGAATTGATCTAGACAGTGTAGAAGACGACTGGAATTTATGGTTAAATTAAACGCCTGTTTAATTTAACTATAACCGACCATTTCAGAAATAACTGGAATCAAGGTGTGTTAAACTCACTCAGTACTTCCCACTTATATTTTTTATAAGTTGGGTTTTTATTTTATATGTTATGGTTGCTAATGGTTGTTAATGATTGACTGGTTGTTAGTTATATATTGATTGGATTTCTGAAATTAAATGGTGTTTAATTTCAGTGAAAAACCAAATCGTTATTTTAATGATTGGAACCAATTGAGGTAACTTACCTTATTGCTCACGTTTATAAAATAAACGGGTTTAATTGGTTAAATTGTTTGAATTATTTTGTTAATTGGTTGATGTAAAATAGTCGTTATTTACTGTTATTGAAATTATCAGTTAAATTGAATTAACTGATATCATTTGAAATAATCGATATGAAGGCAGGGAAGAACATGTTGGAGGGATCCAACGGGATTCCTCAAATATATTAGATGTTGTTTATTCTCACATTATCATCATATGAACTATTCTGATTGAATGATTAATCTAGTTGTTGATCGTTGACTTGAAATTCAATGATTGTTTATTTTAACCAATGGGTGATATTGGTTGGGTATTTGACAGCATTTGGCCTATAAATAAATCGTTTTATAAAAATCGATTTACCATTAGCCGAATCAATAAGAAGGAAGTTATAAAATTTATTTTATAACTGAAGGTAGATTTTTAAATCTGTATTTTGAATAAAAGTAATTTAAAAAAATATTTATTATTTAAATTTATAATAAATTATTAATTGATTTTATAAGGTAAATTATGATGTTAATAAGATTTATAAACAAGATAGTAGAAAATTAACCTAACGGTTAAGATTTGGAAAAACTATTTTTAAAGAAACAATTTAAATGAAGTTATTTAAATTAATTATATTCTTAATTAATTTGAAGGAAAGGGTAATTAGAATCAGTTAACGAAATAACTGTGTTTTGGTTTGACTAAGTCAACCATTTTGAGTGAGAGTGATTATTAATTAGTTTGTTTTGAATTAATATAAGGAAATGGGTTAGCAAAAATTTGTCTTAAATTTTAATAAGATTTTTTCAAAAAAAAAGGAAATGTATTATTTATTTTGGTTAACAAGTAAATGATTAAAGTAAATTATTATATTAATTAATAATACTTTAGAAGATTACTTTTATTTGAAATTCATTTAAAAGTAATAGAAGTTGAAATGGAAGTGAATTGAATTGTGAAGAGATTTATGAATGGGTTTTATATTTTAAAACCCAAGTTTTATAAACAAAGTTATAAAAGAGAGTTAAGCTAATATGATAGTTTAAATGAATTATTTACTTAATATTTGAATTAAGAAACAAAGGAAATTGAGAGAAAATACTCTATATTAATCCACAGTTGTATATACAACGTTTATAAAAAAAGATAAGGTGTTAAAACATTAATTTTAAATTAACGTCGCTTAATAATGGAATTAAGACAATGAATGGAATTGAAAAAAGATTTTCAAAGCGGAAAGGGTTTGAATGGATTAGAAAAGGGTTTGTTAAAAGTAAATCTGATAAAGGAGTAAGTAATAGGATTTCTGAAAAAAATTCGTGTTGTGAAATAAATTGTTAAAGGAATGGAAGTATAAAGAGTTACGTTTAGTAAGTTATTTCTAAATAAATGAATTAAGGAACAATGGTTATATTCGAGAGGGATATTTCAAAAGTAAGTAGGGTTCATAAGATCATATTTTAAATAAAATAGTTATATAGGATTCGTTTTGATAATTGAAATATCAGATTTTAAAATTACAACTCATATCTATCTTAAGATAAGAACGTTTTTGATCTAGGTCTGAGAGGTAATTAAAATACCCCAACTAGAACGACTACAGGATTATCTAAGATGATATTAGTTGTAATGGTAAAGAGGAGTGATAATTTATTTTCTGGATTAGAGAAATAATAATGCGAGGTTATTGGTGAAGATTTGGATATATATATATATATATATATATATATATATATATAACGAGGATTCCGAAGTAAAGGAAATTAGAAGGATTTGATGATATAAATGATGTTTCCAAAGTAAAGAAAAATAAAAGAAGATTGCGTGAAAATATAACGAGATTTTTGGGTTAAAAGGAAGTGAAATGTTAAGTTTGAAATGGGATTATTCTATAAGAATAAGCATTGGTTATTGTTCCAAGTAATGAACAAAAGGAATTTCATAATATTGTGTTACGAGTGATAAGTTAAATTGATTTTTCCAATTAAAGAAAACAAATAATGATGGAGTAAATGTTTGAAAAGAAAGTTAAAAGGGAATTTGAATATAGTTGTAAGATATTTTTCAAAGCATTATAATGAAATGGTTTTGAGAACATTAATGTATTAAAATAAGAAGTAAATACCGTATATAAATGTTGAAAGGTTTAGAAGTTTTAAATTAACTATTGTTAATTATTTTTAAAGGTCAAGTGATGTCGAACACTGAACCAGTGAGCCCATTTATTGTCATTATTCGAAAACCATTCCGACCAACAAATACGTGAAGAAATCAGAAGATGATCGAGATGGAGCATCGAAAACGGTAGATCTTCATAAACGGAATTAGTACTAATAATCTCTGGTTTAGTAGCCAGAGATAAACTGTGATTTTGTCGTGGTTGGAATCTACGGATTGCAAGGACTTCTCATTATTGATCCATGGGGTGATTCCTATATTGGATGCAGTAGGAGAGTGCTTTCGGTTCATCCTGTTCCTGGATGAGTTGTATGGACAAGTATCTAAGAAAGTATTTCCAAAGGGATCACGTGTATTGACTTTCTACAAACGTATTTCTGTTGGTGGCGGAGAAGACTGGACACCTTCTTTTGCTTAAGGCTCAGAGTATTTTTGTGGAAATCAATATTCAGTGATAACTGGCGGATCTGATGATGTAGCATTCAAAGTGAATGGAGATGCGCTGTTCGGAAGGATAAGCTTAACCTCTAGCCTCATCAATCGGGAATGGCACAAAATCGCGTAGGCAGCATGGCTATGTGAGTCGCACCCATCAAAAGGGTATATGATTACCTAATCTGGAGAAATCAAATGCCTCCGACTGTCCCTTTTATTTTATATGTATGTTATCGGTTCGGTTGGCTGGCCCCCAACCATGGTTATGATATATTCGGTACTGTCAAGAGAAATGAGGGGCCGATCATGTGTGAGTCGGGTTGCAAGACATTCTTATTGAACCACAAAGTATTCATCTCCGGAGGTACATTATCGGAAGGTGGTCCCATACCTTGCCAGGAAATACATTCTCCAATAAGAGCCTATGGTTTTGATTGTATATTATATATGTGAAGCGTGAGATGCAAGCGTTCTGCTACATTCTATCTATTTGTATTTAGACACTATCACAATATCAGAATAATATTGTTTTCAAAGAAGTTTTGGGTTATCATAAGAAAAAAAACCATTCATATTTATGTGTGGAATTGTTCTTACGATTATCCTTTTCTTTCAAAAGGATTTTGACTTTAAAATCAACTTGTGTGATACCTATAAACTTAGTGTGTTTTTCTCATTCTGGAACACCATACTGATTCGGTGTTTGTAATGCTCGGGTTAGACCGAGGTGTATAGGTCCAGGTTATCAGATGCTGCGAAGTCCAGAGACGAGCTGGAAATGTTCAGACATATGACATTATACTATATATGATTGTTATTCTGCTGTGTGTTGTATATGAGGACAGGTTATAATAACTGTCCAGATGTGTGGTGTGCTCTGATGATTGTAAGTATCTTTTTTAAAAGCTCTCAGTAAAGATTTATTTCTATATTATATTTTGTTCCACTGCGATGTGAGACTCTGTTTCTGATGTGTTCTTCTTCTTCTATTCTAATATTTCTTCCTTTCTTATCTCACCCTCTAATTTCTTTCTAATAACTATCTGCTTTTCTGTACAATTTGAGTTGACAAGGGTTGGAAAATGTTAGCTTAAACTGTATTAAAAAGTGGGTTGTTACGCTTGGTATCAGAGCGATGGTTTAAAGATAACCTTGGCTCTGTTGTATAACTCGATAGAGATGGGGTTAGTAATACCCTAGATTAAGTTGAATGTTTATATATGAGAGCGCATATTTGTAGATTTTGTATTGTGTTATTTGATCAGTTCAAGTGTTGAGAAGCATTGAACTGAAAATGGATACAATATTGTTTTGTAAAGAGGGTAAATGAAATAATTTTACCCAAACTATATTTTTATATAGAAAAGAAAGTAATTTTATAAAATTATTAGATATTGATGTGATTGATTTATTTGAATAGAATTCAAAATGGATTGAAAACTAAATTTCAGTATAATAAATTGGAATGAAATCACATATGAGTTGAAATTGAATGATTATTCCCTGTATTCACATATACTTTTTAAGATGAATTGACACTGCATGTCGAGTTTGGAAATTTTTGTGGTTACACTTTATGATTAATGAAAAGTTGTTTAGAATTTCATAAATCTGTCACTTATATGTTAAATTGAGTTAAGTACAGGTAACTAAAGGCCTGAGGGCTGATTTTTGTTGCGTAGATCGAAATAAGTTGAGCAAGTATGCTCAATAGCGCTCGTAAAAGGTACGCCTACGCGAAAATATGAAATTTTGGGTTTTGAATTTTATTTTCCAACTGTGTGGGTCGATCGATGTATATATATTATTTGTTCTTGCGATATCACAGAAGTCACTCCGTACAGGGGAGACTCTGCCGAATTTTTCCGGGAATTTAAAGTGTTAATTTTTTTTGATATTTTTGAAATTTTTTATTATCAATATTGAGTTGATTTTGATTTATAATAAATTGGATTTTAGAATAATACATGGGTTCATAATATTCTTCTTACCTTAGTAATTTCGGGGACGAAATTCATTTAAGGGGGAAGAATGTAATGTCCCGTATTTTGGTAGCCAATATTTAATATATTATTATTATTCTAAATATTGAATTAGAATTTATAAATGGATTTATAATATAGAATTTGTTATTTAACGACGATTGAACGTTAAGTTTATATATAATTTAAAACGACCTCGAAATGGCGTGGTAATTCGTAATTTATGATTTGAAATTTAATTGGATATATAGTATCCGATATAAGTCGGATTTCTGTGAAACAAGAAACATGTGAATCTTATTGATTATAATTTTCATATGGAAGAGAAAAATTCAGATTTCATGTTACAGATTGTTAGTTATGTCCAATTCAATTTTTAAAATAGTCGCTATGGAAATCGTTATAAAAATATAACGTTTATTAAATGAAATAAAAGGATTTTAATATGATTTGGATACCGTCTTGACTTGAAGTTGACTATACTGAGTTATATAATTTATATTTAATATTAAACGATGAAGACATATGCATTGATTTCGTAAGTTGCCGCATAATGAAATTGTTAGTCTCTATGAAAATAGTTAAATTCTGATTATTTGACAATCATAGCAACACTAGAAAAAGGTAAAAAGATTTATAAAGGATCTGTATGTACTCGTAAACAGGTTAAAAAAAAAAGGAAGAAAAAAAACAAGCTTATTAACGAGACAGTGTTGCTCCCGGTTTCCCCGTATACATATTTTGGGATCAAATCTAACTACCATATGTTTATAAAGATCTAGAACAACTGATTTACTTGTGAGCTTAAAAACCATTTTTCGTGCACACTTGTGGCTGCTGCAATTAAAAATACAAGGTCTATAAAATATTGTAGGACTAGACGTGCTCAATATAAGGCGTGAAAAGTGGGTATAAAATTACATATATTTATACTCTTTCCTACTGTCCTTTCTCTTTTGTTTTCTTCCGAGCCAAATTTTCTATTTTACTTGGCTGTCATTCCATCTTAATACCTTGCAGACCACGTTTTTGGAATTTACATCTACCCACACAGCTATTCTAATTTATTCTGTAAACCTATTCTAACGATTGAGACCATACAAACTTACCTACCCGCGTAATATACAACGTACAAATCTACCCTATGTTTTTTCGAAATCTATATGATGAAATCTCCACCTACTGTGTACTGTAAACCATGATGGCCATGGTGTCTTACTAATATAAATATACATTGCATGTTCCTCTTTTCTTTTTTTGCAAATGAAGTAAACGAAAACCATTTGAAATAGAAGGAGATCGAGCTCCATTACACAGCGCCAATTTCTTCCTATATTTAAAATTGCACCCAATAAAAGAACTCCACAACCCGTAAGCATAGCTGAAGCGAGGCGGTGCGAGTATAGTTGTCAGGCAACGGTGAACTCTGGTTAAAGACACTGGCGCGTGAAGGGAATGGCACTGCACGTTTTGAAAAGGAAGGAGGAGCTATTTTCGGGTCAATGGCTTGGAAAAAATATATGTAGAAGAGGAGCTGGAGTACTGGTGTGCTCGGTGTGACAGTGCAGTTCATGCGTGGTGAGAAGGCTGTTGATCGAAGCAGCAGCACACGTGGTGTTTGGTGTTACAGAGAGGGGACGTGCTGCTTGAAACAAGGGAACGGGGATCACTTGAATTTAAGGAAAATGGTGGAGAGGACGATGCAGGTGGTGCGAAAGTGAGAGGTGCGAGGCAGGTGGCACAGTGGGCGGAGTTTTTGTTGGCAATGTATGCCTGGGAGCGAAATCATGAAACACGAATACAGTACAAGTTCAAAACGGTGGTACACGAAGCAGATAGGATTAACAATTGTTTGGCCAGAAATAAATGGTTCGGTCCTAAAGTTTTTAACGTAATTAAGTATAATTTAGTAAATTTTGGTTTAATTAATTAAATCACATTTGGGCCATTGCAGAAAGTTGTGCATGCGGTGGTACAATGAACAGAATGTGAGAGGTTCTGGAACCAAGAACAGTACCACGATATGGACAGGTTTCGTGAGACAAAGAGCAACGATTGAAGTATATAACCGTCCTAAGTATGTATTAAGTGAACATAATTAATATTAATTGTTATTTATTAAATAATTTCTGGTCCAATTTAATTTTATAGGAGGAACCGTGTTTTGCATGGATGAACAAAGAAATCACTGTATTGTTTTGACAAAGGGATATCGGCCTACTTTTTTTGACCTGAGGGAGTACTAAGGTCCTGTTCTTTGATCCAAAACGGATCAGTTGTCTAACGGACGCGTCCGTTAGATAACGGTCCATTTTGGACCGCTTCCCCAACGGACCAAAATTGGTCTGTTGGGGCCCGACGCGTCCGCCGCGTCAGATTAATTATTTATTTTAAGTTTAATTATTTAGTTTAATTAATTATTTTAAGTTTTTATAAATTCAAAAATTGATAACTTCTGCATACGAGATCCGTTTGAGACGCGCTTTTTTGCGTTGCGATCGTATCGAAATGCTCTACGTAATGGAGTTAGTTTGAACTGAATTGGAGCAACTTGTATTTTTTTTCAATTTTTTAATTAATTTATTTATTTGTGTAAATTATTGATATATATTATTTTTTAAAAACAAACGACAAATTAATTAACCATTAATTAATTAAATTACAAAATAAAAATAAAAGAGTCCGCTTAACGCGCCAAACGCATTCTCCGCTAACTACAATTCTCCGCTTAAATTCTCCGCTCAAATTCTCCGCTCCGCTTGCAAAGAACAGACCCTAAAGTAATTGTATTAAGATGTTTGTTAATTAATAAATTAAAGAAATCTTTTAGTTAATTTAAAACCTATTTTAAAACGCAGGAAGCTGGGCGTTGATACCAGAACGGGAAACAAACTAGAATGAAGAAAACGTAAACAAAGGAGTGGACTGGAAAACATAATCGGCTCGTAAACCTTTGTTTCAAAAAGTAATTAATTAAAATAATTATTAATTAAGGGCTAATTAATTTAAAGTAAAATCAGACGCTTATATTGTTTGTAATCCGTACATACATATGTTGACAAAAACGAACGAAACGTAAAGCGTCGGAACAATGTGATTGAGAGTTATATTATGGAATTGATCTAGACAGTGTAGAAGACGACTGGAATTTATGGTTAAATTAAATGCCTGTTTAATTTAACTATAACCGACCATTTCAGAAATAACTGGAATCAAGGTGTGTTAAACTCACTCAGTACTTCCCACTTATATTTTTTATAAGTTGGGTTTTTATTTTATATGTTATGGTTGCTAATGGTTGTTAATGATTGACTGGTTGTTATTTATATATTGATTGGATTTCTGAAATTAAATGGTGTTTAATTTCAGTGAAAAACCAAATCGTTATTTTAATGATTGGAACCAATTGAGGTAACTTACCTTATTGCTCACGTTTATAAAATAAACGGGTTTAATTGGTTAAATTGTTTGAATTATTTTGTTAATTGGTTGATGTAAAATAGTCGTTATTTACTGTTATTGAAATTATCAGTTAAATTGAATTAACTGATATCATTTGAAATAATCAATATGAAGGCAGGGAAGAACATGTTGGAGGGATCCAACGGGATTCCTCAAATATATTAGATGTTGTTTATTCTCACATTATCATCATATGAACTATTCTGATTGAATGATTAATCTAGTTGTTGATCGTTGACTTGAAATTCAATGATTGTTTATTTTAACCAATGGGTGATATTGGTTGGGTATTTGACAGCATTTGGCCTATAAATAAATCGTTTTATAAAAATCGATTTACCATTAGCCGAATCAATAAGAAGGAAGTTATAAAATTTATTTTATAACTGAAGGTAGATTTTTAAATCTGTATTTTGAATAAAAGTAATTTAAAAAAATATTTATTATTTAAATTTATAATAAATTATTAATTGATTTTATAAGGTAAATTATGATGTTAATAAGATTTATAAACAAGATAGTAGAAAATTAACCTAACGGTTAAGATTTGGAAAAACTATTTTTAAAGAAACAATTTAAATGAAGTTATTTAAATTAATTATATTCTTAATTAATTTGAAGGAAAGGGTAATTAGAATCAGTTAATGAAATAACTGTGTTTTGGTTTGACTAAGTCAACCATTTTGAGTGAGAGTGATTATTAATTAGTTTGTTTTGAATTAATATAAGGAAATGGGTTAGCAAAAATTTGTCTTAAATTTTAATAAGATTTTTTCTAAAAAAAAAGGAAATGTATTATTTATTTTGGTTAACAAGTAAATGATTAAAGTAAATTATTATATTAATTAATAATACTTTAGAAGATTACTTTTATTTGAAATTCATTTAAAAGTAATCGAAGTTGAAATGGAAGTGAATTGAATTGTGAAGAGATTTATGAATGGGTTTTATATTTTAAAACCCAAGTTTTATAAACAAAGTTATAAAAGAGAGTTAAGCTAATACGATAGTTTAAATGAATTATTTACTTAATATTTGAATTAAGAAACAAAGGAAATTGAGAGAAAATACTCTATATTAAACCACAGTTGTATATACAACGTTTATAAAAAAAGATAAGGTGTTAAAACATTAATTTTAAATTAACGTCGTTTAATAATGGAATTAAGACAATGAATGGAATTGAAAAAAGATTTTCAAAGCGGAAAGGGTTTGAATGGATTAGAAAAGGGTTTGTTAAAAGTAAATCTGATAAAGGAGTAAGTAATAGGATTTCTGACAAAAATTCGTGTTGTGAAATAAATTGTTAAAGGAATGGAAGTATAAAGAGTTACGTTTAGTAAGTTATTTCTAAATAAATGAATTAAGGAACAATGGTTATATTCGAGAGGGATATTTCAAAAGTAAGTAGGGTTCATAAGATCATATTTTAAATAAAATAGTTATATAGGATTCGTTTTGATAATTGAAATATCAGATTTTAAAATTACAACTCATATCTATCTTAAGATAAGAACGTTGTTGATCTAGGTCTGAGAGGTAATTAAAATACCCCAACTAGAACGACTACAGGATTATCTGAGATGATATTAGTTGTAATGGTAAAGAGGAGTGATAATTTATTTTCTGGATTAGAGAAATAATAATGCGTGGTTATTGGTGAAGATTTGGATATATATATATATATATATATATATATATAATGAGGATTCCGAAGTAAAGGAAATTAGAAGGATTTGATGATATAAATGATGTTTCCAAAGTAAAGAAAAATAAAAGAAGATTGCGTGAAAATATAACGAGATTTTTGGGTTAAAAGGAAGTGAAATGTTAAGTTTGAAATGGGATTATTCTATAAGAATAAGCATTGGTTATTGTTCCAAGTAATGAACAAAAGGAATTTCATAATATTGTGTTACGAGTGATAAGTTAAATTGATTTTTCCAGTTAAAGAAAACAAATAATGATGGAGTAAATGTTTGAAAAGAAAGTTAAAAGGGAATTTGAATATAGTTGTAAGATATTTTTCAAAGCATTATAATGAAATGGTTTTGAGAACATTAATGTATTAAAATAAGAAGTAAATACCGTATATAAATGTTGAAAGGTTTAGAAGTTTTAAATTAACTATTGTTAATTATTTTTAAAGGTCAAGTGATGTCGAACACTGAACCAGTGAGCCCATTTATTGTCATTATTCGAAAACCATTCCGACCAACAAATACGTGAAGAAATCAGAAGATGATCGAGATGGAGCATCGAAGACGGTAGATCTTCATAAACGGAATTAGTACTAATAATCTCTGGTTTAGTAGCCAGAGATAAACTGTGATTTTGTCGTGGTTGGAATCTACGGATTGCAAGGACTTCTCATTATTGATCCATGGGGTGATTCCTATATTGGATGCAGTAGGAGAGTGCCTTCGGTTCATCCTGTTCCTGGATGAGTTGTATGGACAAGTATCTAAGAAAGTATTTCCAAAGGGATCACGTGTATTGACTTTCTACAAACGTATTTCTGTTGGTGGCGGAGAAGACTGGACACCTTCTTTTGCTTAAGGCTCAGAGTATTTTTGTGGAAATCAATATTCAGTGATAACTGGCGGATCTGATGATGTAGCATTCAAAGTGAATGGAGATGCGCTGTTCGGAATGATAAGCTTAACCTCTTGCCTCATCAATCGGGAATGGCACAAAATCGCATAGGCAACATGGCTATGTGAGTCGCACCCATCAAAAGGGTATATGATTACCTAATCTGGAGAAATCAAATGCCTCCGACTGTCCCTTTTATTTTATATGTATGTTATCGGTTCGTTGGCTGGCCCCCAACCATGGTTATGATATATTCGGTACTGTCAAGAGAAATGAGGGGCCGATCATGTGTGAGTCGGGTTGCAAGACATTCTTATTGAACCACAAAGTATTCATCTCCGGAGGTACATTATCGGAAGGTGGTCCCATACCTTGCCAGGAAATACATTCTCCAATAAGAGCCTATGGTTTTGATTGTATACTATATATGTGAAGCGTGAGATGCAAGCGTTCTGCTACATTCTATCTATTTGTATTTAGACACTATCACAATATCAGAATAATATTGTTTTCAAAGATGTTTTGGGTTATCATAAGAAAAAAAACCATTCATATTTATGTGTGGAATTGTTCTTACGATTATCCTTTTCTTTCAAAAGGATTTTGACTTTAAAATCAACTTGTGTGATACCTATAAACTTAGTGTGTTTTTCTCATTCTGGTCCACCATACTGATTCGGTGTTTGTAATGCTCGGGTTAGACCGAGGTGTATAGGTCCAGGTTATCAGAAGCTGCGAAGTCCAGAGACGAGCTGGAAATGTTCAGACATATGACATTATACTATATATGATTGTTATTCTGCTGTGTGTTGTATATGAGGACAGGTTATAATAACTGTCCAGATGTGTGGTGTGCTCTGATGATTGTAAGTATCTTTTTTAAAAGCTCTCAGTAAAGATTTATTTCTATATTATATTTTGTTCCACTGCGATGTGAGACTCTGTTTCTGATGTGTTCTTCTTCTTCTATTCTAATATTTCTTCCTTTCTTATCTCACCCCCTGATTTCTTTCTAATAACTATCTGCTTTTCTGTATAATTTGAGTTGACAAGGGTTGGAAAATGTCAGCTTAAACTGTATTAAAAAGTGGGTTGTTACGCTTGGTATCAGAGCGATGGTTTAAAGATAACCTTGGCTCTGTGGTATAACTCGATAGAGATGGGGTTAGTAATACCCTAGATTAAGTTGAATGTTTATATATGAGAGCGCATATTTGTAGATTTTGTGTTGTGTTATTTGATCAGTTCAAGTGTTGAGAAGCATTGAACTGACAATGGATACAATATTGTTTTGTAAAGAGGGTAAATGAAATAATTTTACCCAAACTATATTTTTATATAGAAAAGAAAGTAATTTTATAAAATTATTAGATATTGATGTGATTGATTTATTTGAATAGAATTCAAAATGGATTGAAAACTAAATTTCAGTATAATAAATTGGAATGAAATCACATATGAGTTGAAATTGAATGATTATTCCCTGTATTCACATATACTTTTTAAGATGAATTGACACTGCATGTCGAGTTTGGAAATTTGTGTGGTTACACTTGTTGATTAATGAAAAGTTGTTTAGAATTTCATAAATCTGTCACTTATATGTTAAATTGAGTTAAGTACAGGTAACTAAAGGCCTGAGGACTGATTTTTGTTGCGTAGATCGAAATAAGTTGAGCAAGTATGCTCAATAGCGCTCGTAAAAGGTACGCCTACGCGAAAATATGAAATTTTGGGTTTTGAATTTTATTTTCCAACTGTGTGGGTCGATCGATGTATATATATTATTTGTTCTTGCGATATCACAGAAGTCACTCCGTACAGGGGAGACTCTGCCGAATTTTTCCGGGAATTTAAAGTGTTAATTTTTTTTTGATATTTTTGAAATTTTTTATTATCAATATTGAGTTGATTTTGATTTATAATAAATTGGATTTTAGAATAATACATGGGTTCATAATATTCTTCTTACCTTAGTAATTTCGGGGACGAAATTCATTTAAGGGGGAAGAATGTAATGTCCCGTATTTTGGTAGCCAATATTTAATATATTATTATTATTCTAAATATTGAATTAGAATTTATAAATGGATTTATAATATAGAATTTGTTATTTAACGACGATTGAACGTTAAGTTTATATATAATTTAAAACGACCTCGAAATGGCGTGGTAATTCGTAATTTATGATTTGAACTTTAACTGGATATATAGTATCCGATATAAGTCAGATTTCTGTGAAACAAGAAACATGTGAATCTTATTGATTATAATTTTCATATGGAAGAGAAAAATTCAGATTTCATGTTACAGATTGTTAATTATGTCCAATTCAATTTTTAAAATAGTCGCTTTGGAAATCGTTATCAAAATATAGCGTTTATTAAATGAAATAAAAGGATTTTAATATGATTTGGATACCGTCTTGACTTGAAGTTGACTATACTGAGTTATATAATTTATATTTAATATTAAACAATGAAGACATATGCATTGATTTCGTAAGTTGCCGCATAATGAAATTGTTAGTCTCTATGAAAATAGTTAAATTTTGATTATTTGACAATCATAGCAACACTAGAAAAAGGTAAAAAGATTTATAAAGGATCTGTATGTACTCGTAAATAGGTTAAAAAAAAGAAAAAAAACAAGCTTATTAACGAGACAGTGTTGCTCCCAGTTTCCCCATATACATATTTTGGGATCAAATCTAACTACCATATGTTTATAAAGATCTAGAACAACTGATTTACTTGTGAGCTTAAAAACCATTTTTCGTGCATATTTGTGGCTACTGCAATTAAAAATACAAGGTCTATAAAATATTGTAGAACTAGACGTGCTCAATATAAGGCGTGATAAGTGGGTATAAAATTACATATATTTATACTCTTTCCTACTGTCCTTTCTCTTTTGTTTTCTTCCGAGCCAAATTTTCTATTTTACTTGGCTGTCATTCCATCTTAATACCTTGCCGACCACGTTTTTGGAATTTACATCTACCCACACAACTATTCTAATTTATTCTGTAAACCTATTTTAACAATTGAGACTATACAAACTTACCTACCCACGTAATATACAACGTACAAGTCTACCCCATGTTTTTTCAAAAGCTATATGATGAAAAGCTCCACCTACTATGTACTGTGAACCGTGATGGCCACGATGTCTTACTAATATAAATATACATTGCATGTTCCTCTTTTCTTTTTTAGCAAATGGAGTAAATGAAAACCATTTGAAATAGAAGGAGACCGAGTTCCATTACACAGCGCCACTTTCTTCCTATATTTAAAACTGCACCCGATAAAAGAACTCCACAACCCATAAGCATAGCTGAAGCGAGGTGGTATGAGTATAGTTGTCAGGCAACGGTGAAGTCTGATTAAAGACACTGGCGCGTGAAGGGAATGGCGCTGCGCGTTTTGAAAAGGAAGGAGGAGCTATTTTCGTGTTAATGGCTTGGAAAAAAATATATGTAGAAGAGGGGCTGGAGTACTGGTGTGCTCGGTGTGACAGTGCAGTTCATGCGTGGTGAGAAGGCTGTTGATCGAAGCAGCAGCACACGTGGTGTTTGGTGTTACAGAGAGGGGACGTGCTGCTTGAAACAAGGGAACGGGGATCACTTGAATTTACGGAAAATGGTGGAGAGGACGATGCGGGTGGTGCGAAAGTGAGAGGTGCGAGGCAGGTGGCACAGTGGGCGGAGTTTTTGTTGGCAATGTATGCCTGGGAGCGAAATCATGAAACACGAATACAGTACAGGTTCAAAACGGTGGTACACGAAGCAGATGGGATTAACAATTGTTTGGCCAGAAATAAATGGTTCGGTCCTAAAGTTTTTAACGTAATTAAGTATAATTTAGTAAATTTTGGTTTAATTAATTAAATCGCATTTGGGCCATTGCAGAAAGTTGTGCATGCGGTGGTACAATGAACAGAATGTGAGAGGTTCTGGAACCAAGAACAGTACCACGATATGGACAGGTTTCGTGAGACAAAGAGCAACGATTGAAGTATATAACCATCCTAAGTATGTATTAAGTGAACATAATTAATATTAATTGTTATTTATTAAATAATTTCTGGTCCAATTTAATTTTATAGGCGGAACCGTGTTTTGCATGGATGAACAAAGAAATCACTGTATTGTTTTGACAAAGGGATATCGGCCTACTATTTTTGACCTGAGGGAGTACTAAGGTCCCGTTCTTTGATCCAAAACGGATCAGTTGTCTAACGGACGCGTCCGTTAGATAACGGTCCATTTTGGACCGCTTCCCCAACGGACCAAAATTGGTCTGTTGGGGCCCGACGCGTCCGATGCGTCAGATTAATTATTTATTTTAAGTTTAATTATTTAGTTTAATTAATTATTTTAAGTTTTTATAAATTCAAAATTTGATAACTTCTGCATACGAGATCCGTTTGAGTCGCGCTTTTTTGCGTTGCGATCGTATCGAAATGCTTTACGTAATGGAGTTAGTTTGAACTGAATTGGAGCAACTTGTATTTTTTTTCAATTTTTTAATTAATTTATTTATTTGTGTAAATTATTGATATATATTATTTTTTAAAAACAAATGATAAATTAATTAAGCATTAATTAATTAAATTACAAAATAAAAATAAAAGAGTCCACTTAAATGCTCCGCTTAACGCGCCAAACGCATTCTCCGCTAACTACAATTCTCCGCTTAAATTCTCCGCTCAAATTCTCTGCTTCCGCTTGCAAAGAACAGACCCTAAAGTAATTGTATTAATATGTTTGTTAATTAATAAATTAAAGAAATATTTTAGTTAATTTAAAACCTATTTTAAAACGCAGGAAGCTGTGCGTTGATACCAGAACGGGAAACAAACTGGAATGAAGAAAACGTAAACAAAGGAGTGGACTGGAAAATATAATCGGCTCGTAAACCTTTGTTTCAAAAAGTAATTAATTAAAATAATTATTAATTAAGGGCTAATTAATTTAAAGTAAAATCAGACGCTTATATTGTTTGTAATCCGTACATACATATGTTGACAAAAACGAACGAAACGTAAAGCGTCGGAACAATGCGATTGAGAGTTATATTATGGAATTGATCTAGACAGTGTAGAAGACGACTGGAATTTATGGTTAAATTAAACGCCTGTTTAATTTAACTATAACCGACCATTTCAGAAATAACTAGAATCAAGATGTGTTAAACTCACTCAGTACTTCCCACTTATATTTTTTATAAGTTGGGTTTTTATTTTATATGTTATGGTTGCTAATGGTTGTTAATGATTGACTGGTTGTTATTTATATATTGATTGGATTTCTGAAATTAAATGGTGTTTAATTTCAGTGAAAAACCAAATCGTTATTTTAATGATTGGAACCAATTGAGGTAACTTACCTTATTGCTCACGTTTATAAAATAAACGGGTTTAATTGGTTAAATTGTTTGAATTATTTTGTTAATTGGTTGATGTTAAATAGTCGTTATTTACTGTTATTGAAATTATCAGTTAAATTGAATTAACTGATATCATTTGAAATAATCGATATGAAGGCAGGGAAGAACATGTTGGAGGGATCCAACGGGATTCCTCAAATATATTAGATGTTGTTTATTCTCACATTATCATCATATGAACTATTCTGATTGAATGATTAATCTAGTTGTTGATCGTTGACTTGAAATTCAATGATTGTTTATTTTAACCAATGGGTGATATTGGTTGGGTAGTTGACAGCATTTGGCCTATAAATAAATCGTTTTATAAAAATCGATTTACCATTAGCCGAATCAATAAGAAGGAAGTTATAAAATTTATTTTATAACTGAAGGTAGATTTTTAAATCTGTATTTTGAATAAAAGTAATTTAAAAAAATATTTATTATTTAAATTTATAATAAATTATTAATTGATTTTATAAGGTAAATTATGATGTTAATAAGATTTATAAACAAGATAGTAGAAAATTAACCTAACGGTTAAGATTTGGAAAAACTATTTTTAAAGAAACAATTTAAATGAAGTTATTTAAATTAATTATATTCTTAATTAATTTGAAGGAAAGGGTAATTAGAATCAGTTAACGAAATAACTGTGTTTTGGTTTGACTAAGTCAACCATTTTGAGTGAGAGTGATTATTAATTAGTTTGTTTTGAATTAATATAAGGAAATGGGTTAGCAAAAATTTGTCTTAAATTTTAATAAGATTTTTTCTAAAAAAAAGTAAATGTATTATTTATTTTGGTTAACAAGTAAATGATTAAAGTAAATTATTATATTAATTAATAATACTTTAGACGATTACTTTTATTTGACATTCATTTAAAAGTAATCGAAGTTGAAATGGAAGTGAATTGAATTGTGAAGAGATTTATGAATGGGTTTTATATTTTAAAACCCAAGTTTTATAAACAAAGTTATAAAAGAGAGTTAAGCTAATACGATAGTTTAAATGAATTATTTACTTAATATTTGAATTAAGAAACAAAGGAAATTGAGAGAAAATACTCTATATTAAACCATAGTTGTATATACAACGTTTATAAAAAAAGATAAGGTGTTAAAACATTAATTTTAAATTAACGTCGCTTAATAATGGAATTAAGACAATGAATGGAATTGAAATAAGATTTTCAAAGCGGAAAGGGTTGAATGGATTAGAAAAGGGTTTGTTAAAAGTAAATCTGATAAAGGAGTAAGTAATAGGATTTCTGACAAAAATTCGTGTTGTGAAATAAATTGTTAAAGGAATGGAAGTATAAAGAGTTACGTTTAGTAAGTTATTTCTAAATAAATGAATTAAGGAACAATGGTTATATTCGAGAGGGATATTTCAAAAGTAAGTAGGGTTCATAAGATCATATTTTAAATAAAATAGTTATAAAGGATTCGTTTTGATAATTGAAATATCAGATTTTAAAATTACAACTCATATCTATCTTAAGATAAGAACGTTGTTGATCTAGGTCTGAGAGGTAATTAAAATACCCCAACTAGAACGACTATAGGATTATCTGAGATGATATTAGTTGTAATGGTAAAGAGGAGTGATAATTTATTTTCTCGATTAGAGAAATAATGTAACGGCTGGAAATTTCCGACTCCTCGAGAGTCGGAAATTCGGAGACGTTAGTGAAAGAATTTAGAAGGTGAGAAAGAAAAGATAGAACTAATAGAATAGAAGAAGAAGAAGAACATCAGAATCATCAGAGTAACACGAATCTCACAGCGGAACGAATAACATATAATATATAACATAACTTTGAAGTACACAGTTATATATATACAATAGCACTTATCAGAGTACAACACTTACAGCACAGCGGAAATAACTATAGCTATAAAATCTTGCAGCCTCCTGCTCCAAGCTCTCCAAGTATATCTGTAAATCCCGACTACTTGACTGCCCGTACAAATTTAGGCACCCAAGAGTTTAGGGAAAACAACAAAGTAAACTCCGGGTCAGTCATGGGACTGGTATGAGTAAAACAGTTTAAAACAGGTATAGGGTATGTCATAAGACCACGCCGTAAATACGGAACGGGTTTTTCCCTTATGAGTATCTGAACAACTTTGACAAGCAATATCATTGTGATATTATAATAATGTCTAAGTACAAATAGATATCAATCTAGCAGAAACGCTTGCATCTCACGTTCTACATACATAGTATAAAATCATAAACCGCAGGGCGCTTATTGAAGAATGGATTCCAACAGACAAGGTATGGGAGCACCTTCTGAATAGTGTACTCTAGAGGTGATACACTCAGGGTTCAACAAGAACGTCTTGCAACCCGGCCACACATGACCGCTCACTCATTTAGCTTGAGTGTCGCGAATATATTGCCACCACGGTTATAGGCCATCAAACCGTCATCCGAAGATACAGAATCAAAAAGAAGTATAAATATGAATATTCCCTAGATCGGTGACAATACACCCTGCTTGGGGATGACCCAACTAGCCATGCTGCCTAGCCCAACTTTTGTTACTTCCCGGTGTGAGGCTAGAAGCTACGTCTATCTTCAGAACATCTGATCACCATTCACTTTGAATGCCACATCGTCATACCCGCCAAATCACAAATTGACTTATTCAAAAATAACACGGGTATACAGCTAAGAGAAACGAATTCCTCCGCCACCAAACGTGAATACGTTTGAACAGATCAACTTACACGATCCATTGGATATACTCTGTCAGACCTTCTTCCATATACGTTGTCCTGGGACTGGACAAACCGAAGGCACTATTCAGTATATCCATCTTAGTCACTGTTATCTAAGACTTATACAACAGCCCTTGCACTTTACTCCGTCTTCAATTTATCTTTGGCAGATATTGCTCGCAACGCTTATGCCAATACAGAGTGGTTCTTTGGATAATAATCCCACCGGTCTCTCCATATTAACAACGTTAAAATGGTAAAAACTTTGATAGTCTGTGATTCAACTATCAAATGAAAACATGTCGGTGTACAAACAACGATCTTATTTCCAAATGGAAATTCGATCGATCAATCATCATATGTTCATATTTCCTTATTTCATATATTTAGAAAATATATGTTATTAATCATTGGAAAACATTTCCATAGCTTATTTTCACATCACTATTATTTCGCAACTATCAGTCCCTAACTGTAACTAGTATGAGAACAATTCTCTAAGTATCAATCCGGAAGGTCGAAACCAACATCAGATCGTCACTTAGAAAACCGTTCAACTTACCCTCTCCAGTTAGTTTCTGAATTTGCTTAACTCTATTTCTTAAATTCTTATCATGAAAACATTTCATTTTCTATGTTTAGAAAACATATCTGACTATATTTGGAAAACGTTTCCAAAACTCATTTACGGATTTCCAACGAACGTTGTATAAAACATCGTTACGCTTAATCCATTAATCGCTTATTACTTAACTATATTTCAAATCAACCTTTTCTACCGAACCACAACTATTCCTTTGTCAATTCTGAAGTCAATCAAGTTGGGGTATAATTACCTCTCAGACCTTAATTGAACAACGTCCTTTACTGTGAAATAGATGAAGCTTGTCACTCACTTTTTCCAATCATCTGTTTACGCAAATTCTCGGATTCAGGTTACGAATCCACTTCTTATATGACAACGTTTGATTATAACTATAACGTTATAATTCCTACTTCTGCAATGTCTAACCTAAATTATAACTTTATCTCCTAACTCGAATAATTTAACAGACACCTAATTTCTAAATCAATAACTAAATCTTGATTTAAACCCTGAAAAGTAAATAGTACTTTCCCGAATTCGCTATAATCGAATTCGACGTATAACTCTCTTTCGAGTAATCTCTATTTGATTAACTCTTCTTCGAATAACCTATATTCGATTATCTCTCTTCGAATAACTCATATTCGAAATCTCTCTCTTTCGAATAAACAATATTCGATCTCTTCCTTTCGAATATGCTATATTCGAAAATCTCCTTTCGATTTACTAATCGATAACTCCTTTCGATCAAAATAAAATCGATAACTCCTTTAACTCTATTCGTCTAACTCCTTTGGATCAACTCATTTGATTAACTCCTTCGAATAACTTACCTTCGAATAACCAATATCCGATTTACCCTAACTCGATTAACTTAATTCTAATCGATTTACTCCATTTCGATTCAACTTAATTCAAATCGATTAACTTAACTCAAATTGATTTACTCCTTTCGAATGACTAAATTCGATTTAACTCTAATTGAATAACTAATATTCAATTAACTCTTACGTGTTTTAACTGTATTTGGATAAGTAATTCGAATCACTCTAATGTGTTTAACTCTATTCAAATATCTAATTCGAATAACTCATTTCGAATAACTAAATTCGCTTAACTCTTTTAACTTTACTCGAATAACTATATTCGATTAACACCTTCTTTCGAATAACTATATTCGATTAACTCTTCGACTAACTCCTTTGGATTAACTAACTTCGAATAACCAATATTCGATAACTACTCTTCGAATAAATAATATTCGGTAACTCTCCTCAAATGAATAACATTTGATTTCTCCACTCGAATAAACTATATTCGATTACTCTTCCCTCGAATATACCATATTCGATAACTCTGCTTCGAATAAGTGATATTCGGCAACTCTACTCGATTAATTCCACTTGGATAACTCTAACTGGTCAACTCTAACTGGTCAACTCTAACTGAGTAACTCTAACTGATCAACTCTAACTGGTCAACTTTAACTGGTCAACTTTAACTGGTCAACTCTAACTGTTTATCTTTAACTGGTAAATTTTAACTGGTTAACTCAAATGGTTTAACCTAACTTGATTTACTTGTCTCGATTAACTGAACTAATCCACTTAGTTTAACTTAGTTAATTCACTTTGATTAACTCTAACCGATTTACTTATTTTAACTCAGCTAATTCACTTTGATTAACCCAACAAATTTACTTCGATTAACCAATTAGTTTAACTTGACTAATTCACTTAGTTTGACGCAACTAATCCACTTTGATTTACAAATTAGTTTAACTTAACTAAGTCACTTAGTTTGACGCAACTAATTCACTTTGATTTACCAATTAGTTTAACTTAACTAATTCACTTCGATTAACCGCTTAGTTTATCTTAACTAATTTACTTTGGTTAACTTAACCAATTACTTTGATTAACTCGACTAACTTGCTTTGGTTAACCTAACACATTACTTTGTTTAACTCAATTCGAATAAGTAATTCGAATCACTCTAATGTGTTTAACTCTATTCAAATATCAAATTCGAATAACTCATTTCGAATAACTAAATTCGATTAACCCCTTTTATTAACGTTTATTCATTTCAAAAGATTTCCTTTTTACAACGTTTATCCATTGATAAAGATTTACTTTTTACAACGTTTATCCATTTATAAAGATTTACTTTTAGTAACGGTCCTTCCCTTTATAAATGTCCTTTTAATAACGTTTCTACTTCTCTATATAAGTCCAGACTTATATATATTCCATTTATCAACGATAAATAATTTATTTAATTTATAAAACATTATTTATAAATTAATCTACTTCAATTTATCTGTTTAAAATAGATTTCCTACTTAATATCCCATTTAAATCCATATCGTGTTATACCGTGTGCGAAGCACGTGTTTTAAATCTATCCTTGTATAATTCTATTTATTTTCCCAACAAGTGTTCCTTTATTTATTCCCTAAATAAATATTCCTTTATTCCATTTATTTATAATCTAAATAAATGTTCCTTTATTTATTTCCTAAATAAATAAATGGTTCCATTTTATAAAATCCTATCGATTTTATAAATAAGATTTATTTTCAATATAAACATTGAAAATTTCCTTTTTACATTCTAGTATCACCTACGGTGTTTAACGTGTCGTATAACAATGATCGGTATCATTCAAACATATGAAATCAATAACAGATTTCATAACACATCATATATCACAATATATGAAAAACGGTAAAATAAATGTTGAGGAATCCAGTCGGATTCCTCCAACCTGTTTCCCTGCATCCACAGATGTTACCCAATAAAATATACATCAATTTCATTCCAACATGAAATATACTGATGAACTGAATCAATATTTGATTTTCGTTTATATATATAACTATATCTATGTTTCAATCAAATCTATTTAACAGTCCAAACTATCAATACACAGCAATCAAATCATTTAACACAGTTTATATAAAAATATAAACTGAGGAGAGTTAGTGAGTTTTACTCACATTGGCAGTTCATCGTTAAAGAACGATAAACTGTTGTTTGATTTGAATCAAACAAATTTATTTCACCATAAATTCATACGAGCCCCAATCCAGTTCTAGTCAACTTCATTGTGAAGCTCTCGTCCATACGGTCCCAACGCAACTTACGGTTCGTTGATCTGATATCGTATGTGTAAGTTATCATCATTACAAGTTGGACACAAATTAAATTAATTTTAAAAAAACTTAAATGAATTAACATTTGGGCCTCACCCCTCTTGACTTCGGCCCACATCCTCCTTAAGCCCAACCCGCTCCTCATGCTATTTCTTCCCGAAACAAAACCTTCCGTGGCCTCCTCCTCAAACACAAGCCATGACCGATCTTAAAGCTCCAACCATTCATCTATTTCAAAACCGAACGGAATGCCACCAACTCCAACATCATCCTCTTCAAATTTACTTCGACCTCCACCCTATTGTGTTACTCTCGAACTCTCCTCATTCTCACTTCAACCTGCTGCTATCGAAGCTCCGCCATGGCCGTGGCTTTCCTCTCCAAGCCACCGGAGTCCGTCCAACCTCCTTCCACTCTTCAGAGAAACACACGCCATCTTCCATTCTCGGATCACCATTACAACCCGCACGTTCTCCAGTGGTTTCCCTCCCTCGAGAATACTTCGAACAACCCAGAAAGTGGCGTACCCTTCATTCATGCTTTCTCCTTTTGTCATTGATTTACACATCGCGTGTCCATATATTTTCTTTTGTTTACAAGCGAACTGCTTTCCGTTGGCAAAGAAGAAGAACCAATGCTGCCGCCGTATTTATTTATGTAGATGGAAAGTTGAACATAAGTATACGTATTGAAATATGAACCCCTTATATTTGTAGTAAATTTGTTAAACACGTAGTGCGCAAGGAAACCACTCATTTCTGTAGTCAATTTGTTAAACACGTAGGAGGAAAACGCGGCAAATTTAAATCCTTATATATGTGTGTTTGTTTTAGATAGAAGTTAGGGTACCCTACCATATCAAACTCCGTTCGCGTATGAACTGCTATGGACAGAAAACAAATTACGGTTGTGTCCAACGAGATGTCACGACCCCAAAAATATAATAATATCGGTAGGTTAACTCATATTGTGAAACCCCGAAATATCGATACAGGGTGCCAAATACTCCAAATAAAAAGTTGCTTATTAAATTAGTTAAAAATTACAGTAAAATTCTAAAAATTAAATTATCGCTATTTCCTAAAAGAACCTTGTCTAAATTCAAACCCGATATTCAAATATTCTTAAATAACCGTTATGACCACGAACGAATATACCGCTGTTTTTCTGAATATTTGATTTGGACATAAATAAAAATCTACACGATGAAATCCTGATTTTTCTCTTCCACTAGAAAGATATACTCCACCAGCTCCACACGTTTCTTGTTTCACAGAAATCCGATTTAAAACGAACTCTGTACATTCGGTTGAAGTTCAAATCGCCAAATAGCGAACTGCAGCGCTATTTCAAGCTCTATTTTAATTATATTATAATTATACGTTCGAACATTGTACTTTAAGTTATCGATATCGCCAAATCGATATATAAATCATTAAATAAATTAATTATTCGACAGCTAACAAAACGCGCCATTACAGACTTCCCCCCTTAAAATAATTTCGTCCTCGAAATTGCTAAGTTAGAAAAATGCTACTAACTCTACTAACTAGATCTAAAAATCTTTTTACCTCTAAATTTTAGTTTCGACTGGACCCATTTAATTTTAATTAATTTATTAATTCATTTTCGACCAACTAAAATTTTCAAAAATTATGAAAATATTCTAACACCTTAAATTTTCGAAAAATTTCGCCATAACCTCCTTTGTACGGCTCAATACGTCAAACCACAACTCGCCTCTCTAGGCCATCTCCAACCCAAAAGAAAATCAAAACAGCCAAGCGGCTTGCCAATTCAGCTCAAAAATCCAAACTCATATATAATATAAACTTGTACCTTTTTGTCGGGAATTTAACTCTATCCCTTTCATCTGCTACCACTTCAACATATACCAATGTTATCCATTCCAATTGATCTCCAATCAGTTCATATCCTCAAATCCAAATCGAATTTCATTCGAACTCTAATATCAAATTCCAAATTATTGATTTATCAATTTGGTTCCATTCTGGATTATCTCTAATCCAATTCAATTTTATTTAACTCGGTTCAAGTTAAATTTCAATTTATTTTTACCATCTCATTTTATTTAACTTTATTAGTTAAATTTTAATTCCAGAACTTAAGTTCCTGGGTTTCTTTCAAATCAATTTGAAATCATAATGCCAATTCAAAACCTTTGAATTTCTAAACAACTTGTTTTCTCAAAACAATTCAAAAACAAAATCTTTAGTAGTAATCCGTCACTTAGAACTCGAAAATGAACACTAATGATGTCTAGATTCATCATCAGAATCTATTTTCCAGCTATCGAAGTGAGTTCAATACTATATCATTTTCAATTTGAAAAACATTTTCAAAATCTCCCAGGAACTTAAAATTTCCTTATTTTAAATTCCAAATTCTGATTTAAATTCATATTTAATTCAAACTATTTTATATATTACATTCATATGAATTCTGATTGGTCGTTTATAACCATTTCACCCTTTTATAATCTTATTCGATTATAATAACAACCAACACAATCAATATACTATAATAATTTCAAGATATATATATTTCTTCTATAAACAAATATATTTTGGGAAAAATTATTTCATTTACCCTCTTTCAAAACATACCATGACGGTTCATCGTATTCGAGTGTTTAGTAACCCTTATCGATACAGTGGATCAACTGATCGACCAGAATTCATAAGCCACTCAACCAATGAGTCTCCACAATATAAAACCATTTTATATTGAATAACAATTACGCGCTCATATATATACACTCAAACTCAATCTAGGATATTACTAATCCCATCTCTACTGAGTTACGCCACAGAGCCAAGGTATTACTTAACCTTAAGCTCTGATACCAACTGTAACGGCTGGAAATTTCCGACTCCTCGAGAGTCGGAAATTCGGAGACGTTAGTGAAAGAATTTAGAAGGTGAGAAAGAAAAGATAGAACTAATAGAATAGAAGAAGAAGAAGAACATCAGAATCATCAGAGTAACACGAATCTCACAGCGGAACGAATAACATATAATATATAACATAACTTTGAAGTACACAGTTATATATATACAATAGCACTTATCAGAGTACAACACTTACAGCACAGCGGAAATAACTATAGCTATAAAATCTTGCAGCCTCCTGCTCCAAGCTCTCCAAGTATATCTGTAAATCTCGACTACTTGACTGCCCGTACAAATTTAGGCACCCAAGAGTTTAGGGAAAACAACAAAGTAAACTCCGGGTCAGTCATGGGACTGGTATGAGTAAAACAGTTTAAAACAGGTATAGGGTATGTCATAAGACCACGCCGTAAATACGGAACGGGTTTTTCCCTTATGAGTATCTGAACAACTTTGACAAGCAATATCATTGTGATATTATAATAATGTCTAAGTACAAATAGATATCAATCTAGCAGAAACGCTTGCATCTCACGTTCTACATACATAGTATAAAATCATAAACCGCAGGGCGCTTATTGAAGAATGGATTCCAACAGACAAGGTATGGGAGCACCTTCTGAATAGTGTACTCTAGAGGTGATACACTCAGGGTTCAACAAGAACGTCTTGCAACCCGGCCACACATGACCGCTCACTCATTTAGCTTGAGTGTCGCGAATATATTGCCACCACGGTTATAGGCCATCAAACCGTCATCCGAAGATACAGAATCAAAAAGAAGTATAAATATGAATATTCCCTAGATCGGTGACAATACACCCTGCTTGGGGATGACCCAACTAGCCATGCTGCCTAGCCCAACTTTTGTTACTTCCCGGTGTGAGGCTAGAAGCTACGTCTATCTTCAGAACATCTGATCACCATTCACTTTGAATGCCACATCGTCATACCCGCCAAATCACAAATTGACTTATTCAAAAATAACACGGGTATACAGCTAAGAGAAACGAATTCCTCCGCCACCAAACGTGAATACGTTTGAACAGATCAACTTACGCGATCCATTGGATATACTCTGTCAGACCTTCTTCCATATACGTTGTCCTGGGACTGGACAAACCGAAGGCACTATTCAGTATATCCATCTTAGTCACTGTTATCTAAGACTTATACAACAGCCCTTGCACTTTACTCCGTCTTCAATTTATCTTTGGCAGATATTGCTCGCAACGCTTATGCCAATACAGAGTGGTTCTTTGGATAATAATCCCACCGGTCTCTCCATATTAACAACGTTAAAATGGTAAAAACTTTGATAGTCTGTGATTCAACTATCAAATGAAAACATGTCGGTGTACAAACAACGATCTTATTTCCAAATGGAAATTCGATCGATCAATCATCATATGTTCATATTTCCTTATTTCATATATTTAGAAAATATATGTTATTAATCATTGGAAAACATTTCCATAGCTTATTTTCACATCACTATTATTTCGCAACTATCAGTCCCTAACTGTAACTAGTATGAGAACAATTCTCTAAGTATCAATCCGGAAGGTCGAAACCAACATCAGATCGTCACTTAGAAAACCGTTCAACTTACCCTCTCCAGTTAGTTTCTGAATTTGCTTAACTCTATTTCTTAAATTCTTATCATGAAAACATTTCATTTTCTATGTTTAGAAAACATATCTGACTATATTTGGAAAACGTTTCCAAAACTCATTTACGGATTTCCAACGAACGTTGTATAAAACATCGTTACGCTTAATCCATTAATCGCTTATTACTTAACTATATTTCAAATCAACCTTTTCTACCGAACCACAACTATTCCTTTGTCAATTCTGAAGTCAATCAAGTTGAGGTATAATTACCTCTCAGACCTTAATTGAACAACGTCCTTTACTGTGAAATAGATGAAGCTTGTCACTCACTTTTTCCAATCATCTGTTTACGCAAATTCTCGGATTCAGGTTACGAATCCACTTCTTATATGACAACGTTTGATTATAACTATAACGTTATAATTCCTACTTCTGCAATGTCTAACCTAAATTATAACTTTATCTCCTAACTCGAATAATTTAACAGACACCTAATTTCTAAATCAATAACTAAATCTTGATTTAAACCCTGAAAAGTAAATAGTACTTTCCCGAATTCGCTATAATCGAATTCGACGTATAACTCTCTTTCGAGTAATCTCTATTTGATTAACTCTTCTTCGAATAACCTATATTCGATTATCTCTCTTCGAATAACTCATATTCGAAATCTCTCTCTTTCGAATAAACAATATTCGATCTCTTCCTTTCGAATATGCTATATTCGAAAATCTCCTTTCGATTTCCTAATCGATAACTCCTTTCGATCAAAATAAAATCGATAACTCCTTTAACTCTATTCGAATAACTAATATTCGACTAACTCCTTTGGATCAACTCATTTGATTAACTCCTTCGAATAACTTACCTTCGAATAACCAATATCCGATTTACCCTAACTCGATTAACTTAATTCTAATCGATTTACTCCATTTCGATTCAACTTAATTCAAATCGATTAACTTAACTCAAATTGATTTACTCCTTTCGAATGACTAAATTCGATTTAACTCTAATTGAATAACTAATATTCAATTAACTCTTACGTGTTTTAACTGTATTTGGATAAGTAATTCGAATCACTCTAATGTGTTTAACTCTATTCAAATATCTAATTCGAATAACTCATTTCGAATAACTAAATTCGCTTAACTCTTTTAACTTTACTCGAATAACTATATTCGATTAACACCTTCTTTCGAATAACTATATTCGATTAACTCTTCGACTAACTCCTTTGGATTAACTAACTTCGAATAACTCCTTTGGATTAACTAACTTCGAATAACCAATATTCGATAACTACTCTTCGAATAAATAATATTCGGTAACTCTCCTCAAATGAATAACATTTGATTTCTCCACTCGAATAAACTATATTCGATTACTCTTCCCTCGAATATACCATATTCGATAACTCTGCTTCGAATAAGTGATATTCGGCAACTCTACTCGATTAATTCCACTTGGATAACTCTAACTGGTCAACTCTAACTGGTCAACTCTAACTGAGTAACTCTAACTGATCAACTCTAACTGGTCAACTTTAACTGGTCAACTTTAACTGGTCAACTCTAACTGTTTATCTTTAACTGGTAAATTTTAACTGGTTAACTCAAATGGTTTAACCTAACTTGATTTACTTGTCTCGATTAACTGAACTAATCCACTTAGTTTAACTTAGTTAATTCACTTTGATTAACTCTAACCGATTTACTTATTTTAACTCAGCTAATTCACTTTGATTAACCCAACAAATTTACTTCGATTAACCAATTAGTTTAACTTGACTAATTCACTTAGTTTGACGCAACTAATCCACTTTGATTTACAAATTAGTTTAACTTAACTAAGTCACTTAGTTTGACGCAACTAATTCACTTTGATTTACCAATTAGTTTAACTTAACTAATTCACTTCGATTAACCGCTTAGTTTATCTTAACTAATTTACTTTGGTTAACTTAACCAATTACTTTGATTAACTCGACTAACTTGCTTTGGTTAACCTAACACATTACTTTGTTTAACTCAATTCGAATAAGTAATTCGAATCACTCTAATGTGTTTAACTCTATTCAAATATCAAATTCGAATAACTCATTTCGAATAACTAAATTCGATTAACCCCTTTTATTAACGTTTATTCATTTCAAAAGATTTCCTTTTTACAACGTTTATCCATTGATAAAGATTTACTTTTTACAACGTTTATCCATTTATAAAGATTTACTTTTAGTAACGGTCCTTCCCTTTATAAATGTCCTTTTAATAACGTTTCTACTTCTCTATATAAGTCCAGATTTATATATATTCCATTTATCAACGATAAATAATTTATTTAATTTATAAAACATTATTTATAAATTAATCTACTTCAATTTATCTGTTTAAAATAGATTTCCTACTTAATATCCCATTTAAATCCATATCGTGTTATACCGTGTGCGAAGCACGTGTTTCAAATCTATCCTTGTATAATTCTATTTATTTTCCCAACAAGTGTTCCTTTATTTATTCCCTAAATAAATATTCCTTTATTCCATTTATTTATAATCTAAATAAATGTTCCTTTATTTATTTCCTAAATAAATAAATGGTTCCATTTTATAAAATCCTATCGATTTTATAAATAAGATTTATTTTCAATATAAACATTGAAAATTTCCTTTTTACATTCTAGTATCACCTACGGTGTTTAACGTGTCGTATAACAATGATCGGTATCATTCAAACATATGAAATCAATAACAGATTTCATAACACATCATATATCACAATATATGAAAAACGGTAAAATAAATGTTGAGGAATCCAGTCGGATTCCTCCAACCTGTTTCCCTGCATCCACAGATGTTACCCAATAAAATATACATCAATTTCATTCCAACATGAAATATACTGATGAACTGAATCAATATTTGATTGTCGTTTATATATATAACTATATCTATGTTTCAATCAAATCTATTTAACAGTCCAAACTATCAATACACAGCAATCAAATCATTTAACACAGTTTATATAAAAATATAAACTGAGGAGAGTTAGTGAGTTTTACTCACATTGGCAGTTCATCGTTAAAGAACGATAAACTGTTGTTTGATTTGAATCAAACAAATTTATTTCACCATAAATTCATACGAGCCCCAATCCACTTCTAGTCAACTTCATTGTGAAGCTCTCGTCCATACGGTCCCAACGCAACTTACGGTTCATCGATCTGATATCGTATGTGTAAGTTATCATCATTACAAGTTGGACACAAATTAAATTAATTTTAAAAAAACTTAAATGAATTAACATTTGGGCCTCACCCCTCTTGACTTCGGCCCACATCCTCCTTAAGCCCAACCCGCTCCTCATGCTATTTCTTCCCGAAACAAAACCTTCCGTGGCCTCCTCCTCAAACACAAGCCATGACCGATCTTAAAGCTCCAACCATTCATCTATTTCAAAACCGAACGGAATGCCACCAACTCCAACATCATCCTCTTCAAATTTACTTCGACCTCCACCCTATTGTGTTACTCTCGAACTCTCCTCATTCTCACTTCAACCTGCTGCTATCGAAGCTCCGCCATGGCCGTGGCTTTCCTCTCCAAGCCACCGGAGTCCGTCCAACCTCCTTCCACTCTTCAGAGAAACACACGCCATCTTCCATTCTCGGATCACCATTACAACCCGCACGTTCTCCAGTGGTTTCCCTCCCTCGAGAATACTTCGAACAACCCAGAAAGTGGCGTACCCTTCATTCATGCTTTCTCCTTTTGTCATTGATTTACACATCGCGTGTCCATATATTTTCTTTTGTTTACAAGCGAACTGCTTTCCGTTGGCAAAGAAGAAGAACCAATGCTGCCGCCGTATTTATTTATGTAGATGGAAAGTTGAACATAAGTATACGTATTGAAATATGAACCCCTTATATTTGTAGTAAATTTGTTAAACACGTAGTGCGCAAGGAAACCACTCATTTCTGTAGTCAATTTGTTAAACACGTAGGAGGAAAACGCGGCAAATTTAAATCCTTATATATGTGTGTTTGTTTTAGATAGAAGTTAGGGTACGCTACCATATCAAACTCCGTTCGCGTATGAACTGCTATGGACAGAAAACAAATTACGGTTGTGTCCAACGAGATGTCACGACCCCAAAAATATAATAATATCGGTAGGTTAACTCATATTGTGAAACCCCGAAATATCGATACAGGGTGCCAAATACTCCAAATAAAAAGTTGCTTATTAAATTAGTTAAAAATTACAGTAAAATTCTAAAAATTAAATTATCGCTATTTCCTAAAAGAACCTTGTCTAAATTCAAACCCGATATTCAAATATTCTTAAATAACCGTTATGACCACGAACGAATATACCGCTGTTTTTCTGAATATTTGATTTGGACATAAATAAAAATCTACACGATGAAATCCTGATTTTTCTCTTCCACTAGAAAGATATACTCCACCAGCTCCACACGTTTCTTGTTTCACAGAAATCCGATTTAAAACGAACTCTGTACATTCGGTTGAAGTTCAAATCGCCAAATAGCGAACTGCAGCGCTATTTCAAGCTCTATTTTAATTATATTATAATTATACGTTCGAACATTGTACTTTAAGTTATCGATATCGCCAAATCGATATATAAATCATTAAATAAATTAATTATTCGACAGCTAACAAAACGCGCCATTACAAATAATAATGCGAGGTTATTGGTGAAGATTTGGAAATATATATATATATATATATATATATAATGAGGATTCCGAAGTAAAGGAAATTAGAAGGATTTGATGATATAAATGATGTTTCCAAAGTAAAGAAAAATAAAAGAAGATTGCGTGAAAATATAACGAGATTTTTGGGTTAAAAGGAAGTGAAATGTTAAGTTTGAAATAGGATTATTCTATAAGAATAAGCATTGGTTATTGTTCCAAGTAATGAACAAAAGGAATTTCATAATATTGTGTTACGAGTGATAAGTTAAATTGATTTTTCCAATTAAAGAAAACAAATAATGATGGAGTAAATGTTTGAAAAGAAAGTTAAAAGGGAATTTGAATATAGTTGTAAGATATTTTTCAAAGCATTATAATGAAATGGTTTTGAGAACATTAATGTAACAAAATAAGAAGTAAATACCGTATATAAATGTTGAAAGGTTTAGAAGTTTTAAATTAACTATTGTTAATTATTTTTAAAGGTCAAGTGATGTCGAACACAGAACCAGTGAGCCCATTTATTGTCATTATTCGAAAACCATTCCGACCAACAAATACGTGAAGAAATCAAAAGATGATCGAGATGGAGCATCGAAGACGGTAGATCTTCATAAACGGAATTACTACTAATAATCTCTGGTTTAGTAGCCAGAGATAAACTGTGATTTTGTCATGGTTGGAATCTACGGATTGCAAGGACTTCTCATTATTGATCCATGGAGTGATTCCTATATTGGATGCAGTAGGAGAGTGCCTTCGGTTCATCCTGTTCCTGGATGAGTTGTATGGACAAGTATCTAAGAAAGTATTTCCAAAGGGATCACGTGTATTGACTTTCTACAAACGTATTTCTGTTGGTGGCGGAGAAGACTGGACACCTTCTTTTGCTTAAGGCTCAGAGTATTTTTGTGGAAATCAATATTCAGTGATAACTGGCGGATCTGACGATGTAGGATTCAAAGTGAATGGAGATGCGCTGTTCGGAAGGATAAGCTTAACCTCTAGCCTCATCAATCGGGAATGGCACAAAATCGCGTAGGCAGCATGGCTATGTGAGTCGCACCCATCAAAAGGGTATATGATTACCTAATTTGGAGAAATCAAATGCCTCCGACTGTCCCTTTTATTTTATATGTATGTTATCAGTTCGGTTGGCTGGCCCCCAACCATGGTTATGATATATTCGGTACTGTCAAGAGAAATGAGGGGCCGATCATGTGTGAGCCGGGTTGCAAGACATTCTTATTGAACCACAAAGTATTCATCTCCGGAGGTACATTATCGGAAGGTGGTCACCTTGCCAGGAAATACATTCTCCAATAAGAGCCTATGGTTTTGATTGTATACTATATATGTGAAGCGTGAGATGCAAGCGTTCTGCTACATTCTATCTATTTGTATTTAGACACTATCACAATATCAGAATAATATTGTTTTCAAAGATGTTTTGGGTTATCATAAGAAAAAAAACCATTCATATTTATGTGTGGAATTGTTCTTACGATTGTCCTTTTCTTTCAAAAGGATTTTGACTTTAAAATCAACTTGTGTGATACCTATAAACTTAGTGTGTTTTTCTCATTCTGGACCACCATACTGATTCGGTGTTTGTAATGCTCGGGTTAGACCGAGGTGTATAGGTCCAGGTTATCAGATGCTGCGAAGTCCAGAGACGAGCTGGAAATGTTCAGACATATGACATTATACTATATATGATTGTTATTCTGCTGTGTGTTGTATATGAGGACAGGTTATAATAACTGTCCAGATGTGTGGTGTGCTCTGATGATTGTAAGTATCTTTTTTAAAAGCTCTCAGTAAAGATTTATTTCTATATTATATTTTGTTCCACTGCGATGTGAGACTCTGTTTCTGATGTGTTCTTCTTCTTCTATTCTAATATTTCTTCCTTTCTTATCTCACCCTCTGATTTCTTTCTAATAACTATCTGCTTTTCTGTACAATTTGAGTTGACAAGGGTTGGAAAATGTCAGCTTAAACTGTATTAAAAAGTGGGTTGTTAGGCTTCGTATCAGAGCGATGGTTTAAAGATAACCTTGGCTCTGTGGTATAACTCGATAGAGATGGGGTTAGTAATACCCTAGATTAAGTTGAATGTTTATATATGAGAGCGCATATTTGTAGATTTTGTATTGTGTTATTTGATCAGTTCAAGTGTTGAGAAGCATTGAACTGAAAATGGATACAATATTGTTTTGTAAAGAGGGTAAATGAAATAATTTTACCCAAACTATATTTTTATATAGAAAAGAAAGTAATTTTATAAAATTATTAGATATTGATGTGATTGATTTATTTGAATAGAATTCAAAATGGATTGAAAACTAAATTTCAGTATAATAAATTGGAATGAAATCACATATGAGTTGAAATTGAATGATTATTCCCTGTATTCACATATACTTTTTAAGATGAATTGACACTGCATGTCGAGTGGAAATTTGTGTGGTTACACTTGTTGATTAATGAAACGTTGTTTAGAATTTCATAAATTTGTCACTTGTATGTTAAATTGAGTTAAGTACAGGTAACTAAAGGCCTGAGGACTGATTTTTGTTGCGTAGATCGAAATAAGTTGAGCAAGTATGCTCAATAGCGCTCGTAAAAGGTACGCCTACGCGAAAATAAGAAATTTTGGGTTTTGAATTTTATTTTCCAACTGTGTGGGTCGATCGATGTATATATATTATTTGTTCTTGCGATATCACAGAAGTCACTCCGTACAGGGGAGACTCTGCCGAATTTTTCCGGGAATTTAAAGTGTTAATTTTTTTTTGATATTTTTGAAATTTTTTATTATCAATATTGAGTTGATTTTGATTTATAATAAATTGGATTTTAGAATAATACATGGGTTCATAATATTCTTCTTACCTTAGTAATTTCGGGGACGAAATTCATTTAAGGGGGAAGAATGTAATGTCCCGTATTTTGGTAGCCAATATTTAATATATTATTATTATTTTAAATATTGAATTAGAATTTATAAATGGATTTATAATATAGAATTTGTTATTTAACGACGATTGAACGTTAAGTTTATATATAATTTAAAACGACCTCGAAATGGCGTGGTAATTCGTAATTTATGATTTGAACTTTAACTGGATATATAGTATCCGATATAAGTCAGATTTCTGTGAAACAAGAAACATGTGAATCTTATTGATTATAATTTTCATATGGAAGAGAAAAATTCAGATTTCATGTTACAGATTGTTAATTATGTCCAATTCAATTTTTAAAATAGTCGCTTTGGAAATCGTTATCAAAATATAACGTTTATTAAATGAAATAAAAGGATTTTAATATGATTTGGATACCGTCTTGACTTGAAGTTGACTATACTGAGTTATATAATTTATATTTAATATTAAACAATGAAGACATATGCATTGATTTCGTAAGTTGCTGCGTAATGAAATTGTTAGTCTCTATGAAAATAGTTAAATTCTGATTATTTGACAATCATAACAACACTAGAAAAAGGTAAAAAGTTTTATAAAGGATCTGTATGTACTCGTAAATAGGTTAAAAAAAAAGAAAAAAAACAAGCTTATTAACGAGACAGTGTTGCTCCCAGTTTCCCCATATACATATTTTGGGATCAAATCTAACTACCATATGTTTATAAAGATCTAGAACAACTGATTTACTTGTGAGCTTAAAAACCATTTTTCGTGCATATTTGTGGCTACTGCAATTAAAAATACAAGGTCTATATAATATTGTAGGACTAGACGTGCTCAATATAAGGCGTGATAAGTGGGTATAAAATTACATATATTTATACTCTTTCCTACTGTCCTTTCTCTTTTGTTTTCTTCCGAGCCAAATTTTCTATTTTACTTGGCTGTCATTCCATCTTAATACCTTGCCGACCACATTTTTGGAATTTCCATCTACCCACACAACTATTCTAATTTATTCTGTAAACCTATTCTAATAATTGAGACCATACAAACTTACCTACCCACGTAATATACAACGTACAAGTCTACCCTATGTTTTTTCAAAAGCTATATGATGAAAAGCTCCACCTACTATGTACTGTGAACCGTGATGGCCACGATGTCTTACTAATATAAATATACATTGCATGTTCCTCTTTTCTTTTTTAGCAAATGGAGTAAATGAAAACCATTTGAAATAGAAGGAGACCGAGTTCCATTACACAGCGCCACTTTCTTCCTATATTTAAAACTGCACCCGATAAAAGAACTCCACAACCCATAAGCATAGCTGAAGCGAGGTGGTATGAGTATAGTTGTCAGGCAAAGGTGAAGTCTGATTAAAGACACTGGCGCGTGAAGGGAATGGCGCTGCGCGTTTTGAAAAGGAAGGAGGAGCTATTTTCGTGTCAATGGCTTGGAAAAAATATATGTAGAAGAGGGGCTGGAGTACTGGTGTGCTCGGTGTGACAGTGCAGTTCATGCGTGGTGAGAAGGATGTTGATCGAAGCAGCAGCACACGTGGTGTTTGGTGTTACAGAGAGGGGACGTGCTGCTTGAAACAAGGGAACGGGGATCAATTGAATTTACGGAAAATGGTGGAGAGGACGATGCAGGTGGTGCGAAAGTGAGAGGTGCGAGGCAGGTGGCACAGTGGGCGGAGTTTTTGTTGGCAATGTATGCCTGGGAGCGAAATCATGAAACACGAAGACAGTACAGGTTCAAAACGGTGGTACACGAAGCAGATGGGATTAACAATTGTTCGGCCAGAAATAAATGGTTCGGTCCTAAAGTTTTTAACGTAATTAAGTATAATTTAGTAAATTTTGGTTTAATTAATTAAATCGCATTTGGGCCATTGCAGAAAGTTGTGCATGCGGTGGTACAATGAACAGAATGTGAGAGGTTCTGGAACCAAGAGCAGTACCACGATATGGACAGGTTTCGTGAGACAAAGAGCGACGATTGAAGCATATAACCGTCCTAAGTATGTATTAAGTGAACATAATTAATATTAATTGTTATTTATTAAATAATTTTTGGTCCAATTTAATTTTATAGGAGGAACCGTGTTTTGCATGGATGAACAAAGAAATCACTGTATTGTTTTGACAAAGGGATATCGGCCTACTTTTTTTGACCTGAGGGAGTACTAAGGTCCCGTTATTTGATCCAAAATGGATCAGTTGTCTAACGGACGCGTTCGACGCGTCCAACGCGTCGGACGCGTCCGTTAGGTAACGGTCCATTTTGGTCCGCCTCCCCAATGGACCAAAATTGGTCTGTTGGGGCCGACGCGTCCGACGCGTCAGATTAATTATTTATTTTAAGTTTAATTCTTTAGTTTAATTAATTATTTTAAGTTTTTATAAACTTCGAAAATTGATAACTTCTGCATACGAGATCCGTTTGAGACGCGGTTTTTTGCGTTGCGATCGTATCGAAATGCTCTACGTAATGGAGTTGGTTTGAACTGAATTAGAGCAACTTGTATTTTTTCAATTTTTTAATTAATTTATTTATTTATGTAAATTATTGATATATATTATTTATTAAAAACAAATGATAAATTAATTAACCATTAATTAATTAAATTACAAAATAAAAATAAAATAGTCCGCTTAAATCCTCCGCTTAACGCGCCAAACACATTCTCCGCTAACTACAATTCTCCGCTTAAATTCTCCGCTCAAATATTCCGCTCAAATTCTCCGCTTCCGCTTGCAAAGAATAGACCCTAAAGTAATTGTATTAAGATGTTTGTTAATTAAAAAATTAAAGAAATCGTTTAGTTAATTTAAAACCTGTTTTAAAATGCAGGAAGCTGTGCGTTGATACCAGAACGGGAAACAAACTGGAATGAAGAAAACGTAAACAAAGGAGTGGACTGGAAAACATAATCAGCTCGTAAACCTTTGTTTCAAAAAGTAATTAATTAAAATAATTATTAATTAAGGGCTAATTAATTTAAAGTAAAATCAGATGCTTATATTGTTTGTAATCCTACATACATATGTTGACAAAAATGAACGAAACGTAAAGCGTCGGAATAATGTGATTGAGAGTTATATTATGGAATCGATCTGGACAGTGCAGAAGACGACTGGAATTTATGGTTAAATTAAACGCCTGTTTAATTTAACTATAACCGACCATTTCAGAAATAACTGGAATCAAGGTGTGTTAAACTCACTCAGTACTTCCCACTTATATTTTTTATAAGTTGGGTTTTTATTTTATATGTTATGGTTGCTAATGGTCGTTAATGATTGACTGGTTGTTATTTATATATTGATTGGATTTCTGAAATTAAATGGTGTTTAATTTCAGTGAAAAACCAAATCGTTATTTTAATGATTGGAACCAATTGAGGTAACTTACCTTATTGCTTATGTTTATAAAATAAACGGGTTTAATTGGTTAAATTGTTTGAATTGTTTTGTTAATTGGTTGATGTTAAATAGTCGCTATTTACTGTTATTGAAATTATCAGTTAAATTGAGTTAACTGATATCATTTGAAATAAGCGATATAAAGGCAGGGAGAACATGTTGGAGGGATCCAACGGGATTCCTCAAATATATTAGATGTTGTTTATTCTCACATTATCATCATATGAACTATTCTGATTGAATGATTAATCTGGTTGTTGATCGTTGACTTAAAATTCAATGATTGATTATTTTAACGAATGGGTGATATTGGTTGGGTAGTTGACAGCTTTTGGCCTATAAATAAATCATTTTATAAAAATCGATTTACCATTAGCCGAATCAATAAGAAGGAAGTTATAAAATTTATTTTATAACTGAAGGTAGATTTTTAAATCTGTATTTTGAATAAAGGTAATTTAAAAAAAATATTTATAATTTAAATTTATAATAAATTATTAATTGATTTTATAAGGTAAATTTTGATGTTAATCAGATTTATAAACAAGATAGTAGAAAATTAACCTAACGGTTAAGATTTGGAATAACTATTTTTAAAGAAACAATTTAAATGAAGTTATTTAAATTAATTATATTCTTAATTAATTTGAAGGAAAGGGTAATTAGAATCAGTTAACGAAATAACTGTGTTTTGGTTTGACTAAGTCAACCATTTTGAGTGAGAGTGATTATTAATTAGTTATTTTTGAATTAATATAAGGAAATGGGTTAGTGAAAATTTGTCTTAAATTTTAATAAGATTTTTTCTAAAAAAAGGAAATATAATATTTATTTTGGTTAACAAGTAAATGATTAAAGTAAATTATTATATTAATTAATAATACTTTAGAAGATTACTTTTATTTGAAATTCATTTAAAAGTAATCGAAGTTGAAATGGAAGTGAATTGAATTGTGAAGAGATTTATGAATGGGTTTTATATTTTAAAACCCAAGTTTTATAAACAAAGTTATAAAAGAGAGTTAAGCTAATACGATAGTTTAAACGAATTATTTACTTAATATTTGAATTAAGAAACAAAGGAAATTGAGAGAAAATACTTTATATTAAACCACAGTTGTATATACAACGTTTATAAAAAAGATAAGGTGTTAAAACGTTAATTTTAAATTAATGTCGCTTAATAATGGAATTAAGACAATGAATTGAATTGAAAAAAGATTTTCAAAGCGGAAAGGGTTTGAATGGATTAGAAAAGGGTTTGTTAAAAGTAATTCTGATAAAGGAGTAAGTAATAGGATTTCTGACAAAAATTCGTGTTGTGAAATAAATTGTTAAAGGAGTGGAAGTATAAAGAGTTACGTTTAGTAAGTTATTTCTAAATAAATCAATTAAGGAACAATGATTATATTCGAGAGGGATATTTCAAAAGTAAGTAGGGTTCATAAGATCATATTTTAAATAAAATAGTTATATAGGATTCATTTTGATAATTGAAATATCATATTTTAAAATTACAACTCATATCTATCTTAAGATAAGAACGTTGTTGATCTAGGTCTGAGAGGTAATTAAAATACCCCAACTAGAACGACTACAGGATTATCTGAGATGATATTAGTTGTAATGGTAAAGAGGAGTGATAATTTATTTTCTGGATTAGAGAAATAATAATGCGAGGTTATTGGTGAAGATTTGGAAATATATATATATATATATAATGAGGATTCGGAAGTAAAGGAAATTAGAAGGATTTGATGATATAAATGATGTTTCCAAAGTAAAGAAAAATAAAAGAAGATTGCGTGAAAATATAACGAGATTTTTGGGTTAAAAGGAAGTGAAATGTTAAGTTTGCAATGGGATTATTCTATAAGAATAAGTATTGGTTATTGTTCCAAGTAATGAACAAAAGGAATTTCATAATATTGTGTTACGAGTGATAAGTTAAATTGATTTTTCCAATTAAAGAAAACAAATAATGATGGAGTAAATGTTTGAAAAGAAAGTTAAAAGGGAATTTGAATATAGTTGTAAGATATTTTTCAAAGCATTATAATGAAATGGTTTTGAGAACATTAATGTATTAAAATAAGAAGTAAATACTGTATTTAAATGTTGAAAGGTTTAGAAGTTTTAAATTAACTATTGTTAATTATTTTTAAAGGTCAAGTGATGTCGAACACTGAACCAGTGAGCCCATTTATTGTCATTATTCGAAAACCATTCCGACCAACAAATACGTGAAGAAATCAGAAGATGATCGAGATGGAGCATCGAAGACGGTAGATCTTCATAAACGGAATAACTACTAATAATCTCTGGTTTAGCAGCCAGAGATAAACTGTGATTTTGTCGTGGTTGGAATCTACGGATTGCAAGGACTTCTCGTTATTGATCCATGGGGTGATTCCTATATTGGATGCAGTAGGAGAGTGCCTTCGGTTCATCCTGTTCCAGGATGAGTTGTATGGACGAGTGTCTAAGAAAGTATTTCCAAAGGGATCACGTGTATTGACTTTCTACAAACGTATTTCTGTTGGTGGCGGAGAAGACTGGACACCTTCTTTTGCTTAAGGCTCAGAGTATTTTTGTGGAAATCAATATTCAGTGATAACTGGCGGATCTGACGATGTAGCATTCAAAGTGAATGGAGATGCGCTATTCGGAAGGATAAGCTTAACCTCTAGCCTCATCAACCGGGAATGGCACAAAATCGCGTAGGCAACATGGCTATGTGAGTCGCACCCATCAAAAGGGTATATCATTACCTGATCTGGAGAAATCAAATGCCTCCGACTGTCCCTTTTATTTTATATGTATGTTATCGGTTCCGTTGGCTGGCCCCCAACCATGGTGATGATATATTCAGTACTGTCAAGAGAAATGAGGGGCCGGTCATGTGTGAGCCGGGTTGCAAGACATTCTTATTGAACCACAAAGTATTCATCTCCGGAGGTACATTGTCGGAAGGGGGTCCCATACCTTGCCAGGAAATACATTCTCCAATAAGAGCCTGAGGTTTTGATTGTATACTATATATGTGAAGCATGAGATGCAAGCGTTCTGCTACATTCTATCTATTTGTATTTAGACACTATCATAATATCAGAATAATATTGTTTTCAAAAATGTCTTGGGTTATCGTAAGAAAAAAAACTGTTCGTATTTATGTGTGGATTTGGTCTTACGATTATCCTTTTCTTTCAAAATGATTTTGACTTTAAAATCAACTTGTGTGATACCTACAAACTTAGTGTGTTTTTCTCACTCTGGTCCACCAGACTGACCCGGTGTTTGTAATGCTCGGGTTAGACCGAGGTGTACAGGTCCAGGTTATGAGATGCTGCGAAGTCCAGAGACGAGCTGGAATTGTTCATACATATGTCATTATACTACATATGATTGTTATTCCGCTGTGTGTTGTATATGAGGACAGGTTATTATAACTATCCAGATGTGTGGTGTGCTCTGATGATTGTAAGTATCTTTTTTAAAAGCTCTCAGTAAAGATTTATTTCTATATTATATTTTGTTCCGCTGCGATGTGAAACTCTGTTTCTGATGTGTTCTTCTTCTTCTATTCTAATATTTCTTTCTTTCTTATCTCACCCTCTGATTTCTTTCTAATAACTCTCTTCTTTTCTGTACAATTTGAGTTGACAAGGGTTGGAAAATGTCAGCTTAAACTGTATTAATAAGTGGGCCATTACATGTTGTCACTATCCGAAAACAATATTTCCGTAGTATAAGAAATTTGCTCGCAGGATACAACAAGGCTCGAGAATTCTTCTGAGAGAGTAAGGAGAATAGATCGATAGATATTATCCTGTTATATACGGAGAGAGCCGTATTTATAGAGTAAACGGTATCTGTTGGCGAAAGGTCATGGCCGTTCAAAAAGACGCAACTGTCGCGTATTCGAATTTCAAAAAATTAAAATCGAAATCTATACGGGAACGCCTATTTACGAACAGTTAAGGCCTAAGATGCTCCAAGTATCCAAGTGCCTATCTACGACCTTTTAAATGTAAGCCCAATTAGTTAGCCCAATCCTTATTTATGGGCTATACTCAATTTGTTTATCATATTGGACAAAACAATAAATACTTTCCATTTCCATTTTCTTCTACCATATGGGACATTTGCACTTCTCCACTATACAAACAAACTACATAGCATTTCCCCACTAATTTGTGTGTATTGATTTTTCTGTTGATAAATGTTATCCATACAAAAAGGTATCTTTTGATTTGGACCTTTAATTAGCGTACATTAGTTAAAGTTTTAACGAAGTTGTAGGTATCTGTAAAAGACTGAACCACAACTCCTATCGTAAAACCGAACAGATGACACAGACAAGTTTGTCCGTCGGATCTCACAAGATTCTCCAAACAACCTTAGCACTATTATAAACGACCATGTGTTAATCCTGAATATATGAACATTTATAAATGTAACACATACATTTAGTGAAGCGGCACCACTTCTATGTTCAAAAAAAGTAAAGCCTATCAAATGCAACCTATTCATTATGAATTTTCTCACAAACTAGCCTTGATCAATGAAACATATATGGAACTCTGCTAGTTCTTTTAAGCACTTAGCGACAACTTGTTGTTACCCATTTAACTTGAAGACTAATATACTAATCTGAAGTTGGGTTCCCGTCGTCGGCGCTAAGAATTTTAAGTCCCATATTTTTTGTTATACTTTGCACTAAGTCTCTAGCAATTGTTTGGTGAGAAGATCCGCTAAATTTTCGCAGGACTTTACATATGTAATGGTGATCACCGCTTTAGTAATTAAATCTCTCACAAACATATGTCTTAAACTAAATTGTATAGATTTTCCATCGTAAACATCACTATATGCTCTAGACAATGTTGCTGAACTATCGCAGTAGATAGAAATAACAAATAACGAGTGTGGACATAATTCAATGTCTAATGACAAGTCTAGTAACCATTCTGCTTTCTTAGCTGCGGCGCCAAGGGCTATAAATTCTGATTCTATAGTTGAATGTGTTATACATGTTTGTTTCTTGGATGCCCAACCGATGACCCCTCCTCCTAATGAGAATATCCATCTAGATGTTGATAGGATCTCATTGGTACTAGACATCCAACTTGCATCACTATGGCCATCTAGCACACTTGGATAATCAGTATAAAGTAATTTCAATTCTTTTGAGATATCCAATGATCCTGTTAATTGTTTTCCACTGATGCATACTTGATTCAGATGTAATTCTTATGCAATATGTGACATACATAAGACATCCAATGGCACTGGCATATTCCAGTTGAGCAATGATTCGACCTTTATTTTCTTGTAATTTCACACTAGAATCAACTAAGGTACTAGCATCTTTGATATTAAGATGCTTGAACTTATGAAGTATTTTGTCAATATAATGGGTTTGGTTTAAGGCATATCCTTTTTCAAGTTTTTCAACTTTGATTCCAATATTGTATTCAGTTTAAAAACTGAAGTTAGATACTTCTTGGAATCAGTAATTCCTTTCATGTTGTTACTAGCAATTATCATGTCATCAACATATATAAGCATAATACCATTATATAATCATTGGAGTTCTTGTAATAAACACATTTATCCGCATTTCTATGCCCAAGACCATTTGCTAGAATTGCCTCATCAAACTTCTTATGCCCTTGCTTTGGAGCTTGCTTTAAGCCATGTAGTGACTTAACTAATTTGCATACTTTGTTTTCATTTACTGGTAGGACAAAAAATTCAGGCTATTCCATATGTACCTCCTCGGTTAAGTCACCGTTCAAGAAGGTCATTTTTACATCCATTTGATGAATATACGGTTTATATATTAATGCCAATGCAAACAAAATCTTATGGATGTAGTTCTTGCAACCGGAGCATAGGTATCAAAATAATCTATACCTTCTTTTTGTCTAAAGCCTTTCGCAACTAGTCTTGCTTTGTAAGTTTGTATAGAACCATCTGTTCTATATTTCTTTCGAAGCACCCATTTGCACCCGATTGCCTTTGAACCAGGTGGAAGATCTACTAAAACCCAAGTCTAATTAGATAGTATAGAATCCATCTCATCATTTATCGCTTCTTGCCGAAAGGAAGAATCCAGCAAAGTCATAGCTTCTTTAAAAGGTTTAGGATTGTCATTAATAGCGAGTACCATAGGTGTAACTTCTACTACTTTTGATCTAGTAGCCTCAACTAGAAAAGTAAATGAATTAGAGGAAATGAAATCAGAACTCAAGTGTTTTTCTTTTCTGACACGCTGACTTCTTCTAGGCTCACTTGGTTTTTTTCTCCAGCAATGTTTTTAGAAGTTTCTTCTACTATAGGCTCAACTCTGCTATACAGAAATTTATCTTCAAAAAATTCCACATGTACGGATTCCACTATCACATTGGATTGTAAATCCAGCAATCTATATGCTTTTAAATTTTGTGCATAGCCAACAAATACACTTTTAATACCTCTTGGTCCTAACTTTGTCTTATGGGGATCTTGGACTTTGTAAAATGCTAAACACCCCCACACCTTAAAATAATTTAAGTTAGGTTTTCTACCATCATTCCAAAGTTCTTAAGGTGAAGCCCTGAATTTCTTAAAAGGTACTTTATTATAAATATGACATGCTATCAACAAAGCTTCACCCCATAGGTAAAACGGTAACTTTGCAATCATAAGCATTTAATTGACCATATCTGCCAAGGATCTATTTCTCCTTTCAACCACCCCATTCTGTTCGGGTGTGTATGGGGCTACCCATTGGTGAATAATTCCATTGTCCTCACAGAACTGATTGAAGATATCTGAAAAATATTCACCCCCTCTATCACTTCGAAGCACTTTAATTCTTTTTTATGCATGATTTTCAACTTCAAATTTAAATTCTTTGAATTTGTCAAATTTTCCGTCCTTGGTTTTCAACAAGTATACATAAGTGTATCTTGTATGATCCTCAATGAAAGTGATAAAATATCGCTTTCCTCCTCTTATTAGTTGACCATTCAATTCACAAATATCAGAATGCATGAGTTCTAGCAAATCACTGTTTCTTTCAACTTTAGAAAATGGTTTTTTAGTTATCTTGGCTTCAACACAAATTTTACATTTTTTGAAATCTTTAACAGAATAGATAATATAGCCATGTTTTGACATATAATTTAAGCAATTAAAATTTAAATGTCCTAATCTATCGTGCCATAAAGAACTAGGAGAATCGGCAACATAAGCAACCGTAGTAATTTCATTAACTGGTAACTTAAACATGCCATCACATGAGTATCCTTTCCCTATGAATACTCCATTCCTAGATACAATAACTTTATCAGATTCTAGAACAACGTTAAACCCCTTTTTGCATAAAAGATTTGCAGAAACTAAGTTCTTTCTCAAGTCCGGAGCAAGGAACACGTTGACAAGGGTGAGTTTTTGGCCAGAAGTGAACTTCAATTCTACACTTCCCTTGCCCATAACTTTTGCCGAAGCATGATTTCCCATGAGAACTTCTTCAAGCTCTTTCATTTCGTTATAGGACTTAAACAATTTTTTGTCGTTGCACACATATATGGTAGCGCCAGAATCAAGCCACCAATCTGCATATTTTGTCATAGAGGCCATGTGAAGTTCTGTGATCATTGCGATAAATTCTTTTCCAGCATCTTCCACAACATTTGCTTTACTGTTTCCAGAACTAGATTTGGAGTTCTTTTCTGCCTTGGCCTTGAATCGAAAAACTTTGATAAGATGTCCTTTAATACCAAAATAAAAGCAAGGTCGATTCTTAGCTTTGTTCTCGAAATCTTTCTTTTTGGGTTTCAAACTATTGTTGGAATTTCCTGAATTTCTGGGAACTAGATCTTTAGGAGATATGTGATGAACTTGCGATCCTAAGATCAACTCATCTCTGACACGATTCTCACTTCCAATTTGGAAGTGAGTCAAGAACTTGTCAGTAGAAAAACAATCTGATGCGTGAAGAATTTTTCTTTTGTAATGATTCCATGCAGGAGGAAATTTTGACATAATCGCTCCAACTTGGAGAGCATCGGGAATAGTAATATGCAATTCTCTCATTTGGAAAACCAGATTCTCCAATTCACAGATTTGATCCATGATTGACATGTCATCAACAAACTTGAATTCAAAATATTTTAAAGTAAGGAAACAATTAGTACCTTCCTTCATGTGTTGTATTTTGACTCGAGGGCAGACCATACTTCCTTTGGCGTTTTATAATTTCGATAAATATCATACAGCCTGTTAGCGAGTGCGTTGAGAATATAGCCTCTGCATAGCATTTCAACCGTCTCACATTTAGATTTGTCCGCTGCAATTTCTTTTTGATTTCTATTAAATAAGCAGGCTTTGGTTCTGCAATTGGCAGCGATGGATCGAGCCAGTAGTGAAGATTCATAGACAGTAGAAGCCATGTCATTCTGTCCTGGCATCTAGTATAGTTTATTCCATCAAACCGATTAAGTTTGATGGATTCTTTTCCATGAAGTTGAACCTGGACTTTGGAATTTAGTTCTGTCTCCGTTGGAATATTGTTTTCGTTTGTTAGATATATAGTGAATGGAAGACAGAAATAAAACAAAGAGTGGTTGGAAAGCCTTTAGCCATGTTGTGTAATGTCCCATATTTTGGTAGCCAATATGGGATTTCAGTGAAAGTATACATAAGTGTATCTTGTATGATCGTCAATGAAAGTGATAAAATATCGCTTTCCTCCTCTTATTAGTTGACCATTCAATTCACAAATATCAGAATGCACGAGTTCTAGAAAATCACTGTTTCTTTCAACTTTAGAAAATGGTTTTTTTAGTCATCGTGGCTTCAACACAAATTTTACATTTTTTAAAATCTTTAATAGAATAGTTAATATAGCCATGTTTTGACATATAATTTTAGCAATTAAAATTTAAATGTCCTAATCTAGCATGCCACAAAGAACTAGGAGAATCTACAACATAAGCAACCGTAGTAATTTCATCAATTGATAACTTAAACATGCCATCACATGAGTATCCTTTCCCTACGAATACTCCATTCTTAGATACAATAACTTTATCAGATTCAAGAACAACTTTAAACACCTTTTTGCATAAAAGATTTGCAGAAACTAAGTTCTTTCTCAAGTTCGGAACATAGAACACATTGATAAGGGTGAGTTTTTAGCCAGAAGTGAACTTCAGTTCTACACTTCCCTTGCCCATAATTATTGATGTTGCACACATGTTTGGTAGCGCCAGAATCAAGCCACCAATCTGTAGATTTTGTCACAGAAGCCATGTAAAGTTCTGTGATCATTGCGATAAATTCTTGTCCACCATCTTCCACAACATTTGCTTTATTGATTCCAGAACCAGATTTGGAGTTCTTTTCTTCCTTGGCCTTGAATCGACAATCTTTGATAAGATGTCCTTTAATACCACAATAAAAGCAAGTCCGATTCTTAGCTTTGTTCTTGAAATCTTTCTTTTTGGGTTTCAAACTACTGTTGGAATTTCCTAAATTTCTGGTTCTTTAGGAGAAATGTGATGAACTTTCGATCCTAAGACCGACTCATCTCTGATATGATTTTTTGCTTTCAATTTGCAAGTGATTCAAGAACTTGTTAATAAAAAAAACTATCCGATGAGTGAAGAATTTTTCTTCTGTAATCATTCCAAGCAGGAGGAAGTTTTGACAGAATCGCTCCAACTTGCAGAGCATCGAGAATAGTAATCTGCAATTCTCTCATGTGGAAACCAGAATCTCCAATTCACGGATTTGATCCATGATTGGCATGTTATCTACAAACTTGAATTCAAAACATTTTTAAGGCGAGGAAATGATCAGTACCTTCCTTCATGTGTTTGTATTCTGACTCGAGGGCAGACCATACTTCCTTTGGCGTTTTATAATTTTGGTAAATATCATACAACCTGTCAGTGAGTGCAATGAGAATATAGCCTTTGCATAGCATTTCATCCATCTCACGTTTAGATTTGTCCGCTGCAATTTTATTTTTGATTTCTTCTGAATCAGTAGGATTTGGTTTTGCAATTGGCTGCAGCGACGGATCGAGCAAGCAGTGAAGATACATAGACAGGAGAAGCCATGTCATTCTGTCCTGCCATCTAGTATAGTTTGTTCCATCAAACCGATCAAGTTTGACAGATTCTTTTCCATGAAGTTGAACCTGGACATTTGAATTTAGTTCTGTCTCCATTGGAATATTGTTTTCGTTTGTTAGATATTTAGTGAATGGAAGACAAGAAGAAAACAGAGAGTGGTTGGAAAGCCTTGAGGTTTGTTGTCAGTATCCGAAAACAATATTTCCGCAGTACAGGAAATTTTCTCGTAGGATACAACAAGGCTCGAGAATTCTTGCGAGAGGAAGGAGAATAGGTCGATAGATATTATCCTGTTTTGGATGGAGAGAGCCGTATTTATAGAGTAGAAGGTATCTATTGGTGAAAGGTCACGGCCATTCATAAAGACGCAACTATCGCATATTCGAATTTCAAAAAATTAAAAATCGAAATCTTTATCGGAACGCCTATATACGTACAGTCAAGGCCCAAGATGCCCCCAAATGCCCAAGTGCCTATCTATGACCTTTTAAATGTAAGCCCAATTAGTTAGCCCAATTCTTATATGTGGGCTTTACTCAGTATGTTTATCATATTGGACAAAACAATATATACTTTCCATTTCCATCTTCTTCTACCATTTGGGATTGCACTTCTCCAATATACACACAAATTACATAACAAAATATGTAATTGAAGAAGACAATAAACTTATTAAATCAACAAAATAAGAGAGGTCTAAGAAAGCATGAAATAGGAGGTGAGAAGATTTTTAAAACATTCACCCAAGTGGAATGAATTACATTACCCATCTTATGCTATGTTTCATATAATTTCAAAGTACATGCACTTTATTTGCTGTGTTTGCCTTGTTCTATGCCTCTCGCGTTAATTTTCGTGGGCTTCTGTGACATTCAAAAGGTTTCAGCCTTCAATGATTTTGTAGAAGATAATCATACCTTTGAAAAAAAAACTCTATAAGCACATAACAGGTAGACGTAACCTATTAGCTTAACCACATATTGCACCTATTAGATTCATAAAACTGGAACTATTATTCATAAACTGCAAAACTAAAGACAAAGATAACAAAACGTCGCAGTTAGTGGGGCTATATTCAGAAAATGAGCATTCATATTTGTTACGGCACTGCTAGGAAATAGGGAAGATTAAGAAGAAGAGGAGTGACATAGAGAAACAAAGGTTGCAGAGAAAAACAATACTGGAAATATTTCTTACTGCCTTCAGGTTTCTACATATCCTATATTTATAGCCACTTTCTAACCAATTTACCTACGTGGCATATAATGATTTCCTGCTTTCTAACAAAATAATGAAAAAGAAATAAAGAAAAGGAAAACAGAATTATATGCTTGTTGTTGTAATTAACTTGCAACATTATATTCTGCTGTTTAATCCATTAAGCTTTTAGGTAGTTGCATATTTCTTCTGGGTCTAGTATTAGCTGTTGTGTTGCTTGGCTCGGATTTATCATTAATCTGTATCATACCGACCCCTTGAAAACGACTTGTCCTCAAGATCAAAGATGCACTCGAGGTTGAATATACCACCAGGATCAAAGATGAAAACTTTGCTTCCATATTTTAGCAAGTTCATTTCAACAAACATGACTTGTGCATTAGCCCATTTGTGAATTTTTGGTACTGTCGGATCTAATTCTTGTCTCATGCACAAAACCACAAAGGCCACGACTCCAAAGTACACCTCAAGACAAATTTGCTACTTCATGGGGTTGCCTATATTGGTGCCGAAAAGGAATTCGATGTGGGCATCGGAGAAGTGCTTAAGTATTTGATGGGCGGAGTCGCTTGGCATAATGGGTGAGGAGGGAGCCATAAGTGGGAGTGATGGCGCAGTTATAGAGGCAGCAACGACAATAGCAGTAGAAGGGGTGCAACTACACCTACGGAAGTTAGAGGAAGATCCCATATCGTAGAACTCACGACAGTGGTAGACATTGAAGTTGTAGTAATCGAAGAAAGAGGGTGCAGTAGTGGTAACGTAATTTCGAAGCCGAATTTTGTGGAGATCTCAGGCAAGGAGTGAATGATTTGATTAATGGAGCTTGTGTTGTCGCTAACGGCAGTTTTGATGTTGGCGATGCTATGTTGTTGAGCATCAAGGATGGTTTGGTGGTAGTCGAGGGTGGCTTGTATGGCATTAATGGTGGTTTCTTGTTGGTCAGTGATTTCATGGATTTGTTGGAGGGTGATGGTTTCAGACATGATCCAATCTTTTGAAATGATGAAGGGGATGAGATATAAAAGAAGCAGGTGAGAACAAGAGTGAAGGCACCAATGTTACGACACTGCTAGGAAACAGGGAAGGTTAAGAAGAAGAGGTGTGACAGAGAGAAACAAAGGTTGCAGAGAAAAACAATACTGGAAATATTTCTTACTGCTTTTAGGTTTCTACATATCCTATATTTACAGCCACTTTCTAAAAATTTTGCCTACGTGGCATATAATGATTTCATGCTTTCTAACAAACTACCAAAAAGAAATACGGAAAAGGAAATCGGAATTATACGCCTGTCGTTGTAACTAACTTGCAACATTATATTTTTCTACTTAATCCATTAATCTTTTGGGTAGTTGCGTATTTCTTCTGGGTTTAGTATTAGCTGTTGTGTTGCTTGGCTCGGATTTGTCATTAATCCGTATCATTACCTACCCCTTGGAAACAACCTTGTCCTCAAGGTCAAAGATGCACTCGAGGTTGAATATACCACCAGGATCAAAGATGAAAACTTTGCTTTCACATTTTAGTAAGTTCATTTCAACAAACATGACTTGTGCATCAGCCCATTTGTGAATTTTTGGCACTGTCAGATCTAATGCTTGTCTCATGCACAAAACCACAAAGGCCATGACTCTAAAGTACACATCTAGACAGATTTGCTGCTTCATGGGGTTGTCTATATTGGTACCAAAAAGGAATTTGATGTGGGCGTCGGAGAAGTGCTTAAGTATTTGATGGGCGGAGTCGCTTAGCTTAATGGGTGAGGAGGGAGCTATAAGTGGGAGTGATGGTGCAATTGCAGAGGAAACATCGATAATAGTGGTAGAAAGGGGTGCAACTACAGCTACGGAAGTGAGAGGTAGATCCGGTGTCATAGAACTCATAACAGTGGTAGACAGCGAAGCTGTAGTAGTTGGAGAAAGAGGGAGCAGTAGTGGTAACGTGATTTCGAAGCCGAATTTTGTGGAGATCTCAGACAAGGAGTGTATGATTTGATTAATGGAGCTTGTGTTGTCGGGGATAGTAGTTTTTACTTTGGCGATGCTATGTTATTGAGCATCAAAGATGGTTTGGTGGTGGACGAGAATTGCTTGTATGGCACTAATGGTTGTTTGTTGTTAATCAGTGTTTTCATGGATTTGTTCGAGGGTGATGGTTTCAGACATGATCCAATCTTTTGAAATTACGAAGGGTATGAGATAAAGAAGAAGGAGGTGAGAACAAGAGTGAAGGCACCAATGTTACGGCACCGCTAGGAAATTAGGAAGATTATGAAGAAGAAGAGGAGTGATAGAGAGAAACAAAGGTTGCAGAGAAAAACAATACTAGAAATATTTCTTACTGCCTTCAGGTTTCTACATATCCTATATTTATAGCCACTTTCTAACCAATTTGCGTACGTGGCATATAATGATTTCCTGCTTTCTAACAAATTACTGAAAAGAAATACAGAAAAGGAAAACAGAATTATATGCCTGCTGTTGTAACAAACTTGCAACATTATATTTTGCTTCTTAATCCATTAAGCTTTTGTGTAGTTGCATACTTCTTCTGGGTCTAGTATTAGCTGCTGTGTTGCTTGGCTCGGATTTATCATTAATCCGTATCATTACTGATCCCTTGAAAACGACCTTGTCCTCAAGGTCAAAGATGCACTCGAGGTTGAATATACCACCAGTATCAAAGATAAAAACTTTTCTTTCACATTTTAGTAAGTTCATTTCAACAAACATGACTTGTGCAACAGCCCATTTGTGAATTTTTTGCATTGTCGGAACTAACGCTTGTCTTATGCACAAAAATCACAAAGGCCACGACTCTAAAGTACACATCTAGATAGATTTGCTGCTTCATGGGGTTGTCTATATTGGTGTCGAAAAGGAATTCGATGTGGGCGTCAGAGAGGTGCTTAATTATTTAATGGGCGGAGTCGCTTGGCTTAATGGGTGAGGAGGGAGCCATAAGTGGGAGTGATGACACAGTTGCAGAGGCAGCAGCGACAATAGTGGTAGTAGGGGGGCAACTACAACTGCAGAAGTTAGAGGAAGATCTGGTGTCATAGAACTCACGACGGTGGTAGACAACGAAGCCGTAGTAGTTGGAGAAAGAGGGAGCAGTAGTGTTAACATGATTTCGAAGTCGAGTTTTGTGGATATCTCAGACAAGGAGTGAATGATTTGATAAATGGAGATTGTATTGTCGTTGATGGCAGTTTTTATACTGGCGATGCTATGTTGTTGAGCATCAAGGATGGTTTGATAGAAGTCGAGGGTAACTTGTATGGCATTAATGGCGGTTTGTTGTTAGTCGGTGATTTCATGTATTTGTTGGAGGGTGATGGTTTCAGACATGATCCAATCTTTTGAAATTACGAAGGGGATGAGATTTAAAAGATCGAGGTGAGAACAAGAGTGAAGGCACCAATGTTACGACACTGTTAGGAAATAGGGAAGTTTAAGAAGAAGAGGAGTGACAGAGAGAAACAAAGGTTGCAGAGAAAAACAATACTGGAAATATCTCTTACTGCTTTCAGGTTTCTACATATCCTATATTTACAACCACTTTCTAACCAATTTGCCTACGTGGCATATAATGATTTCCTTCTATCTAACAAACTACCGAAAAGAAATACAGAAAAGGAAAACGGAATTATATGCCTGTCGTTGTAACTAACTTGCAACATTATATTTTGCTGCTTAATCCATTAATCTTTTGGGTAGTTGCATATTTCTTCTGGGTTTAGTATTAGCTGATGTGTTGCTTGGCTCGGATTTATCATTAATCCGTATCATTACCGACCCCTTGAAAACAACCTTGTCCTCATGGTCAAAGATGCACTCGAGGTTGAATATACCACCAGGATCAAAGATGAAAACTTTGCTTTCACATTTTAGTAAGTTCATTTCAACAAACATGACTTATGCATAGGCCCATTTGTGAATTTTTGGCACTGTCGGATCTAATGCTTGTCTCATGCACAAAACAACAAAGGCCACGACTCCAAAGTACACATCTAGACAGATTTGCTGCTTCATGGGGTTGTCTATATTGGTGCCGAAAAGGAATTCGATGTGGGCGTCGGAGAGGTGCTTAACTTTTTGATGGGCGGAGTCGCTTGGCTTAATGGGTGAGGAGGGAGCCATAAGTGGGAGTGATGGCACAGTTGCAGAGGCAACATCAACAATAGCGGTAGAAGGGGGTGCAACTACAGCTGCAGAAGTTAGAGGAAGATCCGGTGTCATAGAACTCACGACAGTGGTAGACAGCGAAGTTGTAGTAGTTGGAGAAAGAGGGAGCAGTAGTGGTAACATGATTTCGAAACCGAGTTTTGTGGAGATCTCGGACAAGGAGTGTATGATTTGATTAATGGAGCTTGTGTTGTCGGCGATGGCAGTTTTTATGTTGGTGATGCTATGTTGATGAGCATCAAGGATGGTTTGGTGGTAGACGAGAATGGCTTGTATGGCACTAATGGCGGTTTGTTGTTAGTCTTTGATTTCATGGATTTGTTTGAGTGTGATGGTTTCTGACATGATCTAATCTTTTGAAATTATGAAGGGTATGAGATATAGAAGAAGGAGGTGAGAACAAGAGTGAAGGCACCAATGTTACGGCACCACTAGGAAATAGGGAAGATTATGAAGAAGAAGAGGAGTGACAGAGAGAAACAAAGGTTGCAGAGAAAAACAATGCCGAAAATATTTCTTACTGCCTTCAGGTTTCTACATATCCTATATTTATAGCCACTTTCTAACCAATTTGCCTACGTGGCATATAATGATTTCCTTCTTTCTAACAAACTACTGAAAAGAATTAAGAAAAGGAAAACAAATTATATGCCTGCTGTTGTAACTAACTTGCAACATTATATTCTGCTGCTTAATGCATTAAGCTTTTGGGTAGTTGCATATTTCTTCTGGGTCTAGTATTAGCTGCTGTGTTGCTTGGCTCAGATTTATCATTAATCTATATCATTACCGACCCCTTGAAAACGACCTTGTCCTAAAAGGTCAAAGATGCACTCGAGGTTGAATATACCACCAGGATCAAAGATGAAAACTTTGCTTTCACATTTTAGTAAGTTCATTTCAATAAATATGACATGTGCAACAACCCATTTGTGAATTTTTTGCACTGTCGGAACTAATGCTTGTCTTATGCACAAAAATCACAAAGGCCACGACTTTAAAGTAAACATCTAGGCAGATTTGCTGCTTCATGGGGTTGTCTATATTGGTGTCGAAAACGAAATCGATGTGGGCATTGGAGAAGTGCTTAATTATTTGATGGGCGGAGTCGCTTGGCTTAATGGGTGAGGAGGGTGCCATAAATGGGAGTGATGGCGCAGTTGCAGAGGCAGCATCAACAATAGCGGTAGAATGGGGTGCAACTACAGGTGCGGAAGTTAGAGGAAGATCCTGTGTCATAGAACTCACGACGGTGGTAGACAACGAAGCTGTAGTAGCTGGAGAAAGAGGGAGCAGTAGTGGTAACGTGATTTAGAAGCCGAATTTTGTGGAGATCTCGGACAAGGAATGAATGATTTGATTAATAGAGCTTGTGTTGTTGACAGTGGCAGTTTTGATGTTGGCGATGCTATGTTGTTGAGCATCAAGGATGGTTTGGTGGTAGACGAGGGTGGCTTGTATGGCATTAATGACGATTTGTTGTTGGTCAGTGATTTCATGGAATTGTTGGAGGCTGATGGTTTCAGACATGATCCAATCTTTTGAAATTACAAAGGGGATGAGATATAGAAGAAGGAGGTGCGAACAAGGGTTATGACACCGCTAGGAAATTGGGAAGATTGTGAAGAAGAAGAGGAGTGACATAGAGAAACAAAGATTGCAGAGAAAAACAATATTGGAAATATTTCTTACTACCTTCAGGTTTCTACATATCCTATATTTACAGCCACTTTCTAACCAATCTGCCTACGTGGCATATAATGATTTCCTGCTTTCTAACAAACTACTGAAAAGAAATATAGAAAAAAAATACAGAAAAGGAAAACAGAATCATACATCTACCATTGTAACTAACTTGCAACATTATATTTTGCTACTTAAACCATTAATCTTTTGGGTAGTTGCATATTTCTTCTGGGTCTAGTATTAGCTGTTGTGTTGCTTGGCTCGGATTTATCAATAATCCATATCATTACCGACCCATTGAAAACGACCTTGTTCTCAAGGTCAAAGATGCACTCGAGGTTGAATATACCACCAGGATCAAAGATGAAAACTTTTCTTTCACATTTTAGTAAGTTCATTTCAACAAAAATGACTTGTGCATCAACCCATTTGTGAATTTTTGGCACTGTCAGATCTAATGCTTATCTCATGCACAAAACCACAAAGGCCACGACTCCAAACTAATCATCTAGGTAGATTTGTTGCTTCATGGGGTTGTCTACATTGGTGCCGAAAAGGAATTCGATGTGGGCATCGGAGAAGTGCTTAAGTATTTGATGGGCGGAGTCGCTTGGCTTAATGGGTGAGGATGGAGCCATAGGTGGGAGTGATGGCGCAGTTGTAGAGGCAACATCGACAATAGTACTACAATTGCAGAAGTTAGAGGAAGATCCGGTTTCATAGAACTCACGACAGCGGTAGACAGCAAAGCTGTAGTAGTTGGAGAAAGAGGAAGCAGTAGTGATAACGTGATTTCGAAGCCGAGTTTTGTGGAGATCTCGGGCAAGGAGTGAATGATTTGATTAATGGATCTTATGTTGTCGCTGATGGCAGTTTTGATGTTGGCGATGCTATGTTGTTGAGCATCAAGGATGGTTTGGTAGAAGTCGAGGGTGGCTTGTATGGCATTAATGGCGGTTTGTTGTTGGTTAGTGATTTCATGGATTTGTTGGAGGGTGATGGTTTCAGACATGATCCAATCTTTTGAAATTACGAAGGGGATGAGATTTAAAAGATCGAGGTGAGAACAAGAGTGAAGGCACCAATGTTACGACACTGCTAAGAAATAAGGGAGATTAAGAAGAAGAAGAAGAGGAGTGACAGGGTGAAACAAAGGTTTCAGAGAAAAACAATAGTGGAAATATTTCTTACTGCCTTCAGGTTTCTACATTCCTATATTTATAGCCACTTTCTAACCAATTTGCCTACGTGGCATACAATGATTTCCTGCTTTCTAACAAACTACTAAAATAAATATAGAAAAGAAATATAGAAAAGGAAAACAGAATTATACGCCTGCCATTGTAACTAACTTGCAACATTATATTTTGCTGCTTAATCTATTAATCGTTTGGGTAGTTGCATATTTCTTATGGGTCTAATATTAGCTGCTGTGTTGCTTGGCTCGGATTTATCGTTAATCCGTATCAATCTTCCCATTAACAACAACATCATAAACTATCTCAACCGAGATAACTGACTTGTTCAGATGTGCAATACCAAGCTTTGACTCTAAATTCCTATGAACAATCATATTAGAAGTAACATTTTTATCGAAAATGATTGGAGATGGATGTGTTCTTTTATCTGCCATTAGATGCTGAAGCAACAATTGATTCCCTAACATTTGTCCTTGGATCAACAACCATGATAGAACTCAAGCTTCTAGCTGACACATAAACAACACAGAATAAAAACAACAAATAAAAAATGAAAGAATATGATTGATAACTCACCCTTCAGTAGCAGCCTCATGAAATTTGAGATCAATCAAGCAACCCTATAGAAGGCAACATTGCATAACGAGGAATACCTTAGTATCATGATATGCAATATACGCCTGAGGATTGGAAAGATGTAGATCGTGATACAGTAACCTCTAATAGGCAGCATATAATGGCAGCAATGATGGTCTCATATTTTCCAAAACTGAAGCGAAGAGCGAGAACATTGATTCCATATCGGTTTCCTAGTCCATTACCATTTTTTTAGCATCCCAACCAAGTCACACGCATATGATTGCAGTTATATTTTTTTCATAATAGTAGAAGCCACAATTTTTTCTGCTGTGAGTATACGATGGCTAAGGTATAAATTTGTATTGCTGATCTCAGATAGGAACAAACAGGGTTAACAAATCTGATTGAAACCAAACACAAATTAAACCTGGTTAAGAAAAACAAAATAAAATCAAGAGAAAGTTAAAGATCGATTTGTCATATGAAATCACTTTTGTAATGAATAAGGCCGATTTCAGAGATAATTCTTTTTCTAATTACCGGATGAAACACCAATTTTAGGAGAATGAATTAGGACATTTACCTAAGTCGGGAAAGACGCGAGCAGTAGCGGTGAAGAAACCCGATAGCGACAATAAGCTAAGGAAGCTAGTCGAAATCGATTACCTCAGTCATATTATATTGTTAGGGATTATGATGCACACACGACCAACACAAGTATGGACACACAGAACAACATGGCAAAGGAGAATACTGCTCATCCAAAAAGGATGGTAAAGATACCGCAGAGGTACTTGTAATGAACATGCAGAAGGCACGATAAGGATACCTTCACCTTTTTTAATTCTGATATAATGAAGCTATTTTAATTATGTTAATTTTTTTGGGTGCAATTGTCATGTGTTTTGGCGCCTGATTATAGCCACGTCCTCAAAAGTTGTTAGGAGGAAACTCTATATAAATGTACTGATGACAGTGGAATGGGATATTGAAGAAATTGTTGCTAACTTCTCTCTCTCGAATATCTTCTTTTCCAACCTCCTTCTTCCTCTTTACCCCATTAACCCCTTCCTCCTTAAATCTCCTAGCTGTGTTCACATCATTTTAGTGCTTTCAGCAGTGATCTCCACCTCCTTCCCGGAATATCCAAAATAAGCTACCCGATGACTTGCCTCAAAGAAGATGTCAACCAGCTTAACAACCATGCCAACACCATCTCCGCCATCCAGTCCACTCAAACCAGCCACGGCACCCTACTCGAATCCCAAAACGCAGATATTATTGATATCAAAACAGCTATCTAAACACTCACTCAATCCACGCAAAACCTTACCCAATCACTAGCAGATCTGAACCAAAAGTTTGATAACCTCCACCCATCATCTCCATCAATTCAAACCGCAACTTCCCACAACCAAACCATACCCAGTCGACAACCGCCACTATTATCAACACCCAACAACAACTGAAACCCTAAGATTACCTCATAACCTTTGACGGCTCTAATCCACATGACTGGATCTCCAAGGCTGATAGGTACTTTACTTATTACTCGACACCGGAAGATCAGCGAGTAGAGCTCGCAAGCTTCCATATGCAAGGTCAGGCACTTACTTGGTTCCAGTGGATGCGCCGTAACAAGCAGCTTTCATCCTGGCCAGCATTAGCACAAGCAGTAGAAAAATATTTTTGTCCACCCACATTCTTGAACCCTCAAGCCACCCTCTTCAAGTTGAAGCAACTAATCACCGTCGACAACTACTAAGCCATGTTCGAAACACTCTATAACCGAATCACAACCTTAAATCTGGAATCAATCCTTCAATGTTTTATCTCAGGCATGAAAACCCAAATCCAAAATGAGCTCCTACTCCTTAAACCACAAACCATTTCCGATGCTATAGATACAGCTAAACTCATTGAAAAAACCCAGGCAGACCAACCCAAACTTCCCTTCCATAAACTGAGTTCTCAATTTGCTAAACCATCCAATACCACAAGTTCCTCTCAATCATTTCATCAAACACCTCAACAAACTAAACCATCCATACCTATTAAAAACTTAGACAAGCAAAAATGACCACACGAAAATAATAGGGCCTCTGTTTCAACTGCGATGAGAAGTATCAGTTCGGTCATCGTTGTAAACCAACCCCATATCCTCATGATACTTCTCGATGTCAACCCAGATCAAATAAAACCCACTGATGAAAACATTCTAGACTCTTCCCAAATAGCCGGGAGTACCGATACCACAGAAAACCCTGCTGATGAACTCTAGGAAATTTCATTTCATGCTTTAACAGGGTCTTCACATCCCCGGGATATCCGACTGCCAGCACACGTTAGTGGCAACCCAATTTCAATCCTAGTCAATTTTGGGTCCATCTACAACTATTTACACCTGAAGATAGCTAAATTTTTAGGGCTCGGCATCAACAATGAAAGCTCGTTTTCAATGACGGTGGGAAATGGTGGCAAATTACGAAGTTCTGGAAGCTACAGAAACGTTTCGGTTGAGATAAAAGTGTATAAATTCTCTATCGATTTTTATTTACTTGACAAAGTGGGTTCGGATGCGGTTTTTAGTATACAATGGTTAGAAGAACTTGGCCCAGTCATAATGGACAACCGCAAGCTAACAATGCAATTTCGGTTGAATAATCAAGCCATTTCTTAAATTGGGCTAGGCCTAAGCACCCATTTCTTTAAACCAACTCAAAAAGTTGGAGGCAACATTAGCCATTTCCACCTTTTTATTTCTGCAACCTAACCATACTTCAAGCCCACAGGCCCACGACCAACTTGTCCATGAAAACCGACAAATCCAAACATTACTCACCGCCTTTACACACATCTTCTGTCCACCCAAGAAACTTCCACCACATCGCACCCTTAACCATCACATAACCTGTAACACCCCGTAAGTTGAATAACTTACTATAATATAAAACAGGGCAGAATTAAATTTAAAAATCTGAATCAGGGGAAACGGGCTATGCCATTGCGTTCGTCTCGGAAAGGTACGCGAAATAGATCTGAGTTTTCGAAAATCGGAGTCCGATGACCCAGTTAAGGCTCGAAGAAGTTTTTAGAAATTCAAAACAGATTTAAATATAAAAATTTAAACATTTCAGAAGTGGCGGGAAAATTCCCGCCAGACCCAGGGAGTCGACCTGGGGGTTGACTGGGGAGTCGACCTGCCCACCAGGTCGACTGGGGAGTCGACCCTAGTGTCGACCTGGGGGTCGACCTCCCTGGTCGAGCCCAAGTGACCTAGGTGCACAAGTTTGGCTTTTGGGCTGGGTTCTGGTGGCTAGGACGTGATCTGACGGCTCTAATCTGATTTAGGGTTAATCTAAGGGCCTAAAACACCTAACTAATCTATAAATACACCCTAAGACTACCCTAATTCATACTAAAAATAGCTACAACACTGTTATGCCGTCAAAATGCAACTTGAAGGAGCCTCCATCAATCTAAAGAGGAAGATAGCTTCTCAAATCAATCTCTAATCAACTCTAGCAACTTAATCTTCTTCTTAGGAGTGCTAATCAACAAGTTGTGAGTTTTCTATAGCCTTAATAACCAATTGTTGAAATGATTATGATAGGATATAATGAGGTTATGGCTATGAATGTAGATCAATGCAAGATTATGTTATCATATGCTATGTGTTTGTGATGTTATGCAAGTTATGCAAGTCATATGCTATGTGTTTGTGGTGTTATGCAAGTTATGCAAGTCATATGCTATGTGTTATGCAAGATATGCAAGTCATATGAGAAACATTGATCCATTATGACATCATGATATGCAAGTTTGGTGTATGATTATATGCTAGTTCATACATGATATGTTATGCAAGTTTGGTGTATGATTATATGCAAGTTCACATATGACATGTTATGCAAGTTTGGTGTTTGATTATATGCAAGTAACATGTGCAAGTTTACACCTTAGTATGATATGCATACATATGCAAGTTAACCCCTTTGTATGTCATACATACGTATGCAAGTTTACCCCTTTGTATGACATAAATAACTTATGCAAGTTAACCTCTTTATGACATATCTGATTCATGCAAGTTTGGGTTGATTATTTATGCTAGTTGGGTTGATGCTATATGCATGTTGACACCTTTAAACCCATGTTGATGCTAATGTTATGCAAGTTGAACCCATTGTATTTGTGATGAATCTCCCCTTTTATGCCATGTTAGCGAATTGTGTGGGGAACGATGGGGTTAATATACATGTTAATGAAATGGTGTGAAGTTGGTATGATTATGCATACCATAAAGCAGATGGACATAATTGAGTCAATTATGTACATCGTTAAAATTGGAATTAATTAGGGAAAATTAATTCGAAATATGGGGGTGATTAATTATGTGTAATTAATCGACTAAGACACGAGGTTGGACCCTTTTGTAGCGTAAGACTGCCCGGAACCGACCGGCAAATCCAGCGGCTACAAATGATTGGCCCAATGTGAGAGATCTTAGGCACAAACTAAATACGTGACAAGTGTATAGACACGATGTTAGACTCGGTTATGGCGTAAGGCTGCCCGGACCCGACCGGCAAATCCAACTGCCATAAAAGATAGTCTAATGTGAGAGGTCTTTACAACGGTTACGTTCTTAATCAATTAAGAAACACTTAACCATATTAGCATGTAGAGGGACATGAGGGGTTAAGTGGGTGCCTTGGGTGGCATGTGGAAAAATCTAGTGATTGCCTTGGGTGGCAATAGAAAATACGATTAGAATACTTAACCAAAGTGGAACATGTAATTAAACATGATTAAAGGGTTAAGTAAGTGCCTTGGGTGGCATGGGGAAAATCTAGTGGTTGCCTTGGGTGGCAATGGAAGATAAGATTAAAATACTTAACCAAAGTGGAACATGTAATTAAACATGATTAAAGGGTTAAGTAAGTGCCTTGGGTGGCATGGGGAAAATCTAGTAGTTGCCTTTGGTGGCAATGGAAGATAAGATTAAAATACTTAACCAAAGTGGAACATGTAATTAAACATGATTAAAGGGTTAAGTAAGTGCCTTGGGTGGCATGTGGAAATCAAGTAAGTGCCTTGGGTGGCATGGGGAAATCTAGTGGGTGCCTTGAGTGGCAATTGAAATATGAGTAGATGACTTAACCAAACTTTGAACATGTAAGTGGACATGATTATTAAAAAGGGTTAAGTGGGATGCACTAGAAAAAAATGACAAGCTTAGGTGGTAGCTTGTGGGGGGCTCATTTCACCCAGTAACCCATATGTATCTTATTGGGCTCGACCCATGTCGAGGACGAGACACGCGTACTGGGCTTGATTATAAGAGGCCAAAACGGGTTAGCGGTGGCAACGCAAGTCCAACTGGTTTCATATGCGTGTGTGGACCCGGGCTGGTAGGTAAGACGTTGTTGCATCGTGTAGGTATAAGCCGTGCACCATTTGTTGTATCGGGTTGCCACTTTGGGGAGTGATACACCCCACTGTGGGGCCAGCACGGGTATCTACGTTAGGGAGCCGATCGAATGGGAGTAGTGGGTACACCTAGTGGAGATAGGGACAGACGGCACCTATGTAGTCAGCTAGGGGTACACGAGACTACTAATAAAATTACTAAGTTGTGGGTACACCTAGTGAAGATAGGGGAAGACGGCACCTATGTAGTCAGCTAGGGGTACACGAAACTACTATTAAAAATTACTAAGTACACTTAGTGGGATCAACCTTTAAGTGGGAATTACCCTTGGGTGGGTAGATCTGGTGTGGTGCAGTGTAGGAATTACCCTTGGGTGAGTAGATCTGGGGTGGTGCAGTGTAGTATTTATCCTTGGGTGGATAGGCGCGTCTTTACCGTTATCTTAGTTCATCCTAAGCCTAGTTGGCTGCTTAGTGTAGTCATTTATCCCCAGTCGTACCATACCAGGTTTATATCATACCCTAATTACTTTAATGATTGTATTGTTAAAGTTATAGGGCTCACTCAGACTTATGTCTGACCCGTTGTTTTTATCTTTTTTCCCCAACCCTCAGGTTATCAGTGTGGGCCTAGCACTAGTGGGCTTTGATCGGATTGCTTTATCTATCTTTTCGAGCTTGGACTCTTGAAGAAAAGCTCGGTTATCTTTTCTATTATGGCTATTAGTATGTAGTGGGATTATGTACTTATGTTTTAACGAGATTGATATTTTGTACTTGACTCTTGTTGGTTTTTGATATGTAACCAATCATGTTTACCTTCTGCTGTAATGAAATGATGTTTTAAATTTCAAGTATCACTTATATCTGTCTTGTTGTAATTCTTCAGTTCTATATTCACTTAAATACTCCACCGAAGCTAAGGCATTCCCTCAGTGAGTGACCTTAGCGGGTGTGGGGTGTTACACGTGGTATCAGAGCTTAAGGTTACCAGAACAGATAAAACTTTTAGAAAATTATTTTTCTAAAAACGTTTTTGGAAGAAGTATTTTCAAAAACATGTTTTTAAGAGAAAAGTTTTTGAAAGAAAAGAACATAATCCCCAAGAGCCATATATCCTTCCTTCGATTCTCCGTTTTGAATCTCTTTCTCTTTTTGAATTTCCCCTCCGCGTATAGATGTCTTTTTAAGATAAATAAGGACTTCCGTATGAAGGACGGAAGAACCACTTCAAGGGACTAAGACGTTTGCCAGGCTAAGAAGTTAGTCCAAGGAGGTGGAAGGCTTATGGGTACCTTTAAGATGAACGAGAGAGGAAGGTTCAAATAGCTATTAGGTAAATAAAGGACGAAACCTCATCGTGGTAAGAAGGCCACGAAAGGAGAATGGGAAGGGGAAGGCTAGTTGTTTTGGAGAAAAAGGACACCTTAGGGTTGTCCAAAGAGATAAGGACGAAGTTCAGGATCTTCTGGAGGGTAGATGTATTCCCTCACGACGGGTATACCTGATGGGGGTAGGACCGTCTAAGTTGAAATTTGGTTCTCTCGATCATCCTATTCGAACTTTATTCGACTCTGGCGCATCACATTCGTTTATCTCATCATCATTAGTTGAGTCACTGCACCTAGACACCAGTTTAGTAGATGATCCCGTGGTTGTTTCAAACCCAATTGGGGGCTCCACTTATTTGTCCATGATATGTTTAGGTTTGAAGATCCTCATACTTAGCGTTGAGTTTAGGTGTGATGCCTTTGTTTTGGACTTCACGGGCTATGGGTTGATTTTGGGCATGGACTGGTTATCCAGGAATGGTGTCGTTCTTGATTGCGAAAGGAGAGTTGTTAGGCTCATGACCCGCTTGGGTAACACTCTCGAGATCTCTTGTAATCTCATAGATTCTGTTTTGCTAAGTTATTTTGAATCGCTTGATGCTTCAGTCGAGAGTTTGCGATCTGTTAGAGTGGTCCGGGAATACTCGGATGAGTTTGAGGAGGTGAAGGGCTTACCTCCGAAGCGGAGATAGACTTCCGAATATACCTGGTGGACAATGCTAAACCAGTATTTTTACAAGTGCGCCACATGGCTCCTCGTGAGAGGAGGGAACTCCATAAGCAAGTAGGGGAGTCGCTTGAGAAGGTGTTCATAAGACGAAGTATATCGGAGTGGGGTGCTACAGCAGTTTTTGCCATGAAGGTGGATGGGTCCCTCAGACTTTGTGTAGACTATAGAGAACTCAACAAGCTCACAAAGAAGAGTAGACACCCACTGCCAAGGATTGACGATCTCTTTGATCAGTTGGTTGGCGCCTCAGTGTTTTCGCAGTGGGACTTGGCCACGGAGTTTCATCAGTTGGGAGTGACTGAGGATAATATAGAGAAGACCGCCTTTAGGACTCCGGATGGTTTCTATGAGTGGCTTGTGATGCCATTTGGTTTGACGAACGCCCCCGCATACTTTGTTGATTTGATGAGTGGAGTGTTCATGGAGTACCTAAATAACTTCGTAGTGGTCTTTGTGGATGACATCTTGGTCTTTTCTAAAGAGCGAAATAAGTTTTCGTGTGTGCTTAATTGGTTAAGCAAAGCCAGTTATTTGATCAACGGTGGTTTTGGGGCGAGATTGGCAAGGACATCCAGAGTTGGACAAGGGCTTAATTATTTAGTCGTTTTTACTAGTATCATCTCACGTAGGTCGTCTAAATTCGAAGGAGGTGTCCCTTGGGTGTTTGTCCGATATTGGTTTAGGCCTTTGGGGCTTGCACTTGGGGGATGGCGAGTTCGACTAGGATGGTCTGCGTGAGAGATGGATAGTTGTGACGATTTTGTATGGGAGAATATCCTGGTTTTCTCCAGAAGTGGAGAAAAGCATGCCCTACATCTTAGGGAAGTGTTGGAGACTCTTCGAGCGCATAGTCTTGAGACAGCAAAGGTGGATGGAGTTCTTAGCATCCTAAGATTTTGAGATAGCGTATACACCTGGCAAGGGTAACGTGGTGGCGGACGCCTTGAGTAGAAAAAGGTTGTCCTTGAGTTCATTGTTCGTGGAACGACGAAGCTTGGAATTTATCTCGATGTTTGATTTCAGACCTTCCGTTGACTTTATACCCGGTTTGCTAGCATCCTTGGAGGTCAGACCTACTCTTTTGAGACAGATTGGCGAGCCACAGCGGGACGACCCACAGTTGGTTGAGTTAGTAGTGAGGCTCATAAGGGGGGAGTCGTCCAGCCATTTGAGTAGGTACACCCTAGACGATAGGGGGTGCTTGCGTAGAGACGGTAGACTTTGTGTACCGCAAGATGAGGGTTTGAGGAAGGCTATTCTTGATGATGCACACCGTTCTAGGATGAACATTTATCCCGGTGGGGACAAGATGTACCAGGACATGAAGCGAGTTTTCTTTTGGGCCGGTATGAAGAAAGATGTGGCTGAGTATGTCGCTAGATGCTTGGTGTGCCAACAAGTGAAAGCGGAGCAAAAGAAACCCGGTGGGTTGCTTCACCCATTGGAAGTCCCGCAATGGAAGTGGGATAGCGTCTCGATGGATTTTATTGATGGGTTACCGAGATCGAGGAAGGGTAATACGGGAATTTGGGTTGTGGTAGATAGACTTACTAAGAGCGCCCATTACATACCCGTAAAGAGCAAGAGAACTGCTCCATGGCTAGCTTCAGTTTACCTTCGAGAGATAGCCCGGTTATATGGTGTACCTTCTAGTATAGTGAGCGATCGAGATCCTATCTTCACTAGTGAGTTTTGGAAGAGTTTGCAAGAAGCAGTGGGGTACAGGACGTATTCCATGTGTCACATTTGAGGAAGTGCCTACATGAGACCACAGAGGTGGTAGAGCCGAGCCTGCTTAGGGAAGTAGAGGTAGAGCGTGATGCGACTATTCGACGAGCTCCTACCCGCATCCTTGGGTCAGAGATTAGGAAGTTGAGAAACAGAGAGGTTCGACTAGTCAAAGTGCCAAGGGGAGAAGATGAGAGTAATGCTACTTGGGAGACAGAAGCGAAGATGCGTTCATTGTACCCATTTCTTTTTGAGGGTATCGTTTGTCTAGTACTTATCTTATCTTTGGTATGTCCTCTCATTAGTACCTTTGACCTTTAGATAGGGAAAACCTATGGTTGAAACATGTGTTTGAGACATGTTATGTTTGGTGGATGCGTGTGGATGCAAGTGGTTGCTAGTGGTTGCTCGTGGATGCATATACACACACTCTAGGCACTAGATCGGCTCAATCACTTCATATTGCATATTGCATAGAATTGTGTGTAGGTAGCTATATTAATGGATGTATAATGGTTGCGTTATCATATGGATGATGTATTTTGGTGTATCGTTGTGCACACATGTAGAAATAGTATGTGTCGATAGAGATCTTTCGCATACATATTGGATGCATGGCACTATCATGGTTTGCATTAAGGAGGTCAACTAAATAAGTGGACCGCCTAATTTTGCATTAGACAGGGAACATATACACACACTCTTTGCATATATTCATACAGCATTAGAAACTCTAAGGACAATGGATGCCAGTGTTTGATGGTTTGAGTAGATGGTTGTTTGGTTGGTAGGATACGTTCTTCTTGACTTAGAGATTTCGGGGATGAAATCCTTTAAGTAGGGGAGAATGTAACACCCCGTATGTTGAATAACTTACTATAATATAAAACAGGGCAGAATTAAATTTAAAAATCTGAATCAGGGGAAACGGGCTATTCCATTGCGTTCGTCTCGGAAAAATACGCGAAATAGAGTCCGAGTTTTTGAAAATCGGAGTCCGTATGACCCAGTTAAGGCCCGAAGAAGTTTTCAGAAATTCAAAACAGATTTAAATATAAAAATTTAAACATTTCAGAAGTGGCGGGAAAATTCCCGCCAGACCCAGGGAGTCGACCTGGGGGTCGACTGGGGAGTCGACCTGCCCACCAGGTCGACTGGGGAGTCGACCCTAGTGTCGACCTGGGGGTCGACCTCCCTGGTCGAGCCCAGGTGACCTGGGTGCATCAGTTTGGCTTTTGGGCTGGGTTCTGGTGGCTAGGACGTGATCTGACGGCTCTAATCTGATTTAGGGTTAATCTAAGGGCCTAAAACACCTAACTAATCTATAAATACACCCTAAGGCTACCCTAATTCATACCAAAAATAGCTACAACACCGTTATGCTGTCAAAATGCAACTTGAAGGAGCCTCCATCAATCTAAAGAGGAAGATAGCTTCTCAAATCAATCTCTAATCAACTCTAGCAACTTAATATTCTTCTTAGGAGTGCTAATCAACAAGTTGTGAGTTTTCTATAGCCTTAATAACCAATTGTTAAAATGATTATGATAGGATATAATGAGGTTATGGCTATGAATGTGGATCAATGCAAGATTATGTTATCATATGCTATGTGTTTGTGATGTTATGCAAGTTAGGCAAGTCATATGCTATGTGTTTGTGGTGTTATGCAAGTTATGCAAGTCATATGCTATGTGTTATGCAAGATATGCAAGTCATATGAGAAACATTGATCCATTTTGACACCCTGATATGCAAGTTTGGTGTATGATTATATGCTAGTTCATACATGATATGTTATGCAAGTTTGGTGTATGATTATATGCAAGTTCATATATGACATGTTATGCAAGTTTGGTGTTTGATTATATGGAAGTAACATGTGCAAGTTTACACCTTAGTATGATATGCATACATATGCAAGTTAACCCCTTTGTATGTCATACATACATATGCAAGTTTACCCCTTTGTATGACACAAATAACTTATGCAAGTTAACCTCTTTATGACATATGTGATTCATGCAAGTTTGGGTTGATTATTTATGCTAGTTGGGTTGATGCTATATGCATGTTGACACCTTTAAACCCATGTTGATGCTAATGTTATGCAAGTTGAACCCATTGTATTTGTGATGAATCTCCCCTTTTATGTCATGTTAGCGAATTGCGTGGGGAACGATGGGGTTAATATACATGTTAATGAAATGGTGTGAAGTTGGTATGATTATGCATACCATAAAGTAGATGGACATAATTGAGTCAATTATGTACATCGTTAAAATTGGAATTAATTAGGGAAAATTAATTCGAAATATGGTGGTGATTAATTAGGTTTAATTAATCGACTAAGACACGAGGTTGGACCCTTTTGTAGCGTAAGACTGCCCGGAACCGACCGGCAAATCCAGCGGCTACAAATGATTGGCCCAATGTGAGAGGTCTTAGGCACAAACTAAATACGTGACAAGTGTATAGACACGAGGTTAGACTCGGTTATGGCGTAAGGCTGCCCGGACCCGACCGGCAAATCCAGCAGCCATAAAAGATAGTCTAATGTGAGAGGTCTTTACAACGGTTACGTTCTTAATCAATTAAGAAACACTAAACCATATTAGCATGTAGAGGGACATGAGGGGTTAAGTGGGTGCCTTGGGTGGCATGTGGAAAAATCTAGTGATTGCCTTGGGTGGAAATAGAAAATACGATTAGAATACTTAACCAAAGTGGAACATGTAATTAAACATGATTAAAGGGTTAAGTAAGTGCCTTGGGTGGCATGGGGAAAATCTAGTGGTTGCCTTGGGTGGCAATGGAAGATAAGATTAAAATACTTAACCAAAGTGGAACATGTAATTAAACATGATTAAAGGGTTAAGTAAGTGCCTTGGGTGGCATGGGGAAAATCTAGTAGTCGCCTTGGGTGGCAATGGAAGATAAGATTAAAATACTTAACTAAAGTGGAACATGTAATTAAACATGATTAAAGGGTTAAGTAAGTGCCTTGGGTGGCATGTGGAAATCAAGTAAGTGCCTTGGGTGGCATGGGGAAATCTAGTGGGTGCCTTGAGTGGCAACTGAAATATGAGTAGATGACTTAACCAAACTTTGAACATGTAAGTGGACATGATTATTAAAAAGGGTTAAGTGGGATGCACTAGAAAAAAAATGAAAAGCTTAGGTGGTAGCTTGTGGGGGGCCCATTTCACCCAGTAACCCATATGTATCTTATTGGGCTCGACCTATGTCGAGGACGGGACACGCGTACTGGGCTTGATTATAAGAGGCTAAAACGGGTTAGCGGTGGCAACGCAAGTCCAACGGGTTTCATATGCGTGTGTGGACCCGGGCTGGTAGGTAAGACGTTGTTGCATCGTGTAGGTATAAGCCGTGCACCATTTGTTGTATCGGGTTGCCACTTTGGGGAGTGATACACCCCATTGTGGGGCCAGCGCGGGTATCTACGTTAGGGAGCCGATCGAATGGGAGTAGTGGGTACACCTAGTGGAGATAGGGGCAGACGACACTTATGTAGTCAGCTAGGGGTACACGAGACTACTAATAAAATTACTAAGTTGTGGGTACACCTAGTGGAGATAGGGGCAGACGGCACCTATGTAGTCAGCTAGGGGTACACGAAACTACCATTAAAAATTACTAAGTACACTTAGTGGGATCAACCTTTAAGTAGGAATTACCCTTGGGTGGGTAGATCTGGTGTGGTGCAGTGTAGGAATTACCCTTGGGTGGGTAGATCTAGAGTGGTGCAGTTTAGTATTTATCCTTGGGTGGATAGGCGCGTCTTTACCGTTATCTTAGTTCATCCTAGGTCTAGTTGGCTGCTTAGTGTAGTCATTTATCCCCAGTCGTACCGAACCAGGTTTATATCATACCCTAATTACTTTAATGATTGTATTGTTAAAGTTATAGGGCTCACTCAGACTTATGTCTGACCCCGTTGTTTTTATCTTTTTCCCCCAACCCTCAGGTTATCAGTGTGGGCCTAGCACTAGTGGGCTTTGATCGGATTGCTTTATCTATCTTTTGGAGCTTGGACTCTTGAAGAAAAGCTCGGTTATCTTTTCTATTATGGCTATTAGTATGTAGTGGGATTATGTACTTATGTTTTAACGAAATGGATATTTTGTACTTGACTCTTGTTGGTTTTTGATATGTAACCAATCATGTTTACCTTCTGCTGCAATGAAATGATGTTTTAAATTTCAAGTATCACTTATATCTGTCTTGTTGTAATTCTTCAGTTCTATATTCACTTAAATACTCCACCGAAGCTAAGGCATTCCCTCAGTGAGTGACCTTAGCGGGTGTGGGGTGTTACATAACCCTACTTCCCAATGCCAATCCAATAAATATAAAACCGTATAGATACCCTTATTTTCAAAAGAACGAAATCGAAAAACAAATTCATTAAATGCTCAACTCAAATATCATTCAACCATCCACCAACCCATTCTCTTCTCCTGTTCTTTTGGTAAAAAAAAGACGTTTCATGGCGTTTTTGCGTTGATTATCGCGCACTTAAAGCTATTACAATCAAAGATAGATTTCTGATACCAACCGTTGACGAATTATTAGATGAACTATATGGTGCTATTTTTTTTCTAAATTGGATCTCCGAAGTGGTTACTTCCAAATTCGTGTCCACTCACCCGACATTCCTAAAACCGCATTTTGCACTCATGAAGGCCATTATAAGTTTCTTGTCATGCCGTTCGGCCTAACAATGCACCATCTACATTCCAAGCCACCATGAATAAAATATTTCGACCACATTTAAGTTAATTCATACTCGTTTTTTTTATGATATTCTTGTTTATATCACCTCTTGGAATGACCATCTTGAACACCTCCATAAAACATTTCAAATCCTCCACCAAAACCAATTTTATGCCAACGCAAACAAATGCTCCTTTGGCCTAATGGAACTTGAATACTTGGCCCACATCATTTCCGCGTCTGGAGTACGTGTAGACCCTTCAAAGATTTCAACTATGCTCATGTGGCCAATACCACAGTCATTAACTGTTGTAAAAGGGTTTTTGGGCCTCATCGGGTATTACCGTAGATTTATAAAAAACTATGCAGGCCTCTCAATTCCAATAACATATTTATTAAAGCAAAAATCATTTAAATGGACCAATGAAGCCCGGTTAGCCTTTGATAACCTTAAAGCCACTGTCACTATTACCCCAATTCTTGCTTTACCTAATTTTGAGAAACCCTTTACCATCACTATTGATGCCTCCACCAACGCAGTAGGAGCAATCCTCTCCCAATCTGAACACCCAATCGCCTTCTACAGCCTTAAACTTCCTCATTCCCTTAAAAAATCATCCACTTATTCGAGAGAGATGTTCGCAATCACTTCTTCAGTAAAAAATGGAGACACTAATTGTTAGGTCGTCCATTCCAGATATTCACAGATCATCAGGGCTTATGAGAACTCACATTGCAGACGATTCAGACTCTAGAACAGCAAAAATGGCTCACTAATTTGCTCGGATTTGATTTTACATTTCACTACAAACCGGGAAAACAAAATCAAGTGGCAGATGCCTTGTCCAGATTCCCGTCCACCGCCACCATACAAGCAATTTCAGGGCTATCGCTTCCAATAATCGCTAATATCCAGACCGCATTTGCAAAGGATCCGGCAACCCAAGACATAATCAACCAACTCTTTGCAGGTAATTGTTTAAACCCAAAATTTCAATTTTGAAATAATTTGCTATTTTCGGGAAATCAATTGTATGTTCAGGAAGACGATACTCTTAAACGTGACATCATGACGGAGCTACATGTGTAACGATATGCATTTTTCCCGACCTTAATCAATTGCTAGATCGATCAAAATCGTTCAAAACCCGAATACGTTAACTTTGGGAATACAATACATTAGAACAATAACAGCAGACTTTTATAAACATCATAATAATGTTACATCAGAGTACAGAATATTAGAGTGCATTGATAAATAAAATACAGCGGAAGATTTATTACAATAAATTAATACAATACACAGCGAAAGACTTTCTATGTTCTGGACACAGCTTTAGGCTTCGATCCAGAATCCTGCTCAAGAGATAAATATCTGCAAAAGCTACTCGACTGCCCATGTGGAAAAGAGGGCACCCGAGTTTGCAAGTGAAACAAACTACAGGTCAGTCATGGGACTGGTATGAGAAATCTAACTTAACTAATCTAATAATAAGGCTAATCACAGGACCACGCCGCTAAAACGGAACGGGTTTACTCCATTGGATTACCAGTGCATAAAATAAAGAAAATCGTTAAACAACGCAATGCTTTTTAGAAAAATGAAACCATTATAAGACTCAAGTCCCATCACACAATGCAACGCAAACCGGAGGACAGAGTTTTACCTTATGATGGTCAAAAGATGCTTGATACGATAAAAAAACGGATTTGATATTATTATTAGTGTATATATGTTTTAAAAAAACATTTTAATCATAATGTATCAATCGTAGACGGCATAACTACCATATACTATGTCGCCATACTAGTTCTACAATCAAAACCGCATGGTATCGTATTGGAAATTAGGTTTCCGTCAAGAGTCATGGCTAGGGGCGATATCCTTACCGATTCGAGACACTCTAGTTAATGCCTCAGGATCACGCCTATGGGCAACCCTTGGATATCTGCAGGGCCGGTCCACACCTAACGTTAGTGGATTAATTATGCCTGAACACACGTTTCCTGGTCCCTTTGGACCTCAATATGGCCACTAACAACCTATAAAACCGAGGTACCTCATAATCCATCATCCACATAAGTAAAATGTCAGGGCTGGTTGGTCGTTGACATCACCCTAGCTAAAAAGAAACGTGTGCACTCCCTGCGTTCCCTTGTCCCATTTTAGACTCTACCGGGGTATGAGGCTCGTGAAGTCACGCTACATACAAAGCTATGCCTAAACAGGATATGCTTTGATCATCAACCACAAGGGCCTGCTTTTCAACAAAAGCCTTGATCCATGCATCTTAGCATGCCACATTGTCAATCCATACCATACCATTGATTCCTACCAATATATAACCTCTAAGCTCGTACGTCTCAAAGAAGGGTGTTAAACACCAAACAAATATATATATATATATATATATATATAGCAGAGATCAATGAATACAGCATAAAGGAATACAACGTCAGACATACCATCCATTTACAAGTCCGTTCTGGGTCTGAACGAAACCGGAGGCACCTTATTCCTCGCATATCCAAACAATCAACAAATACGTCTGGACAACTACCACTGCAGCCCCTTTAAGGTAGCTACTCCAATCACGGGCATCAGTAGTCCTCATCCATTCAATGTTAAGATCGTCGGTCTTCAATCACCGTCTTCAAATCTTTGACTTAAATCGTCTGTAACAACCCGAAAATCTGGGCCAGTTTAAAATTTTTATTTTGGCAATTTTAGCGAATTTTGATTATTTAAAATGAATTATTTTAAATAATATCGACGAGAAAATTTAGTTTGAATAGAATTCGATCGTATATATTATACGCGTCGTCGTTAGAATATAAATATTTATATATATAATTATAAAAGGAATTGAAAATGGCGCGGTAGTTCGATAATTCGATTTCAAACTTCAATTTAATGTACCGGGTGCAAAACAATCCGGATTTTAGTGAAACCAAAAATAATGGGATCTAATTGTGAATATCTTTCCAACGAATCCGAAAAATCAAGATTTCATATCAGGAATCAAAAGATATGTCCAGTTGAAAATTCTGAATAGTCGCTATGGAATTCAGGCCCTTAAAAATGGACATTTTGCAAACGACCTCGGATTTCGACGAAACCAGTTTTGTTGGATCCGCAGTGTCAAGTTATTGCTAGATTCCAAATTTCATAATTTTTCGAATCAATATGTGAGCGTGGCAAAGGAAAACGCGTTTGACCAGTTTTAGTTGATTTTAATCGACTGGAAATTGGCCATTTTTCTAACGGTCTCAGAATTCGTCGAAACTAGTTTTGTTAGGACCATATCGTCAATACGAAGCTAGAAAATATTTTTCTGCAATTTATAGAGTTCATATGTGACCCCGATAATTTGAAATGTACGTTTAAAATTCAATATAGTGATTTAAATATAAATTCAACGGAAACTAATCGAAACGATCAAATCAGCTTGTGATACATATCCCATTGTGTTCGGAATAGGGGTAAAACGCAATGGACGACAGGCGGTGGACCTCGTTTAGAGGTCGTATGTAAAAGTCAACTTTTTAGAAAATAAAATAATTAAAATAATTAAAAACTAAAGTCTTCTCTCTCCTTCTCCTTAAATAATTTCTGCCCCCCCCCCTTTCATAAATCGAATCGGAAGAAAAAAAAAGAAAAAAAAAACCCATCGATGAAGACCCGTCGCTCTACGCTGATACCCATCTCGATCTCGCCACCGTCGACGTCGCTACCCCCCCTTTCTCCGTCGCGAGCGCTGCCTCGCCTGACCTCATCCCCACCGGCCTTCAGCTCCACTCCAAGAACTCCCTCACACCCAGCGCGAGATCCACCGAAGCCCTAATCCACTGAGAACCGAGGCCGCCCACCGGAGCTCAGATGAACCCGACCACCCCAGTGCTGCTCCGACCAAGGCGGCGCCACCTCAGGCCAAGGGGCCCCTTCCCCGATAGTCCCCCCCTGTAAGTCGTTTTTTAATTTATTTGTTTTATTTTTATTTTATATAAATAGAAGTTTAAAAACTGAATTTTTAGAAGTTTAAAAACTGAATTTTTAGAAGTTTAAAAAAAAACTGAATTTTTAGGAGTTTAAAAAACTAATTTTTAAGAGTTTAAAAACTGAATTTTAAAGAATTTAAAATCTGAATTTTATTTTGTTTAAAATCTGAATTTTGTTTTGTTTAAAAACGGAATTTTATTTACTTTAAAAACTGGTTTTTATTTATGTTGTAAAGTTATAAAAATATAATCTTTTATATTGTCGAAAGAAAAGATGATTTTTATATATTGAATAGCAAAGTAAAAATTCGATTTTTATATATTCAATAGCAAAGTAAAAATTCGATTTTTATATATTGAATAGCAAAGTAAAAATTCGATTTTTATATATTGAATAGCAAAGTAAAAATTCGATTTTTATATATTGAATAGCAAAGTAAAAATTCGATTTTTATATATTGAATAGCAAAGTAAAAATTCGATTTTTATATATTGAATAGCAAAGTAAAAATTCGATTTTTATATATTGAATAGCAAAGTAAAAATTCGATTTTTATATATTGAATAGCAAAGTAAAAATGTGATTTTTATATATTGAATTAGCGTAGTAAAAATTCGGTTTTTACATATGTAGTGGCCGCGGTCAACGAAGGTGACAAAAAGGCGAAACGACGAAGACTTCTGCAAATGAAGTGCCGTGGAGCTAGGATAGCTATCGGTGAGAAGTTCTCACCTTTCAATTTAATTTTTCTAGTTATATATATACTAGGATGCAGACGGTGCTTAGTAGCACCCGACACAATCGTCCACAGACCATGGACTTGTTTGTTTGGTTGCATAAATTAATTTGATGATTTGGTTTGAATTGAATTGTTTGGTGAATTTGATTGATGTGTGAATGGCGTGGGCCTTCACTAGACCGGGGATAAGGCTAGGCCTCGTCCCGTTTCTAGTATCGTGCCGTTATGCCGCCGAAATTTTCTAAAATATGTTAGAAAAATAAAAATATCATTTTATTTAAAGAATGAATTGAATAGAAATTCATAGGTTGGAATAAAATGTTTTGTCGTTAAAAATATAATTTTTAATGTGAATGTGAATAAATAAATATTCATTTACAAACCAGACGGTTTGTTTATGTACATCTATTTGAAGGACATTGATTGGGTCGATAAATTTTACACATCGCCCAACTGCACAAATAAAATGTGCGTTTGATTGTTTGAAACCCCACACGGGTGTTGGGATGAAATTTGAAGTTCACTCATCCTGATTGATTAAATATGTCGATCGATTGATTGACAGGCTGTTATAAGCGTTAGATATCTATATTTGATGCTTATACAGTGTAGTGCACTTTGGTTGATGGTTGATTATTTTTCAATGCTATTATATGTGTGTAATGCATGAAATCCATATAATTAACTTTATATGGTAATTGATTGGGCCTCATTCCAATTTGAAAAATAAAGAATATTTTAGTAATAAAATTTACATCTTTATCGATATAAAATAAAAGTTCATGTGTTGACAGTACTCATCCATTGAGATTGGTCATGTGTTGAACGAAATATTTTAGTAATAAAATTTACATCTTTATCGATATAAAATAAAAGTTCATGTGTTGACAGTACTCATGCATTGAGATTGGTCATGTGTTGAACGAAATATTTTGATAATAACAACTATTTTGAAAAAGAAATATTTGAAATAGAATATTTGAAAATAGAAATTTATGAAGCCGTGTTGATTAGATTGACGCCATTTTGACGTGAACGATATTTATATCGATTATATTCATTTTAAAATGAATATTGAAAAGTGATATCGAAATCGACGATTTCGAAATGAATTGAATTGAAAACGATTTCGAAATGAATTGAATTGAAAAAGATTTCGAAATGAATTGAATTGAAAACGATTTCGAAATGAATTGAATTGAAAACGATTTCGAAATGAATTGAATTGAAAACGATTTCGAAATGAATTGAAAACGAATTCAAATTGAATTGAAAGCGAATTGAAATGAATTCAAATTGAATTGAAATTTGAATTGAATAGAAATGAATTTTAAAACGAATTTATAAAGATGAATTCAATTTTGATTTGAATTGAAATGGAAGTTGAAATTGCTTTTGAAACGAATTTAAAACTGTTTATATAATTCGTTTTAAATAGAAATCGACGAAGTATATATTATATATATTATATATATAATATAATGGCCTGAATAGAACGCGCCGCGCCGCGGCAGTTCGCGAATTTCGACCATTTATTTCAAACGGACATTACGGGAGATCCGACCGTCGGATTCTCCTAAAACCGGAACCGTTGGGTTCGTATCGAAAAGGGCTTTCTAATGAATATTAGAAATTTGAAATCTAACGGTTGGATTTGGAGATACGCCCAGATCAAATTCGAAAAAGGTCGCTGTAAGTGCAGTTCGATGGCCATTGATGGAAATCGACTGTACGGGCCTTGATAAAATTATTAAAAATGGTAATAATTTGTGTAAAATCATAAGAAATGATTTAGAAAGAATTGGGATGAAAAACTCCATATTTGAAAAGATAAAAATAGATTTTTATCGAAATGAACTAGTTTTGAACTAGAAATATAATTCTATTTATTTTTAAATAAATAAATTGAATTTAAAAAGGGTTTTAAAAATAACCAGAATTTCTAATGATTGCATTGGAGTGGATTTGAATCGAAATTGTCTTCGGAATGTTTCGATGTTGGAATTCGTGATTATACAGGTGTTGTTATGGAAATTTGAAAGATATATATTTATATCGTTATTTCCAATACGACATTTGTTAGTCGTAGAATTCGATATTGAATATAAGCCGATATATTTTCTATTCAGAGCCTTGTATTGAATATCGAATGTGATTTGGGTTTGTCGTGAATGGTGTCTTCACTAACACTGTTCTTGAACCCAGTTGAGAAAAGATTAAATCTTTTTATTTAGATTTAATGAAGTGTACCAATTAAATAATATTTAATTGAAATTGAATTGATATTGATTTTTGGGTTTATCGTGAACAGTGTTTTAAATAACACTCGTTCTTTAACCCGATAATTAATGGAATGTGATTTTGGGTTTATCGTGAACCGTGTTTTAAATGACACTGATTCTTTAACCCAGTCGAAGATTAAAACTAAGTGGAGTTTTAATGAATCTTTAATTAGATTGAAATGATCGAAAGTGGAGTATCACCAGTTTTGCTCCAGGCGATAGTTAGATCTTTAATTAGATTTGAACGTGAAATGGTAATTGAATTTACCGATAACACTGTGGTGTTAAATATGAAGTATTACCAGTTTTACTTCATGGGATAAATAGGTTGGGATTGGGAAATTAAAACAATGATTACTTCGGTAAGGTTCGTTAATCCCGACTAGTTTGAATTGAGATTCAAAAATAGAATAAAGAATAAATTCAAGGAATTTATCTTGGATTAAATTAATGGGAACCTTTCCCTATGAATGTGAAATTTAGAAACTAACTGTCGGTTAGCCAAGCAGAATGGTTTTCTGAATATTGATCTGATGTTGGTTTCGGCCTTCGGGGTTAATATTTGGGGAATTATTCTCTTGATTAATTTACGGTTAGTGACTAATGAATTGGAATGAGGCGTATGTTGTGTTTGTGTAACACTTATTTAAAATATACGCGAGTTATTCGGAAAGACCGGGTTTATCCCATTCTGAATAACTGATACGACGATAAGTCGAAGATGAAGACGATGGTCGAAGACCGGAAGTCTTCACGTCGTTTGGGTGATTACTGATGATCTTGATTGGGCTGTACACCCAAGAAGATGGAAACAGTTGGTGATCGTCCAGACGTACTTGGAGATGGATGGATATGCGAGGAAAGTGCCTTCGGTTTCGTTCAGACCCAGAACGGACTTGTAAATGGACTGTGTGTCTGACATTGGATTTTAGTCCGTGTGATTGATCTCTATTAATATATATCTGTTTGGCGGGGGAGAATTTATTCTCTTGCTTAACGCCCTTCTCTGAGACGTACGAGCTCAGGGGTTATATATTGATGGATATCAATCGCATGGAGTGAATTGCCTGTGTGGCATGCTAAGATGCAAATGATCAAGGCTTCTGTTGAAAAGCAAAGTCTTGTGGTTGATGATCGAAGCACGGCCTTGTGTGGCGTAGCTTTGTGTAACGTTGATTCGCGAGTATCACACCCGGTATGAATCAAAAACGGGAGACGGACCTCAGGGAGGACATGCGTTTCTTTCTAGTTAGGAGCGGCGTCAGTGCTTGAACTGGCTGACGAGTTTGACTCATGTGGATATTACTTATTATTACTTGCTGAAAAGCGAGGCGCCTCGTGATATCGGTTTCGGCCGATGCTTCTGGTCGGCTGACGGGCCAGGCTTACGCCCCAAAGGGCGGGGAAACGTAGTGTTCAGGCATAATAATCCACATCGGTGGACCGGCCCTGACGATCCATGGGGCAGTTGCGGCTGTTCCTGAGGCTCGGACTAGACAGTCTCGAATCGGTAGAGGATCTTGCCCCTAGCCTCGGTTCATACCATAAATGATAACCCAACTTCCAATACGACATTTGCGGTTTTGATTGTAAACTTATATATGGTGACATAGTGTTATGGGCCATTCATGCCGCCTATGATTGATACTTATGATTTGAAGTGTTTTATACACTATGCACTTATAATAGTATCAAATGATTTGTTTTAAACGTATCAAGCATTCTTTGGCTGTTATAAGGGAAAACCCTGTCCTCGACTGCGTTGCATTGTGTGATGGGACCTGGGTCTTATAACAGCTTCATTTTTCTTTATTTAGCATTGCGCTGTTTGTTTTATGCACTGGTATTCTTGGGAGGAAACTCGTTCCGTGTTATACGGCGTGGTCCCTTGATTTACCTAATGATTTAAAATAAAGATTAATAATTGTTTTAGTTCTCACACCAGTCACATGACTGACCTGGAGTTTATTGTTATAACCTAAACTCTGGGTGCCCTTATTTTGACACGGGCAGCTAGTAGTTTTGGTTTTGCAGATTTATATTCACAGGATCCTGGTTTACAGCTGGAACGATATCCGGAAAGCTTTGTATCTGTATATCTCATTCTAGTTGTGTATTGTATTATTTTCCGCTGATATGTATTTAAATGTAATTTAAATCTCTGATATTTCTGTGTAATATTCATTTATACTCTGTATATTCTTGTAATCTGATGCATTGTTGTAATATACAATGAAATGTTCTTCTGTATGTGTTCTGTTTTGTCCTGTTCTCAAACGATAGGGTGTTTCGAACGGCCTGGATCGGTTTAGCGACTGGTTCGGTCCGAGCGAAATTCCTTGACGTCACATCGTCGTAGTAATTATTCGAAATGAGTTGAACTCGGTTTTTTCAAATAATCCTCGAATAATTATCATTTAAATCATTTCATATCATTCAAATCTATTTATAATGATTCCTCGCTATTTTTATTTATTTAAAATAGCTCAATTATAATTAAACGACGCTTCAGGTCAATGGGCGGCCCTGGTGCTGTTTTTATCCAAATTTGATTTGTACTTATCTCGAAATCTGCCTGTTGGATTTTGACGAAAGTTATATTGTTGGGAAGATTTTCCCAAAGCGGTCCTAACGGTTCCAGTTTTGTGAAAATCCGACGATCGGATCTTTCGGTATCATCGTTTAAAGTTACGATTGCTGAAATGCGAAGTACCGCGCGCGTTTCGTTTAAATTTAATTTATATTTATATAATTATAAATGTAAATCTTTTGGCGAATCTGCTAACGTGTTTAACTTTACATACAAAATAATATTTAACTCCGCATAAAAATTATAATGTATGTATATACCACAAAAATGATTCTTTCACCTTTGCTGACAGTTCTAGTTTATTTTTGGTGAATCCTTTTTAATAAAATCATGTTTAAATCCTAAAACATGAACCTTTCTATAATTCTTTACCTAGCATTAAAAGTGTAGCTTTTTAATGTAAACGTATTTTATTCCTGTTCTGTTATATGAAATGTCAATAAAAATGCAACTTTTATTTCTACTTTTTTTATCGCATCTAAAGTGATGATAAAAATATAATCTTTATTACTACACTTTTTATCGCATCTAAAATGACAATAAAAATATTATCTTTATTTCTACTCTTTTTTTATTGTCCTTAGAATGACAATAAAAATATGTCTTTTAATTTTATTCTTTTTATTGTCTCTATTCTGACGATAACAATTTAACATTAAATTCTATCCTTTGATTACATCTACAATGGCATTAAAATGTAACTTCAAAATTATTCTCAAAAGAGAATCACGCTAATAATGTACTTTCCTATAAGCACCTTTTTATTTACAACGCATTTTGCCCGACCTTAATCGATCGCTAGATTGACTAAAATCGGGCAAAATCCGTATCGTTACAACACACCTCCAAATTTGGTGGTCATTCGAGAATGAAAGCAACAGTCGCACAAGTAGCAGCAAATTTTTACTGGTAAAATCTAGCACTAACCATCCAAAAATTTGTCCGAGAATGCCCAACATGCCTGTAGACCAAACCCAATAATACACCCTATAAAGGTTGCTCCAGCCCATTCCGATCCCTACGCAGATATGGGAAGAAATTACGATGGATTTCATCACCCATCTTCCATATTTAAACGGACGGACAGTTATTTGGGTGATCATCGATCCATTATTGAAGTATGCTCACTTCTGTGCATTGCCTACATCAGTTTCAGCTCCGCAGCTAGCATCATTCTTCTTGTAAGAGTATGTCCAACTATACGACTTCCCATGATCGATCATCTCCGATGGAGACAGACTTTTTACGATTCAATTCTAGAAGGAGTTGTTCCGTCTTCAAGGTACAAAGCTACGGTTCAGCAGCGCCTATCACTCACAAACAGATGGTCAGTCCGAAGTTCTAAACCGATGTATTAAAACCTACCAGAGAGATGTAATGAGTGACACACCAAATAAATGGGTTAAATGCCTTCCCTGGGCCGAATGGTGGTATAACCCCACAAAACACACCGCCATCGGCATGTCTTCCTTCCAGACTGTCTACGGTAGGCCACCACCAATCCTCTCTGACTATATTAACCGCTCAACTAACGCTCCAGACCTTGAACAATGGACTGCCTCACGTGATACATTGCTAAACCTTATCAAGGCTAACCCGCACAAAGCACAACAGGGCATGAAGACCCATGCTGATCAACATTGCACAGACAAAAACTTTGATGTAGGATCATGAGTATTCCTCAAATTGTAGCCATATCACCAACACACCATGAGAAACAACCATCACAAGCTCACCAAGAAATATTATGGTCCATTTCAGATCATCGAATGCATAGGCACAGTGGCTTTTCAAGTCTAGCTTCCCCAATCTGCCCGCATACACCCCGTTTTTCACGTTTCGCTACTCAAACTTTGCCCACAACCATCATTAGTCGAACCTCACCCCCTACCATAAAACATTGCTACAGACTATGCCGACCTTAAGGACAAGGTCGCTCTTGAAGAGTTGGGCAATGATGCACACACGACCAATACAAGTATGGACACACATAACAACATGGCAGAGGAGAATACTGCTCGTCCAATGGTAAAGATACCGCAGAGGTACTTGGAATGAACATGCAGAAGGCACGACAAGGATACCTTCACCTTTTTAATTCTATTATAATGCAGCTATTTTAATTCTATTATTTTCTTTTATTTTTGACTCAATTGCCATGAGTTTTGGCGCCTGATTATAGCCACGTCCTCAAAAGTTGTTATAGGGAAAACTCTATATAAATGTACTGATGAAAGTGGAATGTGATATAGAAGAAATTGTTGCAAACTTCCCTCTCTCGGATATCTTCTTTCCAACCTCCTTCTTCCTCTTCACCCCATTAACCCCTTCCTCCTTAAATCTCCTAGCTGTGTTCACATCAGTTTACCTGAATAAGCTAGAGAAGCATCGTCAGTTCCTGCCACAAAAAGGATGAAGTCAAACTAGATGGCACTAAAATGAAGCACGATGGTGAGAAAGCGAAGCTGGAAGCAGTTGACTTGGAATCTCATATCTGGGGTTGATGAAACTAAAGGGATGGATTATAGCTTTGTTACCCAGAAAACAGATGAAATAAGAAAAAAAAGGATTACAGCAAATAGGATAATCCTTTTTTTTGTTGAGAAGAAGTTTCATGGAAGGGATGTATTAGGTGCGAGTTCCAATAAAATGGGTAGAAAAATAAAAGGACGTTTCATTTCCCAACTTGCTCAGGATTGCTTTTGTGTGATGTTTTATTATTATTAAATGGCTGCAAACCTTGGAGACTAAACTCAGTAACAATTATAATAACATAAATAGCCGTGAGGCTTGGAAAGTAAATCCAGTAATAATTAGGTTAGAAAGCTTTTAGTATAAGTGTTTTATTTTTTATAAAAGTTAGGTTTTGGCAAGGAAACAATTAACGTGATGATGACACGTGGCCTCAGTGGCATTTGCTTTAGAACATTGTAAGCTACTTTATGAGATATCGCAACTATATGGCTCTTCAATCTGATTGTTAGAGTAATTTGCCTCTAAAATGTATATTTTGATGCAATTGAAAGCTCTCAGAGCTTCCTCTTGGGACATTTTTGATAATGATGGAAATATTCCCCATCCACCCCACGTTTTATAAGCATTTTCTTTTAACCATTTATATTTTTTATGGATTGATATTTAAAAAATACAAATTCTATTGCATCCAACCTTTGCCTCTCTCACCCCACTAAAAAATAGAAGTCAAAATGACAAATTTACTCTTGTATATTATTACACTTTATATATTCAGTTTTACATTTTATTATGCATGATAAATTATGATGAAAACAAAATGACAAATTGATTTGAAAAGAACAATAGTTAGACAAAAAAAATTATGATGTTTTATTTCAAAATTGTATTCATTAATAAATGAATTATATTACGGTTCTATTGTTGAGGTAAACTGAAATGTAACACTTTTAGATTGCACTATTGATAGAAGCAATGAGAAGAATAGTTTTAAACTACAAATTCATTATTGTTGTATTTCATTTTTTTTCATTATTAATATTAAGTTATTATCATTAAAAGAGTAAAATAAAAGAAATTTTATTATATTTGACATGGAATAAACAAAAAGAGGTGGGTGTGATGTTTTTTGTTTAAATGGTAGGGTGTCAAAAGCAAAAAAGGGAAATGTAAATTGGTATAGCCTTTAGAAAAATGCTTATGGTTACCGTCAAAACTTTATTATATATACTTATAGCCATTAAATCCTATTTTTCCTCTTTAGCTTGAAACAAAAGCCGTCACTTCACGTCCTTTAGAAGAATTAGAATTCCTTGTTTTGAAACATCTTTGGAAAACAATATTTCAAACTCTAAACAGAAACAAAAACATATTTTTTGTCCCATAGTTGAGATTATTAATGGATGGATAATCCAACATTAGAAACACAACATTAGGCGCGTAAGATTATTTTATCTCACATAAGTGGGAACTTGGTTTTCAAAATAGTTTGGGTTATTAAGCATAAATAAATAAGAACTAAATATTTGTGGCATATTTCTAAATTTACATATCTTCTATTCTTGGATATTCATTTACTATAACACCCCACATTTTTTAACTAAATAATAATACAAAATTTGAAAAGCTTTCATAATTCGGTCACAGAATTAGCATCATTGCATCCGTGGTGACTTTCTGATCAATTTAGACCTATGGTTTGTAGAGAACGAATTTAAGATGAAAAAGATCTCTTTAAATGAAATATTACAACAAACGTGAGAGGAAGATATAAGAACACTAAAAAGAACAGTGACCACCATTGTTTTTAATCTTTTAACAAAAGCTTATGTAATTCAGTTGGTAGGGGCTTGTCTCTCCTAGGTGAGTGGTGTAAGTTCGAGTCTCGCTAGCAACATATTTTTAATTTAGAGGGACGACTAAAAAATACATATTCTAAAAGAAAAATATGTATAAATGTACATATAAGGAAAATTATACATCTAGATGCGAAAAAGAATATATGTATACATGCATATGTAAATATATGTGTATGTGTGTATATATATACATATATATGAGAAATCCCAAAGTAACCTGCAAACAATAAAATGGGTAAGAAATAAATGATAGCTTAATGTTGTTTGAATTTTGAAAAAGAAATAAAGATTGCGCGTATATATAATATATATATATATACACACATACACGCATGATTTCAAATATTGAAATAAAAAGTGCAAGTTAAGATAAAAAAGTAATAAATTCATAATAAATGAAAAATGGATAAGAAATTAGCTGTAATTGAAATTAGAATGATTTAAAAGGAATAAAAAATGAGTTGATAGCATCGTTAATTACATTAACTGAGCAGCTATTAATGGACAAGAATTTGAAAGGTTACATGCATATATACGTGCATAAATTTGAAATTTGAAATTGGAGAAGAGTTATAACTTGAAAGTAATAATTCAGATGTGTTACATTAATAAATATATTAACCGTTATTAATTAACGTTAACCTGAAATTAAAACGGCAGATAAATACATTTAGACCCATGTGTCGACCTTGGGGTCGACCCACCCCTAAGGTGGGTCGACACAGGGGTCGACCTACTCGGGGTTAGATTTGCACGGTGATGACGTGTTTTTCTGATTGATACAGTTCGGATTTTAAGTTATAAAATCTGATGGAGCAGGATTTCCTGTACACCTATAAATAGACAGCAGGGCCTAGCTTTAAATTCATATTTTCTGAGACGAGGCCAAGTCTCTACCATTTTCTTATTTCTTCAAATCTTGCAGAAATTAGAAAATCAGCTTTAGGAAATTATGATTCAAGATTTGAAGACAAAGAATGTAATTCTACAATATAGGTGTTCAGATTTCTGATCAGCGTGAGGTAGTCTTATGAATTTGATTTATTTACGTTACTTCCCTTCTCTCAATCTTTTTTAGTAACAGATTTGTGAATCCGTGGTTATTTTAATATTAATTTCGGTTAGGAAGACAAAGGAATCATATTCAGGGGTTGAAAATCTGTCAAGTGAGTCGATTTAGAATTATACATTTTGAATAATGGTATGTTTACCATTTACATTCCCCGTTATTCTTGACATATTAAATAACTGTCAAGTTTGGATTGTGATATAATTTATTCTCTAGAATATTAAGAATATATTGTTGTACAAATTGTTGTATATAACAATTCCATGATTTTTGTTTGATGATAATAAACAAATATATATTATTATAAATGTGTTTGCTATTGTGCTATTCTACTACATCACAGACAAAATTATATATTTATATTTAAATAAAATACTACTGCACAAGAATTCAAATATTCAAGCAGTATTTTATTAAAAATATAATATTTTATTTCTACATTTGAATAGTACATATTTCATAACTCCACTATTTGTACATCTCAGTAATACAATACATTTCAGTGACGTTTTCATTTGTTACATTACTCCTCGCTATAACACTTAGCCACTTAGTTATACAAACACATAAACATTCTGATTCACTCTACCACTCATTTACATCACTCAGTTGTACAGATACATTCATATTGTGCCACTCACTCATATACAGTTACACAGTCTTGTCTTCTGTCTTCTGCTTGCCAATCATAGGAACGCCCACAGTAAATTATAACAAAAATATTTTAAATTCTAATTAATATAATTTTATTTTTAAAATTTATTTGCCTTAGGGTTTTGTTGTGTTTCTCACCATATTTCATAACTTGATCTAATGTGTGTGTGTGTGTGTCTATATATATATATATATATATATATATATATATATATCCATCTGTGTCTAGACTTTCTACGATATTCACAGTGATTCACTATAAATACCACAAGGTAGATATCGTCTATAGTGCTCACATATATATTTTCTTCCTGTACACAATACATGTACACAAATACATGTATGTATATACACATTTTTTTCAGGCATACAGTGGCAATATGGTCTGCAAGGGACAAAAATATCAGTTTGAAGTGTTCAATGACACACACACACACATATATATGTATATATATACACACACATATTTGTGTATATATATACATGAATGTATATAGTGACATGTCAAGACAGAGCTCAATATACTCAAGTCAACATGTGCACAGTCATGCACAAATTGTGCAAGTGCAAGAGCATGGCAGTCAAAACAATGCAAACTCAATGAAGTTCAACCAACAAAACATGTGACAAGGTGAAGTTGAGCAAACAAACAAATGTATCAAGTCGACCATGGTGTTTATCTCAAGTGCTATAACATGCAAGCTTCAGGAACAACAAGTACTCCAGCATGCTCAGATTAATTAAGACAACTCATTTTGCACGTGCACAACATCTAGATGGGCAGGGAGCTCATTCATGTGCAAAGCAAATTACAAATCGAAGGAACACAAATGTTTAGCAATCACACAACAAAAGAGGATTTCCAGCTCAACATGTTTTTTGCATTTGAAAAATAGGCTGGAATACACAAGGGCAAATGACATACTATAATGGTCAAGCACAACAATATAGGACAGTGCATCATGGCCACACAAAGTATCATGCAATGGTAAAAAAGAGCGCACAAAACAAAAGTGAGTCAAGTATATTTGCAATTGCATGTACAAGGCAAGAATACACATGCCACAACCATTCTGGGTGCAATAAACAGGTGAACCAAAGAACTCAAGCTCGAAGTATGACTTTCTTCAACATACATGGAACAACATATTTTGGAAACTCAACAACATCACAATGGACACAGCGACTCAACAAGAATGTGAGTACAAAAAAAAAATATAGGTAAGATGTGAACATATATATGTAGGGATGTCAATGGGACGAGGCAGGCACAGGTAGTATCCCCCCATCACCCACCCAATTTGGTTATTTTTGGCCATATTCCCATCCAATGCCCGCACAGGTACACATTAAACATATTTTAAGCAAGTTGCGGGTATCCGTGGGTATCCATGATATTTTGTTCAGTTTATTTTTTTAACTATCTATTGAAATTGTTTAAAAATACATTCAGTAAAAAAAACAAATTAGATTAGGTGTGAACTTTGGCAACGCATTGCTTGGATTTGGCAACGTATTGATTTAAACTAGTGAGGAGTGAAGCAAGAACTTTAGCAGGATGTGTTGAATTTGCTGAAGAGAGCAGCAGGTTTGGAGACGACAAAATCACATCACTTACTGGATTGGAATTTGAAACAATTAATAAGAAATTTGAGAATTTCTAACTAGGTATATATAGGGATTTAATTAGCAGCATGCACGGTTATTACAAGTTTTGATAGGCGCTTATAAATTGTTCAATAAAGCATGTACACCCAACAACAATAATTTTTGCATCGGCAATAAAGCACATTCAATACGGGCACGGGTACCCATAGACACAGATATCTTACTATTCGTACCCACCCCATTAATTAATGGATATTAAAACCCCATTTATTTTATCCATTGGTACCTATTTAACTATCCGTTTCATGCCCATGATGGATTTTATCCATAGGTAACCGTGGATATGGATTTGTTTCCATCCCTGTATATATGTATACACACACACAACATTGTGTATATATACATGCACTTATGTATACGACCAGTGTACATGAACAAACACTACAATGTACACGAAGGCACAAATGTTTAAATCAGCAAAGTGGCAAAAAATATTGCATGTGCTACAAACAACTTGAATGCAAAATATTCAGGAGCAACTGCATATGCAGCAAATGGATTGAAAAATATTTTTTGCAACTAGTTATTGTAAATCATTTCACGAATTCACAAAGGAACAAATGCATGGCAAGGATTTTTAAAAAACATTGCTTTCCAGATTTTACAAAGGAATTCAGCAAGCAGTTTCAATGAAGAAACAATTTTGGGCAAGTGCAAAAAAGTTATTTCCAAAAATTCTGTGATCAATATTTGGCAAGCAATCTCCAAAATACACAGTGATAATTGTAGGATCAATTGTTTTATTCTTGGCATCATTTTTATTAATGGCAAGATATCACAAATGGATTTCTAGAAATACTTAGTGTTTTATTCTAGGAAAGAAATCAATTACGAAATAACAATCGTTCTCCTGAAATCACAGAAGCATATTCATGGCAAGAAATAAATTCATTCCAGCAATTTCTAGAATTCATCATAAAATTCACGGCATTCAATCAATGAAACAAAGGGAATGCAAAGCCGATTAAATCTAAATGAAGCAAGTCAACAATCACGCGATATTCAAACATCAATAAAAAAAATCATTTTCGGGTGAAATCAGAGAAAAATTAGGGTTTACATACCCTACATATTTGACACCATTTTTTCACAGGCAAAGGATTGAAACTACAAAAACTCGAGAGCAACAAGGAAGCAAAATCAGCATTTACTCACTAAGTTTCGTTCGTAAGAAAGCCAGATCGCCAAGCAGGGAGAAAAACGAATTCAATCATTTGAGAAGCAATTGCTTCAAGAGTTTGAAGTTACGATTTGGAGTTAGAAGGGGAAAACCCTAATTTATGTTCGGGTAACATTAAAGATCAAGGAAGAGCCAATATTTTTAAGTGGAGAAAAGGTGTCGGCCTTGCTTTATTTTAAGAATGGGGTTTCCTTATTTTTATTTTGAGTAGTTTTTATTTTGTCGTGTAAGTAGTTCAATGTGTTTTCTAATTTTTCTGTAAAAACTAGGGTCTTCTAGTTATAGGATTGTGACTAGATTTAACTAGCTACGGGTTCGTAGCTAGAGGAAAATCTGGTTTTAGGGACAGAAATTAATGCAGTTTTTTGAGCGTAGGATTATAACAACAATAGGTTTCGCTAGTGTACAAAACTGTATAGGTGGCTAGCAAGGGGTTCGCGAGTTTGTAGGTTTTTGTATGCGGGTGTCTATTTAATTCTAGTAAGAAACCTTAGGGAATGCAATAGGCAGGGTTTGCTGAAGCTGGGTAAAATCTGTGTTATTTATTTTCTCCATTTATTTTTTTTGGCTGCAATATGTGCTGTGATATTTTCAATATCTCGTAAAACCCCAATAAACGCTATTCACCCCCCTCCTCTGTTAACTCTAGAGTCATGGTATTCTGTTGTATATTTTTAATATCTCGTAAAACCCCAATAAACGCTATTTGTTATATTCAAAATCTTATTAGTTGTTTGTCATCTTAAAAAGGGGGAGATTGTTGTATATAACAATTCTATGATTTTTGTTTGATGATAACAAACAAATATAATATTATAAATGTGTTTTCTATTGTACTATTCTACTACATCACAGACAAAATTAAATATTTATATTTAAATAGAATACTACTGTACAAGAATTCAAATATTAAAACAATATTTTATAAAAAATATAATATTTTATTTCTACATTGGAATAGTACATATTTCACAACTCCGCTATTTGTACATCTCAGTAATACAATACATTTCAATGTTAGTTTCATTTTTTACATTACTCCTCACTACAACACTCAGTCACTCAGTTGTACAAACATATATACATTTTGATTCACTATGTCACTCATTTACATCACTCACTTGTACAAATACATTCATATACTGCCACTCACTCATACACAGTTACACGGTCTTGTCTTCTTCTTCTGCCAGCTTCACAGTCAGCCTAGTCTTCTGCTTTCCTGTCACAAGAACACCCACAGTAAACTGGAACAAAAATATTTTAAATGGTGCGTTTTTTACAAGTCCCTATTAAGTTTCAAAATTAGGCTCACAACCGGTCATAGTTTATAATATAAACCCGCCCCCTATTTTTGAATTCCCGCCTCCTTTTTTGTAGGATCGTCATCCTACTTTCATGGTTTCGCCTGCTACTTATTTTGTTGCACCTCCTGCATTTTCTTCTAGAAAAAGTGCGGCAATGATAAAAAAATAATCTAAAATCTGTAAATAATAGCAGAAGTCCACACCAAGAGAAAAAAAGTTGCATATATGTATGCAAGTATTGCCAACACTTGCATACAAATATGCAATTATTGCATAAAGGAAATTTTGCAAACGGTTTGCCTGTAGGTATGTTACACACATGTGTGCATATTTCGGATTTACTTGCACACTTGAATGCAAATAAAAATGAACTGAGTTGCACTATTATGAAATATTGCATATTTTTATGCAAGAATGATGCAATACTTACACATAAATATGCAAAATAATCAAATGCGGATGCAACACTGGAATACTTGCAAATATATATGCAAGAAATTGGAATTCTTGCATAACATTATGCATTTAACTGCATTTTTCGCTTTTTTTTTTTTTTTGCTGTTTTTTTTTGCGTGTTTTTTGATTTTTTTTTTGAGCGACTTTTTTGTCGACAGCATAATTTATTTCAATAATAATTTTCATATTTTTTTTATTCATTTTTTTCGCTACTTTTGAAAAAAAGGACCTAATTTATAATAAGTTTATGAGCGATGTGAGCCTAATTAAGTTTGATTTTAGGGATGTGTGCCTAATTTTCACTATTTTAAATTCTAGTAGATTTAATTTTATTTTTAAAAATATTTGCCTCAGAATTTTGGTGTGTTTCTTTATCATATTTCATGACTTGATGTGATGTGTATATTCATTTGTGTCTAGACTGCTTGTGGTATAAATAGTGACTCACTGTAAATACCACAAGCTAGATATCGTCTGTAGTGCTCACATGTATATTTTCTTCTTGTACACAATACATGTATGTATATACACATATTTCTTTTCAGGCATTTATGGGCAATATGGTCTGCAAGGGACAAAAATATCAGTATGAAGTATTCAGTGACACAAACAAACACACACACACACACACACACACAGATATATATATATATATACACACACACACATTTGTGTATACATACATGAATGTATACGGTGACATGTCAAGACAGAGCTCAATATACTCAGGTCAACATGTGCACAGTCATGCACAGATTGTGCATGTGCAAGTGCATGGCAGTCAAAACTATGCAAACTCAATGAAGTTCAACCAACAAAACATGTGATAAGGTGAAGTTGAGCAAACAAACAAATGTATCACGTCGAGCATGGTGTTCGGCTCAAGTACTACAACATGCAAGCTTCAGGAACAACAAGTCCTCCAGCATGTTCAGATTTAATCAATATAACTCATGTTCGCATGTGCATAACATCTAGATGGATAGGGAGCTCATTCGTGCAAAAAGAAAAATTCAAATCCAAGAAACACAAATGGTTCAGCATTCACACAGCAAAAGAGAATTTCTAGTTCAACATGTTTTCTACATTTGAAAATGGGCAGGAATAAACAAGGGCAAATGACATACTATAATGGTGTAGCATAACAATACAGGACAGTGCATCATGGCCATACAAAGCATCCTGCAATGGTAAACAAGAGTGCACAAAACATAAGTGAGTCAAGTCTATTTGCAATTGCATGTACAAGGCAAGAGTACACATGCCACAACCATTCTGGGTGCAATAAAACAGGTGAACCAAACAACTCAAGCTCGAAGTATGACTTTCTTCAACATACATGGAAGAACATGTTTTGGAAACTCAACAACATCACAATGGACATAGCGACTCAACAAGAATGTGAGTACACAAAAATACATGGGTAAAATGTTAACATATATATATGTATATACACACACACACATCATTATGTATATATACATACACATACGTATACGACCAGTGTGCATGAATGAACACCACAATATACATGAAGGCCCAGAAATGTTCAAATCAGCAAAGTGCCAGAAAATACTGCATGTGCTACAAACAACTTGAATGCAAAATATTTAGGAGCAACTGCATATGTAGTAAATGGATTGCAAAATATTTTAGGAAACTAGTTATTTTAAACCATTTCATGAATTCACAGAGGAATAATTGCATGGCAAGGATTTTTGAAAAACATTGCTTTCCAGATTTTACAAAGGAATTCAGCAAGCAGTTTCAATTAAGAAACAATTTTGGGCAAGTGCGAGGAAGTTATTTCCAGAAATTTAGTGATCCACATTTGGCAAGCAATCTCCAAATTACACAGTAATAATTCAAGCATATATTGTTCTATTTTCAGTATCATTTTTATCAATGGAAAGATATCAAAAATGGATTTCCAAAAATACTCTATCTTTTATCCTAGGCAAGAAATCAATTTCAAAATCACAATTATTTTCCTGAAATCTCAAAAGCATACTCATTGCAAGAAATATACTCATTTTGATAATTTCTTGAATTCATCATAAAATTCACGGCATTTAATAAAGGAAACAAAGGGGATGCAAAGCCGATTCAATCTAAATGAAGCAAGTCAACAATCACATAACATTCACATATCAATCAGACAAATCATTTTCGGGTGGAATCATAGACAAATTAGGGTTTACATACCCTATATATTTGACACCATTTCAACACAGGAAAAGGAACGAAACTACAACAAACTCGAGAGCAACATGGAATGCAGAGTTCGATTATATGGACGATCCTGATGATTTTTGGAGTACCGGCGGTGGCAGACCATTCAGAAAATTCAGGAAGAACTCGCCGGTGAAGTTCCGAGACCAAGACATTATGTTCGAGGGTTGTTTGCGCAAAGATACTTGTGTGTATCCGATTCCTCAGGTTGCGCCTCCTACTGCACCAGCACCTCCACCAGCGCCTGCAACAGCTGGTTCTTTCTCCCCTGCCGACGCGGGTTTCTATACTGGTTGGATGGCTTCGGGCGATCCCCCTTCTTGTCAGCCCTCTAGGCGCAGACAGGCAGAGCGTGCCAGCTCGTGGGTGACCGACTGTACGAGACAGCTTGCTGCTCATTGTTTGGAGCTTGTTCGGAGATCGGGTACGCGTGTGGACCTTTGGGAGATTCTGACGATTTTCCGCAGTGATGAGAGGAATGTGGATCTTCTTCAGGAACTTACCGATGAGGGCATATGTGGGTTTATTTCAGCGGAGTTGAGCTTATTACCTCATCGTCGTTTATTGTAGATTTTCATGTATTTGTTTTAATTCCAGTACCGTTGTGTTCTTTATGTTTTATGAAAAACGTGGTCGTGTTATGAAATATGTTGTCGTTTAGTTTGATGCAATTAGAATTTAATTAAATCAAAACCATTAATTTAACAATTAAATACCACGCTCAAATACCCCGTTCGTAGCTAAAAACGCATTTCCCCTTCGCTATAGTACCACGCTCAAATGGCACGCTCAAATACCCCGTTCACGTTCGTTAAGAACGCACCCTATGTGATTTATATGGGCGGGGCGAAAGATTGGTTCCTCCCCCTTTTTCTCCATTTTAGCAGAGTGGAAATATTGTTTATAGGAAAAGAACGAACAAAATAAAACATAGGAAAATGAAGAGAGGGGCGGTGCTATTTATAGAAGGGATAAAACTTAAGATAAGAACGATGTTACATCAGGTACGATTTAGGGTGTGTGGCTCTATGCTTGGGTCTGTTTTAGGTGGTAGGTAGCTGTATGTTTACAGCATGAGTTTTCATTTCACATAAAAACCTAGATGGCTATAGGCATGTGTTATACAAAGGACGAAAAGAAAGGTAGGCAACTATCTTGCGTGTATTCGGCTGAGAAAGATATCATTTAATAACACAGTAGGGTTCTTTGTTTGGCACATTTGGTCAACATTGAAAAGAAATTTCAAAAGGTAGAATTGACAGCTTGTACGTGATTGTGTTTTTATTTTCTAGGGTAGGCTACTGAGCATTTTACGTCGATGTTAAGGTTATTATATTTATTTATTTTCGGTTGATTTTATCTACTGCTTTTTATCGTTATTTATGTTGTGCTTTCTTAATTCGCATCGTCACAAACAATATTCAATTGCGGTGAAAATATAGATACCATTATGTCCCAACATTCCGGTCCCGCTGATATTAATTTCATTAGAAACGGATTCCAATTGCAAAAACGGCATTAATATGTATTCAATCGATCTATCGGTTCACATTTAAATTTCGTCAACTAACAAAACAGCTCCATTTGGCTCCAAACTTGAAATGTGGCAATAATTAGCTATATGTATTCCCATAAAACTTGTTTCATAAAAAACGGAGGTCGTTTGAAAAGAAAACTATTTTTAAGGCCTATATAATATCGATAAATTGTATTTAAATTCAAAACAATTTAATTTAAATAATAATAAATTATTATTATCATATATAACAAAAAGGAATTACCAATAGCTTCTAATTGAATTAGTATATATTTACTATTCAAAAATTTGGGTTAAATGATATTTAAAAATTATAAAAACCATTAATATTTTATTACATAAATGTTATCGCTTATTAAGAATTTCACTGTGAATATTCGAAAATTTAAATTAGACATAACTTACAATATATAGGATGAAATCTTGAATTTTCTCTTTCATTAGAAAAAAAATCAAATTGATTCCAACATTTCTTGCTTCATGGAATTCTGACTTGTATCGGATTCCATATATTCAATTAAAGTTTGAATCTCAATATTACGAACTACCGCGTCGTTTCAACTCGTTTTAATTACATTTATAAATATATATATTCGTACTCCATTTTAATAAATAAAATTCGATATAAAACCCACCATATTTCCAATATAATGTAAAACAGATTTAAATATTGCAATTTAAATGGTCGAAAGATTTGGGACATTACAAAAACCATTCGTATTTATGTGTAGATTTGGTCTTACGGTTATCCTTTTCTTTCAAAGAGATTTTGACTTTGAAATCAAATTGTGTGATGCCTTAAACTTAGTGTATTTTCCTCACTCTGGTTCACCAGACTGGTCCGGCGTTTGTAATGCTCGGGTTAAACTGGGTTGTACAGGTCCAGGTTATTGGATGTTGTGAAATCCAGAGATGAGCTGGAGGTGTTCAGATGTATGATACCTAGTATTTTTCTACTATGTGACTGTATATGAGGACATATTATTATAACCGTCTAGATATGTTAATGTACTCTGATGATTGTAAGTCTATTTAAAGCTCTCAATAAAGATTTATTTCGATATTATACTTTGTTCCACTACGATGTGAGACTCTGATTTGTTGTGTGGATCCTTCTTCTTCTATTCTAATATTTCTTCCTTTCTTATCTCACCGTGACACCCTACGTCCGTTAGTGTCACTCTTTAAGAGAATGCATTAAGTTTCGTGAAGTGTTGTAGGTAAACAGAAACATAAATATTACAAGATAGATATAAAATAACAGCAAAATTAAAAACTTTATTGAGCAGAAAACATCATGATTCAAAACATATTTACATCATGAGTCTGAAATATATAAAACCGAGTACATCAACTTAAAATTTTTGTCTTATACTAAAATCATCAGAGTATAATAAATAAAGGAGCATAATCCCCAAAATGTAGCCATAGTAGAGAAGATATGGAATCAAGAAGTACATCTAAGCAGCCCCAAACAGAAGGAAAGAATAATCCTGATCAAGCTTGAGTATTCCCACCCTGAGAACCTGAGGGGGAGGGAGGAAATGGAAGAGAAAGAAGAGGAAACAAAATAGGTCAGACATAAGTCTGGCGAGTCCAATTACTTTTAGCATATGAATAAGTAAAAGCATCATGAATGGCACATAAATTAGATAAGAGAGATAACAACATATAAGGCAGGTATGACAAGGTGAACAGGATAAACTGAATAGAACATATATGTATAACGCTTCTCTAATACTTTTCTCTGCACTAATACTTGTATCACATGAACAAGATGATCCCTAACAAGTACAAGATGGTAGACTTAGGTGTACTTCTAGTGAGTGGTTTTACCCCATACAATAACAGGCTTCCTAAGTGAACTTATTCGTGTTACCCCTGAGGATAATAACGGGCTCCTAAACAAGCGAGACTAGATGTACCCTAATTACTACCCCAATTGATTGGCTCCCTAACTCCGTAGATACCCTGTGCTGGCCCTACGGTGGGATGTATCACTTCCTGAAGTAGAAACCTTTCGTTTTCAGGATGTGCACAACCATATCTACTGATGCCACATCGTCTTATCTTCCCGAGCAAGCGGACCCATGCACACACATGAGCCCGATGGAACTAGCCGTCAGAGACTTTTTCCCAAGTGACCTCTTATAATCAGCTCAGCAAGCATGCCCCCACTCCGACCTAGTCCAGAGTACTCATTTGATACCCTCCGCCCTAAGATTTACTTAACCCTCCCACTGATCCGAGCAAGTTTGCTTAACCCCTGCTCAAGTTAACATGTTCATATAATCCCTATGGATTAAACCAGGTTATGTATTACAAGTTTATTACCATTTATTTATTTATGGTTATAATGCGCTAGACCTCCCATATTAAGTCTACCACTTGTGGATCCTGGATATGTCGGTCGGGTCCGGGCAGACTTCTTCAACAAGTCAGAATTAACTTCGTGTCTTAGCACCGTCACATGTTTATACACTTAGACCTCTCACATTAGATTTACCACTTGTGGACGCTGGATATGCCGGTTGGGTCTGGTCAGGCTTCTACCACAAGTGTAATCTAATCTCGTGTCTAAGCACAGTTACAGTTTCTAATTACCATAAATCTAAGCAGTTTCATTATTTAACAATTATTTCTATTTCATTTTAGGTTTCCGTACCCCCTTTCCAAGTCATATTCATCATGTACCATATGCCCCAAATTACGATCTTTAATCATAGTTTGGTTTATGCCCCCAAATCCATATTCATGTTTTCAATTCAAGTTATTTCCCAATACAAGTTATGCCCCAACTTTAACGTTTTCCCTTCGTTCCCAATTTCACGTGTTTGCATATTTCAGCGGAATTCCTAGGCTCGAAGGTATCCTAGCTATAAAATAAAAATGGAAAAGAAGAAGGGAAGAGGACATAAATAAGCATAATAACAAGATAGACATATGATGGCAGAAATAGGCATAGCAACAAAATAAGCATATAGTGACAGAATTGGGCATAATAACAAGATAAGCATATATGAACAGATCTGATGAACATGTGATAATAGAACTGATTAGGCATACTGACATGATTAGATATACAAATCATGGCAAATCTGATACGCTAAATAGGCATAGGCTTAGATCCAACTCATAAACATGTCAAGATTAACTTTTAAATGTTTATATCTAAAAATAACATAGACTCACTGTGATTGGATCTAAAGAACATGGAATTGATTGAAGCACAGATCTCCGAATATGAATAACTCTTGTTGTTGAAGAAGAATATGCTATTTTAAGATGCAACATCTAGTTCTCCATTGTTTTTTAATGAATAAAGCAATGAGAATGAGGTCTTATTTATAGCCTATGGTCAACGAATCTACCAGAAATTTAGTCCACATATGCAGGAATTAATCTGGTTCGAATTTGGGGGAATCAATCTGACTGTCAACATAGATGTCGACACCCCCTTATAGTGTCGACCCATAGGTCGACACCCCTAGGACAGGGATCGACCCCAACGGGTCTGATTCCCGCATTGTCCCGCCATCGTTTCTGTTTTCTGGAATTTTTATTTTATATATAATTAGCTTATATATATGTGTAACCTTCAAACCTTAATATCTTATTTATACGGTGTCCATTTTACACAAACTCGGAATCTATCTTAAGAAGGATTCCGAGACGAACGCAATGACGTAGTCCGTTTTACTTAATTCTCAATATTTAATGAAGTATTCTTTAGTTTATCATCTTAATGTTTATTAAATTATGGGGTGTTACATTCTTCCCTACTCAAAGGATTTCGTCCCCGAAATCTCTGAGTTAAGAAGAATATATATCCTAACATCCATCATCCATCTACTTATCCACCAATCACAAGCATCCATTGCCCTTAAATATCTCTAATGCTTATATGGACATATGCAAAGGTGTGCATATATGTCCCTATACTAATTCAAAAGATCAGGCGGTCTACTGATTCAATTGACCTTCTTATTGTAATGTATGTTAGTGCCATGAATCCAAAATGTATGCAAATTAATCCTATTATAACATGTAAGTTCTATATGTGTGCACAATCGTTCGTCCAAATGCAACATCCATATGATGATACACCCACTTTCATCCAATATAAAAATGCATACGCATCTATATGCAGTATGAGAGTGATTGAGTCGATATAGTGTCTAATCTATGTGTATATGCATCCACGAGAAACCATTAGCAAACACTTGCATCCATCAAACATAACATGTCTCAAACACATTTTACACCCATGGGACATTTATCTAAAGGTCACAAATTTGATCAATAGGATATATTTAAACGATAGAAACAAGCATGAATAAAATCTTTGGAAAGGAAGTCAAGAACATACCCTTGAAAAGAAAAGGGTACGAACCGCGAATCTTGTCTTCAGTCTCCCAATTTGCATCCTCTTGGTTATCTACTCACAGAACTTTCATCAACTTGACCTATTGGTTGCGTAGCATCTTAAATTTTGATCCAAGAATACGGGTAGGAACTCGTCTAACCGTCTCCTCCCGTTCCACCTCTACTTTCTCAAGCATACTCGGCTCAACTACATCTGCGGTATCATGCAAGCACTTCCGTAAATGCGAAATGTGGAAAACATCATGAACGTCGGACAATCTCTCCGGTAGCTTTACTCTATAGGCCATTTGGCCAATCCTTTCTGTTATGGGAAATGTCCCTACAAATCTTGGTGCCAATTTTCCTACAAATCCAAAGCGAACCACATTCCATAATCGTGATACCTTAATGAAAACCATATCTCCCACCTCAAACTCAATGTCGGTCCTCCTCTTATTTGCGTAGGACTTCTGCCTGTCCTGAGCTGCGTTCATGCGTCGACGAATAAGATCAATCTTCTTTGAAGTTTCCCTAACCATCTGAGGTCCAAGTAGAAGCCTTTCTGTAGATTCCCACCGATAAGTCGGTGATCTACAGGGTCGTCCGTATAATGCTTCGAAGGGTGCCATGAAAATACTAGCTTGATAACTGTTGTTGTAGGCGAACTCTGCTAAAGGAAGATGCTCTTCCCAAGTCCATCCGAAGTCTAGGATACACAGCCTTAAAAGATCCTTGAGATCACTATTCACCCTTTCCGTCTGTCCATCTGTTTGAGGGTGATCAGCGGTGCTCAAACACAACTGTGTTCCTAATGCTTCTTGCAAGCTCCTCCTAAATTCACTTGTGAAAATGGGATCACGATCACTTATGATACTGGAAGGAACTCCATGAAGACAGCCTATCTCACGAACGTAAACTACTGCCAACCATGTTGCCATCCTCGTACTCTTAACTGTAATGAAATGAGCGATCTTAGTAAGTTTGTCTACTATAACCCAAATATTGGTGTTGACTTTCCTCGATCTAGGAAAACCGTCAATGAAATCCATCTAGACGCTCTCCCACTTCCATTGTGCGTCTTCCAAAGGATGAAGTAAACCATCGGGCTACCTTTGCTCAGCTTTGACTTTGTTGGCAAATCAAACATTGAGAAACAAACCCCGCCACATCTTTCTTCATCCCAGCTCAAATGAAAACCCTCTTCATATGTATATACATCTTATCACCGCCTGGATGAAAAGTCATCTTAGAGTGATGGGATTCCTCTAGAACTATGCTCAACAAACTCCCAACTTAGGGAACACTTAGCCTTCCATCTCATCGCAACCACCCTCTATCTACTGAGGTAACTAGAAGTCTCCCCTCTACTTAGCCTATCCAAGATATCTGCCAGCTGTGGATCTTCTCACTGCGAAGTTCCTATCTGATCCAAAAGAGCAGGACGCATCTCTAGTGATGCCAATAAACCAGGTACAAACTCGATGGAAGGTCTAAAATCAAAAGTCGATATAATCCCCAAGCTTTTCCTCTCCACAAACAAAGGACTTAAGGCCATCCTCTGCCTAATCAATTCGTCTACCACCATATTACCCTTCCCAGGGGTATAAGCAATCTCAAAGTCATGGGACGCTAAGAACTCCATCCACCTTTGTTGCCTTAAATTAAGATTCTTCTGTGAGAACAATATTTGAGAGATTTATGATCAGTGCACAACTCGAACTTCTCTCCTAGTAGATAATGGCACTAAGCCTTAAGCGCGAATACTATGGCAGCTAGCTCTAAGTCATGGTAGGGTAGTTTTTTTCATGAACCCTTAGTTGTCTACCCCCATAACATACAACCCTTCCCTCTTGCATCAGAACTGCACCAAGCCCTATACCATATGCATCAGTGTATACTGTGAACACTTTGTTTCCATCGGGCAAGATCAAGACTGGGGCTATTGTCAAAGCCCTCTTCAATCGCTGGAAAGCATCGTCACAATCTACATCCCAAGAAAATGTCAGATTCTTCTTCGTCATCCTGGTGAGTGGGGCTGATATCTTTGCGAAGTCCTTAATGAACTTCCTATAATATCCTGCTAATCCAAGAAAACTCCTCACCTCCGTTGCTTTCTTTGGGATTTGCTGATCTTGAACTACAACTACCTTCGTGGGATCTACTGCTATCCCATCTTTAGAGACCACATGCCCTAGAAATCTCACTTCTTTTCTCCAAAAATGACATTTGGAGAATTTCGCGTTAAGCTGGAGCGCATGGAGACCTCCCATAAATGGAAGGCATGCTCTTCCTCATTCTTCGAGAAAATCAAGATGTCATCAACAAAGACCACAACGAACTTATTTAGAAACTCTTGGAACACCCTACTCAATAGATCAACAAAATAGGCGGGTGAATTTGTCAACCCAAAAGGCATGACGAGCCACTTAAAGAAACCATCTGGAGTTCTAAAAGCGGTCTTGTCAATATTGCCCTCAGCCACCTTCAACTGATGAAATTCCTTGGCCAAGTCTAACTGAGAGAAAATAGATGCACCAACAAGACGGTCAAATAGATCATCTATCCTCGGAAGTGGGTGCCTGTTCTTTTTAGTGAGTTTACTCAACTCTCTATAATCCTCACATAAGCGAAGCAAACCATCTGCCTTAGTGATGAATACCACCGGAGCACCACATTCAGATATGCTTCGCCTAATAAACCCTTTCTCAAGTAATCCCCCTACTTGCTTGCTAAGCTCTCTCTTTTTTCTTCGAGCCATGTGGCGCACAGGCAATGCAACTGGCTTTGCATTGTCCACCAAGTATATATGGAAATCGATCTCATGCCTTGGAGGTATGCCCCCGAACCTCCTCAAAAACATCAGGATACTCACAGACTACTGGCACAGATCGTAGATCATCCATAGATGCATCAAGTAACCCTAGGGAACTAAGCATGATAGACCCTTTAGGGTCACAAGAAATCTCGAGGGTCCTCCCATGGCAAGTCACCTGCTCTCACAATCCAGAATGGCAGCATACATGGCTAGCCAATCCATCCCTATAATCCAACCATAGCCCATGAAACCAAGCACATACACGTTGCATTCAAATTCGACGCCTAACACAAATATTCTCAAACCCCAACAATTCATAGACATATGAGTTGTACCCCCAATGGGGTTTGAGAAAACAACGGGATCCAAAACCATACTAGCACTAAGGTGTAGAGACTCAACCACAAATCAGATATAAAAGAATGCGAAACGCCCGAATCAAAAAGAGTTCCAATAGGATGATCGAAAAGAGAAATCAAACCTTCAACGGAAACTTTCCTACCTCTGTCTGGTGCACTGGCCATGAGAGAGTGCACCTGTCCTCCTGAAGATCCTGCTCTTTGGCCTTGTCTTTGCTTCTTCGGGCACTCCTTAGAAAAGTGTCTGAACTCTACACAATTGAAACAAGCATTCTTCTTTCTTTTTCAGTCCTTGATCAAGTGACCCTCGCATCCGCAATTATGGCACTTCCTCTTATCTCTAGCCTTGTCATCCTTTCCGCCCTTCTTTTGTTGTTATTGTTGCCCTTTCTTGGGCCACACTTTCTTATTTTGTGCTTCCTTAACCTTAGCCTCTTTCTTTTTACATTTATCTTCCTCATGCATTAACGCCATATCAACGAGCTTCTCAAAAGTTTCTCCCATCGGAATATGAGACATAGCCAACCCATGGAGGGGTTCGTTCAATCCTCTAGCAAACTTCAAAGCAATCTTGTGCGGGGTATTCACTAGCTCCAAACCTCGCTAATTGATTAAATTTATTAACATATTTTTTCACAAACATGCTTCCATGTTTAAGCGCCAAAACTTTTCCATTTGCATACTTTTCTCGGCTTGAGAAAGGAACTTCATTTCAAACCTCTGTTGGAAATCATCCCATGTCTCAACTGGACGTCTCGCTTGTGTCACCTCCCACCAGAATGAAGCCTCATATTTCAGTTGCCAAACGGCTAATTGAATCTTCATACGATCATCAACTTCGAAAATTTCAAACAAATCCTCCGTCTCTTTAAGCCAATTCCTTACTTTTATAAAAGTCTCAGTTCCTCGGAATGGCTTTCAGCCCATAGCACAAAAATCTTTGCATATCTTAGAGAAATTATCAACACACGGAGGAGGAGGAGGAACAGTAGGTGCAACTGGGGAGGAACGTCTGCTTGACCACCAGCAGGCGTCGTGGCCTCTAGATACCTACGGAACAAACCCGGTATCATAACGCCCTCAGGAATATTAGGTTCCCCAGACATGCTGAAAAGAAAAGGAAAGAGGGATTCAAACAGGGAATCGAAAGATATTACATATGGCTTTAGGGAATATGTTTTTCAAAACAGACCTTTCTTTTGAAGATGCTTTCTTTTAAAATCTTTTTGAAACAGTTTTCAAAATCTTTTATTCAATCTAATAACCTTCAACTCTGATACCAAGTGTGACACCCTACGTCCGTTAATGCCACTCTTTAAGAGAATGCATTAAGTTTCCTGAAGCATTATAGGTAAATAGAAATAGAAATATTATAAGACAGATATTAAATAACAGCGGAATTTAAAACTTTATTGAGCATAAAACATCGTGATTCAAAACATAGTTACATCATGAGTCTGAAATATATAAAACCTAGTACATCAACTTAAAACATCTGTTCTGTACTAAAATCATGAGATTATAATAAATAAAGGAGCATAATCCCCAAAATATAGGCATAGTAGAGAAGACATGGAATCAAGCAGTACATCTAAGCAACCCCAAGCAAAAGGAAAGAAGAATCCTGATCAAGCTTGAGTATTCCCACCCTGAGAACCTGGGGGGAGGGGGAAACGAAAGAGAAAGAAAACGAAACAAAATAGGTCAGACATAAGTCTGGCGAATCCAGTTACTTTTAGCATATAAATAAGTAAAAGCATCATGACATGCACATAAATTAGATAAGAGAGATCACAACATATAAGGCATGTATGATAAGGTGCACAGGATAAACCGAATAGAACATATATGTATAACACTTCTTTAATGCTTTTCTCTGCACCAATACTAGTATCACATGAATAATATGATCCCTAATAGGTACAAGATGGTAGACTTAGGTGTACTTGTAGTGAGAGGCAACCCAAATGAACTTACCGGTGCTACACCTTAGAATAATAACGGGCTCCTAAACAAGCGAGACTGGATGTACCTTAATTACTACCCCAATCGATCGGCACCCTAACTCCATAGATACCCTATGCTGGCCCCACAGTAGGATGTATCACTTCCTAAAGTGGCAACTCTTCATTTTCAGGATGTGCACAACCATATCTACTAATGCCACAACGTCTTATCTCCCCGAGCAGGCCGACCCATGCATGCACATGAGCTCGATGGAACACCTCGTCAGACACCTTTTCCCAAGTGACCACTTATAATCAGCTCAGAAAGCGTGCCCCAACTTCGACCTAGTTCGGAGTACTTGTTTGATACTTATATGGGTTACTGACTGAAATGGATCTAACACATACCTAATGATAAAAGCTTCCCCCAGCCTTGCATCCCCACTACTAGGATTTCAACAGGTTATGCCTACTGGTGTAACAAGATGGCGTGACCCCACCGGTCAAGTTTGTGGGCCTATATATAAATATTACCCTCCGCCTTAAGATTTACTTAACCCTCCCACTGATCCAAGCAAGTTTACTTAACCCCTACTTAAGTTAACATGTTCATGTAATCCCTATGGATTCGAACAGGTTAAGTATTACAAATTCATTACCATTTATTTATTTATGGTTATAATGCGCTAGACCTCCCACATTAGTCTACCACCTGTGGATGCTGGATATGTCGGTTGGGTCCGGGCAGACTTCTTCCACAAGTCGGACTTAACCTCGCGTCTTAGCACCGTCATGTTTTTATGAATTTAGACCCCTCACAATAGCTTTACCACTTGTGGACGCTGAATATGCCGGTTGGGTCCAGGCAGGTTTCTACCACAAGCATAATCTAACCTCTGTCTAAGCGTGGTCATAGTTTCTAATTACTATAAATCTAGGCATTTTCACTATTTAACAATTATTTCTAATTCATTATAGGTTTTCATGCCGCCTTTCCAAGTCATATTCATCATGTACCATATGCCCCAAATTACAATCTTTAATCACAGTTTGGTTTATGCCCCAAATCCATACTCATGTTTTCAATTCAAGTTATCTCCCAATACAAGTTATCTCCCAATACAAGTTATGCCCCAATTGTAACGTTTTCCCTTAGTTTCCAATTTCACGCGTTTGCATATTTCAGCGGTATGCCTAGGCTCGAAGGTAGCCTGACTATAAAATAAAAAGGGAAAAGAAGAAGGGAAGAGGACAGAAATAGGCGTAATAACAAGATAGACATATGATGGCAGAAATAGGCATATCAACAGAATAAGCATATAGTGACAGAATTGGGCATAATAACAAGATATGTATATAAGAACAGATCTGATGAACATGTGATAATAGAACTGATTAGGCATAGTGACATGATTAGGCAAACTTACATAATAGGGACAACATAAACAAGCGTGATGAGATCTAAATAGTGAATTAAATATTGGCAGATATGATATGCTAAATAGGCATAGGCTTAGATCCAATTCATAAACATATCAAGATTAATTTTTAAATGTTTATATCTAAAAATAACATAGACCCACTATGATTGGATATAAAGAACAGGGAATTGATTGAACCACAGATCTCTGAATATGAATAACTCTTGTTGTTGAAGAGGAATAGGCTATTTTAACCTAGGCAGAGGCAGCATCTAGTTCTCCATTGTTTTTGAATGAATAAAAAAATGAGAATGAGGTCTTATTTATAGTCTAGGGTCAACGAATCTAGCCAAGAATTCAATCCACGTACGCAAGAATTAATCTGGTTTAGATCTGGGGGTGTCGACATGGGTGTCGACGCCCCCCTTATGGTGTCGACCTGTAACACCCCGTATTTCTATTAACACTAATGTTCACAAATTAAAGAATAACTAATCTCAGATGTGAGAAATAAGGGAAATGGGTTGCTCCATTGTGTTCGTCTCGGAATTCTGGTTGAAATAGAGTCCGAGTTTGCGTAAATTGGACTTCGTATGAAGAAGTTATGGCCATCAAAAGTTTCAGAAAATTCAAAACAGATTTCAAATTTCAAAACTTCAGAGTCAGACAGGCTGGGCGGGAATATTCCCGCCAGGGCCAGGTCGACCTGGGGGTCGACCTGCCCTAACCAGGTCGACCTCCTCCCCCCGCGGGCAGATTTGATTAGTGATCTGTTAATGACCATATGCTGACTCATTAGGGTTTCTGATCTGCTCTGATTGGCTGGGATTAATTCTGGGTTGATTGGACGGCTTAAACTAAACCTAAACTCTATAAAAACACCTCTAGACTCAAACCCTAAAATCAAAACAAAATTAGATTCATGGCCTCCATGCCGTCACCTAGCAACTCAGCATAGCTGCCACCAATTAGAGAGGAAGAAAGCTAATCTAATTCAATTCTTTTCAACCTTAACAACGAATATTCTTCAAAGGAAAGCTATTACAACTTCAGAACTCATAATTCAGAACTCAAGACCTTCTTTGAGTTGTGAGTTCGATAATTTTAATAAAATAATAAGCAATTTAATTGGATTGAGTTATGATGTGGATTATTTGGATATGATGTGAATTATTGACCGCATGTTATAATTATGTTGTAGAATTGTGTTGTAATTTCTATGATGTTATGTTGTGATGCTATCATTTATGATGTAAAGTTATGATGCTATCACCTATGTTGTAATTCTATGATTGGCTTATGTATAATCAAATCATCATGTTGTTCATATGCTAGTTTGGTTATGTTGATTCATATGATAAATCATATGTATGTATGCAAGTTTATATATTGATTTAAACATGAACCATATGCAAGTTAGTAAAGATTGTGTATAACTTTACATGTTTCTTGACATCTATTTTAGATCTAAAGTTAGGCTACGACATGTGTGAGTTATGTAACAGCCCGAATTTTAACAACATGTTAAGACAAGAATCAAGGAAGAATTAAATGTTAAAATCTGAATCAGGAGAAACGGGTTGCTCCATTGCGTTCGTCTCGGAAAAATACGCGAAATAGAGTCTGAAATTTCGTAAATCGGAGTCCGTATGACCGAGATATGGCCTTCGGAAGTTTCACGAAAAATTCAAATTCAAAACAGATTCAATTTCAGAAAATCAGGGTAGGCGGGAAAAATTCCGCCCAGACCAGGTTGACCTGGGTGTCGACCTGGATGGGACCAGGTCGACTAGGGAGTCGACCCCAGGGTCGACCTGGGGGTCGACCTGCCTGGTCGAACCCAGGCAGCCTGGTGCACTTGTTTTGCTGTTTGGCTCGGTTTTGGAGGCTTGTGACGATTTTTGAGGGCTTGGATCTATCCTAGGGTTAATCTAACGGCCTAAACTACTCCTAATCTCTATAAAAAGACCCAAAGCCTACCCTAAAACCCTCACAAATCACTCATGCCACGAAGTGCTGCCCAAATGCCAAGTGATCATGGCCTCCATCTCCTATTCCTAGAGCCTAAGCATTCAAACTAGATCCGAATCAAAAGGTGCGAGCTTGCTACACCAAATAGAAGCCAAATCAACATTGTTATGCGAGTTTCATGACGGTTCTTCGACAAAGGAGCCACCTTTCTTCGTCAAGATAATGCATGATCCTTTTCCTAAGCCTCGCTATGTAAGTTCTAGCTACTTCGAGATGTTAACGGTAGTTTAATGATGACATGGGATAAAATGCGATGTAACATGAGTATGTTAACCTATGTAAACCTAGTTTGCCCCTTTATCATGAACATATGACTTTGGGTTATGTTTTAGCGACTAAACCATGCTATTCATGTTGCATTGGACTTAGTTTGCCATGCAAGATTGGACCTTTACTTGTAGTATGATAGCATGAACACTTAGAGCCACTTTGACTTGTGAAATAGTTGCATAAATTGGACTTTGGGGCTTATGCATGTAAATGAAACCAACCCCCTTATGATATCATGTTTATGTAAGGTCAAATCCCGTTATGATAATATGCAAATTTGTGGCCAAATCCTTATGACATTATGCATGCTTGTGGCCAATCCCCTTTTATGTTATGTATGCTTATGGCCAATCCTTATATGACATATCGTTCATGTTTTAAGGCCAAACCCCTTTATGATACCATGCATGTTTGGAGCCCATCCCTTTTGTGGCATCGTGCATGTTTTGGGGTCTACATGTAGCCATAGTATACCTACTATGTTGACTCGTTTTTACTCAAGTGAAAACACGATTTTGGGGTAGTTAGACAAACGTGAACGTGACGCGAAAACTTGACTTGAAAGTGGCATGAAAACTTGACATGGGGCTTACATGAGAACATGACATTCATGATACATTTAAATATGGTCATGACACGTGGGAAAACATGGAACTTGAACTAGACATGGGTGGGTTGGAAGTGTAATATGACACTAGACCAAATATGAAAGTGGCCAACTCGAGGTTGGGTTGAGTTTGTAGCATAAATCTACCCGGACCCGCCCGACTTAACTAGTGGCTACAAATAATAGGATCCAATGTGAGAAATTGGTCATGTCGCGCTTAAGACCCGAGGTTAGACTAGGTTGTGGTGTAAAACTACCCGGACCCGCCCGGCTTAACTATTAACCTCAACAAGGTCTAATGTGAGAGGTTGAGAGTGCATTAATTAAATTAATGCCACATGATAAGGTTAAGTAAATTTAACTAATGACACTTAACCGATATGACACGAATGGGTAGGTTAAGTGGGGCCGGGCTTGATTTCTTAATGACACTTAACCATACAAGACAATTAGGGGACGGGGTTAAGTAATTCACACTTAACTAATCCGACTTGGTAATTAGATGGGGTTAAGTAATTTAGACTTAACTAATCTAAACACGGTAATTAGATGGGGTTAAGTAACCTATACTTAACTAATCTAAACACGGTAATTTGATGAGGTTAAGTTAAACACTTAACCAATCTAAACTTGGTAATTCAATGAGGTTGAGTAACCAATACTTAACCAATTTAACATGATAATTTAATGGGGTTAAGTAACTTATACTTAACCAATTATACATGATGATTTGATGAGGTTAAGTAACCTATACTTAACCAATCTAATAGGTGGACCTGATAGGGTTAAGTCACAAGACCTTTTAAAATTAGGCTTAACCATTGTAATACGATTAGTGGATAGGGTTAAGCTAACCCATACTTAACCAATCCGACTCGATAATCTGATGGGATTAAGATAATCTATGCTTAATCAATCTAACATGATAATCTGATAGGGTTAAGACAAATAAATACTTAACCAATCTGACTTGATAAGGTTAAGTCATGAGCTTCTTGGTACACTTAACCAACCTGTAGGGCTAAGCCTTGAACTTGAGTACTTAGCCAATCTTGACATGATTCGTAGGCGGGTTAAGTCATGAACTTGGATAACAACACTTAACCCATTTGACAAAACCCTAGCTCAGGGGACTAGGTTGGAAATCGTAGTTAACAAGGATAGCGGAAAGAGAGGCTAAGTGGTAAACCTTAGTTAAGGGTAACTAAGTAATAATCTTAGCTAAGGACATGGGACTAGTTCATAAAGAGATGAGTAACCTGGTACGGTAGGTCATCGCTTAGTATACGAGGAGGAGCAAGTTATCTGATTTGGATAAAAGCTCCAGCGAACTGGGTGACGAAGCGGAAGCTTCGGGGAACGTGAGGGTACTCTTGGTATCCCTCTGTGAGGTGGCAAGTGGTCCATGAAACCCGGCCTCACAGAGGTTAAGGTCTGCGGTAGAAGAGCCAAGAGTATGCCTTCGTTGCTATGCGAGCGACCTAAAGACTGGGATGGATTAGCGTGGAGTCGACGATACTTGATTTTGCCCTGGATAGCCTGTCGCCGACTACCTGCCATCTTTAGTCAATCGTGTACGTACGGAAAGGCAGGGAACTCCCAACAGACCATATACTTGCTATCGAGTTATGGGTGAGGTTGGCTATCTGGAAGTGGGCATCGATGGGCCGTAGTGTAGTTCTCATACATGATTTTTCTTGGATTGCCTTTCAGTAGTTGAGGGAGGGGTCACGTGGGACCATAGCCACGGGTACAAAAACAGACCTTGATATCTGCATCAGCAGACGACTTAAAGCTCCCGACCGAGTTCCGTATTTCTTGATTTGCCCTGGCACGGAACTTGGATGGAACATTGAGGAACATGTGCATCTAGACATGGAAAACGGTTCACGATACATACGTGGGATAAAAGGGCGCGGTTGACGGGTGGCATAATCCCAAGTGGTCCTAGGTGGCAAAAACCCAAACCGAGACACGGAAACGTTCACTAGGTAGCATAATCCCTAGTGGTCCTAGGTGGCATAAATCCTAAGTGAACACGCGATAGTTCATGGTAAGAAAACATAACTTGATCAAGGGTAGCAGTCCAAAACAACTTCAAGGATAAAATGGTACTACGTTGAAGTTGTATAGATTTACATAGGAAAGCCCGTACGGCCTACGGCAAGGGACTTAACTTATACATGGAAAGAAACATACGAGTTGGGAAAACCTACATATGCTATATATTAGGTTGACATGGGCCATTACATGACATTGGGCAAGGGACATTCATAGTTAACACATGACGCGGGTTGGGATACTAATACGAGAGGTGCAGAGCAAATATACATGTTAGCACCATGATAAATATACAGGATAGATACCTTGGGATAGTATACTTGATAGAAACCTGACGGTGTGATAACTTGATTTATCATGACACCGTAGTTTATCATGATATCTTAGTTTACCTTGCTACAGTAGTTCAGCCTGTTACCCTGGTTTAGTTTATCTATCTTGTCGTCATCCTTATGTTTACTTTCAGTTTATGCATGTCATGTTACCTTTACCTGTTTTTATACTGGAAGTAGATAGGACTTACCAGTCTTTATGACTGACCCCGTTTTGTTTCGCCTCTTCGTCTTTCGTTCCCCCCCCCCCCCCCCAGGTTTTCAGGGAGGGAACACTGTTATCTAGTTCGGTCTTCTTCTGCTTGAAGGTCATCACGCATAACTTGGACTTTTCTTGGCTAGGGCTACTTTGCTGTTTTACTTGGGGAATAATTTATGAAAGGGTTTTATGCTTCTTTACTATTGCAAGACAGGTTTTGATGTATTCTGATGTAAAAGGATTTAGACCTTATTTTATACGGTAATGAAATTTGTTTTACTTCCGCTGTTTTATATATATGTTCTGTCTTTTAATATTTTTGTGCATGTTTACCTCGATAATGCTTCACCAAACCTAGTGCATTCCCTTTGTGAGTGACCCTAGTGGAGGTGGGGTGTTACATTTGGTATCAGAGCAGAAGGTTACCAGACTGGGCAAAAAGTTTTTAAAAACCTTCTGAAACTATTTGAAAAACCGTTTACAAAGAAGCATTTTCAAGAAAAGTTTTGTTTTAAAAGGCTATTCCCCAAAGGCCATGAGCACTATCCTTTGATTCCTTAATTGAATCTCCTTTCCTTTCTTTCCTCCATCCGTAGTCATAGTAGTTCTAACTGTGACTAATCTTTGTCTAGCCACGTAGGTGTTTTCCGTACGATGGAGGTGGTTCTCGAGAGACCTGTTGCCGTGATACAAGGAAGGATGATAAGAGTAAGGATAAAGGACGCGAGCTTAAGGATAAGCAACTTGTTGGTATGGCTTAGTCCATCAAGGAGGACAAGGATAAGATCATCAGAGAGGGCAATTGTACGCTCCCATTTCTATGGTACCTAAAAGAGATGGTACCGTTTCTGGTAAAGGTTTAGTTGTTCTTTTCTATCATCCCATCCAGACTTTGTCTTGATCATCGTATCATTTAAGTCTGCTTGGATAGTTGAGTCTCTGCACCTTAGTACTAGCATGGTAAAGGATCCCAGTTTTTGTCCCAAAAATCTAGTTGGAGAGTCGGTCCATTTCTTCATGACTTGTTTGGATTTGAGAATGACATGTCTCGGCTACGGATGGATTCTAGGGATAAAGTGGTCACCCAATAAGGGGTGCCATTCTCGGTTTTGGAAAGAGGGTGGTTAGACTCTCGACTCACCTTGGTAATACCAGAGAAGTCTCGTATAACCTTTTGGGTTCTGTCATGGTTAGTTACCTAGAATCTCTTGATGCATTTATCGGAAATCTCTGATCCGATCGAGTAACGTTCGCCACTAAGGTGGATGGTCCGTTCCGCTTAAGCATGGGTTATAGGAATCACCCTAGTAAGTGCACGTGGTAACATGGATTGGCATTGGTAAACGAGATCCAGAATTCACTACTGAATTTTGGAGAGCTTACATGAGTACGTAGATATGGTTGAGCCAAGTATACTAGGGAAAGAATAATGAAAGTGGAACGAGAGGCGACAGTGAAAAGAGTTCCGACTCATACCTTGGAAATATGAATCAAGGAGCTACGAAATCATGAAGTCAAAGGCGATCAAGGCACAATGGAATTAAGCTCATGGGAATGCGGCTTAGACGCGCGCATCAAGTCTCTTTTTAAGAGTATATCTTTGATCCTTGGTTCTCCTGTAGAGCTTGCTTGCATGCTACTGCTTGGTGGATATCCTCTCGGTCCTGTCTCTGTTGCAAACCCCGTAAGGAGTTTGTCTTGTTTATCTCCTCGATCTTATCTTGGGAACCTTAGATAGAACTCTATGGATGTAAACATGTATTTGAAACATGTTATGATTGATATGGTTGCAAATGGTTGCAAGTGGTTGCTCGTGGAAGCGCGAATACACATTAGATACCAGATTGACGCGGTCACATTTCACGTTGCATATGCACGAGTATTTATACTTGTTTATGGATGAAATTGAATGTGTTATCATGTGGATGTTGCATGTGGATGGATGTTTGTGCACGCATATAGTACTTATATGACTAGGACTATTTGCATACATGTTGGACTCATGGCACTAAACATATTTTGCATTAGAAAGATCATTCAGGCCTGATCATTAGCATTAGCTAAGGAGCATATACAGACACGATTTGCATATGTTCATATGGCATTAGAAATCGTCTAAGGACAATGGTTGCCTGTGGATGATGTTTTGAGTAGATGGATGATGAATGGTAGGATGCGTTCTTCCTAACTTGGAGATTTCGGGGACGAAATCCTTAAAGGAGGGAAGAATGTAACAACCCGAATTTTAACAACATGTTAAGACAAGAATCAAGGCAGAATTAAATGTTAAAATCTGAATCAGGAGAAACGGGTTGCGCAATTGTGTTCGTCTCGGAAAAATACGCGAAATAGAGTCCGAAATCTCGTAAATCGGTGTCCGTATGACCGAGATATGGCCTTCGGAAGTTTCACGAAAAATTCAAATTCAAAACAGATTCAAATTTCAGAAAATCAGGGTAGGCGGGAAAAATCCCGCCCAGACCAGGTCGACCAGGGGGTCGACCTGGGTGTCGACCTGGGTGGGACCAGGTCGACTGGGGAGTCGACCCCAGGGTCGACCTGGGTGTCGACCTTCCTGGTCGAACCCAGGCAGCCTGGTGCACCTGTTTTGCTGTTTGGCTCGGTTTTGGAGGCTTGTGACGATTTTTGAGGGCTTGGATCTATCCTAGGGTTAATCTAACGGCCTAATCTACTCCATAATCACTATAAAAAAACCCTAAGCCTACCCTAAAACCCTCACAAATCACTCATGCCACGAAGTGCTGCCCAAATGCCAAGTGATCATGGCCTCCATCTCCTATTCCTAGAGCCTAAGCATTCAAACTAGATCCGAATCAAAGGTGCGAGCTTACTACACCAAATAGAGGCCAAATCAACGTTGCTATGCGAGTTTCATGACGGTTCTTCGACAAAGGAGCCACCTTTCTTCGTCAAGATGATGCATGATCCTTTTCCTAAGCCTCGCTATGTAAGTTCTAGCTACTTCGAGATGTTAACGGTAGTTTAATGATGACATGGGATAAAATGTGATGTAACATGAGTATGTTAACCTATGTAAACCTAGTTTTCCCCTTTATCATGAACATATGACTTTGGGTTATGTTTTAGCGACTAAACCATGCTATTCATGTTGCATTGGACTTAGTTTTCCATGCAAGATTGGACCTTTACTTGTAGTATGATAGCATGAACACTTAGAGCCACTTTGACTTGTGAAATAGTTGCATAAATTGGACTTTGGGGCTTATGCATGTAAATGAAACCAACCCCCTTATGATATCATGTTTATGTAAGGACAAATCCCGTTATGTTAATATGCAAATTTGTGGCCAAATCCTTATGACATTATGCATGCTTGTGGCCAATCCGCTTTTATGTTATGCATGCTTATGGCCAATCCTTATATGACACTATCGTTCATGTTTTAAGGCCAAACCCCCTTATGATACCATGCATGTTTGGAGCCCATCCCTTTTGTGGCATCGTGCATGTTTTGGGGTCTACATGTAGCCATAGTATGCCTACTATGTTGACTCGCTTTTACTCAAGTGAAAACACGATTTTGGGGTAGTTAGACAAACGTGAATGTGACGCGAAAACTTGACTTGAAAGTGGCACGAAAACTTGACATGGGGCTTACATGAGAACATGACATTCATGATACATTTAAATATGGTCATGACATGTGGGAAAACATGGAACTTGAACTAGACATGGGTGGGTTGGAAGTGTAATATGACACTAGACCAAATATGAAAGTGGCCAACTCGAGGTTGGGTTGAGTTTGTAGCATAAATCTACCCGGACCCGCCCGGCTTAACTAGTGGCTATAAACAATAGGATCCAATGTGAGAAGTTGGTCATGTCGCGCTTAAGACCCGAGGTTAGACTAGGTTGTGGTGTAAAACTACCCGGACCCGCCCGACTTAACTAGTAACCACAACAAGGTCTAATGTGAGAGGTTGAGAGTGCATTAATTAAATTAATGCCACATGATAAGGTTAAGTAAATTTAACTAATGACATTTAACCGATATGACATGAATGGGTAGGTTAAGTGGGGCCGGGCTTGATTTCTTAATGACACTTAACCATACAAGACAATTAGGGGATGGGGTTAAGTAATTCACACTTAACTAATCCGACTTGGTAATTAGATGGGGTTAAGTAATTTAGACTTAACTAATCTAAACACGGTAATTAGATGGGGTTAAGTAACCTATACTTTACTAATCTAAACACGGTAATTTGATGAGGTTAAGTTAAACACTTAACCAATCTAAAATTGGTAATTCAATGAGGTTGAGTAACCAATACTTAACCAATTTGACATGATAATTTAATGGGGTTAAGTAACTTATACTTAACCAATTATACATGATGATTTGATGAGGTTAAGTAACCTATACTTAACCAATCTAATAGGTGGACCTGATAGGGTTAAGTCACAAGACCTTTTAAAATTAGGCTTAACCATTGTAATACGATTAGTGAATGGGGTTAAGCTAACCCATACTTAAACAATCCGACTCAATAATCTGATGGGATTAAGATAATCTATGCTTAATCAATCTAACATGATAATCTGATAGGGTTAAGACAAATAAATACTTAACCAGTTTGACTTGATAAGGTTAAGTCATGAGCTTCTTGGTACACTTAACCAACCTGTAGGGCTAAGCCTTGAACTTGAGTAATTAGCCAATCTTGACATGATTCATAGGCGGGTTAAGTCATGAACTTGGATAACAACACTTTAACCCATTTGACAAAACCCTAGCTCAGGGGACTAGGTTGGAAATCGAAGTTAACAAGGATAGCGGAAAGAGGGGCTAAGTGGTAAACCTTAGTTAAGGGTAACTAAGTAATAATTCTTAGCTAAGGACATGGGACTAGTTCATAAAGAGATGAGTAACCTGGTACGGTAGGTCATCGCTTAGTATACGAGGAGGAGCAAGTTATCTGATTTGGATAAAAGCTCCAGCGAACTGGGTGACGAAGCGGAAGCTTCGGGGCACGTGAGGGTACTCTTGGTATCCCTCTGTGAGGTGGCAAGTGGTCCATGAAACCCGGCCTCACAGAGGTTAAGGTCTGCGGTAGAAGAGCCAAGAGTATGCCTTGGTTGTTATGCGAGCGACCTAAAGACTGGGATGGATTAGCGTGGAGTTGACGATACTTGATTTTGCCCTGGATAGCATGTCGCCGACTACCTACCATCTTTAGTCAATCGTGTACGTACGGAAAGGCAGGGAACTCCCAACAGACCATATACTTGCTATCGAGTTATGGGTGAGGTTGGCTATCTGGAAGTGGGCATCGATGGGCCGTAGTGTAGTTCTCATACATGATTTTTCTTGGATTGCCTTTCAGTAGTTGAGGGAGGGGTCACGTGGGACCATAGCCACGGGTACAAAAACAGACCTTGATATCTGCATCAGCAGACGACTTAAAGCTCCCGACCGAGTTCCGTATTTCTTGATTTGCCCTAGCACGGAACTCGGATGGCACATTGAGGAACATGTGCATCTAGACATGGAAAACGGTTCACGATACATACGTAGGATAAAAGGGCGCGGTTGACGGGTGGCATAATCCCTAGTGGTCCTAGGTGGCCAAAACCCAAACCGAGACACGGAAACGTTCACTAGGTAGCATAATCCCTAGTGGTCCTAGGTGGCATAAATCCTAAGTGAACACGCGATAGTTCATGGTAAGAAAACATAACTTGATCAAGGGTAGCAGTCCAAAACAACTTCAAGGATAAAATGGTACTACGTTGAAGTGGTATAGATTTACATAGGAAAGCCCGTACGGCCTACGGCAAGGGACTGAACTTATACATGGAAAGAAACATACGAGTTGGGAAAACCTACATATGCTATATATTAGGTTGACATGGGCCATTACATGACATTGGGCAAGGGACATTCATAGTTAACACATGACGCGGGTTGGGATACTAATACGAGAGGTGCAGAGCAAATATACATGTTAGCACCATGAGAAATATACAGGATAGATACCTTGGGATAGTATACTTGATAGAAACCTGACGGTGTGATAACTTGATTTATCATGACACCGTAGTTTATCATGATATCTTAGTTTACCTTGCTACAGTAGTTCAGCCTGTTACCCTGGTTTAGTTTATCTATCTTGTCGCCATCCTTATGTTTACTTTCAGTTTATGCATGTCATGTTACCTTTACCTGTTTTTATACTGGAAGTAGATAGGACTTACCAGTCTTTATGACTGACCCCGTTTTGTTTCGCCTCTTCGTCTTCCGTTCCCCCCCCCCCCACCAGGTTTTCAGGGAGGGAACACTGTTATCTAGTTCGGACTTCTTCTGCTTGAAGGTCATCACGCATAACTTGGACTTTTCTTGGCTAGGGCTACTTTGCTGTTTTACTTGGCGAATAATTTATGAAAAGGTTTTATGCTTCTTTACTATTGCAAGACAGGTTTTGACGAATTCTGATATAAAAGGCTTTAGACCTTATTTTATAAGGTAATGTAATTTGTTTTACTTCCGCTGTTTTATATATATGTTCTGTCTTGTAATATTTCTGTGCATGTTTACCTCGATAATGCTTCACCAAACCTAGTGCATTCCCTTTGTGAGTGACCCTAGCGGAGGTGGGGTGTTACAAGTTATATGCCAAATACTACATGCTAGTTTACATGTTTAGATGTAAGTTTATACCATTGTTATGTTGCATAAATCACATATGCAAGTTTATATGAATACATGTGTTTGAGTATGAATTATGTTATGCAAGTTTGTGGTTACTGCCTATGCAAGTTTACACCTTTAGATGAAGATCTATGACATACATGATTTATGCAAGTTTGTGACCATTATCTCAACAAGTTTACACCTTTAGATTTGGATCTATGACATATGTAGTTTATGCAAGTTGTAACTTTGGCCTATGCAAGTTTTAGATGTAGAACATCATTCACACATGCAAGTTCACCCCTTATGTTTAGATCTATTTTTAATTATATGTATGTTGTGACGTTTTCTCTTTATTCCAGGAGTTAGACTATGCGAGTCTAATGTATATTTTACGTTAAACGAACGAACGTACAACGTGGGGTAAAGGGGATAATATTAAAAAGATTAGTTGGCATAAATGCCTTAAAAAGCATAAAATATAATTGTGGTGAAAATTGGTATGATTTTACATACCATAAATAGATGGACATAATTGAGTCAATTATGGTCATAGTTAAATTTGGAATTAATTGATAATTTGAATAGGGAAAGTAATTCAAACCGGGGAATGATTAATTAGGTGTAATTAATCGTCTAAGACATGAGGTTAGGCTGTTTTGTGGTGTAAGACTGCCCGGACCCGCCCGACAAATCCAGTTGCCACAAATGCCAGTCTAATGTGAGAGGTCTTAGGCATAAATTAAATACGTAACAGTTGTAAAGACACGAGGCTAGGCTCGTTTGTGGTATAAGACTGCCTGGACCCGCCCGGCTAATCCAGATGCCACAAATGCCAGTCTAATGTGAGAGGTCTTTATGAGGTTACAGTCTTAATGAATTAAGAAACACTTAACCAAATAAACATGTAGTGGGACATGAGGGGGTTAAGTGGGTGCCTTCGGTGGTATGTGGAATCTAGTGGGTGCCTAGGGTGGCATTTGAAAATACGATTAGAAACACTTAACCAAGAATTGAAACATGTAAGTGAACATGAATAAGAAGTGGGTTAAGTGGGATGTACTAGAGGGGACCAAGCTTAGGTGGATAGCTTGTGTCAAGTAATGGGGGCCCATTTCAACCAGTAACCCATACGTATCTTTATGGGCTCGACCCAAGTCGATTACGGGACATGCATACTGGGCTTGACTGTAAGAGGCCAAAACGGGTTAGCGGTGGCAAAGCAAGTCTAACGGGTTCATATGCGTGTGTGGACCCGGGCTGGTAGGTAAGACGTTGTTGCATCGTGTAGGTATAAGCCGTGCATCCTTAGTGGTATCGGGTTGCCACTTTGGGGAGTGATACACCCCACTATGGGGCTAGCACGGGTATCTACGAGTTAGGGAGCCGATCGCTTGGGGGTAGTGGGTACACCTAGTGGAGATAGGGGCAGGCGGCACCTATGAAGGCAGCTATGGGTGCACGAAACTACCAATATCATTATTAAGTGTTGCAGGCGGGATCAACCTTAGGGTGACTAGTGGTGGTGCAGTATGGTAGTGGTGGTGCAGTATAGTAGTTATCTTATAGTGGTTTAGGTGCGCCTTTAACGTTATCTTTGTTCATCTTATTTCCTTGTTTACTCTTTCATACTCAATGGTTCACAGTCATTTCCTTATTTTCCAACTTATGCCTTAGCCTAGTTATTTTGGTAATTATATTGTTAAAGTTATCGCACTCGCCAGACTTTATGTCTGACCCCCTTTGTTTCCTCCTCTTTTCTTCCTTCCCCCCAAGGTGCTCAGGTTGGAACTAGCACCAGTGGAGCTTGATTTTGGACAGCTGTATTTCTTGCTTTTAGAAGATTGCTTGGATCGCTGAAGTAAAGTTCAGCCTCTCTTATTTATGGCTATTTTGTATTGGGGATTATGTCTTTCAAATTATGTACTTTGATTTAGTCAAGATGGATATTATGTACTTTGACTCTGGTTTTTTATGATGTAATCAAACTTATGTGTTTACCGTTGCAATGAATAAAGTTTTAAAGTTTTAGTACTGTTTATATCTGTCTTGTCGTTAAGTTTCTGTTCTATACACACTTAAAATGCTCCATGGAAGTTAATGCATTCCCTTTGAGAGTGACATTAATGGACGTGGGGTGTTACACATGGTATCAGAGCTGAAGGTTTCCAGAACAGATATGAATTTTGAAAAACTGTTTTTCAAAACAACTTTTATAAAGAAGTACCTTCAAAAGTACGTTTTAAGGAAAGTATTTTCAAGAGAAAAGCTTATTTTAGAAAGCATAACCCCAAGAGCCATATATCTTTCCTTCGATTCTCCATTTTGAATCTCTTCCTCTTTCCTTTTATAATCTCTTCCTCAGCGTATAGATGCTTTTTCTTAAGATATAGGAGGACTTCCGTACGATGGGAGGAAAACCGCTTCATGGGACTTAGACGTTCGTCGGGACTAGGAGTTGGCTCAAGAAAGTGGAGGACTTGTCAGTATCTTGGAGATAGACAAGGGGAGGAAGGTTCGACTAGCTGTTTGGTTGATGAAGGACGAAGTTTCTTGTAGGTCGGAGGTCACGAATGGAGAACGTATGGTGGAGGCATGGATAGGGCATAGGGTTAGAAAGTAGAACCTAAGGAGGGTGCAAAGAATAATAAACCCCGTGACAAGAGGAAATGTCTTTATTGTGGGACACCCGGCCATTTAAGCAAAGATTGCAGGAAGAAAAAGAAGACTGGTTGTTTCCACTGTGGCGAGGCGGGACATCTTATTAAGGACTGCCCAAAGAAAGGGCATAGGGCAGGGTCTACCTCGGGAGGACAGGTGCAGGCTCTTATGGCACCAGGGCAGGCAAGGGTACAAGTTCAGGATCTCGTGGTCCCACCGCTGCAAGAACGAGGTAGAGTAATTTCCGTTGAAAGTTTAGTCTTTCTGTTTGATCATCCTGTCCGTACTTTATTCGATTCTGGCGCAACACATTCATTTATTTCTGCATCATTAGTTGAAACACTACACCTTGATACTAGTCTAGTTACTGATCCCTTAGTAGTCTCAAATCCTATTGGTGGTTCGGCTCATCTTACTATGATTTGTCGGGATTTGAGAGTGTTTATCTTGGGCGTTGAGTTTGAATGCAACGCCTTTGTTCTTGGCTTCATAGGCTACAGCTTGATTCTAGGTATGGATTGGCTAACTAGACACGGGGCCATCCTAGATTGTGAAAGAAGGGTAGTTAGATTGTTGACTCGTTGTGGAAAGACCCTTGATATTTCTTGTGACCCTAGAGGTCCAGTAATGCTTAGTTACCTAGAATCCCTTGACGCATCCGATGATGACTTACATTCTGTTCCTATAGTCCATGAATATGTTGTTATCTTCGATGAGGTGAGGGGTTTACCCCCAAAACGTGAGATAGACTTTTGAATATATCTAGTAGATAATGCAAAGCCAGTTGCATTGCCATTGCGCCACATGGCTCCAAGAGAGAGAAGGGAACTCAGTAAGCAAGTGAAAGAATTGCTTGAGAAGGGGTTCATCAGAAGTAGTATATCGGAGTGGGGTGCTCCAGTAGTATTTGCCATGAAGGAAGATGGGTCCCTTAGACATTGTGTGGACTATAGAGAACTTAATAAGCTTACTAAGAAGAATAGACACCCGCTGCTGAGGATTGACGATCTCTTCGATCAGTTAGTTGGCGCCTCAGTGTTTTCGCAGTTGGACTTAACCACGGGTTTCCATCAGTTGAGAGTGGCTGAGGATAGCATAGACAAGACTGCCTTTAGGACTCCAGATGGCTTCTTCGAGTGGCTTGTGATGCCCTTCGATTTGACAAACGCCCCCGCATACTTTGTTGACTTGATGAGTAGGGTGTTTAGGGAGTACCTTAATAAACTCGTGGTAGTCTTTGTGGACGACATCTTGATCTTTTCTAAGAGCGAGGAAGAGCATGCCCTATATCTTAGGGAAGTGTTGGAGACTCTTCGAGCGCATAGCCTTAAAGCTAAATTTTCTAAACGTCACTTTTGGAGGAAGGAAGTGCGATTCTTAGGGCACGTGGTTTCCAAAGAAGGGATAGCTGTGGATCCCGCGAAGGTAGTGGCCATCCAAGATTGGAAGGTCCCTAAAAATGCTACCGAGGTGAGGAGTTTCTTAGGGTTGGCTGGCTACTATAGGAAGTTTATCAAAGACTTCGCAAAAATATCTGCCCCATTAACACGCTTAATGAAGAAGAATTTAGTTTTCATGTGGGACGTAGATTGTGATGATGTGTTCCAACGTTTAAAGAGAGCTTTGACCACGGCCCCGGTCTTAGTGTTGCCAGATGGGAGTAAGCCATTTACCGTTTATACCGATGCTTGTGGGACAGGACTAGGCGCAGTCTTAATGCAAGAGGGAAGGGTAATAGCCTATGGTGGAAGGCAGTTGAGAGTGCATGAGAGAAATTACCCTACACATGACCTAGAGTTGGCCACTATTGTCTTCACGCTTAAGTCTTGGCGCCATTATCTTCTTGGCGAGAAATTCGAATTGTTCACTGACCAGAAATTGCTAAAATACTTATTCTCTCAGAAGGACTTGAACTTAAGGCAGCAAAGGTGGATGGAATTCTGAGCATCCTATGACTTCGTGATAGCATATACCTCTGGCAAGGGTAACGTGGTGGCAGACGCCTTAAGTAGGAAAATGTTGTCCTTGAGTCCGTTGTTGTTGAGCGGCGAAGCTTAGAGTTCATCTCTACATTTGACTTTAGACCTTCCATTGACTTTGTACCCAGTTCGCTAGCATCCTTAGAGGTCAGACCTACGCTTTTGGGATGGATTGTTGAGGCACAGCGAGATGACCCATAGTTGCTTGAGTTAGTAGAAAAGCTCAAAAGAGGGGAGTCATCGAGCAATCTCCGTAGGTATAACCTAGATGATAAGGGTTGGTTACATAGGGATGGTAGACTTTTTGTACCATGGGACGAGGATTTGAGGAAGACCATTCTTGATGATGACCATCTTTCGAAGATGACCATTCATCCCGGCGGGGACAAGATGTATATGGACATGAGACGAGTTTACTTTTGGGCCGGCATGAAGAGGGATGTAGCCATGTTTGTCGCTAGATGCTTGTTGTGCCAATGAGAAAAAGCAGAGAAAAAGAAGCCCGGTGGATTGCTTCACCCATTGGAGGCCCCACAATGGAAGTAGGAAAGTGTCTCGATGGACTTTGTTGACGGGTTACCAAGATCGAGGAAGGGTAATACGGGGATTTGGGTCGTCGTAGACAGACTTACTAAGAGCGCCCATTTCATTCCCGTGAAGAGTAAGAGGACTGCTCCATGGTTAGCCTCTGTATACATTCGAGAGATAGTTCGTTTGCACGGTGTTCCTTCTAGCATAGTGAGCGACCGCGATCCTATCTTTACTAGCGAATTTTGGAAGAGCTTACAAGAGCAGGTAGGGACTCAGTTATGTTTGAGCACGGCATATCATCCTCAGACGGACGGCCAGACCGAGAGGGTGAATCATATTCTAGAGGACCTATTAAGGTTGTTGGTCTTAGATTTCGGAGGAACATGGGAGGAACATCTTCCGTTGGTGGAGTTTACATATAATAATAGCTTTCAGTCCAGCATTGGCATGGCACCATTCGAGGCTCTTTATGGACGGCCGTGTCGTTCGCCTACATGTTGGTGGGAGTCTACAGATAAGATCTTGCTTGGGCCCGATATGATTAGAGAGACTTTAGAAAAGATCGATTTGATTCGAAGGAGGATGAAGACGGCGCAAGATAGGCAGAAATCTTATGCGGACAAGAGGAGGACGGATCTTGAGTTTGATATTGGGGACATGGTCTTTGTCAAGGTGTCTCCATTACGGAACGTTGTTCACTTTGGGTCCGTTGGGAAGTTAGCACCAAGGTTCGTAGGGCCGTTTCCTATTAAGGAAAGGATTGGGCAGATGGCGTATAGAGTGGAGTTGCCCGAGAGACTTAGTTGTGTACACGATGTATTCCACGTATCACATTTGAGGAAGTGCTTGCACGAGACCGCGGAAGTGGTAGAGCCGAGCTTGCTTAGAGAGGTGGAGATAGAGCGTGATGCGACGATTCGACGAGCTCCTACGTGCATTCTTGGGTCGGAGATTAAGAAGTTAAGGAATCGAGAGGTCAAGCTAGTCAAAGTGCAATGGGAAGATGATGAGAGCAACGCTACTTGGGAGACGGAAGAGAAGATGCGTTCATTGTACCCTTTTCTTTTCGAGAGTATGTCTTTTAATTTCTCCTTTATCGCTTAGCTCGTACTTATCTTATATTTTGTATGTCCTCTTGTTAGTATCTTTGACCTTTAGATAGGATAGTCCTATGGTTGAAACATGTGTTTGAGACATGTTATGTATGATGGATGCATGTGGATGCAAGTGTTTGCTAGTGGTTGCTCGTGGATGCATATACACACACTTTAGGCACTAGATCGGCTCAGTCACTTCATATTGCATATTGCATATTGCATATAAATGTGTGTACATATTTAAGTAATGGATGTATAATGGTTGTACCGTCATATGGATGTTGCATTTTGGTGAATGGTTGTACACACATGTAGAAATAATATGTATCGATAGGAATCTTTCGCATACATAATGGACGCATGGCACTATCATGGTTTGCATTAAGGAGGTCAACTGAATCAGTAGACCGCCTGATTTTGCATTAGATAAGGAACATATACACACACTTCTTGCATATGTTCATACAGCATTAGGAATTTTATAATGACAATGGATGCCTGTGTTTGATGGTTGAGTAGATGGTTGTTTGGATGTTAGGATATGCATTCTCCTTAACTTGGAGATTTCGGGGGCGAAATCCTTTAAGGAGGGGAGAATGTAACACCCTGTATTTATGTTAACACTAATGTTCACAAATTAAAGAATAACTAATCTTAGATGTGAGAATTAAGGGAAACGGGTTGCGCCATTGTGTTCATCTCGGAATTCTGGTTGAAAAAGAGTCCTAGTTTGCGTAAAATGGACTTCATATGAAGAAGTTATGGCCATCGGAAGTTTTAGAAAATTCAAAACAGATTTCAAATTTCAAAATTTCGGAGTTAGACAGGCTGGGAAGGAAAATTCCCGCCAGGTCCAGGTCGACAATAGGGTCGACCTGCCCTAACCAGGTCGACCATAGGTCGACCTGCTCCCCCCCCCCCCCCCCCCCCCCCGCGGGCAGATTTGATTAGTGACCTGTTAATGACCGTGTGCTGACTCATTAGGGTTTCTAATCTGCTCTTATTGGCTGAGATTAACTCTGGGTTGATCGGACGGCTTAAACTAATCCTAAACTCTATAAAAACACCTCTAGACTCAAACCCTAAAATCAAAACAAAACTAGATTCATGGCCTCCATGCCGTCACCTAGCAACTCAGCATAGCCCCCACCAATTAGAGAGGAAGAAAGCTAATCTAATTCAATTCTTTTCAACTTTAACAACGAATCTTCTTCAAAGGAAAGCTATTACAACTCCAGAACTCAGAATTCAGAACTCAAGACCTTCTTTGAGTTGTGAGTTCGATAATTTTAATAAAATAATTAGCAATTTAGTTGGATTGATTTATGATGTGGATTATTTGGATATGATGTGAATTATTGACCGCATGTTATAATTATGTTGTAGAATTGTGTTGTAATTTCTATGATGTTATGTTGTGATGCTATCATTTATGATGTAAAGTTATGATGCTATCACCTATGTTGTAATTCTATGATTGGCTTATGTATATTCAAATCATCATGTTGTTCATATGCTAGTTTGGTTATGTTGATTCATATGATAAATCATATGTATGTATGCAAGTTTAGATATTGATTTAAACATGAACCATATGCAAGTTAGTAAAGATTGTGTATAACTTTACATGTTTCATGACATCTATTTTAGATCTAAAGTTAGGCTATGACATGTGTGAGTTATATGCCAAATTCTACATGCTAGTTTACATGTTTAGATGTAAGTTTATACCATTGTTATGTTGCAAAAATCACATATGCAAGTTTATATGAATACATGTGTTTGAGTATGAATCATGTTATGCAAGTTTGTGGTTACTACCTATACAAGTTTACACCTTTAGATGTAGATCTATGACATACATGATTTATGCAAGTTTGTGACCATTATCTCAACAAGTTTACACCTTTAGATTTGGATCTATGACATATGTTGTTTATGCAAGTTGTAACTTTGGCCTATGCAAGTTTAAGATGTAGAACATCATTCACACATGCATGTTCACCCCTTATGTTTAGATCTATATTTAATTATATGTATGTTGTGATGTTTTCTCTTTATTCCATGAGTTAGACTATGCGAGTGTAACGTATATTTTACGTTAAACGAACGAACGTACAACGTGGGGTAAAGGGGATGATAATAAAAAGATTTAATTGGCATAAATGCCTTAAAAGGCATAAAATATAATTGTGGTGAAAATTGGTATGATTTTACATACCATAAATAGATGGACATAATTGAGTCAATTATGGCCATAGTTAAATTTGAAATTAATTGATAATTTGAATAGGGAAAGTAATTCAAATTGGTGAATGATTAATTATTTGTAATTAATCGCCTAAGACACGAGGTTAGGCTCTTTTGTGGTGTAAGACTGCCCGGACCCGCCCAACAAATCCAGCTACCACAAATGCCAGTCTAATGTGAGAGGTCTTAGGCATAAACTAAATACGTAATAGTTGTAAAGACACGAGGTTATGCTCGTTTGTGGTGTAGGACTGCCCGGACCGGCCCGACAAATCCAGCTGCCACAAATGTCAGTTTAATGTGTGAGGTCTTTATGAGGTTACAGTCTTAATGAATTAAGAAACACTTAACCAGATAAACATGTTGTAGGACATGAGGGGGTTAATTGGGTGCCTTGGGTGGCATGTGGAATCTAGTGGGTGCCTTGGGTGGCATTTGAAAATACGATTAGAAACACTTAACCAAAAATTGAAACATGTAAGTGAACATGAATAAGAAGTGGGTTAAGTGGGATGTACTAGAGGGGACCAAGCTTAGGTGGATAGCTTGTGTCAAGTAATGGGGGCCCATTTCAACAAGTAACCCATACGTATCTTTGTGGGCTTGACCCAAGTCAAGGACGGGACACGCATACTAGGCTTGACTGTAAGAGGCCAAAACGGGTTAGCGGTGGCAATGCAAGTCCAACGGGTTCATATGCGTGTGTGGACCCGGGCTGGTAGGTAAGACATTGTTGCCTCGTGTAGGTATAAGTCGTGCATTCTTAGTGGTATCGGGTTGCCACTTTGGGGAGTGATACACCCCACTATGGGGCCAGCACGGGTATCTACGAGTTAGGGAGCTGATCGCTTGGGGGTAGTGGGTACACCTAGTGGAGATTGGGGCAGGCGGAACCTATGAAGGCAGCTATGGGTGCACGAAACTACCAATATCATTATTAAGTGTTGTAGGTGGGATCAACCTTAGGGTAACCAGTGGTGGTGCAGTATAGTATTTATCTTATAGTGGTTTAGGTGCGCCTTTAACGTTCTCTTTATTCATCTTATTTCCTTGTTTACTCTTTCATACTCAATGGTTCACAGTCATTTCCTTATTTTCCAACTTATGCCTTAGCCTAGTTATTTTGGTAATTATATTGTTAAAGTTATCGCACTCGCTAGACTTTATGTCTGACCCCCTTTGTTTCCTCCTCTTTTCTTCCTCCCCCCCCCCCCTCAGGTGCTCAGGTTGGAACTAGCACCAGTGGAGCTTGATGTTGGACAGCTGTATTTCTTGCTTTTAGAAGATTGCTTGGATCGCTGAAGTAAAGTTCAGCCTCTCTTATTTATGGCTATTTTGTATTGGGGATTATGTCTTTCAAATTATGTACTTTGATTTAGTCAAGATGGATATTATGTACTTTGACTCTGGTTTTTGATGATGTAATCAAACTTATGTGTTTACCGCTGCAATGAATAAATTTTTAAAGTTTTAGTACTGTTTATACCTGTCTTGTCGTTAAGTTTCTGTTCTATACACACTTAAAATGCTCCATGGAAGTTAATGCATTCCCTTTGTGAGTGACATTAATGGACGTGGGGTGTTACACGACCCATGGGTCGACACCCCTAGGGCTGGGGTCAACCCCAACGGGTCTGATTTCCACTTGTCCCGCCTTCGATTTCTAATTTTCGAAAATGTTTATTTTATGTATAATTAGCTTATATATATGTGTAACCTTAATATCTTCTTCATACGGTGTCCGTTTTACGCAAACTCAGAATCTGACTTAAGTAGAATTCCGAGACGAACAGAAGGGCGTAGTCTGTTTTACTTAATTCTCAATATTAAATTAAGTAGTCTTTATTTTATCTTCTTAATGTGTTATTATATTACGGGATGTTACACTCACCCTCTAATTTCTTTGTATTGGCATCTGGGTTTACAGTGCATTTTGGATTGGACTTCTGTTATTTGATCAGTTCAAAAAGTACCGGAAATCTGGGTCATCATACTTGGTATCATAGAAATGGTTTAGTAATAACCTTGGCTCTATGGCATAACTTGATAGAGATGAGGTTAGTAAAACCCTTGATCGAGTTTGAGTGTGTATACATGAGAGCGCGTATTTGTAAATTTTATATAAAAATGTTTTGTATTGTGGTTTTTGATCAGTTCAAGTGTTGAGAAGCATTGAACCGGCTATAGGCACAATATTGTTTTGTAAAGAGGGTAAATGAAATAATTTTACTCAAAATATATTTTTATATAGAAAAGAAATAATTTTACAAAATTATTGAGATATAGTTATGTTTGACTGATTTGAATGGTATTCAAAGTGGATAAGAAAATTTCTACTGGAACTTAACTTGGTTAAGTGAAATTAAATTAATATTGAAATTGAAATAAATAAATTTGGAATTTGGATGAATAATAATTAAATAGAAACCAATCGGATGTTAACTGATTGATGTTTAAATATGTGAAACCAAAGTTAAATATTAAATGTAAATTCAGTTGTTTTGGTTGTGTATTGGTTGTTGATTGTGAATTGGTTGTTATTGGATGATAGATTGTTTGAATAGCGGTAATCGACAATTTAATATTGAGTTGGTTGTTATTTAGAATTTCATATATATGTTACTTATATATTGAACTAAGATAAGTATAGGTGCCAGATGGCTTGCGGATTGATTTCGATTGCGTAAGTTGCACAAAATTTGAGCAAATATGCTCAATAGCAGTTGTAAAAGGTATGCCTACTGGAAAATATAATTTTTGGCTTTTGATTTTTCTTTTTCGTTTGTGTGGGTCGATGTATACATATTATTTGTTCCTGCGATATCGCTGAAGTCCCCCTGTACAGGGGAGACTCCGCCAAATTTTTCTAGGAAATTAAAGTGTTAGAAAATTTTCGATATTTTTGAAAATTTATATTGATTATAATGAATTGGTTTCTGATTTCAAATAAATTGGATTTTAGAATTAATGGGTTTGTAGCATTTTTCTCGCCTTAGTAATTTCGGGGACGAAATTTTTTAAAGGGGGGAAGATTGTAATGTCCCGTATTTTTAGTTGTCAAATATTTAGTTTATTATTTTAAATATTATATACGAAATATTAATGGATTTTAATATTGAATTCGTTTATTTAAAACGACGTTTGAGCGTTAAGTTTATATATAATTTAAATCGAACTCGAAATGGCGCGGTAGTTCATAATACTGGGTTTTGAACTTCAATTGAATATACATAATCCGTTTTAAGTCGAATTTTTGTGAAACAAGAAACGTTGGAATCTAGTTGATTATAATTTTCTTATGAAAGAGAAAAATCAGGATTTCGTGTTATAGATTTTGAATTATGTCCAATTCAAATTTAAAATAGTCGTCATGGAATTTGTCAATAAATGATAACGTTTATTTAATAAAACCAAAAAGATTTTAATATAATTTTTATACTGTATTAACTTGAGATTTACGATATTGAGTTGTATAATCCGTATTTATTTATATTTGAAGCTACCTATATTTTCTATTTGGATATATAGGACAATAATAATTTATTATTATATAAATTAGATTGGTTTGGAATTTAATATATTTTATCAATATTATATGGGCCTTAGAAATAGCTTTCTTTTCAAACAACCTCCGTTTTTGATGAAACAAATTTTATTGGAATACGTATCGCTAATTATTGCTAAATTTCCAGTTTAGGGCCAAATGGAGTTGTTTTGTCAGTGGACGAAATTTAAAGGTGAACCGATGAATAAATTGAGATCTAAATAGCGCCATTTTTGCAAATAGAGCCAGCTCTCGACCAAACAAATTTTATTGGGCCCCGAACGTCAAGACGCAATGGTACGTCCGTTTTCATCACGTTTGGAATTGTGAATTTTGGTATGAATATTAAAAGCCCAGTGTAAAAGAGGTATATTAAGATAACCATATAAAATTAACGTATCAAATAAAATTAAATAATTGAAATAAAACTTATGTGCTAAGAAATTAAAAAGGGGTCCACTCTTAAGTAAATTACACCTACGTACCCTAGTGTTACTTAAGCTCTAAGGAATGAGTGCAAACCTGCCCTAAGCATTAAAGTAAAACGTGCAGGCTTATGTGTATTCAAACGTACACATTCCTAACTACCTAAACACGTACCTCTTTTGTGAAAATTGCACCTATCATGTATGGGTAGAAAGGATTTTGTTTCTATCCTTAATATTTTCCCCTCTATATGTATATTCGTGCGCTCCCTTAATTCAATTTTCTTCCCAAAACAGCACCCTTTTGCCTTTCAACTGCAAAGACTAAAATATATAAACATATATATATATTAAACCAATGGAACTTCGTCATTTACTTAAGGGGGGCGTGCACTTTCGAACTGGAAGACGGGATCAAGGGGGTAGGCACGAGTTGCAGAAAACGGTGGCAGTGGAGGAGCACAGCGCGAGTAGTGGAGAGGCACTGGCAGGTCCATCTCAAGTCGGACAGGAGCAACAGGACCGTGACGCTGTGGTGGTCGTTAGTAAGTGTTCATGGAAAGGAGATTTATGGTGGTAGCTTAAGCGGAGCAGTAGTGAGGGAATGATGTGGAGTGGAGGTGGATTTCTGATGCATGCGAATGAGAGAGAAGAACAATGGATGGGTGGAGTAGTTCAGAAGGTAGTGTTGTGAGTTTTGAAGGTTGAGGTAAGCTTGGACTGTTAGCAATTGGAAGGAGATGATTGTAGTGGGGAACTTGAATGGTGGTGACTTGCGCAGTAGGCAATGTGGGGTCAGGGCCGACAATATACCGTAGGTGGCAGTGCATTTCGAATTACAAGGGTGCTTTCTTTTTGGAACTGCTGTTGTTTTTGGTGATGCAGTGTAGCGTGGTGACTGTTGGTTGGTGTTCACTTGCAGAGGAGTAGTGAGAGTTGAGCGTGGTTGCGGACGAAGTCAGGGTGGTACAGGGGTGCGTGGGATGGCCAACATTCGGTTTGGGACATAGGGTTAGCAGCAGCTGCAAGAATATTTGAGGAGAAGCATGGAGCATTTTGAACAAAGTATATAACTGGGAAGAAAATAAAGTAAAAATATGGAGATGAGAGAAGGAAGAAATGTAGCAGGTAGAAGATCATTAAAATATGAATTAATATGTTAGTTAAAGATGTATATACTATATATAACTTGGCCAGGTTTTCTTAATGTTTTCGTACCTAACCAGAAAGGGCTAACAGACCTAATCACGTAATCTAATGGCCCATTATTTTTGGATACATATTTAACATTAAAATTCATGTTTAAGTAGTGTATATATATGCCACGGGTCAAATAATTTATTTATGCCTAATCGATTAGTTAATGGCCTAGTTAAAATTTGTTAATGAAAATAGTTCATTAAATTTAAATTGTACAATAACCATTTAATTTAATTTAGCGTATAAACTTAAAATGATATCTTATGCATATGTTATCAGAATTCGACAAAGTTGGACACATTGGGACTATATCGGCGAACGTTTCATTTTGAAGTTGATTTGGTCGGAAATGGAAGCAGCGTGAATTTCCAGTCAGATTAAACGCTTAAACGAATCATTTTATCAACAAATCAAATCAAGGTGAGTTAAACTCACTAAGATCTTCCCACTTATATTTTATACAAGTTGGGTTTTTATTTTGTGTGCTATGTTTACTACTGGTTGACTGTTTGTTAATTATATTCATGTATTGATTGAACCCATGGAATTAAATGGTTGTTTAATTTTAGTGAAACACCAAATTGTTATTTTAACAATTGGTCCCAATTAAGGTAACTTACCTTATTGGCCACGTTTATAAAATAAACGTGTTTAATTTAATGAATTTGTTTGAATTGCTATGGTTGTGTTAAATAAATTGGTTGATATTGAATTGTCGTTATTGACTGTTATGAAACCACTATTTATTTGAATTAAATGATTATATTGAGATAATGTATTTGGATACAGGGAAGAACACGTTAGAGGGATCCAACAGGATTCCTTAAATATATTAGATGTTATTTATTTTCATATTATCATCATACAAACTGTTTTGATTTGATGCTTTATTTGATTATTGACCGTTGACCTAAATTCAACATTTCTTTTGATTTAAACCAATGGGTGATATTGATTGAGTAATTGGCAGTATATGGCCTATAAATCAATCGTTTTCCAAGTATTGATTTACCGTCAGGTGAATCGATAAAGTGAAGTTATAAAATATATTTTAAAATGAGGATAAATTTTCAGATTTATTGTTTTGAATAAAATTTATTAAAAAGAAAAAAATATTTATTATTTAAGATTATCCTTAATTATTTAATGATTTTATAAAGCAAATTCTGATATTAATCAGACTTATAAGCAAGAGAGTAGAAAATTAACCAAACGGTTAAGAGTTGGATAATTTTTTTTAATAACTAAATGGAATTATTTAAATTAATTATATTATTAATTAATGTAAAGGAAGAACTAATCGGAAACAGTTAATGAAATAATCATGTTTTGAGTGGACTAAGTTAATCATTTCAACTGGGATTGACTATTGAATTAGTTGGTTTTGAATTAATCTAATGAAATAGCTTAAAAATATATTTTTTTAATTTTAATAATATTTTAAAATGGTATTTACTATTTATTTTAGTAAAATAAAGAAATTAACTACTTCTACAGTTGTTAATAATTGAAGTAAATTATTATTTTAATTAATAATAATTTAGGAGATTACTTTTAATTTGAAATTCATTTAAAAAGTAAAAGAAGTTGAAATGAAATCTAATTGAATTGAGAAAGGAGTTATGAATGGGTTTATATTAAAACCCGAGGTTTTATAACAAAATTATAAAAGAGAATTTTGAGAAAGTACGATTGCTTAAATTAAATGTTTACTTAATAGTTAAAGTTAGAAAAAAGGGAAATTGAGATAAAAAGGGTATATATTGAACCTGGGTTTGCAAATGAGATGTATAAAAAAGATGTGGAGATAAAACATTAATTTTTAAATTAACGTTACTTAATAATGAAATTAAGTAAAACGAAGGAAAATGAAATAAGATTCTCCATAGGGATAATGGTAAAACATATTGGAAAGAGGTATTTTTGAAATGGTATGGGATAAAGGATTTGGTAACAAAAATCCGTATTATAAAACAAATTGGTTAAAAGGATTAAAAGTAAGAGAGAAATTTTAATAAGAAATTACTTAATCAATGAATGAAGTAATAATAGTTATATTTGAAAAGAAGATTTTCAACAATAAGAAATGGAGTATAGAAGCATGATAAGATAGTTAAATGGGTTTTATTTTGACATTAGAGTAGAATATCGGTTTTTTGAATTATAACTCATATCTATCTGTGGATAAGAATGTTGTTAGTCAAGGTCTGAGAGGTAAATAGATACCCAACCTGAACGACTTTAGGATATTCTAAGGATGATATTAGTTCGTAATGGGAAGGAGGATAAGAGTAATTTATTATTTCCATATGAGAAATAATAATGCAACGTTAATTGCAAGATTTGAGAATATATAATGAGAATTCCAAAGTAATGGAAATGGGAAGATTTGAGGATATATATGTAATGAATTTTCCAAAGTAAAGGTAATAAAAATGGGGATTGTGTGAAAGTATAATGATATTTCCAAAAGTAAAAGGGGAATGAAAAGTTTAGTTTTGGAATGAGTTTATTCTAAAAGATTAAACATTGGGTATCGTTTCAAAGAATGATGTTTTATGTGAAATTTGATAAACCAATGTGGATATATACATATATATATGATTTAATTCTAAGTAAATAAAATAGTTTTGAAAATAATCTTATGTTAAATAAGAAATGAAATGCTACGTTGGTATATTGAATAGATTTTTAATTTTTAAATTAACCATTCGTTAATTATTTTGATTAAAGAGGCCAAGTAATGTCGAGTACTAAATCAGTGAACTCATTTTAATTCTCATGATTATTTATTTGATAGTTAAATAACCGATTATCAAATCTGGCCAATAAGGTTGTTGGTACGGAAAGACCTGGATCGAATTTATATTCGAAAAACATTCCGACCAGTAAATACGTGGAAATTGCTAATTGAAGATGGAGCATTGAAAACCGTGAAACTTCATAAGCGAAAGGATTAATCAAAATCTCTGGTTAGCTGTAATGTCCCAGATTTTTCGGCCATTTAAATTAGAATATTTAAATCAGTTTATATATTATATTTGAAATATAATGGATTTTTAATCGAATTTATTTATTTAAAATAGAGTTAGAATATATATTTACATATTAATTAAAACGAGCTCGAAACGTCGCGGTAGTTCGAAATTTTCGATTTGAACTTTGATTGGATATACAGGATCCAATATAAGTCGGATTTCTGTGAAACGAGACACGTTGGAACCAATTTGGTTATATTTTTCTAATGAAAGAGGAAAATCGAGATTTCAGCTTGTAGATTTCAAGTTACGTCCAATTCAAATTTTTAAATAGTCACTATGGAATTCGTTTTTAAATTATAACGATTTAGTTATTTATATTAAAGATTTTATGTAAATGGAATATTATTTAAAACCAAAATTTTTAATATTGGATTTCTAATTCTATACTATTTGAAATGGGAGATGTTGTTTTAAATAAATACGAATCCTTGTCATATTGATATATCAAATGTTATAACACCACTGCAAATCAAATGGTAATTGTGGTAAATTTCCACATGGTATTACACCACAGCTAAATACCAAGCAATTTGCTTTGAAAATCATATGTTTGTTTTGTTTGGTAATTTGAGCACCAAGTGGTAAATTACTAGCCACTTGAGTGGATTGATATCATTGTTTCCTTTACTAAAGACTAATACAAGATTTTCATTTATAACTCTAATTACTTATATCTAATACCTGAAAAAAAGAAAAAAGAAAAAAAAGAGAAAAAAAAGACAACCCTTGTTGTCTAACATCATCATTCAAGAGCAGATGCACTAATAGCAGTCAGATCAAAATAACTAAAAGTCCATATAGTAGCATATTATGCAAATAAAACAAACATGATAGAACAAAACAAGGTTCTAACACCACAAAACAAATAAATATGCATGCCTTGTTCATTCTAGGAACCATAATACACCAAAAACGAACAAATATATATACACATTTCAACAGCTTATACCCATAAAATTTACAGAACAACATCTATAGGTTCATATACAGTTAATCTTGGATTTCAAAACCTATGACAAGACAAAACAATACAAACAGGATTCAATTTTTAATATCAGCGCCCCTTTTGTTCTTTCAAGAATCAGTGAATCCATCTCGATCAGTTTTGATCTGCGAAGAAGAAAAAAGTAAGAAAACCCATCAATGAACAGCATAAAAAAAAATATAGTACAAAAATAAAATAGCTAAGAATAGACAACACATATGAGACGACCCGAAATCCCGTTCAGACGGAAACAAGGGTTATCTTTGGAATATAACACAGAAACAGATAGTAGCAGAACAAAATTAAATAAATACACCAGATAATGAACAACAAAATATACTGGATAAAAGTAATCATCATTCATGTAACGACCCAGAAAATCTAAACCAATTTAAAAATTTTAAATTGGCAAAAATAATGGATTTTAAATATTTAAAATAAATATTTTAAATAATGGCGATGAAAACTGAGTTTGAATCGACAATTGAAAAAGAATATAATTAATTATAATTATAAACAAGGCCTGAAATGGCGCTGCAGTTCAAAAAGTGAATTCAAACTTTGTCGGACTGTATCGGGTGCAAAACAATCCGGATTTTAGTGAAACCAAAAATATTTAAATCTATTAGTGAATATCTTTCCAACAAATCTGACAAATCGGAATTTGATAGCGGGAATCAAAAGATATGTCCAGTTGAAAATTCTGAATAGTCGCTATGGAATTCAGGCCCTTAAAAATGGACATTTTGCAAACGACCTCGGATTTCGACGAAACCACTTTTGTTGGATCCGTGATGTCAAATTATTGCTAGGTTTCAAATTTCATAATTTTTCGAATCAATATGTGAGTGTGGCAAAGGAAAACGCGTTTGACCGGTTACAGTTGATTTTAATCGACTGGAAATTGGCCATTTTTCAAACGGTCTCAGAATTTGACGAAACTAGTTTTGTTAGGACCGTATCGTCAATACGAAGCTAGAAAATATTTTTCTGGAATTTTTCGAGTTCGTATGTGGCCCCACTAAATTGAAATGTGCGTTAAAATTGAATATATAAAGAATTGCACTTTAAAATTTGACGGAAACTAATCGAAATGATCGAATCAGCTTATGACACATATCCCATTGTGTTCAGAATGGGGGTAATTAGCTAAGGGCGACAGTCGTTGGGTCTCGTTTGGGGTTCGATAGAAAAGTCAACTTTTTGAATTAAAAAGAAATAAAGTATATATATATATATATTCACTCCCTCTCTCCCTCTCTTACTTCATTCAGAAAAAAAAGAAAAAAAAACGCGCTGCTCCCCAAAATCGCGACGCTACCACCACTGAAGCTCCACCCACGACCGCCGTGCCCCCCTCCGCTTCGCCAATCCTCCCTCCATCGCCGATGAACCCTCCCTTCTGGCCTCTCCCTCCACGCGACGCCTCGTTCCCAAAACCCTAGAACGAAAGCAGCGCCGCCCTCACCCACGAAGACCGCGCCGCCGAGGCCAACGACCACCGCCCTCCTCCACAAGCCCCGCCACCACCAGCGCATAAACCCCCCCTTCCTCGATCCGTGAACCAGAAGCACCCCCCCCCCCCCTCTTCAGGCGACAGCAAAGGTAAAGTTTAATTATTATATTTTTGTTTATTTCAGTTTCTTTTAATTAATTATTTTATATAAAACTGAAAAATTAAGTGATGATTTTTAACATCGAAAAGTGATGATTTTTAACATCGGTGGACCGGCCCTGACGATCCAAGGGTCACTCGAGCTCTGATCCTAAGACATGGTAGGCTAGATTGTCTCGAATTCGGTAAGGACTATCTTTTGCCTTGGTTCATGACGGAAATCCAATTTCCAATTACGTGACTGTGCGGTTTTGATTGTATACTTATATATGGCGACATAGTGGTATGGGGCATTAATGCCGTCTATGATTGATAGTTATGATTTGAAATGGTTTTCAAAACATATAAACACTACCAATAATATCAAATGCCTTTGTTTTATTCGTATCAAGCATATTTTGGCCGTTATAAGGTAAAAACTCTATTCTCCGGTTTGCGTTGCATTGTGTGATGGGAACTGAGTCTTATAATGGCGTCATTTTTATAAAAAGCATAGCGATGTTTAAAAGAAAGATTTGTTTTAAAGCACTGGCAATTCAATGGAGTAAACCCATTCCACGAAAGTGGCGTGGTCCTGTGATTGGCCATATTATATATGTGTTGAATAGATTTCTCATACCAGTCCCATGACTGACTCGTAGTTTGTTTCACTTTCAAACTCGGGTGCCCCTTTTTCTACACGGGCAGCCTTGTATTCAGGTTTAGCTGGTTCTTTCTGGATAGCTGGAGCTGAAGATGGATTCTACCATATATCTCTTTTTATGTTGTTCAACTCCTATTGTACATATTTTGTTTATTTCCGCTGTAGACATTTATGTATAGCTGAACTGTATTTGTACTCAGTAAGATCCTGTATACTGTGTAACTCTGATGATTACTTTTATCCAGTACATTCTATTGTTCATTATCTGGTGTATTTATTTAATTTTGTTCTGCTATTATCTGTTTCTGTGTTATATTCCAAAGATAACCCTTGTTTCCGTCAGAACGGGATTACGGGTCGTCTCAACGTTGAATTTCGACCACATAGCAAAAAGATATGATTTTTAGAAGTTTTGCAACACTTTAAAACTGTTGAAATCAGTTTATCAAAACCAAAGCCGTACCTCTTCTAAAATGTTCGAAACTAGGGTTTCATTTTTCGATCAAACGATGTAGTATGAGGCCGATCCACTAGCGCTACGCTGTCGAGCTTCGAAACCCACGTCCAGGGGTGGTGGTGGGGTCCAGTCCGGTGCCACGGCGGAGGAGAAAATCAACTTGAGGCGGGCGGACTTTGTGGAGCTCGTGCTCGACGATGGAGCAACGGTGAAGGACGAGGTCGGTCTTGATTTGAAGAGGGGAGGGAGGCGGTTCGATTTTGGGTGGTGGCGCTGGTCAACGGTGAATGGCGGCGTCGAATTTGAGGGGAGAAGGCGCGAAGGGGTTCCACCGTTAATCGGTCCAGCGGGGAGAGAGAGAAATGATGAGCTGGGCCAATAGTTTTTTTTTTATATATATATTTTAAAATCTCTAAAATACCCCTTATATCGACGAACACCAATTCAAACCTAACGACTATCGTCCCTAGCGTTTTACCCCCATTCCGAACACAATGGGATATGTTTCGTAGGCCCATTCGACTGTTTCAGTCAGTTTCCATTCAAATCAAAATATAAAACATTCAATATTTAATTTGAACGTACATTTCAATTTGCAAGGGCCACAAACTGATTCGAAAAATTCCAAAAAAATAAATCTAGCTATGTTTTGACGATACGGTCCCAACAAAACTAGTTTCGTCGAATTCTGAGACCGTTTGCAAAAAGGCCCATTTTTGGTCGATCCAATTTAACTGTAATTGACCAAAACACACTTTCCTTTGCCACGCTCACATACTACCTTCAAAAATTATGAAATTTGAAACCTAGCAATAACTTCACATCCCGGATCCAACAAAAGTGGTTTCGCCGAATTCCGAGGTCATATGCAAAATGACCAATTTCACGGGCTATATAAATTCCATAGCGACCTTGCTGGAAAATTCATTCGGCCATAACTTTTGCTTTCCGCTATGAAAATTCGATTTTTCAGATTCGTTAGAAAGGTATTCAATAACAGATTTATATATTTTTGGTTTCACTAAAATCCGGATTGTTTTGCACCCGGTACAGTCCGACGAAGTTTGAATTCCATTTTTGAAACTGCAGCGCCTTTTCAAGACTTGTTTATAATTATAATTAATTATATTCGTTTTCAATTGTCGATTCAAACTCACTTTTCATCTTGCTTATTTAAAATATTTATTTTAAATATTTAAAATCCATTATTTTAGCCAATTTAAAAATTTTAAATTGGTTCAGATTTTCTGGGTCGTTACAACATAACAGCTAAAGAAATCTCTCATACATCAAAATCTGAACAGCTGAGCTAATATAGTAGAAGAACAGCTAAAGATATAGCTAGAAGAATACTGATTTTATGTATATATATTTTATATACATTAAATTCGATAAATATAGATCGAACAGCTAGCATACACAGTGAATTCATATGCAATACCTCTGAAAAACTGTACCATAAAATCTATGTTTTAGTTTCAAAATCTCTGGTCTGAAATAACAAGGCATAGCTGAACAGCTAAGCCTTACCTCAAAAATCTTTATAGGGAAGAACAACTAAGAGGAAATCAAATCTATGTATACCATCAAAATCTATAAACATACGGTTGAAATCCCTGAATTGAATAGACAATTCATTTCCTCAATCACTTAAGCTATAACACCTACCCTAGATCGAACAGAATCAAGCCATCCAACAGTACTGAAAAAACCAATGGCCTATGAAATTGGTAGCTGAATTACCTACATTAAGCTACGAATGGACATGATCCCTATCTAAACCCAACCGCATCTATAAATACGATATCACCCAGTGTTGATTCATCACCCATTCGAAATGCAGTAAACCAGAAAATAATTTGAAACCACCAAGAAAATCAAAACAAATAATTCAGTAATGAAATTGAGTAAAAAACTTAGCTTTATTCGAAGGAGCTTCGATCTGATCCGCTCGTCATAGTGCTAGGAGACACGGAGGTTGATCGACGGAGCTTGGTGACGGGTTGAAGGATGGATCGAAGTGGAGAAGCGCGTAGAGGTGGCTGCGCGACACAGTAACTCCGACGTTGCAGAAGGAGGAGGGAAGATCGGAGGGTGGTTGAGTAAGGGGGGTTGCGATGCCATTAATCTTTGTTTTACTGAAGAATAAAGGGGGATTAGGGTTTTCAATTTCGGCTTTGAGGATTTTTTTTTTTTTTTTGAGGCGGCTGAACAAATAAAAGAAGGATCGGTGGTGAGGGTTTTAAAGGGGGCGGGTCGGATTCTTGTTGATGGGCCGATGATTGAAGGTAAAGCCCGTTCAAAATGTTATAAAGCCATGTTTTAAAATTTAAATTTTTATTTTAAATTTGTTAATACCATATCTCGCACCTACGATATCAGATTTACGCACAGTCAGATGCGTTGGAACCGTAAGGACGAGAACTTCGAGATGGAGCAGAGTTGGTCAGGATCTGGAACAACTGAGAATTTTAGTCGAATTAAACGTCAGTTTAATTTGACTAAAAACCAGATATTTATCGGTGGATTTAAATCAAGGTGAGTTAAACTCACTCAGCTCTCCCCATTTACATTTTATATAAATTGGGTTTTTATTTTGCGTGTTCTGATTGCTAGTGGTTGACCGTTTGTTAGTTATATATATTTATTGTTGATTCAATAAATGGAAGTAAATGGTCGTTTAATTTCAGTAAAATACCAATCGTTATGGTTTGACCCAAATAAAGTAATTCCCCTTGATTGGTCACGTTTATGAACATGTTTGAAATTGTTTGAATTGGCTGTTGATTGATTGATGATCGTCATAGAAATTATCAGTCAAATAAAAAAGAAATGATTGGTTATTGTTGATTGTTGAAACATATCTCAACGTTTATGCTGATGTTAACCAATGGATGGTATGGGTTGGGTAATTGGCATCACTTGATCTAGAAATCAATCGATTTATAAAATATAGATTTTTCGATGGCGAATCCACAATACTGAAGTTATAAATATATTTTATAATTGAAATAGGTTTTTAAAGATATTATTTTGAGTGAAAGTTATTTAAAAGGAAATAAATAGTAATTATTTATTTATTTAAAGTTTATAAGGAATTACGAAATGGTTTTACAAACCAAATTCTTATAAGAATTGTAAAGCAAATAAGAAGAAATAACCTAACGGTTAAGTATTTCATTAATCACATCTAAGGAGCAGTAAAATGAAGTTATTTAAATTAATTATATTTTTAATTAATTTAAATGGGTTGGAGGAGTAATCGTGTTTGAATTAACCAAGTCAAATCGTTTTAACTAAGTAAGGCTTTATAATTAGTTTGTTGATGAACTAAATAAATTCATTTAACAAATAGTCGTTTGAATTTTAAGAAGATTTTAAAGAGATTTCATTATTCATTTATTTTGTAAATAAAGCATTTAACTGATGCTACAATAGTAAATATAAAGGTAAATCCTTTGTTTAATTACTTCTTAAATGAAAAATATTTAAGTAAGAAATGGCTTTAGAAATGGAATATAATTGGGTTTTGAGAAGAAGTGTGAACAAGTGTATATTTGAACTCCAGTGTTATAATGAAGCAATAAAGAGGTTTAAGCAAATACATAGCTTAAATGAAAGGTCAACTTGATGTAGGAATATAAAGGGGGTTTATGTTAAACCTAAATTTTTTTAAACATAGTTATAAAAGGAGATGTAAGATTACTTAAAAAAAGGTATTAAGTTAAATCAATGGATTTAAAAGGGAATTTCCTGAAAGAAAAGGGAATTGAAAAAGGGGTTTATTTTGAGCATGGTAAACAAGGTTGGAAATAGGATTTGTAATTCAGTTTGTGAAACGAAGTCGTTTGAATAAGTCGAGAGTAAATAAAGTGATGTTTAGTACGGAATTATTTAAATAACAAATTAAGCGATATTAATTATATTTAAAGAGAAATTTCCAAAAGAAAAGAAGTACTGTAAAGCTATATTTTAACTAGTGGGATGTGTTGATGTAAGATTAAAATTGATTCTTGAATTTCAACTCGTATTTATCTGAAGATAAGAACGTTGTTGATCAAGGTCTGAGAGGTAATTAAAATATCCCAACTTGAACGACTTCGGGACTATCCAAGGATGATACTAGTTGGTAATGTCAAGAATGTTTGATAAGATTTCCAAAGTAAAGGGAATGATATGAGATTATATTTTCCCTAGTAGCGGAATTAAAAGGAGATTGGCAACAAATTTCGAAAAGTAAAGGAATATGATATAGAATGGTTTATTCTATAAGAATAAGGATTGGATATTTTCCAAGTGATGAAAACAGAAGGGTTGGCATAACATCGAATAGTAAGTTGAACTAATTTCCCAGTTATAATTAATGAAATATTATGGTAAATGTTTTGCCAATGATAGTCAAATGGGTATAGGATATCGTTATATAATATATCCTTTCTGAATATTTGAAATGAAATGGTTTTGCGGATATCACTATATTAAAATGATAAGTGAAATGTTTTACCAATATTGGAATATTCAAGTTATTTATTTTAATTAAAGAAACCAAGTGATGTTGAGTACTAGACCAGTGAATCTATTTTTATGATTTCATGGATGTTTTTAAAATTGATAGTTAAACAACCGACTATCAAATTTGACCTTTACGATTGTTGGTATTGAAAGACCGGGATCAAATGTATATTCGAAAACCATTCCGACCAACAAATACGAATATATAGAAGATAACAGACGACGATCGAGATGGATCATGTGAAAGCCATAGATCTTCATAAAATGGAAGGACCACTTACAATCTCTGATTCGACCCGGAGATATACTAGGGTTCTGTCGTGGTTGAAATCTGTGGATTGCAAGGACTACTCGCTACTGATTCATGGGGTGATTCCTATATTGGATGCAGTAGGAGGGTACCTTCAGTTCATCCTGTTCCTGGATGACTTGTATGGGCGGATGTCTGACAGAGTATTTCTTAAGAGTCACGTACGTTGATTTTTACAAACGTATTTCTGTTAGTGGCGGAGAGAGGCACCTCTCTAGCTTAACGACCATAATATTTTTGTGGACGTCAATTAGTGATTTGGCGGATCTGACAATGTGGCATTCAAAGTGTATGATGACCAGATGTGTTCTGACTTCAAGCCTCATCAACCAGGAAATGACAGAAATCGGGCAGGCAGCATGGCTATGTGGGTCGCTCCCATTAGGGTGTATAATCACATATCTAGAGAAAATCCATTTCATTCTTTAATCTATTTCGATGCTGTCCCTTTTCAGGAAACGGTGGTTTGAGCCCAACCGATGGTGATATACGTTCGATACACTCAAGCGAAATGAGTGGTCGGTCATGTGTGGGCCGGGTTGCAAGACGTTCTTGTTGAACCCAGTGTATTCAACTCTAGAGATACATGATCGGCAGGTGGTCCCATACCTTGTCATAGTCGGAATCCAGTTTCCAATAAGAACCCGCGTTTTGATTGTATACTATATATGTGGAGCGTGAGATGCAAGCATTCCTCTAGATTTATATTTACTTGTATTTAAACACTATTATAATATCAGAAAAGATATGAATTTCGAAAATTGTTTTTAGTTATCGTAAGGTAAAAAACCATCCGTATTTACGTGTGGATTTGGTCTTACGATTATCCTTTTCTTTCGAAAAGATTTTAACTTTAAAATCAAGTTGTGTGATACCCTTAATACTGTGCGAGTTTTTCTCACTCTGGTTCACCAGACTGACCCGGTGTTTTGTAAATACTCGGGTTAGCCCGGGGTGTACAGGTTCAGGTTATCAGGTACTGCGAAGTCCAGAGACGAGATGGAGATGTTCAGACGAATGATATCTAGTATGTATTCCGCTGTGTGATTATATATGAGGACAGATTATTATAACTGTCCAGAGATGTGATGTACTCTGATATTGTAAGTATTTTTCAAAGCTCTCAATAAAGATTTATTTCTGTATTATATTTTGTTCTGCTGCGATGTGAGACTCTGTGTTGTATTGGTTCTTCTTCTATTCTAATATTTCTTTCTTTCTTATCTCACCCTCTAATTTCTTTCTATAAACGTTCCAGTGTTTTCGGTGTTGGAAGGTCGGCATGAGTATGGTAAAGGTAATTATGTCGATTTTCGGGGCCGAAAATTCTTGGATCGTTACATTAGCTCTTAGAGATAAACTGCGATTCTATCGTGGTTGGAATCTACTGATTGCAAGGACTATCTCTACTGATCCATGAGGTGATTCCTAAATTAAATGTAGTAGGAGAGTGCCTTCGGTTCATCCTATTCCTGGATGACTCGTTTGGACGAGTGTTTGATAGGGTATTTCCAAAGGGATCACGTACGTTGATTTCTTCAAACGTATTTCTGTTGGTAGCGGAGATGGAAGTACTCCTTCTCTTAGCTTAACAATTAGAGTATTTTATTGTGGATGTCAATTAGTGATATTTGATGGATATGACGATGTGGCATTCAAAGTGAAAGGTGATCAGATATTCCATAGAATTATAACCACAAGCCTCATCAACTGGGAAAGTGCACAAAATTGGGTAGGTCGCATAGCTATGTAGGTTACACCCATCAAAATGGTATATCATTACCTGATATAAAGAAATCAAATGCCTTTGGTTATCCCTTTTATTTTTATATGTATGTTATCGGTTTGGTTGGCAGGCTTCCAAATGTGGTTATGATATATTCGGTACTCTCAAGATAAAGTGAGGGGTCGGTTATGTTTAGCCTAGGTTGCAAGATGTTCTTGTTGAACCCCAATGTATTCATCTCTTGAGGTACATTGTCGGGAAGGTGGTCCCATACCTTACCAAGAAATCCATTCTCCAATAAGAGCCCGCGGTTTTGAGTGTATACTATGTATGTAAAGCGTGAGATGCAAGTGTTCTACTAGATTGATATTTATTTGTATTTAGACACTATCATAGTATCAGAAAAGATATTAATTTCAAAAACATTTTAGTTATCATAAGGTAAAAACCGTCCGTATTTATGTGTGGATTTGGTCTTACGATTATTCTTTTCTTTCAAAGAGATTTTGACTTTAAAATCAAATTGTGTGATGCCTTTAAACTTAGTGTGTTTTCCTCACTCTGGTTCACCAGACTGATCCGGCGTTTGTAATGCTCAGGTTAGACCGGGTTGTATAGGTCCAGGTTATCGGATGCTGCAAAATCCAGGGAGAAGCTGGAGGTGTTCAGATGTATGATACCTAGTATTTTTCCACTATGTGACTGTATATGAGGACAGGTTATTATAATTGTCTAGATGTTTTAATGTACTCTGATGATTGTAAGTTTTATTTAAAGCTCTCAATGAAGATTAATTTCTGTATTATAATTTGTTCCACTGCGATGTGAGACTCTGATTATGTTGTGTGGATCCTTCTTCTTCTTTTTCTATTCTAATATTTCTTCCTTTCTTATCTCACCCGCTAGTTTCTTTCTATTGGCATCTGGGGTTTCAGTGCATATTGGATTGGAATTGTATTATTTGGTCAGTTCAAAAAGTACCGAAAATCTGGGTCGTCACACTTGGTACCAGAGAAACGGTTTGGTAATAACCTTGGCTTTGTGGCGTAATTCGATAGAGATGAGGTTAGTAATACCCTAGATAGGGTTTGAGTGTATATATATGAGAGCGCGTATTTGTAAATTTTATATACAAATGTTTTGTATTGTGTTGTTTGATCGGTTCAAGTGTTGAGAAGCATTGAACTGGATATGAACACAATATTGTTTTGTAAAGAGGGTAAATGAAAAAATTTACTCAACATATATTTTTATATAGAAAACAAATAATTTTACAAAATTATTGAGGTATTGTTGTGCTTGATTGATTTGAACGGAATTCAAATTAGATAAAAAATTGTACTGGAACTTAACTAGGTTAAGTGAAATTAAATTAATATTGAAACTGAAATAAATAAATTTTGAATTTGGATGAATAATAATTAAATAGAAACCAATCGGGTGTTAACCAATTCATGTTCAAATATGTGAAACCAAAGTGAAATATTAAATATAAATTTAGTTGTTTTGGTTATGTTTTGGTTGTTGATTGTGAACTGGTTGTTATTGGATGATAGATTGTTTGAATAGGAGTAATCAACAATTTAATGGAGCTAAATGAATTATAAACTAAAGAACAAATTATGGTATAATTAAACTGGAATGAAACTTCATATGAATTTGAATTTGTGATTTAACCCTGCATTTGAAAATGAATTGATGCTACCTGTTTGATTTTTGAATTGGTGTCGTTATACTTGTCAATCAATGAAACGTTATTTAGAATTTCATATATTTGTAACTTATATATTTAATTGAGATAAGTACAGGTGCCGGATGGCTTGTGGATTGATTTTGATTGCATAAATTACATGAAATTTGAGCAAATATGCTCAATAGCATTCGTAAAAGGTACGCTCATGTGAATTTTTTTTTTGAATTTTGTTTTCCGACCGTGTGGGTCGATGTACATATATATTCATTGTTCCTACGATATCGTAAAAGTCCCTCCGTATAGGGAAGGCTCTATCGAATTTTTCCAGGAATTTAAAGTGTTAGAAAATATTCGATATTTTTGAAAATTTATATTGATTATAATGAATTGGTTTCCAATTTAAAATAAATTGGATTTTAAAATTAATGGGTTTGTAGCATTTTTCTCACCTTAGTAATTTCGGGGACGAAATTCTTTTAAGGGGGAAGATTGTAATGTCCCGTATTTTTTGTCATCGAATATTTAATTTATTATTTTAAATATTATATTTGAAATATTAATGGATTTTAATATTGAACTCATTTATTTGAAATGATGTTTGAACTTTAAGTTTATATATAATTTAAATCAATCTCGAAATGGCGCGACAGTTCGTAATTTTGAGTTTTGAACTTCAATTGAATATACAAAATCCATTTTAAGTCAGATTTCTGTGAAACAAGAAACGTTGGAGTCTAGCTAATTATAATTTTCTTCTGAAAGAGAGAAATTAGGATTTCAATGTTATAGATTATTAGTTATGTCCAGTTCAAATTTTAAAATAGTCACTATGGAATTCGTTAATAAACGATAACGTTTATTTAACAAATTTAAAAGGATTTTAATATAATTTTTATACCGTTTCAACTCGAGATTTACGATTTTGAGTTGTATAATCCATATTTGTTTATATTTGAAGCTATCTATATTTTCTATTCGGATATATAGGACAATAATAATCTATTATTATACAAATTAGATTTGTCTGGAATTTAATATATTTTATCAATATTATATAGGCCTTAGAAATAGCTTTCTTCTCAAACGACTTCCGTTTTCAACAAAACAAATTTTATTGGTATACGTATTGCTAATTATTACTAAATTTCCAGTATGGGGCCAAACGGAGTTGTTTTGTCGGTGGACAAAATTTAAAAGTGAACCGATGAATAAATTGAGTTCTAAATAGCGCCATTTTTGCAAACGGAGTCGGCTCTCGATCTACAAATTTTATTGGGTCCAGAATGCCAAGACATAACGGTACATCCGTTTTCATTACGTTTGGAATTGTGAATGTCGGTTGAATATGAAAAGCCCAGCGTAAAGCGGTAGATTAAGATAATCGTATAAAATTAACGTACCAAATAAAAGTAAATAAATGAAATAAAACTTATGTGCTAAGAAATTAACAAAAGGGTCCACTCTTAAGTAAATTACACCTGCAAACCTTAGTGTTACTTAAGCTCTAAGGAATGAGTGCAAACCTACCCTAAGCATTAAAGTAAAACGTGCAGGCTTATGTGTATTCAAACGTACACATGCCTAACTACCTAAACGCAGACTTCTATTGTGAAAATTGCACCTATCATGTACGAGTAGAAAGGACGTTGTTTCTATCCTGAATATTTTCCCCTCTATATGTATATTCGTGCGCTACCTTAGTTCATTTTCTTTCCAAAACAGCACCCTTTTTCCTTTCAGCTGCATCGACTAAAATATATAAATATATATAAATTAAACAAATGGAGTATCATCATTTACTTAAGGGGGGAGTGCACCATGTACTTTCGAATTGGAAGACGGGATCAAGGGGGTAGGCACGAGTTGTAGAAAACGGTGGTAGTGGAGGAGCACGGCGCGAGTAGTGGAGAGGCACTGGTGGGTCCATCTCAGGTCGGACAAAAGCAAGAGTGTCGTGACGCTGTGGTGATCGTTGGTAAGTGCTCACGGAAAGGAGATTTTTGGTGGTGGCTCGAGTGGAGCAGCGGTGAGGGAACGATGTGGAGTGGCGGTGGGTTTCTGACTGTGCAGTTTATTCCCCACTATTACCGCGCCATATCCCCGCTACATCGTGTAGCAGATTTCCACCGCTACGATATTTCCAAATAGCCTCTAAAATAGCTTTTCCAATTTAATCCCCGCTTTCTGATATTCCCGATATATCTCATTATTTCAGCTATATTCTGCTATTTCTGCTATGTCTTCTATATCTTCTATAAAAGAAATGAATTGGAAACGAACATTCTCACATTATAAAGTTTGTAAAATTATTATATTAATAGAATTATTTGACATATATTTTTTAGAATAGAAAATACTACAATATTCTATTAAATTTAATCAAATTAAATAAAAGTTTACACTAATTTACATATACTTGTGCATGCTTTTATTTAAAATTAGGAATGTACTATTCATAATTAAATTGAATTTAAATTTTCACTTATTTATCATTTGTATATTTGTAAAAGCATTAAATACAAGTTTTATATGCTAGTTTAGACTCATCCGCTATATCCTATTATTTCCTCGCTTTATCCCCGCTACAACTTTTTGCACCTCCGTCGCATTAGTTCCGTTGAGCACTTTAACTGCACAGGTTTCTGATGCACGCGAATGGGAGAGAAGAACTGTGCGTGGGTGGAGTAGTTCAGAAGGTAGTGTCGTGAATTTTTAAGGTTGAGGCAAGCTTGGACCGTGAGCAATTGGAAGGAAATGACTGTAGTGGGGAACTTGAATGGTGGTGAGATGTGCAATAGGCAACGTGGGGTCAGGGCTGACAGTACGCCGCATGTGGCAATGCATTTCGAATTAAAGGGGGTGCTTTCTTTTTTGAACTGCTGTTGTTTTTTGTGATGGAGAGTAGTGTGGTGACTGTTGGTTGGCATTCTTTGACAGAGGAGTAGTGAGAGTTGAGCGCGGTTGCTGACGAAGTCAGGGTGGTACAGTGGTGCGTGGGATGGCCAACATTTGGTTTGGGACATGGGGTTAGTAGCTACTTCAAGAATATTTGAGGAGAAGCATGGGGCATTTTGAACACAGTATTCAACTAGGAAGAAAATAAAGTAATAATATGAGATGAGAGAAGGAAGAAAATGAAGCAGGTAGAAGATCATTAAAATATGAATTAATGGGTTAGCTAAAGATGTATATACTATATATAACTAGGCCAGGTTTTCTTCACGTTTTCATCCTAACTAGAAAGGGATAACGAAACTAATCATGTAATCTAATGTGCCATTATTTTTGGATATATACTTAACGTTAAAACTCGTATTTGAGTAGGGTATATATGCCATGGGTCAGATATTTTATTCTTGCCCAATCAATTAGTTAATGTCCTAGTTAAAATTTGTTAACAAAAATAGTTCATTAAATTTTAATTGAACAATAACCATTTAATTTAATTTAGCGTATAAACTTAAAATGTTAATATCGTGTGCATATGTGATCAGAGTTCTATAAAGTTGGACATATTAGGACTATATCGGCGAACGTTTCATTTTGGAGTTGATTTGGTTGGAAATGGAAGTAGCATGAATTTCTAGTTAGATTTAACACTTAAAAGATTCATTTTATCAACAAATCAAATCAAGATGAGTTAAACTCACTCAGTTCTTCCCACTTGTATTTTATATAAGTCGGTTTTTATTTCGTGTGTTATGATTGCAACTAGTTAACTGTTTGTTAATTATATTCATATATTGATTGAACCCATGAAATTAAACTATTGTTTAATTTCAGTGAAACACCAAATCGTTATTTTAATGGTTGGTCCCAATTAAGGTAACTTACCTTATTGGTCGTGTTTATAAAATAAACGCGTTTAATTTAATGAATTTGTTTGAATTGCTATGGTTGTGTTAAATATATTGGTTGTATTGAATTGTCGTTATTGACTGTTATGAAACCATTATTTATTTGAATTGAATGATTATATTGAGGTAAAGTATTTGGATACAGGGAAGAACACGTTGGAGGGATCCAACGGGATTCCTCAAATATATTAGATGTTATTTATTTTCATATTATCATCATATGAACTGTTCTGATTTGATGATTGATTTGATTGTTGACTGTTGACCTGAAATTCAACATTTCTTTTGATTTAAACCAATAGGTGATACTGGTTGAGTAATTGGCAGTATATGGCCTATAAAACCATCATTTTCCAAATATTGATTTACCGTCAAGTAAATCGATAGAAGTGAAGTTATAAAATATTTTATAATTGAAGACAGATTTTGAGATTTATTGTTTTGAATAAAAGTTATTAAAATGATATAAATATTTATTATTTAAGTTTATCATTGATTATTAAATGATTTTATAAAGCAAATTCTGATATTAACCAGATTTATAAGCAAGAGGGTAGAAAATTAACATAATGGTTAAGAGTTGGAAAATTGTTTTTTTTTAAATAATTAAATGGAATTATTTAAATTAATTATATTACTAATTAATTTAGAGGAAGAACTAATTGGAAGGTTAACGAGATAATCGTGTTTTGAGTGGAGTACGTCAATCATTTAACTAGGATTGACCGTTAAATTAGTTGGTTTTGAATTAATCTAGTGAAATAGCTTAAAGAATATTTGTTTTAATTTTAATATGTTTTTAGAAAGGAATTTACTATTTATTTTATTAAAATAAAGAAATTAACTACTTCTACAGTAGTTAATGATTGAAGTAAATTATTATTTTAATTAATAATAATTTAGGAGATTACTTTTTATTTGAAATTCATTTAAAAGTAATCGAAGTTGAAATGAAATCTAATTGAACTGTGAAAGGAGTTATGATCGGTTTATATTAAAACCCGAGTTTTTATAACAAAATTATAAAAGAGAATTTTAACCGAATACGATTGCTTAAATTAAATGTTTACTTAATAGTTAAAGTTAGAAAAAGGGAAATTGAGATAAAAGGGTTTGTATTGAACCTGAGTTTGTAAATGAGATCTATAAAAGAGATGTGGAGATATAACGTTAATTTTTAAATTAACGTTACATAATAATGGAATTAAGTAATATGAAGGAAATTGAAATAAGATTCTCAACATGGAAAATCGTACAACGGATTGGAACGAGGGATTTTTGAAATGGTATGGGATAAAGGATGTGGTAACAAAAATCCGTGTTATAAAACAAATTGGTTAAAAGGATTAAAAGTAAAAGAGAATGTTTAATAATAAATTACTTAATCAATGAATTAAGTAATAATAGTTATATTTGAAAAGAAGATTTTAAAAAATAAAAAATGGAGTATTGAATCATGATAAGATAGTTAAATGGGTTTTGTATTGATATTAGAGTGGAATATCGGTTTTTGAATTACAACTCATATCTATCTGAAGATAAGAACGTTGTTGTTCAAGGTCTGAGAGGTAAATAAATACCCTAACTTTAACAACTTCAGGATTTTCTGACGATGATATTAGTTTGTAATGGGAAGGAGGATAAAAATAATTTATTATTTCCATATAAGAAATAATAACGCAACATTAATTGCAAGATTTGAGAATATATAATGAGAATTCCAAAGTAACGGAAATGGGAAGATTTGAGGATATATATGTAATGAATTTTTCAAAGTAAAGGTAATAAAAATGGGGAATGCGTGAAAGTATAATGATATTTCCAAAAGTAAAAGGGAAATGAGAAGTTAACTTTTGGAATGAGTTTATTCTTAAACATTAAGAGTTGGGTATCGTTTCAAGCAAAGTTGTTTTATGTGAAATTTGATAAACCAAGGTGGAAATATATATATATATATATATATATATATATATATGATTTAATTCTAAGTAAATAAAATAATTTTAAAAATAATCTTATGTTAAATAAGAAATGAAATGCTATGTTGATATATTGAAAAGATTTTTATGTTTTAAATTAACCATTCGTTAACTATTTTAATTAAAGAGGTCAAGTTATGTCGAGTACCAAATCAGTGAACTCAATTTTATTCTCAAGATTATTTATTTGATATAAAATAACAAACTATCAAATCTTGCCAGTACGGTTGTTGGTACGGAAAGACCAGGATCGACTTTATATTCGAAAACCATTCCGACCAACAAATACGTGGAAATTGCTGATTGAGGATGAAGCATTGAAGACCGTGGATCCTCATAAACGGAAGGATTGCTCAAAATCTCCGGTTAGCTCCCTGAGATAAACTGTAATTCTGTCGTGGTAGGAATCTACGGATTGCAAGGACTACTAGCTACAGATCCGTGGGGTGATTCTTGTATTGGATGTAGTAGGAGAGTGCCTTCGGTTAATTCTATCCCTGGATGACTCGTATGGATGAGTGTTTGACAGAGTATTTCAAAAGCGGTCATGTACATTGATTTCTTTAAACGTATTTCTGTTGGTAGCGAAGAAGGCAGTACTACTTCTTTTAGCTTAACAACTAAAGTATTTTTTTGTGGTCGACAATTAGTTATATCTGATGGATACGATGTGGCATTCAAAGTGAAAGGCGACCAGATATTCCAACGATTTATAACCTCAAGCCTCATCAACCGGGAAATGGCACCAAATTGGGTAAGTCGCATGACTATGTGGGTCACACCCATCAAAACGGTGTATCACCTGATATGGAGAAATCAGATGCCTTCGGTTGTACCTTTTATTTTTATATGTGTGCTATCGGTTTGGTTGGCTGGCCCCCAACCGTGGTAATGATATATTCGGTACTCTCAAGAGAATGTGAGGGGCCTGTCATGTTTAGCTTGGGTTGCAAGATGTTCTTGTTGAACCCCAATGTATTCATCTCCAGAGGTACATTGTCGGGAAGGTGGTCTCATACCTTATGACACGAACACAACGCATCGGAACCCAAGCATGAGAACTTTTATTGCTATTACAACAATTTACATCAGAGTACAAGAATATCAGAGTACAAATAAATATTACATAGAAGAAAAATACAATATCAGAGAATAAAATACATAGTAGCGGAAATAAAACTGCATAAGTACAATGCGCAGCAGAAATACATCAACTACCACAATTGAAATAAATACATGAATAGAAAGCTTTCCAAACATAGTTCCAGCTGTAAACTAGGATCCTGTTAAACAGAAATCTTCAAGACCAAAACTACTAGATACTCGTGTGGAAAATATGGGCACCTAGAGTTTAGGCGAAAACAGTAAACTCCAGGTCAGTCATGGGACTGGTGTGGGAGCTAAAACAATTATTAAATCTTTACTTTAAAATAGGGTAAATCACGGGACCACACCGTATGTCATGGAATGGGTTTACTCCCATGAATACTCTAAAATAAAACAATTTGTAAACAACGCAATGCTTTTCGAAAAAATGAGGCTATTATAAGACTTAGGTCCCATCACACAATGCAACACAAACCAGAGGATAGAGTTTTATCTTATAATAACCAAACATGCTTGATACGCTTTAAAAAAAATCATTTTGATATTACTATAAGTGCATAATGTCAAAATAATTTCAAATATAAATGTATCAATCATAGACGGCATAGTACCCCATCCTACTATGTCGCCATATAGGTTTACAACTAAAAAAGTCACGTATTGGAAATTGGATTCCATATATGAGTCGAGGGAAGGGATCGTCCTCACCGGTTTCGAGACACTCTAGCACATGCCTCAGAATCACACTTATGGGCAACCCTTGGATCTTCAGGGTCGGTCCTCTCTTACTTTTGAGGATTGGTTAATCCTAAACAATACGTTTCCCGATCTTATCAGACTTTTCACTCGAGCCTTTTTGTCGGCTCTATATCTGAGGCACCTCACAATCCAACATCCACATAAGTAAAATTGTCTGGGCTCCATACCATGACACAACTTCTAGCTAGAAAGAAAAGTACGCACTCCTTGCGTCCCTTATCCTGTTTCTGACTCATACCGGGGTGTGATGCTCGTGAATTAACGCTACACAAAGCTATGCTACTTAAAGTTGTACTTTGATCATCAACCACAAGGCCCTGCTTTTCAACAAAAGCCTTGATCATTTGCATCTTAACATGCCACATTCTCAATCCATACCATTGATTTCTGCAAATATATAACCTCTAAGCTCGTACTTCTCAAACAAGGGTGTTAAGCAAGAGAATAAATTCTCTGCCACCAAACAGATGTATATTTAGCAATGATCAACAAATATAGCACACAATAGAATGTTAGACATAATCCATTTACAAGTCCGTTCTAGGTTTGAACGAAACCGCAGGTACCTTATTCCTTGTCTCATATGTCCAGTACAGGAGAGAGGCCCTTGCATATCCGAACCATCAACAAGTACGGCCGGATAACTACCACTATGTAATAACCTAAATTTTTATATAATTAATTTATGGATTAATTAATTAAGGAAGAAAATTCAAAAGTGCGCAAGAAAATGTAGAAAAGCATTAATGTAAAGAAATGCATGTGACAAATAGAAGGTAAGAAGATTAACATACTAGTACGTGCGTTAAATAAGGAGATTTAACGTAATAATGCATATGGTAAAAGTATTAATAAATAGATGCATATATGTACATATGTGCAATTATGTTATAAAGATAAATAAATAGATGCATATATGTACATATGTGCAATTATGTTATAAAGATACAAATTTAAAAATGTGTGAGTACAGAAGGAGTCAATACATGCAATAAAGATAACAAGTAATTTGTCATTTATGTTCGATGGATTATCATTTATGTTTATTTGATGATAATTTAGGAAACCACGTAATTAATCTTAATTTGTATGAATACTTATGCTAATTTGTCACTTATGTCAATTAACATTAAAGAGAATATGATAATTTGTCACTTATGTTGATTGACGAAAAAAAGGAGCGCATAAAAAAATAAAAAGATTTGCAAAGTAATGTGTGTATTAAAAATAAAAAAAATAAAAATATATATATAAATATAAACATATGTATATATGACGTGTACGCGTCATGTGGCGCACGTGGCGCATTTGTTTGGGTCAAGGATTGTTTTTTTTGAACGTATCCTTCTCTGGTTGGCCTGGTGACGAATTCTGAGGTATTAGGGCTTATGTGTCGTGCTGTGATTGGCTGAGAGACACATCTCTTTGGTTTGGATGGCTCTAATTACTCCTAGACTAATCTAAAGGCTAGAATTAATGTTACACTCTTATATAATCACATCTAACCTAAACCCTAAATCAAAACAAAATCATTCTCAAGCCGCCATGTTGCTGCAACATAGACTGAGCAAGCTTCTCTTATTCAACGAATTAAAACTTAGGATGGTGGAAAAAGGATTCTACGCTTAATCTATTCTCTTCTTTAATCCGTTCATAGTGAGTACAACTCCTTTAACAAGATAATTGTTGAACGTAATTATGATGGGTTTATAAGTTGGACTATATGAATATGACTAATTACATACACTTGATTAAGTCCATTTAATGATGTTAATTAATGTGTCTAATTGTGTATGCTTGATTAGATTCATTTTATGATGTTGTTGTATGCAAGTTCGTATGCAAATCATATGCAAGTTTATATGTAAATCATGTGATATTAGTCTACATGTCTAATTACATATGCAAGTTTATATGCAAGTTTGTATGCAAATCATATGCAAGTTTATGTGAAAATCATATTCATACATGCAAGTTCCTATTTATATGTTTAGAACTGTGCAAGTCATATTTTATATGATTAAATCCATGCCAGTTTATATGTTTATGCAAATTCATATTTTATATGTCTATTGCTTATGCAAGTCATAGATTATGCAAATTTATGTCAATGTAAATTATGATCATGCAAATTTATGATCCATGCTAGTCTATTTTCGTATGTTAATTTAGATCTAATTTGTTATGCAAGTTCATAAGTTAATTTAGATCTAATTTGTTATACAAGTTCATGTGTTAATTTAGACCAAATTTGTTATGCAAGTTCATATGTTAATTTAGACCTAAGTTGTTATGCAAGTCCATATGTTAATTTAGATCTAATTTGTCATGCAAGTCCATATGTTATTTTAGATCTAATTTGTTGTGCAAGTCCATATGTTAATTTAGATCTAATTTCTTATGCAAGTCCATATGTTAATTTAAATCTAATTTGTTATGGAAGTTCATATGTTAAGTTAGATCTAATTTGTTATGAAAGTTCATATGTTAATTTAGATCTAACTTGTTATGCAAGTTCATATGTTAATTTAGATCTATTTTGTTATGCAAGTTCATAAATGGGATTTTCGTTATATGCTAGTTATGTTCATAATTGGATCTATATTGTTTTATGCCAGTTTAGATGTTATACGTCTCTTTCTTTCCCTTTTTCTTACGAGTTAGGCTAATGGCAAGCCTAACGTATTATATGAATCATACGAACGATTGACGTTGGGAAACAGTTGGGAAACATTATATATTGAACATTATGTAATTGGCATAAAATGGGTTGTAATCATATAATTAATTTTGGGCATATCTAGTAAATGTGGCATAACTTGAATTGACCACACTTATGAATAATTTACATATAAAATCTAGACTTGGACATAAATGGTAAATATGTTAATTGGTTAAAAGATGAACATGCCTAACCCGAGGTTAGATTGAGTTGCGGTGTAAGACTGCTCGGAACCGCCCGACACATCCAGCGACCGCAACAACATAGATCTAATGTGAGAGGTTAGCGCATTAAGTCCAAAACCCGAGGTTAGAATGAGTTTGCGGTAGAAGTCTGCCCGGAACCACCCGGCGCATCCAGCAACCGCAAACAACAGTTCTAATGAGAGAGGTTGGTGCATTAATAAATTAATTAATGCCAATGAATAAACAACTGATTAAGGTTAAGTAAATTGAGAACACTTAACCAATACAACATGTTAATTAGATAAGTGGGTGGGGTTAAGTAAACTGAGAACACTTAACTAATACAACATGTTAATTAGATAAGTGGGTGGGGTTAAGTAAATTGAGAACACTTAACCAATACAACATGTTAATTAGACTAGTGGGTAGGGTCAAGTAAATTTAAAACACTTAACCAATATAACATGATGAATGATCAGGGTTAAGCTAATAATAAACAATTAACCAATACAACATGATGTGTGGGTGGGTCAAGTTAACATGAATGGACAACACTTAACAAATATTACATGAACAAAAGGGATAGCGTTAAGGCAAGCTTAACCAATAATACATTTTGACTTGATAAGTAGGAGGGTTAAGTAAACCTTGGGTAGGTGGGTAATATTAGTATATATAGGCCCACAAACTTAACCGTTAAATAAACATGTTTGAATCAGTCGGAGGGTTAAGTACATCTCGTGTTGGTGGGTAACATTTACATATATATGCCCACAAAACTTAACCAGTAGGAAACCCTAGTAACGGGGACCCATTTCAGCAGTAACCCACATAGATGTATCATGGTACCAGGAACTAGGCAGGGTGGGGCACGATTACTGGGCTGATTATAAGCAGTCAAAATAGCGGTGGGTGGTGTGGCAGTGTAGGTTCCGGCAGAGTATGGGCGTGCACGTGCTCCGGAGTGGAAAAAACAGGCACTGGGCATCAGTAGTATACACTGTGCATCTTGAATTGTGTCACTTTTCTATCATAGGGATTGATACACCCTATGGTGGGACCAACACAGGTATCTACATACAAGCGGGGTCGAATGACACAAGTAAACAAGCGGCGCCGAATTACACAAGTAATAAATACATGCGAGTTAGGGAGCCGATCGATTAAGCGATAAGGGGGTAGTGTGGGGACATCTAGTATTTAGTATGGGAAGTAAGGATTGTATGGGGTGAATACCTCTTACTTGATGTTACGCCTGAGGACTACCAATTACAAGATAGGGATCAACTTTCAGTATGGAACTAGTAATGGTGCGGTGAAATTAGCATTGGTGTAGTGTTGTAATTATCCTTTAGTGATTAGAAGCGCGATCAACGTTTGTCTTATTCATCCTGGTTACCTTGTCATGCATATTTATGTATTATCATTTCTTACTTTCCAGTTTATGTTCTTATCCTATTACATTAATGATTATATTGTTAAAGGCACTGGACTCACCAGACTTATTTCTGACCTAGTTTGTTTTTGCCTCTTTTCTTCTGTCCCCCCCCCCCCCCCCACCAGGTTTTTAGGGAGGAAATACTCAAGCTTAGTTCGGATATCCCTTCTTCCAGCTTGAAGTTGAAAGATGAATTGCTTGTCTTTGATTCAACTTATCTATGGCATTTTCTGTTGGGGATTACAGTTTTAATATTAAGTACTCTGAAGGTTTTGTACAAGACAGATATTATGTACTTGGTTTTGGTATTTGGAAATGTAACCAAACTTATTTCTGTTTCAGCTGCAATAAAGTCATAAAATTTTTTAAGTACTACTTTCTCTAACTTGTAATATTCCATTCTGTTTACTTATAATACTCCACGAAATTTAATGCATTCCCTTTGTGAGTGACATTAACGAACATGGGGTGTTACACTTGGTATCAGAGCTGAAGGTTACCAGATTAGATAAAAGTTTTTGAAAACTATTTTCAAAAAGGTTTTAAAAGGAAGTATTTTAAAAAAAGGAAAGTTTATTTTGAAAAACATAATCCTTAAAATCCATATATCTTTGTTCCGATTTTTGTTTCGAGTTCCTTCCTCTTTCCCTTTTGAATCTCTTCCTCTGCATATAGATGCTTTTTCTAAGATGTGTAAGGACTTCCGTGCGGAAAACCGCTTTATGGGACTGAGACGTTAGTTGAGGCTAGAAGTTGGCTCAATGAAGTGGAGGACTTGTTGGTACCTTTGAGATAGACAATGGGAGGAAGGTTCAACCAGCTGCTTGGTTAATGAAGGATGAAGCTTCATTTTGGTGGGAGGTCATGAATGGAGAACGTGCAGGGGAGACATGGATAGGACACAGGATAAGAAAGTGGATCCAAAGAAAGGCGGTAAGGATAACAACGACCAAGAGAAAAAGGAAGTACCACAATTGTGAAATACTTGGCCACTTAAAGAAAGACGTTGGAAAGAAGAAGAAGACTAGTTGTTATCATTACGGAGAGACAAGACATCTTATCAGGATTCTCCAAAGAGGAAAGGGCAAGGGTAAGGACAAAGTACAGGATCTTCGGAAGAGCAGGTTGTGTTCTCGTAGTCAGTATATCGGAAAGAGATAGGAAGTTTTGGTTGAAGAATTGATTTCCTTTCCTAGAACTCTTTTCGACTTTTGCGCTTCGCACTCGTTTGTATCTGCTTCAATAGTTGAAACACTGCACCTAAATACTAGTCTAAGCTATGGATCCTATTGTAGTCTCAAATCCTATTGGTGGTTCGGCTCACTTATCTATGGTTTGTCGAGATCCGAGAGTGTCTATCTTGGGTGTTGGGCTTGAATGCAACGCCTTCGTTCTTGGTTTCACGGGCTATAGCTTGATTCTAGGAATGGATTGGCTAGCCATGCATGGTGTTATCCTAGACTGTGAAAAGAGGGTAGTTAGATTGTTGACTCGTTGTGGAAAGACCCTTGATATTTCTTGTGACCCTAGGGGTTCAGTTATGCTTAGCTACCTAGAATCTCTTGACGCATCCATCGATGATTTGAAATTTGTTCGTGTGGTCCATGAGTTTGATGACGCCTTTGATGAAGTTCGGGGTTTACCCCCTATGCGCGAAATAGACTTTGCGTATTATGAGATGCTTGAGGAAGACAATCCTTCAAGAAGCGTTTACATGATACCGCGAAAGTCGTGGAGCTGAGCATGCTTAGGGAAGTGGAAGTGGATCAAGATGCCACGATTAGATGAGCTCCTACATGCATTATTGGATCGGAGGTCAAGAAGTTACACAACCGAGAGGTTAAGTGGTTAAAGTCCAATGGAAGATGATCAAGGAGACACGATTTGGGAGACGGAAAACAAGATGCGTACGCTGTACCCTTTCCTTTTGGAGGGTATGTTCTTAACTTCTCCTTTTTCTATCGCTTTGTTTATACTTGTTCTATCATTCAGTATGTCCTCTCGATTACATCTTCGATCTTTAGGTAGGAAAATCCTATGGTTGTAAACATGTGTTTGAGACATGTTATGTTTGGTGGATGCAAGTGTTTGCTAGTGGTTGCTCGTGGATGCATTTACACACACATTAGGCACTAGATCGGCTCAATCACTTTCATATTGCATACGAATAAGTGTGTATAATTAATTTGATGGATGTATATTGAATGTGTTATCATATGGATGTTGCATTTGAATGAATGATTGTGCACGCATGTAAAAATGATATGTATCATTAGGAGTCTTTGTCATACAGAATGGACGCATGACACTATCATGAATTGCATTAAGGAGGTCGATTGAGTCAGTAAACCGCCTGATTTTGCATTAGAGTAGGAACATATACACACACTTCTGCATATGTTCATTAAAGCATTAAAAATCTTTTTAAGGACAATGGATGTATGTGATTGATGGATGAGTAGATGGATGATGGATGGTAGGATGGTAACATTCTTCTTAACTTGGAGATTTCGGGGACAAAATCCTTTAAGGAGGGGAGAATGTAATAACCCAAATTTTTATATAATTAATTTATGGATTAATTAATTAAAGAAGAAAATTCAAAAGTGCGCAAGAAAATGTAGAAAATCATTAATGTAAAGAAATTAGGCTTGGTGACGAATTCTGAGGTATTAGGGCTTATATGTCGTGCTGTGATTGGCTGAGTGAAACATCTCTTTGGTTTGGATGGCTTTAATTACTCCTAAACTGATCTAAAGGCTAGAATTAATCCTATACTCGTATATAATCACATCTAACCTAAACCCTAAATCAAAACAAAAATCATTCTCAAGCTGCCATGCTGCTGCAACATAGACTGAGCAAGCTTCTCTTATTCAACGAATTAAAACTTAGGATGGTGGAAAAAGGATTCTACGCTTAATCTATTCTCTTCTTTAATCCGTTCATAGTGAGTACAACTCCTTTAACAAGATAATTGTTGAACGTAATTGTGATGGGTTTATAAGTTGGACTATATGAATATGACTAATTACATAGACTTGATTAAGTCCATTTTATGATGTTAATTCATGTATCTAATTGTGTATGCTTGATTAGATTCATTTTATGATGTTGTTGTATGCAAGTTCGTATGCAAATCATATGCAATTTTATATGTAAATCACGTGATATTAGTCTACATGTCTAATTACATATGCACGTTTATATGCAAGTTTGTATGCAAATCATATGCAAGTTTATGTGAAAATCATATTCATACATGCAAGTTCCTATTTATATGTTTAGATCTATGCAAGTCATATTTTATATGATTAGATCCATGCCAGTTAATATGTTTATGCAAATTCATATTTTATATGTCTATTGCTTATGCAAGTCATTGATTATGCAAATTTATGTCAATGTAAATTATGATCATGCAAGCTTATGATCCATGCTAGTCTATTTTCATATGTTAATTTGGATCTAATTTATTATGAAAGTTCATATGTTAATTTAGATCTAATTTGTTATGCAAGTCCATATGTTAATTTAGATCTAATTTGTTATGCAAGTTCATACGTTAATTTAGACCTAATTTGTTATGCAAGTCCATATGTTAATTTAGATCTAATTTGTTATACAAGTCCATATGTTAATTTAGATCTAATTTGTTGTGCAAGTTCATATGTTAATTTAGATCTAATTTGTTGTGCAAGTCCATATGTTAATTTAGGTCTAATTTGTTGTGCAAGTCCATATGTTAATTTAGATCTAATTTGTTATGGTAGTTCATATGTTAATGTAGATCTAATTTGTTATGCAAGTTCATATGTTAATTTAGATCTAACTTGTTATGCAAGTTCATATGTTAATTTAGATCTATCTTGTTATGCAAGTTCATAAATGGGATCTTTGTTATATGCTAGTTATGTTCATAATTTGATCTATATTTCTTTATGCCAGTCTGGATGTTATACGTCTCTTTCTTTCCCTTTTTCTAATGAGTTAGGCTAATGGCGAGCCTAACGTATTATATGAATCATACGAATGATGGACGTTGGGAAACATTAAATATTGGACATTATGTAACTGGCATAAAATGGGTTGTAATCATATAATTAATTTTGGGCATATCTAGTAAATGTGACATAACTTGAATTGACCACACTTATGGATAATTTACATATAAAATCTAGACTTGGACATAAATGGTAAATATGTAAATTGGTTAAAAGATGAACATGCCTAACTCGAGGTTAGATTGAGTTGCGGTGTAAGGCTGCCTGGAACTGCCCGGCACACTCTGTGACCGCAACAACACAGATCTAATGTGAGAGGTTAGCGCATTAAGCCCAAAACCGAGGTTAGAATGAGTTTGCGGTAGAAGTCTGCTCGGAACCGCCCAGCACATCCAACAACCGCAAACAACAGTTCTAATGTGAGAGGTTGGTGCATTAATAAATTAATTAATGCCAATGAATAGACAAGTGGGTGGGTTAAGTAAATTGAGAACACTTAACCAATACAACATGTTAATTAGATAAGTGGGTGGGGTTAAGTAAATTGAGAACACTTAACCAATACAACATGTTAATTAGATAAGTGGGTGGGGTTAAGTAAATTGAGAACACTTAACCAATACAACATGTTAATTGGACAAATGGGTGGGGTTAAGTAAATTTAAAACACTTAACCAATATAACATGATGAATGAAAAGGGTTAAGTTAATAAGAAACACTTAACCAATACAACATGATGTGTGGGTGAGTTAAGTTATCATGAATGGACAGCACTTAACCAATATTACATGAACAAAGGGGACAGGGTTAAGGAAAGCTTAAAAAATAATACATATTGACTTGATAAGTAGGAGGGTTAAGTCAACCTTGGGTAGGTGGGTAATATTAGTGTATATAGGCCCACAAACTTAACTATTAAATAAACTTGTTTGAATCAGTCTCGTGTAGGTGGGTAACATTTGGATATATAGGCCCACAAAACTTAACCAGTAGGAAACCCTAGTAACGGGGACCCATTTCAGCAGTAACCCACATAGATGTATCATGGTACCCTGAACTAGGTAGGTTGGGGCACAATTACTGGACTGATTATAAGCGGTCAAAATAACGGTGGGTGGTGCGGCAGTGTTGGTTCCGGCGGAGTATGGGTGTGCACTCCGAAGTGGAAAAAACAGGCACTGGGCATCAGTAGTATACACTGCGCATCTTGAAATGTGTCGGGTTGCCATCATAGGGATTGATACACCGTATGGTGCGACCAGCACGGGTATCTACATATAAGTGGGGCCGAATGACACAAGTAAACAAGCGGGGCCGAATGACACAAGTAAACAAGTCGGGTCGAATGACACAAGTAATAAATACATGCGATTTAGGGAGCCGATCGATTAAGCGATAAGGGGGTAGTGTGGGGACATCTAGTATTTAGTATGGGCAAGTAAGGATTGTATGGTGTGAATACCTCTTACTAGATGTTACGCCTGAGGACTACCAATTACAAGATGGGGATCAACATTCAGTATGGAACTAGTAACGGTGCGGTGAAATTAGCATTGGTGCAGTGTAGTAATTATCCTTTGGTGATAAGAAGCGCGATCAACATTTATCTTATTCATCCTGCTTACCTTGTCATGCATATTTATGTATAGTCATTTCTTACTTTCCAGTTTATGTTCTTATCCTATTACATTAATGATTATATTGTTAAAGTCACTAGACTCACCAGGCTTATGTCTGACCTAGTTTGTTTTCGCCTCTTTTCTTCTGTCCCCCCCCCCCCTCCCCCAGGTTTTTAGGGGGGAAATACGCAAGCTTAGTTCGGATATCCCTTCTTCTAGGTTGAAGTTGAAAGATGAATTGCTTGCCTTTCATTTAGCTCATCTATGGCATTTTCTGTTGGGGATTACAGTTTTAATATTAAGTACTCTGAAGGTTTTGTACAAGACTGATATTATGTACTTGGTTTTGGTATTTGGAAATGTAACCAAACTTATTTATGTTCCCACTGCAATAAAGTTATAAAAATTTTCAAGTACTACTTTCTCTGTCTTGTAATATTCCGTTTTGTTTACTTATAATACTCCATGAAACTTAATGCATTCCCTTTGTGAGTGACATTAACGGACGTGGGGTGTTACACACTATAACCCCTTCTAGGAAGCAACTCCATTCAGGGCATTAGTAGTAATCCATTCAATGTAAAGATTGTCGGTCTTGCACCATCTTCAATATCTTCGACTTTTAATCGTCGTAACAGTTATTCAAAATGGGTTGAACCCGGTCTTTCCGAATAACTTGCGCACCTTATAATCATGTGAAATATAAATACATCATACACCTCATTCCAATCCAAAATATTCTTTTATTCAAATATTCTTTTTACTTGGAATTATTCTCATTAATCTTATCAAAAATTTAATTCATTTAAATCTTTTGTTTAAATCATTCTTTAAAAGCCATTGCAAAAGGTTTTGTTATATCTTTCACAACTTTAAATAAATTAAGGTTTATATAACTAATCGGGATTATCGAGCCTTACCGAAGTAACCATTTATTTTATTAATCCAAATCCCAACCTATTCATCCCACGGAGCAAACTGGTAGTGCTCCATATCTCACATTGTAACACCCCGAAAATTTTGGAATTTTAACTACATTATATAGTGAATATAATGTGATAACTTAATTAAATACTGCGAATTAAGTAAAATAGACTATACCATTGCATTCGTCTTGAAATTTTGGTCAAGATAGACATTTCTTTTGCGTAAAATGGACACCGTATGAAGAAGTTATTAAGCCTTGAAGTTTGTATCTTATGATAAAAAAATATAAATATATATAGATATAAAAAAATTAAATAAATAAATATTCAAAAAAAATTCAAAACGACAAAGCGGGAAGCCAAAATGCCGAATAGCCCCTTTTGGGGTTTCGACCTGAGACCCGCTGGGTCGACTCAGGGAGTATGGGTTGATCCCTAGGTCGAATTGGTTGAATGTTTCTAGACGCACGCAGTGTCCAGATTCAAGGTGCAACAGCTATATAGAGGACTCTAAACCTAGGTTTTATTCACTAGAAAAATAATGGTGACGGCGAGGCTCTGCTGCAACTTCAATTAAATAGCCTATTCTTCTCCAAAATCAAGTTTTAAAAAAAAGATTCAAGCGTTTCAACTATAGATCTGAGATTCAACACCAACAATTTCTTTTCTATCTTTTAAAATCCAAACACGGTGAGTTAGTTACTTTTATATTTAAATGATTAAAAGTAAACGTGATATGATTGTGATTTGGATATATGCCTGTGATTGAATCATATTGGATCTATCATAATTTGTGAATTTATAATATTCTATGACTTGGATCTAAAACTTTATCATATTCGATCTATTGGGACTTTTTGATCTATGACATAACTATGATGTGGATCTTAAATTATTATCATGCTAGATCTACCTTTTTAGATCTAATTCAATTGTGGTTAATTTATCATGCCATACTAGATCTACCTTTATAGATCTAATTCGCTTGTGGTTAATTTATCATGTCATGCTAGATCTTTTTAGATCTAGTTCGCTTGTGGTTAATTTATCATGTCATGCTAGATCGACCTTTATAGATCTAATTCGTTTGTGGTTAATTTATCATGTCATTCTAGATCTAATTCGCTTGTGGTTAATTTATCATGTCACGTTTGTGGATCTTAAACTTTACCTATCATGTGGTGATTAATTTAGATCTATCATTAATTGGAAATATGAATCCTTATTTATTCATGCCTATTATGACATCCTTGGTATGTTAGATCTAGTTTTATTATCACATGCTCACTAGATCTATTTTTATATGTCCACCTTATCACTATGCCAATTACATGTTTATGTCACTTTTGTTAAAATAATCACTATTTTCATCTTTCCCTTTTATTGTTTATGGCTAGGCTACTTTCTAGCCTAGACATGACGCAAAATATATGTGAATGCGTTAGTTAGGGAACGGGGGAAAATATTAGAATTGGCATACCTTGAATGACAAGTATGAATTTGGACATATAATCAATTATGAATATAATTGGGTAAATGGGCATGAACACCTATAAAGACATAGGTATAATTAATTGGTTAATAATTAAAATGCCTTGGATTATAGTAATTAGAAAACTGTAATGACACTTATGACACAAGGTTAGATTGCATTTGTGGTGGAAGTCTGCCCGGACCCGACCGGCATATCCAGCAACCGCAATTGTTGAATCTAATGCGAGGGGTCTAAGTGCATAAATACGAGATGGACTAAGACACGAGGTTATGCCCAACTTTTGGAAGAAGTCTGTCCGGACCCGACCGGTATATCCAGCATCCACAAGCTGTAGGCCTAATGTAGGAGGTCTATCCCATTATAACCATAAATGGACTTGGTAACGAATTGGAATACTTAACCTAGATGAATCCATAAGGATTGTATGAACATGTTAACTTGAATAAGGGGTTAAGTAAACTTGGTTGAAATAGTGGGTGGGTTAAGTAAATCTTGTGGCGGTGGGTTATATATATATATATATATATATATATATATATATATATATATATATATATATATATATATGTATGTATGTATGTATGTATGTATGTATGTATGTATATATATAGGCCCACAAACTTAACCTATTTTATATTTAGGGTTATGCAACTTTGTTAAGTAAACTTGCTTGGATCAGCGAGGGTTAAGCAAAACTTGTGGTAGTGGGGTAATATTTACATATATAGGCCCGACAATGTAACATGTTTTACATGTTGGACTGTTAGGCATAACCAGTTGAAATCCTAGTAGTGGGGATGCAAGCCTAGGGGGAGCTTGTATCATCTTGTATGTGGGACCCGTTTCAGTCAGCAACCTATCTAGGTATCAAATGAGTACTCCGAACTAGGTCGGAGTAGGGGCGCGCTTACTGGGTTGATTATAAGAGATCCAAAATGAAGGGACGGTGAGACGACCCGATTTCCCGTTCTCACGGAAACAAGGTTATCTTTTGGAATATAACACAGAAACATATAATTACAGAACATAATTAAACAAATACACCAGAATGAACAACAAAATATACTGGATAAAAGTAATCATCAGAGTTACACAGTATACAGGATCTTACTTAGTACAAATACAGTTCAGCTATACATAAATGTCTACAGCGGAAATAAACAAAATATGTACAATAGGAGCTGAACAGCATAAAAAGAAATAAATGATAGAATCCATCTTCAGCTCCAGCTATCCAGAAAGAAACCAGCCAAACCTGAATACAAGGCTGCCCGTGTAGAAAAAGGGGCACCCGAGTTTGAGAGTGAAACAAACTACGAGTCAGTCATGGGACTGGTATGAGAAATCCACTCAACACATATATATAATTGGCTAATCACAGGACCACGCCACTTTCGTGGAACGGGTTCACTCCATTGGATTGCCAGTGCTTTAAAACAAATCTTTCTTTTAAACATCGATATGCTTTTTATAAAAATGAAGCCGTTATAAGACTCAGTTCCCATCACACAATGCAACGCAAACCGGAGGATAGAGTTTTTACCTTATAACGGCCAAGATATGATTGATACGAATAAAACAAAGGCATTTGATATTATTGCTAGTGTTTATATGTTTTGAAAACAATTTCAAATCATAACTATCAATCATAGACGGCATTAATGCCCCATACCACTATGTCGCCATATATAGGTATACAATCAAAAACGCATGATGTCGTATTTGGAAATTGGATTTCCGTCATGAACCAAGGCAAAAGATAGTCCTTACCGAATTCGAGACTGCCTAGCCCGAGTCTCAGGATCAGAGCTCGAGTGACCCTTGGATCGTCAGGGCCGGTCCACACGGAGTGGATTAAAAAGCCTGAACACTACGTTTCGCCGCCCTTTGGGGCGTAAGCGAGCCAACAAGTGACTCCATCGGACCCGGATCGTCCGATCTAACCGAGGCGCCTCGCAACAGCAACAACCACATAAGTCAAACTCGTCAGGGCGTGTAAAACCACTGACGCCACTTTTAGCTAGGAGGAAACGTAGGCCCTCCCTGAGGTCCGTTCTCCCGTTTTAGGTTCATACCGGGGTGTGAGGCTCGCGAATTCACGTTATACACAAAGCTACGCCACACAGGCGGTGCTTTGATCATCTCCACAAGACTTTGCTTTTCAACAGAAGCCCTGATCACTGCATCTTAGCATGCCACACAGAATAAATCCTATGTCAGACACATAGTCCATTTACAAGTCCGTTCTGGGTCTGAACGAAACCGGAGGCACTAAATACCTCGCAAACCCTTCGATCAACACGTACGTCTGAACGATCACCACTCATTATCCATATTTCGGGATGCCTCCCAATCAGGACCTCGGTTACCATCCAAACGAGGTGAAGATCTCCGGTCTTCGACCATCGTCTTCATCTTCGAATTTCAATCGTCGGTCGATTATTCGAAATGAGAATTAACTCGGCCTTTCCAAATAATTCACGTATATTTAGAATTTCAAATCGATTTATTTCAATGGTTAAATTATTCGACAACACTGGTTTTGTCCTTTAATGTAATTTTCACACCAAACACATTCAACCATCAAACATCACATAAATCAAGCAAATTCAGTTTATTTCCATTCCATATCGCTTATGATATTTTATAACTATTTATCGCTATTTTTATTTATTTTAAAATAGCCATTTTATTCAAAACGACGCTTCGGGCCATAAGGCGGCCGTGGCGCTGTTTTTCTTCAGATTTGATTTACACATATCTGAAAATCTAACCGTTGGATCTTCACAAAATTTACATCATTAGAAAGGTCTTTTCAAAACGAACCCAACGGTTCCAGTTTCGGGAAAATCCGACGGTCGGATCTCCCGGTACAATCGTTTGAAATTTCGATTTCAAAATACGAACTGCAGCGTCGTTATTCGATTAAATATAATTTTATTTATATATATAAATAAATATAATCGATTCTGGCGCTGTTTTTCTTCAAATTTGAATTAAACATTCCGGACAATCCAACCGTTGGATTTTTACAAGGTTGGTGCCGTTGGAAAGATTATTCCAAGGCGAACCCGACGGTTGAGGTTTCGGGAAAATCCAATGGTCGGATTTCCCGTACTAGTCGTTTGAAATCACGGTTTCAAAATACGAACTGCACGGCCTCGTTTCGTTTTAATTTTATTTATATTTATATAGTTATATAAATATAGTTCATTCGATGATTTCTATATCGTTTTCACTTCAAAAAATTTTCTAACACCTTAAATTTTGGAAAAATTTCGCCATAACCTCCCCTGCACCGGGAGCGTCGGGAAATCGCAAATAGCGTCCCGGTCCTTCTAATCTCAAAAAGAAAAAGAAAAAGCCAAGCGGCTAGCCAACAGGCTCAAAATCATCACCCAAACAAATCAGTAAATGTGTACCTATTTGTCGGGCACAAAATTTTATTCCTCTTCTCTAGCCCCTTTGCTATAACCTGTTCAATGAATATTGCATGTACATATATATACAGTTCATATCATTTTTCATTTTCTATTCAACTTCATATTTGATTTCTATTTGGTTTAAAAACACCATTAATTCTAATGTCACATAAATAGGCGCAAATCATTTCATTAGCTAATTAATGAATATTTCAACTGATATATGTTCATTTGAACAAGTGGCTATTTTTAACATTTCACATTTCAACGATTTATGCATACAATAAAAATGTGATTTTTTTTTTTTTGTAAAATAATTCATTTCAAAACACTATTTTTCTATATAGTTCATATAGTCTATAAAAGGTGATTTTTATTATCAAACAATTTATTTCAAAATATGAATACCATTCAACACATGAATTTCTAAACAACGAATGAATATCAATTCAACACATGAATGTTTTCAATAGTTTTTACATATGGATAAAAATGTGATTTTTATTATCGAACAATTTATTTCAAAATATGAATACCATTCAACACATGAATTTCTAAACAACGAATGAATATCAATTCAACACATGAATGTTTTCAATAGTTTTTACATATGGATAAAAATGTGATTTTTATTATCGAACAATTTATTTCAAAATATGAATACCATTCAACACATGAATTTCTAAACAACGAATGAATATCAATTCAACACATGAATGTTTTCAATAGTTTTTACATATGGATAAAAATGTGATTTTTATTATCGAACAATTTATTTCAAAATATGAATACCATTCAACACATGAATTTCTAAACAACGAATGAATATCAATTCAACACATGAATGTTTCTAATAGTTTAAGCAAATGAAAATAATTCAATCACACAAATATTATTCAAAATTTCGGCAGCATAACGGCAGGGTAGTTACACCGGCACCGTCCCTAGTACGGCTCCTCGCTCTACCTTAAAACCTCGCGGTTTTTGACAATGGGGATCATGCATCTAGTTCGCACGCAGGCGGCATGTATATATTTATTTCATTTCCACAAACTAATCCTATGTGGTTTCAACCAAATATTTCTCAACCACAAATGGGTATTTTTCAACCACAATCAATCCAATATCAATCACAAACAATCCCAAACAATCATTCAATTTTCACCACAATTTCAACCAATAAATATCGTCCATGGTTTGTGGACGAGGGGGCGTATATATATATATATATATATTTATTTATATATAGCAATTTATATATAGCTATTCACATTCAATTTCAACACATATATATATAATTTTTAAATCAGAAATCTCACCAATAGCTATCCAACTTCACAATACTTCCTTTATAGAAATCTTCGCCTATTTGTCGCTTTCACCCGTATTCTCTGCATATGTAAAAATAGAATTTTTACTATGCTATTCAATATATAAAAATCGAATTTTGACTTCGCTATTTAATATATAAAAATATGATTTTTACTTTTGCTTTCAACATATAAAAATATGATTTTTACTCTTGCTTTCAACATATAAAAATATGATTTTTACTTTTTGCTTTCAACATATAAAAATATGATTTTTACTCTTGTTTTCAACATATAAAAATATGATTTTTACTTTTTTTTAAAGAAACCAGTTTTTTTTCTCTTTTATAAAAATGCAGTTTTTTTTCAGTTTCTAAAAAAAACAGTTTTTAAAATCTTTTATAACAAAACAGTTTTTATAATGCTTTTATAACAAAACAGTTTTAAAAATCTTTTATAACAAAACAGGTTTTTAAAAATCTTTTATAACAAAACAGTTTTTATAATGCTTTTATAACAAAACAGTTTTAAAAATCTTTTATAACAAAACAGGTTTTTAAAAATCTTTTATAACAAAACAGTTTTTTATAATGCTTTTATAACATTCAGTTTTAAATAAATAATAAAATAAAAAAAACAGTTTTAAATTCCTAATTAAAAACACATTTAAATTCCTAATTAAAAAAACACAGTTTTTAAATTACTATAAAATAAAATACTAAAATACTTACAGGGGGGTTCACCGAGGTAGCTGCGGGAAAAAAAAGGGGGAAAATCGAAGAAGGCGTCGGCGGTTGCGATCTGGGGGGGGGCTTCGGGTCTTCGCCGATGGAGGGGGGGGGCTGCTGCGTCGTTCGCTTGAGAGGGGGGGGGGGGCTGCTTCGTCGGCGACTGGTCTTGAGGGGGGGCGGCGGCGCTCCAGGGGGGGGCTGTCGATTGGCTTAGGGTTCTTTTTTTTTTTTTTTCACTTTTCTGTTTTGAAATTATATTGAACGGGGGGCCAAGCAGAAGGAGATAAAGGAGGGAGAAAATTATATATATATTTTTTTTTTAATATTTAATTATTATTTTTGCAAATAGGTTGACTTTTACACACGACCTCGAAACGAAGCCCACCGCCTGTCGTCCATAGCGTTTAACCCCCATTCCGAACACAATGGGATATGTATCGCAAGCTGATGTGATCGTTACAATCAGTTTCTGTTGAATTTACATTTAAATCATTATATTGAATTTTAAACGTACATTTCAAATTACCGGGGTCACATACTAACTAGAAAAATTCCAGAAAAATATTTTCTAGCTTCGTATTGACGATACGGTCCTAACAAAACTAGTTTCGTCGAATTCTGAGACCGTTTGAAAAATGGCCAATTTCCATTCGATTAAAATCGACAGAAACTGGTCAAACGCGTTTTCTTTTGCCACGCTCACATATTGATTCGAAAAATTATGAAATTTGAAACCTAACAATAACTTGACACTGCGGACCTAACAAAAGTGGTTTCGTCGAAATCCGAGGTCATCTGCAAAATGTCCATTTTTAAGGGCCTGAATTCCATAGCGACTATTCAGAATTTTCAACTGGACATATCTTTCGATTCCCGCTATCAAATTTCGATTGGTCAGATTCGTTAGAAAGATATCATCAATTAGACTCTAACGTTTTCGGTTTCACTAACATCCGGATTGTTTTGCATCCGGTATATTCAATTGAAGTTTGAAATCGAATTATCGAACTACCGCGCCATTTTCAATTCTATATATAATTAGAATTAATTATATTTGTTTTCAATCGTCGATTCAACTCAATTTTCATCGCCATTGTTTAAAATATTTATTTTAAATATTTAAAATCCATTATTTGAGCCAATTAAAAAAATTTAAAATTGGTTCAGATTTTCTGGGTCGTTACAATCTCCCCCACTTAAAACTTTTCGTCCCCGAAAAGGAAAAAAGTCGAAAGTGGTTTGATAAATCTACAATCCCACAATACAACAACCAATTTGTTTTTAATATTCAGAGTATAGAATAAACAATGCACATCCATGGGAAGAAAATAGCAACAGAATAGAGAATTAAATGGTAATGCAAGGTAAAGTAAATGTACCTTGCACCAGAGTCAATCAGAGATATCTACTCGGCATCTAGGATAAGCTTTCTGAATGCTCTCCTCAGTTTCCCAAGTACAATCTCGCGGATCTCCACTCCATTGCACTTTGACTAAGTGAACCTTCTTGTTCCTCAGCTCTTTGGTTTCCTTGCCGATAATCTTTAGCGGCTCTCGCCTCACAGCTAATTCTGGAGTAATTTCAATATCCTGCTGAGCTGCTTCTTCTACGATCAAGTCTGGATCATGAACGTGCTTTCGAAGTTGAGATACATGAAATACATCATGAACTCCAGGCAACCAGTCTGGCAATTTAACTTTATATGCGAGAGTTCCAATCCGTTCCAGAATAGGAAACGGACCAATGAATTTGGGTGCTAACTTTCCAGTTTTACCGAACCTGATAACTCCTCTCATCGGCGATACTTTCAAATATACATAGTCGCCAACTTCGAAGGATATATCTCTTCTTCTTTTATCGGCATAGCTCTTTTGTCGGCTTTGAGCGGCGAGTAATCGCTTTTTAATAAAATCGACTTTGTCGGCAGCTTCTCGAATCATATCAGGCCCTAACACAAGTCTATTTCCAGGCTCGACCCAACAAGCAGGAGATCGGCACGGTCTACCATACAATGCTTCGAATGGCGACATTGTCAGACTCGCCTGGTAGCTGTTGTTATAAGAGAATTCAGCCAAATGCAGATTGTCTTCCCATGATCCACCGAAATCTATAACACAAGCCCGCAATAGATCTTCTAAAATGCGATTTACCCTCTCAGTCTGACCGTCTGTCTGAGGATGATAAGCGGTGCTCAAGTTTAACTTCGTTCCTAGCTCGACTTGAAATGCTTCCCAGAATTTGCTAGTGAATATTGTATCTCTATCACTTACTATACTGAGCGGCACTCCATGCAGTCTAACTATTTCCCTGAAGTAAATATGCGCCAGACTCTGAGCAGTTCTATTTGATTTGACAGGTATAAAATGGGCGGTCTTCGTGAAACGATCTACGATCACCCAAATACTGTCATTCCCTTTTCTGGTTCTGGGCAAACCATCAATGAAATCCATAGAAATATGTTCCCACTTCCAACCAGGAACTTCTAGCGGTTGTAATAATCCCGCCAATTTCTGTTGGTCGCTTTTAACTAGCTGGCAAGTAGGGCATCGGCTAACATATATTGAAACGTCCCTCTTCATAGCCTTCCACCAGAATGTTCTTTTGAGATCGTTATACATTTTGGCCACGCCAGGATGGATACTCAGCTTGGACTTGTGACACTCGTCTAACACTTCCCTTTTTAGCTCAGGAACGTCAGGAACACAAATCCTTCCTTTCAATCTCAGGGTCTCGTCGTTATCTATTTGAAAACACGAGGGTTCGCCTTTCTGAATCCTTTTGATCATATCTTTTATAAAGTTATCCTCCTTCTGAAGGATAGATATTTTGTCAATCAAGGAAGTCGTGATAATAAAGCTGGCGATCATTACATTCTTTCTGCTCAGCGCATCGGCCACGACATTGGCTTTCCCTGGAGTATATATAATTTCGAAGTCATATGCTGCAAGAAACTCCAGCCAACGTTGCTGTCTCAGATTTAAGTCCTTCTGAGTGAACAGATACTTTAACGACTGGTGATCTGTAAACAGTTCAAATCTCTCGCCCAGAAGATAGTGTCTCCAGATTTTCAAAGAGAATATGATAGCCAATAACTCAAGATCATGAGTTACATAGTTTTTCTCGTGCGGCTTCAGTTGACGGCTAGCATAAGCAATTACTTGGCCTCTTTGCATTAACACTGCTCCAAGGCCTTCTCTAGACGCATCAGTCCAGACTTTTAAATCCTGGTTGCCATCAATGATGGTTAACACTGGAGCTGTTGTTAGTCTTAACTTTAGCTCTTCGAAAGCCTCCTCACTTTCCTGAGTCCACTTGAACTTAGAATGCTTCTTTGTAAGCTTCGTTAAGTGACCAGATATCTTCGAAAAGTCTTTAACGAACTTTCGGTAATAGCTAGCCAATCCGAGAAAACTGCGGACTTCAGTGGGAGTACTGGGCTGTTTCCAATTCTGAATAGCTGTGATTTTGCTTGGATCCACAGCGATTCCATCTTTCGATACGACATGGCCCAGAAATTTCACTTCATCCTGCCAGAATATACACTTGGAAAACTTTGCTTTCAATACATTTCTCCTGAGGATTTCTAACACTTGTTCCAGATGCTTTTCATGTTCGGCCTTTGATTTAGAGAAGATTAGAATATCATCAATAAAAACCAGAACAAATTTATTCAAAACCCCTCTGAACACTCTGTTCATTAGATCGACGAAGTAAGCGGGAGCGTTACATAAGCCGAACGGCATTACTAACCACTCGTAGAATAAGTCGGGGCCTCTGAACGCTGTCATTGGAACACACTCTTCGGCAATTCGAAGTTGATGGAATCCTGTAGCTAGGTCCATTCGTGAGAATACTTGTGCTCCATTTAATCGATCTAACAAATCATCAATCCGCGGCAATGGATACTTGTTCTTTATTGTCTGTTTGTTCAAATCACGATAATCCACACATAGACGTAAAGTACCGTCAGATTTTGGGACAAATACCACGGCTGCACCCCAATCAGAGAAACTAGGCCTGATTAGACCCTTCCACACTAGCTGTCGTGTTTGATTGTCTAATTCCTCCTTCTCTTTCAAGGACATTCTTCGAATAGCGTGGACTACCGGCCTTGCATTGGGAATCAAAGTAATCTTGAAATCTATTTCTCTCTGCGGAGGTAAGCGAACAACTTCCTCAAACACATCCGCATAATCCTTGACGACAGGAATATCTTTAATGAGGTCAGGAATATTCTCAGTGATTTCAGGGATATTTTCTATTTGGGCTGGAGAAACATTCAAAGCTGCCCAGAAGTCTTTTCTATTAGCATTCTGACCTTCACAGGGAATGGTTATATAATCGCCTGATTTAATCTTCGCCTTTACGACTCTGTCGGCGCATTTGACTTCAGCTTCATATTTGGTCAGCCAGTCTAACCCCAAGATAAGATCAAACTCTTTAAAATTCATGACGACTGCGATGGTAGGAAACCGATAACGAGAGAAAGAAACCGGCACTCCACAAACCCAACTAAGATCAATGGAACCCCCAACTGGATTCTGGACAGTCATTGGTTCCTTCAGCTTTCTCAAATTCAAATCTAGCTTCTTAGCGGCATCCTTCGAAATGAAACTTCGTGACGCGCCTGTGTCAAACAACACTTTAACTGGAATATCTTTGACAGTAAGCGTGCCTTCTAAAACATCTGGCCTTTCTTGAGCAGACGGAGATGCAGATACTCCTACCACTTCATTTAGATGTACTGCTTTAGGTTTTCTGAGTAGCGGGCAGGCCTTTGAAAGATGACCGGCCTGATGGCATTGACTGCACTTTCTATTCTCTTGGAACTGGTTATCGGGTTTAGACCCTTTCTTTCGTTTCCTCGAGGTTTTACACTTTCTAGTCAGATGCCCCTGTTTATTGCAGTTAGAGCATGTGGCAGTCGTGGCAGGTTCTTTTTCAGATCTTGCCCTTTTTCGATTTACTTCGGGCTCCTTACCGACTTCAGATATTGTACTGGCCTCAGGACGATCTGTTTCAGACTCAATTTTATTACTAGAGCTGACTTCCTCTTCGTACTGCAGCATACCTTTCTTATCTAGATCTTCATATTGATAAGCCATATAAATCATTTCTGAAAAAGGAAGCTTCACATGCCCCAATACTTTATTCTGGTATTTCCTTTGAAGCCCATGAATAAATCTCAGATTTTTCCTCTTTGGATCTTGAATCAGATGAGGAGCAAAGTGAGCAAGTTCGTTGAATTTCTTATGATATTCTGGGATGGTCATATCGCCTTGAATTAGATAGGAAAATTCATCACATAACCTCTCGGTTGCTTCGGGAGGAGTAAATCTTTCTAAGAAAATCACTTTGAATCTGTCCCAGGTGATATCACCTTCTGGATTATCTTTGATGATTGTTTCCCACCAGATTAAAGCTTCTTCTTTGAGCGCCCAAGATGCTACTAACCGTTTCTGGTCATCTCTCAGCTGGATATGCTCAAAGATTCTTTTGACAGAACTCAACCAAGCTTGAGTTTGAATAATAGATTCATTGCCCGAGAATTGCGCTCCGTTCAGATTTCGATATTTCTTTAATAGAGCCTCTAGATCGGGTTCGGTATTCCTTCTGTTTCTGGCACTCATTTTTCTAGTACTTCTGCAATTAGCAGATCAAGTGTCAGGTCACAGAAAAGGTAATTTTCAAACATAGAAACATATGCTTCAAATGTAAATGTGTCTATCGAGGTGTAATCATTCTGCTTTACTCATACTAGGATATTGCTGATCCTATCTGTATTGAGTTGCCCGTCCTAGAACACTACTGGTTCTATTTCTGACGAGTTCGTTCAAATGTTATATTCCAGAACTAAGCTTAACCAAAGCTCTGATACCACGTTGAGACGACCCGATTTCCCGTTCTCACGGAAACAAGGTTATCTTTTGGAATATAACACAGAAACATATAATTACAGAACAGAATTAAACAAATACACCAGAATGAACAACAAAATATACTGGATAAAAGTAATCATCAGAGTTACACAGTATACAGGATCTTACTTAGTACAAATACAGTTCAGCTATACATAAATGTCTACAGCGGAAATAAACAAAATATGTACAATAGGAGCTGAACAGCATAAAAAGAAATAAATGATAGAATCCATCTTCAGCTCCAGCTATCCAGAAAGAAACCAGCCAAACCTGAATACAAGGCTGCCCGTGTAGAAAAAGGGGCACCCGAGTTTGAGAGTGAAACAAACTACGAGTCAGTCATGGGACTGGTATGAGAAATCCACTCAACACATATATATAATTGGCTAATCACAGGACCACGCCACTTTCGTGGAACGGGTTCACTCCATTGGATTGCCAGTGCTTTAAAACAAATCTTTCTTTTAAACATCGATATGCTTTTTATAAAAATGAAGCCGTTATAAGACTCAGTTCCCATCACACAATGCAACGCAAACCGGAGGATAGAGTTTTTACCTTATAACGGCCAAGATATGATTGATACGAATAAAACAAAGGCATTTGATATTATTGCTAGTGTTTATATGTTTTGAAAACAATTTCAAATCATAACTATCAATCATAGACGGCATTAATGCCCCATACCACTATGTCGCCATATATAGGTATACAATCAAAAACGCATGATGTCGTATTTGGAAATTGGATTTCCGTCATGAACCAAGGCAAAAGATAGTCCTTACCGAATTCGAGACTGCCTAGCCCGAGTCTCAGGATCAGAGCTCGAGTGACCCTTGGATCGTCAGGGCCGGTCCACACGGAGTGGATTAAAAAGCCTGAACACTACGTTTCGCCGCCCTTTGGGGCGTAAGCGAGCCAACAAGTGACTCCATCGGACCCGGATCGTCCGATCTAACCGAGGCGCCTCGCAACAGCAACAACCACATAAGTCAAACTCGTCAGGGCGTGTAAAACCACTGACGCCACTTTTAGCTAGGAGGAAACGTAGGCCCTCCCTGAGGTCCGTTCTCCCGTTTTAGGTTCATACCGGGGTGTGAGGCTCGCGAATTCACGTTATACACAAAGCTACGCCACACAGGCGGTGCTTTGATCATCTCCACAAGACTTTGCTTTTCAACAGAAGCCCTGATCACTGCATCTTAGCATGCCACACAGAATAAATCCTATGTCAGACACATAGTCCATTTACAAGTCCGTTCTGGGTCTGAACGAAACCGGAGGCACTAAATACCTCGCAAACCCTTCGATCAACACGTACGTCTGAACGATCACCACTCATTATCCATATTTCGGGATGCCTCCCAATCAGGACCTCGGTTACCATCCAAACGAGGTGAAGATCTCCGGTCTTCGACCATCGTCTTCATCTTCGAATTTCAATCGTCGGTCGATTATTCGAAATGAGAATTAACTCGGCCTTTCCAAATAATTCACGTATATTTAGAATTTCAAATCGATTTATTTCAATGGTTAAATTATTCGACAACACTGGTTTTGTCCTTTAATGTAATTTTCACACCAAACACATTCAACCATCAAACATCACATAAATCAAGCAAATTCAGTTTATTTCCATTCCATATCGCTTATGATATTTTATAACTATTTATCGCTATTTTTATTTATTTTAAAATAGCCATTTTATTCAAAACGACGCTTCGGGCCATAAGGCGGCCGTGGCGCTGTTTTTCTTCAGATTTGATTTACACATATCTGAAAATCTAACCGTTGGATCTTCACAAAATTTACATCATTAGAAAGGTCTTTTCAAAACGAACCCAACGGTTCCAGTTTCGGGAAAATCCGACGGTCGGATCTCCCGGTACAATCGTTTGAAATTTCGATTTCAAAATACGAACTGCAGCGTCGTTATTCGATTAAATATAATTTTATTTATATATATAAATAAATATAATCGATTCTGGCGCTGTTTTTCTTCAAATTTGAATTAAACATTCCGGACAATCCAACCGTTGGATTTTTACAAGGTTGGTGCCGTTGGAAAGATTATTCCAAGGCGAACCCGACGGTTGAGGTTTCGGGAAAATCCAATGGTCGGATTTCCCGTACTAGTCGTTTGAAATCACGGTTTCAAAATACGAACTGCACGGCCTCGTTTCGTTTTAATTTTATTTATATTTATATAGTTATATAAATATAGTTCATTCGATGATTTCTATATCGTTTTCACTTCAAAAAAATTTCTAACACCTTAAATTTTGGAAAAATTTCGCCATAACCTCCCCTGCACCGGGAGCGTCGGGAAATCGCAAATAGCGTCCCGGTCCTTCTAATCTCAAAAAGAAAAAGAAAAAGCCAAGCGGCTAGCCAACAGGCTCAAAATCATCACCCAAACAAATCAGTAAATGTGTACCTATTTGTCGGGCACAAAATTTTATTCCTCTTCTCTAGCCCCTTTGCTATAACCTGTTCAATGAATATTGCATGTACATATATATACAGTTCATATCATTTTTCATTTTCTATTCAACTTCATATTTGATTTCTATTTGGTTTAAAAACACCATTAATTCTAATGTCACATAAATAGGCGCAAATCATTTCATTAGCTAATTAATGAATATTTCAACTGATATATGTTCATTTGAACAAGTGGCTATTTTTAACATTTCACATTTCAACGATTTATGCATACAATAAAAATGTGATTTTTTTTTTTTTGTAAAATAATTCATTTCAAAACACTATTTTTCTATATAGTTCATATAGTCTATAAAAGGTGATTTTTATTATCAAACAATTTATTTCAAAATATGAATACCATTCAACACATGAATTTCTAAACAACGAATGAATATCAATTCAACACATGAATGTTTTCAATAGTTTTTACATATGGATAAAAATGTGATTTTTATTATCGAACAATTTATTTCAAAATATGAATACCATTCAACACATGAATTTCTAAACAACGAATGAATATCAATTCAACACATGAATGTTTTCAATAGTTTTTACATATGGATAAAAATGTGATTTTTATTATCGAACAATTTATTTCAAAATATGAATACCATTCAACACATGAATTTCTAAACAACGAATGAATATCAATTCAACACATGAATGTTTTCAATAGTTTTTACATATGGATAAAAATGTGATTTTTATTATCGAACAATTTATTTCAAAATATGAATACCATTCAACACATGAATTTCTAAACAACGAATGAATATCAATTCAACACATGAATGTTTCTAATAGTTTAAGCAAATGAAAATAATTCAATCACACAAATATTATTCAAAATTTCGGCAGCATAACGGCAGGGTAGTTACACCGGCACCGTCCCTAGTACGGCTCCTCGCTCTACCTTAAAACCTCGCGGTTTTTGACAATGGGGATCATGCATCTAGTTCGCACGCAGGCGGCATGTATATATTTATTTCATTTCCACAAACTAATCCTATGTGGTTTCAACCAAATATTTCTCAACCACAAATGGGTATTTTTCAACCACAATCAATCCAATATCAATCACAAACAATCCCAAACAATCATTCAATTTTCACCACAATTTCAACCAATAAATATCGTCCATGGTTTGTGGACGAGGGGGCGTATATATATATATATATATTTATTTATATATAGCAATTTATATATAGCTATTCACATTCAATTTCAACACATATATATATAATTTTTAAATCAGAAATCTCACCAATAGCTATCCAACTTCACAATACTTCCTTTATAGAAATCTTCGCCTATTTGTCGCTTTCACCCGTATTCTCTGCATATGTAAAAATAGAATTTTTACTATGCTATTCAATATATAAAAATCGAATTTTGACTTCGCTATTTAATATATAAAAATATGATTTTTACTTTTGCTTTCAACATATAAAAATATGATTTTTACTCTTGCTTTCAACATATAAAAATATGATTTTTACTTTTTGCTTTCAACATATAAAAATATGATTTTTACTCTTGTTTTCAACATATAAAAATATGATTTTTACTTTTTTTTAAAGAAACCAGTTTTTTTTCTCTTTTATAAAAATGCAGTTTTTTTTCAGTTTCTAAAAAAAACAGTTTTTAAAATCTTTTATAACAAAACAGTTTTTATAATGCTTTTATAACAAAACAGTTTTAAAAATCTTTTATAACAAAACAGGTTTTTTAAAAATCTTTTATAACAAAACAGTTTTTATAATGCTTTTATAACAAAACAGTTTTAAAAATCTTTTATAACAAAACAGGTTTTTAAAAATCTTTTATAACAAAACAGTTTTTTATAATGCTTTTATAACATTCAGTTTTAAATAAATAATAAAATAAAAAAAACAGTTTTAAATTCCTAATTAAAAACACATTTAAATTCCTAATTAAAAAAACACAGTTTTTAAATTACTATAAAATAAAATACTAAAATACTTACAGGGGGGGGTTCACCGAGGTAGCTGCGGGAAAAAAAAGGGGGAAAATCGAAGAAGGCGTCGGCGGTTGCGATCTGGGGGGGGCTTCGGGTCTTCGCCGATGGAGGGGGGGGCTGCTGCGTCGTTCGCTTGAGAGGGGGGGGGGGCTGCTTCGTCGGCGACTGGTCTTGAGGGGGGGGGGCGGCGCTCCAGGGGGGGGGGGGGGCTGTCGATCGGCTTAGGGTTCTTTTTTTTTTTTTTTTTTTCACTTTTCTGTTTTGAAATTATATTGAACGGGGGGCCAAGCAGAAGGAGATAAAGGAGGGAGAAAATTATATATATATTTTTTTTTAATATTTAATTATTATTTTTGCAAATAGGTTGACTTTTACACACGACCTCGAAACGAAGCCCACCGCCTGTCGTCCATAGCGTTTAACCCCCATTCCGAACACAATGGGATATGTATCGCAAGCTGATGTGATCGTTACAATCAGTTTCTGTTGAATTTACATTTAAATCATTATATTGAATTTTAAACGTACATTTCAAATTACCGGGGTCACATACTAACTAGAAAAATTCCAGAAAAATATTTTCTAGCTTCGTATTGACGATACGGTCCTAACAAAACTAGTTTCGTCGAATTCTGAGACCGTTTGAAAAATGGCCAATTTCCATTCGATTAAAATAGACAGAAACTGGTCAAACGCGTTTTCTTTTGCCACGCTCACATATTGATTCGAAAAATTATGAAATTTGAAACCTAACAATAACTTGACACTGCGGACCTAACAAAAGTGGTTTCGTCGAAATCCGAGGTCATCTGCAAAATGTCCATTTTTAAGGGCCTGAATTCCATAGCGACTATTCAGAATTTTCAACTGGACATATCTTTTGATTCCCGCTATCAAATTTCGATTGGTCAGATTCGTTAGAAAGATATCATCAATTAGACTCTAACGTTTTCGGTTTCACTAACATCCGGATTGTTTTGCATCCGGTATATTCAATTGAAGTTTGAAATCGAATTATCGAACTACCGCGCCATTTTCAATTCTATATATAATTAGAATTAATTATATTTGTTTTCAATCGTCGATTCAACTCAATTTTCATCGCCATTGTTTAAAATATTTATTTTAAATATTTAAAATCCATTATTTGAGCCAATTAAAAAAATTTAAAATTGGTTCAGATTTTCTGGGTCGTTACAGACGGTGTCAACAGCGTAGGGAACCAAAGGAGTCATGTGCTTGCATGGGTCCGGCTTGCCATGGGAATTAAGATGTTGTGACATCAATAGATATGGTTGTGCACATCTTGAAAATGAGGGGTTGCCACTTTAGGAAATGATACGTCCTATTGTGGGGCCGGCACATGGTATCCAAGGAGTAGGGAGCCGATCGATTAGGGTAGTAATTATGGTACATCTAGACTCTGGTAAGTTTAGGAGTCCATTATTAGGGCTGCCTGTGGATTGTATGGGGTTAAAATATCTCACCAGAAGTACGCCTAAGTCTACAATTTCATACATGTTGGTGATCAACTCATTTAGGATATACTAGTAGTAGTGCAGAGTAATCATTAGAAGCGTATACATCCTATCATGTTCACCTTGTCATACTTGCCTTTTATGTAGTTATCTCTCTCTTATCCACTTTATACGCCTGTCATGCTACTTTTATTTATTTACTTGCTAAAAGTAACTAGACTCGCCAGACTTTATGCCTGACCCTTTTTGTTTCCTCTTCTTTCTTCCGTTCCCCCTAGGTTCTCTGTGCGGGAACACTCAGGCTTGACCGTGATTCTGCTTACTTTTGCTGGAGCTGCTGAGATGTATGGCTCAAGCACCTATCTTTGTTGCTATGGCTGTATTTTGTTTTTGGGGAATTTTATTTCTTTTATTTACTCTGATATTTTTGAAGTACAAGACAGTAACTTTTATGTTGTAATGGGTTTTTGTATTTCAGACATGTGATGTTTTTGGACCACAGTATCTTATGATAAATAAAGCTTTTATTCCGCTGTTATTTTATATACTTGTCTTGTAATATTTCCATTATGTTTACTATAACGCTTCACAAAACTTAATTCATTCCCTTTGTGAGTGACATTAACGGACGTGAGGTGTCACACTTGGTATTAGAGCTGAAGGCTACCAGATTAGATAAAAGTTTGAAAGCTATTTTCAAAAAGGTTTTAAAAGAAAGTATTTTCAAAAAGAAAAGTCTGTTTTGAAAAACTTTCCCCAAAAAGCCATAAGTAATATCTTTTGATCCCTTGTCTGAATTTCTTTCCTTTTCTTTTCAGCATGTCTGGGGAACCCAACATTCCAGAGGGCGTTACGATACTAGGATGGTTCCGTAGGTATCTGTAGGCCACGGCGCTTGCCGAAGGCCAAGGAAACGTTCCTCCCCCAGCTGCACCCGTTGTTCCTCCTCCTCCTCCGCATGAAGTCAACTTTTCCAAGATCTGCAAAGATTTCTGTGCTATGGGAGGAAACCCATTCCATGGAACCGAGACATTCGTAGAGGCAAGGAATTGGCTCAAGGAGACTAAGGACTTGTTTGTAATCTTTGAAGTGGAAGATCGAAGGAAGATTCAATTGGTTGCCTGACTACAAAAGGATGAAGCTTCATTCTGGTGGGAAGTAACCTAAGCGGGGCATCCGGTGGAAACTTGGGATGACTTTAGACAGAGGTTTGAAATGAAGTTTCTTTATCAAGCTGAGAAAAGCATGCAAATGGAGAGTTTCTTAGCGCTTAAACAAGGAGATATGACTGTTAAAGAATATGGGAACAAATTCGACCAGTAGGCTAGATTCGGTTTGGAGCTAGTAGACACTCTGGATAAGAAGGCCTTGCGGTTCTTAAAGGAATAAATGAACCCCTTCATGGGTTAGCTATGTCCCATATTCCAATGGGAGCTACTTTTGAAAGACTCGTTGATATGGCATTAATGCATGAGGAAGATAAAGTTGAAAAGAAAGAAGCTACGGTTGAAGAGACACAGAAGAAGGGAGGAAAGAACGACAAAGCTCTAGACAAGAAGAAATGTTTTAATTGTGGACGTGTGGGTCATGTAAGCAAAGATTGCAGAAGAAGGAAGAACGCTTATTTCCATTGTGGAGAGGTTGGACATCTTATTAAGGATTGCCCAAAGAAACAAGGACAAGATCAAAGGGTAGGAGCTTCTGTTGGGCAAGTGCATGCTCTCGCGATCGGTGCTCCAGATCGAGGTAGGAAATTTTCTGTGGAAGGTTTGATTTCTCTTTCTAATCATCCTATAAGAACTTTTTTTGATTCTAGTGCTTCACATTCATTTATATCTAGTTCTGTGGTTGAATATGTGCACTTAAATACTAGTATGGTAGTGGATCTGTAATAACCCGGAAATTCGAGCCAATTTATAATTTTTATTTTGGCAATTTTGACGAATTTTGAATATTTAAAATGAATTATTTTAAATAATAGCGGCGAGAAATTTATTTCAAATAGAATTAGAACGTATATATTTATATACGTCGTCATTAGAATATAAATATTTATTTTACATTATAAAAGGAATTGAAAATGGCGCGGTAGTTCGATAATTCGATTTCAAATTTCAAATGAATGTACCGGGTGCAAAATAAACCGGATTTTAGTGAAACCAAAAATATTTGAATCTATTTGTGAATATCTTTCCAACGAATCCGAAAATTTGAAATTTCGTAGCGGGGATCAAAAGATATGTCCAGTTGAAATTTCAGAATAGTCGCTATGGAAGTTCGGCCCTTAAAAATGGCCATTTTGCAAACGACGTCGGTTTTCGACGAAACCACTTTTGTTGGATCCGCAATGTCAAATTATTGCTAGGTTTCAAATTTCATAAATTTTCAAACCAATATGTGAGCGTGGCAAAGGAAAACGCGTTTGACCAGTTTCAGTTGATTTTAATCGACTGGAAAATGGCCATTTTTCAAACGGTCTCAGAATTCGATGAAACTAGTTTTGTTAGGACCGTATCATGATTTTGAAGGAAACTGATCGAAACAGCCGGACTGGCTTACGTGACATATCCCATTGTGTTCGGAATGGGGGTAATACGCTAGGGACGACAGTCGGTGGGTTTGACTTCGTGTTCGTATTAAAAAGTTACCTTTTTGTAATTAAACTAATAAAATAATTAAGTTATTTATAAAAGCCCCTATCCCTTTCCCATTCTCAGTCAACCTCCCCGCCCCCCCGTTCTAAATCGAGAAACCCGATTCCCAGACCGCCGCGCCCCCCATCGAGCCGCCTCCTCCTCTACGCTGTCGCCGGCGAGCCCCTCCGATCGACCACTCCCCACCCCCTTCCCCATCGCGCTACTCTCCCTTCTCTCCCCTTCCATCTTCTTCGATCCGCAACCCTCCCCCTTCTCGAGAGCAGCCGCCGCCGCAAGCAAGGAGGACCCTCGACCGTCAACACTCCGTCGCCGATCCCCCTTCACCCCCTCGCGTCGATGATAGCCCGCCCTCCGCCTCAAGATAACCTGCGCGCCTCCACAGGCCTCGACCGTCGACAGTGAACGCCCCCCTTTCTTGATTTTTACAGTAATTTTCTTTTATTCATTTATTTACTTATTTTATTTATTTTCTATGAAATCGGTTTTAAAAATTTAGAAATTCAGTTTTATATGCAAACACAAACAAGTGAATTTTATTTATTTATATAAACCAAAAAGGGTACGATTTTTATAAACCAAAAGGATTTGATTTTTGAAAACGAAAAGAAAGGAGAGATTTTTATATAATCAAAGATGAGATATTTATAGATGTAGAGAAATAAAAATTCGTTTTTATCTATATGAATTTGAAATAAAAATTCGATTTTTATCTATATGAATTTGAAATAAAAAAATTCAATTTTTAACCGTTTAGCGCTGAAATAAAAATGTGATCTTTAATATATGAACAACATGAAAAAGATGGCGTAGGAATTTCGGGCCAATCCAATCGATTAGAAATTCAGAAATGAAATGGTGGAGTGGAACCCTCGGTGAGAACTCCTCACCTTTAATTTTCTTTTTCTAGTTAAAAATATATACTAGGATGCAGACGGTGTTTAGTAGCACCCGAAACCCATCGTCCACAGACCATGGATGGCTTGTATGCTTGTTTGTTTGATTTTGATGTGTAGTTGTTTGTGTGATGTGATGTGAAATGAAGTAAAATATTTATATTGTTAAAAATATTTTATAGTTGAAAATGGAATTTTTAACGTGTATATGAAATGAAATAAATTAATATAAACAAATCGAAGGATTTGTTTATATACACATTTGACTGATATTGATTAGGACGATAAATTTTACACATCGCCCAACTGCACAAATAAAATCTGTGTTTGATTGTTTGAAAACCCCACACGGGTATTGGGATGATATATGACATACACTAGTCCCAATAATTAGCTGTATGTCGATCGATTGATTGATAGGCTGTTATAAGCGTTAAATATTTATATTTGATGCTTATACAGTGTAGAACGCACTCTCGATGATGGTTGATTATTTATCGTTGTTATTTTATACATGTGTTGTAGAAAATCCATATAATTAACATTATATGGTAATTGATTGGGCATCATTCCAGTTTTGAAATAGAATATTTGAAATAGAATATTTGAAAAAGAAATATTTGAAATAGAAATATTTGAGAAAAAAAGAAATATTTGAATAGAATATTTGAAAATAGAAATGTGAAGCCGTGTTAAGTAGTTACACGCCATTTTAACACGACGGGAATTTTGTCGATTTTATAATGAATATTGAAAGTGATTTCAAAATCGAATATTTAGAATTGAATTCAAATTGAAATTAAATAGAATTGAATTCGAATTGAAATTGAATAGAATTGAATTCGAATTGAAATTGAATAGAATTGAATTCGAATTGAAATTGAATAGAATTGAATTCGAATTGAAATTGAATAGAATTGAATTCGAATTGGAATTGAATTACTTTGAAATTCAAGTTGAATTGAAAACGAACTGAAATTGAATTAAAAATCGATTTGAATTGAAATCAATTTGAAAGGAATTTAAAACGAATTTATAAGCAAAATTCAACTTTGATTTGAATTTGAAATGAAGTTGAAATCATTTCAAAAACGAATTTAAAACGATTTATAATATACGTTTAAAAGGTAATCGACGAAATATATATAATATATTATATATATATATATATATATATATATATAATGGCCTGAATAGAACGCGTCGCGCTGCGGCAGTTCATGAATTTCGACCATTGACTTCGAATGGACATTGCGGGAGATCCGACCGTCGGATTCTCCTGAAACCGGAACCGTTGGGTTCGTATTGAAAAGGGCTTTCTAATGGATATTAAAGATTTGAAATCTAACGGTTGGATTTGGAATTATGTCCAAATCAAATTTTGAAAAGGTCGTTGTAAGTGCAGTTCGATGGCCGTTGATGGAAATCGACTGTACGGGCCTTGATAAAATTATTAAAAATATCAATAATTTGTGTAAAATCATAAGAAGTGATTTGGGAAGAATTGGGATGAAAAACTCCATATTTGAAAAGATAAAAATAGATTTTTATCGAAATGAACTAGTTTTGAACTAGAATAATAGTTTATTTATTTTTAAATAAGTAAATTGGATTTGAAATAGTTTTGAAAATAACCAGGATTTCCAATAATTGAATTGGAATGGATTTGAATCGAAATCATCTTCGGAATAGTTCGATGTTGAATTTCGTGATTATACAGATGTTGTTAGGGAAATTTGAAAGATATATATATCGTTATTTCCAATACGACATTTGTTGGTCGTAGAAGTTGATATTGAATATAAGACGATATATATTCTATTCAGAGCCTTGTATTTAATATCAAATGTGATTTGGGTTTGTCGTGAATGGTGTCTTCATTAACACTGTTCTTAAGCCCAGTTGAAAAAAAGATTAAATCTTTTTATTCAGATTTATTGAAGTGTACCAGTTAAATAACATTTAATTGGAATTGAATTGGTTTTGATTTTTGGGTTTATCGTGAGCAGTTTTTTAAATAACACTTGTTCTTTAACCCGATAATTAATGGAATGTGATTTTGGGTTGTCGTGAACGGTTTCAATAATACTGTTCTTAAACCCAAAGGAGTTAAGAAAATCAAAAACTAACAGGAGATTAATTAAGTTGAATGGTTTCAGGGGTATTGATCTGATGTTGGTTTCGGCCTTAGGGGTTAATACTTAGGGAATTGCTCACTTGCTAATTTATGGTTAGGGACTGATTGGAATGGAATGTGATTTTGGGTTTATCGTGAACCTTGTTTTAAATGACATTGATTCTTTAACCCAGTTAAAGATTAAAACTAAGTGGAGTTTTAATGAATCTTTAATCAGATTGAAAAATTCGAGAATGGAGTATCACCAGTTTTACTCCAGGTGGTAGTTAAATCTTTAATTAGATTTGAACGTGAAATGGTAATTGAATTTACCGATAACACCGTGGTGTTAGATATGAAGTATGACCGGTTTTACTTCATGGGATAAATAGGTTGGGATTGGGAAATAAAATAAATAATTACTTCGGTGTGGTTCACTAATCCCGACTAGTTTGAAGTGATATTCAAAAGAAGACTAAAGAATAAATTTAAAAGAATTTATCTTTGATAAAATTAATGGGAACCTTTCCATAAGAATGTGAAATTTAGAAACTAACTGTAGGTTAGCTAAGAAGAATGGTTTCCTGGTTATTGATCTGATGTTGGTTTCGGCATTCGGGGTTAATATTTGGGGAATTATTCTTTTGATTAATTTACGGTTAGTGACTGATGAATTGGAATGAGGCGTATGTTGTGTTTGTGTAACACTTGTTTATTATGTACGCGAGTTATTCGGAAAGACCGGGTTTATCCCATTCTGAATAACTGATTCGACGATGAATCGAAGATGAAGACGGTGGTTGAAGACCGGAGGTCTTCACGTCGTTTGGGTGATTACTGATGATCTTGATTGGGATGTACACCCAGGAGGAGGGAATCGGTTAGTGGTCGTCCAGACGTACTTGGAGACCGATGGATATGCGAGGTACAAGGTGCTTCCGGTTTCGTTCAGACCCAGAACGAACTTGTAAATGAACTGTGTGTCTGACATTGAATTGCATTCTATGTGATTGATATCGGTTGCATGGAGTGGTTTGCCTGTGTGGCATGCTAAGATGCAAATGATCAAGGCTTCTGTTGAAAAGCAGAGTCTTGTGGTTGATGATCAAAGCACAGTCTGTGTGGCATAGCTTTGTGTAGCGTTGATTCGCGAGCCTCACACCCCGGTAGTGAACCAGAAACGGGAGAGGACTGCAGGAAGAACATGCGTTTCCTTCTAGCTAGAAGCTGCGTCAGTGTTTTTACACGACCTGACATTTTACTTATGTGGATGATGGATAGCGAGGCGCCTCGGATATATCGGTCGTTCTCGAACCGATGGAGTCATTCGTTGGCTCATTTACGCCCCATAGGGCGGGGAGACGTAGTGTTCAGGATTTCGTCTAATCCACATCGGTGGGCCGGCCATGGAGATCCAAGGGTCGATGCGTTCTGTCCCTGAGACATGAGCTAGATTGTCTCGAATTCGACAGAGGACGATCCCTTGCCTCGGTTCACAGATGGAAATCCAACTTCCAATACGTTACGTTTCGGTTTTAGTTGTAATCCTATATATGGCGACATAGTGGGATGGGGCACTCATGCCGCCTATGATTGATATTTATGATTGTATATAAAATCAGAAACTAACTGGAAACGAGCTAAGATGGGTGGTTTCCTGGGTATTAGTCTGATGTTGGTTTCGGCCTTCGGGGTTAATACTGAGGGAATCGTTCTCTTACTAATTTACGGTTGGAGTCTGATTAAGAATCAAAAGATGATTTAGCGTATCAAGCATTTTTTGGCTATTATAAGGTAAAACCCTATCCTCCGGTTTGTGTTGCATTGTGTGATGGGACCTGATCTTATAATAGCTTCATTGTTCTTTATTTAGCATTGCGCTGTTGTTTTATGCACTGTTATTCTTGGGAGGGAACCTATTCCGTGTTATACGGCGTGGTCCTTTGATTTAGCTAACTTTAAAATAAAGATTAATAATTGTTTTAGTTCTCACACCAGTCACATGACTGACCTGGGGTTTATTATTTTAACCTAAATTCTGGGTGCCCTTATTTTGACACGGGCAGCTATTAGTTTTAGTTTTGCATATTTATATTCACAGGATCCTGGTTTACTGCTGGAAAGATATCCGGAAAGCTTTGTATCCGTGTATTACTTCTAGTTGTGTTTTGTATTATTTTCCGCTGCGATGTATTTAAATGTAATTTAAATCTCTGATATTTTCCGTGTAATGTTTATCCATACTCTGTATATTCTTGTATTCTGATGGAATTGTTGTAAATAACAATGAAATGTTCTTCTGTCTGCGTTCTGATGTGGCTTGTTCTCAACTAAATCTGTGATTTCCCGTAAGGGGGATTTCGGGTCGTTTCATCGTGGTATCAGAGCTTTAGTTTACAAAGCTCAGAGAACAAGACACATTAGAACCAAACGAATGAATTCATCAGAAATTGGATTAGTAATATCCATGAGAATGACTCGTTAGAGATGGGATCAGTAGTATCCTAGAACGAGTGTGAAGAGTATATTTTTAAAATGAAAACAATTTTTGTTTTGAAATTTAAATCACTTATTCGTATTTGATTATTTATTTTATATTAAATTGGACAATCCGATATATAAATATTTTGCATATATGTCTTGCAAACATGTATTCGTAGTTTTAATGTACTGGATAGTTATAGAATCACACTCTAGTTGCACGGGGATAATTCTGGTGATGGGGCACCATCGCCAGTATTTATATTCGAGTGACGAAAGTGAGATTTCTATATATTTCCAATTGACTGATGTGAGAACCAAAATATAGATAGGGTTTATTGTTGTGATTTGGCACCAAAAATGTGATTTTTGACTATATATCAAAGTTATGAATTTGAAAAGCTAATCAACTAATTGATTGATGGTTGTGTTGTTAGATTATTGGTTGATTAATTAAAAGTTGAACCTTTAACCAAATTGAATCAAATAGTGAATTGTATTGAAAATTTGTCGCATTTGCATGCATATACATGTACTTACATTGAATAGGTCATAGCAAGGAGGCTAGAGCAGAAGAATAAAATTGTTTGCCCGACAAATAGGTACATGTTTACCATAATTTACTGTTTTGTTTGGGTGATGATGATTTTATGAGCCGATTGGCTAGCCGCTTGGCTTTTTCTTTTTCTTTTGGATTGAAGAAGGCCATGGGAGGCTATATGAAATATCCCGAAGTCCCCGGTGCAGGGGAGGTTATGGCGAAATTTTTCGAAAATTTAGGGTGTTAGCCAAATTTTTGGAAAGTTTGAAAAGTTCTTAGAAACTGAAAAGTTGAAGAACTTAAGTCGTAGTGAAAATACTGGAAGTTGAGTTGATCTGTTAAACAACTTTCAGCTTCGTTCCTTTTCGGGGACGAAAAGTTTTAAGGGGGGGAGATTGTAATAACCCGGAAATCCGAGCCAATTTAAAAATTTTATTTTGGCAATTTTGATAAATTTTGAATATTTAAAATGAATTATTTTAAACAATAGCAGCGAGAAATTTATTTCAAATAGAATTAGAACGTATATATTTATATACGTCATCGTTAGAATATAAATATTTATTTTAAATTATAAAAGGAATTGAAAATGGCGCGGTAGTTCGATAATTCGATTTCAAATTTCAAATGAATGTACCAGGTGCAAATTAAATCAAATTTTAGTGAAACCAAAAATATTTGAATCTATTTGTGAATATCTTTCCAACGAATCCGAAAAATTGAAATTTCATAGCGGGGATCAAAAGATATGTCCAGTTGAAATTTTAGAATAGTCGCTATGGAAGTTCAGCCCTTAAAAATGGCCATTTTGCAAACAACCTCGGATTTCGACGAAACCACTTTTGTTGGATTTGCGATGTCAAATTATTGCTAGGTTTCAAATTTCATAATTTTTCAAATCAATATGTGAGAGTGGCAAAGGAAAACGTGTTTGACCAGTTTCAGTTGATTTAAATTGACTGGAAAATGGCCATTTTTCAAACGGTCTCCGAATTCGATGAAACTAGTTTTGTTAGGACCATATCGTGAATACGAAGCTAGAAAATATTTTTTGGGAATTTTTCTAGCTAGTATGTGGCCCCGGTAAATTGAAATGTGCGTTTAAAATCAATATATAGATTTATATTTTGATTTTGATGGAAATTGATCAAAACAGCCGAACTAGCTTACGTGACATATCCCATTGTGTTCGGAATGGGGGTAATACGCTAGGGACGACAGTCAGTGGGTTTGATTTCGAGTTCATATTAAAAAGTTACCTTTTTGTAATTAAAATAATAAAATAATTAAGTTATTTATATAAGCCCCTATCCCTTTCCCATTCTCAGTCAACCCCCCCTCCCCCGTTCTAAATCGAGAAACCCGATTCCCAGACCGTCGTGCCCCCCATCGAGCCGCCCCCTCCTCCACGTTGCCGCCGGCGAGCCCCTCCAATCAACCACTATAAAAACCCGTAACTTCCCCGGTGAGGAAAGCGCGGATAGTTCGAGAACAAGCCACAACGGAACGTAGACAGAAGAACATTTCATTGTATATTACAACAATTCCATCAGAATACAAGAATTACATAGTATAAACAAATATTACACAGAAATATCAGAGATTACAATACATTACATAGCAGCAGAAATTAATACAATACACAACTAGAAGAGACATACGGATACAAAGCTTTCCGGATATCATTCCAGCTGTAAACCAGGATCCTGTGAATATAAATCTGCAAAACCAAACTACTAGCTGCCCGTGTCAAAATAAGGGCACCAAGAGTTTAGGTTAAAACAATAAACTCCAGGTCAGTCATGGGACTGGTGTGAGAACTAAAACAATTATTAATCTTTATTTTAAAGCTAGGTAAATCAAGGGACCACGCCGCTAACAAGGAACGGGTTTCCTCCCAAGAATACCAGTGCATAAAACAAACAGCGCAATGCTAAATAAAGAAAAATGAAGCTATTATAAGACCCAGGTCCCATCACACAATGCAACGCAAGCCGGAGGATAGGGTTTTTACCTTATAATAGCCAAAGAATGCTTGATACGTTTAAAACAGATTATTTGATACTATTATAAGTGCATAGTGTATGAAACAACTTCAAATCATAAGTATCAATCATAGACGGCATAAGCGCCCCATCCCACTATGTCGCCATACTAGGCTCTACAAATAAAACCGCAAATGTCACGTACTTGGAAATTGGATTTCCATCTATGAACCGAGGCAAAAGATAGTCCTCAACCGATTCGAGACGCTCAAGTCCGCCCCTCAGGATCAGAGCTCGAGTGACCCTTGGATCGTCAGGGCCGGTCCACACGGAGTGGATTAAAACGCCTGAACATGCGTTTCCCCGCCCTATGGGGCGTAGGTGAGCCAACTAAATGACTCCATCGGACCCGGATCGTCCGATCAAACCGAGGCGCCTCGCAACAGCAACAACCACATAAGTCAAACTCGTCAGGGCATGTAAAACCACTGACGCCACTTCTAAAAGAAACGCATGCCCTCCCTGATGTCCGTCTCCCGTTTTTGGTTCATACCGGATGTGAAACTCGCGAAGTAAACGTTACACAAAGCTATGCCACAAAGGCCTTGCTTTGATCATCAGCCACAAGACTTTGCTTTTCAACAGAAGCCTTGATCTATTGCCACTTAGGCATGCCACACAGGCAATTCATTCTATGCGTTTGATATCCATCAGTATATAACCCCTGAGCTCGAACGTCTCAGAGAAGGGCGTTAAGCTAGAGAATAAATTCTCCGCCGCCAAACAGATATATATTTAATAGAAATCAATCACACAGATTAAATCCAATGTCAGACACACAATCCATTTACAAGTTCGTTCTGGGTCTGAACGAAACCGGAGGCACCTAGTACCCCGCATATCCATCGATCTCCAAGTACGTCTGGATGATCACCAACTGTTTCCATCTTCTTGGGTGTACATCCCAATCAAGATCGTCGGTAATCACCCAAACGACGTGAAGACCTCCGCTCTTCGACCACCGTCTTCATCTTCGACTTATCGTCGTATCAGTTATTCAGAATGGGATAAACCCGGTCTTTCCGAATAACTCGCGTATATTATAAACAAGTGTTACACAAACACAACATACGCCTCATTTCAATTCATCAGTCACTAAACGTAAATTAACAAGAGAATAATTCCCCAAATATTAACCCCGAAGGCTGAAACCAACATCAGATCAATATCCAGAAAACCATTCTGCTTAGCTAACCGACAGTTAGTTTCTAAATTTCACATTCATAGGGAAAGCTTCCCATTAATTTTATCAAAGATAAATCCTTTAAAGTTATTCTTTAATCTACTTTTGAATATCAATTCAAACCAGTCGGGATTAACGAACCTTACCGAAGTAATCGTTTGTTTTAATTTCCCAATCCCAACCTATTCATCCCATGAAGTAAAACGGGTCTTACTTCATATCTAACATCACGATGTTATCGGTAAATTTAATTACCATTTCATGTTTAAATCTAATTAAAGATTTAACTATCGCCTGGAGCAAAACTGGTGATACTCCATTCTCGATTTTTTTTCAATCTAATTAAAGATTCATTAAAACTCCACTTAGTTTTAATAAGTAACTGGGTTAAAGAATCAGTGTCATTTAAAACACCGTTCACGATAAACCCAAAATCACATCACATTTCAATTCAATTCCAATTAAATATTATTTAATTGGTACACTTCATTAAATCCAAATAAAAAAAAGATTTAATCTTTCTCTCAACTGGGCTTAAGAATAGTGTTAATGAAGACACCATTCACAACAAACCTAAATTACATTAGATATTAAATACAAGGCTTTGAATAGAAATTATATCGGCTTATATTCAATATCAAACTCTACGACTAACAAATATCGTATTGGAAATAACGATATAAATATATCTTTCAAATTCACATAACAATATCTGTATCATCACGAAATCCAACATCGAAATAACCCAAAGACAATTTTGATTCAAATCCATTCCAATTCAATTACTGGAAATTCTAGTTACCTTCAAAACCATTTTTCAAATTCAATTTATTTATTTTAAAAATAAATAGAATTATAATTCTAGTTCAAAACTAGTTCATTTCGATAAAAATTTATTTTTATCTTTTCAAATATGGTTTTTTTCATCCCGATTCTTTCTAAATCATTTCTTATGGTTTTACACAAATTATTACTATTTTTAATAATTTTATCAAGGCCCGTACAGTTGATTTCCATCAACGGCCATCGAACTACACTTACAGCGACCTTTTCCAAATTTGATTTGGACATAATTCCAAATCCAACCATTATATTTCTAATTTCTAATATTCTTAGAAAGCTCTTTTCGATACGAACCCAACGGTTCCGGTTTTAGGAGAATCCGACGGTCGGATCTCCCGTAATATCCGTTCGAAGTCAATGGTCGAAATTCGCGAACTGCCGTGGCGTGGCGCGTTCTATTCAGGCCATTATATATATATAATATATATTATATATATTTCGTCGATTTCCTTTCAAAACGTATTTTATAAATCGTTTTAAATTCGTTTTCAAAACGATTTCAACTTCTATTTCAAATTCAAATCAAAATCGAATTTTTCAACATAAATTCATTTTAATTTCATTTCAAATCGATTTAATTCAAATTGATTTCTAATTCAATTTCAGTTCGTTTTCAATTCAATTTCAGTTCGAATTCATTTCTATTCAATTTCAATTTGAATTCATTTCTATTCAATTTCAATTCGAATTCATTTCTTTTCAATTTCAATTCGAATTCATTTCTTTTCAGTTTCAATTCGAATTCATTTCTATTCAGTTTCAATTCGAATTCATTTCTATTCAGTTTCAATTCGAATTCATTTCTATTCAGTTTCAGTTTGAATTTCAATTCTTTTCAAAATATCAGATTTTGAAATCACTTTCGATAGTCATTATAAAATGAATAAAATCGATATAAATATCGTTCACGTCAAAATGGCGTCAATCTAATCTACACGACTTCATATATTTCTATTTTCCAATATTCTATTTCAAATATTTCTTTTTCAAAAGTTTCTTTTTCAAATATTTCTATTTCAAATATTCTTTGTCAAATATTTCTATTTTCAAATATTCTTTTTCAAATATGGAATGAGGCCCAATCAATTACCATATAATGTCAATTATACGGATTTTGTAACACACGCACCTAACAACAACGATAAATCATCAACCATCATCCAAAGAGCGTTCTACACTGTATAAGCATCAAATATAAGTATTTAACGCTTATAACAGTCTGTCAATCAATCGATCGACATACAACTAATTATTGGGATTAGTGTACGTCAAATATCATCCTAATACCCGTGTGGGGTTTCAAACAATCAAACATAGATTTTATTTGTGCAGTTGGGCGATGTGTAAAATTTATCGTCCCTATCTATATCAGTCAAATGTGTGTATATAAACAAATCGTCCGATTTGTTTATTTTTATTTCATTTCATATACACATTAAAAATTCTATTTTTAACTATAAAATATTTTCAACTATATAAATATTTTATTTCATTTCAAATCACATCACACAATCAACTACACATCAAAATCAAACAACCAAGCATACAAGCCGTCCATGGTCTGTGGACGACGAGTGTCGGGTGCTACTAAACACCGTCTGCATCCTAGTATATATTTCAAACTAGAAAACAAAATAAAAAGGGGAGAAGTTCTCACAGAGGATTCCACTCCGCTGTGCTTTGCTTTTGAACTGCTGAACCGCTCGGATTTGCTCAACATTCCCACTCAACCATTTCACGCTGTTTACAATAAAAATCACATTTTTATTTGTTCACTTTCAATTCAAAAATCATATTTTTATTTCGCTACTCGTATAGCAAAGATTATATTTTTCTATCGCCATCTACATAGAAAACATTATATTTTTCTATCGCTACTTATATAGAAAAGATTATATTTTTCTATCGCTACTTATATATTAAAAATCCCATTTTTATTTTTCTCTTCTTATAATAAAAATCGAATTTTTATCGCTATTAACATATAGGTAAAAATCTAATTTTTCTTCACTATATGAATATATAAAAATCCAATCTTTTATTTTGCTATTTTAAAAACAACGTTAATTTTAGTTTAAAGCCAATGATAATTTTCTATTTTACCAAGCAATGAAAATTCTATTTTTACAAACAATGAAAATTCTATTTTCTACATCTCAATGATTTTTATTCTACCATGATTTTTATTTTAGGAAAGATCATATTTTTAATCAAAGAAAGATCTAGTTTTTAAAGAAAGATCTATTTTTTTTTCTATATAAAAATCATATCTTTATCTTCACTATCTTATAAAAAAACACATTTTTATATCTATAAAAATTGAATATTTTTCCCACTAAAAATCTAGTCTTTTCCTATCATATGAATCTAACCTTTCGTATAATCTAAGTCTAACTTTGATTATATAAAAAAATTATTTCTTTTCTATAGTAAAGATCTAAACTTTTATAATATAAATAAAAATCAGTTTTATAACTATTCAAAAAAAATCAGTTTTATATAAAAATAAATTCAAAACTTATAAAAACTCACCTTCAATTCGCTTTTGTGCTGAGGGGAGTGCTGCTCATCGCGGACATCGGGGGGGAGGGGGGTGTTGTGCATCGCCGCAGCTTAGAGGGGTGGGGAAGAGTGCCGCGGTCTTCCATTGGCGGCGGCGGAAATGGATTCTCCGGCTAGGGTTTGCTGCTCCTTCGATTTGGGGTCCTTCGCATTGGAGGGAGGGACGAGGTGGAGGAGGTTAAGAAGGAGGAGAGGGCGGCAGTCGCGGCGACTAGGGAGGCGTCGTCGGTTGGGGGATGGGCGTGGAGGATCGATCGCTTCTCCCTCCTTTTTTTTATTTAATTCGATTACTGAGAACAACGGGGAAGGGGGGTAAGGCGTTGACCTTAGTGGAGAGATAATGGGCCCAAGGATATATAATTTTATTCAATTAATATTTTATTCTTTTAAAAAGTAACTTTTATTTTCGAACTCGGATTCGAACCCACCGACTGTCGTCCCTAGCTAATTACCCCCATTCCGAACACAATGGGATATGTATCCAAAGCCAATTCGGCCGTTACGACCAGTTTTCGTCAAATTTAAAATATAAATAAATATAAAGTTCAAATTTGATTTTAACATACATTTCAATTTGCCGGGGCCACATACGGACTCTAAAAATTCTAGAAAAATTATTTCCAGCCTCGTATTGACAATATGGTCCTAATAAAACTAATTTCGCCGAATTCTGAGACCGTTTGAAAAATGGCCATTTTCCAGTCGATTAAAATCAACTAAAACTGGTCAAACGCGTTTTCCTTTTCCACGCTCACATATTGATTTGAAAAAATACAAAATTTGAAACCTAGTAATAACTTGACATCACGGATCCAACAAAAGTGGTTTCGTCGAAATCCGAGGTCGTTTGCAAAATGGCTATTTTTAAGAGCCAGAATTCCATAGCGAATATTCTGAAATTTCAACTGGGCATATCTTTTGATTCCCGCTATGAAATTTTGATTTTTCGGATTCGTTGGAAAGATATTATCAATTAGATTCGAATATTTTTGGTTTCACTAAAATTCGGCTTATATTGCACCCGGTACATTCATTTGAAGTTTGAAATTGAATTATCGAACTACCGCACCATTTTCAATTCCTTTTATATATATAAATAAATATTTATATTCTAACGACGATTCGAATAAATATATACATTGGAATTCTATTCAAAATAAATTTCTCGTCGATATTATTTAAAATAATTCATTTTAAATAATCAAAATTCGCTAAAGTTGCCAAAATAAATTTTTTAAATTGGCCCAGATTTCTGGGTTATTACAACCACTCCCCCTCCCCTTCCCTTTCGCGCTACTCTACCTTCTCTCCCCTTCCGTCTTCTTCGATCCGCAACCCTCCCCCTTCTCGAGAGCAGCCGCCGCCGCAAGCAAGGAGGACCCCCGACCGTCGACACTCCGGCGCCGATCCCCCTTCACCCCCTCGCGTCGATGATAGCCCCCCTCCGCCTCAAGACTACCTGCGCGCCTCCACAGGCCTCGACCGTCGACAGTGAACGCCCCCCTCTCTTGATTTTTACAGTAAGTTTCTTTTATTCATTTATTTACTTCTTTTATTTATTTTCTATGAAATTGGTTTTAAAAATTTAGAAATTCAGTTTTATATCCAAACACAAACAAGTGATTTTTATTTATTTATATAAACCAAAAAGGATACAATTTTTATAAACCAAAAGGATTTGATTTTTTAAAACGAAAAGAAAGGAGAGATTTTTATATAATCAAAGATGAGATTTTTATAGATGTAGAGAAATAAAAATTCGATTTTTATCCATATGAATTTGAAATAAAAAAATTCAATTTTTAACTGTTTAGCACTGAAATAAAAATGTGATCTTTAATATATGAACAGCGTGAAAAAGATGGCGTAGGAATTTCGGGCGAATCCAATCGATCAGAAATTCAGAAATGAAATGGTGGAGTGGAACCCTCGGTGAGAACTCCTCACCTTTAATTTTCTTTTTCTAGTTAAAAATATATACTAGGATGCAGACAGTGTTTAGTAGCACCCGACACCCGTCGTCCACAGACCATGGACGGCTTGTATGCTTGTTTGTTTGATTTTGATGTGTAGTTGTTTATGTGATGTGATGTGAAATGAAGTAAACTATTTATATAGTTAAAAATATTTTATAGTTGAAAATAGAATTTTTAACGTGTATATGAAATGAAATAAATTAATATAAACAAATCGAAGGATTTGTTTATATACACACATTTGACTGATATTGATTGGGACGATAAATTTTACACATCACCCAACTGCACAAATAAAATCTGTGTTTGATTGTTTGAAAACCCCACACGGGTATTGGGATGATATATGACATACACTAGTCCCAATAATTAGCTGTATGTCGACCGATTGATTAACAGGCTGTTATAAGCGATAAATATTTATATTTGATGCTTATGCAGTGTAGAACGCACTCTGGATGATGGTTGATTATTTATCGTTGTTATTTTATACATGTGTTGTAGAAAATCCATATAATTAACATTATATGGTAATTGATTGGGCCTCTTTCCAGTTTTGAAATTGAATATTTGAAAAAGAAATATTTGAAATAGAAATATTTGAAAAAAAAAAGAAATATTTGAATAGAATATTTGGAAATTGAAATGCGAAGCCATGTTAAGTAGTTACACGCCATTTCAACACGAACGGGAATTTTGTCGATTTTATAATGAATATAGAAAGTGATTTCAAAATCGAATATTTAGAATTGAATTCAAATTGAAATTGAATAGAATTGAATTCGAATTGAAATTGAATAGAATTGAATTCAAATTGAAATTGAATAGAATTGAATTCAAATTGAAATTGAATAGAATTGAATTCGAATTTAAATTGAATAGAACTGAATTCGAATTGAAATTGAATAGAATTGAATTCAAATTGAAATTGAATAGAATTGAATTCGAATTGAAATTGAATTCGAATTGAAATTGAATAGAATTGAATTCGAATTGAAATTGAATAGAATTGAATTCGAATTAGAATTGAATTAATTTGAAATTCAAGTTGAATTGAAAACGAACTGAAATTGAATTAAAAATTGATTTGAATTGAAATCAATTTGAAAGGAATTTAAAACGAATTTATAAGGAAAAATTCAACTTTGATTTGAATTTGAAATGAAGTTGAAATCATTTCGAAAACGAATTTAAAACGATTTATAATACACGTTTAAAAGGTAATCGACGAATTATATAATATATATATATATATATATTATATATATATAATGGCCTGAATAGAACGCGCTGCGGCAGTTCGTGGATTTCGACCATTGACTTCGAATGGACATTGCGGGAGATCCGACCGTCGGATTCTCCTGAAACCGAAACCTTTGGGTTCGTATCGAAAAGGGCTTTCCAATGAATATTAAAGATTTGAAATCTAACGGTTGGATTTGGAATTATGTCCAAATCAAATTTGGAAAATGTCGTTGTAAGTGCAGTTTGATGGCCGTTGATGGAAATCGACTGTACGGGCCTTGATAAAATTATTAAAAATATCAATAATTTGTGTAAAATCATAAGATGTGATTTGGGAAGAATTGGGATGAAAACTCCATATTTGAAAAGATAAAAGTAGATTTTTATCGAAATGAACTAGTTTTGAACTAGAATAATAATTTGTTTATTTTTAAATAAATAAATTGGATTTGAAACGGTTTTGAAAATAACCAGGATTTCCAATAATTGAATTGGAACGGATTTGAATCGAAATCATCTTCGGAATAGTTCGATGTTGGATTTCGTGATTATACAGATGTTGTTAGGGAAATTTGAAATATATATATATATATATATATCGTTATTTCCAATACGATATTTGTTGGTCGTAGAATTTGATATTGAATATAAGCCGATATATTTTCTATTCAGAACCTTGTATTTAATATCAAATGTGATTTGGGTTTTTCGTGAATGGTGTCTTCATTAACACGGTTCTTAAGCCCAGTTGAGAAAAAGATTAAATCTTTTTATTTAGATTTACTGAAGTGTACCAATTAAATAATATTTAATTGGAATTGAATTGGTATTGATTTTTTGGTTTATCGTGAGCAGTGTTTTAAATAACACTTGTTCTTTAACCCGATAATTAATGGAATGTGATTTTGGATTGTCGTGAATGGTATCTTCAATAATACTGTTCTGAGACCCAAAGGAGTTAAGAAAATCAGAAACTAACTGGAGATTAGTTAAGTTGAATGGTTTCTGGGGTATTGATCTGATGTTGGTTTCGGCTTTCGGGGTTAATACTTAGGGAATTGCTCACTTGCTAATTTACGGTTAGGGACTGATTGGAATGGAATGTGATTTTGGGTTTATCGTGAACCGTGTTTTAAATGACACTGATTCTTTAACCCGGTTAAAGATTAAAACTAAGTGGAGTTTTAATGAATCTTTAATTAGATTGAAAAGATCGAGAATGGAGTATCACCAGTTTTACTCCAGGCGGTAGTTAAATCTTTAATTACATTTGAAAGTGAAATGGTAATTAAATTTACCGATAACACCGTGGTGTTAGATATGAAGTATGACCAGTTTTACTCCATAGGATAAATAGGTTGGGATTGGGAAATAAAATAAATAATTACTTCGGTGTGGTTCGCTAATCCCGACTAGTTTGAAGTGATATTCAAAGGAAGATTAAAGAATAAATTTAAAAGAATTTATCTTTGATAAAATTAATGGGAACCTTTCCCTAAGAATGTGAAATTTAGAAACTAACTGTAGGTTAGCTAAGCAGAATGGTTTCCTGGGTATTGATCTGATGTTGGTTTTGGCCTTCGGGGTTAATATTTAGGGAATTATTCTCTTGATTAATTTACGGTTTGTGACTGATGAATTGGAATGAGGCGTATGTTGTGTTTGTGTAACACTTGTTTATTATATACGCGAGTTATTCAGAAAGACCGGGTTTATCCCATTTTGAATAACTGATTTGACGATGAGTCGAAGATGAAGACGGTGGTTGAAGACCGGAGGTCCTCACGTCGTTTGGGTGATTACTGATGATCTTGATTGGGATGTACACCCAGGAGGAGGGAATCGGTTAGTGGTCGTCCAGACGTACTTGGAGATCGATGGATATGCGAGGTACAAGGTGCCTTCGGTTTCGTTCAGACCCAGAACGGACTTGTAAATGGACTGTGTGTCTGACATTGGATTTCATTCTATGTGATAGTATCGATTGCATGGAGTGGTTTGCCTGTGTGGCATGCTAAGATGCAAATGATCAAGGCTTCTGTTGAAAAGCAGAGTCTTGTGGTTGATGATCAAAGCACAGCCTGTGTGGCATAGCTTTGTGTAGCATTGATTCGCGAGCCTCACACCCCGGTAGTGAACCAGAAACGGGTGAGGACGGCAGGGAGAACATGTGTTTCCTTCTAGCTAGCAGTTGTGTCAGTGTTTTTACACGGCCTGACATTTTACTTATGTGGATGATGGATAGCGAAGCGCCTCGGATATATCGGTCGTTCTCGAATCGATGGAGTCATTCGTTGGCTCATTTACGCCCCATAGGGCGGGGAGACGTAGTGTTCAGGATTTCGTCTAATCCACATCGGTGGACCGGCCCTGAAGATCCAAGGGTCGATGCGTTCTGTCCCTGAGACATGGGCTAGATTGTCTCGAATTCGGTAGAGGACGATCCCTTGCCTCGGTTCACAGATGGAAATCCAACTTCCAATACGTGACGTTTCGGTTTTAGTTGTAATCCTATATATGGCGACATAGTGGGATGGGGCGCTCATGCCACCTATGATTGATATTTATGATCGTATATAATATAATAAACTAACTGGAAACGAGCTAAGATGGGTGATTTTCTGGGTATTAGTCTGATGTTGGTTTCGGCCTTCGGGGTTAATACTTTGGGAATCGTTCTCTTACTAATTTACGGTTGGAGCCTGATTAAGAATCAAAAGATGATTTAGCGTATCAAGCATTCTTTGGCTATTATAATGTAAAACCCTATCCTCCGGTTTGTGTTGCATTGTGTGATGGTACCTGGGTCTTATAATAGCTTCATTGTTCTTTATTTATCATTGCGCTATTGTTTTATGCACTGGTATTCTTAGGAGGGAACCTGTTCCGTGTTATACGGCGTGGTCCCTTGATTTACCTAACTTTAAAATAAAGATTAATAACTGTTTTAGTTCTCACACCAGTCACATGACTGACCTAGAGTTTATTGTTTTAACCTAAACTCTAGGTGCCCTTATTTTGACACGGGCAGCTAGTAGTTTTGGTTTTGCAGATTTGTATTCACAGGATCATGGTTTACAGCTATAACGATATCCGGAAAGCTTTGTATCCGTGTATTACTTCTAGTTGTGTTTTGTATTATTTTCCGCTGCGATGTATTTAAATGTAATTTAAATCTCTGATATTTTCCGTGTAATGCTTATCCATACTCTGTATATTCTTGTATTCTGATGGAATTGTTGTAATTAACAATGAAATGTTCTTCTGTCTGCGTTCTTATGTGGCTTGTTCTCAACTCAATCCATGATTTCCCGTAAGGGGGATTTCGGGTCGTTTCAGTATCCCATTGTTGTCTCAAATCCCATTAGTGGTTCAGCTCATTTATCCATGATTTGTCCAGGTTTGAGAATATCTATATTGGGCGTCGAGTTCGAGTGCGACGCGTATGTGCTCGGTTTTATGGGCTGTGGTTTGATTCTATGGATAGGTTGGTTAGCCATGTACGGTGCCATTCTAGATTGTGAGGGGAGGGTCGTTAGACTTTTGACTTGCCATAGGAGGACCCTCGAGATTTATTGTGACCCAAAAGGTTCTGTCATGCTTAGTTTCCTAGAATCTCTTGATGCATCTATCGATGATACATTGTCTATAGTGGTAGTCTGTGAGTATCCGTATGTTTTTTAGGAGGTTTGGGATTTATCTCCAAGGCACGAGATTTATTTTTTGTATATATTTGGTAGACAATGCAAAGCCAGATGCATGACATGTGCGCCATATGGCTCCACGAGAAAGGAGGAAGCTTAGCAAGCAAGTAGGAGAGCTGCTTGAGAAAGGGTTTATTAGGCGAAGCATAGAAAAATAGGGTGCTCCGGTGGTATTCGTAACTAAGGCGGATAGCTCGCTTCGCATATGTGTGGATGTTCATGATGTTTTTCCTCATTTATTATTTATCGAAGTGTCTACACGATACAACAGAGGTAGTTGAGCTGAACATGCGTGAGGAAGTAGAGGTAGAATGGGAGGCGACAATTAGACAAGTTCCTACCCGTATATTTGGATCAGAGGTCAAGAAACTGCGCAACATAGAGGTTAGGTTAATAAAGGTGCAATGGGGAGAAGATAGTGAGGATGCGACTTGGGAGACTGAAGACAAAGATCACGCTTCATACCCGTTCCTTTTTGGGAATATGTTCTTAACTTTTTTTTCCAAAGCTTTTATTTGCACTTGTTTCTATCATTCTTCTGTATCCTATCTGTAACACCCCGAATTTCGGTTAATGCTAAAATTCACTAATTACAGAATAAATAATCTCATATGTGAGAATTGGGGGAAACGGGCTGTGTCATTGCGTTCGTCTCGGAAAAATACGCGAAATAGAGTCCGAGTTTTCGAGAATCGGAGTCCGTATGGCCCGGTTATGGCCCAATGAAGTTTACAGAAAATTCAAAGTTCAAAACAGATTTAAAATTCAAGTTCAAATTTCGAAATTGGGGCCATTGGGCGCGGGGGGGGGGAAATTCCCGCCTAGCTAGCCAGGTCGACAGCCCTGTCGACTGGGCAGTCGACTTGGCTAGGACCAAGTCGACAGCCCTGTCGACTTGGGTGTCGACAGGGGGTGCTCGGCCAGTTTGGCCTGGTGCACCATTTCAGGGTTTGGGCTGTGTTTTGGGGCTGGATTCTGGAAGCTTCCGAGATCTGATGGTCCTAATCTAATTTAGGGTTAATCTAATGGCCTAAAACACTTGCCTAATCCTATAAATAAGACCCGAAGCTAGCCCTAAATGATCATAATCCTATACTCTAACTAAACTATGCTAAAATTTTCTATGATCATGGCCTCCACTCAAAGCCCTAGCCTCCATCCTCTTATAAAACTATTTCTATGAAGGCTTTCATGTTCATAGAAGCATCTTTGAGTTGTATGAGTGATCATTAGCTTGCATTCGTCATCAAGTTGCAAGTTTTATGTTCAAGGCTAGAGTTTTTGGGTGATTTTTGGCAAGGGTTTGCTTATGGGAGTTTAGTGGTGAGTTTCTATAGCCTTAATAATCAATTGTTAAATTGATTATGATAGGATATGATAAGATATGGCTATGGTTGTGGATAAATGTGCTTATGCAAGTTTAGTATAGTGTATGTTGTGTGTTTTGCAAGTTTTATGCTATATGCAAGTTTAATGCTATGTTTTATGACGCTCACTATGCAAAACACTATGTTGAACATTGATGCATATGTAACATGTTATGCAAACTATATGTGAGATTATATGCAAGTTATATGTAACATGTTATGCAAGTTATATGTAACATGTTATGCAAGTTATGTATTTGGTTTTATGCATGCTAAGTATTTGGTTTTGTGCATGCTAAGTATTTGGTTTTATGCAAGTTATGATGCAAGTTCATATGCAAGTTATGATGCAAGTTTATATGCAAGTTTGTCTCTTTTTATGATATGCATAATATATGCAAGTTTGCCTCTAAGTATGGCATGTTATGCAAGTTCATATGCAAGTTATGATGCAAGTTCATATGCAAGTTATGATGCAAGTTCATATGCAAGTTATGATGCAAGTTCATATGCAAGTTATGATGCAAGTACATATGCAAGTTTGCCTCTATGTATGACATAAGTACATGTGCAAGTTCATCCCTTTTAGACCTATGACATGTATACAAGTTGACACCTTTATGATAGGTCTATGACATGAATATTTAAGCAAGTTACCATCTTTATGACATATGTGATTCATGCAAGTTTGGGTTGGTTATTTATGCAAGTTGGGTTTATGGTCATATATACAAGTTGACACCTTTTAAACCCATGATAATGCTAATGATATGCTAAGTTGAACCCATTGTGTGTATGATGAATCTTTTCTTTTGAAGTATGTCATGTTAACGTATTTACGTGGGGACGATGGGGTAAAAAAATTAATGAACACATAAAATTGTGTGAAGTGGGTATGATTAAACATACCGTAAAGTGGATGGACATAATTGGGAATTTACCTATTAAGTTAGGTCTACCCATATTATGGAATTGGGAATTTACCTATTGAGTTAGGTCTACCCATATTCTTAAATATTTCTAATTAATTAGGGATAATTAATACAAATTATGGGGGTGATTAATTAGGTGTAATTAATCTACTAAGACACGAGGTTGGACCCTTTTGTAGCATAAGACTGCCCGGAACCGACCGGCAAATCCAGCGGCTACAAATGATTGGCCCAATGTGAGAGGTCTTAGTCATAAACTAAATACGTGACAAGTGTAAAGATACGAGGTTAGACTCTGTTATGGTGTAAGGCTGCCCGGAACCAACCGGCATATCCAGCTGCCATAAAAGACAGTCTAATGTGAGAGGTCTTTACAAAGGTTACGATCTTAATTAATTAAGAAACACTTAACCAAATTAGCATGTAGAGGGGCATGAGGGGTTAAGTGGGTGCCTTGGGTGGCATGTAGTAACTAGCGGGGGTGCCTGGGGTGGCATGAGGAAACTAGTGGGTTGCCTTGGGTGGCAATAGAAAATACGATTAGAATACTTAACCAAAGTGGAACATGTAATTAAACATGATTAAAGTGGTTAAGTAAGTGCCTTGGGTGGCATGTGGGAATCAAGTAAGTGCCTTGGGTGGCATGCGGAAATCTTGTGGGTGCCTTAAGTGGCAATTGAAATATAATTAAATGACAAGCTTAAGTAGTAGCTTGTGGGGGCCTTAAGTGGCAATTGAAATATAATTAAATGACAAGCTTAAGTAGTAGCTTGTGGGGGCCTTAAGTGGCAATTGAAATATAATTAAATGACAAGCTTAAGTAGTAGCTTGTGGGGGCCTTAAGTGGCAATTGAAATATAATTAAATGACAAGCTTAAGTAGTAGCTTGTGGGGGCCTTAAGTGGCAATTGAAATATGATTAGATGACTTAACCAAACCTTAACATGTAAGTGGGCATGATTATAAAAGGGGTTAAGTGGGATGCACTAGATAAAATGGCAAGCTTAAGTAGTAGCTTGTGGGGGCCCATTTCAACCAATATCCCAAACGTATATTTGTGGGCTCGACCCAAGTCGAGGACGGGACACGCATATTGGGCTTGACTATAAGAGGCCAAAACGGGGTAGCGGTGGCAACGCAAGTCCAACGGGTTTCATATGTGTGTGGACCCGGGCTGGTAGGTAAGACGTTGTTGCATCGTGTAGGTATAAGCCGTGCACCATTGATTATCGGGTTGCCACTTTGGGGAGTGATACACCCCACTGTGGGGCCAGCACGGGTATCTATGGTAGGGAGCCGATCGCTTGGGGAGTAGTGGGTACACCTAGTGGAGATAGGGGCAGACGGCACCTATGTAGTCATCTAGGGGTACACGAAACTACTATTAAAAATTACTAAGTACACTTAGTGGGATCAACCTTTAAGTAGGAATTACCCTTGGGTGGGTAGAACTGGTGTGGTGCAGTGTAGGAATTACCCTTGGGTGGGTAGATCTGGGGTGGTGCAATCTAGTAATCATCCTTGGGTGGATAAATGTGTCTTTTCGGTTATCTTAGTACATCCTGTGTTTAGTTGGCTACTTAGTGTAGTCATTATCCCCAGAGGTACCGTACCTTGTTTATATCATACCCTAATTACTTTAATGATTGTATTGTTAGGGTTATAGGACTCACTCAGACTTATGTATGACCCCGTTGTTTCTTTATCTTTTTCCCAACCCTCAGGTTTTCAGAGTGGGCCTAGCACTAGTGGGCTCTGATCAGACTGCTTTATCTATCTATTGGAGCTTGGACCGTGGATGTAAAGCTCAGTTTATCTTTTCTATTATGGCTATTAGGTTATGTAATGGGATTATGTACTTTTATTTTTATCAGGATGGATATTATGTTCTTGACTCTTATTTATGGTTTTGGTGTAACCAAACATGTTTTACTTTCCACTGGAATGAAATGATGTTTTAAATTCTCAAGTATTACTTATATCTGTCTTGTTGTAATTTTTCTGTTCTATATTCACTTAAAATACTCCACCGATGTTATGGCATTCCCTTAGTGAGTGACCGTAGCGGGTGTGGGGTGTTACACTATCGATCGAATTTTCGGCCTTTAGGTAGGGAACCCATGGATGTAAACATATGTTTGATGGATGCAAGTGTTTTCTAGTGGTTGCTTGTGGATGCATATACACACATTAGGCACTAGATCGGCTCAATCACTCTCATACTACATATGGATGTATGTGCATTTTTCTTTTCTTTTAATGGATGAAAATGGATGTATTATCAAGTGGATGTTGCATTTGGTCGAATGATTGTGCACACATATAGAACCTACATGTCATAATAGGATTATTTGCATACATGTTGGATTCATGGCACTAACAGACATTACATTAAGGAGGTCGACTGAATTAGTAGACCACTTGATCTTTGCATTAGTATTGGGACATATACACACACATTTGCATATGTTCATATAAGCATTAGAAATCTTTTAAGGACAGTGGATGCCAGTGATTGGTGGATGAGTAGACGGATGTGGATGGTAGGATATACATTCTTCTTAACTCGGAGATTCCGGGGATAAAATCTTTTGAGTAGGGGAGAATGTAATACCCCAAAAATTTTGGACATTTTAATTACATTATATAATGAATATAATGTGATAACTTACTTAAATACTGCGAATTAAGTAAAACAGACTGTACCGTTGCGTTCGTCTCTAAATTTTGGTCAACAAAGACATTGTGTTTGTGTAAAACAGACACCACATGAAGAAGTTATTAAGCCTTGAAATTTGTGTGCATATGAGAAAAATATATATAATATATAAAAATTAAATAAATAAATATTTTAAAAAAACAAAAACGACAAAGCGGGGAGCCAAAAGGCTAAACCGACCCTTTTGGGGTGTCGACCCAAGACCCGTTGGGTCGACACCAGGGTCGACTCAGGGAGTATGGGTCGATCCTTGGGTCGAATCGGCTGAATGTTTCTAGACGCACGCAGTGTCTAAATTTAGGGTGCAACGGATATATAAAGGACTCTAAACCTTGGTTTTATTCATTGGAAAAATAATGGTGACAGCGAGGCTCTACTGCAACTTCAATTAAATAGCCTATTCTTCTCCAAAATCAAGTTTTAAAAAAAAAAGATTCAAGCGTTTCAACTATAGATCTGAGATTCAACACCAATAATTTCTTTTCTATCTTCTAAAATCCAAACACAGCGAGTTAGTTACTTTTAGATTTAAATGATTAAAAGTAAACATGATATGATTGTGATTTGGATATATGCCTTTGATTGAATCATATTGGATCTATCATAATTTGTGAATTTATAATATTATATGACTTGTATCTAAATCTTTATCATATCCGATCCATTGGGACTTTTTGATTTATGACATAACTATGATGTGGATCTTAAATTATTATCATGCTAGATATACCTTTTTAGATCTGATTTGCTTGTGGTTAATTTATCATGTCATACTAGATCTACCTTTATAGATCTAATTCGCTTGTGGTCAATTTATCATGTCATGCTTGATCTACCTTTATAGATCTAATTCATTTGTTGTCAATTTATCATGTCATGCTAGATCTAATTCGCTTGTGGTTAATTTATCATGTCAAATTTGTGGATCTTAAACTTTACCTATCATGTGGTGATTAATTTAGATCCATCATTAATTGGAAATATGAATCCTTATTTATTCCTGCCTATTATGACATCCTTGGTATGTCGGATCTAGTTTTATTATCACATGCTCACTAAATCTATTTTTATATGTCCACCTTACATCTATGGCAATTACATGTTTATGCCACTTTTGTTAAAATAATCACTATTGTCACCTTTCCCTATTATTGTTTATGGCTAGGCTACTTTCTAGCCTAGACATGACGCCAAATATATGCGAATGCGTTAGTTAGGGAACGAGGGAAACTTTAGAATTGGCATAACCTGACATATAATCCATTGTGAATATAATTGGGTAAATGGGCATGAACACCTATAAAGACATAGGTACAACTAATTGGTTAATAATTAAAATTCCTAGGATTACAGTAATTAGAAAACTGTAATGGCACTTATGGCACGAGGTTAGATTGCATTTGTGGTGAAAGTCTGCCCGGACCTGACCGGCATATCCAGCAACCGCAAATGTTGAATCTAATGTGAGGGGTCTAAGTGCACAAATACGAGATGGGCTAAGACACGAGGTTATGCCCAACTTGTGGAAGAAGTTTGCCCGGACCCGACCGGTATATCCAGCATCCACAAGTTGTAGGCCTAATATGTGAGGTCTAGCCCATTATAACCATAAATGGACTTGGTAACGAATTGGAATACTTAACCTAGATGAATCCATAGGGATTGTATGAACATCTTAACTTGAATAGGGGTTAAGTAAACTTGGTTGAAATAGTGGGTGGGTTAAGTAAATCTTGTGGCGGTGGGTTATATATATATATATATATATATATATATATATATATATATATATATATGCCCACAAACTTAACCTATTTTATACTTTGGGGTTATGCAACTTTGTTAAGTAAACTTGCTTGGATCAGTGAGGGTTAATCAAAACTTGTGGTAGTGGGGGTACTATTTACGTATATGGGCCCGACAATTTAACATGTTTTACATGTTGGACTGTTAGGCATGACCCGTTAAAATCCTAGTAGTGGGGATGCAAGCCTAGGGGGAGCTTGTATCATCTTGTGTGTGGGACCCGTTTCAGTAAGCAACCCATCTAGGTATCAAATGAGTACTCCGAACTAGGTCAGAGTAGGGGCACGCATACTGGGCTGATTGTAAGAGATCCAAAACGAAGGGACGGTGTCAACAGCGCAGGAAACCAACGGAGTCATGTGCGTGCATGGGTCCGACTTGCCATGGGAATTAAGACGCTGTGACATTAGTAGATATGGTTGTTCACATCTTGAAAATGAAGAGTTTCAACTTCAGGAAATGATACATCATACTGTGGGGCCAGCACAGGGTATCTACGGAGTAGGGAGCCGATCGATTAGGGTAGTAATTAGGGTACATCTAGACTCTGGTAAGTTTAGGAGTCTGTTATTGGGGCTGCCTGCGGATTGTATGGGGTTAAAATATCTCAACAGAAGTACGCCTAAGTCTACCATTTCATACATGTTAGTGATCATCTCATTTAGGATATACTAGTAGTAGTGCAGAGTAATCATTAGAAGCGTATACACCCTATCATGTTCACCTTGTCATACTTGCCTTTTATGTAGTTATCTCTCTCTTATCCACTTTATATGCATGACATGCTACTTTTATTTATTTACTTGCTAAAAGTAACTGGACTCGCCAGACTTATGCCTGACCTTTTTTGTTTCCTCTTCTTTCTTCCGTTCTTCCTAGGTTCTCAGGGCGGGAACACTCAGGCTTGACCGTGATTCTGCTTGCTTTTGTTGGAGCTGCTGAGAAGTATGAGTCAAGCTCTTTGTTGCTATGGCTATATTTTGTTTTGGGGAATTTTATTTCTTTTATGTACTCTGATATTTTTGAAGTACAAGACAGTAGCTTTTATGTTGTAATGGGCTTTTGTATTTTAGACATGTGATGTTTTTGGACCACGATATCTTATGACAAATAAAGCTTTTATTCCGCTGTTATTTTATATGTCTGTCTTGTAATATTTCCATTCTGTTTACTATAACGCTTCATGAAACTTAATGCATTTTCTTTATGAGTGACATTAACGGACGTGGCGTGTCACACACACCCATCGTTATCGGTAAATTTAATTACCATTTCACGTTCAAATTCAATTAAAGATTTAAGTAACGTACTGAGTAAAACTGGTGGTACTCCATTCTCGAACATTTCTTAGATTTGACAAATCTAATCATCCCATTCTCATTTTGTCTATTTAAAGATTCATTAAAACTCTAGTTCGGTTTTAATTCCAAAAATCACTTCTTAATGATTATTCAACCTTTGGAAATTAATCTCGTCTTTACTTGTGTTAAAGAACAAATGTCATATAAAACACCGTTCACGATAAACCCAAATTCATCTTCCATTTTACATGGAATCTTCACGGAAATCTAAACCATTTATAATCGATATAAATTTCCGTATCAGACTAAAACTATATGTGAAATAGCAGAAAAATCCTTTTAAGTTCTATAAATAGTAAATGCCTTCCTTCACAGAAGCTCATTTCGATTATTAGTAATTGAATTACATTCAATTCCAATTTAATTAAGATTGGAAAACTTTCTCCAAACCTAAACTAAAATATTAATTCCATTCATAACTGGGTTTAAGAATGGTATTAATGAAGATACCATTCACAACAAACCCAAATTCAATTTACCATTTCTAAAAATCATTGGATTATTATTCTAGTTATTAACTAGTTCATTCAGATAAAAATATCTTTTATATTTTCAAATATGGAATTTCTAATCCAACATCTTTCCAAATCATTTATTATGATTTTACATAATTTATTCATATTTTTAATTATTTTAATAAGGCCCTTATAGTCGATTTCCATATACGGTCATCGAACTACATTGACAGCGACCTTTTCCAAAACTGATTTGGACATATTTTAGAATCTAACCATTAAAATTTAAATCTTATATGTTCATTAGAAAGAACTTTTCAATACGAACCCAACGGTTCCAGTTTTAGGAGAATCTGACGGTCGGATCTCCTTTTACGTCCATTTCAAGTCAATGGTCGAAATTCGCGAACGGTCGTTGTACGATACGTTCTTTTCGAACCATTTAAATATATATATATATATATATATATATATATATCGTTGATTTCTATTTAAAACATATTTTATAAAACATTTTCATACATTCATTTCAAAATGATTTCACTTCCATTACCAATTTAAAATAAACTTGAACATTGCAATTTGTTATGATCTCAAAATGATAATATTATCAAAATGTAATATTTTGAAATTCAATCCTCTCGATATTCATTATAAAAATGAATAAAATCGATATAGAAATCCGTTCGAGTTAAAATAGCGTTTTCTACTTAACTCGGCTTCATATATTTATATTTTCGTGTCCATCGAAAATCAGTCATCAAAATCAACTTCGAATTCTCATTGAATATCTAGATTCTCCGGAACCACAAGAATCCTTAGAATGAATGGGATTCCAACTCAGCACCTTTTGAGATTTTGAGAAGAGTTGCTATTTGGAGAGCACGGTACGATGAAAGTTGTAAGTTATGTTCGGGGGGGGGGGTTATTTTCCATCGTTGGCCTCTATGGTAGAATCAGCCGGGGAGGCCGACATTTCAAAAATATTCATGTTCATTCCGGATTGGAATAAAATCTCAACCAATATCCATATAAATAAATTTATATGGATTACATTCATCATAAACCCCCAACGATAGTTGCAAACAACTATCAACATCCAAAATGACATCCAATGTGCATTTTATTTTTATGTAAGCTTCAATCAAATAATTGATGCTCACATAAATCCGTCAATCTATCGATTAACCGAAATTTCACACAAGGGAGATGTGTGAGTCAAATATTTAAAGAATCATCACTCTCATACAATGCATGCACACATCGTACTCATAAATAAATAAATATTCAACTACCAAATGCCATTTAAGGCCGCCACAAGTGTCCATCCATGTCGTATGAAATGTGAGTGTCACATATTCATATAATGCTTCTAATACAAATGATTTGTGAATAGTTCAAGTGTTGAACTCCAAAATAACTACATGATGCAACCTCTAACTTCCAACCTAAAATGCATAACTAAACTAATCATGACATAATAGCCTAGAAATAATATTTTGGTGAGCGATTTCTCACCCATAAGCTAAACCAATTCATCGCGACTCTTCTCATGTAGAAAAGTCTTCGCCGCGCTTTCACCATTTGTCGCTTTTCGCACTTGAACGGCTCCCCAGCTCTAAAATTTGCATATGACTTCCAATCTTCACCAAACTTTGTCACTAGCACAAACGCTTCATTGTAGACAACTTTTACCTAGTACCAATTTGCCAGAAATCGCGAATCTTTGCATCAAGTCGACAGACTTCAAACGCATTTTCCAGACAACCCCGAACTCCAAAATTCAATTGTGACATATCAAAATCGAAGAGAAAAACGTGATCTACAACTTTGGTATTATGGAGTTTCGGCCAGAAATGCACGGATCGAAAGTTATTGAGGAAAGAAGAGGAGGGTTGTTTTTGCAAAATGGGATTTTCGTGAAAAGAGGAGATTTTGGCCATGTGGGGCCCACAACTAAGGGGAGGGGGCCTGATGCGGCGCATGGGGCTTGATGTGGACTGGGGATGGTGGTGGTGCAGTGGTGGTTGGTGGATTTAGGGGCTAGGGTTTTGCAAAGGGGGGAAATGAGAGGAGGAAAGAGGAGAGGAGAGAGAGGAGGAGAAGGGGGAGGAGGAGGCCAACGACCAGCGGAGGGGGAGAGAGAGGGTGGCAGCCCTTTAGGGGAAGAGGAGGCCCTTTTTTATGAAGAAGGTGGAAGTGGAGAAGGAGGAATTATGAAGAGAGAAAGGAGAAAGTTGCTTAAGTAATAAATTTTATCTCTCCTTCTCTTTGATCGTCCGACTGCAAGCGATCTCGATTTGCCACAGATTCGGACACGAGATAGTACACACTGAGACGAATCCAACAAATCAAGTTACGTCGAATTTCGAGTCCGTTTGACCTTTCGTTAAAATAAGTTCCAACTAAATTAAAGCAATGATTGCGAGAAGTCTTTTGAGCTTAAAATTTTGAGTAAGGATTAGAATTCTCGATGATCCTTGTAGCGACCTGAATTTTCGTACCCTCTGAACCGATCAAATACAACACAAGTCCAATCCAAAGTGCATAGAAATCTAGATGCCAAAGAAAGAAATTAGAAGGTGAGAAGTAGAAAGAAAGAAAAGTTAGAATATAAGAAAACGAAGAACACAAATACAATAGAATCAGAGAAGACGCAAATCTTACAACCAAACGAATAAAACATATTATATAACATAACTTTTGAATTACAAATTGCAACTGTCAAGATTTTAAATCTCGGTTATCTTACCTGAGATGAAAATCTGAGATTTTACCCGAGATTCGAGATTTGGAAGCATTTTTAGTTTTAAGTGTTTTAAATATCACCCATTTGGACCGAGATATAAAACTGAGATTTTCTCCAAAATCCAAAATCTGAAACCTTGGTAACTGTGTATACAAACCATTATTAGAGTACAACACTTACAACACAACGGAAATAAACAATAGCTATAAAATGCTAAAACCTCTGCTCCAAGCCCTTTCAAGTGTATCTATAAAATCCCGACTACTTGACAGCGTGTACAAATATGGGCACCCAAGAGTTTAGGATAAAACAAAACAAAATAAACTATGGGTCAGTCATGAGACTGGTGTGAGTAAACTCCAACCACTTGGTTTAACTTTCAAAAATCCTTTTGAAAGAAAGGATAATCGTAAGACCGATCCACACAAAAATATGGATGTTTTTTACCTTACGACAAAACATTCTTTAAATCAATACTATTATGAAATTATAATAGTGTCTAAATCAAATCAATAGCAATCTTGCGGAACGCTTGCATCTCACTCTCCACACACATAGTATACAATCAAAACCGCGGGCTCTTATTGGAGAGTGGATTTCAACTATGGCAAGGTATGAGACCATGTTCCGATATTGTATCTCTAAAGGGGAATACATTGGGTGCAACAAAAACTTCTTGCAACCCGACTAAACATAACTGGCCACTCATTTCGCTTAGGTGTACTGAATATTTTGTCACCAACAGTTGAGATCAACAAACATTACCGAAGCATAAAACAGTGATTGAATAAAGAGCAAGTGAATATTTCTATGGACATGTGACAATATTCCCTAATGGGAGCGACCTACATAGCCATGCGGTCTACCCGATTTTTGCCACTCCCCGATTGATGGGGCTTGAGGCAATACTTACCTTTTTAATACCACAACAATCATTCACTTTGAATGCCACATCGTCAAACCCGCCAAATCAGTTATTGATTTCTTCAAAAATATCATAGGCATAAATATAAAAGAAATGAATTCCTCCGCCACCAAAATAAATATGTTTGAAGAGATCAATGTATATGATTTGTTAGGCATACTCTGTCAGATATTCATCCATACAAGTTGTCCTGGGACTGGACAAACCGAAGACACCATCCCCTCAATCCATCTGAGGAAATTTCTACCTAGGATTAATAGAACGACCCTTGTATTTTACTCCATCTTCGATTATCTTCAGCATATTTGATTCACAACACTTATGCCCATACAGAGTGGTTTTCAGATAATGAACCTGATCCCGGTCTCTCCGTATTGATAATGGAAATATAAAATGGGCTAAAACTTTTATAGCCAATTATTTAACTATCAAAGGAAACATCCATACAACTGACAATCCTATTTCCAAATGAAAATTCTACTGGTCAAGCATCAAACAATACTGAGCCCTTTAAATTGATTTCTTATTAATTTATCATTTCCTAATTTCCAGTTTTCCATATCTTTCTCCAGATATTTCTCAAAACCCGTCTGGCATCTCATGATTCTTGGAAAATATTTCCATACATCATAAACTATTTATTTTCTATATTGCAGAAAATATTTCTTATTAACATCGGAAAACACTTCCATATTTTATTCACATTCCTTATTTTCTTCAACCTAATCATTTCATTTCCTATGCTTAGAAAACACCTCTGATTATAATTGGAAAAAAACATTTAAAATCGTTTACTTGGTTCTAAATAAATGTCGTATAAAAATAGTTATAATAACACAACCTATTAACCACTCATTAACTAACCGTATCTCTAGGCAATCCTCGCTACAAAACCTTAACCAATCCTTAGTCAATAATTAAGTCAATCAAGTTAAGGTATAATTACCTCTTAGACCTTAATTGAACAACATCCTTAACTTCGAAATGAAAAAAGCTCGCAACATTGAATACCAACAAAATATTGCTCACATAACTCTTAGATTCAATTTAAGAATCCACTTCTTTTTCGGAAATCATTGATCATAACAATAGCATTATAATCCATGCTCTGAGATATAAAACCTTAAAATATAATTTTTATTCATTTATTTGAATAAATAAAATAATAAATAAATATTTAATTAGATAAATAGTGAAGTCTTGATTAAAACGGGAAGTAAATAGTACTTTCCTGAATTCGATATAATCAAATTTCAATGTATAACTCCCTTTCAAATAATCTTCGTTCCATTACGTTCCAAACTTCGGAATAAATTTACCGTTTCAGATCAACTCATATTTTACTTTAATTCTAAATTCACTTTTGAATTTATCACTTTCAAATCCGTAACAATTTCCATTATAACCATTCCAATATGCAAAACGTTTGCTTTTAAACCATTATTCACTTTAAATTGAATATTATCCCTTTCTAAAAATCTGGACTCCTTATATCTAATCAATCTTGATTTTATTTCTAAAAACAGGAAGTAAATTGTACTTTCTTGAATTCAACATAATCAAATTTCAATGTATAACTCTCTTTCATATAATTTCTATTCGATTACATTCGAACTTCGGAATAAATTTACTATTTCAGATCAACTTAGATTTTACTTTCATTCTATATTCACTTTTGAATATATCACTTCCAAATCCTTACCAATTTCCATTATAACCATTCCATTATGCAAAACGTTTGCTTTAAAACCATTATTGACTTTAAATGTGAATACTATTCCTTTCTAAAAATCTGGACTCGTTATATCTAATCAATCTTGATTTTATTTGTAATTGCTATTGTAGGTCCAAATTCCATTTATAGAGTCTTTTATAACTTCTCATCCACATTCCACTTTATTATCAAATCTCGTTAACATGTCAACTTTCTAGTTGATTTTATCTAACAAGTTATAATTCCATATCGACTTTGCGTTTGATTATAAAATATTGATTTCAAAATTAATCATTAATTATCTTGTCAAGTTCTGAATTATATAGTATATAATTTCTTGAAAACAAATTACTTATATACAATTCAACATAGCCGAATTAGAATTATAAATCATTATGGATTTGTTTTAATTCTATTCACATTTCGAACATCGAACTAAATTTCATCGTTTTCTTTAGAAATAATTTCCGATTTCCCTTTTAATTCATTATTGAATTTACATTCCCAAATTATCCAATGATAATTATTTCACTTCATCTATAAATTAAACTACTTGTTTTTATTATTAAAACAAGTTATTCTTTCCTAGCCCATTCGAAATTAAATTTCAATTTTGGAAAAATAGATTTTTTTCCTTTAAAACCCCAAATTGCTTTTCCTTTCATTCAAATATATTTTCACGGTATTTTAAATACCAATTATTCTAGGACTAGTGCTATTCAAGCATCCAAGCACAACAAATATATCACAAAATTTCTAACACATCATATATCACAGTATATATGATAACAAACAACAATAATTTTGAGGAATCTAGTTGGATCCCTCCAACCTATTTTTCCTGCACCCACAGATGTTAGACACCATAAATTATACCAACCGCTTCAAGACGGAACGTCGCGGTATAAAAGGTCATCCGCCATTATGTAGGGCGCATAGGGTCTCATCTGCTAAAATGTGAGGGAATATTCAACTACCAAGCCTAATTATAACTAATATATATAAATAAATATATATATATATATAATACCAACAATTGATAATAATATATCAATTCATCTAAACAATCATCACACAACATTCAATCATCATTTATCAACATTAAAATATGTTTATATTATTACAAAACTGGACAAAGTTAGTGAGTTTACTGACATTAGTCGTTTATCATTGAATAACGATGAACACTGATTTATCCAATCTGGTGTTTTATTTTGCCATAAATTGTAAGTGCTCCAAATTTCTCCAAACCAGTTGCATTGCGTAGCCTATATCCATACGATCCTAACAGTTCTTGTTCCATCAAATTATGATAATGTATGGAAAAGTTAAACCTTTTACAAGTTTGTATATGATTTAAACATTATTAACTATAAATAATTTAACAAATTTTAACTTTAATTAGGTTATTAACAGCTAATCACCTTCTCATTATCTTCCCCGCTTATAGTTTTCCCCAGTTCGAACCCGTTGCCGCCATTTTCTTCCATCTCGTTCTCCCCATTTACACCACCGTTCATTGAACTAAAACCGATGCTAGACTCCCCTTCAATCCCTACACTCCCTTGACAACCGCCAGCGTCTGCCATCACCTAAAAATAATGGGGTCCTCAGTTCGAAGAAACACAACATAGTGAAAATGTCGAACTCTAATTGCATGGAACTTTACCAAAAATTCACTAACAATACTCCTCACCATCGTGAAAACCACTACAATCTCCAAATCAACCAGCGACGCCCTTTGCTTGCGAAGAAGCCAGCCCTAACTGCGCAATGTATTTTCCAACGACCCAAAAATTTGTTCAAACCCTTCCATGCTTATGTAGGATTTAAGAGAATCTCTCTAAGAATCCATGGGTATTTGTTTTGGGGCTTTTAGAAGAGTAGTAGATATGTTTTTTTATTTTAGATCGCCATTAGAAAGCTTCAGATTTTGTTTTCCTAAAGAAGAAAAAGAAGTGAAGGCAGCATGTTTATATAGAGGTGATGATACTTGGAAGCCAAGCTTCGTACAACATAGATGTGTTAGCTTAGGTCAGTTATTAGTAGATTATACCACTTAAGATCTTAATAAATTTTATTTAAATTATTATTTAATTTTCATGAAACTTAAGCACGAAGTAACATGCAAAAACTACCCCATACCAGTTCTGATCGTGATAAAAATTGTAATCCTGTAATAACTTGATATTTCAAACATGATGGAACTGATTTCATCGAATTCCGAGTCTATTTGTAAAACTCCCTTATTAATTTCAAATGATTAAATAATATGTGTTCATATTTTAAACGGTCACAAAATAATTCCAATTGATGCAAAATTAAAAATCTTAAAATAATTAATCACAACGGATTTAATAAAATTAGTTTCATTGGAAACGGAGGTCATTTAAAAGTTGTATATTTTTAAATTCAATATTAAATCGATATAATATAAATTGAAACGAAATAAACAAATCTGTTAATAATAAAATAGTATTAACTTATATATATTCAAACATAATTCTATATAAATCTCGAATAATCTAGCTTAGATTTTAAACTCATTGTTTTCATTTCTAAGTTAAAATGATATTCAATTTGTTTTAAAATCTCGTTTATTTTATTTAATACATCATTATGGTTTTATAAACGATTTCACAACAATTTTCTGAAAATTTGATTTGGTCATAACTTGCAAATAACAAGATGAAATCTCAATTTTCCACTTTTATCAGAAAATTATAGTTTGATAGATTCGAACGTTTCTTATTTCAACGAAATCCGACTTATAATGAATCCTATATATTCATTTAAAGTTCAAAACGTAAAACTACGAACTATCACGCCGCTACGAGCCAAGTTTAAATTATATTATAATTAATACGTTCAAACTTCGTGTAACGTCCCATATTTTCTGGTCAATTATTTAAATTATTTTATTGTTTTAAATGTCGAATTGAATTTAAATAACTGGATTTAATAATTTTGAATATTTTATTAATATAAATAATACAATGATATTTTAGTTCCAAATATTTGGGAAATGTTGAATTTGCAATATATTGTGAATTGGCAACACAATAGGGTTTAATATTGTTATATTGGAATTATAATAACGAATTCGTTTATTAAATGACGTTTGAATGTTTAATTTATAATTTAATTATAAAACGAGCTGCAGCGGCTCGGTAGTTCGTAATATTACGTTTTCAACTTCAATTGGATGTACGAGACTCAATATAAGTCGGATTTCTTTGAAATAAGAAACGTTCGGAATCTATTGGATAATATTTTCTAATTAAAGAGAAAATTCAAGTTTTTATGTGGTAGATTTTATTTTATGTCCAATTTTTTTTTCAAATAGTCGCTGTGAAATTCGTTAATAAATTATAATGTTTTATTATATTAAATAAAAGAATTTTTAATATATTGGATATCGAGTTAGTTTAGAACTCAACCCAAACAATTTTATTTTGGAATTATATGAAATTCTGCACGTGTGCGTTCGAATTAAATCTCGAAACTTGTTTCGGTATGTTTAAAAATACGAATAAAGCTAAAACGTTGGTTGCGAATGAACACGTTGAGCACACTCTCTTCCTTATCAAATATTTCGGCAAACATGAAGAAAATATATACCAACCCTCTTACAAATATTTACCAAATCCGTATGAAAACATCAGGCAAATCCTTTTGTATCTTTGCAAAAATGAAAAAAGGAACATCTCAGCATGTTCCAACTCTTATCTCTACCTCGAGTAAGTAGTAAAAGATATGTTGTGGTTTCAAATCCCAGCAGATCTTACTTAATTCAAAGCAAACCGTGAATGTGTACAATCCAAACATATCTCAGCCATATGAAAATCTCGGCACAGGTTTTAGTTCAAAATTCGGCTAATCCTGATTTTTGACTATTATATTTAAATATCTAAATTAAAAATAAATTCTTGTTTGTCCTTGTATAATTCTGAGCAAAGTATATCAGCACATGCTCCTACGGTTCTGACATTTGTGTCAGAAGGGTATTTGACTATGTATATAAAAAATACATCTTTATTCTATTTAGACAACAACTAGTACAAAAGATGAGCTTTTTCTGCCATTCGAGTCACAGTAAAACAAACACAACATAAAAGAAAACCAACTCTCTTACTCCATATGAACAGGCCCGGCCCAAGGGGTAGGCAGGCGAGGCGGTTGCCTAAGGCAGCACCACCATAGGTGGAGGAGGAGGGCAGCAAAATCGGTGATGTTCTTTTAAAAATATCTATATATAAGTGTGTAAGGCGGTTTGTTTGTCGAGACAATTATGGTGCAGTGGTTAAGGCATGTGGTAAGTTGGAAGGTGGACGTGGGTTCAAAACCCTATTGCTTTAGTCCAATTACTGTATTAGCTTTTTTTTGTTCACTCCCTCTGGTTTTGCCTGGGGCTTTTTTTTTTTTTTTTGCCCTCTTTGGCTTCGCCTAGGGCACCAAAATGCATTGGGCCGGCCCTGCATATGAACTGAAATATATATAAGGGTGATAATAATGCAAATATTCCCTTTCTTGGCTCGCTGAAACAAGAATGAAAAGGCAGCAGGAGTTCGATGTGCTCCTTAGGTCGGAGAAAGGCTTCAGGTGTTGGAGTCTGAAGGAGTTTCAAAGGGGAAGCCAAGGTGCGGTTTTCAACAGTTGTGTGAGGCGCCGTAATACGGTCATAATCGGTGGCCATGGGTGTCTAAACAGTAATGGATTCAAGCATATTTTAGGGTGAACTGGTGGGTTATTGGGGACTGGGCCGATGGGAGATGGGTTGCTCACATGGGGGGAGATGTGGGGTTCGACCCTTCAGTGGTTGGAGTTAGGAGGGCGAAAACATTTTTTTGGGGATGCGGGAATCGGTTGCGTGCGAAGCTTGGGGAGAAGAAGTTTGTATGGCTTAATTGAGTTTAAGGAAAATGAATTTGGTTTATTTACACAAGTAAGGAGGTTGAAGAGAATCGGCATTGTGTTCCTCTTGTAGCCAGTAAGGGATTAAATCATGAATCTCATTAATACGAGAATGTTCGCGGGTACATGGATTAGAAGATGCAAACCTGAAGCAGGAAAAAATATGGGAATAGACCATTGTGGGCTTGGGACCGTTTATTCTAAAAAATAACGAAGGGAAAGTTTTTCCATTTTGCAGGATGTTTTTCAGAAGCATGATTATAACAGAGGAGAAGAGGAAGTATAGAGGCGGGTTGGGGTTGACATTGTGGGCTTGGGCTTTCTACAAAAAATGAGAAGAAAAGAAAAAGGTTAGAAAATGTGGAATTCGTGAAGCATTATCAAGGAGCAAAGAAGGAAAGAACACTGGGTTGATATTATCTCGAGAATTGTCCCAAGTTTCAAAATGGAGAGGAAAGATTAGAGAAAGGTTTACGGTTAAATTTAAATTAATTATTAGTTAATGACTTGGAAATTAAAATTAAATTTATACAAAGCTTATAAATTTATAGCATGTCCATTTGTTGACAGAATTACACGAAAACTAGATTCTTTGAAATCACAGTGGAGAATACTATATTGTCAAGCTGGTTTGGTGTCAACCGGAAGCTGTTCTGATTTTATGTAATTTCAAACGTATGTTTGAAATTATACATAAAACGATGAGACAACCGTCAATTGAAATAAAAGGTGAGCTAACTCTCACACTTTTCTTGGATACTGTGATGTGCTAAATTCATATAATTATAACTTATCATTGATAGTATAAAATTGGATGATTGGGTGCTATTGATGTTACTGGTTGTTTATTGTTTGATTGGTTGGCGTTATTTATATTTCGTCGTTTAAATGCATTATGTTAATGAAATCATTTCATATATTATTATCAAATGTTATTGTGATATGTGATGCAGGGATGAACAGGTTGGAGGAATCCAACCAGATTCCTCAAATAGATTGTATGTTATTTGTTGATCATATTATTCATATATATGAAGTGTTTACCCCAAATGACATTAACATCCGTTTGGATGTTGATGATTGACTGGATGTTAACCATTGTTGTGATTTTAATCAATCGACAATATTGAATAAGTAGTTGGTAGTGATGGTCTTAAATCTATTGTTTTATGGCATCGATTTGCCGATAGGCAAACTTATGAAGTTTTAATTTATAAATTTATTTTATAATTGAATTGAAGTTTTAAGTTTATTCTTTTAAGTTAATTAAAATAAATTTTTTATAAATATGTTTATATTTAAAACCATGTTTTACAAAAGGGATTATTAAATGTTTTATATAACGAATTCTTATGTCGTTTTATGAACAGAAAGTCAAAAACTAACCTATGGGTTAATAAAAGTGAATAATTATTTTTATAAAACAATTACATGGTGTTTTTAAATTAATTAATTTATTAATTAATTTAACGGGGAAAGATGAATGGAAATCAGTAAACGGTTTAACCGATGTTTACGGTTGGCAAAGTCAACTGTTTAAATTTGAAATTGACGATTGGGTTAATCTGATTTAAATTAATTGAATCAATAGTTTTTTCGAATATTCGTTAAACTTAACGAATGTTGTTAAAATTTAGTTGATCTTTGATTAACTATATTTTTAAGTGATTTTCGAATTGTTTATTTATTAATAAAGTTAATTATTATTTAATAACCTTTTAAAAATGATTAATTATTCTATATTTATTTAATAACGAAATTAACTACTTTTAATGTAGTTAATATTGGAATAAATTATTATTTTAATTAATAATAATTACTACGGTTGCTTTTTAAATGAAAATTAAATTAAAAAGTGATCAAATGGAAATAAGCTTTGATTAAAGTCTAGTAAGAGTTTTATAAAAGGATTTATAATCCAAGTTTACAAATAAAGTTTGTACGTGTGACTTGTAAGCTAATGCAGGAGTTTTAATTAGATTTTACTTAATTTATAACATGTAAAGTGATTTTTCAAACAAAAGAAAATGGTTTATAAAACCATAGTAAATGGAAATGGAAATGATATATCAGACTTTTGAGTTGTGAACTTTTATTATCTTAAGATAAGAACGTTGTCGGTCAAGGTCTGAGAGGTAATTAAAATATCTCAACTTGAATGACTTTACTATTATCAAGAGATAGTATTAGTTTGTAATGGGTAAGAATATTGGAACGATTTATTATTTTCTTAAGCAAGAATTGCAACTTAAATTTGCAAAAGATTTAGAAATAAAATAAAAGCTATTGGATTTTTCATAACATTGTTTCATTTACATCGATTGGCCAATGGTAGATTTGGTGAAACCCTTATGCGAGGAAATAACTCAATAGTATTGGTTTCTAAGAAAAGATGGAAAAGGATAATACTGGTTTTGAAACGGAGTTTTACTTTTCGTGAGTAAGACTGTAAGCTTTAAATTCATAAAATTGTGAAATCGTTTAGGACTATATTATAAACAATACGTCGTTGACGTTATTTTATCCATATAAGATTGCCATTTAAACTTGTAACTCTGGTTAATTATATGTAACAATATTTCCAAATTTGGGGAAATTATATCATTATTTTCGAAGTAATGGAAACATAAGAGATGAGGTTTAATTTATGGATCGATTAGAAGAATCGATGGAATGGTTTAAATGAAGAGTTTTAATATAAAGGACCTGAGCTGCCAATGTACTTAATAGTACTATTATGATTTAATAGTTAAACAACCGACTATCAAATGAATTATTCTATTGGACCTTTGACGTGTTGTTTCGAAGAGACCGGGATGGGGACTAGACCCAAAACCACTTCGAATCAACTGTGCGTTCACGACTAACTTGCAAGCTATAAAGATATAGCATTGAAGACCGTTGACCTTCATGAGCAGAAGAACTACTTGACAAATTTCTCTAGAATGCAACAAGAGTCATTTGGATTGTGATTCTGTCATGCTTTAAATCAAAGGATTTGCAAGGAATTCTCGCTACTGATCCTTGAGGTGATTCCCATATGGATGCAATAGGAGGGTGCTTACGGTTCATCATGTTCCTGGATGACTTGTATAGACGATTGTCTGACGGAGTACTTCCAAATAATCACGTACGATTGATTTTTACAAATATACCAAGTTTGGTGGCGTAGAAATTCTCTAGATTAACACCCAGAGTATATTTTTGGACGTCAATTAGTGATTTGACAGATTTGACGATGTGACATTCAAAGTAAATGGTGGCGTGTTGTTCTAAAAAGTAATCGTGACCTCAAGCTTCACAGCCGGGAAATAATAAAAATCGGGCAGGCAACAGAGCTAGTTGGGTCACACTCAAGTAGGGTATATATGTCACCGATGTAGAGAAATTTTATTTTTGTTCTTCTTTCGTTTATGTATCTTACGGATTGCATTTGGACGGCCGACAACCATGGGTGACAATATGTTCGATACACTGATCGGAAGTTGGTCTCATACCTTGTCATAGTTGAAATCCAATCTCCGATAAGATCCCCCGTGGTTTTTGATTTTATAATGAGTATGTAGATTGTGAGATGCAAGCGTTCTACAAGATGGTTATTTATTTGTTGTTTGATAGACACTATTACAATATCACTGGATTTTGATATATCAAAAATGTTTTGGGTTGTAGTAAGGTAAAAACTGTCTGTGTTTATGTGTGGATTGGTATTACTATTATCCTTTTCTTTCAAAAAGGGTTTTCTAACATTAAACAAGTTGTTTGTGCTACGAATTTATAACTAAAAGTATTCCGGACTGAACCGGGTGAATTTTTGCTTTACTTCAAATGTGCTCGAGTCAGACCAAATATATTTCCAGGTTAGGTTTCGCTTGGAGTTTCAGGAGCTGGAAGCAGGAGGCTTCATCGTTAGTTATTTAAAGTTATTTTCCGCTGTGACAAATATATGTTGTACTCTGATGATTGGTATGTATATACAGTTTCTTTTTGTATAAAGAGATTTGATATATTATATTTATTCGTTCCGCTGTGAGATTCTGATGTTCTTTTTCTCTTTCTTCTATTCTAATATTTCTTTCTTTCTTTTCTCACCCTCTAATTTCTTCCTATTAACTATCTAGTGTAGTTTGATACTTAGGTTTTGGCAAGTAATATGGGTTTTATGTATTATTGTCGAAATTCGAGCATCGAATTTTCCGTTGGGCCATTATACTTCGTTTATAAATAAATTTGTTATTTCAACTCGAATCTAAATTCAATTAAATCTACTAAATTATCCAATTCACACAATATTGCAAATTCAACTTATTTCCGATTATTATGGAAATAAATATAATATTCCACCAATTATAATAATTGAATAATCAAAATTATTGAATTCGAGTTATCTAAATCATCAAATCAATATTTAAAAAATTAAATAAATTGATTATACAATCGCTAAAAATTCCGGGACATTACATTCCTCCCACCTTAAAAGAATTTTGTCCCCGAATTTATTAAGTAGTAAAGATGCTATAACTCTTCCAACTTCTCTCAACCTACTTAGTTTAAACCCTACACTTCTTATTTCTACAAATAAGTTCTTATACAAAATCTTTAATTTTTATGCCTGTACTCAAATTTCCATGATTCATCTTAATTGACCTATCCATTATTTTTGGACAATCCATCACCACATTATTATCTTCAATCCATATGCTCTCCTACATATTCCCACACCTATTCAAACTGTTTTTAAATCAATTTATCATCTTCATTATTTCACTTTAAATCTTATTAATCAATTATGATTTCTTATTTGAGTTATAATCAACAAGTCGATTTCTTTAGTTATCAGAATTTTCTTAGAAACTTTCTAACTCTTTGAATTTTCAGAAAATTTCGCCAGTATTTCCTTTGCACGGCTCAATCGGTACAACTACAACTCTCCTCTTTAGGTATTCTCCAATACAAAATAAAATCAAAAAGCCACGCGAATTACCAAATAGGCTCATAAAATGTCATAATCTATTACATATGTACCTTGTTGTCGGGAATTCAACTCTATCTCTTCCGTTCGCTACCAATTCAGCTTATACGCATGCATTCCTAATTGATCTCCAATCAATTTATCCTTTATCACAACTATTCTCTTATACCACCATAACAGATTTACCTTTTGATAGCACGTGAAAAACGCTATAATAGAGAAAAACACGATAATAGATTACCATACATTAGTGGCGACGCTATATATCAACATGTTATAATAGCCCTGTTATATCTCATAGCTTAAATTTAAATGCTATAGTACTATACATTTTATAACGCACGTTCACCAGCATGAAATGTTTTACATAGCGGTCAGACCTTGCAGTTATATTTGCTTACTGAAATCTCAGCTTCTTTTTTTATAGCGTTATCAGTATTATTATAGCACATATTCGTTGATATAAGAAATGTTTTCCATTTTGTTTTTTAAAAAAAAAATTCGGCTATTATTAAATTCCCTATTGATATATAGCCTTCAGACCTTACCATGTTAAATGCTCAGTTTTTTTTATCAATAGAATTATCAGTGTTTTCATAGCTCATATTCAGTGATATGAAAAGTTTTTCGCATGGTTTAAATTTTATATAGCATTTCACATTTTGATTCCATAAGTGGAGTTTTCCACTATGAATATTTGTAGTTATATAGCGTTATCAGTGTTTTCATAGCATACATTCAATGATATGGAAAGGTTTTCCACACTATTTAATTTTTTATATAGCATTTCACCTTTTATTTCCATAAATGCAATCTTCTGATATTAAAATTTTTAATATATAGCAAATATTTCAGCTATGGTCTTTATATAGGAAATATCTTATTTAATTTGTGCACAGTTCAAACAATTAAGCAATAAATTTACAAGATAAAATTGTCAATAGAAAAAAATTAATACTAGAAGCATATTTGATTTCAAGTACAAAGTCATAGTTAATAAGTCTACTAATAAATATAGAAATTAGTCAACATACATATTGTTCAAACATCGTTTCAAAACATTACATTAAAAACCACTTAGTCTTCAACTTGTAAGCTCGTCCAACTTCTAGAACCTGCAATTCACAAGCACAAGGTACAGTCTTATAATAGAGAAAAATGCAAGAAACACAATTAAAATGCAAAATGAAACATTGTTAGATGTCATCTCAAATAGTTCATAAAAAACAGAAATGTTTATTATCTTATAGAACCATTTGTCAGTTTGATTAGTGTATGCATATTCTAATTATCATGGCGGGCATACGCATTTCAAATGAACGGTGTACAAACAGAAAAACTCTTTAGAACAACTTTCGCTCAAAACCTTACAAACTCACGTGACCTAATCAAAACCATCTACATGAACTGACCTACCTGCAAACAACTGACTAACCTGCAACTCACCAAACCACACCACAAACAACACCAAACCATGACTTATTGACCTGCAACTCACCAAATCACTAACCTGCACCATCTCCTTCAATCACCGGAAATCACACTACAACTTACAACAAGCATGAAGCCCTAGGTCTTTCTCATGTCCAAGTTTTTGGGTTCATTTTTAGTGCTTTTCTAAACTATATCACCTCATGATAGAGATTCATATAATCATAATTTTTAAATTTTATTAGTGTGAATAAGAATCTTAAACCTAGTTAAACAATAAATATTAGACATAAATCCGATGCCAACTACAAGAAAAAATAATTCAGCAGGCAGCATAATCAATAACCATTAGCATCTCAAATAGGAACACTAAATTTGTAAAATTGTATTATACAGACCTAAGTGCTATCAACCCAAAGCACTGTTGTGTAAAAGTCGGTAAACATCCGTAAACAACATGGTTCATCTCCTCCCTTTTATACTCAATCCACAAATAAATTCAGTATCTGTCGTGGTTCGGTAAGCGCAACAACAACAAGCTCCATAGCATTGAGGTTTTATCGTTTTCATTTATGTGAACAAATTTCATTACACAAACAAATTTATGCAAAAAAAAAAAAAAAAAAAAAAAAAAAATCATTTATGCGAACATCACTACGGTGTTATGGTGGATTTTGCTTTCTGATCCCACCCCTATTCTTTTAGCAGTTATAGAAGGCTTAAACAAGGTCTGCAACTTAGTTATACAATAGATTATCTTACTATAGTCTATTTGCTTATGAAATTATCAACTGGTTTTTTTTAACTAAATGGCCATACCTTATTAAATATTATTGATGATCATTAACTTTTACCTGCAGTGCTTGTACCATTGGCAAACCATAGTATTAATAGCCTTGCTGAAGTGCATCTGAAATCTTAAAGCTACTATGTTAGTTTTTTAACAGCTTCTAATAAGCATTTCATGAAAAATTTAGTCACATATAACAAAAGATATGTACGATTTTATTCAACAAGAAGAAAAATTTAACATCACGTCTACAATTTATAGGTGTGGTCTTAGCTTAGTAAACAACAAAATTTCACGAAACACTTTAATTAAAAGTTAATAGCTTATGGTTATAGATTTCCAAAATGTGTAAAATCGTCAAAATTGGATCAATGATTTAAAAGTTCCAATTAAAAAGGTTTAACTCATCTTTCATTTCATTTTTTTTCAAACCAGGCTAGTAATAGAAAACATAGTTTTCGACCCAGTAAACTTCAAAATTTCATGAAACTCTATAGATAAAACTTGTAGCTTACAGCCTTAGCTTTCCAGAATGAGCAAAATCATCAAATTTGGATTATACTTTCAAAAGTTATCACCAAATAACCCCTATGCAAGTGCACTGTTCAGAATTATCTGGGTAACGGTAACAATCTGCGTTTTTTACCTAGCATGCGTCAAAATTTTGGAAAGCATTTCAAACAAAAGTTATAGTTTATGTTTTAGTCTTTTGGGAATGTATAAAATTGTTGAATTTGGACAACAATTCAAAATTTACACATAAAAGAGTTCAACTCCATTTTCATCGATTTGTGTTTTAGCACAGCAATAAACTAGTTTTGATTCACACGTATGTAGCAGTTTGGAAACTAGATGTTCTAACTGATATAAATAAACAAAACAATGAGGAAATACATATATATACATACCTATGCACTAACACGTTGTTAAAGGATACAAAGTCGGCTGCTACAAATGAAAGGTTATCCACGATTCAACAATTATGTAATATATTATTGGGCTGTGTACATATGGGCACGTTAGACTTGTAGCCCAACCTTTACTGTTTTACATTAATTCCCTGAAACTGTCGCACCGCACATATAAATAAGGTGCATTTGTACTCTGGAAAATCAACCAATAAAACATTACAACTTCTATTACAAATTCCAGCTTCTAATTCAAACATTTACATGGTATCAGAGCTCTTTTCGCTTAACCGCATCAATGAACACCGCGGTTTTTGATTGAAGATATCCATCAGATTAAATTTCATCATCTGGATATCTGAACTCATTAGAGAACTCTCTTCATCTGAGTTCAAGATTCACAACCAATAAGTGTGCCATGCCTAACCTCTCGGTGGCTGCATCAAACATTGATTGCAAATCTGTCACCGGTTGCAATCATACATTCTGCAATTGATCAAGAAAATCAAAGAACACCTCAAAGTCAAGAAAATTCCTTCAGATTTGTACCTGTCCTTGTCAAGAAATCACTTTCTTGCATCATCACCAAGAATTTTCAAGACTGTCCAACGCTTTTGATCATCTCAGTACTAAATTGCAGAAATTCGATTCACACCAGTTATTGAAGCCCTCTCTCCATCATGGCCGAACCATCAGCATCAGAAGGAGGTGAAACTTCCAGTTCAAGAGTTAACCCACCACCTCAAGCCGTAGAGCAGCTCGTTAAAACCATCATAAACCCTCAGAGCCAACTGATCACGGTCAAGCTGGATTAAATCAACTTTCTTCTATGGAAGCTTCAAATAGAAACTGCCATATAGGGCTACGGCCTCGAGGGTTACATCTATGGGACATTGCCTACTCCCCCTCAGTTTATAACTGATACACAGAACAGAATAGCTAGTAATGAAGATTATAATCAGTTTCATAGGCAAGAAAAACTGATTAGTGCTTGGCTACTATCGTCAATAAGCCCAAATCTCCTATCTCAAGTAATTGGATGTAAAACTGCTAACGACATTTGGGTTACCGTCGAAAAGAACTTCAATGCTTAATCATCAGCCAAGTCCCTGTTCTATAGAAAACAATTACATAATTGCAAAAAGGAAAAATTAAGCATGAGGGAGTATATTGCCAAAGTTAAAAACATATGTGATATGCTTCATGCTTCAGGCAGCAAGATTGAGGAATCCGAGCATATACTGTCTCTATTAAATGGTTTAGGCAACGAATATGAAGCAGTTATTGCAATAATAACATCACAAAAGACAACACCACCCCTCGATGATGTTCATTCAATACTACTCTCACATGAAGCCAGAATCGACATCAAGAACACCAGTGATTCTGACAATTCATTGAATCTTGCAATGAGTAACAGGGGAAGAGGACAATCCTACAGGGGAAATAATCCTAATCAGAGAGGTGGCTACCCTAATAGAGGATGAGGAAGGGGTGGTAGGTGGAACAACAATAATAACAAGCCAAAATGTCAAATATGTGAGAAAGTGGGACACACTGCCTTTAAGTGTTATTTTAGGTACAATTCCAATTTTGTGCCAAATCAAAACGACAACAATCAGAGAAGCATAAATCCTAATGTCAATATAGAACATACTCAAGGTGATGCATCCAGTTCCTTAGATAACAGTAAAAGCAATAGCCAGAATAAAGGTACAAGAATTGATAGCATTCAAGACGATAACTGGTATCCTGATTCAGGGGCTACTAACCACATGACAAATAATCTTGATAATCTCAACCAAGGAAACAGGGAGTATAGAGGTAAATAGTCAATTATCATGGGTAATGGTAAGTGTATCAACATTTCTCATATTGGCAATAGTATAATACAAGGAAAAAGGCAATTATTTTTACATAACCTACTTAGGGTGCCAAAGATCAAAAAGAATTTGATTAGCGTATCTCAATTTGCTACAGACAATAATGTTTTCTTTGAATTCTTTCCAAAATATTGTCATGTTAAAGACATTCTGACTAATGAAATTTTACTGCAGGGTGATGCCATAAATGGGCTATACAAGTTCAGAATTAATGCAAGAGAAAATCTTGCAGTTCAGAATTCATGTTACACCTCTGTTATGGAATACAGTTGTAATAATACTATTGCATTTGATATTTGGCACTATAAACTTGGCCACCCTAGTGCTAAAGTGATGAAAAGCATATTCAGTAGAAACAATATTGTTTGTAATGATGTTCGTATGCCTTATATCTGTACCAATTGTCAAATGGGTAAAATCATAAGTTGCCATTTAATGACTCTTTAACTAAGTACTCTAAACCATTTGATCTTGTTGCATCTGATTTATGGGGACCTGCCCCCAATTAGCACTGATTATGGCTACAAATATTACATTTCCTTTGTAGATGCTCACACAAGATATACATGGATATACTTCCTAAAATCAAAATCTGAAACTCATGACACAACCATCAAGTATATGCATATCATTGAAAACCAATTTGATACTAAGGTTAAAGTCATACAGTCAGATGGTGGATCTGAATTCAGGACTTTGGACAGTTATTTTAAAGATAACGAAATTATTCATAGAATCACTTGTCCATATACTTCACAGCAAAATGGCCTAGTTAAAAGAAAACATAGGCACATAGTAGAAACTGGTTTGACATTACTTGCACATGCCTCTTTACCAATTAAGTTTTTGTCAGAGTCATTCACCACTGTAGTTTATCTAATTAATAGAATCCCAACAAAAGTGTTGAATGACATCGGTCCACTTGAAACCCTATATAATGTTAAACCAGAGTACTCTGGCCTAAAGACCTTTGGATGTTTATGTTTTCCATATATTAGACCATACAATTCAAATAAGTTGGAATTCAGGTCAAAACCTTGTACTTTCTTAGGCTATGCTGTTAGACAAAAAGGCTATAGATGCATTTATGAGAAAGGAAAATTTTTCATTAGCAGACATGTGATATTTAACGAAAATATCTTTCCATATAGTAGCAGCATCATCAAAACATCAAACAAGGTATATAATGACAAATCAGATATACCTGAAATTCCAATATATGTTGATACTTTGCCTGTCCCTACCAGTAGAACGACTGCTGATGCTCATGCTATAGATATTACAACTGATAATCAGCACAATACCAATAATCATGAACCACCCAGCCTCGCCAGTCCTGAACATGAAGAAAGTGAAGGCAGTTATGAACACAATGAAAGCCATGAAGACAATGCAACCGGAAGTGAAGGTTCAGACAACATAATACCTGAAGAAGGGAACAGGAACGATCAGCATCCTCCTGAATCACCTGAAGTAACTGGCTATCATATGATAACGAGATCCAAGAGTGGAATATTCAAGCCAAAGACCTATATTGCCACAGCCAGTGTTGATGAGCCATGCACTTATTAGCAAGCAATGAAATCCAAGCACTGGAAAGCTGCCATGGATGATGAGTACAACGCACTCATCAACAACAAAACATGGGAATTAGTCAAAAAGCCAGAAAATAAAAACCTGATTGGTTGCAAATGGGCTTATAGAGTTAAGAAGAATCCTGATGGATCAATAAGCAGATATAAAGCAAGAATGGTAGCTAAAGGTTACACTCAAGAGTATGGGTTTGATTACAATGAAACCTTCTCGCCAGTAATCAAACCAGCAACAATTAGACTAGTGTTCACTATTTGCAACCACAGGGATACATCAAAGACCCAGGAAATGTGTGCAAGCTCAAGAAGGCCATATATGGTTTAAAACAGTCCCCTAGGGTCTGGTTTGAAAGACTGAAGTCGGAATTAACCAACATGGTTTATCAATATGGAAAATCAGACAACTCTCTATTTTTTAAAATGTATAATAATATTACTATATATGTTCTGATATACGTTGATGACCTTATTGTAACAGGTAATGACATGGCTGAAATAAACAAACTGACTCAGTACTTAAATAAAGAGTTTTCCATCAAAGATCTTGGTGAAATTACATACTTCCTTGGCATAGAAGTGCACAGAAGATCTAAAACAGAAATGACTTAATGCCAAAAGAAGTACATAACAGAATTACTAATTAAAACAAACATGATGGAGGCCAATGCTCAACCAACCCCAATGATCTTAAATCAACACTTTTCAAAAAACATGGGAGAAGCCATGAATAACATCAAACAACACAGAAGTGTTGTGGGTGCACTACAATATGCAACCATAACACGTCCTGACATTTCATTTAGTGTTAACATGGTTTCTCAATTCTTACAGGAGCCAAAAGAAGAGCATTGGAAAGCAGTGAAGAGGATACTAAGGTATCTAAAGGGAACATTAGACTATGGGCTTACATTCAGAGTGGGAAAGGAGCTAAGCATTATAGGAAACACAGACTCAGATTGGGCAGCAGACCCAGATGATAGGAAATCCATCACTGGGTATTGCATTTTTGTTGGAAACAACCCTATTTCATGGAGCTCGAAGAAACAATCTACTGTTTCAAAATCAAGTGCAGAAGCGGAGTACAAGAGCATTGCTAGTGCTACTGCTGAAATAGTTTGGTTACAATCTATACTAAAGGAACTAAAGCTCCTAAACAATGCAAAGGCAACCATATGGTGCGACAATCAGAGTTCAATATACATGTCATCTAATCCTATACAACATGCCAGGATAAAGCATATTGAAATAGACATCTACTTCGTAAGAGAATATGTACGAGATGGAAAGCTTCAAGTGAATTTCATACCGTCTTACCATCAGAAGGCTGATATCCTCACCAAGGCACTGTCAACAAAGAATTACACTCAATTACGTGATGAACTGAATGTCCTGAAGCCAATCTGTCACGATGTTCGAGCCAACACTTCTTATCAGGAAAATCCGTCGCTAATCGAGGAACCAAGCTCCAGATCCAGTTCTCAAGGCTTCGATTTGAACAATACACATACTAGGAAGCTCTTGACTGACAGACAAAGACAAAGTCAGTCAAACCAGGACGAAGCCGCCCAATACAACAAGAAGAAGACAAACAGCTGGTAGCCAAATTACAATACTGCCGACTTCGTATTTTGAGGAGCAAATCATAGCGTTGGAACCCTAACCCTAGATTTGAGAGGGGGTGTTAAAGGATACAAAGTCGGCTGCTACAAATGAAAGGTTATCCACGATTCAACAATTATGTAACATATTATTGGGCTGTGTACATATGGGCTCGTTAGACTTGTAGCCCAACCTCTACTGTTTTACATTAATTCCCTGAAACTGTCGCACCGCACATATAAATAAGGTGCATCTGTACTCTGGAAAATCAATCAATAAAACATTACAACTTCTATTACAAATTCCAGTTTCTAATTCAAATATTTACACATGCACTATTACACTTGGACATGTATAATTCTGGACAAAACATACATATAAACAATAATCACCAAACATAAATGCAAGTGAAACAAACACACACACTGCTCCATCTTTTATTATTATTTTAATCCATCCCTACGCCCCCATTTAGAAGAAGTTGGAAAGAATCAAATGAGTTTAATCGCCGAGCTACATAGCATTGATAACATACAAATAAAAAGGAATGAAACCTATGTTTTAATGATGCTACTGACAATAGGACGTTTTTATCCATAGATATCTCTTACAGAAGACAACATGAACTGAAATTATTTATGGTAGCATTTATAATTTCGTGCACAAAACAAAACAATTTAGTATTGTTCAGAAAGAATTTTAGGTTTCCAAAAATAATTCAAAATAGTTACTTTAGTAAAATAATATTACATGTATAGTCATTTTTAAAATGCTTATGCTTCACTTGGCCACAAATTCTCAACTACTTATATAACAGAGTCGACTGGAATAAATAATAATTTGCAGTAGATTTATTTATTAATTCGAGATGTAAATATGTGTTGAAATCAAGCATATAAATAAGTGCAAATGTTCAATAACGTCTTATGTTGGGGCCATATCAATGCATATGAACCAATGCTTTATCTAATGTTGGTCTCTTGTTAAGTGGGAGAAACTTGTCATCTAATGGCCAGAATCTTTATAGGTAATAAATCCCTTATTTTTCTATTGTTTTTAGAAAGCCACAAAGATTAGATCTTTAAAGCCAGACTTTTTCTTTCCCTGTAATGTTCTTGCTGCTACGGCTCCTAATGCAGCAGCTCCTCCTTAGCTTTAACGAGCTAGATTTATAGCCGTTTATTTTAATATTTAATAATGATTTTGAATATTATTTTGAAATTTAGTGACTTGAATATTAATGGTTTTGTATATTATATTGAGATAGATAATAAAATAATAATAATTTCCGAAATATTGGAAAATATGTTTGTTTAGCAATTTTATACGAATTGGCAATATAAAAGGGCTTAATTCAGTTTATAGTCAAACTATATTAATGAATTCGTTCATTAAACGATGTTTGAACATATCATTTATAATTTAGCTATAAAACGAGCTCGTAATGTCGCGGTAGTTCGTAATATTATGTTTTGAACTTCAATTGATTGTACAGAATCCATTTTAAGTCGGAATTCTTTAAAACAAGAATCATTTGAATCTATTTGATTATAATTTTCTAATAAAAGAGAAAAATCAAGTTTTCATATTGTAGATTTTGTTTAATGTCCAAATCGAAGTCGCTATGGAATTCGTTATTAAAATATAATGATTATTATAATCAATAAAATGGAATTTTATATATTGAATATCGTTTGGACTTAGAATTTAAAATGTTCGAGTTTAAAAATCAAATTAAATTTATAAATCTGAAGCCACATACCCAACTTCTTCCTTTCTTCTCTATAAATACAATATTCATTTCGAATCGAACCAGCAAAGCAAAACTTAAAAGGGAAAAATAAAATAAATCTATCCTATCCTTCGAAATAAAATAAATAAAAAGATATATAACAATAAAACTCCATCTCTTTGAAAGGTAGACAAATTGTAACCCTATGCAAACAATCATCGGATTTTGGATTAGCTCAGTGCCACGTAGGGGTTGTCTGGGCAGAGTTCGCCGAAGAAGGGAGGAGCTCCGAAAGGAGGAAGGTGCTGGGTTTGTAAGGCAAGCGCATGGGTGGAGTAAAGTGTTCGGTCTTTTATTATATATGTTTATAAAGTATAACTAAGTTAATATAAAGTATAACTATGTTTTATAAAATTCACTAAGTTAATCAAGTACTATAAAAATTTAATAAGTTAATAAATTTTTACCGTATTTTATAAAAAATCAAATTATCAAATTTCTACAAATTTGCTAAAATTTGATGAATATAGAAACCTTAAAAAAGCATAAATAATTTGTAGTCAAATGAAAAATGTATGTTATTCGTTAGTCAAATGAAATATATTATTCATTTAGTTGAATGAATGATTTAAGTTGAAGGTTAAAGAACTAACCATGAATATTGGCCATTCTTACTGGCATGTTAATTATTTAGAGTTGATGCAGAGGGGCGTATGCTGTTCGATGCCAGCTACTACTACTGCAGAATCAATTACTATTCTTCTATTAATTTCTTGCTTTGATTAGGTTCATTTAATCTGAATCTTCTTTTTCATGTGGTAAAAATAATCTTTAGTTGATAGCTCGAAAATAGTAGTTTACCAAAAAAAAAATATTTAAATTTTGTATGTATACTCAATATATATGAAATGCCATTGTATTTGTTGTAGTTGTAAACACACGCTAATATTTTTTCCAACGGTTATATATTTTTGTTAAAACCATATATTTCAAAGAAAATAATTGAACATTATGAGTAGTGACTCTTTCAGCTCCATTCTAAACTATGTACTGTCATTGTAATATTGCAGCAATTACCATTGTAGCATGATTGTGTTCAATCCAATTCTGAGGACTGTCATCGCCATATATGTATTTTTCTTTTCTTTTTTATGCATTCATCTTCCAAAATTGTATTATTGTTTTATTTCTTCACTTACTGGCTCTCATCATATAAAGTATTTCACCTTCACATATAATGTATTGTATATTGATAGGGTTGTATTACGTCAGGCTGATCCACATTTCCTCGCTTAAATTTGATATAATTAATTTTTTGTTAGATTTAATGTTAATCCCTAAATTTCTTCATTATAGATATCCGATGGTTAATGGTATGAAAGCTACCTTGTCGCGTTACTCAACTATTTGAAGATTCTTTTAGTGCCATAAGCATATGTTTTTTTGGGCTTTGGGTATTATGTTGGGTGTCTACTTATACATACTAGTATTACCGTACAACGGTGGGAAAACCGACCGTTAAGGGTTCAATATGAAATAAAAAATGTGTTAAAATATATTTCAAGTTAAGATTTTATTTAAAAAATTATAGAGTACTGAAAATGGAAGTACTTAAGTAGAAATTCAATTAAACTGAATTTTACATGTAAACCAACTTGGGACTAAAAATATACTATCAATGTATTAATTGGAATCAGTCACAAACACATACATACATTTTATTATATACCAAGTAGGATCAATGTAATCTTATTATTTAGTTATTTTACAACTCTAAACCATTAATGGATTGAAAAAACTAAAAGAGAAACGAAACAAATATAAGTTCAAAACATATCATATTAGTGAATATTTAGTTGAAATAAAAAATGCAAGAGTAAGGTGTAATAAATCCGAAATTATATTCATCTGAGTTTGAATTTCCATTTTTTAATAGAAAAAATTAGTACAGTCATCCTCTTTGTAATAACCCGTATTTTAATAACAAGATATAACACAAAACAAGGCAGAATTAAATAATAAAATCTGAATCAAGGGAAACGGGCTATGCCATTGCGTTCGTCTCGGAAAAATATGCGAAATAGAGTCCGAGTTTTCGAAAATCGGAGTCCGTATGACCCGATTAAGGCCCAACAAAGTTTTCAGAAAATTTCTAAATAAAAACAGATTTTCAAATTCAAATCTAAGCTTGGAAATTGGGCCAGTTGGGCCAAGGCGGGAAAATTCCCGCCACAGTACCCAAGTCGACAGCCCTGTCGACTTGGGAGTCGACTGGGTCTGACCAGGTCGACAGCCCTGTCGACTTGGCTGTCGACTTGGCTCAGACGCCCAGTCCTGCCTGGTGCACCATCTTGAGAATGTGTTGAGATAGAGGGCCAGATTCGATTTGGAGGGCTGAGATGAGAACTAGGGTTTAATCCTATGGTCTAAATCACTAGCCTAATCTATAAATAAGACCCTAACCTACCCTAAATCCTCATTAATCTATCCTACAACTAAACTATGGCAAAATCAATCCTCTCATGGCCTCCACTCTCTTCATAAATTCCTAAATCAATTTTCAAGAGATTCCCATGCATACAAGTGTATTTAGGCTTGTATGATCCTCTTTAGCTTGCATTAAAGTCTTGTTTCTCTATTGGCATCATAAAGGAGGAGTCTTGATCAAGTTTTCTTGCATTTTGGGGTTTTAATTAGTTGCATAAGGGGTTTCTTACATTTGCTATACTCATTTGAGTCTTCATAGCATTGTAAGCCTATTTCTACTCTTGTATTTTAACTATGAAGTTAATATGTTATGTTTCAAGTTTGAGTTTGGGGTTAATCATGATATGTGCTTTGATCTTATGATTTTATGCATAAGATTACTCTATGCATGTTAGTAAAGTCATTACCTTGGCTTTATGCATAGAAATATATGATCTTTGGTTGGAAATGTTGCATAATGCAACTTTGAAACTCTCATAACCCTTGCATTAACATGCATATAATGTTATATGCATGTTACTAGCCCTTATCTCATGCTATCTATGGTCATGTTCCACCTATTTGCCAAGTTTGATGTTATGCATGCATATGAACCTTATGCAAGTTGAAACCATGTTATGCATGCATATGAACCTTATGCAAGTTGAAACCATGTTATGCATGCATATGAACCTTATGCAAGTTAAAATGATGTTATGCATGCATATGAACACTATGCAAGTTAAAATGATGTTATGCATGCTTATGAATATTTTGCAAGTTGATAACATGATATGCAAGTTTATGATCACATCTTTGTCTCATGCCACCATGTTTAACTTGTGGCTCCAACCCCTCTATGTCATGATTATGCCAAGTTCCCTCTTTCTATCCTTTATGCGCTATTGCGATATGTAAGCGATGGGATTGCGTTTGGGATTGGGTAAACTTAAAAGACATAAAAACATAAGCTTGGGAATTTACCTATTAAGTTAGGTCTACCCATTGGGAATTTACCTATTAAGTTAGGTCTACCCAATTGCTTGAAAACTTGTAATGTGATGGACATGACACTTAGAAAACATGAGAATGGCCAACTCGAGGTTGGGTTGAGCTTGTAGCATAAACCTACCCGGAACCGACCGGCTTAACTAGTGGCTACAAGCAACAAGACCCAATGTGAGTAGTTGGTCATGTTGCACGTGAGATCCGAGGTTAGACTAAGTTGTGGTGTAAACCTACCCGGACACGCCCGGCCTAACTAGTAACCACAACAAGGTCTAATGTGAGAGGTTGGGTGCATTAAATTAATTAATGCCACATGGTAGGGTTAAGTCATGGACCGCTTGAATACTTAACCAATTAAACACGATGGGTTGGTAGGGTTAAGTCATGAACCTTGGGTACACTTAACCAACTTGGTACTTAGATGAGTTGGGTTAACCACGTTTAACCCATTAAGGAAACCCTAGTTACGTGGTCCTTTGCACCAGTAACCCTCTTGAATGTATCATGATACCCTAGGGACTAGGCTAGGGTAGGGCACGATTACTGGGATGACATGTAAGCGACCAAAACGACGGCTGTGTAGGTGCGCCGGTGTAGGTTCAGGCGGGCCATGGTCGTGCACATGGTCCGGAGTTGAAAAAGCAGGCACGGGCACCAGTAGGTTTAAACTGTGCGTGCTTGGTTTGTGTCAGGGGTTGACACCCTAGGACTTGATACACCCTAGGGTGGACCTAGCACAGTTTAGCTACACTTCGTAGTTGGGCCGTATGACACCGACACTTGACGAGTAAGGCTGTAGGGAGCCGATCGACTAGACCGTGCTAGTTGGACCTTGATTTAGGTCATTCATGATGGTGGGCCAAACTTGGGCCTGGGGATCACCTCTTGTTTACACTTGACACGACTTGTGATACTAGTACACTTGGTGCAAACCTCAATCTTGTTTATGCGGTACCACATTTGATCTATCTTGTTGACTTCTTACCATGCCAGTTATCATCCTATGACTCATCCTTGTTTATATATACTGTTAACTTTATTAGTTGTTGTACAATTGTAGATAGGACTTACCAGTCTTTTGACTGACCCATTTTCTTTCGCCTCTTTTCTTTCGTTCCCCCCCCCCCCCCCCCAGGTTTACAGGGCGGGAATACCAGCACTTAGCTTGGATCTTAGTTGCTTTTCTTGGATAGCTCATGTATGCTTCGGACTTGAGCTTGCTATGGTTTTCTACTTGGGGATAGCTACTTCATGTTTTCCTTTTCAGTTACAAGTTTTATGTTTCTAGACTTTGTTTATGGAAAATAATTAAGTACTGTGTTGTAACTTAACCTATGGTTTTGATATGCTAGCTTTTATCCGCTGCTATACTTACTCTGTTTCTTTTTTTTTTTTACTTATATGTTCTGTCTTGTGATATCTGCATGCATGATTACCTTATTTAAACGCCCCTCCAAAGTCAGTGTCCTTGTAAGAGTGGCACTGGCGGAGGTGGGGTGTTACACTCTTTAGTGATGCATTTCTCTTTCACCTTTTGTTTAATTCCAATGCTTTTGCTTGAGAGTCTCCTTGAGTTTGTTTCGATTTGTGTACATAGTATGCAGTCCATGTTTCTTCAGTTATTCTCCCGTCATCAATTATTTAGAGATGTTCTTCAATGTATCCATACATCCTCACAATTTGGTCATTGTCTCTTGGTCATTCTTTATTCCGCTATTTTAACTTGGATTAAAAAAATTTAATTAATTGAAGAATTCTAAATGATGAACACCCTAGGTATAACGTGCATTGACTGAAACCTACAGCTTTCTGATAGCCATATTTTAGAAACCAATCATTCACATATTGAAATGGTTTCCCTTTCTCTTTTAAATCTCTTTCTAGTAGATTAACAAGTAAAAGAGGCTATGGTAACTGGTTGATTTTTTTTTCGAATTTTTTTATTTTAGGGAATTTATTGGTACATGCCACATTACTGTGGAAATGAGAAAAAATGAACCGACGGTAGGTCAAATCATATAAATAAATACAAACAGTAGAAAAACATTAAAACTGGAGTGCATAAACTCTAATATGCAGAATTATGAAAGAAATACAGTCCAACCAAGCCCGCTGCCATAGGTGCAAAAGACAGGTTCTGAATGCTGAGCAAGGTTTATAGCAAATCCAACCCGAATCAATGCTAATGTTGAATTGTTGTGGTGTTGGACTGCATTGGCCATGCCTATAGATTTTGGAAAATAGAAAATAAAAAATAAAAAAGATGGAACGGAAGTCAATAACATACAGGAAACAACTCTGTTTGAACATTCATACCCATACAAAAAAAAAATTTACATGTATTGAAATTGAAGCTACTGCATAATTGGATTTAGTAAATCTCTTGTATATCACATGTCATGGTCAATGGAGAAAGAGAAACAAAAAAGTTGGAAGGAATGGCTATCAGGCTATGTACCCAAATAATCTTATGTAAATAAAAGTCATTCCACTCAACAGTAAAGAAAGCAATATGTAGATTGGTTATGTTGCACACCATGGGGAAATTTTTGTAATTTTTTTTTATGACAGGTACAGTCATATTGACAATCAGTAATTTGCAACTAAAACAAACAGCAATGGCTATCGAATCATAAGAAAAAAATTATGAAAAATTATGTTTGATTAAACAAACAAACAGTAATATATAGAATCTCTGTTTCCTCTATCAATGATGCAAAATTATGTTTGATTAAACAAAATAAAAGAAGCAACAGAAACAATTCCAACATGTAATTTGCAGATCACCAGAATGGTCAGACGCAAAAATATGTTATTGTCATGAAATAACTGCCTACATGTACTTTTTTGTTTACACGAACAAAAAGCAATGTTTAATTGATTATATTCGATCCAAATTTAAATTATTTAACCATAAATATTAACACTCAACCATAACAGATTTCATATGACATAATAAATTCATTAATTTTAGCTTTAGTTGAACTGTATGTTTGAGATTGGCATGAAAATGATTTCCATTAGTTTGCATATGATGAAGAAATGAAACTCTATAAACATAGTGCAATCTATGAATCCTTGTCGATGTATTCATAAGTCTAGCCGTCAATCCCCATTGCAAAATTACAAAATATAATATAATAAATGGGGATAAAACACAAAATAGATCATGAAGCAATGGGACCATGAAGTTAGTAGCGGGAAGTCACTAACAAATCAGGTTGAAATTTGAAGGTGAAAATACCAAGTATATAATGCAAAAGACTGAAGAATGAGATACCTGGATGCAACTGATGACGAGGAAGACGATAAAAGGGTGGTTGGGACTTTCCATTTGCTGAATCAAAGCATAAGGGTGGCTACGGCTTTCCATTTGCTGAATCAAGAGGTGGCTGGGGCTTTCCATTTGTTGAATCAAAGCATAAGGGTGGTTGTGGCTTTCCATTTGTTGAATCAAAGCACAAGGGTGGTTGTGGCTTTCCATTTGCTGAAACAAAGCAAGCAAACATATTTTTAGAGAAAATTAACAGAAATAATCAAATACATTGCTTCAAAAATATGTTTTACCAATCAACTGTACACTGAATTCAAGAAAATAAATAATCAATTTGCAATATACTATAAGAGTTTAAAGTGTTAAAAGCATTCTGTACGAACTGACTAACTATTGTAATATAATCCACCTGACCTTAAAGAAAAAATACTGCAAATGATCCTTAGTTTTTTTTATATAATGGTAAAATTTTGAAACGACCCGAACTTCCATGTGAAGGAAAGCACGGATTGAATTGAGGACAAGACGAATCAGAACGCAAACAGAAGAACATTTCATTGTTAATTACAACAATTCCATCAGATACAAGAATATACAGAGTATAAATGAATCAAATACATTTGATAAATATCAGAGATTACAATAAATTACATAGCAGTGGAAAAACAATACAAAACACAACTGAAAGTAATACACGGATACAGAGCTTTTCGAGCATCATTCCAGCTATAAATCAGGATCCTGTGAATATAAATCTGCAAAACCAAAACTACTAGCTGCCCGTGTCGAAAATAAGGGCACCCAGAGTTTAAGTTAAAACAATAAACTCTAGGTCAGTCATGTGACTGGTGTGAGAACTAAAACAGTTATTTAAAGCTTTACTTTAAAAGAGAGTAATTCAAGGGGCCACGCCGTATAACACGGAACGGGTTTCCTCCCAAGAATACCAGTGCATAGAATAAACAGCGCAATGCTTTTTCGAAAAATGAAGCTATTATAAGACCCAGGTCCCATCACACAATGCAACGCAAGCCGGAGGATAGGGTTTTCCCTTATAATAGCCAAACATGCTTAATACGTTTAAAACAAATCATTTGATACTATAATAAGTGTATAGTGTCAAAACAATTTCAATCATAAATATCAATCATAGATGGCATAAGTGCCCCATACCACTATGTCGCCATACTAGGTTCTACAAATAAAACCAAAATATCTCGTATTGGAAATTGGATTTCCGTCATGAGTCGAGGCAAGGGGCAAGCTCATCTCCGCTTCGAGACACTCTAGCAAATGTCTTAGGACTACACACTCTGTGCAACCCTTGGATCTTCAGGGCCGGTCCACACTTACGTTAGTGGATTAGTATTCCTGAACACACATTTCCCGGTCCTAACGGCCCTAAAATCGAGGCGCCTCACATCCAACAACCACATAGGTGAAAAGTATATAAATGTCAGTTAGTTTAAGCACTGACACCACCACTAGCTAAAAAGAAACGTCGTGGTTATCCCGTTTTTGACTCATACCGAGGTGTGAGGCTCGCGAATTCACGCTATACACAAAGCTGTGCCACACAGGCCGTGCTTTGATCATCAACCACAAGACTATGCTTTTCAACAGAAGCCTTGATCAATTGCCACTTAGGCGTGCCACACCGGCAATTCATGCCATGCGACTGATGTCCATCGATATACAACCTCTGAGCTCGTACGTCTCAGAGAAGGGCGTTAAGCAAGAGAATAAATTCTCCGCCGCCAAACAGATGTATATTTAACAGAGAACAATCAGCACAGAACAAAAGCCAATGTCAGACAAACAGTCCATTTACAAGTTCGTTCTGGGTGTGAACGAAACCGGAGGCACTTTCCTCGCATATCCATCGATCTCCAAGTACGTCTGGACGACCACCAACTGATTCGCTCATTATGGGTGTACAACCCAATCAAGATCATCAGTAATCACCCAAACGATGTGAAGACTTCCGGTCTTCGACCACTATCTTCATCTTCGACATACCGTCGAATCGGTTATTCAGAATGGGTATAAACCCGACCTTTCCAAACAACCCGCGTATATTATAAACAAATGTTACACAAACACAACATACGCCTCATTCCAATTCATTAGTCTCTAACCGTAAATCAGTAAGAGAGCAATTCCCCAAATATTAAACCCGAAGGCCGAAACCAACATCAGATCAATACCCAGGAAATCATTCTTCTTAACTAACCTACAGCTAGTTTCTAAATTTCACATTCTTAGGGATAGGTTCCCATTAATTTTATCAAAGATAAATTCTTTAAAATTTATTCTTTAATCTTCCATTGGATGTCACATCAGATCAATATCCAAGAAACCATTCAACTTAACTGATCCCCAGTTAGTTCCTAATTTTCTTAAATCCATTTGGGTTTAAGAACAGTATTATTAAAGATACCATTCACGACAAACCAAAATCCCATTTGATATTCAATACAAGGCTCTGAATAGAAAATATATCGGCTTATATTCAATATCAAATTCTGAAATCAACAAATATCGTATTGGAAATAACGATATAAAATATATCTTCCAAATTTCCATAACCATATCTGTATAATCACGAAATCCAACATCGAAATATTCCGAAGATAATTTCGATTCAAATCCATTCCAATACGTATATTGGAAATACTGGTTATTTTTAAAACCATTTCAAATCTAGCTTATTTATTTTAAAGATATTGAATTTATAATTCTACTTCAAAACTAGTTTATTTTGATAAAAATACATTTTTATCTTTTCAAATATGAGATTCTTCATCCCAGTTGTTTCCAAATCATTTATTATGATTTTACACAAATTATCGATATTTTTGATAATTTTATCAAGGCCCGTACAGTCGATTTCCAACAACGGCCATCGAACTGCACTTACAGCGACCTTTTCTGAAATTGGTTTGGACATATCTCCAAATCCAACCATTATATTTCAAATTTCTAATATTCGTTAGAAAGCTCTTTTCGATACGAACCCAACGGTTCCGGTTTTAGGAGAATCCGACGGTCGGATCTCCCGTAATGTCCGTTCGAAATCAATGGTCGAAATTCACAAACTGCCGCGGCGCGGCGCATTCTATTCAGGCCATTATATTATATATAATATATATAATATATATTTCGTCGATTTCCTTTTTAAAACGAATTTTATAAATCATTTTAAATTCGTTTCAAAAACAATTTCAACTTCCATTTCAAATCGAATCGAAATTGAATTTTTCCTTCTAAATTCGTTTTATATTCATTTCCATTCAATTCGAATTTTCAATTCAGTTTGAATTCATTTCAATTTGATTTTTATTCTATTTCAATTCGTTTTCAATTCAATTTGAATTCATTTTATATTCAATTTAATTTGAATTCGTTTTATATTCAATTAATTTGAATTTACTTTATATTCAATTCAATTCAAATTTACTTTATATTCAATTCAATTCGAATTCACTTTATATTCAATTCAATTCGAATTTAATTTATATTCAATTCAATTCGAATTTACTTTATATTCAATTCAATTCGAATTCACTTTATATTCAATTCAATTCAAATTTACTTTATATTCGATTCAATTCGAATTCACTTTATATTCTATTCAATTCAAATTTACTTTATATTTAACTCAATTCGAATTCTTAAATCTCTTTTTAATATTCATTATAAAAATGAATATAATCGATATAAATATCGTTCGCGTCAAAATAGCGCATCTCTAATCAACATGGCTTTATATTTTTCAATAATTCCGTTATTCTATTCAACAAATGAATATTTATTCTACTCCACACATGAATCTATATTTTTGTCAACACATGACTAATCTCAACAAATGAGTACTGTCCACATGTGACTATTTTTGTTATTCAATATATTTTATAAAATTATGATTTCTATCGTTTAATTTCTAATCAGACTCCAACCGTAAATTTGTAAGAGAACGATTCCCTAAGCATTAACCCCGAAGGCCAAAACCAACATCAGATCAATACCCAGGAGACCACTCATCTTATCTATTTTTCAGTTAATTTCTAATTTTATATATGATAAAGATGTAAATTTTATTATTAAAATATTTCGTCCAACACATGATTAATCTCAACAAATGAGTACTGTCAACACATGAACCTATATTTTATAATATCCTTTATTTTCCCAATTGGAATGAGGCCCAATCAATTACCATATAATGTTAATTATATGGATTCCATACAACACATGTATATAATAGCAACGATAAATAATCAACCATCATCCAAAGTGTGCCACTCAACTGCATAAGCATTAAATATAAATAATTAACGCTTACACAGTCTGTCGACCAATCGATCGACATACAATCAAATAATTGGGATTAGTGTACGCCTAATATCATCCCAACACCCGTGTGGGGTTTCAAACAATAAAACATATATTTTATTTGTGCAGTTGGGCGATGTGTAAAATTTATCGTCCCAATCAATATCAGTCAAATCAGTGTATATAAACAAATCGTCCGATTTGTTTATATTTATTTCATTTTAAATACACGTTAAAAATTCTATTTTCAACTATAAAATAATTTTAACTATATAAATATTTTATTTCATTTCACATCACACAATCAACTACACATCAAAATCAAACAAACAAGCATACAAGTTGTCCATGGTCTGTGGACGACGGGTGTCGGGTGCTGTTAAACACCGTCTGCATCCTAGTATATATTTTAAACTAGAAATAGAAATAAAAGTGAGGAGTTCTCACCGACTAGCTAATCCAAACGCCACGACTCTTCATATGTAGGAAATCTCCGTCGTGCTCGTCCTTTGCTAATTTCGTTCACTACATATACAAAAATCACATTTTTATACTACTGTTTTTAAAATAAAAATCACATTTTTATTTGTTCACTTTCAATTTATAAATCATATTTTAAATCTTCACATTATTTAAAAATTATATTTTTATTCTTTACATCATATAAAAATTATATTTTTATTCTTCATTATATAAAAATTATATTTTTATTCTAATATCGTTCATGTAAAAATTGCTTCTTCAAAATGTTATTCATTCATGTAAAAATCATTTCTTATCAATCATAAAAATCCTAGCTTTATATTATTAAAAATCAAAGCTTTTGAACAATAAAAATCAAAGCTTTTTAAAATAAAAATTAAAGCTTTTCTATTTTAACATTCACATTTTCTATTTTAAAAACTTTATCCATTCATAAATAAAAACATATGATAAAAATGTAAACAAGAAACTCACATTTCAATTTCAAATTTGATTCTTCACTGCCGAAAGGGATCCACGTCGGAGGTGGGGTTGGTGGACTATGGCGTGAGTGGCGCTGGGGTGGGCCTCGGTGGACTGGAGGCGTCGTTGGGGGCTCGGGGCTCAGTTTTTGGGCGCGATTTTTCTAACGAGGTGGGGGGGTCTGGAGGCGCGCGAGGCCAGGGGTGGTAGGCGGGGTAGCGTCGGTCGTGGGGGGCTACTAGGGTGGCGGCGGCTTAATTAGGGGTTAGGGTTTTCTGGGTTGCTCGATTTGGAAAGGGAAGAGGTGGAGGAGGCTAAGGGGGGTTGCGGTTGCTCAGGGGTGGGTGGCGACGTGGGTGGTGGTCGGCCTGGAAGCGGCGTTGGGCTAGGGGAGGGAGGCGACGGGGATTCAGGGTTTTTCTTTCTTTCTTTTATTTGAAAACGTCGGGTCCTGTAGGGTGAGGAAGAGAGAAAGCATAGTGGAGGGGTTGACCAATTATTTTAATTTATATTTATTTTATTTTAAATCCAAAAAAGTAACTTTTTCGTTCGAACACCAAACGAGGCCCAACGACTGTCGTCCATAGCTAATTACCCTCATTCCGAACACAACGGGATATATATCGTAAGTTGATTCGATCGTTTCGATCAGTTTTCATCACATTTACATTTAAATCATTATATTGAATTTTAAACGTACATTTTAATCTACTGGGCCCACATACTGACTCTAAAAATTCCCGAAAAATATTTTGTAGCTTCGTATTGACGATACGGCCCTAACTAAGCTAGTTTCGTCGAATTCCGAGATCGTTTGAAAAATGGCCATTTTCCAATCGATTAAAATCAACTGAAACTGGTCAAACGCGTTTTCCTTTGCCACGCTCACATATTGATTCGAAAAATTATGAAAATTGGAATCTAGAAATAATTTGACATCACGATCCAACAAAAGTGGTTTCGTCGAAATCCGAGGTCATTTGCAAAATTTCCATTTTTAAGGGCCAGAATTCCATAGCGACTATTCTGAAAATTCATTTGGCCATAACTTTTGATTCCCGCTATGAAATTTTGATTTTTCGGATTCGTTGGAAAGATATTCTCAAATAGACTCTATTATTTTTGGTTTCGCTAAATTCCTGTTTATTTTGCACCCGGTACACTCGTTTGAAGTTTGAAATCGAATTTTCGAACTACCGCGCCATTTTCAATTCCTTTTATAATTAAAATAAATATTTATACTCTACGTCGATTGATATAAATATATACGTTCGAATTCTATTCAAAATAAATTTTTCATCGATATTATTTAAAATAATTCATTTTAAATATTCAAAATTCATTAAAATTGCCAAAATAATTTTTTTAAACTGGTTCAGATTTTCGGGTTGTTACAATCTACCCCACTTAAAACTTTTCATCCCTGAAAAGGAACGAAGCATAAAGTTGTTTTACAAATCAACTCAACTTCCATTATTTTCGTTACGGCTTAAGTTCTTCAACTTTTCAGTTTCTAAGAACTTTTCAAATTTTTCAAAAATTTGGCTAACACCCTAAATTTTCGAAAAATTTCGCCATAACCTCCCCTGCACCAGGGACTTCGGGATATTTCATATTGCCTCCCATGGCCTTCTTCAATCCAAAAGAAAAAGTAAAAGCCAAGCGGCTAGCCAATCGGCTCATAAAACCATCATCACCCAAACAAAACAGTAAATTATGGTAAACATGTACCTATTTGTCGGGCAAACAAATTTTATTCTTCTGCTCTAGCCTCCTTGCTATGACCTGTTCAATGTAAGTACATGTATATGCATGCAATTCTAACAAATTTTCAATACAGTTCAGTATTTGGTTCAATTAGGCTAAACGGTTCAAAATTTCAAACCAATAGACAAACAACGCAACCAACAATCAATTAGTGAATTAGAGTTTCAAATTCATAACTTTGATATATACAGAAAATCATGTTTTTGATGCCAAATCACAACAAATAATCTATATAGTTTCGGTTCTCACACCAGTCTAATGGAAATATATAGAAATCACACCTTCGAAACACGAACATAAATATTGGTGATGGAGCTCCATCATCAAAATCATCTCTGAGCGACTAGAGTGTGACTCTATATCTATCTAGTATATTAAAACTTCGAATATATATTCATGACGCGTATACGCGAAATCTTTATATACTCGATTGTTCAAATCAATTCAAATAAAATATTTACATACGTATACAATGGTTTAAATTTTCAAAACAAAACTTGTTTTCATTTGAAAAATATACTCTTCACACTCGTTCTAGGATACTACTGATCCTATCTCTAACGAGTCATTCTAATTAGATATTACTAATCCAATATCTGATGAATTCTTTCGTTTGGTTCTAATGTGTCTTGTGCTCGAGCTCTGTAAACCAAAGCTCTGATACCAAATGAAACGACCCGAACTTCCCCGTAAAGGAAAGCACAGATTGAATTGAGGACAAGACGAATCAGAACGCAAACAGAAGAACATTTCATTGTTAATTACAACAATTCCATCAGATACAAGAATATACAGAGTATAAGTGAATAAAATACATTCGATAAATATCAGAGATTACAATAAATTACATAGCAGCGGAAAAGCAATACAAAACACAACTGAAAGTAATACACGGATACAGAGCTTTCCGAGCATCGTTACAGCTATAAATCAGGATCCTGTGAATATAAATATGCAAAACCGAAACTACTAGCTGCCCGTGTCGAAAATAAGGGCACCCAGAGTTTAGGTTAAAACAATAAACTCCAGGTCAATCATGTGACTGGTGTGAGAACTAAAATAGTTATTTAAAGCTTTACTTTAAAAGAGAGTAATTCAAGGGACCATGCCGTATAATACGGAACGGGTTTCCTCCCAAGAATACCAGTGCATAGAATAAACAGCGCAATACTTTTTCGAAAATTGAAGCTATTATAAGACCCAGGTCCCATCACACAATGCAACTCAAGCCGGAGGATAGGGTTTTCCCTTATAATAGCCAAACATGCTTAATACGTTTAAAACAAATCATTTGATACTATAATAAATGAATAGTGTCAAAACAATTTCAATCATAAATATCAATCATGGATGGCATAAGTGCCCCATACCACTATGTCTCCATACTAGGTTCTACAAATAAAACCGAAATATCTCGTATTGGAAATTGGATTTCTGTCATGAGTCGAGGCAAGGGGCAAGCTCCTCTCCGCTCCGAGACACTCTAGCAAATGTCTCAGGACTACACACTTTGGGCAACCCTTTGAGACGACCCGAAATCCCGTTCAGACGGAGACCAGGGTTATCTTTTGGAATATAACACAGAAACAGATAATAGCAGAAAAAAATTAAATAAATACACCAGATAACGAACGACCAAATATACTGGATAAAAGTAATCATCAGAGTTACACAGTATACAGGATCTTACTTAGTACAAATACAGTTCAGCTATACATAATTGTCTACAGCGGAAAAACAAACAAAATATGTACAATAGGAGCTGAACAGCATAAAAAGAGATAAATGATAGAATCCATCTTCAGCTCCAGCTATCCAGAAAGAACCAGCTAAACCTGAATACAAGGCTGCCCGTGTAGAAAAAGGGGCACCCGAGTTTGAAAGTGAAACAAACTACGAGTCAGTCATGGGACTGATATGAGAAATCCATTCAACACATATATATAATTTGGCTAATCACAGGACCACGCCACTTTCGTGGAACGGGTTTACTCCATTGGATTGCCAGTGCTTTAAAACAAATCTTTCTTTTAAACATCGCTATGCTTTTTATAAAAATGAAGCCGTTATAAGACTCAGTTCCCATCACACAATGCAACGCAAACCGGGGGATAGAGTTTTTTACCTTATAACGGCCAAATATGCTTGATACGAATAAAACAAAGGCATTTGATATTATTGCTAGTGTTTATATGTTTTGAAAACAATTTCAAATCATAACTATCAATCATAGACGGCATGGGTACCATATATCATGTCGCCATATATATATACAATCAAAACCGCACGATGTCGTATTTGGAAATTGGATTTCCGTCATGAACCAAGGCAAAAGATAGTCCTTACCGACTTCGTGACTCTCTAGCCCGAGCCACAGGGTCAGAGCGCATCGACCCTTGGATCGTCAGGGCCGGTCCACCAATGTGGATTAAAATGCCTGAACAATACGTTTCCCCGCCCTTTGGGGCGTAAACGAGCCAACGAATGACTCCATCGGACCCGGATCGTCCGATCAAACCGAGGCGCCTCGCAACAGCAACAACCACATAGGTGAAAAGTATATAAATGTCAAGGCTGGTAGGTCACTGACACCACCCTAGCTAGAAAGAAACGCATGCCCTCCCTGAGGTCCTCCTCCCGTTTTAGGTTCATACCGGGGTGTGAGGCTCGCGAATTCACGTTATACACAAAGCTACGCCACACAGGCGGTGCTTTAATCATCACCACAAGACTTTGCTTTTCAACAGAAGCCCTGATCACTGCATCTTAGTGTGCCACACAGGCAATTCATGCCATGCGACTGATGTCCATCGATATACAACCTCTGAGCTCGTGCGTCTCAGAGAAGGGCGTTAAGCAAAAGAATAAATTCTCCACCGCGAAACAGATGTATATTTAATAGAGATCAATCAACACAGAATAAAATCCAATGTCAGACACACAGTCCATTTACAAGTCCGTTCTGGGTCTGAACGAAACCGGAGGCACTAAATACCTCGCAAACCCATCGATCACCACGTACGTCTGAACGATCACCACTCATTATCCATATTTCGGGATGCCTCCCAATCAGGACCTCGGTTACCATCCAAACGAGGTGAAGATCTCCGGTCTTCGACCATCGTCTTCATCTTCGACTTTTAATCATCGGTCAATTATTCGAAATGAGAATTAACTCGGCCTTTTCAAATAATTCACGTATATTTAGAATTTCAAATCAATTTATTTCAATGGTTAAATTATTCGACAACACCAATATTGTTCTTTAATGTAATTTTCACACCAAACACATTCAACCATCAAATACAACATAAATCGAGAAAATTCAGTTTATTTCCACTCCATATTGTTTATGGTACTTTATAATGATTTATCGCTATTTTTATTTATTTTAAAATAGCACATCTATTCAAAACGACGCTTCGGGCCATAACGCGGCCGTGGCGCTGTTTTTCTTCAGATTTGATTTACACATATCTGAAAATCTAACTGTTGGATCTTCACAAAATTTATATCATTAGAAAGGTCTTTTCAAAACGAATCCAACGATTCCAGTTTCGGGAAAATCCGACGGTCGGATCTCCCGGTACAATCGTTTGAAGTTTCGATTTCAAAATACGAACTGCAGCGTCGTTATTCGATTAAATATATAATTATATTTATATATATATAAAAATATAATCGCTTCTGGCGCTGTTTTTCTTTAGATTTGAATTAAACATTCCAGACAATCCAACCGTTGGATTTTTACAAGGTTGGTGCCGTTGGAAAGGTTATTCCAAGGCGAACCCGACGGTTGAGGTTTCGGGAAAATCCAATGGTCGGATTCCCCGTACTAGTTGTTTGAAATCACGGTTTCAAAATGCGAACTGCACGGCCACGTTGTGTTTTAATTTTATTTATATAATTATATAAATATAGTTCATTCAATGATTTCAATATCGTTTTCACTTGAAATATTTCACTAACGCCTTAGATTTTTGGAAAATTTCGCCATAACCTCCCCTGCACCGGGAGCATCGGGAAATCGCAAATAGCTTTCCCAGTCCTTCTAATCTCAAAAAGAAAAAGAAAAAGCCAAGCGGCTAGCCAACAGGCTCATAAAATCATCACCCAAACAAAGCAGTAAATGTGTACCTATTTGTCAGGCACAAAATTTTATTCCTCTTCTCTAGCCCCTTTGCTTTAACCTGTTCAATGAATATGCATGTACATATATATACAGTTCTTATCATTTATCATTTTCTATTCAACTTCATATTTGATTTCTATTTGGTTTAAAAACACCATTCATTCTAATGTTACATAAATAGGTGCAAATCATTTCATTAGCTAATTAATGAATATTTCAACTCATATATGTTTATTTTGAACAAGTGGCTATTTTTAACACTTCACATTTCAACGATTTATGCATACAATAAAAATGTGATTTTTATTGTAAAACAATTCATTTCAAAACACTATTTTTCTATATAGTTCATATAGGTGACAAAAATAGGATTTTATATATATAGATAAAAGGTGATTTTTATTATCAAACAATTTATTTCAAAATATGAATACCATTCAACACATGAATTTCTAATCAACGAATGAATATCAATTCAACACATGAATGTTTTCTATAGTTTCTATATATAGATAAAAATGGGATTTTTATTATCAAACAATTTATTTCAAAATATGAATACCATTCAACACATGAATTTCAAATCAACGAATGAATATCAATTCAACACATGAATGTTTTCTATAGTTTCTATATATAGATAAAAATGTGATTTTTATTATCAAACAATTTATTTCAAAATATGAATACCATTCAACACATGAATTTCTAATCAACGAATGAATATCAATTCAACACGTGAATGTTTTCTATAGTTTCTGTATATAGATAAAAATGTGATTTTTATTATCAAACAATTTATTTCAAAATATGAATACCATTCAACACATGAATTTCAAATCAACGAATGAATATCAATTCAACACATGAATGTTTTCTATAGTTTCTATATATAGATAAAAATGTGATTTTTATTATCAAACAATTTATTTCAAAATATGAATACCATTCAACACATGAATTTCTAATCAACGAATGAATATCAATTCAACACATGAATGTTTTCTATAGTTTCTATATATTGATAAAAATGTGATTTTTATTATCAAACAATTTATTTCAAAATATGAATACCATTCAACACATGAATTTCTAATCAACGAATGAATATCAATTCAACACATGAATGTTTTCTATAGTTTCTATATATAGATAAAAATGTGATTTTTATTATCAAACAATTTATTTCAAAATATGAATACCATTCAACACATGAATTTCTAATCAACGAATGAATATCAATTCAACACATGAATGTTTTCTATAGTTTCTATATATAGATAAAAATATGATTTTTATTATCAAACAATTTATTTCAAAATATGAATACCATTCAACACATGAATTTCTAATCAACGAATGAATATCAATTCAACACATGAAGGGTTTCTATTCAATGAATAAATATAGTTTAAGCATATGAAAATAATTCAAACACACGAATATTATTCAAAATTTCGGCAGCATAACGGCAGGGTAGTTAAAACCGGGACCGTCCCTAGTACGGCTCCTCGCTCTACCTTAAAACCTCGCGGTTTTTGACAATGGGGATCATGCATCTAGTTCGCACGCAGGCGGCATGTATATATTTATTTCATTTCCACAAACTAATCCTATGTGGTTTCAACCAAATATTTCTCAACCACAAACGGGTATTTTTCAACCTCAATCAATCAGTATCAACCACAAACAATCCCAAACAATCATTCGCTATCAATCAATTTTCACAACAATTTCAATCAATAAATATCGTCCATGGTTTGTGGACGAGGGGCGTATATATATATATATATATATATATATATATATATATATATATATATATATATAGCAATTCACTTTTATTTCAACACATATATATATATAGCTAGAAAAAGAAATTGAAGAGTGAGAAATTCTCACCAATTAGCTAACCAAACGCCGCGACTCTTCCTTTATAGAAATCTTCGCCAATCTCGCCTTTCGTCGCTTTCGTTGCCCGTATTCTCTACATATGTAAAAATCGAATTTTTACTATGCTATTCACTATACAAAAATCGAATTTTGACTTCGCTATTCAACATATAAAAATCGAATTTTTATTATGCTATTCAATATATAAAGATCATATTTCAAAAATATAGATTCCGCCTTTTCAAAAATAAAGATTATATTTTTAATATTCCTATGATGTAAAATTATATTTTTATTCCTTTAAAAATATAAAAATCATAACTTACTTCTTCTACTTAATAAAATTCCGTCTTTTCTATTTTAAAGTTCTAATCTTTTCTTTTTTAAAGTTTAAATCTTTTCTTTTTTAAAGTTCAAATCTTTTCTTTTTAAAGTTCTAATCTTTTCTTTTTAAAGTTCAAATCTTTTTCTTTTTAAAATTCAAATCTTTTTCTTTTCAAAATTAAATCAGTTTTAAAACCTTTTAAAAATCAGTTTTAATACCTTTTAAAAATCAGTTTTTAAACCTTTTAAAAATCAGTTTTTAATACCTTTTAAAAATCAGTTTTAAATACCTTTCTAAAATCAGATTTAAACCTTTTTAAAAATCAGTTTTTCAGAATTAAAAATAAAAATAAAATAAAATAAAAACAACTTACATTGATCTACGAAGAAAGGGGGGGTCGTCAGGGTCGGCGGCAGGAGGTCGTCAGGGCGGAGCTGGCTTCGATGGTCTCGGCCGGGGGCTCGCGAATTGGGTGTCGCGATTGGTTCAGGGGGGGCGAGGCCTTCGTCGCGCTCGTGCGATCTGGGGGGGGGGGTCTTCGGGAGTTGCGCCGCTGGGAGGAGGAGGGAGGCTGGACGGAGGGGGGGCTGTGGGTCGGTGGCGTTCGCTTTAGGGGGGGCGGTCGATAGTTTTAGGGTTTTCTTCTTTCTTTTTTTCCTTGCCGATTTGATTTTGAAGAGGGGGGGCCAGAATGAATAAGGAGAGGGAAGGAATATTTTTATTTTTATATTATTTAATTTATTTTATTTCAAAAAGTTGACTTTTACATACGACCTCTAAACGAGGCTCACCGCCTGTGGTCCATAGCGTTTTACCCCCATTCCGAACACAATGGGACATGTATCGCAAGCTGATTCGATCGTTACAATCAGTTTCCGTTGAACTTACATTTAACTCACTATATTAAATTTTAAACGGACATTTCAAATTACCGGGGTCACATACTAACTCTAAAAATTCCAGAAAAATATTTTCTAGCTTCGTATTGACGATACGGTCCTAACAAAACTAGTTTCGTCAAATTCTGAGACCGTTTGAAAAATGACCATTTTCCAGTCGATTAAAATCAACTGAAACTGGTCAAACGCGTTTTCCTTTGCCACGCTCACCTATTGATTCGAAAAATTATGAAATTTGAAACCTAGCAATAATTTAACACTGCGGATCTAACAAAAGTGGTTTCGTCAAAATCCGAGGTCGTTTGCAAAATTTCCATTTTTAAGGGCTTGAATTCCATAGCGACTATTCAGAATTTTCAACTGGACATATCTTTTGATTCCCGCTATCAAATTTCGATTTGGCAGATTCGTTGGAAAGATATCATCAATTAGATCCTAATGTTTTTGGTTTCACTAAAATCCGGATTATTTTGCACTCGGTATATTCAATTGAAGTTTGAAATCGAATTATCGAACTACCGCGCCATTTTCAATTCTATATATAATTATAATTAATTATATTCGTTTTCAAATGTCGATTCAAACTCAGTTTTCATCACCATTATTTAAAATATTTATTTTAAATATTTAAAATCCATTATTTTAGCCAATTTAAAAATTTTAAATTGGTTCAGATTTTCTGGGTCGTTACACCCTTGGATCTTCAGGGCCGGTCCACACTTATGTTAGTGGATTAGTATTCCTGAACACACGTTTCCCGGTCCTAACAGACCTAAAATCGAGGCGTCTCACATCCAACAACCACATAGGTGAAAAGTATATAAATGTCAGCCAGATTAAGCACTGACACCACCACTAGCTAGAAAGAAACGTCGTGCTCTCCCCACAGTCACTATCCCGTTTTTGACTCATACCGAGGTGTGAGGCTCGCGAATTCACGCTATACACAAAGCTGCGCCACACAGGCCGTGCTTTGATCATCAACCACAAGACTTTGCTTTTCAACAGAAGCCTTGATCAATTGCCACTTAGGCGTGCCACACCGGCAATTCATGCCATGCGACTGATGTCCATCGATATACAACCTCTGAGCTCGTACGTCTCAGAGAAGGGCGTTAAGCAAGAGAATAAATTCTCCGCCGCCAAACAGATGTATATTTAACAGAGATCAATCAACACAGAACAAAATCCAATGTCAGACACACAGTCCATTTAAAAGTTCGTTCTGGTTGTGAACGAAACCAGAGGCACTTTCCTCGCATATCCATCGATCTCCAAGTACGTCTGGACGACCACCAACTGATTCCCTCATCTTGGGTGTACAGCCAATTCAGGATCATCAGTAATCACCCAAACGATGTGAAGACTTCCGGTCTTCGACCACCGTCTTCATCTTCGACATACCGTCGAATCGGTTATTCAGAATGGGTATAAACCCGACCTTTCCGAACAACCCGCGTATATTATAAACAAATGTTACACAAACACAACATACGCCTCATTCCAATTCATTAGTCACTAACCGTAAATCAGTAAGAGAGCAATTCCCCAAATATTAACCCCGAAGGCCGAAACCAACATCAGATCAATACCCAGGAAATCATTCTTCTTAACTAACCTACAGCTAGTTTCTAAATTTCACATTCTTAGGGAAAGGTTCCTATTAATTTTATCAAAGATAAATTCTTTAAAATTTATTCTTTAATCTTCCATTGGATGTCATATCAAACCAAATTATGGTTTTCCAAACTAGTCGGGATTAGCGAACCACACCGAAGTAATTATTTATTTTATTTCCCAGTCCCAACCTATTTATCCCATGGGGAAAAACTGGTAATACTCCATATCTAACACCACGGTGTTATCGGTAAAATTAATTACCATTTCACGTTCAAATCTAATTAAAGATTTAACTATCGCTTTGGATCAAAACTAGTGATACTCCATTCTCGATCATTTTCCAAATTTGATAATTTATATTATCAATTCCCATTTCAATCTAATTAAAGATTCATTAAAACCCTTCTTAGTTTTAATCTTTAACTGAGTTAAAGAACCAATGTCATTTAAAACACGGTTCACGATAAACCCACATCACACTCCATTCTATTACTCTCTAAATGTAAATTAGTAAGAGAACAGTTCCCTAAATATTAACCCCAAAGGCCGAAACCAACATCAGATCAATATCCAAGAAACCATTCAACTTAACTGATCCCCAGTTAGTTCCTAATTTTCTTAAATCCATTTGGGTTTAAGAACAGTATTATTAAAGATACCATTCACGACAAACCAAAATCCCATTTGATATTCAATACAAGGCTCTGAATAAAAAATATATCGGCTTATATTCAATATCAAATTCTGAAATCAACAAATATCGTATTGGAAATAACGATATAAAATGTATCTTCCAAATTTCCATAACCATATCTGAATAATCACGAAATCCAACATCGAAATATTCTGAAGATAATTTCGATTCAAATCCATTCCAACATGTATATTGGAAATACTGGTTATTTTTAAAACCATTTCAAATCTAGCTTATTTATTTTAAAGATATTGAATTTATAATTCTACTTCAAAACTAGTTCATTTTGATAAAAATACATTTTTATCTTTGCAAATATGAGATTCTTCATCCCAGTTCTTTCCAAATCATTTATTATGATTTTACACAAATTACTGATATTTTTGATAATTTTATCAAGGCCCGTATAGTCGATTTCCAACAACGGCCATCGAACTGCACTTACAGCGACCTTTTCTGACATTGATTTGGACATATCTCCAAATCCAACCATTAGATTTAAAATTTCTAATATTTGTTAGAAAGCTCTTTTCGATACGAACCCAACGGTTCCGGTTTTAGGAGAATCCGACGGTCAGATCTTCCATAATGTCCGTTCAAAATCAATGGTCGAAATTCATGAACTGCCGCGGCGCGGCGCGTTCTATTCAGGCCATTATATTATATATATAATATATACTTCGTCGATTTCCTTTTTAAAATGAATTTTATAAATCGTTTTAAATTCGTTTCAAAAACAATTTCAACTTCCATTTCAAATCAAATCGAAATTGAATTTTTCCTTATAAATTCCTTTTATATTCATTTCCATTCAATTCGAATTTTCAATTCAATTTGAATTCATTTCAAATTGATTTTTATTCTATATTAATTCGTTTTCAATTCAATTTGAATTAATTTTAAATTCAATTTAATTAGAATTCGTTTTATATTCAATTCAATTCGAATTTACTTTATATTCAATTCAATTCAAATTTACTTTATATTCAATTCAATTCGAATTCACTTTATATTCAATTCAATTCGAATTTACTTTATATTCAATTCAATTCGAATTTACTTTATATTCAATTCGAATTCACTTTATATTCAATTCGAATTCACTTTATATTCAATTCAATTCAAATTTACTTTACATTCAATTCAATTCGAATTCACTTTATATTCAATTCAAATTTACTTTATATTCAATTCAATTCGAATTCACTTTATATTCAATTCAAATTTACTTTATATTCAATTCAATTCGAATTCTTAAATCTCTTTTCAATATTCATTATAAAAACGAATATAATCGATATGAATATCGTTCGCGTCAAAATAGCGCATCTCTAATCAACACGACTTTATTTATTTAATAATTCCGTTATTCTATTCAACAAATGAATATTTATTCTATTCGACACATGAATCTATATTTTTGTCAACACATGACTAATCTCAACAAATGAGTACTGTCCACATGTGATTATTTTTGTTATTCAATATATTTTATAAAATTATGATTTCTATCGTTTAATTTCTAATCAGACTCCAACCGTAAATTAGTAAGAGAACGATTCCCTAAGCATTAACCTCGAAGGTTGAAACCAACATCAGATCAATACCCAGGAGACCACTCATCTTATCTATTTTCCAGTTAATTTCTAATTTTATATATGATAAAGATGTAAATTTTATTGTTAAAATATTTCGTCCAACACATGACTAATCTCAACAAATGAGTACTGTCAACACAAGAACCTATATTTTATAATATCCTTTATTTTCCCAATTGGAATGAGGCCCAATCAATTACCATATAATGTTAATTATATGGATTCCATACAACACATGTATATAATAACAACGATAAATAATCAACCATCATCCAAAGTGCGCCACTCAACTGCATAAGCAATAAATATATATAATTAACGCTTACATAGTCTGTCGACCAATCGATCGACATACAATCAAATAATTGGGATTTGTGTACGTCAAATATCATCCCAACAACCGTGTGGGGTTTCAAACAATCAAACATAGATTTTATTTGTACAGTTGGGCGATGTGTAAAATTTATCGTCCTAATCAATATCAGTCAAATCAATGTATATAAACAAATCGTCCGATTTGTTTATATTTATTTCATTTTAAATACACGTTAAAAAATTTATTTTCAACTATAAAATATTTTTAACTATATAAATATTTTATTTCATTTCACATCACACAATCAACTACACATCAAAATCAAACAAACAAGCATACAAGCCGTCCATGGTCTGTGGACGACGGGTGTCGGGTGCTGCTAAACACCGTCTGCATCCTAGTATATATTTTAAACTAGAAATAGACATAAAAGTGAGGAGTTCTCACCGACTAGCTAATCCAAACGCCATGACTCTTCATATGTAGGAAATCTCCGTCGTGCTCGCCCTTCGCTAATTTCCTTCACTACATATATAAAAATCACATTTTTATACTACTGTTTTTAAAATAAAAATCACATTTTTACTTGTTCACTTTCAATTTAAAAATCAAATTTTTAATCTTCACATCATATAAAAATTATATTTTTATTCTTTACATCATATAAAAATTATATTTTTATTCTAATATCGTTCATGTAAAAATTGCTTCTTCAAAATGTTATTCATTCATGTAAAAATCATTTCTTAGCAATCATAAAAATCCTAGCTTTATATTATTAAAAATCAAAGCTTTTGAGCAATAAAAATTAAAGCTTTTCTATTTTAACATTCACATTTTCTATTTTAAAAACTTTATCCATTCATAAATAAAAACATATGATAAAAATGTAAACAAGAAACTCACATTTCAATTTCAAATTTGATTCTTCGCTACCGAAAGGGATCCACGTCGGAGGTGGGGTTGGTGGACTGTGGCATGAGTGGCGCTAGGGTGGGCCTCGGTAGACTGGAGGCGTCGTTGGGGGCTCGGGGCTTAGTTTTTGGGCGCGGTTTTTCTAACGAGGTGGGGGGGTCCGGAGGCGCGCGAGGCCAGGGGTGGTGGGCGGGGTAACGTCGGCCGTGGGGGGGCTACTAGGGTGGCGGCGGCTTAATTAGGGGTTAGAGTTTTCTGGGTTGCTCGATTTGGAAGGGGAAGAGGTGGAGGAGGCTAGGGGGTTGCGGTTGCTCAGGGGTGGGTAGCGACGTGGGTGGTGGCCGGCCTGGAAGCGGCGCTGGGCTAGGGGAGGGAGGCGACGGGGATTCAGGGTTTTTTTCTTCTTTCTTTTATTTGAAAACGTCGGGTCCTGTAGGGTGAGGAAGAGGGAGAGCATAGTGGAGGGGTTGACCAATTATTTTAATTTATATTTATTTTATTTTAAATCCAAAAGAGTAACTTTTTCGTTTGAACACCAAACGAGGCCCAACGACTGTCGTCCATAGCTAATTACCCCCATTCCGAACACAACGGGATATGTATCGTAAGTTGATTCAATCATTTCGATCATTTTTCGTCACATTTACATTTAAATCATTATATTGAATTTTAAACGTACATTTAAATTTACTGGGCCCACATACTGACTCTAAAAATTCCCGAAAAATATTTTCTAACTTCGTATTGACGATACGGCCCTAACAAAGCTAGTTTTGTCGAATTTTGAGATCGTTTGAAAAATGGCCATTTTCCAGTCGATTAAAATCAACTGAAACTGGTCAAACGCGTTTTCCATTGCCACGCTCACATATTGATTCGAAAAATTATGAAAATTGGAATCTAGCAATAATTTGACATCATGGATCCAACAAAAGTGGTTTCGTCGAAATCCGAGGTTGTTTGCAAAGTTTCCATTTTTAATGGCCAGAATTCCATAGCGACTATTCTGAAAATTCATTTGGCCATAACTTTTGATTCCCGCTATGAAATTTTGATTTTTCGGATTCGTTGGAAATATATTCTCAAATAGATTCTATTATTTTTGGTTTCGCTAAATTCCGGTTTATTTTGCACCCGGTACACTCATTTGAAGTTTGAAATCGAATTTTTGAACTACCGTGCCATTTTCAATTCCTTTTATAATTAAAATAAATATTTATACTCTACGTTGATTGATATAAATATATACGTTCGAATTCTATTCAAAATAAATTTTTCATCGATATTATTTAAAATAATTCATTTTAAATATTCAAAATTCATTAAAATTGCCAAAATAAAATTTTAAACTGGTTCAGATTTTCGGGTTGTTATAGTTTTTTTACTTATTTCATATGATTGCTACGATATTTTAATATTATTAAACTCTCTGCTTGGATGGTTAATGAACTTTCAAAATCGAAAAATCAATGTATGGATTTACATTAAAACATTTCGAATTTTGACAGTAAAATTATATTAAAAAGAAATTGTCTCATTTGTAGATATTAGTACAGTACGTAATATGACCAAAGACAATATAGCATTCTTAATTATTGTTTCCAATTGTTCTCTTTTATAAAAGAAAGTTGATGTTATGAATTTCAAACCTTGAAGAAAGAGAGAAGCTAGTATTTTTCATTATCAAGATAAAATGTAGCTCGGATTCATAACCGATAAAAAAATTAAAATAGAAACCACACCACACCAATGATAAGTTGGATTTCAATCATCATTACATAATGTTTTTTAAGGAAAAAGATATATCATATCATAGAGTTTATCACTGGAACTTAAAATGTGACGGTTCCATTATAAATTGATGGTAATTTAGACGCACGTTTGAAGAAACTCATAAGCCTAGTATAGCATAATTGTCAAGGTATATGTGGATATTTGCATTGCATGCTTTTCTCCTAAATTCAACTGAAACATAAACTGCAAATGAGTTGTAACTTGGTTTACGATATGACTAAAGTGAAGTTAACGTAAAAGCATGGTTGAACGACGTTCAAAATGAAAAATCAACAAAATGAATAAATTCAAAATACCTACAAACTGAAATTTGAAAAAGGTGATATTACAAATTGTAAAGAGAAACTAAACTCCAAAAACGGTGATTATTTATCGATTGTGGATCTTGGTTGAGGAAAATTAAGTATTTAAATTAGTCGTTAGGAATGAAATTAGTGATCCACGAAACAAAGTAAAAGTTTCAAGTCAGAAACCAGCTCCAAAAACTAAAAATACAAAACGTTAAGTAGAAATTACCCTAAATGATTGTTGATTGCCAAAGAGTACTTGGTTTCATTCAACATATGGAGGGAATGAATTTATTACATGCATGGATTTTATGGAAAGGAAGAAACCAATTTATAATGGAGGAATAATGCATATAAGTCAATGAGGGGAGACAAAGAAGCAGCAGTAATTTCATATATCTAGATTAAAGCAACCATTGAAAATGAGCAAAAGAAGAGAAATCAATCGGAAAATTAAAGGAAAAAGGGAGAAAATGCCTCATCAACCTTCTATTCAATGAGTTGGGTTGGGTAAGAAGCTATGTAATAGCAAAAACCTAGAATACATCCTTATCTATTCAGTTGTACGTGGAGGTAAAACTGTGATGATAATTAACTTGCGCACGTCATTGAATTCTGTAAATAAAAAATGATTTTACGAACTTCGATCGACCTCAAAACAATAATTTTTTCGTTTCAAATAGTTACCTCATATCATTGTTCATGTAGAAAAATGGATGTATTAATCTGTCATTGTCATTTAAAAACATGTAGAAAAGATAAGACCATGCTAAGTTTCCATTCAAGGTTGCTAAATAAACTATATATGTTGCAAAGTCTATGCTCTGTTATTACATTATCAAGAGTGAGTTTATAGTTTAACATAATACATTTGTTTAACATTTTTTCATAAATTTATGTTTGTTATGGACAGCGCAAAATGATTAGCAGATTGTGAGTAGGTAATTTATCAAAAGTTTAGTTTTAAATCGAATGTGATTGCATGTACATTTATATGATACATTAAAATTTCATATTTTAAATGCAAGTTAGAGTACATGCGTTTCATTATCATTAATATTATTCAGCAATGAAAAATTTTAAGTCCCCAGATACATCTTTCATGTAAACTAATATATCCTATAATTATTAATGCATTTTATTTAAAGGGGCCTCTATTACTTGATGGGTTAGCGCAACATCCCTATAAAAAATACCTCATACGGACGGTGGTTTGGATCCAGTTATGAATTGTGGTACATTTTTTGAAGTTGAATATCGAGGAAAGCATGCGTAAAGCAGAAACTAAAGAAATCAGAACCACACTTTCACATAGATATTACAGATGCAAGAAATACACACGCGTGCGCGCGCACACACACATTGGTGGAATGATATAATCTTCATGTTAGGGTACCTGAAATTTGGGATTGATAATCATCCCAAAAAGCCATTCATATATTATTACACTTGATAGTACAAACATATGTAAAGATTCCAATGCAATTGGGGAGTCAATGCTTGATTATCCATCATCATCCTTAAAACCAAGTTCTCTATTGATAAAAGGGCGACTTTACTTGTTTAGAGGGTTACCATCTCCTTAATAACAAATGCAAATTTCAAATCCCACTAAGATAGCCTTGGTAATCTTTAAAATTATTCACATGCTTTAAATGCTTAAGGTAGATCAACAAAAGAATATAATATAAGACATAATTTTTTTCTATGCTAACATACTATGTGTAGATACTTGGCTGAAACTACAATCATGAATAAAGCCATGATAAGCATGTAGTTGAAAGGTTATGAAGATATAAGGTAGATTTTTATCATAAAATACACCATTGAAAAAAATATGCTCCTGTAAATGATATTACTATTCGAACAAATAGAAGAATGAATAATCCAGATAATACTGCAAAATCGTACACAAATAAAATTAATTATTGAAAATAGAAAATAACAACATTTGAAGAAGGCACTTTTAAACATGGTTATTGGAACCAACAATACTTATCACTAAAAATACATAACAATTACATATAAGTAATTACAAATCACATGGGATGTACACCAAATGTAATTGACCAAAATGAAAGAAACCACTTGGTAATAAGACAACATGTAAACTAATTACCTCTAAAGTATCTTACGATTTTTCAAATTGAACCTGGACTTTTTTGAAATAGATGTTAAATGAGAATTAATCTTGAAAATGCACACACCATGTTTATCAAACTTTTACCAACGATGAACTACACATTTTTCCATGAACATAGCCACACTACTAAATTTGTACCAAAAATTGATAAGACATGCTTCAATTAAAATTATGTATTGCAGTTTAAATTTGGGATACGATAAACTTGTAACCATTGAGAGAATGCACATTCATAATTACTACTAAGTTGAAATAATTTCATTCGTATAATTAATATAAAAATGTGAATTAAATGTTAATCTGTATTAGATAATTGGACGTCTCACTCTAAGGCTATGCACCAAATACAAATATTCCACTTTGTGTTTTCTTCTTTGCTCGAGCACTTAAATACAATTTACTAAAAATTGGAATTATGTAAGTGCCTCAAAGCTGTAAACAAGGATAGAATGATTTTTGAATCAACACTGGCCACTTCATAACGCAATGTCCTAATTTTTAAAACTCCTTTTAAGGACAAACTTGGACCCAATTGAAGGAAATTATCTTATATAAGAGTAAAACATCTTGGAAATCAATACTTCTCTGATATTATAATAATGTCTAATCACAAGTAATTAACAATCTAACAGAACGCTTGCATCTCACGTTCTACATATATAGTATACAAACAAAACCGCGGGCGCTTATTGAAGATTGGATTCCAACTATGACAAGGTATGGGACCACCTACCAATAGTGTATCTCTAGAGACGAATACACTGGGTTCAACAAGAACATCTTGCAACCCGGCCCACACATGACCGACCACTCATTTCTCTTGAGTGTATCGAATGTATATCACCAACGGTTGGGAGCTACCCATCGTCTTCCCGAAAAGGGACAGCATCGATCGTAGATAAAAGAATGAAATGGATTTTCTCTAGATAAGTGATATACACCCTAATGGGAGCGACCCACTTAGCCATGCTGCATGCCCGATTTCTGTCATTTCCCGGTTGATGAGGCTTGAGGTCATAACGTATCTTTTGAAACACTTGACCACCATTCACTTTGAATGCCACATCGTCATACCCGTCAAATAACAAATTGATTTCCCCAAAAATACCACGGGTATAAAGCTAAGAGAAACGAATTCCTCCACCACCAAACGTAAGTACGTTTGAAGAGATCAACTTACGCGATCTGTTAGATATACCATGTCAGACATTCATCCATTCACGTTTGTCCTGGGACTGGACAAACTGAAGGCACTATTCTGTAAACAGGATAGCCCTTGCATAACTCCATCTTCAATGGTTTTCATCATATTTGATCACAACGCTAACATCCATACAGAGTGGTTTTCAGATAATGATTCTGATCCCGGTCTCTCCGTATTGACGACGGAAAAATGGTCAAAAACTTCGATAGTCGGTGATTTAACTATCAAAGAAAAACAGGTGTGCAAACAACGATATTATTTCCAGATGGAAATTCTATCGATCAATCATCATTCAAAGGTTTATTTCTTTTAATTAAATTATCATTAATTTATCCATTTCCCTTTTTATATATTCGTAAATTCTAAATTTCTAAATTTGAAAAAAAAAAATACTTTATAAATCGCCTGGACCACACCACCATATTTACTTCTATTTCTTATTTCCTATATTGGAAAACATTTCTGATCCTTATTTGGAAGACGTTTCCAAACTCCTTCATTTGATTTAAACCGATGTTTAAATAAAACCTCACTAAGCCAATTCAAACCATTTCACTCATTAACTAAATCCACTTAACCAATTTTAACTCTCGAACCTTAACTACTCCTTAGTTAAAAACGAAGTCAATCAAGTTGGGGTATAATTACCTCTCAGACCTTAACTGAACAACATTTCCAACCTCGGGATAGACAAAGTTCACCCTTTTTTACTCTTTAACCAACTTCCTTACTAAACTCTCGGATTCTATTTATGGATCCCTTTCTTTATTTGAAAACATTGGTTATAACTATAGCGTTATAATCCTTTCTTCCTAAATATCAAATTTCAAAATATAACTTTTATTCCTTGATTTAACTAAATAACTAAACCACTAATTTATAAATAAATAAGTAAATCTTGATTAAAACCGAAAAGTAAATATTACTTTCCCGAATTCCGATATAATCGAATTCAATGAATAATTCTCTTTTCGAATAATCTCTATTCGATAACTCCCTTTCGAATAAACTACATTCGATAACTCTTTCTTCGAATAACTATATTCAATAATCTCTCTTCGAATGATTTACATTCGATTAACTTTCTACGAATGATTTGCATTCCATTAATCTCCTTTCAAATAAACTATATTCGATTAACTCCTTTAATTCTATTCGAATAACTATTTTGAATAACTCCTTTAGATTAACTCATTTGGATTAACCCGGTTTGATTAACTCATCTTGACTAACTCAACTCGATTAACTCAACTTGATTAACTTACTTGATTAACTCAACTTATTTAATTCCTATCGAATAACTAATATTCGATTTACTTATATTCGAATAACTATGTCTGTTTTAAACTTTATTTCGAAAGGCTAATATTCGATTTAACACCATTCGCTTGACTCTAGATCGCAGCGATCACAATGATTACGCCTGATTCCCTCAGGAAACATCCGACCGTCGTAGGCTAACTCCAGCCCTGTGAATTACGCTAGTAGTCGTACGAAATGGCAACACATCCTAAATAACTATGTTTGACTAACTCTATCTCAAATAACTACATTCGATCAACTCTAATTGAATAACTAATATTCAATTAATTCTAATTCGATTAACACTGTTCAATTAATTCTATTTCGATTAATTCTAACTCTAATCGATTAACTCTAATTGGTTAACTTTATATGATTAACTCCTTTGATTTACTCTGCGTTTATTCAGATCGATGTTGAAATCGATTCTTGCTTCTCTATATAAGTCGTGACTTATATATTTTATTTATCCAATGATAAATATTTTATTTAATTTATAAAATATTATTTATAAATTTATCTTCTCAATCTATTGGTCGGAATAGATTCTATTTTAAAACTCTGCTTTAAATCCATAACACGTTATACCCGTGTGCGAAGCACGGGTCTACATCCTTCGAATGTAAAATTCTCCTTTTCTACAATACTAGTCACTTTTCCAGTATTCCTTTTAAAACCAATTTATTTACAAAATAAACCCCTTTTTGATAATTCTATTTATTTATAAAATATTTTCTTTTTATAAAATCTATTGATTTTATAAGTAACTCCTTTGATAATCTAACTATTCCCTTTTCTATTTACTTTACACGCATTTCCCCTTTCTATTCTATTTATTTTCAAATAAATATCCCTTTCAATGCTATTTGTAAATAGTTTACAAATATTTCCTTCCAATTCTATCTATTTGATTTACAAATAAATATTTCTTTTTATTTTATTTATTTCCTAAATAAATAGTTTTCTTTTTATAAAATCCTTGATTTTATAAATATTTCTTTTTCAATATAACATTGAAAATTTCCCATTTTACATTCCAGTATTCTCTATGGTGTTTGACGTACCATATAACAATGATCGGTATCATTCAACCATACAAAATCAACAACAGGTTTCATATCACATCATATAACCCAATATATGAAAAAAAACAGTAAAATAAATGTTGAGGAACCCAGTTGGGTCCCTCCAACCTGTTTCCCTACATCCACAGATGTTAAACAATAAAATTAACATCAATTTCATTTTACTATGAAATGTTCTGCTAAATAGAATCAATATCAGATTAACGATTTATATTTATATCGTTATCTATATTTTCAATCAACTGTCTAGCAGTTCAACCAAACACCCAACACATAGCAAACAACTATTATTTATAAATTCTAAAAATATTTTGTAAAAATATAAACTGAGCAGAGTTAGTAAGATTACTCACATTTCACATTAACCGTTAAATAACGATTTGCATTAGTTGATTCTGATCAGACAATTTATTTCGCCAAAAATTGTAACGAGCTCGAATCCACTCGCAGTCAGTTTCAGTGTGTAGCTCTCGTCCATACGATCCCAACGGATCTGACTGTTAGAAATTCTGATGCAGTATGGTCGAGATATTTAATTTACAAATTCATTCCATATTTAAATTAAATTAAAACTAAGATTTAAACTTTACTTGGGCTCACCCCTTTACCTTAAGGCCCAACCCGTTCAGCCCAACTTCCCTCTACCATTCTTCCTTCCAGGCAAATCCTACGAATACGATATTTCCAACGCCCCTTCCAAAACAGCACTCCGCCCTTCTTACATTTAAAAAAAACATGACCAACATACTTCACCAGCTCTTTAATCTCCTTCCCAATGTCAAAGCCCTTTTTTTCTTTATATATATTAGGCTTTAACTATCGGCCCATCCTCCCACTAGAAACCCAGACCCACGGAAAACTTCTTCTTCCCAAACTAAAGAGGAAGGCGCTGCTCCTCTTCGAAGTCCATCACCGAAAATCCAGGATCCGTTCCTCCTTGGACTGATCACCGAATTCAATGAGGCCGCCACCGTTGAACTCCCCTCCACGAGCGCTCCACCCCTATCACCTCGTTTCCCCGTTCGAACTCGCCATTTCGGAGGGGACTTCCAGCCCCTACAGTGACTGTGCGTCACTTTACATCATCGATCTCCCCAAGAAGTTTAACGCAAGGGTAATAACACCCGCTAAATCCAAATCCAACATCAAATTTTCGAATTGCTACTTCTATCTCGCGGTTTCCTTTACCCTAGCCCACGCTGGGTATTTTCCATCGAACAGAAAAGCAATCGAACCCTATGAAAATATCACCAAAATGGAGAGCATCTCTCGAGGAAGCTGAATACACTCGTTTGAGAATTTATAGATTTTTCATGGATTTATTTTTGATTTTCTAACCTCCATTGTTACTGTGTAAACATTTGGTGGTGGCGGCATGTTGTTTTGACCGGAGGAAAATTTTCTTTAGGGTTAGAAGAGTTAGGCTGATATTTATAGGTAATTTAAATATATTTTTATTCGATATTTTATTTTATTTTAATCAATCGCTAGTTGTATACGTTGTTTAAAATTCCTGTGACCACCCACGATACCTAACAATCACGGAAATGGACATGCAGCTATAGTTTGACATTGCAGACCCGACGAAACTGGTTTCGTCGAATTTCGACTCCGTATGCTCACACAGCGTATTTTTAACTGTCGAAATACTTACTGTTTCACATTAAAAACCCGTACGGCCACATACTGACTTTAAAAATCACGAAAACTGGAATCTAGCAATAATTTAATATTGTGGATCCAACAAAATTAGTTTCGTCGAATTCTGAGGTCGTTTGAAAAACAGGCTATTTTTAAAGCCCTAAATAATCCCTTTAAATATATAAATATATTTAAAAACATTTAAATTTAATATAAAAAAATTAATATTATCGTATATATTCACACTAGAATACCATACAGTTCCACTGGGATTTATAACTCGACATTTCAAATCCAGTGTTACATCGATATTCGATTTATATTTAAAAATCCATTTTAAAATATAAATAAATCGATATAAAATATAAAGGAATTCCACAGCGACTTTTCTGAAATTTTATTTGGACATAACTAAAAATCTACATGACAAAATCTTGATTTTTCTCTTCCATTAGAAAAATATACTTCACCAGCTCCTAACGTTTCTTGTTTCACAGAAATCCAATTTAAAACGATTCCTATACATTCAATTGAAGTTCAAATCGCCAAATAGCGAACTGTCGCGCCATTTTGAGCTCGATTATAATTATATTTAATTATACGTTCAACTGTCGTTCAAATAATATATTCGTTATTCTAATTCAATTCTAAACTAAATTAAATATCACCGATGATCCAATTCACATTATTTTGTGAATTCCAATATTTCTGACTATTTCAGAAATTAAATATATTATTTATTTTAATTAAATATTCAATATTATTTAATTCTGGTCATTTTAAATAACCAACCGATTATTTAAATAATTAAATAAATTAATTATATCACTGAAAAACGCAGGTCGTTACATTCTTTCCCCCTAAAAATAATTTCATCCTTGAAATTGCTAAGGTAGAGAACAAACCCTATTGACTAGTACAAATTTATTTGTTTACTTACCAACTTTAATTTCAACTGAACCAACTTAATTTCAATTAAAATATTCATTTATTTCTATTAACGAAAATTTTCAAAAATTCGGAAATTTTCTAACACCCGAAATTTTCGAAAAATTTCGCCAGCACCTCCTCTGCACCGGTCAATAGTTCAAACCCCAACTCGCCTCTCTAGGCCCTCTCCAATCCAAAAGAAAATCAAACAGCCAAGCGGCTTGCCAAATCGGCCCATAAATCACCAAATCCATAAAAATAAACGTGTACCTTTTTGTCGGGCTTGTCATTAAATCCTTTTATTCTACTGCCAATTCAGCATATACCAAAGTCATCCCAATCAATCTCTGATCAATTTATCCTCAACACGGCTATTCGCTTAAACAAGCCAATTACTATTTCAAACTCAGGTTTCATTCTTGATTCCAAATTCCTAACTCACCAATCCAATACCATTTCAGATTCTATCTCACAATTCAAAAACTGATTTTACTTCATATATTGTATTCCAATTAAATTTCCCGTTAATTGGTTTCAATTCAATGCATATTTGCTTTCACAAATTTCTTTAATTTGCTTTTAATTCATACTATCTTCCTGGGGATTCTAAACAGTTTAGTTTTTCTAAAATAAATTATTCCCTTTTGGGATTCAAAAAACTTCCTTTTCCCAAAATAATTCAAAAACACTCTCTTTGGTAGAAATCCGTCACTTACGACTTGAAAATGAACACTGATGATGTGGCCAGCATTATCAGAGTTATTTCCCAGTGATCAAAGTGAGTTCAATACTATATCACTCTAAAAACCATTTTTAAACAATTCCATTTTGAAATCTTTTTCAAATATCATTCACGATGCTTGTAAACAATTTAAAATCTCCCAGGATTTTTAAATTTTCTTATATTTAACTCAATCCATTTACGAGCAATTTTCCCATTTTTCAGAATGTTAATTCCAATTCTGATTTAATTCAGATTTAATTAATCTGCTTTTATATATTACACTTATACGAATTCTGTTTGGTTATTTATATAACCATTTCAATAACAATCAACCAACACATCACATATACTATAATACTTCAAATATAAATATTTTCTTTTATATCCAAATATAATTTGGGTAAAATTATTTCATTTACCCTCTTTCAAAACATACTGTGTCGGTTCATCGTATTCAAGTGTTTAGAAACTCCTATCGATACAGTGGATCAAACTGATCGACCAGAATTCACAAACTACTCAACCAATAAATCTCCACAATATAAAATCATTTTTTATTCAATCTACAAATACGTTCACTCGTATATGTATACTCATACTCAATCTAGGGTATTACTAACCCCATCTCTACTGAGTCACGCCACAGAGCCAAGGTAATCACTTAACCTTCAGCTCTGATACCACTGTAACGAACTGGGATTTTCGACTCCGAAAATCAACACAAAACTACCATGTTGACTATTCAGACATCGAAAATTCCTGATCATTAATAGAAAGAAGTTAGAGGGTGAGAATAGATAAGATAGAAAATTAGAATAGAAGAAGAAGAAAACACCACAAAACAAAATCAGAGTAACACGAATCTCATAGCGGAACGAATAAAATATATTATAACATAACTTTGAAATAAACAGTATATATATACAATAACATTATTAGAGTACAACACTTACACATAGCGGAAATAACAATAGCCATATAATCTTGAAGCCTCCTACTTCAAACTCCTCCACGTATATCTGTAAAGACCTGAACTACTTGACTGCCCGTACAAATTTGGGCACCCAAGAGTTTAGGGAAAACAAAACAAAAATAAACTCTGGGTCAGTCATGGGACCGGTGTGAGTAAACTCAAATCATCGATTAAACTTTTCAAAATCCTTTTCAAAAGAAAAGATAATCGTAAGATCGATCCACACATAAACACGGACGGTTTTTACCTTATGATAACCCAAAACAATTTTGGAAATCAATACTTCTCTGATATTATAATAATGTCTAATCACAAGTAATTAACAATTTAGCAGAACGCTTGCATCTCACGTTCCACATATATAGTATACAAACAAAACCGCGGGCGCTTATTGAAGATTGGATTCCAACTATGACAAGGTATGGGACCACCTGCCGATAGTGTATCTCTAGAGACGAATACACTGGGTTCAACAAGAACGTCTTACAACCGGGCCCACACATGACCGACCTCTCATTTCTCTTGAGTGTATCGAATGTATATCACCAACGGTTGGGAGCTACTCACCGTCTTCCCGAAAAGGGACAACATCGATCATAGATAAAAGAATGAAATGGATTTTCTCTAGATAGGCGATATACACCGTAATGGGAGCGACCCACTTAGCCATGCTGCCTGCCCGATTTCTGTCATTTCCTGATTGATGAGGCTTGAGGTCATAACATATCTTTTGAAACACTTGACCACCATTCACTTTGAATGCCACATCGTCATACCCGTTAAATCGCAAATTGATTTCCCCAAAAATACCACGGGTATAAAGCTAAGAGAAACGAATTCCTCCACCACCAAACGTAAGTACGTTTGAAGAGATCAGCTTACGCGATCTGTTAGATATATTCTGTCAGACATTCATCCATTCACGTTTGTCCTGGGACTGGACAAACCGAAGGCACTATTCTGTAAACAGGATAGCCCTTGCATAACTCCATCTTCAATGGTTTTCATCATATTTGATCGCAACGCTAACGTCCATACAGAGTGGTTTTCAGATAATGATTCTGATCCCGGTCTCTCCGTATTGACGACGGAAAATGGTCAAAAACTTCGATAGTCGGTGATTTAACTATTAAAGAAAAACAGGTGTGCAAACAACGATATTATTTCCAGATGGAAATTCTATCGATCAATCATCATTCAAAGGTTTATTTCTTTTAATTAAATTATCATTAATTTGTCCATTTTCCCTTTTTATATATTCGTAAATTCTAAATTTAAAATTTGAAAAAAAACATACTTTATAAATCACTTGGACCACACCACCATATTTACTTCTATTTCTTATTTCCTATATTGGAATACATTTCTGATAAGACGTTTCCAAACTCCTTCATTTGATTTAAACCGATGTTTAAATAAAACCTCACTAAGCCAATTCAAACCATTTCACTCGTTAACTAAATCCACTTAACCAATTTTAACTCTCGAACCTTAACTACTCCTTAGTTAAAAACGAAGTCAATCAAGTTGGGGTATAATTACCTCTCAGACCTTAACTGAACAACGTTTCCAACCTCGGGATAGACAAAGTTCACCCTTTTTAACTCTTTAACCAACTTCCTTACGAAACTCTCGGATTCTATTTATGGATCCCTTTCTTTATTTGAAAACATTGGTTATAACTATGGCGTTATAATCCCTTCTTCCTAAATATCAAATTTCAAAATATAAATTTTATTCCTTGATTTAACTAAATAACTAAACCACTCATTTATAAATAAATAAGTAAATCTTGATTAAAATCAGAAAGTAAATATTACTTTCCCGAATTTCGATATAATCGAATTCAATGAATAATTCTCTTTTCGAATAATCTCTATTCGATAACTTCTTTTCGAATAAACTACATTCGATAACTCTTTCTTCGAATAACTATATTCGATAATCTCTCTTTGAATGATTTACATTCGATTAACTTTCTACGAATGATTTGCATTCGATTAATCTCCTTTCGAATAAACTATATTTGATTAACTCCTATAATTCTATTCGAATAACTATTTCGAATAACTCCTTTGGATTAACTCATCTTGACTAACTCAACTCGATTAACTCAACTTGATTAACTTACTTGATTAACTCAACTTATTTAATTCCTATCGAATAACTAATATTCGATTTACTTATATTCGAATAACTATGTCTGTTTTAAACTTTATTTCAAAAGGCTAGTATTCGATTTAACACCATTCGCTTGACTCTAGATCGTAGCGATCACAATGGTTACGCCTGATTCCCTCAGGAAACATCCGACCGTCGTAGGCTTTCTGCAGCCCTGTGAATTATGCTAGCAGTCGTACGAAATGGCAACACATCTAAAATAACTATGTTTGACTAACTCTATCTCAAATAACTACATTCGATCAACTCTAATTGAATAACTAATATTCAATTAATTCTAATTCGATTAACACTGTTAAATTAATTCTAATTCGATTAATTCTAACTCTAATCGATTAACTCTAACTGGTTAACTCTATCTGATTAACTCCTTTGATTTTCTCTGCGTTTATTTCGTTTCAAATATCGATGTTGAAATCGATTCTTGCTTCTCTATATAAGTCCTGACTTATATATTCTATTTATCCAATGATAAATATGTTATTTAATTTATAAAATATTATTTATAAATTTATCTTCTCAATCTATCTGTCGGAATAGATTCTATTTTAAAACTTTGCTTTAAATCCATAACACGTTATACCCGTATGTGAAGCATGGGTCTACATCCTTCAAATGTAAAATTCTCCTTTTCTACAATACTAGTCACTTTTCCAGTATTCCTTTTAAAATCAATTTATTTACAAAATAAACCCCTTTTTGATAAATCTATTTATTTATAAAATATTTTCTTTTTATAAAATCTATTGATTTTATAAGTAACTCCTTTGATAATCTAACTATTCTCTTTTCTATTTACTTTACATGCATTTCCCCTTTATATTCTATTTATTTTCAAATAAATATCCCTTTCAATGCTATTTGTAAATAGTTTACAAACATTTCCTTTCAATTCTATCTATTTGATTTACAAATAAATATTTCTTTTTATTCTATTTATTTCCTAAATAAATAGTTTTCTTTTGATAAAATCCTTGATTTTATAAATATTTCTTTTCAATATAACATTGAAAATTTCCCTTTTTACATTCCAGTATTCTCTATGGTGTTTGACGTACCATATAACAATGATCGGTATCATTCAACCATACAAAATCAACAACAGGTTTCATATCACATCATGTAACCCAATATATGAAAAAAAACAGTAAAATAATTGTTGAGGAACCCAGTTGGATCCCCCCAACCTGTTTCCCTGCATCCACAGATGTTAAACAATAAAATTAACATCAATTTCATTTTACTATGAAATGTTCTTCTAAATAGAATCAATATCACATTAACGATTTATATTTATATCGTTATCTATATTTTCAATCAACTATCTAGTAGTTCAACCAAACAGCCAATACACAGCAAACAACCATTATTTATAGATTATAAAAATATTTTGTAAAAATATAAACTGAGCAGAGTTAGTGAGATTACTCACATTTCGCGTTAACCGTTAAAGAACGATTTGCGTTAGTTGATTCTGATCAGATAATTTATTCCGCCAAAAATTGTAACGAGCTCGAATCCACTCGCAGTCAGTTCCAGTGTGTAGCTCTCGTCCATACGATCCCAACGGATCTGACCATTCGAAACTCTGATACAGTTTGGTCGAGATATTTAATTTACAAATTCATTCCATATTTAAATTAAATTAAAACTAAGATTTAAACTTTAATTGGGCTCACCCCTTTACCTTAAGGCCCAACCTGTTCAGCCCAACTTCCCTCTACCATTCTTCCTTCCAGGCAAATCCTACGAATACGATATTTCCAACGCCCCTTCCAAAACAGCACTACACCCTTCTTCCACTTAAAAACGTGACCAACATACTTCACCAGCTCTTTAATCCCCTTCCCAATGTCAAAGCCCTTTTTTTCTTTATATATGTTGGGCTTTAACCATTGGCCCTTCCTCCCACTAGAAACCCAGACCCACGGAAAACTTCTTCTTCCCAAACTAAAGAGGAAGGCGCTGCTCCTCTTCGAAGTCCATCACGAACATCCAGGATCCATTCCTCCTTGGACTGATCACCGAATTCAATGAGGCCACCACCATTGAACTCCCCTCCGCGAGCGCTCTACCACTATCACCTCGTTTCCCCGTTCGAACTCGCCATTTCAGAGGCGACTTCCAGCCCCAACAATGACTGTGCGTCACTTTACATCATCGATCTCCCCAAGAAGTTTAACGCAAGGGTAATAACACCCGCTAAACCCAAATCCAACAACAAAATTTCGAATTGCTACTTCTATCTCGTGGTTTCCTTTACCCTAGCCCAAGCTGGGTATTTTCCATCGAACAGAAAAGTAATCGAACCCCACGAAAATATCACCAAAATGGAGAGCATCTCTCGAGGAAGCTTAATACACTCGTTTGAGAATTTATAGATTTTTCATGGATTTATTTTTGATTTTCTAACCTCCATTGTTACTGTGTATACATTTGGTGGCGGCGGCATGTTGTTTTGTCTAGAGGAAAATTTTCATTAGGGTTAGAAGAGTTAGGCTGATATTTATAGGTAATTTAAATATATTTTTATTCGATATTTTATTTTATTTTAATCAATCGCTACTTGTATACGCTGTTTAAAAATTCCTGTGACCACCCACGATATCCAAAAATCACGGAAATGGACATGCAGCTATAGTTTGACATTGTGGACCCAACGAAACTGGTTTCGTCGAATTCCGACTTCGTATGCTCACACAGCGTATTTTTAACCATCGAAATACTGACTGTTTTCACATTAAAAACCCGTACGGACACATACTGACTTCAAAAATCACGAAAACTGGAATCTAGCAATAATTTATTATTGCGAATCCAACAAAATTAGTTTCGTCGAATTCTGAGGTCGTTTGAAAAACTGGCTATTTTTAAAGCCCTAAATAACCCCTTTAAATATATAAATATATTTAAAAACATTCAAAATTTAATATAAAAAAATAAATATTATCGTATATATTCACACTAGAATACCATACGGTTCCACTGGGATTTATAACTCGATATTTCAAATCCAGTGTTACATCGATATTCGATTTATATTTAAAAATCCATTTTAAAATATAAATAAATCGATATAAAATATAAAGGAATTCCACAGTGACTTTTCTGAAATTTGATTTGGACATAACTAAAAATCTACACGATGAAATCTCGATTTTTCTCTTCCAGCAGAAAAATATACTTCACCAGCTCCTAACATTTCTTGTTTCACAGAAATCCGATTTAAAATGAATCATGTACATTCAATTGAAGTTCAAATCGCCAACTAGCAAACTGCCGCGCCATTTCGAGCTCAATTATAATTATATTATAATTATACGTTCAACTGTCGTTCAAATAATATATTCGTTATTCTAATTCAATTCTAAACTGAATTAAATATCACCAGTGATCCAATTCACATTATTTTGTGAATTCCACTATTTCTGACTATTTCAGAAATTAAATATATTATTATATTATTTATTTTAGTTAAATATTCAATATTATTTAATTCTGGTCATTTTAAATAACCAAACCATTATTTAAATAATGAAATAAATTAATTATATCGCTGAAAAACGTGGGTCGTTACAATAAGTTATTAAATGGGTAGAGCAAGTTGTGGTAATTGATTCTTAAACTCATTGGCAAAAGACCAATATTTTGGCTTACCTGGTATTTGATTCTAATCCAGGACTAAATACTTTTTCTATTGGTGCAACAACAGAGTAATTTTAAGCAAAAATTACAAACTTCACATCCAAATTATAAAAAATTGAAATACCTGATCCACCCTAGTAGGAAGCGGTTCAGCAACAAAAGTAGGAATCCGATATGATCTTCGCTAGGGTTCAGCAACAAAAGTAGGAGGCGGTTCATCTCATAGATGATGATGCAATCTGGAACGGAGGAGAAAAACCAGGAAGTTTGATGAGGTTCGGATGACGGATCTTCGCTAGGGTTTCGAGTTTGATGCGGAACTCGCGGAAGCTACCATGGTTGAAGGCAAACGCGGGTCCGAGTTTACTCCAGGAATTTGAATTAGATTTATGGAAGGAGAGAAAGGAGGTATTATAGGCGAAGAAAGAGGAGTTCGATATGAAATTCGAATGGGAGAGAAGCGTGGAAGAAAAAAATAATCCGGGGAGAAAATAGCAGCGAGAAAGAACAGAACACGGAACTTGTTTTTAGGCTTCAGAGAATTCCATTTTGGCCAACTGACAGTAAGCAAACCTCCCTAACGGTCGGTTTGACAAACCTCCCTAACGGTCGGTTTGATTAAAACTTGTCTTATGGTATTGTATAATCGTTGTTTATGAATGTTGTGTAAATTTGGATATGCTTAATGTATAATCATTATGTTTATATGATTGTTATTTGTGCTGATTTGAATACCTTTTATATACCCATTAACGATCATATTACAGTGCTTATAATATGCTGCTATGGTGGAAAAACATAAAACAAAGTGCTGTAAAGGTCAGAAAAAGAAAAAGGACAACCTTTTTTATGTATTGTATAATAAATCATATATTGTATATGTTTAAATACCCTTTTTCATATGCAAACATACATAGTGTATACATGAATGTTAATTCAGATATATTTAAAAATGTCATAAGTTCATGGCATGACTTGAATTTTTGAATACTCAAACATCTAAACTAGAGAACGACTACAAATTTTTTACGATTTGCACATAATAAATTACAACATCCACTAAATTGGTTTACATGTATAATTCAAAGTGTAATTGGATTTACCATTTTTCAATTACTTCACTTTTCTTTGATATTATGCTATAATTTCTTAACTAAAATCCGATTTAAAATAAATTACAATAAACAAATTTATATTTTATATTAAACATTATAACGGTCGGTTTTTCCACCGTTATGTGGTTATAGTAGTACTAGTCATACATTTCCTAGTAACTTTTTATCAAACCGACTGTTACTTTCTCGTCCCAAATTTTTCGTGGGACTCGATGTTTTCTTCTACGTAATTTTGTAATTTTCATTCCTCTATCTTGCGCTCTAAACGGAGATTAGTCGTTCCTTTCAATTACATCTTCACCAACCAGCGACCATCACAGCTTCTACAACCAGCGACTACCCTTATCTTCATAATCTCCGGAATAATTAGCGTATCCTGGTACAAATCGGCCCCTTTCAACCAACGAAGCTTCGATTTACAAATGGTTGATCCAGTGTAGTTGACTAATTCATCTATTTACTTGAGGTATGATTCACAAAATTGTTTTTTAGTCCAATTAATAGAAATATTTTATATGCTGATTTCACTTAACATGAATCTAAACCGTCTTCACCTTATTCAATTTTATTTGATCCAATTAACAAAAGTGTTTATTCTGGACTTGGGTTTTATTTCAGATTTGGATTCATTTTAACAAATGCTTATTATCTCAATCATACCCTTGATCTATTTTTGCATATAAGAAAAACCAATTGGCTCCCTATATGTGATAATTATTAGTTAGTTTTATATTGATTTTGTAGTTGGTTTTGCAAAATTCGTATATTGTGCACTTTTCATGTTTTTAAGCAGTGTTTTTTCGCTGTAATTATTGTAAATATGCACTTGCAAACTTAACTTATCCAGTGGGATAGTTTGTTAGTAATACGATATAATATAATAATAGATGGATCTTACTGACGATTCAGAATATGTGAGAAAACGCATGTATGCATGATAAGGAATATGGAATATATTGATACTGATTGTTATTTGTCCATATTTTCCTTACTTTATTTATCTTATATATTTACGCTTTCGAAGATTTTATGGAGCAAGGTTTTTTCATCCTGCCAATAAATTTCAGTTCAGCCTGATGCTTGCCTCTTTTTTTGTTTGATTGTCTACAAATCTGTAAAAGCAAAGCAGACCTTGCCTAATTAATTCCATTTGTTCTATACAATCAATTAGTTATAGTTGAAATAACATAACTGTACTCTTGTTCATACTGAGAATGAGAGATTTATAGACCGTATTATAAATTTTGAAGATGGAGCCGTTGCATCCATGTAGTTAGTTTCCATTATGTTTGTAGTTCCATGCTTATGAATATTTTGCAACCATATTGTAACATATTTTGTTATTTTATTACAAAAGTATCCTATATAAGGGATTATACAGTGGGGAAATGCCATATATGGAGCTAATCTACTGTTAAGCAGTATAAATAGAAAGAAATTGTGCCCCATAATAGATTTATGAGCTCATAGAATCTTTACATAACGCAATTTTACTGACCAACTGATGCATTACACGTATATCTGGGTTTGGCATTTACAGGCCATTTCTCTTTTTCATAAACCATAGGTCTAGGTTTTGATCCCATGATCCCCTGCCTAAATCATTTTTCAGTGGTTAAAAGGACATTTCTTTTATCGTTCAGGGTCCAGGCTGTGTATCTGTTTCTGCCTGCTTTGCTTCAATTTTTATTGACAGTTTTCACAAGTTTATCTTCCTGAAATTCAATGTTATTAAAACATTTCCAGAATTAAGAACATTACATATATTTCGTGTATGGTTCTTCGGCTGGCAGATAAATTGTACGTAATTTGCAATGATTAATAAGGAATTCATACTGCTTTGGGTTCGCTTGCTTCGGCTCTAGAGAAAATAAAAAATCTTAGCTCGCATGGTATATATTATTTTATTTCTTAATGCTTTGCATTCTTTTTTTTTTTTTTTTTTTTTTTTTTTTTTTTTGCTATATTAGCTATTAACAAATATAAGTTAATTTGGTTATCGATTATCATAAGACGAACACATGAGGCATCCTAGCAATATTGAATCTTCCCCAATTACCATTGTAGGAATTACCATATAAATCAGTATAGGAATCGTTACTTTTGCGTGGATATTTCCGTATTGAAATTTGGTTATATACAGGCCATCGTATTTTGATAACCACACAATTTATGTTGCATTGACATCTGACGCGGGTTCCATATTTATATTAATCAAAGTTCTGCGAATTTGCTCTTGTTTGCAGTTCATTTTCAGTTTATAATTGGTACTTAATGGGGGTGGTAATCTATTGGTACCCACATATCTCGGGTGGTAACCTATTGATACCACGTCTCAGGCAGTACTTACATACTGCAAGCTCAGGCACTGCAATATTGCAACAGAATTCAAGGAAGTACCTTTTTGAGAAATATTCCAACTTTTGTTATGCAATTTTTTTTTTTTTTTTTTTTTTTTTTTTTTACGATTTATGTTTAAGTACTTTGAGTATATACACACAAAAACACATGTAAATATGTGTATGTCATTTTTTGAGTCACAACAAAAATAAAAAGAAGAGGATTGGTGTCTTAGTGCCATGTCGTGCATGTGATGCCATGTTTAACACTGTCCTAATTAGATTGTTATAGTTTCAAAGCATAGAAGATTTCCAGAAAGATTTCAAGGATATCGACCAAGAAGAGCAAATAGCAAGGCTACATAAAATGTTGGCACCGCATCTTCTTCGAATTATGAGACTTAAACTTCATTTATTTTATTGTCTAATCAATGAATACTTGGTAGTTTTTCGATGTACTTCTCTATTGTAACTCTTGATTATCTATGTTTGTCTTTTTAATGCCTCCATGTATGAGTTGTTTGTTGTATGGGGTCTGCATGTGTTGTTGAAAAAGAAGTCAGTTTTCGGGTTGGTTTGTTGATGTTTACTACTAACCTATCTTCTTGTTCAAAGTTTTAGACTGGTTAGAATAAATAAATAAATCCATTTGCTATGTTAAAATGTCAGATCATGACATTTGAGTATTTTCCCCTTTTGATGTCCACTAACTTAAATCATGTTACATGTTTGTCTTTTGTATGTTCTCGTTTTGTTATCGATTTTTCTCAATAACCTAGTTCTCCTTTCGTGATTATTGAAATGATTGATCATTGGAATTGGAAAAGGTTAGCATTATGACTTAAGATTATCTAAACTAATGTGAAATTGGATAATTACATTTAAGTATATGTTTAATGTTTAATGTACTGGTTGGTTGGTTAATGTTTAATGTATATGTATATGTTTTAATGTATAAAACTTAAGTATATGTATATATTTAATGTTTAATGTATTGATTGGTTGTTTAATGTTTAATGTACTGGTTTTTAGAAAGTGAGTCTTACTTATTCTCTTTCTGGTATGTCATTTATAATTACATTTAAGTATATGTTTTAGTGTACAGTTCGCAACAAAAATACTACGACCAAACCGAACATCATAGCATTTCTCTAATTATCATAAGAAAATTATGAGTGTGCCGGATTTTTTTTTTTCTTTAAATATTATTTGGAATAAGTTTTAATAAAGAATTTTATATTTCGTATTGAACATCTCGATGGTCGGTTTTTCCACGTTGTGCGGTAATACTAGTATATAAATAGATTTTGAGAAGCTATTAACATGACAACGAATTAGCCACTTTTGAACATGTTCATGCTTAAAAAGGGGAAAGTGAAAACTATTCCGTGATCAATCAAGCTCACACTTTTTTCACGTCTCCAATACAACAACGACACGTCAAAAATCAAAATTGGAACACATTGTCCCATCTTTTGTTGCCCATGCATTAGGGGTGAGCGTTTGGTTGGTTTGGTTTATCCGATGATAAATTTGTCAAACCCAAACTAAAACCAGTAAAAACGAAAACCAAACAGTACCAACCAAATTAAGTTTGGTTGGTTCGGTTGGTTATCCGATTAAACCAAACTAAAAATGTTTTACACTTTGTGTTTGAAATATTCACTATAATTTGAAACAAATTATAAATATATGATTACAGTATTATTATTTTTTATTTTCGTGTTTTTTAATATTAATTTTGACACATAGATGATGATTAATATATACTTAAATAACTAAACTAACCTAAAATATATATTATAATATCGATAATTTTGAAAATATAGTAAAAATTCGGTTAATTTGGTTAAACCGATAACCGAACTTAATAATTTTTCGGGCCGATTACGAACCGATTTAATTTCAAAACCGAACCAAACCGACCAAAATAAATTGGTTTGGTTGGTTTATTTGGTTTAACCGAATAATGCTCACCCCTACCATGCATAACTATCCTTATTTGATTTCATTCAATTTGCTGAAGATCGTTATGGGCCAATTCTGTCTATCTGCAAATCCGTTTGGCCCATTTTACATCAGTCATTAGTTACGTATATTAACAGGTGTCTAAATATTCGCAATCCTAGTCAAATACCGGAGCGATAGCCCCGCAAGGTATATATCGTTTGAAAAATTCTTAGCGAAAAGATAGAATCAGGTGGGCAGTTCCCTTATAAATACACTCACACTCCCAATTCTAATTTCATACCTCTTTCTATATTCCCCAAAAGTTAGATCGAATTTTCCACATTATTATTGATCAATCATGGATGTTGATATTTCTCCTCAGCTCCCAAAAAAAGCATACGGTGGCGATGGAGGTTCCTATTATGCCTGGTGTCCAAAGGAATTGGCTATGCTTGAAAAGGCAGATATTGGTGCGGCAAAATTAGCTTTGGAGAAGAACGGCCTCGCTTTGCCCAGTTATTCCGATTCTGCTAAGGTCGCCTATGTGCTTCAAGGTACGAGCATATTTCCTCTCTAAATTTTGAATATTGAGTCATTTTGTGTCGGAAAAAGGAGCAGTTTTGATTTTCTAATGTTCTGATTTTTCGCTTACGCTAAGAACTGCAGATCTAGGGTAAATAACTGTTCAAATCTTCCACGTCTGTTCTATATAAGGCCGATTTTTATTATGATCTCATAGTTGCTTCATAATCTTTGTATTATTAGTTGCTTTATTTTGAATACGGTTGGTTGATCGGTAGTTTTAGAAATTGCACGGTGATCTGAGGTTGGTGTGTGAGTTATTGATTAACTTCAATCATTGAAAGTGAATGATCTGAGATTGGTGTGTGAGTTATTGATTAACTTCGATCTTTGACAGTGAATCATGCGTTAGCTATCAACTTTCAAATCTGAAGTATTGCTATAAAGTAAATACACAGACGTCATTTATTATCTCACATCTTAACTATTGGCATTGATTACTTATTGGTTATTATCCATGGATGCATTATGAACTGTAGATATAACTATCAATTTGGTTTAATGGTTGATTTATTGTTGTAACTGCTCCTGTAAAACAGGAAAAAAAAAACCTTTTTTTTTTCCTCAGTAACAAATATCACTGACTATTGCCTCCACATTAGTTTATTAGTTTTCTAAATGTAGTTAATAATAAAATAATTTCTATGCCTCCACATTTTTCCGCAAGAAATAGAATATACAAATTTGCAAGATACTGGACCTTGTACATAAATTTTTCTTAACTATTGGCAGTTTGATTGCTTATTGGTTACTTGCCATGGATGCATTATTAACTTTAGTCTGTAGATATAACTAGCAATTGGTTTAATGGTTGATTTATTGTTGTAACTGCAAAACAGGGGGAAAAAATCATTTTTTTTCTTCAGTGAAAAATATCACTGACTATTGCCTCCACATTAGTTTATTAGTTTCTACATGTGGTTGATAGTAAAATAATTTCTATGTCTCCACATTTCGCCGCAAGTAAAAGAATATTCAAATTTGCAAGATAATACTGTACTTTGTACATAAATTTCGAAATGAGCATAAACAATCCTAAATCAACTGACATTCTCTATCCAACACAGGTACCGGAACATGCGGAATAGTTCTTCCAGAAGCTACCAAGGAAAAAGTGCTCTCCATAAAAGAAGGAGACGCCCTAGCCTTACCATTTGGGGTCCTAACATGGTGGTTCAACTCATCAGACACCGAACTTGTAGTACTTTTCTTAGGGGACACAAGCAAGGGCCACAAACGCGGCTCCTTCACCAACTTCCAAATCACGGGCTCCAATGGTATTTTCACAGGGTTTACCACTGAGTTTGTAGGACGTGCCTGGGACCTGCCCGAAGACCAAGTCAAGCAGCTTGTGTCGAGCCAGACTGGATGCTGCATAGTGAAGGTGAATGACGGACAGAAGATGCCTCAGCCCTGCCCTAAGGCTAGGGAAGGTATGGTTCTGAATTGCTTGGAGGCGCCTTTGGATGTTGATATTAAGGATGGGGGTAGGGTTGTGGTGCTTAATACCAAGAATCTGCCACTTGTTGGAGAGGTTGGTCTTGGGGCTGACCTTGTTAGGATTGATGGGTTCTCCATGTGCTCTCCTGGCTTCTCCTGCGACTCTGCTTATCAGGTTAGCAATTTAACATCATCTAATCTTTAGCTTACCATATAGTGAGATAATTAATGAGGAATGAAATGATAATATTTGAAGGGTGTTGATGTTGTTTAATGTTTGTTGTGTTTAGGTAACATATATAGTGAGGGGAAGCGGAAGAGTTCAGGTTGTGGGTGTCGATGGGAAGCGAGTGCTTGAGACACATGTCAAAGGTGGATACTTATTCATTGTGCCTAGGTTTTTTGTTGTGTCAAAGATTGCGGATGCTGATGGCATGCAGTGGTTCTCCATCATCACTACACCTAAGTAAGTATCATTTTTATTTTCTAACTATTTATGATATGAATGTTCTACTCACATGATCATTTTACTGTGAGCCATAAGTAACCACTAGTCTGACTTTTTTTTTTTTTTTTTTTGGGAATGCAGTCCAATCTTCAGCCATTTAGCTGGAAGGACATCTGTTTGGAAGGCAATGTCTCCTGAAGTTTTAGAGGCAGCTTTCAAAGTTACTTCGGAAACAGAGAAGCTATTCAGGTCGAAGAGGACTTCGGATGAAATATTCTTTGCACCACCTAAGTGAATCAGTGCACTAGTCACCGCACTTTCTCTTTTAATGTTTTAATCAATAAATTCGTAGTTCTTTCTTTTTGTTGGATGCACGTTGTTTTTAAACGATACATGTTTGGTTTTCTAGTATTTTTGAACATCTCTCTATTTCTTGCAATTTGAGACTATTTGGGACTTGTTATTTTGGTTTGTTCAAGTTTCTTTGCAGTGCTTTATCTTAGAAGTTTTTGAGATGTGATTGAATGCTTAACATTTTCATTATTAGAATTTTTGTTAATGCTTGTATGGTGAAGGAAATCTTGTAATTTCAGTCATTGATATGAGTAGCGTCTGGAATTCATAACTATAAGAAGCTCTTATTGTATGCAAGCTGATAAGTATGGTTATACAGTTAAGTGATATATTTTAAAATTAACCAGACAATACAGTGTAAAGAAGTTTAAAGCTGATCCAGTGTATGCATGAAATTCTGAAGTATTGCCGTATGTTACTTAAGAAGAAAGTAGGAGGTAGGATGACATCTGAACATACAGATGAGAAGCAAGTAAATACACAAACCACCATATAACGTGTCTAGTTTGGCAAGTACAGAAAGCAACACAGTAAAGAATAGGATTTTTTAGTTTATTTTATTTTTATTTTTCACTTAGCTCAGTAAATTCGAAAGGAGAAAGAGAAGGAAAAATATGAAAAATCGTTGTTAGTTGCTTCAACAGGAAACAACAATTTAAAAAAAAAAAAAAAGTAAATGCACTCGACGAGTTTTAGAAAACCGTTTGGTCCCTAAACGATTTTCGAAAACTCATTTAGCATCCAAAACATTTAAAAAAGAAAAATATTGTCTTGAATGGGGATTAGAAAATCATTTTAGAATTAAACTATTTTCTGCAATCCGTTTGCCGATCCACGCTAAAAAAAAAAAAAAGGGAAAGATCGTCACTTTTATTGTTCCTTATGCTCAAATTCACTTTGTTGTAACGTGAAGAACAAAATAAAAAGAGCAGTTGTTCCCGTTTTAAGCTCTCTTTACGTTGTTTGAGATACTCTTACAAAATTAGTTTGTTTAAAAACTATTTACAATCATAATTATGTTTTGCTTGACTCATCGTTAAGTTGACAAAAAAAACATTGATGTGATTTTAAATTGTGCCATGGATGCAATTTCGAATTGCGCATGAAATTGCGACATTGTTGTCTTATTGAAAAAAAATAAGATATACATTGGTGCAATTTCAAATTGTGCTAGTGTTTATAAGAAAAAAACAATAAATAGTGCAACTTAAAGTTACGTTAGCGCATTATAACAAATTCAGCTTTGAGTTGCTCAAAATAGGGCTATGAACCTAAATAGTTTTGAAATCGGATTATTTTTCAGTAAGTTTTCGTAATAAGGTCAAACTGAAGAAGAAAAATGACGGTTTAAATAAAGTTCCTATTATGTTTCAAAATAGTCAAAATATCATTACCGAGAAAGATATGTAAATTAGGTCTATAGAATAAAGTAAAATAATAATTGTATAAATTTATGTAATTACTCAGTGAACAATCGCAGATATTTATGCAATTATATTAATAAATTACAGAAATTTTAGCAATTATTCAGTGAAATTTATGTAGATCTCTGCGATTTTTCATTTGAAAAGTTGTGAATATCCTCAATTTTTTACAAAAAATTGCTCTAATTTAGACAGTTTTTTGCTATAACTGGATAAATGTCTACAATTGTTAATTTAATAGTTGCATAATCTTGTGCATGTGCAGTATTCAATTATTAAATTCTAAATTACCATTTTATTAAAAATGAGTTTTTATGCACTAAGTTTGATTTTAAAGAACATGAACCTAATAAAAAATAATAAAATAAAATAAAAAAAGGAATCTAAAGGATAAGGGTGCGTGCATCCAAATGCTTGAGAGGTACAACAACAGTAATGAATTAATGATGTTATCATTTCAGCATAAAGCGGAAAGGCGAAATATCCCGTAGAGGGTCCTCCAGAATCTGATTCATCCCTATCCTCTACAATGAATGTTCAGGTTCAGACTACTGTCATATTGACAATGGACAATGAACTAAAAATTGTTGAAATATTTAAAATTGCTGTCAATGGACATCAATTATTACTACCGTGTTTTATTGATAAAGAAGGGTTATTTTACGTGTTTGATTCACCAATATCCATCATTAATGATCATATCTAAAGAAATATAAACGGTAAATCATGAAAGAAATACAACAGAGAATTAGAATCTATCATTGTGCTGATTTTGCTAATAAATTTGAGAATTCTCTATGTTTTCTGCTTCAAAGCCCAAATCCATTTTCTTTAAACATTAACTTATGTTTAGTCGATGATAACAAGGCGGACGCTTAGGACAACCAATTCGACGGGGACCGTGGAAAATTTATCAGTTTTTAATGTTAAAACCGTTGTATATACATGCTTTGTCCGTACTTTATCAGTTGAAGTTATGTATTTTTTTCCCCTAATTTGTCATGGCTGGGCAACCAAGTAACTAATTTGTATAGAGCATACTAAGTTGCTAACCTTCTACAACAGATGCTAACGTCGTTTTTCTATTTATTTATTTCCAAATGTATTTTTGAAATAGTTTCAGGTTACTTTATTATCATATATAATATTTGCAAACTATACATAATGGACAAAGCCCACTATAAGCTACAAAAATCTCATAGCATCTCACTAATTAAATATCAAAGCCCAAGAAACACCACCAAATTATGTGTGCTAACATCTGCTGTACTTTGTAAGGGTTGCATCATTAACATATGTATTTTATGGTGGTTCGATCAAAATTGAACCTATGTCCACTCTAAAGGCTTTGTTTATTTTAATCATTATCAAGAGAGTACAATGATAGATATCATTACAAGTAGTTATAATGACTAACTAAGTTCTATTAATCCTTATTGTCAGGATTCCTTGTTGTCCGGGAGCGTCAGGAATTTTCAATATACGGGAGATGTTGGGAAATTTCGAGGTCCGAGTAGTGTTGGGAAGTTCCAAGGTCCGAGAGGTGTCCAGAAGTTCGGAGGTCCGAGCGGTGTTGGGAAGTTCCGAGATCTAGAAGTTGTTGGGAAATTCCGAGGTCCAGGCGGTATCGGGAAGTTCTAAGGTCCGGAAGGACGTCCAGGGGATGGGATTATTAAGTATCCCGAAAGTTGGGAATTCTAAGTATCCCGGTCTTCTTCTTCCTAGGGTGCTCTAATGGTGTCCAAGCTTCACTTAAGAACTGAAAAGAGCAAAATCCCAACCTCTTTCATGTGTGAGTTCAAGTGGCATTTATAGGTAGTGAAGTAGGCGGGAATAGGGTCCCACGGGCCAAAAATTGGGAGTCATCACGAAGTTTGGGGGTTGCAGAGCCAGATTTGAGTGATCTTTCTGTGCTGCGCGAGGTTTTGGACTGTTTGACACATGTTGGGCAGGCGATCTTTGATATTGATGTATTTCATATCCAAGGGATACAAAATTCAGCTAGTGATCCAACCCAAGCCTTCTAGTGCTCAAACTAGTATTTGCCCGATCTGATCACTGAGTTTTGCGTGTGCACACTTGATCTGAGACTTGTATTGTATGAGAGCAGTTTGACAAGCCGTGGAAACTTTCTCGTGCGACCCTGTCTTGGCTTGATTCTTAAGGATGTTGGAAGCACTTCTGGACCGTTGAACCACGCGATGGGCCGAGTAATGTGGGCCTGGACTTCTTTTGGTAACTGGACCAAAATTCTGGTTAACACTTGCCCCTCAAAGTATTTCCTGTGTTAACAGGACATGCTTTGAAATGAGACAAGTTTGGTGATGGTTGGAAAGATCTATGTGCTATGCCCAACAATTGGTTGTGACCTTTCCCTTGGGTTGTCTACTAGGAAGTGCATTGCTTTGGAACTGTTGAGACACATTGTCGAAGCTTGTTGGTATGAGTTTGGGATTCCAGTGTCGTTGAGAGTTTTGGCTCGCTTGAATCTCGTTGCTCGGACTGGAACGTGTTTGAGACGTCTACTCTATGTCGATTTAAGAAATCAAACGTTAGTCGTCGACTCTCAATTACACTAGAGTGCAAACAATTCGTTGTTGGGTTGGAGTCGTGTATGAACTCACACGCTTACACCTGGTTTTGCATGATGCGGTCGGAGTTGAAATAACTGGTATAACACTAGATGGTATGTCGTGGGCACGCGACTGTGCAAGTTAGCTTCTGAAAAGTTGTCGAACTAGAACTCGATCGTTTGGTGTGCACTCTTAGACCATTTAAGTCTGTGAGCACACAATCGGTTGACAAATTGAGTCGGTTTGATCAGTTGAGATTTCGGAAGTGCGTGTGCCTGGTCGCAACCGTGGCTTGGACGCATGATCGTGTAAACTAGTTATCGAAACGTTGTTGAACTAAGGCTTGATCGTATGACATGTTCCATTGAATCACTTGGATTTGCAAGTACACGTTAGTTTAGAGATCCAAGCTGGTTCGAATGGTCGAAGCTTCGAAAACTGATATATGCGATCGTTGTCGTAAGTGTAAAACATAGCATAGGTTGTAGCGTATGATCATACAGGTTTGATTTCGAAGGGGGACTGAACGCGGATGCCAAGCGCGTGTACTCGGATGGTCGAACACTTAATGAGTACACGAGTGGTCGTTAAGTTGAAATTGATTTGGCGGTTGATGCTTCGAAGGCAAGTGAATATAATCATAGTTAGGTTTACAGTCCAGATTTATGATCCTGAAGTGCATGTTCTAAGTATATCGATTTTTAAGTCGACTTTACTTCTTCTCTCTTCTCTTCTGAATGGAGAATCCACTAGGGCATGGGGGATTCAAAAAAGGTAACTCTTGTATCTCGAGTGTCGGAGTTGTCTTCCGGATTTCGGGAGAAGGAAAGTGGGATCAGGAAGTGAGATGGTTTCTGGGATCGGCATCCAGGAACGTTACTAACTTCCAAAGCCTTTTCGCTAAATGGACGTGTTTCCAAGATGGTTGCTCCACGGGTTGCGATGAAGATGATGCTAGTGCGGGAACCGGTGGGGATCTACCCCAGGTCCCGCGAAGGTGATGCTAATGCAGGAATTGGTAGAGAACTACCTTTGTAACACCTCATAATTTAATACACCATAATTATACACGGAAGACAATAAAATGAATATTAATTAATATATATTCAGAATTAAGTAAAATCGACTTTACCGTTGCATTTGTCTTAATTTGTGGTTCAGATAGACCCCTAATTTGCGTGATTCGGATGACATATGAAGTGTTAGGGATTGCGGAATGGATCATTAAGGCAAAACTAACACTAGATGGGGTGACCAGTGTTTTTGAGAATTTAAACAAAATCTAAAACTTATATGATCTAATATATGAATCAAACACCACAAGAACAATCACAGACACAGATCAAACACAAACACAAAGATAAACAAAAATAAAATGCAGAAAATGAAAGAACATGCCGGATTTTATACTAGTCCGGAATTCCTCCTACGTCCAGTCCCACGCAACACTGGATTGCGCAGAGTTTTATTACTATATCAATATCCAATTACAATCCTCTCCTTGATTTCATGGCTACAAGGGATACAACTAATTCCACACACACTTGATCAAGTATAATCTCCTAGATTTAACGGTTACAAGGGATACCACTGATTCTAACCACTTTGATTTAACGGCAAAAAGGGATGCCACCGATTACATACATTACCCAAACAATTACAATAGCCTTATAATTCTTCAATAGCACTTTGATTCAGAGGGTAATGAGTAGAGAGCGAGAAGAGAAGAAGTTTTATGAAAATAGAACTGAATTCGGTAGAGTATAAGTGTAGAAATCATAAAAATGAGAACATATAATGGTGTAAAGAAAGGAGATGAAGATGGACAAGAAGAATAATGAAAAAAATCGTAATCAGCCCATATTTATAACATTTGAAAGTTTGCAACATTTCTGGAGCGTCACAAATAGTGAAAAGACACTTCCTTTCGATTTTCAAAAACTGACAGTTATATGTCGACATGTATATAAATATATGTCGACATATCTCTGTAAAAAATTGAAATTTGATTATTTTTGAAGTGTTTTGGTATATATATAATTCTGGAAATTCTTGAATTAAAACATAGTGTTATAAATGAATATTATAAAGTAGAAAATCATATTAAAACGTAAATATAAACTATATAAACATATTTATAAAATTATAGAGTTAAAACTATAAAAATATAAAGTATACAAAATATAAATATATAAAACTTATAAAGTATAAACTTATAAAACTTAAGTTTAAAATCAAAGTAAAAATAGAAAGTAAAATAGAAAGGATAGAGATTAAAGATAGAATTTGAAAACAAAATTTGAAATCCTAAATTGAAAAATAGAATTTGAATTTGAACCTGGACTGCTATTCAGAGTCTTACATACTCTAGACTCTATTACTATATTTATCTTGAAATCTTGAATACTCATGAGTCTTGAATCATCTTTGAATTCTAAAGCTCTAATATCTTTAAACTGTTCAGTCTTCAGTATTAATTCCTGTATATAAATCCTTTATATGTATATATACACATATATATATATATATATATATATATTCTAGATAAAAGTGTTAGTATATATTTTATAATCAATTAATATTGAAACAAGTTTGTTGTCATCAAAACTCCGTTCTCCAACAATCTCCCCCTTTTTGATGTTGACAACCTTAGTTTATAAAATATCATACCTGCTCATGCCTGTTGATAATGATCCTTCTAATACTCCCCCTGTCTATATGAATCCTATAAAAAAATTCTATATTTTATAATTTCTTCCCTTTGGCATTATCAAAAAAAAATTCTAAAACTACTCCCCCTAAGTTCTATAAGTATCTAAGTAATTTCTAAATCAAAACAAAATACTCCCCCTGAGTCCTAAATCTATATATATATATATATATATATATATTTATATATAAACACTATAATAAAGTAAAGTACTCCCCTTAGTTATGAATAAATGTATCTAATCCATATGCTAAAGATGAATACTCCCCCTAAATTTATAATTATACAATAATCAATACTAATTATATAAGCAAACCAATCAAGTAATATAATTACATATGTTTGATATTATATATATACACAAACCAAATCAAATCAAAGCACATCACACCATTTGTTTAATATATACAAACTTTTGATCCAAATTCAAATAAATCAATCAAATCAAATCAACCATACCAAACAATTAAACGTTTCTTGGGACTTCTACCCAACCGTTTTCTCGAAAGATTGGAACCTTCTTGATCACTTTCCAATCTTCATTTTCTTTGGTTGGTGGTGCTTTAGCGAGATTTTTATATTCATCTCTGAAAAGAGAAGAGATTAGCCACCGAATTGCATCAAAATGTTTGCTTTGCTGTTCAACCGTCCTTATTTGGCTTAAGTTGAGATGACGTTGATTTCGTCGTATTATAGAGAGAATGTTCTTAAAAGAATTCAAGGTTTCTTCAAGGTTTTCACTAAGATTATGAATTGGATTTGAGAGGAAATGAGTAAGGAAGAAGGAGAAATGAAATAATGAAATTTTCTGGAAGAAATAGGCTTAAATAGGGCCTGAAATTCGTTGGATTTTGAATGGATATGAGTTAGTTATTTAATTTTAAAATTTGAATAGATTTGAAAATCTGGCAGTTATATGTCGACATATACATAAATGTATGTCGACATATCCTATTGAAAATTTTGAAAATTTTCAAATTTTGAATCTTATATTATATTATAATTAACTCTAAGGTTTTTACAGTAACTTGAATATGATTTTAACACAAATAAAACTCCATTCATTACTTAATATAAAGCAAATACATCCAACTAATTAAGACACACTAAATACGAGATTCGAAAGCAAATACAAGCAAATATATAAGTTAATACATAAAGATAAATTGAACTATATAGACTAGTTTTTGGATGATGATGGGGAAGGTGATATTCCAAGCTTGCTTCCAATCTTGACCATGAACTTGGTCATCTTTGAAAAGTTCTTCTTAAGCTTCCGTCGATTGTTGACAATCTTTACTTGACTTTGAACAATCGTCTCTTTGGAAATGTGTCTAATATTGGTTGGACACTCAACACTTTCTAAAGAAGTTTCTTCTTCTTCTTCTTCGACTTCCATTAGCGCCTGTTCTTGTTGCATTCAGGCTTGTTTGGCTTTGAATGTCTCATATGGTTGGAAAGTGATAGGAATTTGCATAAGATGTATGTTTGATGAGTCAAACACTTTTCTAGGCACAACTTCTTCTCCATGAAGATCAACTCCAAAATATTTGAAAATACAGGTGAGATAAACACCATAGCAGAGAGTGTTTTCTCTTGATGATATATAATTATATGGGTTTGATGTCTTTTAAGTTCATATCGGCCCAATTAATTTTATAGCCACCCATAATAGCAAAGAGGACTTTTTGGACTTTGAGAGTTGGATTATTGAAGTTTCCGGGGTGGGGAGTGATGGTATGTTGGAGGAGGAGGTTGATAATTCTTGTTTTTGGACAAAAAAAGTGATTTTTGAAATCCATGTGAGCATCGCTTTCGAATATGTCATGATAGGTCTCTAAATCGATTTCATCAATAACGAAATCCGAAAAATCCGAGCCTATGCTTCTACAATTCAAGATATTGCCTAAGAGTTCGGCATCGAGAACAATTTGCGTGCCTTTGACGCTACTACAAATTTGGTCTTCATTGCCTTCGTAGAATCCGCGATTAAGATTCGCATAGAACATCTTCACAAGCTTAGGATAACATACTTCGTCATTATCCTGTGAGTCAATTAGACTTAAGACTTTCTTTTGTTGAAAGAGATATGTTAGATCATAAGATGGAAAATCGCTAAATACGGTGAAAGCACCCGCGTTAACTTTAGCATTCGCTACATAGTTAACATAAGTTTTGATAGCTTCTTTGTCATTATGAAGATAACCTTTGATGGTTTTGGTTAACTTCAATTTCTAAGTTGAACTTGAGGAAGCCATTGAATTGATAGTTTTGAAGAGAATAGGTAGAAGAATATTGATTTGAGTTGTGAACGAAAGGTAGAGAGAATAGCCTGAATAGGTGTATATATAGAAATTGAATGGATATGAATTAAATAGGCACAACTTTTCAGTAGTCAATGACACCTTTTCAGACCTTGGGAATTGGTAAAAAGTTGGAGGGAAGTTTGAAAGTTTAAACCTTTGAAATTCAAATTTTAAATTTTAAATTTCTGGTCATATATGTCGACACATACACATATGTATGTCGACATATGTACCTATTTTCAAACAAATTTTCATTTTTGTGAAATGTGATTTAAATTATCGATTTATATTTCAGGTTTAATGATTTCCTGAAATAATTCCAATCCTAACAAACATCCAAAGAAAATATTTTATTATTATTCGTTATTATATTATTATTTTGAATTTTAAAAATAAAATTTTAAATTTGAATTTCAAATTTCAAGTTTGAATTTTTAAATTCAAAGCAAAGCAAACAAACAAAGCAACCATTCATCCAAACAAAATTTAAAAATTAATTAAGGCGTACCCTGTTTTTAGATCCTTTTCTTCGAAATATTCTGAATTCTGAATTGCTGTGAAGCACATATTTGAGTTTTTGGTTTTCGACTCTTCATCACTTGGTGATGAATCCGAATCATCAAATGTTGATGCGTATGCTTTATTTCTTTTCTGTAACGACCCGGAGATTTTCGACCCCGAAAATCGACACAAAAACACCGTGTCGTACATTCAAGCATCGAAATCACCGGAACGTTATGAGAAAGAAATTAGAGGATGAGATAATAAAAGAAATAAATTTTAGAATATAAGAATAAGAAGAAGAACACATCAGAATCTCACAGCGGAACGAACAAAATATAATATATCAAATCTCTTTGCACAAAAAAAAGAACTATATACATACCAATCATCAGAGTACATCATATATCAGACACAGCGGAAATAAACATTAAATAATTAACGGTGAAGCCTCCTGCTTCCAGCTCTTGAACTCCAAGCGGGATCTAACCTGTAAACATACTCATTCTGACCCGAGCACATTTTGAATCAAAGCGAAAACACCCGGATCAGTCTGGAATACCTTCAGTGATAAATTCATAGCACAACAATTTGTTTAACTTTGAAAAATCCTTTTGGAAGAAAAGGATAATAGTAAGACCAGCCCACACATAAACACAGACGGTTTTTACCTTACTATAACCCAAAACACTTTTAAAATCAATATCTTTTCTGATATTATGATAGTGTCTATCAAATCACAAATAAATAATCATCTAGTAGAACGCTTGCATCCCACGCTCTACATAAATAGTATACAAACAAAACCGCGGGCTCTTATTGGAGATTGGATTCCGATTATGACAAGGTATGGAACCACCCGCCGATAATGTATCTTTATAGAGGAATACACTGGGTTCAACAAGAACGTCTTGTAACCCGGCCCACATATGACCGACCACTCATTTCTCTTGAGTGTATCGAATATATTGTCACCTTACAGTTGCGCAGCTACCATTTTTCCCGGGAGATACAGAAATGAAAAGAAGTAACAAATATGAATATTCTCTAGATGATGACAATACACCCTAATGGGTGCGACCCACATAGCCATGCTGCCTGCCCGATTTTTGTCATTTCCTGGTTGATGAGGCTTGAGGTTATAATCGATTTTTGAAACATCTGGCCACCATTTACATCGTCCATATAAGTCATCCAGGAACAGGATGAACTGCAGGTACTCTCCTACTGCATATAATATAGGAATCACCCCATGAATCGGTAGCGATAAGTCCTGACAACCCGTAGATTTCAACCACGACAAAACCACAGTTTATCTCGAGGCACGAACCCAAGATTATAAGTTTTTCTTCCATTTCATGAAGATCTATGGTCGTCAATTTGCTCCATCTTCATTTGCTGTAAGTTAGTTTCATACGCAACGTTGATTCGAAGTGGTTTTGGGCCTAGTTCCCATCCCGGACTCTTCGAACAACACACAAAAGGTTCGTTAATAAATTCTATTGATTGTCGGGTTTTTACTATCAATATCAAACAGTATGTTAAGTATATTGGCAGCTCAGCCTTACTATTTAAACCATTAAAAATTCCTTTATCAAATTATTGAATATCACTTCACCGATTTAGAATTCAACTCCATTTATTTATCCTGATAAAAATCTTTACTTTCGTTACTTGGGATTAACAGCTATATTCACCAAATCTCCACCTGAATAATATCACCATATGTATATAAAACCCCGTTAATTTTGTATCAACCCGTATTTTGAATAACAAGTTATAACATAAATCAAGGCAGAATTAAATGATAAAATTTGAATCAAGGGAAACGGGCTGTGCCATTGCGTTCGTCTCGGAAAAATACACGAAATAGAGTCCGAGTTTTCGAAAATCGGAGTCCGTATGACCAAGTTATGGCCCATCAAAGTTTTCAGAAAATTTCAAGTTCAAATTTGAATTCAGAATTCAAATTCAACCCAGACAGGCCAGGCGGGAGGATTCCCGCCAACCCCCATGTCGACAGGGGTGTCGACTGGGGTGTCGACACACCCATGGATGTGTCGACTGCCCAGTCGACACGGGTGTCGACATGGTGGTTCGGCCAGTTTGGCCTGGGTGCACCTGACTTGTTCCTCAAGACATGTTTTAAGGCTTGTGACGGATTTCAAAGGCTCAGATCTGAATTACTGGTTAATCCTATGGCCTAAACTAACCTAAACTTCTATAAAAGGACCCTAATACCTAGCCTAAACCATCATAAATAAATCCTACAACTAGGTTATGCCAAAATGTTTAATCATGGCCTCCATCCTCTTGTCATAGTCTCCATCTTCATTCATATGAGAGTTCCTAAGCTTGTTTGAGAGTTTCTAAGTTTGATTCAAGGCCAAAGTTCAATCTTTCTTCATCAAAGCAAGGATCTTCTTCTTATTTCTCAAGGGTTTTCATTGGAGCTTGTTATTTGGGGTTTTTTAGAGTTTCTAGTGGCTTCGTCTCAATCTTATTTTATTTTATAAGTCTTCATAGCATTGTAAGCCCTATTCTACTCTTAGATTCTAACTATGAAGTTAAATATGACATGTTGCAAGTTTGAGTTTGGGCCTAAGTATGATTTGTGCTTTGATTCTATCATGTTATGCATAGATCTATTCTATGCACGTTTGTAAAGCTATCACCTTGACTCTGTGCATAGAAAGCTATGAGCTTTGATTTGAAATGTTGCATAAAGCAACATAGAAACTCTCATAACCCTTATGTTATCTTGCATATGATGTTATATGCGAATCACTAGCTATCATCCTATGTCATTTATGACCATGTTTCACCTATTTTGCTAAAGTTTGATATCATGCATGTTTTGAGGCTTATAATGTAATATGCAAGTTTATGAACACATTTGCCTCATATGCCACCATGTTTAACTTGTGGCCAAGCCTTATTAATTATGTCATGCTTCTAAGTTCCCTCTTTGAGATCTATTTGCGTTTATGCGAACTTACATGCGATGGGGTTACGTTATGGGTAAGCTAAAATGACATAAAAACATGACTTGAAAAGATGACACGAAATATGACATGTGATTATGCTTGAAACATGAACATGAACTTGGACATGACTTCTAGAAAACATGAGGATGTCCAACTCGAGGTTGGGTTGAGTTTGTAGCATAAATCTACCCGGAACCGACCGACTTAACTAGTGGCTACAAGCAATAGGACCCAATGTGAGTAGTTGGTCATGTCGCACTTGAAACCCGAGGTTAGACTAAGTTGTGGTGTAAAGCTACCCGGACCCGCCCGGCTTAACTAGTAACCACAACAAGGTCTAATGTGAGAGGTTGGGTGCATTAAATCAATTAATGCCACATGATAGGGTTAATTCATGGACCACTTGAATACTTAACCAATTAAACACGATGGGTTGATAGGGTTAAGTCATGAACCTGGGGTACACTTAACCAACTTGGTACTTGATTGGATAGGGTTAACCACGCTTAACCCGTTAGAAACCCTAGTTACGTGGTCCTTTTCACCAGTAACCCTCTTGGTTGTATCATGATACCCTAGGGACTAGGCTAGGGTGGGGCACGATTACTGGGCTGACATGTAAGCGACCAAAACGACGGCTGAGTAGATGCGCCGGTGTAGGTTTAGGCGGACTATGGTCGTGCACATAGTCCGGAGTTGAAAAAGCAGACACGGGCACCAGTAAGTTTAGACTGTGCGTGCTTGATGTGTGTCCGTGGTTGGCACCCTAGGGCTTGATACACCCTAGGGTGGACCTAGCACAGTTTGACTACACTTCGTGATTGAGCCGTATGACACCGACACTTAACGAGTTAGGTTTTTAGGGAGCCGGTCGACTAGACCGTGTTGTTGGACCTTGATTTAGGCCATCTCGTGATATTGGGCTAAGATTGGGCCAAGGGACCACTTCTTGTTTATACTTGACAGGGGTTGGTATACTAGTACACTTGGTGCAAAAAAACTTAACCTTGTATATGCGATGCCACACTTGATCTATCTTGTTAACTTTTCACCATGCCAGTTATCATCCTATGTTTCATCTCTGTTTTACATGTCCAGTTAACTTTATTAGTTTTTATACTAATAGTAGGTAGGACTTACCAATCTTTTGACTGACCCATTTTCTTTCGCCTCTTTTCTTTCGTTCCCCCCCCCCCCCCCCAGGTTTTCAGGGTGGGAACACTAGCACCTAGCTTGGATCTTTAGCTGCTTTTATGGATAGCTCATGTACGATTTGGACTTGAGCATGCTATGGCTTTATTCTACTTTGGGGATAGTCACTTTATGATTTTTTTTCTAGTTTTCAGTTTATGTTTCTAGACTTTGTTTTGTGGGAAAATAATGACCAAGTACTTTGATGTAACTTGACTCTGGTTTTGAAATGTTAGTTTTTACCCGCTGCTTTATTTACTCTATTTCTACTATATGTTATGTCTTGTGATATCTGCATGCATGTTTACCTTGTTTAACGCCCCTCCAAAGCTAGTGTGCTTGCAAGAGTGACATTGGCGGAGGTGGGGTGTTACAAATTTCCTTTTCTTGGAAATATTATATCTTATTACGGAACTCCTCTAGCCTTCCTTTTCTTCGGAATTAATGTTATATGTATATATATATATATATATATATATATATATATATATATATATTCTATTCAATATTCAATTATCATTACTTATATGCCCAAAAAGATGATGAACGACATGTCATATCATTATATAACTCAATTTGTTAAATTCGAAGATTTCGTTAAGTGCGGGTAGTATATACAATTAAATCTTCATTATGTATTCCTATAATTAACTTGATATAACTCATTTACATTTCCTCGGATAAATATCGTTATTTACTTAGAATAGGTGAATTTCAATCCAGCTATTTTCATTTTCTAGGGAATAGTGTTATAAATATAAATCATGCTTAAGTTTAGTTAACAGCGTTACTTTATCGTTATAGTTCATAACATGCAATACACTGCCATATTACCCTTTTATAACCAATGCAATATGCTGCCATATTTCCCTTTATAATTAATACAATACGTTGTCATATTTCCCTTTATAACTAATCTAGACGTCTCTGTCCGTTACAAGTTAATACCATCCCTCAATAATAGTGAAGTCGTTCAAGTTAGGGTATTTTATTTACCTCTCAGACCTTGATCGACAACGTTCTTATCTTAGAATAGATATACGTCCGTAACTCTAAACTCCTTTTTACTTATAATATTCATCAAACCGTATTTCTTGCTTTATGGTTTTATAACACCATATCCTTACTTTGGAAACTCGGTTATTTATGATTATTTATTTTAAACATTAATCCTTTGCTTCATCTCCCTTACATAATTCCATTTATAACTTCTTTTATCAAAAATCATTCACTTTCTTCGTCCTTTGACATTTTTTTCTTTATTCGAATTATTTTACTTAGTTCAAGTAAACATCTCATTACGACTCAATACTATCTTAAATGAATTCCATTTAAGAAACAATTACTTTAATTAATATAATTAAATAATAATTTACTTCATTATTACTGAAGTAAAATAGTTAACTTCATGACTAATTTAAAATAGATTGGTTGCTTAAATAAATAATAATTAATTATACTAGTTTGATAATCCTTTAAACTTCATTCATTAAAAAGTAATTAATAAGAAATCTTATTAATTTTGATCAATTCCCATTAGATTAATTCGAAGGTCGATTAATCTAATAACCAATTTCCAACAAACCGTCGATTTAGTTAACTTTTAATCATCAGTTAATTTGTTAACTGAACTTAATTACTTCTTATCATTAGATTAATATAATTATTCTAAAAATATTGCTTAACCCTTTTTCTTTAAAGATTATCCTAAAATATTAACTCATAGGGCAGTTTACACCTTCACTCGATTATAAACTTATTTAAAAGGTCAAAATAATCGTTTATAATTAATTATAACCACTAAATGTAGAATATTTGTTTATAATAGAACTTCTATTATAAATTAGAACTTCACTCAAATTTTAAAAACATAATTTTTATAACTAACTTCGTTGATTTGTCGAACGACAAATCAACTTCTTAAAAAAATGGATGTATGGTCGGTTGCTGTCAATTCCTTAATTAATACCGTTAATTGATTAAAATCACAACAACGTTGAATTTCCATTCAACGTCAATACTCAAACGGGTTTCAATGTTATTGGGGTTCAAACAGTGCATATATGAAATAATGTGAAAATAAACAGCACATATAATAATTGAGGAATCTGGTTGGATTCCTCCAACCTGTTCTGCCCTGCATCACAGTTATTATGACATTTTATAATAATACTGAAATAGAAAGTTCGTCCAATGCAATTAAATAAAATTAACAGCAACCAATATCAAACAAATAGCATCCATGGCATCCAAATCAATCAATTGGTAATATCGGTGATAGATTTTAACTGTATGAATTTAATCACATTATGGAATTCCAGAAAAGTGTGAGAATTAACTCACCTTTCTTTTGATGATCGATTCAGCGTTGTTTTCATTTAATTTTAAACGAGCATTTAAAACTGAATGAAAATCCAATCCTTTTCGAACCAGCACAGTTGTGTTGCACTCTCCTCTACGATTCCAATGGACCCAACTTCGTGTGATTCTGTGGTCGTATGAATATATTACAACCGTTATTAGTTTGACTATCTTTTCATAATATAAATTAAATAATTAAATGATCCATTACAGTTGATAATTAAAGTTGATTACCATGTATGCTGCGTTAGCATGATTAGGTGGTTTTGCCACATTAGTTTCCTTAACCCCAACTGTTTCTTCTAAACCCGCTTCCATGAATTATCCTACTTCATATTTCCATTTTACTCCAGAACATTTCTGCCGCTTACCTCCTTTCTTTTTTTTATTCTTCTTTTATTCCCCATTTTCGATAGTAGGCCAAAGGCCCAAATTGTCCATGTGAAAATAACGATAGCCCACCTAATACTTTTATCTTCCTGCTACTAATACCGTCATCTTTTTCCCTGCTGGTTTGTGACCACCCAGATCGACAAAACTCAACTCACGTATTCGATCACCACCTCTGCCAATCGTTGACTTCCAGTTTCTGAGCTCCGCGAACACCTCACGTTGTCTCCATGTAAAATCCTCCTTGCTGCATACATTCTCGCCAAGCTGTAGATCCTTCACCACAGTACTACACTGCCTAGAACTTCACAGATCTCCAACAATTCCATCGTTCCCCCATCCAGTTTTATATAAAGGCCGAAGCCGCTCAAGTATCTACAGTCCACCGAACACCACATACACCAACCCCTTCACTTGTCTACCGTCCCATGCTTTTGCTTGCCACCATCCTGCGCTTCACCTTTTTCCCAGAAATTTCTTCATCATGCTACTAATGTGAACCAGACCTGCCCCCATATTAAAATGATAGCACTGGACTCTCTCCTCAATGTATTAAATAATTAAGCCATAATGATCTGATTACCTTAATTATTGAATTAACTGACTCGTAACCCATGCCACCCTAAATGTTATTTCTTCACGCATGATTTACTACAACCACTTCTTGAACCCGATATCATCTTCTCCACCATTATCTCATCTTTGCGTTTCCAGTTTGAAGCACTCCCTTCGAAAATCAACAGGCTCACCACCCTCGAGATCATCCAACGCCACCGTTTATTCAACCAGCGTCCTCCACTCAGACGACAACCACCACTCCTTGAGCTCGAGAGTGCCATCACCGTCATCCACATAACTCCACCGTGATGACTCCCCCTTCACACTCTCAACGCAGCCAAGCACCACCGTCGACCGACACCTGTCCCCGACCACTGCTGAACGCGCCGACATCCAAGCCTCAGTCTCCTGCTGATCCGCAACCATGGATCCACCGCCACCATCAGTATCCAGCTCCGATCCAGTCTCACGCCCTTGACCACCCATTTGCCCCATCATTGTCACGCTGTAATAAATATAGCAACAAGCGAGCTCTGCAGATTGAAAATGTTGAGATTTGGTCGAGTATTGTTTTAGTTTTACTGCATTGAATTTCTTTGTTTCATTTGCTGTATTTGTTTTCCAAAGAAATGGTTGTTGCCTTAAAGGAGAAGGACAAATCCTTCGTGTATTATATAGTCAGAGATGGGTTAGAAGATAAGGAAGGTCAATATCAAAGTGTACAGATAAAACAAAGAAAGGTATGGAGCAAATAGGATAGGGTCTGGATACAAACTAGAGTAGGGTGATGTTTTTTTTTCCTTCTTAGTCAATACCGTATTTATTGAACCAGTAATATACGTTTCCAAAATGATATGCTGGGATTTGCTTCTGGCTTATTGTGATCACCACGGGATTTTGTTCAGTTTTTTTTTCCGCGTTTTACATGTTGTGAGATGGTGTCCAAGATTTCTCCTAGTTTTTAAAAAGGATTTGCCACGTTCGACTAGCAATAAATGTTGGAAAAAGAGAAGTCTAATCTTTAGAAAATCTTACACCAGATTTGTAAAAGGACTTTGAAAGGTTTAGCCAATTTTTTTCAAAGATTTGCAGAGCTCTCCAAAACGATATGTTTAGATTTAGATTTCGTATACTTTTCTTTATTTTATTGGCCAAAACTGCATAGTTGAATGGGAAGTCATACCCTCTAGAATTTGAATACACAACAAGATTTTATTTCAGACTTTGTTCGAAACCAATATTATCGAAAGTACGTTCGAATATATATTGTGATTACTGAAAGATCTTCTTCCCTAGATTTGAGAAGATACATATGTATTGACTAAATATTTTGCTCGATTCTTGTGGAGATTTTCGAAATGATGTTGTGAATTTTAAAACAACGCTTGTATAATAAATTCACGCATTCTAACTCTTGACATTATAAACTCGTATACGCGCATGCAACGTCCAATCGGAACGAACTTTGAAATCCTAAGATAACTTAAAATTTAGTAACAGTTTGTTATTACAAATTTTATACAGCTCCAATTATTCAAAATCGTTTTAATTAACGGATTCATTATTATATTTTTAAATAAATATTTAAATTAATAAAATAATTTAAATATACGTCTACAGAAAATACGGGACGTTACATACCTTCCCCCTTAAAAGAATTTCATCCCCGAAATTACAAAGGTATAAAGAATGCTACAAACCCCTTATTTTTACAAAAACGTTCAGTTTCATTTCCAAAACTGATATGATTGGTTTTTGAAACCAATTAATTTCTGATAACAAATTTTCCACCTAAAAATTTGGCAGAGTCTCCCCTGTACGGGGGACATCTGCAATATTGCAGGTTCAACAAATATATATACATCGACTCGTATGGTCGGAAAAATTAAAATTCCAATCTCAAAACCCCAAAAACCCCAAATTTTTATATTTTGCATAGGCGTACCTTTTTGCGAGCGTTAATAAGCAAGTATATTTAAGTCAGCTCAATTATGATGCAGCTCTAACAAACTAAATTTAATCAGCTCCAGAACTCAACCAATATTTGGCCTTGCACATGTTCTTAACTTCAAATGAACTTCATTAGTTTCAAAATAATGGCAGTGAGGCCAATATCCATATTGTCCATTCCAAACAGTTTCCCATACAACTCATCATTTCTATATATGATCCAATTCTCATGTATTTCATTTATAATCACCTCTTAACAATCCATACAGATTCATAAGGTCTGGTCGATTCTCAATCAAGTTTTAAATCTATGCCCATGCAACCAATCATTCAATCCAAATGTTTTACATACTTGTTCACTACTTATGAATTTTCTTCATAACACGTTCTTTTCAATCCCTTTGGATACACCGATCAACTCCTTATATCATATTCAAATTCATTTTCCTGAATTCATCAAATTCTATTCAAATTTATTAACTTAGACTTATTTTAGCGAATTCAATTTGTTTAAGATTAGCTTTCAAACCAAGTTTATCCTATAATCATGCAACCAATTTCAACCATACAATTCACCTGATTTTTCAAACACTCTAATTGGATTATTTTCATGTATCTCAATTTTCCAAACTCAAGTTAAATTATAACACTCGAGTCCAATTCCTTTACTTTTCCAATTCAGTTTACTCAACATGAGTTAAATTAAATATTAAACTTTAATTCATACATTTCATATTAGGAATTCCAATTTCACTCAGATTTGTTTTATTCAAGTTTAAATTTATATTCATGAAATCAATTTTAGCCATTTCACTTGGATTTACTAATTTCTATTGACTTGCATCCAATTTTATTTCAATATTCAAATTTCAACTTATATAATTCATTTTAACTTATCATAAGTTAAATTCAGATTTGGAATCCACTCTTGATTAAATCTTTTCAATTCCACAATCAAGTTTATTCAAATCAACCAATCAAGCCAATACGAGCTTGAATAACCAATCAACAATTTGAGAGAAATATTTTTCTTTTCCTATATAAAAATAAGTTTTGGGTAAAATTATTTCATTCACCCACTTTATAAAATAATAAAAATATTTTTATACTCAAATTACAAATACGCGCACTCATATATGTATATTTTTTACTCAATCTTGGGTACTACTAACCCCATCTCTATTGAGTTACACCACAGAGCCAAGGTTATTCCTAAACCATTGCTCTGATACCACTGTAACGACCCGGAGATTTTCGACCCTGAAAATCGACACAAAAACACCGTGTCGGACACTCAAGCATCGAAATCACCAGAACGTTATGAGAAAGAAATTAGAGGATGAGATAATAAAAGAAAGAAATTTTAGAATAGAAGAATAAGAAGAAGAACACATCAGAATCTCACAGCGGAACGAACAAAATATAATATATCAAATCTCTTTGCACAAAAAAAGAACTATATACATACCAATCATCAGAGTACATCATATATCAGACACAACGAAAATAAACTTTAAATAATTAACGGTGAAGCCTCCTGCTTCCATCTCTTGAACTCTAAGCGGGATCTAACCTGTAAACATACTCGTTCTGACCCGAGCACATTTTGAAGCACAGCAAAAACACCCGGATCAGTCTGTAATACCTTCAGTGATAAATTCATAGCACAAAAATTTGTTTAACTTTGAAAAATCCCTTTCAAAGAAAAGGATAATAGTAAGACCAGCCCACACATAAACACGGACGGTTTTTACCTTACTATAACCCAAAACACTTTTAAAATCAATATCTTTTCTGATATTATGATAGTGTCTATCAAATCACAAATAAATAATCATCTAGTAGAACGACTGCATCTCACGCTCTACATAAATAGTATACAAACAAAACCGCGGGCTCTTATTGGAGACTGGATTCTGACTATGACAAGGTATGGAACCACATGCCGATAGTGTATCTTTAGAGAGGAATACACTGGGTTCAACAAGAACGTCTTGTAACCTGGCCCACACATAACCGACCACTCATTTCTCTTGAGTGTATCGAATAAATTGTCAACTTACGGCCGCGTAGCTACCGTTTTTCCCGGGAGATACAGAAATGAAAAGAAGTAACAAATATGAATATTCTCTAGATGATGGCAATACACCGTAATGGGTGTGACCCACATAGCCATGCTACCTGCCCGATTTTGTCATTTCCTGGTTGATGAGGCTTGAGGTTATAATCGACTTTTGAAACATCTGGCCACCATTTACATCATCCATATAAGTCATCCAGGAACATGATGAACTGAAGGTACTCTCCTACAGCATTCAATATAGGAATCACCCCATGAATCGGTAGCAATAAGTCCTTGCAACCCGTAGATTTCAACCACGACAAAACCACAGTTTATCTCGAGGCGCGAACCCAAGATCATAATTAGTTCTTCCGTTTCATGAAGATCTATGATCTTCAATTTTCTCCATCTTCATTTGCTGTAAGTTAGTTTCGTACGCGACGCTGATTCGAAGTGGTTTTGGGTCTAGTTCCCATCCCGGACTCTTCGAACAACACGACAAAAGGTTTGCTAATAAATTCTATTGATAGTCGGGTTTTTACTGTCAATATCAAACAGTATGTTAAGTATATTGGTAGCTCAGACCTTATTATTTAATCCATTAAAAATTCCTTTAACAAATTATTGAATATCACTTCACCGATTTAGAATTCGACTCTGTTTATTTATCCTGATATAAATCTTTACTTTTGTTACTTGGGATTAACAACTATATTCACCAAATCACCACCTCACTAATATCACCATATGTATATAAAACCCCTTTAATTTCCTTTTCTTGGAAATATTATATCTTATTATGGAACTCCTCTAGCCTTCCTTTTCTTCGGAAATAATGTTATATGTATACATATATACCAGTACATATGCACGCCCGATGGGCGTGTGCATAGATGCATTTGACCAAAGATGGAAAAGAAGTGTAGAATAAGCAGTAAACTCATGCGTGCTGTTATACAGAAAATATGGAACAGTAAATGAACACAACAACACACTGTTTGTGCAGATAAAAACGTCATACAACAACGTCAGTAACTATCTCAGGATCAGCTGAGTGTGAAGACAGAATAATCGGAAAAAAAGGACTGAACATAATGGCTGTATAAAGAAGCCAAAGGCTGAATGTTAAATAAGCGTGAAGTAACAAAGGAAGCAAAACAAATGGAAGAACTGTTTATAACGCAGTTATCATCATCAGTTACAACTTATTTGCCGGAAGAAACCTGAGAAAGGACAACAGTTTTAAAAAAAACAGAACAAATATGATGACCAAAAAACTGCATAGGAAAAGCAGGAGCAGTAGCATTAATGTGAATGTGATCGGGAACGTGAACGGCTTTCAAGCTCAGCAAAAAGTGTATCAACTTCCGCAATCTGGAAGGAATAAAAGAGAAGAGTTAACAGTTGGGTTTACAAACTGTCAGTACCATAGAAATGAAAAAAAGTAATGAAGTTAAAAGAAGAACTGACCACTGCCGGGTCGTGCCAGTCGATGTCATCATCATTGTCAGCCTGGACAGTGTGAAGTGAGTTGTGTGAAGTGGCATGATCGTGTGCGACCTGGTCATGGGTACGTTCGTGAGAATGACCGTTGTTCTGGTTCAACTCATCCGGGATTTCTGCTGGAGTGTCATAGCTTGTAGACGCATCATGTTTTCTGTTACGCGAGCTCCTACGTGTCACCCTTTCTTCAGTTGGCGGTGACACGGCCTTACCTTTGGCAGAATTTTTGGCCTGTGTATAACAGTATTAGTCGGCTGTTGTAGAAGTGTGCAAAAAAAAGGAAAAAAAGGTAAATCGTAAATATAATAATGGTACTGGTAGGGGTGTAGTACCCTTGGCATATCTTGCCTATGAAAGTGTAGTAGTTTGCAGTAAAAATAAAGATGAGTAGGGAAGATGACAATGAAGTAGTGTATGTGGGGAGGTTTATATAGAAGTAAAACATGGTAGTGGGAATGCTGGTTAACACGTGTATGAAAAAGGGGCAGTAGAAAGGAGAAAAAACAGGTGATCTAAATGGGAAGAGGTTATGAATTGGTAAATACTGGAGAGAAGGTAGCATGAAAAGTTGGTGAAGAGGAATGAATGGAAAAATGAGATTTATTTGTCTGTCTGTAATACGTGTTGAGCACAGGGCAGAAATGTGTTAGAAAATAAATAATGGAGGAGTTAAAACTTGTAAAATGTCGACTTGTAAGTTCCAAACAGCAAAGTAATGAATGTTTTAAAAAAGTGGTAGTAAATTATAATAAGGATAAAATCAGGAAAATAAGTAATTACAAATACTGATCCGTTAACATTCTCTAGTTATTTGTTTTCTGTTTGTGTTTAATGTCCGTCGGTATGATGACGTAAAGATTGAATGTAAATGATTTATGAATGTGAAAATTGTAGTTTATGGAGTAGCAGGTAAATAGCAATGAAAATGGAGTTAAAAAAAAAACAGTACTGAAAAAGAGCACCTTAATTGGGTATATATCTCTGTATACATCATGTTTAGTACCATTGGAATCATTGTATTACCTGTGGAAATTACATTAATAGTATTAGCATTTAAAGTATTTGCATGCAAAGGGAAAAAAAATAGAAATTTAGGCGGATTAACAAATCAATATACGAAGTGATGTTTGCTATTTATGGCATTTAAGTAAACATATTGCAGGACAGGGGTACGTAATCAGCATCAAACTACTATGATCGAATCGATGTTCAAAATGAATATCATACATAAGAAGAATTCCTAATACAATAAAGTATATTTAGATCCATGCTAGCAGTTGTATAGATCAATTTATTTGTCGTCATATTCAGTGTACTCACGTGTTCAATATCCAAATTAATCTCAGCATCTCATGATGTAATAACTAATTTGATCGCATTATAATATTCATCGATGATTTGGTGTAAAGATTGAATGGTTAGGATCAGCTGGGGACAGGGGACAGGTAAATAAGGGATAGAAAAACTGAAATTGCATTGATATATGCATATATCTGGTTAGCCACTATTTTGACATTCAAAATATACCCAACTGAAATGAGTGTGCATTCAATGTCCGTAATGTAATTAAGTTGCTGACACCATACAGATAACATTCCACTCGTCTTAACATTATATATGCACATATTATTGGCCTGTATTAATGAACACAGTCTCGTAGGCATAGCAACGGATATTTAACGCACTGTAATTTATAATTACTAATACCATAAGAGTATGAAAAATATATCATTAATGCTCACCCAAGATAAAGCATCTGGTTCCAGTTTCTTGTCCTCAACCCTCATCATCTGAATAGTTGCGCAATCCGTGTGCAGCAGTCATCGACCCTAGTCATGTTAATAGTTACCCAAGATTAGTACTTCCTATCTTCACTGATAAAAGAAACATTGAGTGCAACAGTCCCGTTTTCAGTCAGTGCATTTATGTTGGATGTTGATAAATCTGAGGATTAAACAAACATATGTTTCATTTTGCTATTAAATATGAAAATAAAGGTACATTTGGTAACCTAAATATCGTTTAATGTACATGCCAACAAATTTTCCGTCAACGTCAGATAATGACGTGCGTAAAATATTGTATCATTTTCAGACAGAAAGTTTAAAAATTTAAGATATAAAAATACCTCTGTTTTATCGGAATGTTTACGGTAGGTAAATGGTAGACCTGAATTGCATTCCTTCCCTTTTGTGGTCAGCTCACATCAATCCTCAGTATACAGGAAAATAAATAAAAATAAATGTTAAACAAATACAAAACTGAACAAATAGGACGTCGACGGCATGTAGTTTTTAAAATTTGGAGAATTCAACCGCAGAAATGTAAGCCGAATGAAACGTAGAAATTGTGTAGAGGTCAAGAATAGAGTAAATGATTCAGAACTAATTGATAAAGTAGAGAATGTAGAGCATGTAGAAAGCAGAGAGTAAGTTAAAGTATACCTTAATTTGTTTTGTGTTGAGTAGACGGGCCGTAAGTAATTAGAAGGGTCGTTATGTCATTCCTCCAATCGACGATTTGAGGTGTTGATGAATGCGGTCAGCACTGCAGGGGGGAAAAAGTATTAAATTTTTGAACGAAACGACAGAGTAAATGAGTTAAAAATTATAGAGTAGAGAGCGTAATGTTGATGTAACCATACTGCTAAATGTATTATACTGATTAGAATGGAAGTGAGTTGTGAAAACCCTTGTTATCTTATTCCACATGCCGGGAAGGATTGAATGCTGTCCAATGGAAATTGCTGGGATGAATAACCTGAGATAGTACAGACGACAGCTTTGTAAAAGCAAAATGAATTGCAAATAGAGTAAAAAGTCTGAGAAATTTACATTTCCTCTCCTCCTTTTCCGGGCTTGAGACCGGCATCAAATGAATTAACATTTGATGGCGGAGTTAAAAATGGGGGGGTGGGGGGGTTTTTTTTTCTGGTGTTATTGCGACATGTTTATAGTCGTTAATGGTTGTGAATGGGGGGGATAAGGTGCGGAAAACATTAGTCATGTTAATGGCAGGTAAAAAAGTGTGAACATTGGATGTAGCTGTAACGACCCGCATTCTGCGCATCATAGGATCGTAGAATATTTATTTCTTTCACATACGAAGTCGTATGGTCATGTAACTTTGGGAGACGACTATTGGGGTCATTTCCCATGTTCATGATTTTTCCCGATTTTTAAATGACCATTTTACCCCTAGTTGGCACTGTTTTGGCCATAACTTTTGACTGGAGAGGAATTTTGACCTGAAACCACTTCCATTGGCTTCGAATGATGGTTTCTCTTTCCGTAGAGTGGTCACATTAGCCAAACGGACTCACCGTTTGGGAGATATGGCTGAAACAAGTTTCAGATGGTGAAAGACAGCTTAATTGGGCTTAAGCGGGTGATTAGCAGCTAGGCCCAAGGGGAATTTCGGGTTTAGAGGTATAGGAGGACTGATTAGGGTTAGGTTATCACTTTCATTTCAGTTTTGAGCCGCCACAAACCTCCTTGAGACCTTAGTAATGGCTTCTTACATCTAAAACACCCCAAATCACTCTCTAATTGAAGATTAGGCTTAGCAACACCAAATTAAGGAGAAAAAGCACCAAAGCAAGATTAGAGCTGCTGTTAGACATCAGTATTCGCCCCAAATCAGAGGAGTTTCAGTTCTGAGAATTTCATTTGTGGCCAGGGTGAGTGATTTGCATAGTTTTTGCACTAATTACGGTAATTAAGGGTAATTAGTGAAGATTAGCGAATTTATACGTAAATAAATTCTGGAAAAATTCTTAAAATTCTAAAATAATGTTTTAAGGCTCTGTTAGAAATTTGGGTTAATTTCGATGTGTTTTGCTAATCATATGCTTAAACATGATTAAGAGGGATTATAGGCAAATGTGAGGTTTTAGCTACTTTTGATTCATTTTGATTCATTTAAATTGTTGTTTGCTGTTTGTGGTTGCTATTACATGTTGCTATGACTCTATGGTATGTTTCATGATTGATTAGAATAGTTAAATTGCTCGAAAACGTCGTCGAATGGCGTAAAAAGCTCGCTGGAAAGTTGCAGAAGTGTGCAGGTTCCGAACCGGTTCGGATCGGAGAAAAGGGGTCGGATCGGACTAGGGAACCGACCAAGGGAATTCGAACTGGATGAGGACTTGCCACTGGAAGAAGTTTGGCAGGAAGGAAGGCCATTGCTTAGAGTTGGAGTGGACAAGGGGGGATCGGATCGAAACTAGAGAGCGGATCGGATCGAAACTAGAGAGTGGATCGGATTGGAGAGGATTGGATCGGAGTACACTAAGGGGGCGGAGCGGATCGGCAATTGGAGAAGGACAGGATCGGGCATGAGAACTCAGAAGGGAGCAACCACCGAACTCAAATAGAGACAACCGACCCGAAGTGGAGTACCGACCCGAACCGATGAAGAAGATGACTACCGACCCGAACCGATGATGGTGATGACTACCGAACCGAACAGAATTCTAGGACTGTTAATGTACGACAACTCTTCTGAAGACCCACTCCAATTCAACCAAACCCGAGATGCAAAGGAAGTCCAAATGAGAAGTTCGAGCTTAAGATTCAGATGGGAATCAACGAGTTCACTTCATGGTTGGGCTTTGCTGCGGGACGCGTGCTAAGGAGTTGTCGACACCTATAGCTTTGGACCACTATGGTAGGAGGTACGAAGGCGGATTCAGGGCCATTATGGCATTGGTAGAACCAAGGGCTACGACCAATGAAGTGAGTCATTGAAATGTTTGGTCATGACTCCAAGTGTTTGGCTTGGTCATAGCAGGGTTCCTACAAGTCGGGATTCGTCGTTGCCTCAGTTTGTCTAGTGTTTCAAAGTGGTAGATGTCGTACGCTTTACGCACTGAGTGAGAGATGCGAGAATGGTTGCTATGGATGATTTGTTTGCCATCATTGTGACATGCACACCCCACCCCCGTATTCTTACACTATTTATTATGGCACCTTGGAGTATTGTACGGTATGTGGTACTAACTCTTTGGTTGCAGGTCCAGGTTCAGGTATGGTTTAGTATACCTGTTATTTCCCTGTTTAGATGCTTATCGCTCATACCAGGCTTTATGTCTGACCCAGAGTTTTATGTCTCCTCTTATTACTCTGGGTGCTCACACGAGCAGACTAGAGACAGGTTAGCGGGTGATGCACGGGTAGATGATCCGGAGACGAGCAGGAGGCTTCCACGTAATATATATAGTATTCTCCCTGTGTTGTTGAAGATCACTGCTTGGGCATTGGTGGTGCATCTTCTACTTTAGCTTTCTTTTGTTTAGAGACAGTAAATTTGGAAAAAAAAATTGTAATAAGCTGTATTTGGATTTTCCGCTGCTTTGAGATTGATGTTGGTTTTAGTTATCAGCTTATGTACTGTCTCGCCTGTTTTATGTCAAGTATGTTATTATTATATTTTATTCCATGCGCTGTGAGACATTCTACAGGTTCTTTGATTAGTTCGTTCCCTTCTTTCTTTTCTTCTGACGACCGTCTTGTGCTAGTCGGGCATGTGTACAGCGCACTTTTGGAGGAAATGCAGGCTGGTGCGAGGCGGGCCGTCACACTTGGTATCAGAGCTCTAGGTTGCGTAGTTAACCTAGGGAAGTTATCAGGGAGAGATAGTATACGTATACGAGAGAGCGTATTTGTAATAACTTTGGTTTTTAAAAGCTATATATATATACTATTAGTAGTGTAAGGATGAAGTCGTACTGCACTAGCACCACTATGGAGTCGTTAATCATTTCCTTTTTCAGATTGACGATGAGCCGGGATACTAGGGGTGTTGGTAGGGGAGCCAATAATGGGAATGCTGCTGACATGAGGACGATGTTTACTGACCTCATGAGAGAGATGCTTAGAGATGTGCAGAGGGCAGCTCCCAATGGTGGAAATGGTGGTGGTCCAATAGTGCAGGCGCCAAGAGTCGACTTCGCCAAGCTGAATAAGGACTATACTAGTCTTGGTGGGAAGCCGTTCCACGGAACGGAGTCGGCTACGGATGTTCAGGATTGGTTGGATAGTTGCGAACGTATCTTCGAGGATTTGTGTATCGAGGATGCAATGAAGAGAAGGCTAGCGTCCCGTCAGCTGCAAGGGCGGGCAATGAATTGGTGGAATGCTATAAAGGCAGCTACTCCCGAAGATCAGATTACTTGGGAGCAGTTTAAGGCTCGCTTTAGTGAGAAGTTCATTCCAGCTGCTCAGAAGTCAATGCTGTTTAAGAAATTCTTAGAGCTCAAGCAGAATGGCAGAGCTGTCTCGGAGTACATTGCTGAATTCGACACTTTGTCAAAGTATGGGTTATCTCTTATTGATACTGCTGAGAAAAAGAATGAGAAATTCATAACTGGGTTAGATCAGTACTTAGGGGAAAGGCTTATTAACCACATCGACGAGACGTTTGAGTCGATTGTGGGGAAAGCATTAAGATCAGAAAGTCTCTACCCTAAGTCGAAGACTGAGGTTGCATCTGCAGAAGAGCCAAAACCACAAGCAAGTGGTGGAGGCAAGGGTGGTTCCCAGAATAAAAGAAAGCAGAGTCAGACTAAGGATGGCCAGAAGAAAAAGAATAAACAAGATGTTGAGTGCTTCAGCTGTGGTAAGAAGGGCCATTATGCTAGTAATTGTCGGGCCAAGCCAGCGGATAGGAAGTGCTTCAACTGTGGCCAAATGGGACATCACAAGGACAAGTGTCCACAGCCCCCTAAAGAAAAGCAAATGGTGAAAGCCTACGCTCTTAATGCTATTCCTTCTTCGTCGAATGCCCCAACAGCGGCGGAGAAGGGAAAGAATGTCGTCATTCAAGGTATGCTTTCTGTTTATGATGTTCCTGTTAGAGTTTTGTTTGATACCGGAGCTTCCAGTTCTTTCATATCTAGTGACCTGGTAGATAGGTTGGGATTGGAGCCCGAGATTGTCGATAGACCTTTAGTAGTGACGAACCCGATTGGTGGTTCTACTAGCCTTAGCATGATTTGTCGTAATGTGGTCTTATCGAGTCATGGATGCATGTTTGTTTGTGATTGCTTTGTTTTGGGCTTTACTGGGTTTGGCATTATTTTGGGAGTAGATTGGCTCCAAAGATACGGGGTGGTGGTAGACTGTGAGGGCTTGTTGGTGACAGCTAGAGTGGATGATGGGCGGAGGATAGTGTTTGGTGGTCTACCCAGTAAGGGGGTATTGGCTAGTTTTCTAAACTCCCTCGACATTCCGCATAGTGAGTTGTCAGGTTTGCCCGTGGTTGGCCAGTATCCGGATGTCTTCGAAGAAGTGACCGGACTTCCACCACACCGAGAGATTGAGTTCCGTATTGATTTGGTAAAGGATGCCAGGCCTATAGTGATGCCACTTCGTCGTATGGCACCAAGAGAGCAGCGAGAGCTCGAGGTGCAAGTCAGCGATCTTTTGAAGAAGGGATTTATCAGAAGGAGTGTTTCTGAATGGGGAGCACCAGTTGTGTTTGCTACCAAGGCGGATGGTTCCCTTCGTTTGTGTGTAGACTACCGCGAGTTGAATAAAGTGACGAGGAAGAACAAGTATCCTCTACCGCGGATAGATGATTTGTTTGATCAGTTGAGTGATGCGAGAGTATTTTCTCAGTTGGATCTCGCGACAGGTTTTCATCAGCTTAGAGTGGAAGCTGAGAGTATAGCTAAAACGGCATTTCGGACGCCGTCTGGGTTTTATGAGTGGTTGGTCATGCCATTCGGGCTGACCAATGCCCCAGCATATTTTGTGGATCTTATGAATAGGGTATTCAGAGATCAGTTGAATAAGTTTGTCCTTGTGTTCGTTGATGATATTTTGGTCTACTCGAGGACAGAGGAAGAACACAAGGGACATTTAAGAATAGTGATGGAGGTGTTGAGAAAACACCAATTGAAAGCAAAGTTTTCTAAGTGTCACTTCTGGAAGAGGGAAGTGAGGTTCTTGGGCCACGTTGTATCAGAGAATGGTATTGCCGTAGACCCGGCAAAGGTGGCTACGGTACAGGATTGGCCTACGCCCAAGAATGCAACAGACGTAAGAAGTTTCTTGGGATTAGCGGGATATTATCGTAAGTTTATCCAAGGCTTCTCCAAGATAGCAGCACCGTTGACTCAGTTGACAAAGAAGAATCAAGCTTTTGTTTGGAACGAAAGGTGCGAGGATGCATTCAAGAGTCTAAAAGAAAAGTTGACAAGTGCACCAGTGTTAGTCATTCCCAAGGGGAGTGAAGAGATGACGGTATATACAGATGCTTGTGGTACCGGACTAGGTGCTGTGTTGATGCAAGGTGGTAGGGTTGTAGCTTATGCAAGCAGGCAACTGAAACCGCATGAGAAGAGGTATCCTATTCATGATTTGGAATTGGCAGCGATCGTATTCGCATTGAAGATGTGGAGACATTATCTATTGGGAGAAAGATTCGAGCTGTTTACTGATCATAAGTCGCTGAAGTATCTTTTCTCTCAAAAGGATTTGAATCTTCGTCAGCAGAGGTGGTTAGAGTTCTTAGCTTCATATGATTTCGACATCGCATATACACCAGGAAAGGGCAATGCCGTAGCCGATGCGTTGAGTCGAAGACATGCCAGTTTAGGGGCTATGTTCCTTGAATGGAAGCAACTGGAGTATATCGCGGGGTTTGATTTCAGACCAAAGTGCGAATTGGACCCAGAAATGTTAGCAAGTTTGACGATCAGACCCACTTTAATTGAGCGGATCGGCTCTAGTCAGAGGGACGATCCTAACCTATTGGAAATCATCTCCAAGTTAGAGATGGGAATCGATGAGGAGATGAGCAAGTATGGGCTTGATCAAGATGGATGGCTTAGAAAGAATGGAAAGCTCGTTGTACCCAATGTCAATGGATTGAGAGATGAAGTGCTTAGAGAATGTCATCACTCAAAACTGACTATACACCCCGGTGGTAATAAGATGTATCGAGACATGAGACAGACTTACTACTGGGAAGGGATGAAAAGAGACGTTGGGGAGTTTATATCCAAATGCATGAATTGCCAGCTAGTTAAAGCCGAGCAAAAGAAGCCTAGTGGGTTGTTACAGCCATTAGAAATTCCCGAATGGAAATGGGAGCAAGTCTCGATGGATTTCATCGACGGATTACCAAGGACTAGATCGGGAAATGACAGCATTTGGGTAATCGTAGATCGACTGACTAAAAGTGCAAGGTTTATACCAGTCAAATCGACTAGAACGGCAGCTAAGTTAGCAGAATTATATATGAAGTGGGTAGTGAGATTTCATGGAGTACCTAAAAGCATTGTGAGCGACCGAGACCCGTTGTTCACTAGTGGGTTTTGGAAGAGCTTACAAGAGGCTCTAGGGTCAGAGTTACATCTCAGTACCGCATATCATCCTCAAACCGACGGTCAGACGGAGAGGGTGAATCGTATCTTGGAAGATCTCTTGAGAGCATGCATATTGGATTTTGGTGGATCATGGGATGACCATTTGCATCTAGTAGAGTTTGCATATAATAATAGTTACCAGTCCAGTATCGGTATGGCTCCATTTGAAGCTTTGTATGGAAGGCCGTGCAACTCACCATCATGTTGGATAGAGACTGGCGAGAAGTTTTTGCTTGGACCAAATGTGGTGAGGGAAACTTCAGATAAAATCAAGATCATTCAGCAACGGATGAAGGCTGCCCAAGATAGGCAGAAGAGCTATGCTGATAAGAGGAGAAGAGACTTGAAATTCTCCGTTGGCGACTTGGTGTTTGTCAAGATTTCTCCGTTGAAGAGTGTAATACGATTCGGCAGGAAAGGCAAGTTGGCACCAAGATTTGTTGGCCCATTCCCTGTTCTTGAACTAGTCGGGAATTTGGCATATAGAATTGACTTACCAGAGAAGATGGCAGGAGTTCATAACGTATTTCATGTTTCCCAACTAAGGAAGTTCGTTCACGACTCAGATATGACTATTTCACCTGATCAGTTAGAGGACTTCGAAGTAGAACCCGAGGCGGTTGGGAACCGCAAGCCGGCCCGTATTGTCGAGTACGACATGAAGCAACTTCGAAGGAAGGCGGTGAAGCTAGTCAAGGTACAGTGGAGCGAGGACGAGAGTGATTGTACTTGGGAAACAAAGGAGGACATAAGGAAGAAGTATCCAGAACTCTTTGTCTGGTAAGATTTTGACTTCAATTTAGATTTTCCGCATGCTAGGATAGGCTTGTTTGCTTATTTTGCGTATTTGATTGTTGAATATGGTTGTTAGGCATGCGGGATCCTGTGTATGTTTTGGGGTTAAGGAATTTCGGGGACGAAATTTCTTAAGGGGGGGAGAGTGTAACGACCCGCATTCTGCGCATCATAGGATCGTAGAATATTTATTTCTTTCACATACGAAGTCGTATGGTCATGTAACTTTGGGAGACGACTATTGGGGTCATTTCCCATGTTCATGATTTTTCCCGATTTTTAAATGACCATTTTACCCCTAGTTGGCACTGTTTTGGCCATAACTTTTGACTGGAGAGGAATTTTGACCTGAAACCACTTCCATTGGCTTCGAATGATGGTTTCTCTTTCCGTAGAGTGGTCACATTAGCCAAACGGACTCACCGTTTGGGAGATATGGCTGAAACAAGTTTCAGATGGTGAAAGACAGCTTAATTGGGCTTAAGCGGGTGATTAGCAGCTAGGCCCAAGGGGAATTTCGGGTTTAGAGGTATAGGAGGACTGATTAGGGTTAGGTTATCACTTTCATTTCAGTTTTGAGCCGCCACAAACCTCCTTGAGACCTTAGTAATGGCTTCTTACATCTAAAACACCCCAAATCACTCTCTAATTGAAGATTAGGCTTAGCAACACCAAATTAAGGAGAAAAAGCACCAAAGCAAGATTAGAGCTGCTGTTAGACATCAGTATTCGCCCCAAATCAGAGGAGTTTCAGTTCTGAGAATTTCATTTGTGGCCAGGGTGAGTGATTTGCATAGTTTTTGCACTAATTACGGTAATTAAGGGTAATTAGTGAAGATTAGCGAATTTATACGTAAATAAATTCTGGAAAAATTCTTAAAATTCTAAAATAATGTTTTAAGGCTCTGTTAGAAATTTGGGTTAATTTCGATGTGTTTTGCTAATCATATGCTTAAACATGATTAAGAGGGATTATAGGCAAATGTGAGGTTTTAGCTACTTTTGATTCATTTTGATTCATTTAAATTGTTGTTTGCTGTTTGTGGTTGCTATTACATGTTGCTATGACTCTATGGTATGTTTCATGATTGATTAGAATAGTTAAATTGCTCGAAAACGTCGTCGAATGGCGTAAAAAGCTCGCTGGAAAGTTGCAGAAGTGTGCAGGTTCCGAACCGGTTCGGATCGGAGAAAAGGGGTCGGATCGGACTAGGGAACCGACCAAGGGAATTCGAACTGGATGAGGACTTGCCACTGGAAGAAGTTTGGCAGGAAGGAAGGCCATTGCTTAGAGTTGGAGTGGACAAGGGGGGATCGGATCGAAACTAGAGAGCGGATCGGATCGAAACTAGAGAGTGGATCGGATTGGAGAGGATTGGATCGGAGTACACTAAGGGGGCGGAGCGGATCGGCAATTGGAGAAGGACAGGATCGGGCATGAGAACTCAGAAGGGAGCAACCACCGAACTCAAATAGAGACAACCGACCCGAAGTGGAGTACCGACCCGAACCGATGAAGAAGATGACTACCGACCCGAACCGATGAAGAAGATGACTACCGACCCGAACCGATGATGGTGATGACTACCGAACCGAACAGAATTCTAGGACTGTTAATGTACGACAACTCTTCTGAAGACCCACTCCAATTCAACCAAACCCGAGATGCAAAGGAAGTCCAAATGAGAAGTTCGAGCTTAAGATTCAGATGGGAATCAACGAGTTCACTTCATGGTTGGGCTTTGCTGCGGGACGCGTGCTAAGGAGTTGTCGACACCTATAGCTTTGGACCACTATGGTAGGAGGTACGAAGGCGGATTCAGGGCCATTATGGCATTGGTAGAACCAAGGGCTACGACCAATGAAGTGAGTCATTGAAATGTTTGGTCATGACTCCAAGTGTTTGGCTTGGTCATAGCAGGGTTCCTACAAGTCGGGATTCGTCGTTGCCTCAGTTTGTCTAGTGTTTCAAAGTGGTAGATGTCGTACGCTTTACGCACTGAGTGAGAGATGCGAGAATGGTTGCTATGGATGATTTGTTTGCCATCATTGTGACATGCACACCCCACCCCCGTATTCTTACACTATTTATTATGGCACCTTGGAGTATTGTACGGTATGTGGTACTAACTCTTTGGTTGCAGGTCCAGGTTCAGGTATGGTTTAGTATACCTGTTATTTCCCTGTTTAGATGCTTATCGCTCATACCAGGCTTTATGTCTGACCCAGAGTTTTATGTCTCCTCTTATTACTCTGGGTGCTCACACGAGCAGACTAGAGACAGGTTAGCGGGTGATGCACGGGTAGATGATCCGGAGACGAGCAGGAGGCTTCCACGTAATATATATAGTATTCTCCCTGTGTTGTTGAAGATCACTGCTTGGGCATTGGTGGTGCATCTTCTACTTTAGCTTTCTTTTGTTTAGAGACAGTAAATTTGGAAAAAAAAATTGTAATAAGCTGTATTTGGATTTTCCGCTGCTTTGAGATTGATGTTGGTTTTAGTTATCAGCTTATGTACTGTCTCGCCTGTTTTATGTCAAGTATGTTATTATTATATTTTATTCCATGCGCTGTGAGACTATCTACAGGTTCTTTGATTAGTTCGTTCCCTTCTTTCTTTTCTTCTGACGACCGTCTTGTGCTAGTCGGGCATGTGTACAGCGCACTTTTGGAGGAAATGCAGGCTGGTGCGAGGCGGGCCGTCACAGTAGCAGACATGTAAATGCAAAAGTGCAAATAGATAAGATGTCGTTAACAATAGTTATTACTTTGTGTGACGTAAAGAGAGTATGATAAAAAAATGCCTAACTCATGTTTGAAGTACATGTTAGTAAAACATCCTTGTAAACAACATTTCTCGTATGCGTACCATCTTTTCGTGGAATGTTTCCATTTTGAACTAAAATTTTTGTTGTTTGTCGTGCAATACCTCTAGATAAGGCTACATATAGCTGACCGTGGGTGAAAACATGTTGCTGTAGGTAGATACCTACAGTACGGATGGTTTGTCCTTGCGATTTGTTGATCGTAAGAGCAAATGCCAGTTTAATAGGAAATTGTTTTCTAATAAGTGTGAAAGGCATGCTAACATTTTCCGAAGGCTTTAATGGTATTCGGGGAATAAATACTCTTGTACCACGGAAATGACCAACCGCAATTTCTGCATCAATAAGATTTCTATGGAAAACACGGCATATTAACCTTGTTCCATTACATAAACCTATCTTAGGGTCAATATTGCGAAGAAGCATAATTGGACAACCAATTTTAAGAGAAAGTTTATGTGGCGGTAATCCGCTTGGGGCAAGAGAATTTAAGAATTCATGTTGGTACAAATTATGTGTGTCCTCTTCAACGGAGTCGAAGGAGTAGTATGTAAATTCCGTACCGGGAAACATGTCAATCACAATAGTGTTAATAGCATCAACAGTATCATTTGTGGGGGCTAAAATGGCTCTATTCAAAATAGAAGTAGCGTCGTATATCGTATCACTAAGCGCTGGGAAAACATGATCAACTAATGAATAAATAGGATTTGCATTGTTCGACGATATAATAATATCATCAGGGAGTTTTATCATGTCATCATGCACATATGGTTCATCTCCGTTTCCAATACGTAAAACAAAGGTAGCATATGAAGGATCATGTATAGCACGCATATTTTGTGTCAAGTGGAAAACCTGTACGTGTGACCATATGTATGATTGTGTAATACATGCATCAACAGTTTCAGCTCTAGTACCATTTTGTACAATAGGCAAAACTTGTCGAAAGTCACCACCTAAAATAACAATTTTGCCACCGAATGGTTTATCTGAATTACATATATCTCTAAGTGTTTTGTCTACAGCCTCAAAAGCATGTCGATGAGCCATTGTAGCTTCATCCCATAGAATGATTGTGGTTTCATAAATAAGTTTTGCAAGATCAGATTGTTTAGGAATGTAACAGGTAGATGAAGAGTCAAGCAGTATTGGTATTTTAAATCTTGAATGGGCAGTACGTCCACCGGGCAATGCTAAAGCAGCAATTCCCGATGTTGCAACTGCAAGTGCAATTAAACCTCTACTTCGTGAGTGAGCTAAAATAGACTTATACAAAAACGTTTTCCCTGTACCCCCCGGCCCATCTATGAAAAAACAGAATTTATATTATCAACAATAGAGTTCATGATAACATCAAATGCATGTCTTTGTTCAGAATTTAAGGAGTTAATAGACTCGATGTCTTCTTGTGGTACATGGACAGAATTTTCAATGAAGACAGCAGTGCAAATATTATTGGCAGACTCGAAATCAACAGAATAATTTGGAAAATCATAGTCAAAAACTGATTTGTTGTACTGCTGTAGCAACTTGTTAAGGTCTGAGAGACAAACATGAGTGAAATATGTAATGTCGGTAATTGAAGAAGTATGTCGATAGTCTTCAATCATGTATTCAAACAAAAAATCCCACATTTTACGCACATGAGTTGGTTCACAATAAACTAAAATTGTAACAAATAATCTTCTAAGTGCAGTTGGCATATGTGTGTTAGAAGCATCTCGTAAACAGTCATAAATATCATCATCATTTTCTAATAAGCCTCTACGTTCAGCAGATTCTTTGAATGTGCGGTATTCTGTTCCTTGAACTGTACGTAAATCAGTAAAAGATAATGCGCCTCTAACGTGTGTAAGGAGTAATCTCAAGAAATATTGATCACCGTCAGTGGGTGAAACGGTATAAATTCTACCTATAACCCTACGATTGTTTTGTCTACGAATCCATAACTTATGTTTATTGTCCCACCAATATCTTTGTGGGAACTCGTGGTAAAATAACTGTCTTGCCTCTTCGTCGATAACGTTTGTACTAAAATATTCAGTAAGCATAGTTTTTGTTCTACTGTCATCGTTTAGTATATCGGTTAATTGTTCGGATGAAGAAAAATGCAATTGCTGCCTATTTGGCAAATGAATTTGCAGACCAATAACAGAAGGTACAATGCTGTTAAGCTGGAACTTAAAGATTCTCCATAACGACTCAGGTGGACAAACCCAGCGAGCGTTAGCAAATTTAGATATTTCATCGTTGTTATCGACTGCTGAGGCTGAAACACCCACGGAAACACGGTCAGACCCTTTGTACACATACTTGTAAAGATACTTGACGGATTTAATACTTGAACATATTTCAACATTTAAATGACAGTCATATTTTAGTAGTAAATAAGGGTTATATGGCACTACCCAACGATTGTCAATTGTGTTATTGTTTGAGTTATTTTGTGTCATGTTATCGCGTCTCCTATATATTGGGTATGAGTCGTTTCCTTGTACGGTAACAGGAGCAAATGGTTTTGGGAAACCTTTTTTGCATTCACCATTTTTCATGCATGTGGCATTAGTGTTAAAATGTCCGCACGGATGATGAATCATGTTTTTTATAACAGCCGCATGTAAATCACGTTCTAATTCTTTACACGGAATTTCAGCTCTAACAACGGAGTCATACTCATCGGGATTACTAATCTTATCGTTGTCAGCTACAATTATTAAAACATGTGCGTGTGGCAGTCCTCGTTTTTGAAATTCAACAACGTGTACATGTGTGATAACCCTGCCTAAAACACCTATGTCAAATAAATCATGTTTTAATTGTTCTAATTTAGCACGGAAAATTCTAGTTGTTAGGTCAGGTCTATCTTGCGGTAGTTGCCCGGGAAGCAGTCCGTTTAGTATTTCAGGCCATTTAGCATTACATGTCATCGTAAGAAAAAAATCAGGTTTTCCATACCTTTGCACTACAGCCATTGCATCTTGATAGCGTTGAAGCATATCTCGTGGACTACCAATATGAGATGACGGAAGAATTTTTTTCATTCCTACATTAGCTGCCATTGACATTGCAGAAGTACATGTAAGATAAGAATGTATGAAGCGGACATAAAATAAGTAAGGAAGGAAGCGTTTGAAAATGTAAAGTACCGGTAGACGTTTCGCCTGCAATCAGTGCATCCTGCAGGCCTTGATACAAATCAGCCCTTATTTTATCTTGATGAGTACGAACATATCTCAGTCTCATCGTTTCAATTTTAACATACATATCTACGACATATTGTTGAAAAAGCCGGCCTGCAAGCAAGAGAAGTGATGTGTCTCCAGGTCTTATCTGCGAGAAAACGAATGTAGTACGGAGTGTAAAGGTCAGTTAAAAAAAAAATGAATGTGCAGAGTGAGGTAATCAAACAGAATTAAAGCATTACATGAAATAAGGTATGAAATGGGAAGTATCCTGAATCCAGAAGATATAAAATTAATAGTAGTAATAGTAAGATGCATATGAAATTATAAATATGTACTGTGAAACAATTGTGAACAAACGTAGCATGATACACGTGGGGCACAACATAATGTCAACATAAGGTAAAATAAGTGTTTAAAGGTGAGAGATAATCATTTACATCGACGTTTGTAAAAATAGATTTAAGATCATCACGTGTTCACATATCATTTTCAATTACCATAAACATACCTGTATAAGGTGTGAGTAATAAGATGCACAACTAATTTCATTGTCTCCACTATCGTGTAAGCTCAAATCCCAACCATGGTGACCGTAGGGAAGCAATAGTGGGTACTGAAGTGGATCATAATATCCAGCTGTATCTGGAACCCGTTGTAGATGTCCAGACTGTGTTGTGACAATTATGTCCCTACCTTGTAAACCATTGCTTTCGTCGCCTACAATTATGGCGGCAACTTGTGATGCAGTAGGCATCTCATGAACATGTCGATCAATTGTGATCTCTTTAATTTTAATTCTGCAAAGGTGCATATCAGGACGTTGTCCCAGCTGACGTAGAACAAAAACAAATGGGTTAACTAAATTCATAACAGCAGTTATAATTTGAAGTAGCTCATGTCGTAAAACTACGTTATCCAGCTGTCGATTTTCAGTTTCATGTTCTATGTCATAAATGTATAGCTGTAAATATCGTGGTCTGGTTCCATCAGCAGGTAGCACACTGCCAATACGGTGGTAGATAGAACCATGAGCACGATATGAGTAAACTCCATCCATTCCGTTAGCCAAATTTTGGTCAATTTCGGCACCCATTGATGTGAAAGCAAACGCATTGTTGTACGATCTTATATTAGTTCGGAAGTGCGTGCCAACTTCGGTTTGATCAGTGAACAGAGCAAGCAACTGAGGCGGTGCAGAAGGTAGAGAAATACGAAGCCTACCATTTGAACAGCAGGAACCTGAAGTTTCAAAAGCAAATTTTTTTGCTGTGCATAAGGTACAGGTTGTTGGTTGTGGGAGGACATACTTGCGAAAGGCACGGTTGGCTACAAAATTTCGTGCACAGTTAACAGATGTTCTCAATGTTTCAAGCGGAACAACATTATTATCAGCTGGTTGAATAAGAGTGAAAAATAAGTTAAAATCAAATATAAATGCAACGTACGGGATGAATGCAGCAGAATTTATGAATATTATATGAAATAGTACCATTGACAGGTCCATTTTGTTGTGCGGTAGACTGAAGTCGTTGTGAACGACGTCGTTGTCTACGGTTAGCCAGCTGTTGTTCATGTTCATCGTCAGACAGCCTAGCACGTCGAGCTCGCTGAGCAAGACGTCTATTTTCTCGCTGTTCACTATCCATCGGGGTAATGAACAAAGTTGAAAGAGTATAAGCGTATGAGCAGAAGAGTACAGGTAAAAATATGGCAGCAGGTATTATAGAGAGAGTGTGAATGAAGGAAGGTAAAGATACGAAGAGGAAAAGAGAAGTTGGTATAGTTGTGTAAATATTTTTTCAGCTGGTAAAAAAACTGCATAAAATAAGGAGGAAAAAATGGAAGTTTTAAAAATAATGGAATAATTCAAGGAGGACCGAGCAAAGTTGAAAATAACCGTTGTTTTTTTCATACCTTAGTAGTAAATATAGGATAATAATGCAGTAGGTAAATGATATAAATGTGAATAAGTATAATAGATTATTACATAAAATCCAAATGATTGTGTACTCATAATATTCGAAAAAACTGAAATATGAATTACTCATACTTTTTGACATATATATTTAGTGGAAATATGTGCGTAAATTATGCTGAAATCACATTCGTCCATCATAAATGAGATAAATATAGGTAAACGTAGCAAAGTCAGAAGATAAGCTTTTGTATGTTCGGTTGTACAAAGCTGAGTATAAGAATCGTATAACAAAGATGTAAAGGCTCAGTGTAGGTTCAGGAAATACGTACGGACGCAATGTAATGTCAAATGTGAGTTTTTTACATAAACATACAACATAAGTTGAATGTGAATGCAATGTGACGACATGAGTACTTTACAAATGTTATGCAATAAGTGTCGACGGTATTACGATGAAAGTAAATGCAGGCCTTTGATCCATACCTTTTGGTAGTTGTGTCGGTGGTGCCGCAAATGCGCCAAGTAAAGAAAAGAGAAGAAATATGCTTCGGGAATTAAACTGGTTGAATAAATGTACAATGCAAATATAAGTGCATATCGATTCTGGTCAGCATGCTGATCCAGCTTTCACATAACAAACTGGATGCAACATTTTGTAGAACAACCGAGGAGAAGGCCGAATTTCACCGGTAATTTCTTCATCTGAGCCGTGTCGTCGTAGTTGAGAAACCGTGCCTCGCCAAGTACAACGGCTGCAGCAGTTTCTTCAACATCTGACTGGCAGAAGAAAATCACCCGTAATGAATTCAGGTCACACTTGTCCTCATAGATGACAAAATGTGCCTCGCCATTAACGATGGCTGCATCAGTTTGTTCAACATCGGACGGGCAGCAGAAAACATGCGTAATTTGTTAAATTGAGAGTACATAAGTATAATAGCAGTTGGTTAAATAATTATGATCACCTTCATGATTAACTTTTTTTCAATAAAATGCAGTACAATTTACCTTCCTCGTCTTGTCGTCTACTTCTGTCTTTCAACCATATTAGTACAACAAGCCATACTTATTGCCGCTTCATGGCCATTTAGGTCGAGTTCTTTGTATTTCAAACAAATTTGTGCATATTCGTACTCCGTCATAGTGCATGTTGTTCTCACTATCTTTCACTTGGTCGTACATCTTCTGCCCTCCATTTTACCTTGCATACAAATATCCGTAATGCACAAAATTATACTGACTGTCGATTATAAGACAAAGCAAGATAAATAATATGACAGTACAATCAGTTGTGTAAATAAATATGATAACATGCATGATTAAAAGTTATGAGTAAGTTAACCGAAGGTTGCTGCTTACGACAGCATGTGTCACTCCTTTCTACATCCATTGTCAAAGAATGCAAAAGGAGGGACAGAAGAGTTAATGATAGTTGACAGAAAATTTTTATGATACTTGTTTATGCAAACCGTATTCAAGTGTTGGTAGAACTCTGTGACGGTTAAAGATGTAGAGGAAAAAAAACAGCAGGACTATATTCCGAAAACTCGATCAAGCAAAAGGAACGATTAAAAAAAAATTCCAAAAGTGTTAACGTACAGAACACGGTTAGAATAAAAAGTGTAAGGTGAGAAAATAACTGCTGAGGAGAACATAAGTATAATAGCAGTTGTGTAAAACAATAGTGCAGGTGTACCAAATGTAACCGCGTTTGCAAAACAACTCTACACAACCGAACAAAATTCAGTTTTTAAACGGACAATGGTGTACGTTTAAACAATGAAATCTCATGAATTATGTAAAGACATTTGGCAAACAAATGGTTATTATTTATACAGTACTATTTAATTGCTAAGAATACGGTTTTATGTAGTATAATAGTAGAACAATACTTGGACGTACGACAGATTTAAGTTATAATTTTTGACAGCAAAGAATAGCACGTTAACAGTGAACATGTTGGCACTTAAATGTACCTTTGGAACAAAGCAGTTACAAACTGTTTGGCATATCATAGTAATAATACGGTACATGGAATTAACGCAAGTTAAAAATAACAATTTAGGCCAAAAGTTAAACCAAATGAACACATAACATGTTGGGAGTTATATTTTGCAAATAAGGATTTTGAAACTCGTTGGAATTATTTGTCGGTGGAAAGTCAATGGCAATACGGGTGATGGGGTAAGAGTGATTACGGTAATAAGTAACAATTTAAAACAAAAATAAAGTAAGATAAAAGTATAGTAATAACTCAAATAAAAGAGAACAGCATAACAAAAGATAAAAAGACATACATATAACGTAGCGGAAAATGAGTAAAAAAATTGTTCTTGCCTTTTTTTGTTTGATCCATTCTTTTATCAATTTATACATCGCATGTTATAAAACATCCTGCATTATCTTTGAAATCTGTCAAACTGGGTACCTCCTCCATGCCGTCATAATGATATAGTATGCGGGAAAAAAATAGCGCAAATGTATAAGCATAATTTTGGATAAAGGATTTACTACTGTGTACCATAGCAAGGAGTTGTGAGATTAAAGCATTACAAATACCCAAAAGTGTATGAAGGCTGAAGGTAAGTGCTAAACAGCGTATGAAAATTTCATCATCTAATTTATACTGAAAAGGACGTATATCAGTGGTCAGACTTATCAGCTACGGTTAGCAAATTGTTTGTAAAATGTAAAGACAAATATCCATGAATATTTTGTACAATTAAACGGTACAGGTGGATAATTTAGTCCGACCGTATCGAGTGGTAAAACATTTGAACAAAAGTTGTTTGTACTCAGAATATTAGTTAATATACCATGTATACATGTGAAGCAGTTGACAATGTATGAATGTATTGTATTGTGGTATAAAATTTATCAATATAATATGGTTAAGTATAGCACACAACAGATGCACGTATGAAAACACCATATTCTGCTATGAAAAGAATGACGGGAGGCGCAATAATACGCACGAACAGTGAATATAGCATCAGCAAAAGCATTAGTGACGTGAGCTACCATCTGAGTGTTTCAAAGTTAAGCACGTAATAATTAGTACTAATATAGGTCATTCAAATTTGGTACGTACGTCGATGATACATCGGACGAATGGATGTCCAGGTGTACAAACATGGATAACTGGTGGTTTGGAGAGAATACCATTATGGAAGAGAAGTAGGGTGAACTGATTATACATGCTGTCAAAAAAGAAAAACATGTGTTACCTAGCAGTATGTGACATAATCACAAACAGCAGTGTGTGACAAAGAGTAGTATGGGACATAATGACACGTAATATTTGCTTACTAAAAAAATTTAAATCAGGCAATATAATTAAACATCAGTTTGTGTAATCCAATTTTCGTATGTGCTAAATATCAGTTTAATGAAATAATTATCAGTTCATAAATAATCGGTAATAAATTTGCGTAAATACAGAAACCGGAGGTCTACAAACACGTGAAGGTAGCAAACTTTATGGGTATAATATCCTTAACCATATCAGACAACAGATTGAGGTATGAAAAGTTGTTGGTGATGTCAGTGTTAAAAAAATAAGCAGCAATCGTAGTAATATAGATGGTATAAAGTTCATATGGACCTCGGCGGTACAGGACAGAAATCAATTTTGAGCTGGTCAAACGCGTCTACCTGCAGGGTTGGTGAAATTAACGTTAGGAAAGAGCAATAAAGTGAACTTAGTGTACTACAGTCGGAGTTTACCTCAGCTGAACACGTCAGCGACGGAAAAAACATTGTCGCAGGTGTACAGAAGCAGATCTGCACAGCAGTAGGGCGTAACCTTCCAGATCTGGACAGCAGTTCAGTATGGAAGGATAAGGAAGGCAGAAACCACAAATAACTGGCCGTGAATAGGGAACAAAGCACTGAAGACGTCAGCGACGGAAAAAACGTTGTCGCCGGTGTACAGAAGCAGATCTGCATAGCAGTACGGCGTAAACATCCAGATCTGGACAGCAATTCAGTATGGAACGATAAGGAACCCAGAAACCACAAATAACTGGCCATGAAGACGGAACAAAGCAGGCGGAGTTGGGTGTTAACAGGAGATGTGAAAACTACGAAAAATAAGTCGGTAGTCCAGTACGTTTGAACGGCAGACGCCATTATTTTTTAGAAAAGAAGAAGGAAGAAGATGGAAAGAACGGAGTGGAAAAGTGGAGAAAAAAAAAACTGCCGACATACTTTGACCAAGGGTAACCGGCGTGCTTTTGGGAAATGTGTTTTTCCAATGACAAAATGGTCCCTGCCCATAAACGTTGCCCTTAAGTTCAATTGGAGTGGGAGAAAAGGACTTTTCTGACCATTCAAAAAAGCTTCACCAAGGAGGGGTATTTGTATTAATAGTGTAGATATATATATATATATATATATTCTATTCAATATTCAATTATCATTACTTATACGCCCAAAACGATGATGAACGACCTGTCATATCATTATATAACTCAATTTGTTAAATTCGAAGATTTCATTCAGTGCGGGTAGTATATACAATTAAATCTTCATTATGTATTCCTATAATTAACTTGATATAACTCATTTACATTTCCTCGGATAAACATCGTTATTTACTTAGAATAAGTGAATTTCAATCCAACTATTTTCATTTTCTAAGGAATAGTGTTATAAATATAAATCATGCTTAAGTTTAGTTAACAACGTTACTTTATCGTTATAGTTCATAACATGCAATACGTTGCCATATTCCCCTTTTATAACTAATGCAATATGCTGCCATATTTCCATTTATAATTAATACAATACGCTGTTATATTTCCCTTTATAGATAATCTAGACGTCTCTGTCCATTACAAATTAATACCATCCCTCAATAATAGTGAAGTCGTTCAAGTTGGGCTATTTTATTTACCTCTCAGACCTTGATCGACAACGTTCTTATCTTAGAATAGATATACGTCCGTAACTCTAAACTCCCTTTTACTTATAATATTCATCAAACCGTATTTCTTGCTTTATGGTTTTATAACACCATATCGTTACTTTGGAAACTCGATTATTTATGCTTATTTATTTTAAACATTAATCCTTTGCTTCATCTCCCTTACATAATTCCATTTATAACTTCTTTTATTAAAAATTATTCACTTTCTTCGCCCTTTGACATTTTTCTCTTTATTCGAATTATTTTACTTAGTTCAAGTAAACATCTCATTACGACTCAATACTATCTTAAATGAATTCCATTTAAGAAACAATTACTTTAATTAATATAATTAAATAATAATTTACTTCATTATTACTAAAGTAAAACAGTTAACTTCATGACTAATTTAAAACAGATTGGTTGCTTAAATAAATAATAATTAACTATACTAGTTTGATTATCCTTTAAACTTCATTCATTAAAAAGTAATTAATATGAAATCTTATTAATTTTGATCAATTCCCATTAGATTAATTCGAAGGTCAATTAATCTAATAACCAATTTCCAACAAACCGTCGATTTAGTTAACTTCTAATCATCAGTTAATTTGTTAACTGAACTTAATTACTTCTTATCTTTAGATTAGTATAATTATTCTAAAAATATTGCTTAACCCTTTTTCTTAAATGATTATCCTAAAATATTAACTCATAGGGCAGTTTACACCTTCACTCGATTATAAACTTATTTAAAAGGTCAAAATAATCGTTTATAATTACTTATAACCACTAAATGTAGAATATTTGTTTATAATAGAACTTCTATTATAAATTAGAACTTCACTCAAATTTTAAAAATATATTTTTTATAGCTAACTTCGTCGATTTGTCGGACGACAAATCAACTTCTTAAAAAAATGGATGTATGGTTGGTTGCTGTCAATTCCTTAATTAATACCGTTAATTGATTAAAATCACAACAACGTTGAATTTCCATTCAACGTCAATACTCAAATAGGTTTCTATGTTATTGGGGCTCAAACAGTGCATATATAAAATAATGTGAAAATAAACAGCACATATAATAGTTGAGGAATCCGGTTGGATTCCTCCAACCCGTTCTGCCCTGCATCACAGTTATTATGACATTTTATAATAATACTGAAATAGAAAATTCGTCCAATGCAATTAAATAAAATTAACGGCAACCAATATCGAACAAATAACATCCATGGCATCCAAATCAATCAATTGGTAATATCGGTGATAGATTTTAACTATATGAATTTAATCACATCATGGAATTCCAGAAAAGTGTGAGAATTAACTCACCTTTCTTTTGATGATCGATTCAGCGTTGTTTTCATTTAATTTTAAATGAGCGTTCAAAACTGAATGAAAATCCAATCCCTTTCAAACCAGCACAGTAGTGTTGCACTCTCCTCTACGATTCCAATGGACCCAACTTCGTGTGATTCTGTGATCGTATGAATATATTACAACCGTTATTAGTTTGACTATCTTTTCATAATATAAATCAAATAATTAAATGATCCATTACGGTTGATAATTAAAGTTGATTACCATGTATGTTGCGTTAGCATGATTAGGCGGTCTTGCCACATTAATTTCCTTAACACCAACTGTTTCTTCTGAACCCGCTTCCATGAATTATCCTACTTCATATTTCCATTTTACTCCAGAACATTTCTGCCACTTACTTCCTTTCTTTTTTGATTCTTCTTTTATTCCCCTTTTCCAATAGTAGGCCAAAGGCCTAAATTGTCCATGTGAAAATAACGATAGCCCACCCAATAATTTTATCTTCCTGCTACTAATACCGTCATCTCCTTCCCTACCGGTTCGTGACCACCCAGATCGACAAAACGCAACTCATGTATTCGATCACCACCTCTGCCAATCGCTGACTTCCACTTTCTGAGCTCCACGAACACCTCACGTTGTCCCCATGTAAAATCCTCCTTGCTGCATACATTCTCACCAAGCAATAGATCCTTCACCATAGTACTACACTGCCTAGAACTTCGCAGATCTCCTACAATTCCATCGTTCCATCCAGTTTTATATAAAGGCCGAAGCCGCTCCAGTATCTACAGTCCACCGAACACCACATACACCAACCCCTTCACTTGTCTACCGTCCCATGCTTTTGCTTGCCACCACCCTACGTTTCTCCTTATTCCCAGAAATTTCTTCATCATGCTACTAACGTGAACCAGACCTGCCCCCATATTAAAATGATAGCACTGGCCTCTCTCCTCAATGTATTAAATAATTAAGCCATAATGATCTGATTACCTTAATTATTGAATTAACTGACTCGTAACCCATGCCACCCTAAATGTTGTTTCTTCACGCATGATTTACCGCAACCATTTCTTGAACCCGATATCATCTCCTCCACCATTATCTCATCTTTGCGTTTCCAGTTTGAAGCACTCCCTTCGAAAATCAACAACCTCACCACCCTCGAGATCATCCAACGCCACCGTTTATTCAACCAGCGTCCTCCACTCAGACGACAGCCACCACTCCTTGAGCTCGACAGTGCCATCACCGTCATCCACTTAACTTCACCGTGATGACCCCCCCTTCATGCTCTCAACGCAACCAAGCACCACCGTCGACCGACACCTATTCCCGACAACCGCTGAGCGCGCCGACATCCAAGCCTCAGTCTCCGGCTGATCCGCAACCATGGATCCACCGCCACCCATCAGTAGCTAGCTCTGATCCAGTCTCACGCCCTTGACCACCTGTTCGCCCCATCATTGTCACGCTGTAATAAATATAGCAGCAAGCGAGCTCTGCAGATTGAAAATGTTGAGATTTGGTCGAGTATTGTTTTAGTATTACTGCATTGAATTTCTTTGTTTCATTTGTTGTATTTGTTTTCCAAAGAAATGGTTGTTGCCTTGAAGGAGAAGGACAAATCCTTCGTGTATTATATAGTCAGAGATGGGTTAGAAGATAAGGAAGGTCAATATCAAAATGTACAGATAAAACAAAGAAAGGTATGGAGAAAATAGGATAGGGTCTGGATACAAACCAGAGTAGGGTGATTTTTTTTCCTTCTTAGTCAATATCGTATTTATTGAACCAGTAATATACGTTTCCAAAATGATATGCTGGGATTTGCTTCTGGCTTATTGTGATCACCACGGGATTTTGTTCAGATTTTTTCCACGTTTTACATGTTGTGAGATGGTGTCCAAGATTTCTCCCAGTTTTTAAAAAGGATTTGCCACGTTCGACTAGCATTAAATGTTGGAAAAAGAGAAGTCTAATCTTTAGAAAATCTTACACCAGATTTGTAAAAGGACTTTGAAAGGTTTGGCAAATTTTTTTCAAAGATTTGCAGAGCTCTCCAAAACGATATGTTTAGATTTAGATTTCGTATACTTTTCTTTATTTTATTGGCCAAAGCTGCATAGTTGAATGGGAAGTCATACCCTCTAGAATTTGAATACACAACAAGATTTTATTTCAGACTTTGTTTGAAACCAATATTATTGAAAGTATGTTCAAATATATATTGTGATTACGGAAAGATCTTCTTCCCTGGATTTGAGAAGATACATATGTATTAACTAAATATTTTGCTCGATTCTTGTGGAGATTTCCGAAATGATGCTGCAAATTTTAAAACAACGCTTGTATAATAAATTCACGCATTCTAACTCTTGACATTATAAACTTGTATACGCCCATGCAACGTCCAATCGGAACGAACTTTGAAATCCTATGATAACTTAAAATTTAGGAACAGTTTGTTATTACAAATTTTATACAGCTCCAATTATTCAAAATCGTTTTAATTAATGGATTCGTTATTATATTTTTAAATAAATATTTAAGTTAATAAAATAATTTAAATATACTTCTATAGAAAATACGGGACGTTACATTTTCCTTAACGAATTGCAGTTGTCTGTTTGTCGAGTCGGATTATCAAGATATGGGCACATTTTCCTTATTTGGCCTGGTTTGTTGTAGTTATAACATCGACCATCATTCCTTCTTGAACTTCCTTGATTATTATCTTTAAAATAATTTTTCGTTCTATATTTTAGAAATTTTCTAAAATGTCTTGTCATAAGGGTTGTTTCTTCACCATCTTCACTACGCGAATCAGAATCAATTGATGTTGCTTTAAGTGCAATGGATTTCTTCTCAGCTAACTTGTTTTCTTTTCTTTTCTGTAATTGGATTTCAAAAGACATCAAATTTTCCATTTAACTCCTCAATCTTCATTTCACTGACATTATTAGCTTTTTCAGTTGCCAAAGTCTTCTGATCCCATTCTAGAGCCAATGAACTCAATATTTTTCTGACTTGATCCTCTTCATAATAAGTTTTTCCAAGTGCTGTTAACGAATGCACTATCTTTTGAAATCTGTAATACATATTGGAGATTTCATTCTCGTTCATTTTGAATAACTCAAACTGATTAACTAACATTGATATCTTAGTTTTTTTTAACTTTACTAGTTCCTTCATGAGTAACTTGTAAAGTTCACCAAATTTCATAAGCAGTTTTACATATAGATACTCTATTAAACTCATTTCTATCTAATGAACATAATAACAAATTCATGGCTTTAGAATTTCTTTGTGCAGCAGTCTTTTGTTCATTTGTCCATTGAGCAAAAGCAGTTGTGGGTTCAACAAACTCATTTTTTGTACAATTCCATGTGTCTAATCCTACTGATTGTAAATATATTTTCATTCTACATGCCCAATATGAATAATTACTACCCTTAAAAAGTGGTGGTCTAAAAGTGGACTGACCCTCTATAAAAGAACTATTATTGCTACTAAAGTTGGCTGCCATTATCACTATTTTCAAAAATCAGATTATGAACATTTTGAAAGGCCTTGCTCTGACACCAATTGTTAGGGATTGCAGAATGGGTCGTTAAGGCAAAACTAACAATAGAGGGGGGTGAATAGTGTTTTTGAGAATTTAAACAAAATCTAAAACTTATATGATCTAATATATGAATCAAACACCACAAAAACAATCACAGACACAGAATCAAACACAAATATAAAGATAAACAAAAATAAAATGCAGAAAAGGAAAGAACACACTGGATTTTATACTGGTTCGGATTGCTCCTACGTCTACTCCTACACAACGTTGGATCGCGCAGAGTTTTATTATTATATCAATATCCAATTACAATCCTCTCCTTGATTTCATGGCTACAAGGGATACCATCGATTCCCCACACACTTTATCATGTATACTCTCCTTGATTTAACGACTACAACGAATACCACCGATTCTAACAACCTTGATTTAACGGCTACAAGAGATACTACCGATTATGTACACTACCCAAACAATTACAATAGCCCTATAACTCTTTAATAACACTTTAATTCAGAGAGTAATGAGTAAAGAGTGAGAAGAGAAGAAGTTTTATGAAAATAGAACTGAACTAGGCAGAGTACAAGTGTAGAAATCATAAAAATGAGAAGATATAATGGTGTAAAGAAAGGAGATGAAGATGGAGAAGAAGAAATATGAATTTTTTTTGAAATCAGTCCCTATTTATAGCATTTGAAAGGTTGCAACGTTTCCGGAGCGTCAAAAATAGTGAAAAGAAACTTCCTTTCAATTTTCAAAAAATGACAGTTATATGTCGACATGTATATAAATGTATGTCGACATATCTCAGTACAAAATTGAAATTTGAGTATTTTTGAAGTGTTTTGGTATATATATATAATTCTAGAAATTCTTGAATTAAAACATAGTGTTATAAATGAATATTATAAAGTGAAAATCCTATGAAAACATAAATATAAACTATATAAACATATTTATAAAATTATAGAGTTAAAACTATAAATATATAAAGTATATAAAATATAAAATATAAAACTTATAAAGTATAAACTTATAAAACTTAAGTTTAAAATCAAAGTAAAAGTAGAAAGTAAAATGGAAAGGATAGAGATTAAAGATAGAATTTGAAATCAGAAATTGAAAAACAGAATTTGAATTTGAACCTGGAGTGCTATTCAGAGTCTTACATACTCTAGGCTCTATTACTATATTTATCTAGAACTCTTGAAATCTTGAATACTCATGAGTCTTGAATCATCTCTGAATTCTGAATCTCTAATATCTTTAAACTGTACAGTCTTAAGTATTAATTCATGTATAAATCCTGCATATGTATATAGATATTCTAGATAAAAGTGTTAGTATATATTTTATAATCAATTAATATTGAAATAAGGTTGTTGTCATCAAAACTTCATTCTCCAACATGAAGAAGTTATGAGCTTTCAAAGTTTAAACAAAATTCAAATAGGAAATTAAATGTTGCAAGCAATGGTAATGGGGAGACCCGCCGACAATAGGGTCGACCCCTGGGTCGATTCATGTCTAAGGGGGGTCGACACAGTTAGTGGTGGGTCGAACCACCCGCATGAAGGACGAATTCTGATCTTTGTATTTGGACTGTTTTGCTTATATTATTCATTCGTTGACGTGTATGACTGGATTTATAAACCTAATATCTAATGGTTTGGGATGGTCTAAATTAATATATAAATAGGGTGGTTATCTCTCATTTTTCCTACACACAAATTCTATTCATTCCTCTCTTCCTCCATGGCTATGTTCTAAAATTAATTAATGAAAATGTAGAGATGCTACTAGAAGATATAGACTAAAAATATAATTCAAGATCTACAATCAACAACAACCCTTTTTCAAAGACTATTTCTGAATACAACCTACATCTCTGTGAGTTCAAGTTATTTTTAGATCTAACATCCAAAAGGTATGATGATAGTAAATATTTTTTGATCTGGAATAAACAGTACTTATAAGTTATTTCTTATATATGTTCTTTTACTGTCAATTTAGTCTTACAATTAATACATGTTCTTTTATTCAGATCTAATGTTAATTTATGTTCATGTACAAATCTATCTTCCTTATCCCTTTTTCTGTCTTTTATTCATTTACAGTCTTTTATTTGCCTATTTTATACCATTTGATTATGATATTCTCCTTCTTTTTCCTTTATTTACGTTGAGCCTGGGCCATTTCTATTTACTATTGCATATAATTGAAATAATTGGAATAATTGAAATGATAGTAAAAAGGAGAAATTGGGGCATATTGTGACTTGAGGATCTTTGACTGTAAATTTGGGGATTAAAGTAAAAGAAAAATATGCAAACATGTTAAATAGAGTAGACTATTTAAATATTGAGTAAAAAACGTGTCATGGAGAATGTAAGTACTAGATGTAATTAAAAGTAAAATGAGTTACTGTAACATGTATACATCTGGGCAAGTGCTTGTTTTCGGGAAGGGGTTGTACACAACGAGGAAGGTAGGTACGCCCGCGTTCCGATGGAGTCATGAGCGTGCATGGGTCTGAATGGGGAAGATAAGATGTCGTAATGCCAGTAAATAGGTCTGTGCCTAATTTTTTTGTTGAGTTAGGGCCTGATACACCCTACTGCCGGGGCTGACACCAGATATTTACGTAATAGGGAGCCGATCGCGTGGATAGTAATTTGGGTAAAACCTAATCTTGATATACTAGTATTAGTGCAGAAAACTTGTTCTTGGGATATAAATGAGATGCTTAACTATTCTTACCTTATCATGTTATCCGTACTTGTATATTTTACTATACTTTCTCGTCCAGTATATTTATCTATCGTGATACCACTTATCTGTACTTATGCTAAAAATCACTGGAACTAGCTAGACTTTATGTCTGACCTATTTTGTTTTCCCTTCTCTCTCTTCCTTTTTCGCCACTTAGGTTCTCAGGGTAGTGATCAACAATGACCGTGATAATCGGCTTGGATTCTTGGATTTCTAATTCTATGTATTGCTTTGACTTTTTCTCTACTTTGTTATGGTTATGGAAGAGGCATATGCTTTCACAGTTTTGCACTCTGATGATTTGTTTCGTGAGACAGTTGGTTTTATCCATCTTATTTAGTATTTGAGAAATATGATAAAATGGCGTTGTAATTGGGATTTGGAAGTAATGCTTTCTATAAAAATTAAAATTAAAATTTTCTGCTGCAATTATTATTCTACCTTATGAAAATTTGGTTACTGTATACATATTGCACTTCATAGATCCTAATGCATCCTCATATGGGAGACATTAGGGAATGTGGGCTGTCACACTTGGTATCAAAGCTAAAGAATACAAGATCAGAGAGAAAGTTTTGAAAAATGTTTTCAAAAAAAAGTATTTTCAAATAAAACCTATTTTTTAAAAACATATCCCCTCTAGTCATGTATAATATTCCTTTGATTCCCTTTTCGAATCCTTGTTTCTTCTCTTTTAGCATTTCTTGGGTTCTTTATGTTCCTTTGGGCATTCCACTACCAACATGGTTCTATAGACATTTAGAAGCTATGACACCTGCTGGAGAACAAGGAGATGCCCCACCCCTAGCCGCAATCGCGGTAGTTTCACCTCCTCCTATAGTCAACGTTTCTAAGCTTTGTAAAGAATTATGCGTGATGGGAGGCAGGTCTTTCATTGTACTAAGAGTTTTTTTGAGGCGCGCAATTGGCCTAGAGAAATGGAGAATGTGTTTGGTTTTTTGAGCTCGACGATAGAAGAAAGATACAGTTGGCTGCTTGGCAAATGAAGGAGGAAGCTTCATATTGGTATGGGAGGTGACATAGGCGGAACATTCGGTAGCTAATTGGGATGATTCCAGACAAAGGTTCGAGATGAAGTTGTTGTCTCAAGCAGAGGAAGGAATGCAGATGGAGAAATTTTTGGCTTTAAAACAAGAAAGTATGTCAGTGAAACACCCCACCTCCGTTAAGGTCACTCACAAAGGGAATGCCTTAACTTTGGTGGAGTATTATAGGTAAAAGATATAGATAATTTACAAGACATACATATAAACAACGGAAAAACTAAATTTATTTCATAAGTACGTGGTTCAGCCAAAACATTACAACAACTGTCTCAAACCAACTTCCAAATTATTACAACAAAATTTCTGCCTTGATTAAAACAAAAAGAAGCATTAAAATAACAGTAAGGCAGCATAAATCCCCAATAAGATAGTATCCAAAGTCATAGCCCAAGGAAAGATAATCCAAGCAATACATCTACTCTCTTCAAGCTGGAAATGGTCTGAACTAAGCTGAAGTATTCCCTCCCTGCGGACCTGGGGGGAAACGGAAGAAAAGAAGACGAAATAAAATGGGTCAGACGTGAGTCTGGTAAGTCTAGTGATTATTTAGCATGTAAACAGGAAAAAGGATCATGACATGAATAAACTGAACCTAGGACAACACCCTAAAAATAAGATAATAAAACTGAATATGTTATCACACTCATTACTATTTCTCTGCATTCACTTTCAAGTGATTCAACTAGCACCATATGTTCAAGATAAATGATCCCCTTTATCGATCGGCTCCTACTCGTATACGTTTACTTGTGTCATTCGGCCCCGCTTTATTGTAGATACATGTGCTGGTCCCACCATGAGGTGTATCAAATCATATGGTGGCAACCTGACACAATTCAAGATGCACGGTGCATAACTACTGATGCCCAGTGCCTTCTTTTTCCACTCCGGAGTACGTGCACGCCCGCACTCCGTCGGAACCTACACTGGCACACCACCCACCGTTGTTTTGACCGCTTATAATCTGAAAGCAATTCAGGGAAACTAGATCTAACTGAAACCCTAAATTAAATATCAATTTAACACTTAAATTCGCGGATCAATGCATTAAAATTGAAATTGAAACATAATTAGATTAGAACTTATACCTTTCATGATGAAAAACAAACGAATTGACACCATGAAGAAATTCGATCGATCGAATCAAAGGCACGACAGAGGCGCTGAGCCCTCTATTGGTATCCACGAACGATGCCCTCAACCTTGTCAAAAGAAATTGAAGCGGATTGAGATTCGGTACTAGCCGACATTTTGGATTCTAGGGTTTCTCTCTTATTTGATATCTGTATATCGATATAAAGAGGATCGTATCCTTTTATAAAGCAATACACGGGTAATTAGGTAAACTTTAGATCCCTTTTATTTGTTCAAAACCAAAGACCATTTCAACACTTGAATATTTTGTTTTGAACTATTCTCATCCTTTCATCACTCTTATGTGTGACCCTATATGTTATCATAACGTTAGCAACAATTTAAACAATATTTAAACTGTAAACAGTGAGCGGCATCTAGTAATACATCGTTGTTACCCAAGTTATAATAATATTAATGATTCGATACAACCTTTCCGTAACCAGTGTATCAATGTAATATAATACTTTTAACCAATATATCCAGGATCAAACTAGAGGCATGGATCGTATTATCCTCGTTATAATTTAATCCGATTTTCTTGATCGATGAGTAGACTGTTTAAAACAAATCAATATTTGAGGACGGCCATGCATTTCACAGTCTTACTCAATCAAGAGGCCCATGGATATCACTACGAATATATCGTAGGGTTAAATTCCATCTAGATCATTCATAATTTTCATTCGATTCGATATGTATCCAATAATCACCGTTATCATTACTCTGTTACCAAATAACTTTAGATGATATCAAAACACAAATATCCTCGAATAAAATTATAATGATTTCAGGTCTGAGGACCATTACATCACTGTCACTATGAGAACAACTTCTGATACTGTTGATTATATTCCATGTAGTTATCAAACGGTAGGTCAGCCCAATACGCTATTCTCTAATACGTATTTATACCTTGACTTTAATATCACGTATATTAATGATCAATGAGATGTGATCATCAGTCAATCAATATACTAGTCTCAACGCTTTATTGTTGTCCTATATAAACAATAAAACTCGACTAGGGACATTTAAGAATTATAATACTTATCACATTATATAATCTCAAGTTCAGTCTTACTCGAACTATATAACTCTGTATTATTTTTCTAAGGACTTCTATTAAACTATTGTTTATATTACGCAGTAAATATAATATAACAGAATATTTTTATTCCAAATAAAACAATAACGTTATTAATCACATCAAATGGATTGCCTCTAGGGCATAAACTCTAACAATCTCCCACTTGCACTAGAGTCAATCATTTACGTATTGTATACTTATGAAACTAGTGTGACTATTAAACTTCTGCTGCGACAGAGTTTAATTCAGTAGGTCTGCAACATTACAACTTTTGTAACTTTGCAGATATGTTTATTTCCTCTGTGAACAATTTCACATAAGAGTTACATTTCTTAAATATATGTTTGGATCAATTATGAGTTTAACGTTTTAGGCCTGAGCAATAGCCACATTGTTATCGCAATGTAAATCATTAGATCAACAATGAATTAAGTTCAATTATGAACTTCTTAATCCAAACATTTTCTTTCTTAGAATCAGTATCTATTTCTTGTTTTAAAACTAACATTATTCACAATAATTAATGTGTTACCAATATATAACATTGTAATTATTGTGTCACTCCCACTCAATTTCTTGTCTATACAAGATTCAATGGTATTTTGTGGTCTCTGAGACATTTCAGATTCTATTTTATTCTCATCGGTATGTTAGAGACTGACTCTCCATTATAAGGATACCAATTCGAGCAATAAACATTTTATTCTCAGAGGATTTATAGAATTAATATCCATTTTCTTCTTTTGGATATTCCACAAAATATTTATTTGATTTGGGTCCGATCTTATCAGAGGAATGACGTTTAACAAGCGTCATACATCCCAAATCTTTGCATCAGACACACTAGGACATTTCCTAGCCCATATCTTATATGACGTCTTTAAAATCGTTTTTGTGGGATTGAATATAATTGTTTAAATTTAACTTATAGGAAGATCTGTATGACTTATCATTAATCATACTAAATCTTATAAGGTATGATGTCTCCTTTCAGACACACCATTCCAATATGGTGTTCTACATGGAGTGAGTCGTGAAACAATTACAAACTCATCTGGATAGTCATTAAATAGTTGGCTTAAATTTTCTTTTCGATCTTTTCGAAAGGTATTTATTTTCTATTAAAATTGGTTTCAGTCTCCAATTTGAATTCTTTGAACTTTTCAAAGGATTCTAATATGTGTTTCATAAGATACACATATTTGTATCTACTGATATCATCAGTAAATATAATGAAGTAATTAAAACCTACCTCTAGTTTATGTATTCATTGCTCCATATACATCATTATGTATGAGACCCAATACTTTTCACTCATTCACTGTGTCAAGTGAAAGGTGATTCGGTTATTTTGCCTGATAAACAAGATCTGTATTCTTCATATAATTCAAAATCAAACGATCTCAAAATTCCATCATTATGGAGTTTTGATATACTTTCTTGTTTACTGGGCTAACCGGTAATACTAAAGGTATATTGGATTTAAATCACTAAATTTAATCCACTTGTTATTAATGTCAAGTACAATATAATTAAGGATTTATAAATATCATTAACTATTTGTGAAATTCCATACGATATTTCATTTAAATAAAAGGAATAACAATTATTCTTTTATTACATACGAAATTCAAACTTGTCTAAACAAGATCTATTATAACATTTATCTTAAGTGGAATTTCATTATAACAATTATTTTATTTATTTAATTAAGCCAGTATAATCAACAAGAATCAACTTCCTATGGATAATCCAGCAACATTTGCTTCATTTCCAATCGTAAGTCCACTTGTCCTTTTATCAGATTTCTACTTATTTTGCAATTTCTGTAAATTAACATACATTTATGTGATTTATATCTAGTATCTAATACTAGAAATGTATAAGTAGTTTGCTATAACATTTATATATTATTCGGTTGAAGTCATACCTCAACCTTTCATTTTAGACCCTCTATGTTTATATAACAATTACGTTTGATTTGTTTGAGGACAATCCTCAAATTTCACTGTTAGTCAAGAATTTATATCCTTCTTAAGGATTAATTTAAATTTTCGAGTAATTTATTATTTAATATCTACATTAGATAATAAAATAATAACTGATTCTATAATATTTATTTAGTACAAAATTTTGACAATCAGAATTTATATTAACATAAATATGTAATTGAAACTAAAATACGCTCCCACTCAAATTAACATCCCTCTGTTTATATATGTAAATCATTATATACGTATAATGGTGTTCCAAGATCCATATCTAGTCATGCCTTGACCCAGCTTTGGCTAAACTCAAAACACAACCTTTTAGGTAGACATCTTATGTCAATTATATTTTCTATATAACTCTTGGATCGCATGTTGAACATTTTTTTCAGTATTATTCATTTTCTCAAAATGGAGAATAATTCATGCTTTTGTCTCTAAGGCCATAATCGTATTATGCAGCCTAGTTAAGTCAGACCCAATAATAGGTTGGAGCACCACATTTTACTCCATCGCATATAACAAAAATAAAAGGTGCACAACGCTTTGGCGTTAGTTACATCCAGTGATTTTGGACAGTGATGAGTATATTATTGGAAGGCGTCACCATGACTTGATATAACAAAATTTTCTTATAGAGGGAATTTATAATTCATAGTGGCGAACAATATTAAAGTTATTTATTTTCATATATCATAATATATGTATTTTATATTCATAATATAATTGGATTTAAATAAAATATATGAACCATATATATTTATTTAAAATCAACAATATATAGATATTATACCTACATATTTCCTTTTTGAACATTTCAAAATCCCATTGATTATCTATACTCTACAATTAGAGACTATATACAAATTAATATTAGTATTGATTAATCAATTCTACTTTCATAAAGATGTTCTGAAAATATTCAAAGCTCCTGATTCGATTGTCCAAAACATAATTATACAAACAGATTAATTTGTGCAGGGACTAGTACATATATAATTGTATATATATGTATATGCATCTCTATTCTTAATTTTGTAAACATGGTCATATGAGTATGTTCATATCATATATCAAAGTCAAACTCTAAATTAAAAACATGTACATTTAGCAGGCAATAGATATACACAAGTATTAAGTTATACCATTACGGACTGATGCAATGCAAACATAACATTTCTGGTGCTATATACATAGGGTCATATCCTATTTCAAAAACTGATAAATAATGTCTCTTACAACTATACATTCATTTCAATAAACAATGCATCTTTTCACATACTATGCCCAACATCACATACAGGATCATATCCTATCTTAACTAATAATATACAACAATATATATTTCAACCATCATTTGTAAACAAACAAATTTGTTCATATTTTACAAATTATAGCTATTACATATAATAGCTAATGCTTATTCAAAACAAGGCTAATACAATAATGAACTGTAAAATCATAGTAGCTTCAGTAACTTCTTTGCCGTTCCATCAACATGCTCATCCATTTGAATAGATCAGCTCAGTCAAACTGATTGATGTTTTAGGGATTAATCTGCACATATTCATCAATAATGTAGATTAGATATTCTTCCAAAATTAAACAGTGCATAATTATGCAGTATATGTACATATATATATATCAAATATATATATATATATATATATATATATTTGATATATATTTTGCGTATATGTACTGTTAACTTTAAATATCTGTATATAAGTGAATCCATTATAGTGATCCATCCACAGCCACAATACAAGTTTAAACACAATTCCAGTTCATAATATTTATGTATAATGATAAGTTTTAGTGGTGTGCATTGAACATGTTAGATACCAATTGTAAGCTTATAGAACCATACTATTGTCATTCGATAATATGTGTTAGTACCCATGAACTTATATTATACATTGCAGACAAAATGGTGTATGAAAAGTATAAGATATCTTCCTATCTTATGTATATCTGTTTTGTGTCATAGAAAATGAAATCAGTCCAACTGATTTGAGTTTCCATAGTTCAGTAGATGATGAGAATATTAAATAACATATTGCTTAATTTATCAAGTTTACATGGTCCAGAATCAATATATAAAACAAGTCATACTTGTTTAATCTGAATCATTTTTGCATCATTGCATCAAACACAGTGATTTAACCTTTCAAATTAAATGCATAATCAAGGATGGTTTTCTTTTGTTTTAATCCCAATATTAAAATAATATAGATATGATATTTCAAATAACAATCTAACATTGTCATTAATCTATATGTCATTATTGATGTATGTATATATATACACACATATATATTAATATTAATTTCAAAATTAAATTCCACAAATCAGATTTGTAATATATAATCATCATTGTGTTTAGACAGATTATATTCAAATGACTTCTATCACATATTATAGCAAGTAATAACAGGGATTGAAAGTACATGTGATCGAATTAATATCATATATTAATCCTGAGTCGATCACACAAAACAAAATCCATTACACAATCGACTATTTATCTTATTCCAGTTCAGATTTTAATAACAAAACAGTTTTTGTTTATTGTGAAACCATTTCATGTCTGAATCATATTCTTGTAACATACAGTAATTTTATACATATATCAAATATACATATATATAAATAACACTTTATAAATTAAAATATCATATCATGTATGAAATCTGAACATATTTGTATATATATATATGTTTATATATATACATTGATTTAAATATATTGTTAATAAGCAAATAACAATCAGTATTGCATGCTTTCTTTTATTCAGGTTCTAATGTCAAATGCCATTACCATGTTTCCAATATATAGAACAATTCCATCTATATCAGCAAGCATGTTTTACCATTAGAACCCATGTCTAAGTAATCATATATGTATCATACACTTTCGAAACAAATATGAATATATATATATACACTTAAATCATATATATAGATTGACAATATAATGCTGCAAATCATATTCACAGACGACATTTAATAATGTTCACTCAAATGAGTCAAACAGATATGCGTACAGATGCATTATTTACTTTTGAATTGATTTCTGAGATAGACAAAATTCATAGTAAATGATCGTATATACATACATATATGTATACACACTCTATATATATAAAACTTATAGAGGCAGAAATTAATCAATAACTTAGATCCATGATGCAATAATATACTTTTGAAATCGGTATTTCAAAATTAAAATTAAGACTTGCCTTTCTAGATCAATCAAAACTGAGTTTTTGATACATCTATTTGAATTCAAAATTCAGCATGTAATTCAGTAGCAATATATATAACTGAACATTTCAGAACTAAACAGGAAACACAATTTGAAATCTTGTACCAAATTTTACAATCTGTAAACAAATTTAATTTTGTATTGAACAAAGATTTTAATCTTAATGAAACAATTTCATTTTATAAATGAATTTACACTAAATTCTAATCTCATTTAATATAAGGATTAAAACCAGATTTAATATATATAGATCATATCATATATATGTTTCAAGACTTAACAATTTATACATATAGTGTAAGGCTGAAATCTAACTGGAAATCTGATTTCCTGTATTTTGAAATCTGAATATACAATGTATTTATCACCATAAATGTATGTATATAGACAATATGTATTTAAGTTCATAATCTATTTTAACTGATATGTCAATTACATATGCTTATAGTATTTATACTATATATACATATATACACAATACTGGCAGAATCAGCAAATCAAAATATATCTATCATGATTTGAAGATTTCCTATACATTATCTATATAATGTAAAAGTTGTACTTTAGGATGTATGCAAGAATTTTAAACATAAAATTCCTCTAACAAATAAAACAGAGCAGGTTTTAAAAACATGAAAAAGAATCAGATTCAAAACTCGATGTGGCCGATTTCATTAAATCGATGTTTAAGCAAAAGCTATCTCCTAATATGTCAATCAGTAAAACATATTAATCATATAAGAAGAAAATTCATGTTAAAACCAGGTCATTAATTTTATCAATTAAACAACTTTGATAAGAGATCTAGAACAGTTTACACGTATAAACAGATCAACATACTACTTTAGACACATCAACGTATCCAGGATTTAATCATTCCTAATAAATCAATCTGAAATCAAACCCCTAATTACTATATCCATCAATATCGAATAATTAGGCATTCGAACAAAATTAAACCTAAAAATGAATTCAAAGTACAAATTATTGCAAATCCTAGCTCTGATACCATTGAAAGCAATTTAGGGAAACTAGATCTAACTAAAACCCTAAATTAAATATCAATTTAACACTTAAATTCGCGGATCAATGCAATAAAATTGAAATTGAAACATAATTAGATTAGAACTTATACCATTCATGATGAAAAACAAACGAATTGACACCACGAAGAAATTCGATCGATCGAATCAAAGGCACGACAGAGGCGCCGAGCCCTCTATTGGTATCCACGAACGATGCCCTCAACTTTGTCAAACGAAATTGAAGCGGATTGAGATTCGGTACTAGCCAACATTTTGGATTCTAGGGTTTCTCTCTTATTTGATATCTGTATATCGATATAAAGAGGATCGTATCCTTTTATAAATCAATACACGGGTAATTAGGTAAACTTTAGATCCCTTTTATTTGTTCAAAACCAAAGACCATTTCAACACTTGAATATTTTGTTTTGAACTATTCTCATCCTTTCATCACTCTTATGTGTGACCCTATAGGTTATCATAACGTTAGCAACAATTTAAACAATATTTAAACTGTAAACAGTGAGCGGCATCTAGTAATACATCGCTGTTACCCAAGTTATAATAATATTAATGATTCGATACAACCTTTCCGTGACAGCGTATCAATGTAATATAATCCTTTTAACTAATATATCCAGGATCAAACTAGAGGCATGGATTGTATCATCCTCGTTATAATTTAATCCGATTTTCTTGATCGATGAGTAGACTGTTTAAAACAAATCAATATTTGAGCACGGCCATGCATTTCACAGTCTCACTCAATCAAGAGGCCCATGGATATCACTACGAATATATCGTAGGGTTAAATTCCATCTAGATCATTCATAATTTTCATTCGATTCGATATGTATCCAATAATCACCGTTATCATTACTCTGTTACGAAATAACTTTAGATGATATCAAAACACAAATATCCTCGAATAAAATTATAATGATTTCAGGTCTGAGGATCATTACATCACTGTCACCATGAGAACAACTTATGATATTGTTGATTATATTCCATGTAGTTATCTCACGGTGGGTCAGCCCAATACGCTATTCTCCAATACATATTTATATCTTGACTTTAATATCACGTATATTAATGATCAATGAGATGTGATCATCAGTCAATCAATATACTAGTCTCAACGCTTTATTGTTGTCATATATAAACAATAAAACTCGACTAGGGACATTTAAGAATTATAATACTTATCACATTATATAATCTCAAGTTCAGTCTTACTCGAACAATATAATTCTATATTATTATTCTAAAGACTTCTATTAAACTATTGTTTATATTACGTAGTAAATATAATATAACAGAATATTTTTATTCCAAATAAAACAATAACGTTATTAATCACATCAAATGGATTGCCTCTAGGGCATAAACTCTAACATAATCAGCCCAGTAATCGTGCCCCACCCTACCTAGTTCAGGGTACCATGATACATCTATGTGGGTTACTGCTGAAATGGGTCCCCGTTACTAGGGTTTCCTAATCAACATGTTAAAATGGTTAAGTGTTCTCAAATTAACCTATCCCCACCCATCAGTTTAGTTAACATGTTGTATTGGTTAAGTGTTTCCTTAATTAACTTAACCCTACCATTCCTGTCTTAGCTTTAATTCATTCATTAAAGCACCAACCACTCACATTAGATATGTATTGTTGCGGTCGCTGGATGTGCCAGTCGGTTCCGGGCAGTCTTACACCGCAACTCAATCTAACCTCGGGTTCTTTTAGGCTTGATGCACTAACCTCTCACATTAGATCTATATTGTTACAGTTGCTGGATGTGCCGGGAGGTTCCGGGCAGTCTTACACCGTAACTCAATCTAACCTCGGGTTAGGCATATTCGTCTTTTACTTAATTTACATATTTACCCTTCATATTTATATGTAAATTATCCACAATTATTGCCATTCAAGTCATGCCCCATTTATCCTCTAAATTATGTTCGTAATTTTTAGGCATATAAATTATACCATTTTATGCCACTAATCATTTGTATGATTATGGGCCAAACTATACCAATAATATGAAATTTAAGGTTTTTCCCAACGTTACCCCCGTTATACGTTCGCAAAATTCACATAGAATGTTAGGCTCGCAACTTAGCCTAACTTATAAACAAAAGGGAAAAGAAAGGAGCATGTACCATTTCCACAACTTAGAATAATAAGGATCTAACTAAACACGTGTCCTATAATTTGGCATAAAACAATGAGCTTGCATTTTAGGATCCAATTAACATGAGTCTTAAGCATATGAAATTACACAAATCCAACTAGGAATGTAAATGTAAACTTGCAATTTGGATCTAATTAGTTTGAGTCTTAAGCATATGAAATTACACAAATCTAACTAGGCTTGTAAATGCAAACTTGCAATTTGGATCCAATTAATATGAATCTTAAGCATAAAAACGGGGACATACATAGAATTACATAAATCCAATTAGACATGTAGATGTGAACTTGTATTTTGGATCCAATAATCATAGATCTAACATATGAGAATGTAGATATAAACATATATATGACTTAGCCTAAAAACTTGCATGTAACATAACATGAAAGATTCACCAAATTTACATAGTACACGATTGGTTTAACATACATAATAAGTCCAATAAACCACAATAGTCTCATAGGCATATATGATAGAATCGTTACAAGAATAGACATGAATCAGCATCACCATTATCTTACAACTAGGCACAACTCTAGTTTTCACTTTATTACAAATCATAACTTTTAATTGTTCGCATCTGAATAATAACAGGACTTACAAACAAAAGAAAATCTTTTTTTCTGGGATCTGTTTTCTGAAACTGAAAAGCAATCCCTTGACGTAGACTATCGATTCTGTAAATTAGATTTGATTCGTAGCTTCTAACTTTCTTTCTAGTTTGCTTCCTAGTTGGAGAAGAAAGGTGGCTATGCTAGGTTGACCATGGACAACATAGTGGCTCCTTGTAATGAAATTGTGTGATTTAGGGTTGAGGACTAGGGTTGCTTTTATAGAGGTTTAGACTTATATGAGCCGTTAGATCAACCTAGGAGCAATCAGAACCGTCCAGACTAGATAGAGTTATCCAGAAATTTCCACCTATGCCCTAGTGACTCAACAACAGATCATAAAATCGTCACTATTTGGATCTGGGCGAGGGGGTCGACCCCTATGGGGGGTTCGACACCCCAGCCGACACCCCTCTTGGGGGGTCGACACCTATGTCGACCCCCCTGGGGGGAGTCGACCCCTATGGGTGGGATTTTCCCCGCTCAGCTGATTTATGTGATTTTCAAAATTCGAACTGTTTTGTTTTATTAATTATTAAATTATATAATTTTCGGTTTAAACATGAAATCTTCTGAACTCCATAACTTCTTCATACGAAGTCCGATTCATGCAAACTCGGACTCTATCTCAAGCAGAATTCCGAGACGAACGCAATGGCATAACCTGTTTCCTTTAATTCTTGATTTTACAATTTAGTATTCTTTAATTTGTTACTTTAATAAACATAGAAAATACAGGGTGTTACATTCTCCCTCCTTAAAGGATTTCGTCCTCGAAATCTTCAAGTCACGAAGAATGTATATCCTACCATCCAATCATCCATCTACTCAACCATCAAACACCAGCATCCATTGTCCTTAAAATATTTCTAATGCTTTCATGATTGTATGCAGTGTGTGTGTATATGTCCTTATCTAATGCAAAATCAGGCGGTTTACTGATTCAGTTGACCTCCTTAATGCAAATTATGTTAGTGCCATGAGTCCATTATGCATGCAATTATTCCTAATCATACTTTCTACATGAGTGCACAATCATTCATACAAATGCAACGTCCATATGATAACATTCCAAGTTTCAATCCATACACAAATACATATATGCATATGAAACATCAGAGTAATTGAGCCGATCTAGCACCTAATGTGTGTGTATATGCATCCACGAGCAACCACTAGCAACCACTTGAAACCATCAATCATAATATGTTTCAAATGCATGTTTACATCCATTGGTTTCTACCTAAGGATAAAGAATAGGACCGAGGAGATATACTTAAAAAGGTAGATACAAGCATGTATAAACTTATGGAAAAGAGGTTAAGGATGTACCCTTAAAAAGAAAAGGGTAGGCGGCACGTATTTTTCCCTTAGTTTCCCAAGTCGCGTCTTCCTCAGCGTCACTCCATTGAACTTTAACAAGCTTGACTTCACGGTTGCGTAGCTTCTTGACTTCCGTACCCAAGATTCGAGTTGGAACTCTTCTTGCAGTTGCTTCTCGTTCCACTTCTACTTCCTCTAGTATACTTGGCTCCACAACTTTTGCAGACTCATGTAAGCACTTTCGAAGTTGAGAAACATGAAAAACGTTATGAACTCCAGCCAGTCTTTCGGGTAGCTCTACTCCGTAAGCCATCGTCCCAACCCTTTCAATGATAGGAAATGGTCTTACAAATCTTGGTGCCAACTTTCCTATGGACCCAAAGCGAATGACATTCCTCAAAGGAGATACTTTAAGGAACACCCTATCTCCAACCTCAAACTCAAGGTCGGTCCTTATTTTGTCTACGTAGGACTTCTGTCTATCTTGTGCAGTCTTCATTCGTCTTCTTATAAAGTCCACCTTCTTTGAAGTTTCTCTAATCATGTTTGGCCCAAGTACGAGCTTGTCTGTAGACTCCCACCAACAAGTTGGTGATCGGCATGGTCTTCCATATAAAGCCTCGAAGGGGGCCATTCCTATGGTGGCTTAGTAGCTATTGTTGTAAGTGAATTCCACCAAAGGAAAATGATCCTCCCATGTTCCTCCAAAGTCAAGAATGCACAATCTCAAGAGATCTTCTAATACTCTGTTCACCCTTTCCGTCTGACCATCGGTTTGGGCGTGATAGGCCGTGCTTAAGCATAGTTGTGTGCCTACAGCCTCTTGTAAACTCTTCCAAAATTCGCTCGTAAAGATAGGACCTCGATCACTCACTATGCTGGAGGGTATCCCATGGAGTCGAACTATCTCCTTAAGATAATGGATGCTAAGGACGAGGCAGTCCTTCTACTCTTAACAGGTATAAAGTGAGAGCTTTTAGTGAGCCTGTCCACTATTACCCAAATACTGGTATTGTCCCTTCCGACCTAGGCAACCCATCAACAAAGTCCATCGAAATGCTATCCCATTTCCACCGTGGGACCTCTAGAGGATGAAGCAGACCACCAGGCTTCTTCTGCTCCGCTTTGACTTGCTGGCATATCAAGCACTTAGCGACGAACTCGGCTACATCCCTCTTCATGCCATTCCAAAAGAAAACCCTTTTAATGTCTTTATACATCTTGTCTCCACCTGGGTGTATGGTCAGCTTAGAATGGTGTGCTTCTTCGAGCACCGTCTTCACCAAATCCCTTGCTTGTGGGACGCATAGCCTTCCATCCCGTCTCAACCAACCCTTATCATCGATGGAGTATCTATTGAGGTGACTAGAAGTCTCGCCCCTAATTAGCTTTTCCATCATATCAACTAGCTGAGGGTCTTCACGTTGTGCGGTTCCTATTGAGTCCAAAAGAGTAGGCCGCACCTTTAGCGATGCTAACAAACCAGGTACAAATCCAGAGGAGGGTCTAAAGTCAAAGTTTGCTATGTACTCCAAGCTTTGCCTTTCTATAAAGAGAGGACTTAAGGTCGGCTTCTTTCTACTCAAGGCGTCTGCTACTACATTTCCCTTGTCAGGGGTATAGGAAATCTCAAAATCATATGAGGCAAGGAACTCCATCCACCTTTGTTGTCTTAAGTTAAGATCTTTCTGTGAGAAAAGGTACTTTAACGATTTATGGTCAGTAAACAATTCAAACCTTTCTCCTAGCAGGTAATGACGCCATGATTTAAGAGCGAAAACAATGGCAGCTAACTCCAAATCATGAGTTGGGTAGTTTTTCTCATGTACCTTCAACTGCCCTCCCCCATAACAAACTACCTTGCCTTCTTGCATCAAGACATCGCCTAATCCTGTACCGCATGCGTCTGTGTATACGGTAAACATTTTTCACCCATCAGGCAATGCCAGAACTGGGGCTGTTGTTAGAGCCCTTTTCAAACGTTGGAAAGCAACATTGCAATCCAAATCCTAAGCGAAAGTCAGGTTCTTCTTTGTCAATCTTGTGAGTGGGGCTAAGATTTTCGCAGAAACTTTAATGAACTTTCGATAAAAGCCCACTAGCCCGAGAAAGCTTCAGACTTCCGTTGCATTCCGTGGAACCTTCCAATCTTGCACCGCAACTAATTTTGTGGGGTCCATAGCTATCCCCTCTTTGGACACCACATGTCCAAGAAACCTTACTTCTTCTCACCAGAAATGACAGTTCGAGAATTTGGCTTTTAGCTAATGTGCACGAAGAGTATCCATGACTTCCCTTAAATGCAAAGCATGCTCTTCTTCATTCTTCGAGAAAATCAAAATGTCGTCTATGAAGACTACCACAAACTTATTAAGGAACTCCCTGAACACCCTGCTCATCAATTCAACGAAATAAGCGGGTGCGTTTGTCAAGCCGAAAGGCATGACAAGCCATTCGAAGAAACCATCCGGGGTTCTGAACGCGGTCTTATCAATGCCGTCTTCAGCCACTCTTAGCTGATGAAGCCCGGTAGCCAGATCTAGTTGGGAGAAAACCGATGCACCTACAAGCTGATCAAACAAGTCTTCTATCCTTGGAAGTGGGTGCCTATTCTTCTTGGTCAGCTTGTTTAGCTCCCTATAGTCAACGCATAGGCGAAGGGAACCATCTGCTTTGGTTGCGAATACTACTGGAGCACCCCATTCAGAAATACTCCGCCTTATGAACCCTTTTCGAGCAGCTCTTTAACTTATTTGCTAAGCTCTTTCCTCTCCCTTGGAGCCATGTGTCTAACGGGTAGAGCTACGAGTTTTGCATTATCAACAAGGTATATGCAGAATCTATCTCCCGCTTTGGAGGTAAGCCCTTTACCTCTTCAAATACATCTGAGCATTCACGGACTACTCTAACAGACTGCAAGTTTTCAACAGACGTATCAATAGATTCTAGGTAGCTGAGCATAACAAAATTCATGGGATTACAAGAGATTTCAAGAGTGTTACCGAGGCGAGTCATAAGTCTAACCACTCTCTTTTCACAATCGAGGATGGCACCATTACTGGATAATCAATCAATGTCTAGAATCAACCCATAGCCCGTGAAGCCCAAAACATAGGCATTACATCTAAACCCAATGCTTAGTATAGAAATTTCCAAATCCAAACAAGTCATTGACAAATAAGCCGAGCCCCCAATTAGATTTGAATCAACCAAGGGATCCTCTACTATACTGGTGTCTAGATGCAGAGATTCAACTAAAGTAGTAGATATAAAAGAGTGTGATGCACCAGAATCAAAGAGTGTACGAACAGGATGATCAAAAAGATAAACTAAACTCTCAACAGAAATATTTCTAACTCATTCTTGTAGAGGTGCTATGAGAGCGTGAACCTGGACTCCAGAAGTAGATCCAGTCCTCTGCCCTTGTTCTTGCTTTCTTGGGCAGTCCTTAGCCATGTGTCATGTCTCGCCGCAGTGAAAACAACCACCCATCTTCCTCTTTTTCTTTCTGCAGTCCTTAATCAGATGTCCAGGAATGCCACAAAAATTACACTTCCTCTTGTCACGGGGTTTGTTGTTCTTCCCGCCCTTCTTTGAATCTGTCTTTTTATTATGCGATCCCTCCACTTTCTTATCTTGAGGTGCTTCCACCTTTGCCTCTTTCTTGCTATCCTTGTCTTCCTCCTGTAACAGTGCCATGTCCACCAGTCTCTCATAAGTCGCACCCATAGGTATATGGGACATAGTTAGGCTGTGCAATGGCTCATTCAATCCTTTAACAAAACGGAGAGCCTTCTTATGGGGAGTGTTCACTAACTCCAGTCTAAATCTAGCCAGCTGTTTGAATTGGTTGACGTACTCCTTGACCGATATACTTCCCTATTTGAGAGCTAAGAACTTCTCCATCTGTAGGCTACGTTCAGCTTGTGAGAGGAATTTCATTTCAAATCTCATTCTGAAATCCGCCCAAGTTTCAACTGGTCTATCAGCATTAGTAACTTCCTACCAATAAGAGGCTTCGTCTTTAAGCAACCATACGGCCAACTGTATCTTCTGTCTATCGTCCACTTCAAAGATAACAAACAAATCCTCGGTTTCTTTGAGCCAGTTTCTTGCTTCTACAAATGACTCAGTCCCATTAAAGTTCTTTCCACCCATGACTTGAAAATCTCTACATATATTTGAGAAAGCATTTGCACGAGGAGGAGGAGGAGGAAAAGTTGCAACTGGGGGAGGAGGAACGTCTGCTGGGCCTGGATCATTAGCCCTAGCCTCTAGGTACCTTCTGAACCAGCCAGGTACCGGTACGCCCTCTGGAAGGTTAAGATCCCCAAACATGCTGAAACGAAAAAATAAAAGATTCAAAACAAAGGATAGAAAGATAGTGCATATGGCTTTGGGGGATTATGCCTTTTAAAATAAAAACAACACTTTTTCTTGAAAATGCTTCTTTAAACTTCTTTTTGAAAATTAGTTGCCAAAATTTTTATCTGATTTGGCAACCATCAGCTCTAATACCAAGTGAAACACCCTACCTCCGTTAAGGTCACTCACAAAGGGAATGCCTTAACTTTGGTTGAGCATTATAGGTAAAAGATACAAATAATTTACAAGACAAACATATAAACAGCGGAAAAACTAAATTTATTTCATAAGTACGTGGTTCAGCCAAAACATTACAACAACTATCTCAAACCAACTTCCAAATTATCACAACAAAATTTCTGTCTTGATTAAAACATAAAGAAGCACTAAAATAACAGTAAGGCGGCATAGATCCCCAATAAGAGAGTATCCAAAGCCATAGCCCAATGAAAGATAATCCAAGCAATACATCTACTCTCTTCAAGCTGGAAATGGTCCGAACTAAGCTGAAGTATTCCCTCCTTGCGGACCGGGGGGGGGGGGGGGACGGAAGAAAAGAATACGAAAGAAAATGGGTCAGATATGAGTCTGGTAAGTCCAGTGATTATTTAGCATGTAAACAGGAAAAAGGATAATGACATGAATAAACTGAACCTAGGACAACACCCTAGAAATAAGATAATAAAACTGAATATGCTATCACACTCATTACTATTTCTCCGCACCCACTTTCAAGTGATTCAACTAGCACCATATGTTCAAGATAAATGATCCCCTTTATCGATCGACTCCTACTCGTATAAGTTTACTTGTGTCATTCGGCCCCGCTTGATTTTAGATACCTGTGCTGGTCCCACCATGGGGTGTATCAAATCCTATGGTGGCAACCTAACACAATTCAAGATGCACATTGTATAACTACTGATGCCTAGTGCCTACTTTTTCCACTCCGGAATACGTGCATACCCGCACTCCGTCGGAACCTACACTGGCACACCACCCACCGTTGTTTTGACCGATTATAATCAGCCCATTAATCGTGCCCCACCCTGCCTAGTTCAGGGTACCATGATACATCTATGTGGGTTACTGCTGAAATGGGTCCCCGTTACTAGGGTTTCCTAATCAACATGTTAAAATGATTAAGTGTTCTCAAATTAACCTATCCCCACCCATCAGTTTAGTTAACATGTTGTATTGGTTAAGTGTTGCCTTAATTAACTTAACCCTACCATTCCTGTCTTAGCTTTAATTCATTCATTAAAGCACCAACCACTCACATTAGATATGTATTGTTGTGGTCGCTGGATGTGCCGGTCGGTTCCGGGCAGTCTTACACCGCAACTCAATCTAACCTCGGGTTCTTTTGGACTTGATGCGCTAGCCTCTCACATTAGATCTATATTGTTACGGTCGCTGGATGTGCCGGGCGGTTCCGGGCAGTCTTACACCATTACTTAATCTAACCTCGGGTTAGGCATATTCGTCTTTTACTTAATTTACATATTTGCCCTTCATATTTATATGTAAATTACCACAATTATTGCCATTCAAGTCATGCCCCATCTATCCTCTAAATTATGTTCGTAATTTTTAGGTATATAAATTATACCATTTTATGCCACTAATCATTTGTATGATTATGGGCCAAACTATGCCAATAATATGAAATTTAAGGTTTTTCCTAACGTTACCCCCGTTATACGTTCGCAAAATTCACATAGAATGTTAGGCTCGCAACTTAGCCTAACTTATAAACAAAAGGGAAAAGAAAGGAGCATGTACCATTTTCACAACATAAAATAATAAGGATCTAACTAAACATGTGTCCTATAATTTGGCATAAAACAATGAACTTGCATTTTTGGATCCAATTAACATGAGTCTTAAGCATATGAAATTACACAAATCCAACTAGGTATGTAAGTGTAAACTTGCAATTTGGATCCAATTAATATGATTCTTAAGCATATGAAATTACACAAATCAAACTAGGCATGTAAATGTAAACTTGCAATTTGGATCTAATTAATATAAATCTTAAGCATATAAACGGGGACTTACATAGAATTACACAAATCCAATTAGACATGTAGATGTGAACTTTTATTTTGGATCCAATAATCATAGATCTAACATATGAGAATGTAAATCTAAACATATATATGACTTAGCCTAAAAATTTGCATGTAACATAACATGAAAGAGTCGCCAAATTTACATAATACACGATTGGTTTAACATACATAATATGTCCAATAAACCACAATAGTCTCATAGGCATATATGATAGAATCGTTACAATAATAGACATGAATCAGCATCACCATTATCTTGCAACTAGGCACAACTCTAGTTTTCACTTTATTACAAATCATAACTTTTAATTGTTCACATCTGAATAATAACAGGACTTACAAACAAAAGAAAATCTTGTTTTCTGGGATCTGTTTTCTGAAACTGAAAAGCAATCCCATGACGTAGACTATCGATTCTCTAAATTAGATTTGATTCGTAGCTTCTAACTTGCTTTCTAGTTTGCTTCCTAGTTGGAGAAGAAAGGTGGCTATGCTAGGTTGACCATGGACAGCATGGTGACTCCTTGGAATGAAATTGTGTGATTTAGGGTTGAGGACTAGGGTTGCTTTTATAGAGGTTTAGAATTATGTGAGCCGTTAGATCAACCTAGGAGCAATCAGAACCGTCCAGACTAGATAGAGTTATCCAGAAATTGCCACCTATGCCCTAATGACTCAGCAACAGATCAGAAAATCGTCACTGTTTGGATCAGGGCGAGGGGATCGACCCCTGTAAGGGGGTTGACACCCCAGTCGACACACCTCTTGGGGGATTGACACCTATGTCGACCCCCCCAGGGGGAGTCGACCCCTATGGGCGGGATTTTTCCCGCCCAGCTTATTTACGTAAATTTCAAAATTCGAACTGTTTTGTTTTATTAATTATTAAATTATATAATTTTCTGTTTAAACATGAAATCTTCTTAACTCCATAACTTTTTCATACGGAGTCCGATTCATGCAAACTCGGACTCTATCTCAAGCAGAATTCCGAGACAAACTCAATAATGTAACCCGTTTCCCTTAATTCTTGTTTTTACAATTTAGTATTCTTTAATTCGTTACTTTAATAAGCATAGAAACTACAGGGTGTTACAATCAGCAAAGGAATATGTTAACAAGTTTAATCGGCTAACAAGATTCAGATCGGACTTGGTGAACACTCCCCATAAAAGGCTTTTAGATTCGCGAGAGGGTTGAATCAACCTCTCCAAGGACTAGCGTTGTCACATATTCCGATGGGAGTGACTTTCGAGAGGCTTGTTGACATGGATTTTATGCACAAGGACGGTTAAGAGGAGAAGAAGGAAGTCAAGACTGAGGTAGCACAACCCAAGGCTGAGAAAAAGAAAAAGTAGCCGAAGAAAGGAGCGCAAAAGAAAGGTGGAAACCCTAATAAGGCTCAGATGTGGACAGAGATTAAATGCCATGGTTGCGGAGCTTTAGGACATTTTGTGAAAGATTGTAGGAAGGAAAAGAAGGCTTGTTTCACTTGTGGTCAACTTGGACACTAAGCAATGCCCTAATAAGCATGGACAAGGGGCAGAATCGTCTGGAGGGCAAGTGAATGCTCTTGAGGCTAGTGGACTAGATCGAGGTAGGAAAGTCACTTTCGAAGGTTTGATTTCCCTTTTTGTTTTAGGACTCTCTTTGATTTTAGTGCTTCTCATTCATTTATATCCAATTCTTTGGTAGATAGTCTGCACCTAGATACTAGTATTGTTTTTGATCTCGTTGTAGTCTCAAACCACATAGGAGGCATGACTCATCTTTCCATGATATGCCAGGGTTGAGAATTTCTATCTTGGGCATCGAGTTTGAATGTGACGCGTATGTTGTTGGCTTTTTGGTTTATGGGTTGATTCTAGGAATGGATTGGCTAGTCATGTATGGTGCCATTATAGACTATGAGAGGAGAGTTGTTAGGCTTCTGACGTGCCAAGGAAGAACTCTCGAGATTTCGTGTGACCCACGGGTGTCAGTTATGCTCAGTTTCCTAGATTTGCTTGATGCATCAATAGACTATCTTCAATCAGTATCCACAGTCAGAGATTATCCGAACGTGTTGATGAGGTTAGGGGATTACCTCCGAGGCATGAGACAGACTTCCGGATTTACTTGGTAGAGAATGCGACGCCAGTCGCGTTACCAGTGTGCTACATGGATCCTAAGGAGGAGGGAGCTCAACAAACAAGTAGGCGAGCTATTCGAGAAAGGATTCATTAGATGGAGAACATCTAAGTGGGGAGCTCCAATTATCATTGCTACCAAGCCAGACGACTCACTTCGTCTATGCATGGACTATAGGGAGTCGAATAAGCGCACCAAAAAGAATTGGCACCCACTTCCGAGGATTGACAACTTGTTTGATCAGATAGTAGGCGCGTCGGTGTTCTCGTAGTTGGATCTAGCCATGGGATTTCATCGGCTGAGGGTAGCAGTTGATAGTATTGATAAGACTGCTTTCAGGACTCCGAACGGTTTCTTTGAATGGCTGGTCGTGCCTTTTGGGTTGATCAATGCACCAGCATATTTTGTGGAATTGATGAGTATAGTCTTTAGAGAGTCTCTAAACAAGTTCGTAGTGGTCCTATCAGATGATATTTTGATCTTCTCAAGGAACGAGGAAGAACATGCCATACACTTAGGAGAGGTTCTACGCACTCTCAGATCACATCAGCTTAAGACAAAATTTTCTAAGTGTCACTTTTGGAGAAAGGAAGTAAGGTTCTTTGGGCATGTTGTCTCCAAGGATGGAATAGTGGTGGACCCCGCTAAGGTTGTCGCGGTTCAAGATTGCAAGGCTCCTAAGAATGCGATAGAGGTAAGAAGTTTTCTAGGGTTGGCGGGTTACTTAGGAAGTTCATTAAGGAATTTTCACGGATATCGGCCCCGCTCACCCGATTGACAAAGAAGAACTTGGCTTTCTCTTGGAGCATTGATTGCGACGATGTCTTTCAGAGATTGAAGAGGGATCCAACATCAGCCCCTGCTCTGACTCTCCCGATGGAAGCAAGGTGTTTACAGTCTATTCAGATGCTTGTGGCATAGGGCTAGGTTTTGTGTTGATGCAAGAAGATAGGCTTGCATGCTATGGTACTAAACAGTTGGGAGTTAACGAGAAGAACTACCCTACCCATGACCTATAGTTGGCTGCTATAGTGTTAGCACTTAAGTCTTGGCGACATTATCTACTTGGAGAGAGTTTGAGCTATACACGGATCATAAGTCGCTCAAATACTTGTTCTCACAAAAGGATCTCAATTTTAGGAAGCAACAATGGATGAAATTCCTAACGCCCTGTTGTATATAAGGGTGTTGTATACACAATTATATGATTTTTATTTGATGATAACAATCAAATATATATTATTCTAAATGTGTTTGCTACTATACTGTCTTATATATATCACAAACAGGAATATAATATTTATATTTAAATAGAATACCACTGTACAGTTTTACAACTCCACTATTTGTACACTTCACTAGTATTTCACACTTCATATACATTCACAGAAGATTGTACTTGTAAATAAACTGAATATAATAGACAAGTTTGTTTGAACACAATAAAATAATATTTTATTTCAATCAAATTTGTTTATTACAAATAAAAGTACAATTCTTTCATTCTGTACAGTTGCTCCTCACTACATCACTCAATACATTCTCTGACACAGTTACATTTCATATACACTGACACAACACTGCTTTATCTTCTGTCTTTTATCATCTGTCTTCGTTTTTCTGTCTTCACACTTCACTGTCAATCCAGCCATCATCATCATACCTGTCATATGCAAAAACACACACAGTATATGGAATAGATATAATAGTCCAAATTCATGCAAATGTAATTATTTTTAATTTTATTTGCCTCAGTTCTCTGGTGTGTTTCTTATCATTTTTCATGACTTGATCTGATTCATCTGTGTCAAGAAAGCTTGTGATATTCACAGTGATACACTGTAAATATCACAAGGCAGTCAATGTATATTCAAAACATTTCAGTGTAGGGACAGGAAATTTTGTCTGATGACTGCATATACACACATGTATAAATATACACGTGTGCACTGCCTCGCCAATCAGCGAGCAACTGAGGAACATCCATGTGGACCTACTCGACCCAGTGCAAGAGAAAGTAAGTCAAGCACTCAACAAAAGGCATGGATAGACAGTTTGGAGCAGCTCAAGAAGTCAAACGTATGCAAGTCTAAACAATAGTGCATGAATCATACACCAGCACTACGAACACAAAAACAAGAGTGCAACAAGCATCAGGATCCAAGCAGCAAGAACTTCATGTTACAATGGACATAGCAGCAGTTTTACAAAGGTGATAATTCAAAATGTTCAAGACAGAGTAACATGGTTCAGTCATCAAAGTTTGGCAAGAAAATGGTCGAGTCCACATGAAGATACACATTACAAACTGATGAATACAGAATTGTGTAAATCACGGTAGTCATGAATGGAACAACAAAGATGCAACATGGCAGATCACTTTTATGGCAAAGCATGGTGCAGCCAAGAACAAGCAAGTGATCAATCCAAGACTGGTGCATGCAAAATCATGGTCAACTCAATATGCAAGAAACATATGTGAAGACTGGAAAATGCAGGATCACATGCAAACAAATGGTCGAGCACAAAAACTGTTTCAGTCTCAAGTAATATTCATGGAAGATTCAAGTGGTCGAGGACAAAATCTGGTGCATACATGATCACAACAAAAACAACAGTATGGTTCAATAGTCATATACACAACATCTCAGCAAGTTCAAGCTATATTAATGGTGTAGGGTTAAGTGAACATATACAACATGAACAAGGTGCATGTATACATGGTATGTATATAGCTTGGTGATCAAATCCAAGGGACTGAGGAGTATATTCATGAATGGATCAATTCATAAGTGAAGCACCAGTTTATGATTCAGGCCAAACAGTGTATCCATGGAAAATCAAGCAAGTGTTCAAATGTTCATGTACACACAGAGCAAGATTGGGAATTGCTTTTGGCAAGTTTTTTTTTACATGTGCAATACGCAATCAAGCAGGAAAGAAATTTGATGCAGATCAACATACATGGTAATGACAATACATATGCAAGCAGGTGAACAAATCAACAAGCAGTTTTAGACTAGAGTGATCGAAAACCATTCCAACAATTCTCAGTGAACATATGAATGGAGAGAAAGCTTTCAGTTTTTAAATTGCATTAATTATAGAAAATCTACTCATCAAATTAACATTGTATTTTGCCAAGAAATTCTTGTTGAAAAATTAGAGCTAACATTTGTGGCAAGAAATCTCTCAATCACCCAACAACATCTTTGGAAATCAATTAATTGTTTCCTATTTTTGACCATGTTTTTGGGAAAGTTTTTTTTTGCAATTCAAAGTTTTTTTGTGACAATCATTCTCTTAAAATCACTTTTTAACCCAAAATTTGATCAAGGAATTTTTGGCATTGAAATTTTTTCCCCTGAAATCATTTTTCATTTTCGGCAAGAAGTATTTGTTTTCAAATCCGAATTCATCAAGGCAATCAAGGAAATAATTTTTCAATCAGGAAAATCACTATGTGCAGACAGAATCAAAAGGGGAATATCCATTCACTCAGGATTAAAAGGGACATTTTTTCTTGCCAAAATCAGATCGAATCATTTAATGAAATCAGAAAGCAAAATTAGGATTTTGTAGTCCTATATATATCACCACTCATCATAGGCAATAGAGTATCGAATCCACAAACAAATTCAAAGAGAGAAAATTCTGAAAACTCACATTTTCTATCTGGATTTCGATCGCCGCAATTTCCCCAAATCAGATAGTAGTCAATCGAAGAAGAAAGCAATTCAAGATTGAATCCACATGAGATTTCATCAAGCAATCATTTTTTATTTGGGAATGAAAAAGAAACCCTAGAAAATTTCTACATCGCCGCTGCCATTTTTCTTTCTAGAAGTAAAGGGAATGGGAGCAAAGAGATAGAGTGCAACGCAAATAAAATCGCCGGCCTACTTACCCTTGGCTAAGCCAAGTTCTTTCAAGGGGAAATTAAATTAGTTTCTAGGGATTTTCTTTATTTAATTTTAATTCTTTGTATTGTTTTTATATTTCTTTGTAAACAGAACAAACAGTTTCTAGTGTTTGTAAAATACTAGGGGATCCAGTCAGGGTGTTGACTGGCAGTTTACTAAAGTCTGTAAAAACTAGTGTTACTAGTTACAGGGTTGTAATCAGGGGAAATCTGATCTAGGGGATTAGATCAGTCTAGAGTTTTGAGCGTAGGATTAGAATAGGAGCGAGGGGTTCGCGAGTGTACAAGGTCTTGTATGCAGGTTCTGTTATTTTACCTAGTAGAGACCTTAGGAATGCAGCAGTATGCAGCGTTTTGCCGAAGCTGGGTATATCTGTGTGATTTATTTTCAGCACTTTTATTTTTGCTGCATTCTGTGATCTGTTTATTGTTTTAATATCCTATCAGTTTTTAATGCAGTGAAAAACTGTGATTAACCCTATTCATCCCCTCTAGGTTTAATCTAGATCCAATAAGTTTGATTTATTTCATTAACTCTAGAGTCATGGGTCATCCTAGTTGTCAACCGATAGAGAGCCAGTCCAGTTCATCTCCTACTATTTTCGATGGAACAAATTTTTTAAGCTGGAAATCCAAGATAGAATTTTATTTAAAATCTGTTAATATTAAATGTTGGGATGTTGTTATCAATGGGTACGATAGTGTAGATATTACTTTCAATGCTCATGCTATGAAAATTATATTTGATTATCTTAGCACTGAACAATTTAGTCTTGTCTGTCATTGTTTATCTGTGCAGGAAATCTGGAGAACTCTTAATGCAAAGTTTGGACAAAATGACAACAAGTGCTCAAAACCTGCAAAGATTAACTCAAATTCAGGAGTATTTCTAACATGATTTACTAAAGAAGAATCAGATGATGATAGTGTTGGAGATTCAAAAAATGATGAAATAAGAAAATTTTCATATGAAGATCTAGTTTATTTTTGTGTTGATTTAACCAAATCTGTTGATAAAATCCAACTGAAAAATAAATCTCTGAAATCTAAGAATTCTGAGATGACCAGCAAAATTGTTGATTTGAAATCACAACTTGAATATTTTAAAAATTCTTCAAATTCAGATTGCAATAATTGTTTGAAATTAGAAACCAATCTTATTCATCTCAATAAAAATATTCAAATGTTTGAAAAGTAAATTCTGATCTTAAAAGAAAGCAAGATTGAGTTGTCAAGTCTGAACAATTTTCTACAAAAAGAATTTGAAATTTTTAAGACTGATATATATTCCAAATTTGAAATTGCTGAAAAGGAGAATTTGTTGAAATCTGATTTGATGTTGAAAGAACTTGAAAACGAGATTGAAAAATCCAAGAAATTTGAGTTTGAAAAATAAAAACGATTTGAATCTGAAATTTCTGAGTCCCAAGTCAGAATTGAATTACTTGACTGAAAATTTGGTTTTGAAACAATATGATGCTGAAAGGAAGATCGCTAATAACCGCTGTTCAGATTTAATAAAAGAGAACGGTGATCTTATATTCAAAATTCAACAACTAGGGTCAACTTTGGTTAAATTTTCTGATGGAGAAAAATCTTTAAATATGTTGTTGAAAAACCAATTTTCTGCTGGAATTAAATGTGGACTCAGATTTGGGAATACAAATGTTTTTGAAAAACAAAATTCAAATGATTTGAAGAATCCCTCAAACAGCTTTGGAAAGATTCGTTTTGAAAATTTAAACTCTGAAAATTTCAAAGGTTTTTTGAATCAAAATCGTGATGTGAAATTGTTTTATAAGAATCCGTCTAAACAATCCTGGACCCCAAAAAGAAATACAGTGAATTCATCAAAATTCTAACAGATCTGGGTCTCTAAAGGCACTTTGGTAAATTCTGATGGGTTGCTATTCAAACAAGTTTGGGTATCGAAAGTTCGACATACAGCTATGAGTGGTAAAACAACCTTTGTTAGACCACTCAATTCTATAAACTGTTAGGTACCGGAGGAGGCTGAGGAATTGCAGTGCAGAAAGAGAAACTGAATCCAAGATGTTTATTCATGGTTCCTTAGCCAAGTCTGTTGAGTTAGAGATTCTGATTTACATTGGATTCTGGTATGATCTCTAAACTCACCTTTGTAAATATTCTCAGTTTTTATTTTTTTTGTTTATTCCTTCTTCTACCCCTTCTGTTTATTTTCATTATCTCTTCTGTTTTGATTTGTCACTGTCATATCATTGTAACTCCTTCTGGGCTTCATTAAATTCAAATTGCAGAATTCATATTTTTCTGGAAATTCACTTCGTTTGTATAAAACTCTAATGTTATTAATCATTTCCAGATTTAGAATTTAAAGTTGTAAATATCTGCAATTGTTTTGAAATTTATTTTCTGACTGCTGAATTCATAACAGTGTTGATGTATCCTGGTCATATCTTGAAAACTGTTGATTTGAATTATAAATCCCGAAGATCTGAAAAACAATTGAAATTTCACACAAATCTGCTGTTTTGTGTTCCTTCTAATTCATTTTAGAAAAGCTTGAAATATTATACTCATTACAGCACACTGCTACTTCTCTGTTGCGATAATTTCATTATTTTTCAGATTGGCTTGGATATCTTGAGTTATCTTGAATCAGTGATACATCATGAAATTCATCTTTATTCATGATCATTTTATGGTTGAAATCTGTTTGTTTGAAATCATATGAAATTCTTGATATTCTGAATCTCACATACCTCTTAAATTTAAAATTATCAATCTTGTGTGACTGATTCATTATATCTCAAAACTTGACATTGATTCAAGTGATTTCAAATAAATTATTTTTAAATTTTTGGATCATGAATATCTCTCAATCTTGCTGTAAATGATCTGAAACTATTCATGCGTGCCTGTCAGAAATAATTTGGAAAATTCTTTGAAAATCCGGTCTTGAAACTCACTATTATTTCATGTTTTTTTCATTTAAATATTTGTTTGTTTAAAATCATTTGAAATTATCGATTTATTGAATCACACACATATCGTGAATCTGAAATTTATAATCTGGTGTGATTGATTCATTGAATCCTGATATTTTCATATTCCATCAAATGATTTAAAATAAACAGTATTTTTAATCTTGGATCATGAAACATCTTATGTGACCATCATCCTGACGAGTTTTGATTTGAAACTATTTTTTTGTACTGCTCTGATACTGTTTTCAGATAACTGCTTGTTTTGATTTGTCTGCTTCCCTGATAAATATGTCTAATCTATTTGTCTTGTTTGCTTGGTCTTTGTGTTTAAATTCTGTTGTCTGAATTACCCTTGTTTGTCTCCGATGTCATTTATAAAATCCTCATTAGTAGAGACATCAAGTGATATCAGTTTAGAAGTGCTGATTTGTTATTTCTTGTCATGTATACATTTTTTTAATCTCTCATGACTTGTATAGCTCTTCATATTCTTCTTGTAATTGATTTTCAATTTTAAACTTATTTATTGACTATCCATTTAGAAATTGAAATCAATATCCAAATTGAACTGTATTTATAATTCATCAAAATTATTTCTAGATTTTGAAATTGTGACTGTAGTATATTTCACAACAAGAGGAGATTTTATTTAGATTTTCGTGATGGTTGAACATTTATTATAATATCTTTGAATTGGCAATTATTTCACGACCATCTCCTTTATCTATCATCATTTTGCCATCCATGATAATTTTGTATTAATGTGGAGAGTTAACCTGTTTTAAAATCCTTTTGAATAAAAAGTGAAAATATTTGTGACAAAAATTGGACTATGTTATTATTCAGAATTAGTGATAACTGAAAATTTTCAATGATCCTGGTTCATTCGAGCATGTTTCATAATATAATTAATTTAGAAATTTATTTCACAGTTCATTTCTGTACCTACCACATTTCTATCATTCATATAAGTTTTATATACTGAGTAGTTTTTCTTTTGAAGCTGAAAACAATAAATATATAATAAATATATAAGTGTGTCTCTAATCTCTTTTAAAAATCCAAGCTCTGGTCATGCATAGTTAAGAGAAACTTATAATTTAAGCTGCGACTGACCTCATTTAAAAATCTAAGCTCTGGTTATGCATGGTCAGTGTGCTCTTAAATTAAAAAAAATGGAAATAATATGCTATAAATTGTAGTAAATATGAAATTCTCCTTTGCGTATAAAAACCAGCCTATCAATCCAATTTCTAATCTATGAAATGTATTAATATTTTATGACGTATTATGATTTGTTGATTGATAGGTATTGGGATTTGAGATTATTTGATTTCATCACTTAAATTGAATTTATAATTATGGTCCAAATCCATCACTGTTTTTTAGCCTCATTTTTACAAAAATTCTTTTAAAAATAATTGAAATTCATACTTTTTGTAACTCACTCCATTTTATATAAAATTCGTCGTAAATTCGTCATTTTCTACAATGTGAAATATGCCACCTGTTCTCAGAATATTATGATTTTTGTTTGACTAATTGAGATTTATGATGACTGTTCTTCATCTTAAGCTAAAATTATATTTTTAATCATTTTTCATCTATATATTAATTTCTGTATCCTTTTGATGATAACAAAAGGGGGAGAATAGGTTGAGATTTTGATTTATGAGTGAATATTTTATAAATATTCTTAATTTTGAAAATTCATTCAATTTTCATTTTTTTCACTCATGCACAATTATACGGGGAGTTTCTGTTGTAGGGGGAGCATTCAAATAAGGGGGGGGGTTCAATATTCACTGTTAAATACATCTATTATATTCAAAATCTTCATATTTGTTTGTCGACATCAAAAGGGGGAGATTGTTGTATATAACGGTGTTGTATACACAATTATATGATTTTTATTTGATGATAACAATCAAATATATATTATTCTAAATGTGTTTGCTACTGTATTGTCTTATATATATATATATATATATATATATATATATCACAAACAGGAATATAATATTTATATTTAAATAGAATACGACTGTACAGTTTTACAACTCCACTATTTGTACACTTCACTAGTATTTCACATTTCATATACATTCACAGAAGATTGTACTTGTAAATAAACTGAATATAACAAACAAGTTTGTTTGAACACAATAAAATAATATTTTATTTCAATCAAATTTGTTTATTACAAACAAAAGTACAATTCTTTCATTCTGTGCAGTTGCTCCTCACTACATCACTCATCACTCAATACATTCTCTGACACAGTTACATTTCATATACACTGACACAACAGTGCTTTATCTTCTGTCTTTTATCGTTTGTCTTCGTTTTTCTGTCTTCACACTTCACAGTCAATCCAGTCACTGTTAGTCCAATCATCATCTTCATACCTGTCATATACAGAAACACACACAGTATATGGAACATAAATAATAGTCAAAATTCATGCAAATGTAATTTTTTTTTAAATTCTGTTTGCCTCGGTTTTCTGGTGTGTTTCTCATCATTTTTCATGACTTGATCTGATTCATCTGTGTCTAGACAGCTTGTGATATTCACAGTGATACACTGTAAATATTACAAGGCAGTCAATGCATATACAAAACATTTTAGTGCAGGGACATGAAATTTTGTTTGATGGCTGCATATACACACATGTATAAATATACACGTGTTCACTGCCTCGCCAATCAGCGAGCAACTGAGGAGCAGCCACATGGACCAACTCGACCTAGTGCAAGAGAAAGTAAGTCAAACACTCAACAAAAGGCATGGATAGACAGTTTGGAGCAGCTCAAGAAGTCAAACATGTGCAAGTCTAAACAATAGTGCATGAATCATACACCAGCATTGTGAACACAAAAACAAGAGTGCAACAAGCATCAGGATCAAAGCAACAAGAACTTCATGTTACAATGGACATAGCAGCAGTTTTACAAAGGTGATAATTCAAAATGTTCAAGACAGAGTAACATGGTTCAGTCATCAAAGTTTGGCAAGCAAATGGTCGAGTCCACATGAAGATATACATTACAAACTGATGAATACAGAATTGTGTAAATCATGATATTCATGAATGGAACAACAAAGATGCAACATGGCAGATCACTTTTATGGCAAAGCATGGTGCAACCAAGAACAAGCAAGTGATCAATCCAAGATTGGTGCATGCGAAATCATGGTCAACTCAATATGCAAGAAATATATGTGAAGACTGGAAAATGCAAGATCATATGCAAACAAATGGTCGAGCACAAAAACTGTTTCAGTCTCAAGTAATGTTCATGGCAGATTCAAGTGGTCGAGGAAAAAATATGGTGCAGACATGATCATAACAAAAACAACAGTATGGTTCAATAGTCATATACACAACATCTCAGCAAATTCAAGCTATATTAATGGTGCAGGGTTAAGTGAACATATACAACATGAACAAGGTGCATGTATACATGGTCTGTACACAGCTTGGTGATCAAATCCAAGGGACAGAGGAGTATATTCGTGAATGGATCAATTCATAAGTGAAGCAGCAATTTATGATTCAGGAAAAACAGTGTATCCATGGCAAATCAAGCAAGTGTTCAAATGTTCATGTACACACACAGCAAGATTGGGAATTACTTTTGGCAAGTTTTCTTTTACATGTGCAATACACAATCATGCAGGAAAGAAATTTGATGCAGATCAACATACATGGTAATAACAATCCATGTGCAAGCAGGTGAAAAAATCAGCAAGCAGTTTTAGACTAGAGTGATCGAAAACCATTCCAACATTCTCAGTGAAACATATGAATGGAGAGAAAGCTTTCAGATTTTAAATTGCATTAATTATGGAAAATCAACTCATCAAATTAACATTGTGTTTTGCCAAGAAATTCCTGTTGAAAAATCAGAGCTTACATTTGTGGTAAGAAATCTCTCAATCACCCAACAGCATCTTTGGAAATCAATTAATTGTTTCCTGTTTTTGACCATGTTTTTGGGAAAGTTTTTTCTGCAATTCAAAGTTTTTTTGGAGACAATCAATCTCTTAAAATCATTTTTTAACCCAAAATTTGATCAAGGAATTTTTGGCAATGACAATTTTTTCCCTGAAATCATTTTTCATTTTCGGCAAGAAGTATTTGTTTTCAAATCCGAATTTATCAAGGCAATCAAGGCAATATTTTTTCAATCAGAAAAATCATTATGTGCAGACAGAATCAAAAGGGGAATATCCATTCACTCAGGATTAAAAGGGACATTTTTTCTTGCCAAAATCAGATCAAATCATTTAATGAAATCAGAAAGAAAAATTAGGATTTTGTAGTCCTATATATATCACCACTCATCACAGTCAATAGAGTGTTGAATCCATAAACAAATTCAAAGAGAGAAAATTCTGAAAACTCACATTTTCTATCTGGATTTCGATCGCCGCAATTTCCCCAAATCAGATAGCAGTCAATCGAAGAAGAAAGCAATTCAAGATTGAATCCACATGAGATTTCATCAAGCAATCATTTTTGATTTGGGAACAAATAAGAAACCCTAGAAAATTTCCACATCGCCGCCACCATTTTTCTTTCTAGAAATAAAGGGAATGGGAGTAAAGAGATAGGGTGCAACGCAAATAAAATCGCCGGCCTACTTACCCTTGGCTAAGCCAAGTTCTTTCAAGGGGAAATTAAATTAGTTTCTAGGGATTTTCTTTATTTAATTTTAATTCTTTTTATTGTTTTTATATTTCTTTGTAAACAGAACAAACAGTTTCTAGTGTTTGTAAAATACTAGGGGATCCAGTCAGGGTGTTGACTGGCAGTTTACTAGATTCTGAAAAAACTAGTGTTACTAGTTACAGGGTTGTAATCAGGGGAAATCTGATCTAGGGGATTAGATCAGTCTAGAGTTTTGAGCGTAGGATTAGAATAGGAGCGAGGGGTTCGCGAGTGTACATGGTCTTGTATGCAGGTTCTGTTCTTTTACCTAGTAGAGACCTTAGGAATGCAGCAGTATGCAGCGTTTTGCTGAAGCTGGGTATATCTGTGTGTGATTTATTTTCTGCACTTTTATTTTTGCTGCATTATGTGATCTCTTTATTGTTTTAATATCCTGACAGTTTTTAATTCAGTGAAAAAATGTGATAAACCCTATTCACCCCCCCCCAGAGGGTTAATCTAGATCCAATATGTCCTACAACTTTGAGATGGATTATACCTTAGGCAAGCGTAATGTAATGGCAGACGCGTTAAGTAGGTAGAGGATGACCTTGATTCCTCTATTCATAGATTGGCGGAGCTTGGAGTTTATATCGACCTTTGATTTTAGGCCATCTACGGATTTTATGCCTGGTTTGTTGGCATCGTTGAAAGTACAACCTACTCTTATGGAGCGCACTGGATCTACACAGCGGGAGGACCCACAATTAGCAGACATCTTGGATAGGCTTAGTGGAGGAGAGACCTCAAGCCACCTAAGTAGATATTCTATGGACGAGAAATGGTGGCTACAACGATATGGAAGGCTTTATGTTCCCCGAGTTAGGAACTTGTTGAGGATAGTCCTTAAGGAGGGTCATCGCTCTCGGATGATCATCCATCTGGGCGGTGACAAGATGTACCGAGATATGAAGAGAGTTTTCTGTTGGACCAGTATGAAGAAGGACGTGGCAGAGTTTGTAACCCGATGTTTGACTTGCCAACGAGTGAAGGCTGAACAATTTAGTTATACGTACGACTGATGTGAAATATCATTGATCATAGGAGCCTATAATAACTATTTGTGCGTAGAGTGGAATATTCCTAGTGGGTTACTTCAAGTGTTGAGGTCTTTAGTAGGTTCTAGGGACCGCCTCCCTATAGAAAAGAAGAGACCTAAAGGAACAATTTAATGGCATATCCCACTTTGAAATTAAGGTCTTAAGTAGTTGGATCCGCATATTGGGGGTATTATTTGACTGGATTCTCCCTTCCCTTTTTGAAGAGTAAGGGTAGAGTCATATGGCTCAACCTTGTGATGTATTAAGTGATTGGATAACTTTCCTTTTTCCAATAATAAGTATTAAATGGCTAATTTGGGTATGAAATCAATAATCGTTGTGAAGGTCCTCTTCCTTTAGGTAGTAAGTGAAGGGGTAAAGGCCTCCTTGGGATATGGTGTTCGATGACCGCTACAAAGGTACCAAAGTTCTTCCTATTCTGTAGGAAGTATTAAGTGACTTTGGGATTATCCTATAGGGTTAGCTAGGTAGTAAAGTTGGGGTCCACCGGGGAAGGTCTTAAATGATGAGTAGTTGTCTCCCTATCTTATAGGTGATAAGTGATTGCTTACTATCTCTTGCCTTATGCGGGGTTGGGATATGCAAATAATGGAAGCCTTGTTTTTGAATTAGATGACTTATTAGATTGTTTCCATTAATTTGAATTAGTGAGATTGTTAAGTATTAAGTGATCCTAAGGGACCCGCCTTATATACCATACTATGGGTGAGGTTACAAGTGGCTATAGAACCCGCTTTTTTTGATAATAAGTTATTAAGTATTCAAAAAGCTCGCCTCTTAATTATTAGTCACTGGTTTGTAGGGTGGCTTAAAGGCTTTATTTATGTGTAAAGGTTATATCTCAGTATACAATAATAACTTATCTTTGGATGGTGCTACCTTGGGTATATAGTAGTTAATTATTGTGCGTAATCTTTACAAGGTTAAGTTACAATTACTAACATTGTTGGACATATAATTTGAGTGAAACAAAATGGGATGAATTTGTGTATTACGGATAGTGTTTTACATTTTCTACTCACTAAGACTTGTTGCTCAGACCCTTCCTCATAATGACTTTCAGGTTTATCTTAGGGAAGACAGGTCATTGAAAGTGTTCAAGTTTGTTTTTCCATTATTGTTTTCTCATGCTCGGTATTGATGTATCGATTCACTATTAAGGTAGTTGTTTTTAGTCGATACTTGTTATTCTATCTTGTTTCCACCGTGATCTAGTTTTATTATAGTGAATATTTTTGTGGCAACCCTCTTTACATTTCTAGTTCAACATGCATCCCTCCATATGTTTTAATGTAAAGCAGGTCCTTGTTTTACTGTAGCAACGTGTTTTAATGTTTTTTTGCGCTGTTGAATAAAAAAAATCAAAAAATTGTAAATATTCTCAGAAGCATTTTGCACAAAAAAGTTACTGAAATATCAGCAATTTTAGTGAATATTGCTAATATTTCAGCAATTATTCACCCTGAATTTATTTGAAAAGCATATAAATAATTGCTGATATATTAGCAATTAACATATAAAATTGCCGATATATCAACAAATTTTTAATAGTTGATGCAAAATAAATAAAATTATTACTGAAATATCAGCAATTATAGTTAATGTAAATATCAACAATTTTTAACACTTGAATTTTGGTAAAATTTTACGTTGTTTTTTTATTGATTTTCGAAAAACAAGACCTAATTTATATAGTTTCTAGACAGGGAATTTTTTGTATTTTGAAACTTAATAGGGTCCTGAGCCTATCTTAGCCTTCATTATATTATATTTTGAAACTTAATAGGGACCTGAGCCTATCTTAGCCTTTATTATACTTTGACTATGCTCATGCTCCATTATTTACAAGTGCCAGAATTACATGACCTGTGATTAGATGTGTTTAAGTTTTGTTGAATTTCAGGCTTAGAGAAGTATGGATTATTAGAATTTCATAAGTTTAAAATAAAAAAACAATACTGGTAAGCATTAAAGGTATTCAGGTGATGTAAACAAAAAATTTGTCCACTCAAGGGTCAATGCAATTTCAAATAGTATAACTCATCGGTTTAAGAATGGATTGAGATTTGCCCTATTTTAATTTTACTTCATCAAAGCTATAGGCATTTGAGTCTAAAACATTTTTGTGGTTAAATTCCAAGGGATTTGGAATTTTATTTCAACTCATAAAAGTTTAGGACATATAGTAATTAAGCAGTCAAAGCTATTTTTAGTCGTTTTGAATTTTGAAACTTTAGGGATATTAAAGTTGCAAAGTTGTAAAATCATTCTTTTAGAGTCCCTAAGGCTCTCAAAGTGTCATGAACTGTCCGAAAGAAAGACCTCGAAATTACTCAATAATTAAAACATAAACCCGTCGAGACAAAGGCTTCAAATTGACCTTAAAACTTTGAAATCAATCAGAATCGAATCGCAATATTCACACCTTTAAACTGCAATTTATTTAAAGCACAAAAAGTCATTTCAAAGCTAAATTTTTGGCCATCTTAACTTGTGCTTCGAAGTTATTCAAAACTCGAGAGAAAAGGTCGAGACCAATTTTTTGATCTACTAACCCATGGTTTGAGTTAATTGGATTTTAGTCCTCGAATCATGGATGAATCACCTTGCGTCAATTCACTTAGAAGTCGAAAGAGAGAACTGAGTTTTAATGCAACTTTTACACAAAACCCTCTATAATAATTATCAATGTGCCCTTCCCCCTCAAACTGACTTATAGAAACCATATCTTAAGTAATTGTATCTAGTTTATTGAAGTTAACGAAATCCTTAAATCAAATGAAAGAATGAAACTGTTGTGAATTCAATTATAGAGTTTTCAGAGATAACGATTACGCTAGGTAGAATTACCAAGGAAATTACAAACCTTGATTCTGGATTTAAAGTTTAGAAAAAGTGAATCCTTTAAAAATTATAAGTTCCAAACTCTTATGTTTAAATGATGCAGGAAGGAAGAATAAGAATGAAAAAAACGAAGAACTCATAAGCGAAAAAGAAGAGCAGTCAGTTTTGATGGAGATTTAGATGCACTTTGTGAAATAAACAGTTGTGATGAAAATATTATCCTGACTTAAAAATTGGTGCTTTCATCGCCATATGGGGCTAGTGTTACACCATAAACTTCCTCGCTTTGGATTTGGCTTTGAGACATCTAAGAATGTCATCATGTTCTATGCAGTTAAATCCCCGCTAAAGCCCCGTAATATCCCCTCTATAGCCCATAACACCCTTCAACCGCTACGCTATTTCAATTTAGCGTTGATGAACAATAGATCCGCTTTTAGCCCTTCTATTTTCTGCTGCATCCGCTAAATCAAGGCTTTTTAGTGTCCTATTTAGCAAATTTAAATATACAGAGCTTAATTTGACTAGTTTTATTTTTAATTTTTTAGTAAAGTTAGCGTAAAGAGAAAAATTTAAGGCATAAGAGTCTAATATATGGTAACAATTAATTACACTCATCAAACTTAGCATGCATAACTATGATATTACACGATTTTATTATATAAGATTAATTAATATTAGTTTCTTGTATACATATAATGTGAGAAAGATGATTAATTAATTTTGAAATATTTAGTTTTAGATCAAATGAACCTTGTTGCACCTTCGCTATATCCTTGCTATTTGCCCGCTTTATCCCTTCTACACCTTTTTGTATCTCCGCCATTACAGAACCGCTAAGCACTTTAGCTGCACAGATCATGTTAAGAAGCCTCAAAAGTAAAGCCCGACAAAACATTTCGAGGTACTTTGCCTTGAAGCAACCTGTATTGAGAACATCCCTTTCTATAACAACATTGCACCAGAGAGCCTTCAAAGTGAAAACAATGACTTCAAATCTTTAACATCAGGAGAAAACCTATACATCAAATCTACAAAAATCAATGGGATTTTAGGACACTTGAGACTGCTTTCTTTGAAGTAACTTCCGTAGGAAAAGCATCCAAAGAACCTCCCAAAGCCATTGAACCTCTACCTTGAAAGCAAAGGGCTCTAGAAGGAGGACCACATTTGAAGCCCAACAATCGAAGAAATCACTTCGGAAGCAAGACCCAGTCATCTCAAGGCTACGGCAAGTGAAGCATGGACTTGATAAAGGCTTTGAATCTCATTAATTCACCGCTTGTGCCTTCGAAAAAATCTTCTTCGAAGTAAGGATTTACGAAGTTAATTCTCCAAAAAGACATTTTTCATTTCGTAAAACGAATATTTCATATTCATTATATAATCCCAAATACTTCCCAGTTGCTGATAAAATATAATAATAATAATAATAATAATAATAATAATAATATTAATAATAATACTCTGATAAGGACATAGGGGTGCCCTTTGTTAATCAATGTACTAGTAATGGATAAACTACAATTATTACATCATTTAATAACAAAACACGACAGACTCCAAAACATAAGTTCTAAACAACCAAGGATGCCTTGTGTATATCTTTGGAAGCATTATTCACTAAAAACTACTAACCTGAAATTTTTTATCCTTTATTGGCTCAAATGAGCATCCGAGAGTAAAAGGGACAAACAGAAACTTCGGGTTAGATAACATGGTTGGTGTGAATAGTTACAAGCCATCTTGGTAAATGAGCATATAGTGGGACCATTCTGCTGAGCAAACGGATTTTTTCCTTATTTGTACCCTTAGTTAACTTAATCAAATTCTGCTGCTACAATCAAAATATTTATTAAACATAATAACCATAATAAAAAAAAGGCATGCAAGTCTTATGTGAGACCCTGACGATCCGTTTATACTTCGTAGTTTTACCATAGTATCTATGAAACTATATAGCTAACTTAGACATGCATGGTAAATATATCAAATGGACCGTTGGAAGAGAAATAGAGAGTTTGTCTGGATATTAACTTATATCTGACTTCCTGCTTAGCCTTAGTTTCACTAGGTTTTCTAAGAATCTAATGGTTTTTCGAGCACATCGATAACCTACTCATTGTGTATTCTTTTCCATGTGTAACATAGTTTTCATTTTACCCTAACTCAGGCCTATGCATTAGAGTCTCGGACAATTTCATCTAGAAGCTACAGTTGAAGTATTAGATGTTACACCAGTCTGATATGTTTTTCCACTTATCTAAGTTAAATCTATCATCCTCTCATTTATCCAATGATGATGGGATTATTCATTTCTTTAGTAAAATATTACGTTAAATACTTCTAAATATTTCCTATAAAACATAAGCCTTACATATTTCAATCCTATTGAACTTTATCTTTAAAACAAGGAAATTTTATAACCCTTAACCGTACAACTTATAATGCCAAAATATATGCTTTAAATATATTTTTTGATGATAATCACTATTTCTTAAAAGAAAACATACTACAAATTTTAAGCCTATGGAGCCAAAACCAACAAAATAAGTATTTAAGTCAAGGAGATGCAGGAATAATGCTTTACCCTTCCTTAGCAACAGGACATAGGGTTGAAATAAAGGAAACTTAGGGATCGAAAAGCTTCAAAGTCAAATAAAGAGCATTCCACATCTATACGGTGTCGGCAGCGAAACAAAGAATAGGGTTGCTTCACTTTAAAATAAAAAAGGCAACATAAACAAATGCTTCAACGATAAATGCTTTGCCTTTTCAAAGCAGTGACACAGACCTTTCAAAAACATTATTTGAAACCAACTTACGAAGTAATAAAAGTAATAAGAGGAAGGGAATTGGATCAATAAGGCATCTTCCTCATGTCGAAGCAACGTATTAGTCTGAAACAGTGTCTTATGCAATGTCCCTAACCAAAGCACTCGATACTAACATTCCTTAGTGTCGTGTGCTTTTCCAAGGATAAATACAATGTACGCGAAGGTGAAACAAAACAGTGATTCAGCAAAGGCAAAGGTGTTATTTATATAAAACTTCATTTTATCTATTTAAAGCAATACTTTACAAAAACACCTTGTTATTTGGAAATATATAATTAGTTAAGAAAACTTATTTATCAATTTCTTTTTCAGATTTACGTCCTAGATGAAGAATTTAAGTATTTAGGAAACTACAACCCATTAATTATTCTTAATAAACTACTTATTTACTTAAGCTTTTTATCGTAGAAAATTCGTATTAAATCATAAAATATGGGAAAATTTCAGTGAAAATTACACTAAATCTCATGTCATATGTTCTGCATCATTTATTAAATCCAAATCCAAATCATATTTAATTATTTTAAATAATTAAAATATGAAATAATGCATTTTTTCCAATTTTAGAAAATTATTAATTTCGTACTAATTTACAAAATTAAAAAATCGTGGAAGGTGGACCGACCATGAAGAGGGTCGTGCGACATCAGAAGGCGTTCTGCTAATGGATGGACGATTTTGAGATGCAAGGTTAGAAAGCTTGGTTGCGACAACTACTAGAAGCGGTGAATTCAACGTCGACAGTGAATTGTTTTGGGATGAAATCGTGGAAGATAGATTTGAGGAGAGGTGTATATATTGAGATTTTTTTGGTAGATCGATACTGTAAAAATTGGGATGAGGTTTTTAGTTGGATGTAAAATAATTCGGACACAATTGTGAAAATTACCCTTGAAATTGGCACGGTCCAAAACCATTCTAAAACTACCATGGTTGGAAACTATGCTAATTCATTTTGCCATGACCAAATGCCACTCCAAAATTGCCACGAATGTAGACTGTGGCAATTCATCCGCATTTGGGCGTGACAAAACTAACACTATGGTATTATGATTCTTAACCTTGGCAATAAAACGAATGATAGTGTTGCAAGTTTCATATTTTTTACTTTGGCTTATATATCCAAAAAAATCTTAAATATGCATATGTGAATGTTATATAATATCTATAGCCAAAGTCGAACTAATTGACACTACAACAAAACAGATCTATTACAACCGGCAATGCCAGTTGTAATAGGTGTTTTACAGCGGCCAGCCTGCCCGCTATACTAGGCCATGTTGTAATTTGTCCTATTTTACAACGAGCAATGAACGTGGTAACAAGCGGTTGTAATAAACCTTTTACAACGGTCTTATGTTATTATTGTACATTCCTTCAATAGAATAATAGCTCGTTGTAATATTTTTTGCAACAAGATTGACTGTTGTAACATCCTCTATAACGACGGTTATTGACTGTTCTAATATACTCTATAACAACAATTAATAACCGTTGTAATAGTAACCTTTTTACAATGGTTATTGACTATTTTAATATACTATAACAACAATTAATATCCATTCTAACCATTATTATATAAAATATTTAACTCATAATTTCTAAATTTAGATATATATATATATTCAAACAAATATTTTATTACACTTTTGAATAATACACAATTCTGTTCATTATATTACACAATCACTACACAAAATACTCAATTATACAAATATTGTATCACTACATACACTCAGCTACACTCACTCGCTTACTCTCACACTTGATCTAGAATTTATCCAATCATTTGTTGTACCTGTTAGAATAGAATAATGCAATAAATTAGAAAATAAACAATTTATAAATACTTCGATGGATATTAGAACTAAAATATAATTTCACTTAAGTCGAGAGTATTTGTAACGGCTGGAAATTTTCGACTCCTCGAGAGTCGAAAATTCCGCGACGTTAGTGAAAGAATTTAGAAGGTGAGAAAGAAAAGATAGAACTAATAGAATAGAAGAAGAAGAAGAACATCAGAATCATCAGAGTAACACGAATCTCACAGCGGAACGAATAACATATAATATATAACATAGCTTTGAAGTAAACAGTTATATATATACAATAGCACTTATCAGAGTACAACACCTACAACACAACGGAAATAACTATAGCTATAGAATCTTGCAGCCTCCAGCTCCAAGCTCTCCAAGCATATCTGTAAATCCCGACTACTTGACTGCCCGTACAAATTTAGGCACCCAAGAGTTTAGGGAAAACAACAAAGTAAACTCCGGGTCAGTCATGGGACTGGTATGAGTAAAATTGAAACACCCCACCTCCGTTAGGGTCACTCTCAAAGGGAATGCCCTAATTTTGGTGGAGGTTTGTAAGTACAAGTCACAGATATACAAGACAGATATAAGAACACATATTTGTAAACAGCGGAAAAACAACAAACTTTTATTTCATAAAAGCAAATACGTGTTACAACAACATCACCATGATTGTCTTACATCCTTTCCAAAAACATAACATAACACTTTCATAATCTGTCTTGATTACATTATTTAAAGAAGCATAAATAAAACATAGATAAACTGCAAAAGCCCCATAGAGTTTGTCCAAAGCCATAGTTTCAAACGAAAAGGACCAAGCAATACATTTCTCTTCTTCAAGCTGGATGTTAAGGCTGGTCAAGCTGCAGTGTTCCCTCCCTGTGGACCTGGGGGGGGGGGGGGAACGGAAGAAAAGAAGACGAAAGAAAAGTAGAGTCAGACATAAAGCCTGAGTAAGTCTAGTACTATTTTGTCTATGAATAAAGAACTGGGTATGATAAGTATAAACAAGAAGTGGGAAAGCACTATAAACTTAGTTAAGTCATCTAGGGTCGAATATACTATCGTACCCCATGTTAATCTCTGAACCCATATAAACTAGTTTCCAAGTGGCACCCCATAATCAGGGTGATGTGATCCATTCAATGATGATCGACTCCTACTCGCATAGTTACATGTGTCTTACGGCCCCCGATGTTGTAGTTACCTATGCTGGTCCCACCATGGGGTGTATCAAGTCCCATGGCGGCGGCCCGACACAACCTTAGAATGCACAGGTATGCCACTGGTGCCCAGTGCTTTATTTTTCTGCGCCGGAGTGTGTGCACGCCCGCACCCCGTTAGAACCTACACTGCTACACCACCGCCGTCGATTTGACCTCTTACAATCAGCCCAATAATCGTGCCCCACCCTGCCTAGTTTCAGGGTATCCTGATACACCTTCTAGGGTTACTGCTGAAAAGGGTCCCCCGTTACTAGGTTTTCTATCTCTAGCCAACATGCTAAGTTGGTTAAGTGTTTTCTAACCTAACCCCCACCAGTCCGTTTAGTTTAGCATGTTCCATTTTGATTAAGTCTTTAGTTCACTTAATCCTAACAATCCTGACTCAGCCTTAATTGTCTTATTAAGGCCCTGACCTCTCACATTAGACAGGTATTGTTGTGGCTGCCTGTTGCCGGTTGGTTCCGGGCAGTCTTACGCCACAACTCAGTCTAACCTCGGGTCCTTATTGGGCTCCATGTTTAACCTCCCACATTGGATAGGTATTGTTGTGACTACTGGACAGCCGGGCGGTTCCGGGCAGGTTTACATCACAACTCAATCCAATCTCGGGTTAAACACATCGTATTTTCTACATTTACATATTTTGTCTTTCTTCTTTATTTTCTTATATGTAAATATTTGCGGCCAATTATTAAGTTAGTGGTGTAAAGGTTACACCAATCATGGGCCCAACCCATACTTGAATTTGGGCCCTTCTATTTTATATTTTCATTCATTATTAATTTTAACCCAACGTTATTTTCCCCCGTTTAACACGTCCGTTTATTATATATGTTGGGCTTAGGCTCTTAAGCCCAACTTAGCCATGCGAAAAGGGGAGGCTTAAAGCGTGATTACATACACGGAAAAGGGGAATGTGAGCGCATGAACTTGCAATATGACGTTGGAAATACAAAATAGAAACTGGTGTACTTGCATAGTGGTGACATATACTTTGGTCATAAAGCATAAGTGGCATGAATCAAAGCATGTAAACTTGTAGTTAAGTTAAGAATCTCAATATCGACACATAGGCTTTAACTACAACATAAACCTATATTTTTATTCAGGCATAATGTCAAACATAAGCAAATCATGTTCATAAGACTACTACATGCTTACAGAGGTGTCCACTTTTGTGACTAATACAAAAGTATAGTTAAATTTATTCACATAACCATGGCATAAATATCTCTAACATGAAATCATGATTTTTACTTTAGTCATGTAAACTTGCAAAAAAGGATTTTGAATCTAACCTAGCTATGTATCACATATAACATTATATAATATAGACTTAACATGGATTTCAATTATGCCAAATATCAATCATAGCCTAGTCATATTCATAAGTTTGCAAATAGGTTTTTCCCAGTACAAAAGCATGGCTTAATACATGATGCCAAATTTTCAACATAATTCCAAACTTATTCCAATTACTTCAAAAATGATGTTTGTATAAAAATACACATTAGGATGGCATAATAGCAAAGCCCCAAACTTGCATGAATTTCAATCAATCAACTACATATATGTAGTTTCAACATGGATTACATCATTTGCGAATATTCCAAACGTATACTTGCATAGAACTACCGCATGTAGTTCTTTATAATGAATAACATAATTCAAGAATATCCAAACGTATACAATATTTCAAATCAATAATAATCATAGTAACGCACAAATTATGAATTATTTATCACCACAATCAAGTATACAAACCAACACAGTTATTTGTTCATACCAAAGTAATACTCTACTTACAATGGTGCGGAGAATTCTCTAATTTAGGGATTTGAAGATGCGGTTTGATTTGATTGAGTTGCTTTATGCCTTAGAATTATGCCTCCTAATCCTCTCTCCAATTGGTGGCTACCCCTAGTCGTTCCTCAGCAACATGGCGGCTTTGTTCTTATTTTTGAATGAATAGATTAGGATTAGTCTAGGGTTGTTTTTATAGGGGAAATGAACTGATTAGGGCCATTGATGTTGCTTGGGTTGATCGTAGCCATTCATCCTAAGGAGAGACCAATTAGAGCCTGCCACCTAGCCCTAATGACAAAGCAGACCACAGAAAATCGGCCAACATAGAATAGGCCAGCCAGGTTGAACTGGGCTCGACCTGGCTCTGGACCAGGTCGACATGCCTGTCGACAGCCCTGTCGACCTGGCTAGACCAGGTCGATAGCCCAGTCGAACTGGGTGCGTCAGGCGGGTGTTCTTCCGCCCTGGCCCATTGGGCCCCATTTTTAATTTTAAACTGTTTTATTCTGTTTGAATTTTAAATTTAATTCAGAAACTTCCGAAGGTCATATCTTCTTCATACGGACTCCGTTTTTCGAAAACTCGGACTCTATTTCGCGTATTTTTCCGAGACGAACGCAATGGCGTGTCCCGTTTCCCTTAGTTCTTTGATTTCAATTTAATTATACTTTAATTTGTGGATTTCACAGTTATAGAATTCGCGGGGTGTTACATTCTCCCCCACTTAAAAGGATTTCGTCCCCGAAATCTTCAAGTTAGGAGGAATGTATATCCTAACATCCAATCATCCATCTACTCATCCATCAAACACGAGCATCCATTGTCCTTAAAAGACTTCTAATGCTTCATGATCATATGCGAAGTGTGTGTGTACATGTACTTATCTAATGCAAAATCAGGCGGTCTACTGATTCAGTTGACCTCCTTAATGCGAATTATGTAAGTGCCATGAATCCATCATGTATGCAAATTTTCCTATTTTGATTCTACATGAGTGCACAATCATTCAATGCAAATGCAGCATCCACATGACAACACATTAACGTTCAACCACATATGAATGCAAACATATATGCATATGCAATATGAAGTGACTGAGCCGATCTAAACCCTAGATTGTGTGTGTATATGCAACCACGAGCAACCACTAGCAATCACTTGCAACCACTTACAACCATCATCCATAACATGTTTCAATTACATGTTTCCATCCAAAGGGTTTCTACCTAAAAGATAAGGTCGAGGAAATATACCTAAAAAGATAGATAAAAGCGCAACTTAAGGAAAAGGAAAGATCAAGGATGTACCCTCGAACAGAAAAGGGTAGGCTGTACGGATTCTAGCTTCAGTTTCCCAAGTCGCGTCTCCCTCGGCGTCGCTCCACTGAACTTTGACGAGCTTGACTTCACGGTTGCGTAGCTTCTTCACTTCCGTTCCTAATATGTGTGTTGGAACTTTTCTTATGGTTGCTTCGCGTTCCACTTCGACCTCTTCGAGGATATTTGGCTCTACCACTTCAGCAGACTCATGTAGACATTTTCGAAGATGTGAAACGTGAAAAACGTTGTGGACTCCGGCCAAATTCTCGGGTAGCTCTAATCTATAGGCCATTTTCCCAATTTTCTCGATGATAGGGAATGGCCCTACGAACCTTGGTGCCAGTTTTCCTGCGGTTCCAAAACGAACAACGTTTCTTAGTGGTGATACCTTGAGAAAAACTCTGTCTCCAACCTCAAATTCAAGGTCGGTCCTTCTCTTGTCGGCGTAGGACTTTTGTCTGTCTTGGGCCGTCTTCATCCTTCTTCGTATTAAGTCTACTTTCTCTGAAGTCTCTCGGATCATATCTGGTCCAAGTATGAGCTTATCAGTAGACTCCCACCAACAAGTGGGCGATCGGCACGGTCTTCCATATAAAGCTTCGAAGGGCGCCATTCCGATGGTTGCTTGATAGCTGTTATTGTAGGCAAATTCCACCAAAGGAAGGTGGTCTTCCCATGTCCCTCCGAAGTCAAGGACGCATAGCCTTAAAAGGTCTTCCAAAACTCTGTTCACTCTCTCTGTTTGGCCATCGGTTTGGGGATGATAGGCTGTGCTCAAGCATAACTGCGTTCCTACTGCTTCTTGCAGACTCCGCCAAAACTCACTGGTGAAGATGGGGTCTCGGTCACCAACAATGCTAGATGGTATTCCATGGAGTCGAACGATTTCCTTAAGGTAAAGTGATGCTAGGGATGAGGCAGTTCTTTTACTTTTGACAGGTAAAAAGTGGGCGCTTTTAGTAAGCCTATCCACTATTACGCAAATGCTAGTGTTGCCTCTCCTAGACCTAGGCAGCCCATCTATGAAGTCCATTGAGATGCTATCCCACTTCCACTGCGGGACCTCCAAAGGATGTAGCAGTCCGCCAGGCTTTCTCTGTTCCGCCTTAACCTGTTGGCACACCATACACTTAGAAACGAACTCTGCCACGTCCTTTTTCATGCCGTTCCGGAAGAAAGTCCTTTTTATGTCTTTGTACATTTTATCTCCGCCTGGGTGTATCGTCATCTTGGAGTGATGTGCTTCCTCGAGAACCTTCTTTACTAAACCTTTTGTCTGTGGGATGCATAGTCTTCCGTCTCGCCTTAGCAAACCCTTATCGTCGATGGAGTATCTGTTGAGGTGACTTGAAGTCTCACCCCTAATTAGCCTATCAATTATTTCCACAAGCTGAGGGTCTTCGCGTTGTGCTGTCCCTACTGAATCCACTAAAGTTGGGCGCACTTCGAGAGATGCTAACAAGCCTGGTACGAAATCGGAGGAGGGCCTAAAGTCGAAGCTGGCTATAAACTCTAGGCTTTGTCTTTCAACAAACAACGGGCTTAGGGTCAATTTCTTTCGGCTCAACGCGTCTGCCACTACGTTGCCTTTGCCCGGAGTATAGGAGATTTCGAAATCGTACGAGGCAAGAAACTCCATCCATCTTTGTTGCCTCAAGTTAAGATCCTTCTGCGAGAAAAGATATTTCAACGATTTATGGTTAGTGTAAAGTTCGAACTTCTCACCTAGGAGATAGTGTCGCCAAGACTTGAGTGCAAAGACGATGGCGGCTAACTCAAGATCGTGGGTTGGGTAGTTCTTTTCGTGCACTTTCAACTGCCTCCCGCCATAAGCTACTACCCTTCCTTCTTGCATTAAGATGGCGCCTAGCCCTGTCCCACATGCATCCGTATAAATAGTGAACATCTTGCTCCCATCTGGCAGCGTCAAAACTGGGGCTGTTGTGAGAGCCCTTTTCAGTCGTTGGAAAGCAAACTCGCAATCCAAATCCCAATTGAACACTAGATTCTTCTTGGTCAATTTCGTGAGCGGAGCTGAGATTTTCGCAAAATCCCTTATAAACTTTCGATAGAAACCCGCTAGTCCTAGAAAGCTTCGGACCTCAGTTGCATTCCTTGGTGTCTTCCAGTCCTATACCGCCACTACCTTAGCAGGGTCCACTGCTAACCCTTGTTTGGATACTATGTGCCCAAGGAACCTCACCTCTTCTCTCCAAAAGTGGCATTTGGAGAATTTGGCTTTTAGTTGATGGACTCGCAAAGTTTCCATGATTGCCCTTAAGTGCTGAGCATGTTCCTCTTCACTCTTTGAGAAGATAAGGATATCGTCTACGAAGACCACTACGAATTTGTTGAGGAAATCTCTAAATACCCTACTCATCAGGTCCACGAAGTAAGCAGGTGCATTTGTCAAGCCGAAAGGCATGACAAGCCATTCAAAGAAGCCGTCTGGGGTTCTAAACGCCGTTTTATCGATGCTATCTTCAGCCACCCTTAGCTGATGAAAACCGGTTGCTAAATCGAGCTGGGAGAAAACAGACGCCCCTACAAGCTGGTCAAATAAATCGTCAATTCTAGGGAGAGGGTGCCTATTCTTTTTCGTTAGCTTGTTGAGCTCCCTATAGTCAACACATAGACGGAGTGAACCATCCGCCTTTGTAGCGAACACCACTGGAGCGCCCCATTCTGAAATGCTTCTCCTAATGAACCCCTTTTCTAGAAGCTCTTTAATCTGTTTACTGAGCTCTTTCCTTTCTCGTGGAGCCATGTGTCTAACGGGTAACGCAACGGGCTTTGCATTATCTACAAGATATATGCGGAAGTCTATTTCCCGCTTCGGAGGCAAGCCCTTCACCTCTTCGAAGACATCCGGATATTCCCGGACCACTCTAACTGATTGCAAATTTTCAACAGAGGCATCTAGCGATTCAAGATAACTAAGCATAACCGCGGATGAGGGAGTACAAGAAATTTCCAAAGTATTACCGAGCTGGGTTAGGAGCCTAACAACCCTTTTCTCACAATCGAGGATGGCCCCATTACTGGATAGCCAATCCATACCCAAAATCAAACCATAACCCGAAAAGCCCAAAACAAAGGCACTACATTGAAATTCTACACTTAGAATAGAAATTTTCAATCCCAAACAGATCATAGACAAATGAGCCGGGCCCCCAATTGGGTTTGAAACAATTAAGGGGTCCTCTACCATACTAGTTTTTAGGTGCAGAGATTCTACTAGAACAGACGAGATAAAGGAGTGTGATGCGCCAGAATCAAATAAAGTGCGAACAGGGTGATCATAAAGATAAACTACACTTTCTACAGAAGTATTTATACCTCGCTGTTGCAGAGGTGGCGCTTCCAGCACATGAACCTGTGCCCCTGGGGTGGATCCAGCCCTCTGCCCCTGTCCTCGTTTCTTTGGGCAGTCCTTAGCCCTGTGGCCTGTCTCACCGCAAGAAAAACACCCACCATTCTCCTTGGCCTTCTTTTTCCGGCAGTCCTTTACTAAGTGCCCCACTTTGCCACAGAAATTACACTTCCTCTTCTCTTTGTTGCCTTTCCCACCCTTCTTAAAGTCTGTCTTCTTAGGCTGCAGACCCTCTTTCTTCCCTTGAGAGCTTTCTGCCTTTGACTCCTTCTTGCCCTTATCCTCTTCATTCAGCAATGCCATTTGCACCAATCTTTCATACGTGGCTCCCATGGGTATGTGGGTCATGGCCAAACTGTGTAATGGCTCATTCAACCCCTTAACGAAACGGAGAGCCTTCTTGTGCGGGGTGTTGACTAGGTCAAGCCCAAACCTAGCCAGCTCATCGAACTGATTCACATACTCTCTGACCGTCTTGTCCCCTTGCTTAAGAAATAAGAATTTTTCCAACTGCAAACTTCTTTCTGCATCTGAGAGAAATTTAGTCTCAAACCCTGCCCTAAAGCCCTCCCACGTCTCCACTGGTCTTTCAGCATTAGTGACTTCCCACCAGTAGGAAGCCTCACCCTTCAATAGCCACACTGCCAATTGTACTTTTTGTCTATCTTCTACCTCAAAGATGATGAATAGGTCCTCCGTTTCTTTCAGCCAATTTCTAGCTGCCACGAAGGACTCGGTTCCATGGAAATCCCTTCCTCCCATAGCTTTAAAATCTTTACATATCTTAGCAAACGTGTTTCCCCGAGGAGGAGGTGGAGGAAAATGTGCCGCTGCAGCTGGATGATTTTCGGCAGCTGGGGGAGGAGGAATGGTAGGACCTGGCTGAGTGGCTCTTGCTTCTAAGAACCGTCTAAACCAACCAGGTATTGGCACCCCTTCCGGCAAGTTAAGATCTTCGGACATGCTGAAACAAAAAGGATAGATTCAAAATGAAGGATAAGAGATAGTACCTATGGCTTTGGGGAGTGGACTTTGCCTTTTTAAAATATTATAATATTTTTCCCTTAAAAATGCTTCTTTAAATTTTCTTTTTGAAAATAATTTTTCAAAACTTTTTATCTTATCTGGTAAACCTATGCTCTAATACCAAGTGAAACACCCCACCTCCGTTAGGGTCACTCTCAAAGGGAATGCCCTAATTTTGGTGGAGGTTTGTAAGTACAAGTCACAGATATACAAGACAAATATAAGAACACATATTTGTAAACAGCGGAAAAACAACAAACTTTTATTTCATAAAAGCAAATACGTGTTACAACAACATCACCATGATTGTCTTACATCCTTTCCAAAAACATAACATAACACTTTCATAATCTGTCTTGATTACATTATTTAAAGAAGCATAAATAAAACATAGATAAACTGCAAAAGCCCCACAGAGTTTGTCCAAAGCCATAGTTTCAAACGAAAAGGACCAAGCAATACATTTCTCTTCTTCAAGCTGGATGTTAAGGCTGGTCAAGCTGCAGTGTTCCCTCCCTGTGGACCTGGGGGGGGGGGGGGAACGGAAGAAAAGAAGACGAAAGAAAAGTAGAGTCAGACATAAAGCCTGAGTAAGTCTAGTACTATTTTGTCTATGAATAAAGAACTGGGTATGATAAGTATAAACAAGAAGTGGGAAAGCACTATAAACTTAGTTAAGTCATCTAGGGTCGAATATACTATCGTACCCCATGTTAATCTCTGAACCCATATAAACTAGTTTCCAAGTGGCACCCCATAATCAGGGTGATGTGATCCATTCAATGATGATCGGCTCCTACTCGCATAGTTACATGTGTCTTACGGCCCCCGATGTTGTAGTTACCTATGCTGGTCCCACCATGGGGTGTATCAAGTCCCATGGCGGCGGCCCGACACAACCTTAGAATGCACAGGTATGCCACTGGTGCCCAGTGCTTTATTTTTCTGCGCCGGAGTGTGTGCACGCCCGCACCCCATTAGAACCTACACTGCTACACCACCGTCGTCGATTTGACCTCTTACAATCAGCCCAGTAATCGTGCCCCACCCTGCCTAGTTTCAGGGTATCCTGATACACCTTCTAGGGTTACTGCTGAAAAGGGTCCCCCGTTACTAGGTTTTCTATCTCTAGCCAACATGCTAAGTTGGTTAAGTGTTTTCTAACCTAACCCCCACCGGTCCGTTTAGTTTAGCATGTTCCATTTTGATTAAGTCTTTAGTTCACTTAATCCTAACAATCCTGACTCAGCCTTAATTGTCTTATTAAGGCCCTGACCTCTCACATTAGACAGGTATTGTTGTGGCTGCCTGTTGCCGGTTGGTTCCGGGCAGTCTTACGCCACAACTCAGTCTAACCTCGGGTCCTTATTGGGCTCCATGTTTAACCTCCCACATTGGATAGGTATTGTTGTGACTACTGGACAGCCGGGCGGTTCCGGGCAGGTTTACATCACAACTCAATCCAACCTCGGGTTAAACACATCGTATTTTCTACATTTACATATTTTGTCTTTCTTCTTTATTTTCTTATATGTAAATATTTGCGGCCAATTATTAAGTTAGTGGTGTAAAGGTTACACCAATCATGGGCCCAACCCATACTTGAATTTGGGCCCTTCTATTTTATATTTTCATTCATTATTAATTTTAACCCAACGTTATTTTCCCCCGTTTAACACGTCCGTTTATTATATATGTTGGGCTTAGGCTCTTAAGCCCAACTTAGCCATGCGAAAAGGGGAGGCTTAAAGCGTGATTACATACACGGAAAAGGGGAATGTGAGTGCATGAACTTGCAATATGACGTTGGAAATACAAAATAGAAACTGGTGTACTTGCATAGTGGTGACATATACTTTGGTCATAAAGCATAAGTGGCATGAATCAAAGCATGTAAACTTGTAGTTAAGTTAAGAATCTCAATATCGACACATAGGCTTTAACTACAACATAAACCTATATTTTTATTCAGGCATAATGTCAAACATAAGCAAATCATGTTCATAAGACTACTACATGCTTACAAAGGTGTCCACTTTTGTGACTAATACAAAAGTATAGTTAAATTTATTCACATAACCATGGCATAAATATCTCTAACATGAAATCATGATTTTTACTTTAGTCATGTAAACTTGCAAAAAAGGATTTTGAATCTAACCTAGCTATGTATCACATATAACATTATATAATATAGACTTAACATGGATTTCAATTATGCCAAATATCAATCATAGCCTAGTCATATTCATAAGTTTGCAAATAGGTTTTTCCCAGTACAAAAGCATGGCTTAATACATGATGCCAAATTTTCAACATAATTCCAAACTTATTCCAATTACTTCAAAAATGATGTTTGTATAAAAATACACATTAGGATGGCATAATAGCAAAGCCCCAAACTTGCATGAATTTCAATCAATCAACTACATATGTGTAGTTTCAACATGGATTACATCATTTGCGAATATTCCAAACGTATACTTGCATAGAACTACCGCATGTAGTTCTTTATAATGAATAACATAATTCAAGAATATCCAAACGTATACAATATTTCAAATCAATAATAATCATAGTAACGCACAAATTATGAATTATTTATCACCACAATCAAGTATACAAACCAACACAGTTATTTGTTCATACCAAAGTAATACTCTACTTACAATGGTGCGGCGAATTCTCTAATTTAGGGATTTGAAGATGCGGTTTGATTTGATTGAGTTGCTTTATGCCTTAGAATTTTGCCTCCTAATCCTCTCTCCAATTGGTGGCTACCCATAGTCGTTCCTCAGCAACATGGCGGCTTTGTTCTTATTTTTGAATGAATAGATTAGGGTTAGTCTAGGGTTGTTTTTATAGGGGAAATGAACTGATTAGGGCCATTGATGTTGCTTGGGTTGATCGTAGCCATTCATCCTAAGGAGAGACCAATTAGAGCCTGCCACCTAGCCCTAATGACAAAGCAGACCACAGAAAATCGGCCAACATAGAATAGGCCAGCCAGGTTGAACTGGGCTCGACCTGGCTCTGGACCAGGTCGACATGCCTGTCGACAGCCCTGTCGACCTGGCTAGACCAGGTCGACAGCCCAGTCGACCTGGGTGCATCAGGCGGGTGTTCTTCCGCCCTGGCCCATTGGGCCCCATTTTTAATTTTAAACTATTTTATTCTGTTTGAATTTTAAATTTAATTCAGAAACTTCCGAAGGCCATATCTTCTTCATACGGACTCCGTTTTTCGAAAACTCGGACTCTATTTCGCGTATTTTTCCGAGACGAACGCAATGGCGTGTCCCGTTTCCCTTAGTTCTTTGATTTCAATTTAATTATACTTTAATTTGTGGATTTCACAGTTATAGAATTCGCAGGGTGTTACAAAAATAGTTTAAAACAGGTATAGGGTATGTCATAAGACCCCACCGTAAATACGGAACGGGTTTTTCCTTATGAGTATCTGAACAACTTTGACAAGCAATATCATTGTGATATTATAATAATGTCTAAGTACAAATAGATATCAATCTAGCAGAAACGCTTGCATCTCACGTTCTACATACATAGTATAAAATCATAAACCGCAGGGCGCTTATCGGAGAATGGATTCCAACAGACTAGGTATGGGAGCACCTTCTGAATAGTGTACTCTAGAGGTGATACACTCAGGGTTCAACAAGAACGTCTTGCAACCCGGCCACACATGACCGCTCACTCATTTAGCTTGAGTGTCGTGAATATATTGCCACCACGGTTGTAGGCCATCAAACCATCATCCGAAGATACAGAATCAAAAAGAAGTATAAATATGAATATTCTCTAGATCGGTGAAAATACACCCTGCTTGGGTATGACCCAACTAGCCATGCTGCCTAGCCCAACTTTTGTTACTTCCCGGTGTGAGGCTAGAAGCTACGTCTATCTTCAGAACATCTGATCACCATTCACTTTGAATGCCACATCGTCATACCCGCCAAATCACAAATTGACTTATACAAAAATAACACGGGTATATAGCTAAGAGAAACGAATTCCTCCGCCACCAAACGTGAATACGTTTGAACAGATCAACTTACGCGATCCATTGGATATACTCTGTCAGACCTTCTTCCATATACGTTGTCCTGGGACTGGACAAACCGAAGGCACTATTCAGTATATCCATCTTAGTCACTGTTATCTAAGACTTATACGACAGCCCTTGCACTTTACTCCGTCTTCAATTTATCTTTGGCATATATTGCTCGTAACGCTTATGCCGATACAGAGTGGTTCTTTGGATAATAATCCAACCGGTCTCCCCATATTAACAACGTTAAAATGGTAAAAACTTTGATAGTCTGTGATCTAACTATCAAATGAAAACATGTCGGTGTACAAACAACGATCTTATTTCCAAATGGGAATTCGATCGATCAATCATCATATGTTCATATTTCCTTATTTCATATATTTAGAAAATATATGTTATTAATCATTGGAAAACATTTCCATAGCTTATTTTCACATCACTATTATTTCGCAACTATCAGTCCCTAACTGTAACTAGTATGAGAACAATTCCCTAAGTATCAATTCGGAAGGTCGAAACCAACATCAGATCGTCACTTAGAAAACCGTTCAACTTACCCTCTCCAGTCAGTTTCTGAATTTGCTTAACTCTATTTCTTAAATTCTTATCATGAAAACATTTCATCTTCTATGTTTAGAAAACATATCTGACTATATTTGGAAAACGTTTCCAAAACTCATTTACGGATTTCTAATGAATGTTGTATAAAACATCGTTTCGCTTAATCCATTTATCGCTTATTCCTTAGCTTTATTCCTAATCAACCTTTTAGATTGAACCACAACTATTCCTTTGTCAATTCTGAAGTCAATCAAGTTAGGGTATAGTTACCTCTTAGACCTTAATTGAACAACGTCCTTTACTGTGAAATAGATGAAGCTCGTCACTCACTTTTTCCAATCATCTGTTTACGCAAATTCTCGGATTTCAGGTTACGAATCCACTTCTTATATGACAGTGTTTGATTATAACTATAACGTTATAATTTCTACTTCTGCAATATCTAACCTAAATTATAACTTTATCTCCTAACTCTAATAATTTAATAGACACCTAATTTCTAAATCAATAACTAAATCTTGATTTAAACCCTGGAAAGTAAATAGTACTTTCCCGAATTCGCTATAATCGAATTCGACGTATAACTCTCTTTTGAGTAATCTCTATTTAATTAACTCTTCTTCGAATAACCTATATTCAATTATCTCTCTTCGAATAACTCATATTCGAAATCTCTCTCTTTCGAATAAACAATATTCGATCTCTTTCTTTCGAATATGCTATATTCGAAAATCTCCTTTCGATTTACTAATCGATAACCCCTTTCGATCAAACTAAAATCGATAACTCCTTTAACTCTATTCGAATAACAAATATTCGACTAACTCCTTTGGATCAACTCATTTGATTAACTCCTTCGAATAACTAATTCGAATACTTACCTTCGAATACCCAATATTCGATTTACTCTAACTCGATTAACTTAATTCTAATCGATTTACTCCATTTCGATTCAACTTAATTCAAATCGATTAACGTAACTCAAATTGATTAACTCCTTTCGAATAACTAAATTCGATTTAACTCTAATTGAATAACTAATATTCAATTAACTCTTACGTGTTTAACTCTATTTGAATAAGTAATTCGAATCACTCTAATGCGTTTAACTCTATTCAAATATCTAATTCGAATAACTCATTTCGAATAACTAAATTCGATTAACTCTTTTAACTTTACTTGAATAACTATATTCGATTAACACCTTCTTTCGAATAACTATATTCGATTAACTCTTCGACTAACTCCTTTGGATTAACTAACTTCGAATAACTCCTTTGGATTAGCTAACTTCGAATAACTCCTTTGGATTAGCTAACTTCGAATAACTCCTTTGGATTAACTAACTTTGAATAACTCCTTTGGATTACCTAATTTCGAATAACTCCTTTGGATTAACTAACTTCGAATAATCAATATTCGATAACTACTCTTCGAATAAATAATATTCGGTAACTCTTCTCAAATGAATAACATTTGATTTCTCCACTCGAATAAACTATATTCAATTACTCTTCCCTCGAATACACAATATTCGATAACTCTACTTCGAATAGGTGATATTCGGCAATTCTACATGATTAACTCTACTTGGATAATTCTAACTGGTCAACTCTAACTGGTCAACTCTAACTGGTCAACTCAAATGGTTAACTCTAACTGGTTAACTCAAATGGTTTACCCTAACTTGATTTACTTGTCTCGATTAACTGAACTAATCCACTTAGTTTAACTTAGTTAATTCACGTTGATTAACTCTAGCCGGTTCACTTAGTTTAACTCAACTAATTTACTTCGATCAACCACTTAGTTAACTTAACTAATTCACATCGATTAATCCTTTAGTTTAACTTAACTAATTCACCTCGATTAATCCTTTAGTTTAACTTAACTAATTCACATCGATTAATCATTTAGTTTAACTTAACAAATTCACTTTGATTCACCGCTTAGTTTAACTTAACTAATTTACTTTGGTTAACTTAACCAATTACTTTGATTAACTCGACTAACTCGTTTTGGTTAACCTAACCAATTACTTTGTTTAACTCGACTAACTCGCTTTGGTCAACCTAACCAATTACTTTGTTTAATCCTTTATACTCGATTAACAAATATTTCTCCTTTATACTCAAAATCCCCTTTTCTTTATAATATAAAATCCATCGATTTTATATAAATACATTATTTTCAAATTATAGTTTGAAAATCTCTTTCTATATCCTGGTATTTCTTATGGTTTTTAACACATCATCTAACAACGATGAATATCGTCCAACCACACATAATCACAATAGATTATATATATCGCATTTATATATCACAATACATAAATTACAGTAAAATAACTGTTGAGGAATCCAGTTGGATTCCTCCAACCTGTTTCCCTGCACCACAGATGTTAGACAACAACAGTATAATATTCTGATAAACAGAATCAACATATAACTATTTGACGGTTTTTATATATATATATATATATATATATAATCTCTACTAACTGACTAGCAGTTCAATCAAACGGTCAACATACAGTCAAACAGACAATAATTAACAGTCCTAAGAATACACTGTAAAAATAGAACTATTCAGAGTTGGTGAGTTTTACTCACATTTGCGCGTTAGCCGTTAAATAACGGTTTGCGTTAATTGATTCAGTCGAACAATTTATTTCGCCATAAATTGTGACGAGCTCGTATTCACTTTCGGTCAGTCTCAGTGTGTTGCTCCCGTCCATACGATCCTGTCGGATCTTGTTTCGCTGGATTTCGTTTATGTATGAGCAAGTTATGGTCATTCGAAGTTAATGCAAAAATTTAAATTTAAATTTAAACAAATTTTCCATTTTCAAACTTTGGGCCTTACCTCCTCGAAATGTCGGCCCACTCCAACTATTTAAAAACACAGCCCGTACTCAGACCCTTCTTCCTCAATTAAAAACGCGACTACCAGATCCCCTTTTTCCTTTTTTTTTTTTTGACCTCGTCGTTGACCGACTCCAGCTTCCACCTCGGCCAGCCGTTGGCTTCGCAACCACCACCAATCACATCACCTCCTCATCCTCTACCCTCTCGTCCCCTCAGACCCGAACTCGACGTGGTCATAGGTTTCCGTCGATCCCCTCATCGAACCCAGACCCTCGTCGCAACCCACCAAATCGAGCAAGAAAGTGTAGTTTCTCTTCCTCAGTCCGAAAACAAACACCATTTCCTCACTAAGTCCCTAAATCAAACTATAGCTCGAACCCTAGTTCGAACTGGAGCCTCGCTGAAGAGCTGACATCGATGAAACTCGAATCGAGTTCAACCAAAACCGTCCCCGGATGAAGAGAAACACTCTGTGAATCCAACCCTATAAAAATACCGATTTTATGATTTTATTTTGGTTTGTTATTGATTTTTTCATTGGGAATTTTTGGCTGTGAAATGCATTGTCGGCCTTATATAGCCTGTTTTGGGTTAGGTGCCGTTTGTGGCTGAGATTGAAGGCCGTGTGGCCTGTGCGGAACCTCAGAAAATGGGAGGGATATTTTCAAATTTGATTTTTGTAATTTATTTACTCGATTTTTTCCTTGCATCTGTCTTCTAAAAATCCTAGCGATCACATATGATCCCCAAAAATCACAATAACTGACACGCCACTAGAGTTTGACATTACGGACCCAACGAAACTGGTTTCGTCGAATTCCGACTCCGTTTGCTCAAACTGCGTATTTTTAACTGTCGAAAAACTGACTATTTCTCACTCTAAAAATCCGTACGGCCACACGGTGACTCTAAAAATCACGAAACTAGAAATCTAACAACTATTTGACATTGCGGATACAACAAAACTGGTTTCGTCGAATTCCGACTTCGTTTGCAAAAGTGGCTATTTTTAGACCCTTGGATAATCCATTTAAATATATAAATATATTTAAATAAATTAAATATAAATAAATTTATATTACCATATATATTCATAGTGGAATACCATACAACTCCAGAAAACTTATATGTTTGATATTCCAAGTTCAAATTGAATCGAATTTCAATTTATATTGAAATTCCCTTTTATAACGTATATAAAGCGTTACGAATTATATACGAATTCCTTAGCGACTTTTCTGAAATTTGATTTGGACATAACTCAAAATCTACACGACGAAATCCTGATATTTCTCTTCCACTAGAAAGATATACTCCGCCAGCTCCACACGTTTCTTGTTTCACAGAAATCCGATTTAAAACGGACCCTGTACATCCAGTTGAAGTCTAAATCGCCAAATAACGAACTGTCGCGTCGTTACGCGCTCTATTTTAATTATAATATAATTAATCCGTTTTAACGTCGATTATTAAATCGATTCGTTATTCAAATTCAATTCTAAACTGAATTAAATATTTTAGCTGATCCAATTCACACAGTATTGTGAATTCGGTGATTTCCGATTATTTCGACATTATAATATATTATTATATTATTTATTTTAATTAAATATTCAATATTATTTAATTCAAGTCATCGATATCGCCCAATCGATATTTAATAATTAAATAAATTAATTATTCGACAGCTAACAAAACGCGCCATTACAGACTTCCCCCCTTAAAATAATTTCGTCCTCGAAATTGCTAAGTTAGAGGTTGACCCTATATATTGGAACTCCTAAGATTGGTTTACCCCTTATTTCTGATTTCAACCGAACCACTTAATATCGATTGAAATATTTATTCTTCCGACTAATTAAAAGTTTCAAAAATTCTGAAAATTTTCTAACACTTTAAATTTTCGGAAAATTTCGCCATAACCTCCTTTGTACAGCCCTATCGGTAAAACCACAACTCGCCTCTCTAGGCCATCTCCAACCCAAAAGAAAATCAAATAGCCAAGCGGCTTGCCGATTCGGCTCATAAATCTCATGCTTATATCAAAAATAAACTTGTACCTTTTTGTCGGGCATATCAACCTTATCACTTTCAACTGTATCAACCCAACATATACCAAGGTCTTCTCAATCCAATCTTCAACTCAACCACTTGGTTCTATCCAAGTCAAATTCTATTCAAACTCCAATATCAGATTTCAAACTCTTAACCCATCAACTTAATTCCAATCCAGATTATTCTCTAACCAAATCCCGATTTATTTAACTCGGTTCAAGTTAAATTTTAATTTACTTATTTGTTTTTACCATCTTGATTCATTCAACTTAAAAAAGTTAAATTTTAAATTTCAAGATTTAAATTCCTGGGTTTTATTTCAAATCAATTTCAAATCCTAACACCAATTCAAAACCTTTGAATTTCTAAACAACTTGTTTTCTCAACATAATTCGAAAACAAAACCCTTGGTAGTAATCCGCCACTTAGAAACTCGAAAATCACACCGACGATGTAACGATCCATCCTCGGAATTATTTTCCAGTCATCCAGGTGAGTTAGATACTATATTTATTTCAAATTGAAAAACATTTTCAAAATCTCCCAGGAACTTAAAATTTCCTTATTTTAATCCCAAATTCTGATTTAAATTTCAGATTTTAATTCAACTGATTCCACGTATTTTACTTATAGGAATTCTGATTGGTTATTTATATATAACCATTTAATTTATAATCTTACTCGATTATAATAACAACCAATATATCTAATATATTAAAATTTTGATATATATATATATATATTTCTATATCAAAATATACTTTGGGTAATGTTAAATTCACTTACCCTTTTTCAAAACATATCGTGACGACCCATCGTATTCAAGTGTTTATTTACTCCTACCGATACAGTGGATCAAACTGATCGACCAGAACTCATAAACAACTCAGCCAATGAATCTCCACAATATAAAACCATTTTATATCAAATACAAATACGCACTCGTATATATACACTCAATCTCAGTCTAGGGTATTACTAACCCTATCTCTACCGAGTCACGCCACAGAGCCAAGTAATTCTTAACTTAAGCTCTGATACCAACTGTAACGGCTGGAAATTTTCGACTCCTCGAGAGTCGAAAATTCCGCGACGTTAGTGAAAGAATTTAGAAGGTGAGAAAGAAAAGATAGAACTAATAGAATAGAAGAAGAAGAAGAACATCAGAATCATCAGAGTAACACGAATCCCACAGCGGAACGAATAACATATAATATATAACATAGCTTTGAAGTAAACAGTTATATATATACAATAGCACTTATCAGAGTACAACAATTACAACACAGCGGAAATAACTATAGCTATGGAATCTTGCAGCCTCCTGCTCCAAGCTCTCCAAGCATATCTGTAAATCCCGACTACTTGACTGCCCGTACAAATTTAGGCACCCAAGAGTTTAGGGAAAACAACAAAGTAAACTCCGGGTCAGTCATGGGACTGGTATGAGTAAAACAGGTATAGGGTATGTCATAAGACCCCACCGTAAATACGGAACGGGTTTTTCCTTATGAGTATCTGAACAACTTTGACAAGCAATATCATTGTGATATTATAATAATGTCTAAGTACAAATAGATATCAATCTAGCAGAAACGCTTGCATCTCACGTTCTACATACATAGTATAAAATCATAAACCGCAGGGCGCTTATCGGAGAATGGATTCCAACATACTAGGTATGGGAGCACCTTCTGAATAGTGTACTCTAGAGGTGATACACTCAGGGTTCAACAAGAACGTCTTGCAACCCGGCCACACATGACCGCTCACTCATTTAGCTTGAGTGTCGCGAATATATTGCCACCACGGTTATAGGCCATCAAACCGTCATCCGAAGATACAGAATCAAAAAGAAGTATAAATATGAATATTCTCTAGATCGGTGACAATACACCCTGCTTGGGTATGACCCAACTAGCCATGCAGCCTAGCCTAACTTTTGTTACTTCCCGGTGTGAGGCTAGAAGCTACGTCTATCTTCAGAACATCTGATCACCATTCACTTTGAATGCCACATCGTCATACCCGCCAAATCACAAATTGACTTATACAAAAATAACACGGGTATATAGCTAAGAGAAACGAATTCCTCCACCACCAAACGTGAATACGTTTGAACAGATCAACTTACGTGATCCATTGGATATACTCTGTCAGACCTTCTTCCATATACGTTGTCCTGGGACTGGACAAACCGAAGGCACTATTCAGTATATCCATCTTAGTCACTGTTATCTAAGACTTATACGACAGCCCTTGCACTTTACTCCGTCTTCAATTTATCTTTGGCATATATTGCTCGTAACGCTTATGCCGATACAGAGTGGTTCTTTGGATAATAATCCAACCGGTCTCCCCATATTAACAACGTTAAAATGGTAAAAACTTTGATAATCTGTGATCTAACTATCAAATGAAAACATGTCGGTGTACAAACAACGATCTTATTTCCAAATGGGAATTCGATCGATCAATCATCATATGTTCATATTTCCTTATTTCATATATTTAGAAAATATATGTTATTAATCATTGGAAAACATTTCCATAGCTTATTTTCACATTACTATTATTTCGCAACTATCAGTCCCTAACTGTAACTAGTATGAGAACAATTCTCTAAGTATCAATTCGGAAGGTCGAAACCAACATCAGATCGTCACTTAGAAAACCGTTCAACTTACCCTCTCCAGTCAGTTTCTGAATTTGCTTAACTCTATTTCTTAAATTCTTATCATGAAAACATTTCATCTTCTATGTTTAGAAAACATATCTGACTATATTTGGAAAACGTTTCCAAAACTCATTTACGGATTTCCAATGAAAGTTGTATAAAACATCGTTTCGCTTAATCCATTTATCGCTTATTCCTTAGCTTTATTCCTAATCAACCTTTTAGATCGAACCACAACTATTCCTTTGTCAATTCTGAAGTCAATCAAGTTGGGGTATAGTTACCTCTTAGACCTTAATTGAACAACGTCCTTTACTGTGAAATAGATGAAGCTCGTCACTCACTTTTTCCAATCATCTGTTTACGCAAATTCTCGGATTTCAGGTTACGAATCCACTTCTTATATGACAGTGTTTGATTATAACTAAAACGTTATAATTTCTACTTCTGCAATATCTAACCTAAATTATAACTTTATCTCCTAACTCGAATAATTTAATAGACACCTAATTTCTAAATCAATAACTAAATCTTTATTTAAACCCTGAAAAGTAAATAGTACTTTCCTGAATTCGCTATAATCGAATTCGACGCATAACTCTCTTTCGAGTAATCTCTATTTGATTAACTCTTCTTCGAATAACCTATATTCGATTATCTCTCTTCGAATAACTCATATTCGAAATCTCTCTCTTTCGAATAAACAATATTCGATCTCTTTCTTTCGAATATGCTATATTCGAAAATCTCCTTTCGATTTCTAATCGATAACCCTTTCGATCAAACTAAAATCGATAACTCCTTTAACTCTATTCGAATAACAAATATTCGACTAACTCCTTTGGATCAACTCATTTGATTAACTCCTTCGAATAACTAATTCGAATACTTACCTTCGAATAACCAATATTCGATTTACTCTAACTCGATTAACTTAATTCTAATCGATTTACTCCATTTCGATTCAACTTAATTCAAATCGATTTACTTAACTCAAATTGATTAACTCCTTTCGAATAACTAAATTCGATTTAACTCTAATTGAATAACTAATATTCAATTAACTCTTACGTGTTTAACTCTATTTGAATAAGTAATTCGAATCACTCTAATGCGTTTAACTCTATTCAAATATCTAATTCGAATAACTCATTTCGAATAACAAAATTCGATTAACTCTTTTAACTTTACTTGAATAACTATATTCGATTAACACCTTCTTTCGAATAACTATATTCGATTAACTCTTCGACTAACTCCTTTGGATTAACTAACTTCGAATAACTCCTTTGGATTAGCTAACTTCGAATAACTCCTTTGGATTAGCTAACTTCGAATAACTCCTTTGGATTAACTAACTTTGAATAACTCCTTTGGATTAACTAACTTCGAATAACTCCTTTGGATTAACTAACTTCGAATAATCAATATTCGATAACTACTCTTCGAATAAATAATATTCGGTAACTCTTCTCAAATGAATAACATTTGATTTCTCCACTCGAATAAACTATATTCAATTACTCTTCCCTCGAATACACTATATTCGATAACTCTACTTCGAATAGGTGATATTCGGCAATTCTACACGATTAACTCTACTTGGATAATTCTAACTGGTCAACTCTAACTGGTCAACTCTAACTGGTCAACTCAAATGGTTAACTCTAACTGGTTAACTCAAATGGTTTACCCTAACTTGATTTACTTGTCTCGATTAACTGAACTAATCCACTTAGTTTAACTTAGTTAATTCACGTTGATTAACTCTAGCCGGTTCACTTAGTTTAACTCAACTAATTTACTTCGATTAACCACTTAGTTAACTTAACTAATTCAAATCGATTAATCCTTTAGTTTAACTTAACTAATTCACCTCGATTAATCCTTTAGTTTAACTTAACTAATTCACATCGATTAATCATTTAGTTTAACTTAACAAATTCACTTCGATTCACCGCTTAGTTTAACTTAACTAATTTACTTTGGTTAACTTAACCAATTACTTTGATTAACTCGACTAACTCACTTTGGTTAACCTAACCAATTACTTTGTTTAACTCGACTAACTCGCTTTGGTCAACCTAACCAATTACTTTGTTTAATCCTTTATACTCGATTAACAAATATTTCTCCTTTATACTCAAAATCCCCTTTTCTTTATAATATAAAATCCATCGATTTTATATAAATACATTATTTTCAAATTATAGTTTGAAAATCTCTTTCTATATCCTGGTATTTCTTATGGTTTTTAACACATCATCTAACAACGATGAATATCGTCCAACCACGCATAATCACAATAGATTATATATATCGCATTTATGTATCACAATACATAAATTACAGTAAAATAACTGTTGAGGAATCCAGTTGGATTCCTCCAACCTGTTTCCCTGCACCACAGATGTTAGACAACAACAGTATAATATTCTGATAAACAAAATCAACATATAACTATTTGGCGGTCTATATATATATATATATATAATCACTACTAACTGACTAGCAGTTCAATCAAACAGTCAACATACAGGCAAACAGACAATAATTAACAGTCCTAAGAATACACTGTAAAAATAGAACTATTCAGAGTTGGTGAGTTTTACTCACATTTGCGCGTTAGCCGTTAAATAACGGTTTGCGTTAATTGATTCATTCGAACAATTTATTTCGCCATAAATTGTAACGAGCTCGGATTCACTTCCGGTCAGTCTCAGTGTGTTGCTCCCGCCCATACGATCCTGTCGGATCTTGTTTCGCTGGATTTCGTTTATGTATGAGCAAGTTATGGTCATTCGAAGTTAATGCAAAAATTTAAATTTAAACAAATTTTCCATTTTCAAACTTTGGGCCTTACCTCCTCGAAATGTCGGCCCACTCCAACTATTTAAAAACACAGCCCGTACTCAGACCCTTCTTCCTCAATTGAAAACGCGACTACCAGATCCCCTTTTCCTTTTTTTTTTTGACCTCGTCGTTGACCGACTCCAGCTTCCACCTCGGCTAGCCGTTGGCTTCGCAACCACCACCAATCACATCACCTCCTCATCCTCTACCCTCTCGTCCCCTCAGACCCGAACTCGACGTGGTCATAGGGTTTCCGTCGATCCCCTCATCGAACCCAGACCCTCGTCGCAACCCACCAAATCGAGCATGAAAGTGTAGTTTCTCTTCCTCGGTCCGAAAACAAACTCCATTTCCTCACTAAGTCCCTAAATCAAACTATAGCTCGAACCCTAGTTCGAACTGGAGCCTCGCTGAAGAGCTGACAGCGATGAAACTCGAATCGAGTTCAACCAAAACCGTCCCCAGATGAAGAGAAACATTCTGTGAATCCAACCCTATAAAAATACCGATTTTATGATTTTATTTTGGTTTGTTATTGATTTTTTCATTGGGAATTTTTGGCTGTGAAATGCATTGTCGGCCTTATATAGCCTGTTTTGGGTTAGGTGCCGTTTGTGGCTGAGATTGAAGGCCGTGTGGCCTGTGCGGAACCTCAGAAAATGGGAGGGATATTTTCAAATTTGATTTTTGTAATTTATTTACTCGATTTTCTCCTTGCATCTATCTTCTAAAAATCCTAGCGATCACATACGATCCCCAAAAATCACAATAACTGACATGCCACTAGAGTTTGACATTACGGACCCAACGAAACTGGTTTCGTCGAATTCCGACTCCGTTTGCTCAAACTGCGTATTTTTAACTGTCGAAAAACTGACTGTTTCTCACTCTAAAAATCCGTACGGCCACACGGTGACTCTAAAAATCACGAAACTAGAAATCTAACAACTATTTGACATTGCAGATCCAACAAAACTGGTTTCGTCGAATTCCGACTTCGTTTGCAAAAGTGGCTATTTTTAGACCCTTGGATAATCCATTTAAATATATAAATATATTTAAATAAAATAATTAAATATAAATAAATTTATATTACCATATATATTCACAGTGGAATACCATACAACTCCAGAAAACTTATATGTTTGATATTCCAAGTTCAGATTGAATCGAATTTCAATTTATATTGAAATTCCCTTTTATAACGTATATAAAGTGTTACGAATTATATACGAATTCCATAGCGACTTTTCTGAAATTTGATTTGGACATAACTCAAAATCTACACGACGAAATCCTGATATTTCTCTTCCACTAGAAAGATATACTCCGCCAGCTCCACACGTTTCTTGTTTCACAGAAATCCGATTTAAAACGGACCCTGTACATCCAGTTGAAGTCTAAATCGCCAAATAACGAACTGTCGCGTCGTTACGCGCTCTATTTTAATTATAATATAATTAATCCGTTTTAACGTCGATTATTAAATCGATTCGTTATTCAAATTCAATTCTAAACTGAATTAAATATTTTAGCTGATCCAATTCACACAGTATTGTGAATTCGGTGACTTCCGATTATTTCGACATTATAATATATTATTATATTATTTATTTTAATTACATATTCAATATTATTTAATTCAAGTCATCGATATCGCCCAATCGATATTTAATAATTAAATAAATTAATTATTCGACAGCTAACAAAACGCGCCATTACAGTATTGTAAAAAAAAAATGCAGAAAGGGAGAAATAGAAAACTACATACATTTATATACCTTGGCACAACGAAAGATGTACTATACTGCAAGTTGTGACTTCAAAGTACGACAAAATTTTGTCACTTGTCCAGTCACAGGAGTTTGTACTTCAACCTCATTAACTCAAAGAAGATGAACATAAGTACATTAATCGAATCTATAATAGTAAACATGAACTTTATATATAACCATCAAAAAATATAGTGTGGTGCTAAGGACACCCCAATATGTTCTTCCTAATACCGCGACTAAAAAATACCACAACAATTAGTATTACACTCTTCTTAATACCACACACTTAAAAAATAGGGGCTACCACATTATTTTACCTTATTTCTATTTCGCTCGATATTCATTCGCCCTCGTTTCTAAAACCGATCAACGAGTTAAACCCAAGCTAGATCTATAATCGATCAATGAATTTAACGTCGCAATGCTGAGGAATATACAAAAGCCGTGAATAAGGTTTGAATTAAGCAAACTAGAAGATAAAGTGAGAGACTAAGGTTTTTAGATCACCAAACGATTGGGAGATTACCGTACGAATTTATATTTTCGGCGAGAGATGCGAAGAAGACGGAGATTACGAGATGTTAGGGTTTTTAGATTATTTTAGTACGTGATAAGTTCGGCAAATAATGATTGAGTGAGAGATTGGAATGGAGAGATAATGTGGTTTTAGGAAGCATACAAAATTTAACGAGTTTTATTTTTATAATTGCAGTACTAGGAAGAACATATTGGGGTGCCCTTAGCACCACACAAAATATAAGCCTGGACAACTAACTAGAATTGTGCAGCTGGTTTCATCTTACTAAGCCTAAGCCAATCCAAGATAATCCAACAAAGCATCCATATTAGGTCATGTATTCTTGACCTGTAAATAACCAATATGAAATACACTACACTACAACGGAATCATCATATTACAACTGTGCAAAACAGTGTATGTTTTAAACCGAACAAATGTTTCGTTGCTAATAAAATATAGCAGGAACTGGCAATATATGCATTGAAACCATGCATGTACCATGTATTATATATACGTGTGTGTGTATATTGAATTAAAGGTTATTAGATACTGCATACATATGTAGTCTGCATTGCTTTTATTGAAACCTTACACATATATCTGTATTGAATTCAAGGTTATTAGATATTGCATAGATATGTAGTCTGCATTACTTTTAATGAAACCATACATATGCAGCCCTATATAACTTACTTTCTTAATGACATAACCAAATTTTTAGTTCCCATGTACATACCTATCTCAGGTAGGATAACACCAGTTATGATTAGGCTTGTGAGTCAATTTTTGATGGAGGATACCACTTTGTTGCATTCGCCGTTTCCTGGTAAAAAAACCAACTATAAGTGCAATGTTTTATCCTGCACACAACATGTCAGTAGGTTTAGTATTACTAGTTCTTCAAAAAAGCAAATTGCTATTACTCGAAAGCGCAGGAACTACCTCTACGCCTTGACTAGTAACAATACACTTGTTGAGATAAACACATATTTCCTCCAAAATCAAATAATTAAAATTAAAAATCAAGGATAATAACGTAATGAAACCAAAAAATAATGGAATTAATATATCATGGGGATCATGAATTACTGAGATAAAAAGAAAAGAACAAGCAGCGATGAACAAACAAATGAATTATTACTTGGAAGATCCCATGGATCATATTTGTAAATATCCAACTGCCTAATGAGCTCAATAGGTAGAGGTTCTGCTGTATTTTCCTCTTCAAGTAAAAGCTAGCCAACTCTTCATCAGTTGGATGAAATCTAAAACCTGGTAGTATAACTTCATCTCCTTTCTCCATATCACTCCTCTCTTCGACTATTTTATCCATAGCAGAAACTGAACTTTCAAATTTTTATGGCTGATGAATAATTCTAAGTTTAGTTTGATGTCACGACATGATTTCTCCAAATAACACGGCTAGTTTCTAGTGCAACACTAATTGGTGTCTATGGAAGAAAATAAATACATTGCTCTTATAAATAGCGAGCAAGGAATCAAATGCATCAAACAGATAATGTATTTGGCATGCAAAAAAGCAAATGCAACAGTAATGGACCTTAGAATGCAAAGGGGCCATTTTAATTTGTCCAGGATAAGTAAGCAATTGGTGAAAATGCCATAAGATACTTGCAATTGGTGACCTAGTACATTATATATCATTCCAAGGAAATATAGCTTGCAGTGGGAATAATCTACGTTCCAAGTAAATATAACTGTGTATGCATTTAGTCAATACATACTTGCTAGAAGTACTTAAGTCTACTATATTTTAACATGGAATTGTGATGTTTAAGTCTTCTCATTTATTAGTAGTGATATTATTGACTTTACTTGAAACAATGCACGTTTAGATGTATAAACCAATATGTTTTCTTTAAAAAAAACATCAAATTCATTGTTTGACTTTGAAAATTCAAGTTGTGCCTAACAATGACCGGGAGTGACAGTCTTGATGTAACGACCCGTATTTTCAGCGATATAATAATTAAATTATTTAATTTTTTAACTAGTGGTTCATAGAATTTAACGGTTGTTTAATCAAATAATATTGAATATTTAATTAATATAAATAACAGAATAATATATTTAAATTTCTGAAATAGTCGAAAATAGTGAAATTGACAGTATTGTGCAAACTGGACAATTCAGAATATATAATTCAGTTTGGAGTTGAATTATATTAACGAATATGTATTATACGCGAAGTTTGAACGTAGAATTATAATATAATTATAATCGAGCTCGAAATGGCGTGACAGTTCGTTATTTGGCGATTCGAACTTCAATTGAATATACATAATCCGTTTTAAATTGGATTTCTGTGAAACAAGAAACGTTCGGAGCTTGAGAAGTATATTTTTCTAATAGAAGAGAAAAATGGGGATTTCATTGTGTAGATTTTGATTTATGTCCAAATCAAATTTTAAAATAGTCGCTAAGGAATTGCTTTATAATTCATATCGATTTATTTATATTTTAAAAGGATTTAAATATAAATCAAATATCGATATAATTGGGAAATTGGAAATATCAAGTTATAAATCCAATTGGAGTTGTATGATATTCTATTGTGAATATATACGATAATATTTATTTATAAATATTTAATTTAATTGTTTTTAAATATATTTAATATTTAAATTGGCTTATTTAGAGCTTTAAAAATAGCCAGTTTTGCAAACGACCTCCGTTTTCGACGAAACTAATTTTGTTGGATCTGTAATATTAAATTATTATTAGATTTCAAATTTCGTGATTTTTAGAGTCAGTATGTGGCCGTACGGTATTTTAATATGAAAAACAGTCAGTATTTCGACGGTTAAAAATATGCTGTGTGAGCAAACGAAGTCAGAATTCGATGAAACAAGTTTCGTTGGGTCTGTAATGTCAAACTTTAGCTGTATGTCCATTTTCGTGTTTTTTGAATATCATATGTGATCACAGGGATTTTTAACAACAAATATAAATAGCGGTTGGTTAAAAATGGATATAAAATTCGAATATAGAAATATATTTTTTCTCTATAAATATACCCTTAACCTTGTAACCTAATTTACATTTCTCTGGTCAAATGAAAATCACGCCGCCAGTGTTCCTTCTCCACAGCAAAAAGAAAGCCATGCTTCATAAATTCAAATCAATTCAAATAAAATCCAAGACATATATATTCGGATTTCTTTTGCTTTTCTCTTCAATCCTATGTACATTTCATCGAGCTCAATCCATTTTCTGGGCACAATGGTCTTCTAGCTTTCGCTAGGGTTCAATATTTTCTGAGTTTGAGCATTCAATTCAAGATTTTATGGGTATATTTGGATTCAGGAGGTCGATTGAAGCTCGCATATAAAATCTGGGTGGATTCGAAGTGGGAAAGTGTCGATTGACACTGTACAGGCAGCGTGAGGTACCTGAAGTCGCACATCAAAGGGTAGCGCCGAACTTGGTGGTTTTAGTCGGGGATGGAAACTTACGAAGGGAGAAGGAGATTGGTGATTTATGCTTGGAATTTAGTGAAGAGATGGAGGTGCGATTTGGGGTATAAGGAAGTTCGAATTTACTGGAGTTGGATGTAAAGGAGCGACGGGTTTTAAGGTATTGGGGAAGAAAGGGAATTGCGGGTCTGGGCTGAACAATGGTGGATGGGCCTTATTTTAAAAGTGAGCCCAAAGTAAAATTAGGAATTTAGTTTTAATTTAATTTAAAATACTCGTATAACTTCGAAATTTGATAGCTTTATCATATGATATCGGTTTTCAGCGAAACAAGATCCTTTGGGATCGTATGGACGAGAGCAACACAATGGAACTGACTGGGATTGAATTGGAACCCGTTACAATTTATTGCAAAAATAAATTATCCGTCTGAATCAAAGATAGTTAATCGTTATTTAACGATAACTGTCCAGTGTGAGTAATACTCACCAACTCTACCAGTTATATTTTTATAACGTATTTTTAGAACTGATAGATGATGGTTGATTCTGTGTGTTGACTGTTTGGATGTACTGCTAATTGATTGGTTGAAAATATCGATATAATTATATATATATTGTTAATCAAATATTGATTCTGTTTAGTAGAATATTTCATATTGAAATGAAATCGATGTTAATTATATTGTTTAACATCTGTGATGCAGGGAAACAGGTTGGAGGGATCCAACTGGATCCCTCAATATTTATAATACTGTTCTTTTCATATATTGTAATATAAGATGTGATATATAATCTGTTGTTGATTATGTGTGTTTGAATGATATCGATCATTGTGAATTGGTATTTTAAATACCCTAAGAAATACTGGGATGTAGAAAAAGGGATTTTTCAAAGTGTATTTTGAAAATGAATTATTTATATAAAATCAATGGATTTTGTATATAAAAGGAAAGGAATTTTATAAAAGAAAATAATTATAAAATCAAAGAATTTTATAAAAGGAATATTTATTTATAAAATAAATAGAACAAATATAAAAGGAAAATATTTGTGAAACAAATAGAAAAGGAAATATTTGTGAAACAATATAAAAGGAAAATATTTGTGAAACAAATAGAAAAGGAAATATTTGTAAAACATTTACAAATAGGATATAAAAGGAAATGCTTATCTGTTAAAAAAATAGGATTGAAAAGGAAATATTTGTAAAACATTTACAAATAGAATTGAAAAGGAAATATTTGTAAAACATTTACAAATAGAATTGAAAAGGGAATATTTATTTGTTAAATAAATAAAATTATAAAAGGAACATTTATTTGGAAAATAAATAGGATTATAAAAGGGAATTAACGAGATAGAAAAGAGTTTTCTATTAGAGTCAAAGGATAGAGTTAAAAGAATAGAGTTAATTGAATAGAGTTATTGATTAGAGTTAATCGAATAATGTTAATCAATTAGAGTTATCAGTTAGAGTTATCAATTAGAGCTATCAATTAGAGTTAATCGAATAGAGTAAATCAATTAGGGTTATCAATTAGAGTTATCGATTAGAGTTAATCGAATAGAATTAATCAAATAGAGTTAATTGAATAGAGTTGATCGAATTAGAATTAATCAAATAGAGTTAATTGATAGAGTTAATCGATTAGAGTAAATCGAATTGAGTTAATTAAAAAAGGAATTAATCGAATATAGTTGATACGAAAAGAGTTATCGAATATTGGTTATTCGAAAAGAGTTATCGAATATTGGTTATTCGAAGAGAGTTATCGAATATTGGTTATTCGAATATAAGAGTTAGTCGAATATTTGTTATTCGAATAGGAGTTAATCGAATATGGTTAATCAAATTTAATTCGAAAGGAGTTAATCGAATATAATTTATTCGAATAGAGTTAAAGGAGTTAATCAGATATGGTTAATTGAATATAATTTATTCGAATAGAGTTAAAGGAGTTAATCGAATATGGTTAATCGAATATAATTCGAAAGGAGTTAATCGAATATAGTTTATTCGAAAGGAGTTATCGAATATAGTTTATTCGAAAAGGAGTTAATCAATTAGAGTTAATCGAAAAAAGCTAATTGGATAAAGTTTATTCGAAAGGACTTATCGAATATAGTTTATTCGAAAGGAGTTAATCGAATATTAGTTTATTCGAAAGCAGTTATCGAATAGAGATTATTCGAAAGAGAATTATACATTGAATTCGATTATATCGAATTCAGGAAAGTACTATTCACTTTCCGTTTTTAATCAAGATTTATTTATTTAGTTATAAATTGTCTATTTAGCTATTGTGACGGCCCGCCCCGCACCAACCGACATTTACTCCAAAAGTGCGCTGTACACATGTCCAGTTAGCACGGGACGGTCGTCGAAAGAAAAGGAAAGAAGGAAATGAACTAACAAGGAACCTGTAGAATGTCTCACAGCGCATGGAATAAAATATAATAACAACATACTTCACATAAAATAGGTGAGACAGTGCATAAGCTGAAAACAAACTAACATAGCAGCGGAAAATCCAAGTACAGCTTATGATCCGAAGCCAACATTATTAGAACTTTTCAAACTGTCTCAAAAAGCAAAAGCAAGATAAGGGAGGTACACTACTAATGCCCAAGTAGCGACCACCAACGACACAGGGAGAATGTCTATATATATATATATATATATATATATATATATCATATGTGGAAGCCTCCTGCTCGCCTCCGGATCAGCTACTCGCACATCACCAGCTAACCTGTCTCTAGTCTGCTCGTGTGAGCACCCAGAGTAATAAGAAGAGACATAAAACTCTGGGTCAGACAAAAGTCTGGTATGAGCGATAAGCATCTAAACAGAACAATAAGAGGTATACTAAACCATACCTGAACCTGGACCTGCAACCAAAGAGTTAGCACTACATACTGTACAACACTCTAAGGTGCCATTTCAAATGGTGTAAAGATAACGGGGGTGGGGGTGTGCATGTCATAGTGATGGCAAACAAGTCAATCATATCAACCATCCTCACATCTCTCACTCAGTGCATAAAGCATACGATATCCACCACTTCGATCACCCAATATACTTTGCTATGATCACTTTGCCCCATGAAGTCACAATGACTTCACTGCACTGATCCATAGCCGCTAATCCTTCGCTATGTCCACTCTGCCCCATGGAGTCGCAATGACCCCACTGCACTGGCTCATAGCGTTACTAATCCTTTACTATGTCCACTCTGCCCTATGGAGCCACAATGACCCCACTGCACTGGCTCATAGTCTTACTACGATCACTTTGCCCCTCGAGTCATAATGACTCTACTGCACTGATACGTAGCCCATCATTCCTTTTCAGTGGTGAATCGAAATTATGAACGTCGACAACTCCTTAGCACACGTCCCGCAGCAAAGCCTAACCATGAAGTGAACTCATTTGTTCCCAACTGGATCCTGAGCTCTAACTTCCATTTGAACTACCTTTGCATCTCGGGTTATTGGTCATCACCGGATCGGTTCGGATCTCCCCCTAATCATCAGTTTGGTTCGGATTGGAATGCTCCTTCTTCACTGGATCGGATCGGCAGACATCACCCCTGGTGGATCGGGTCGGGTTCTTCAAGTCCAATCGCCATGCATCGGTTCAGTTCGGAGGTGGCCATGCGGGTCGGATCGGAGTGCTGCGTGCCACGAGAGGGGCAAGTGGATCGAAGCTTCCGCAGTTCATGTTGCCCTCCTCTGATCGGATCGGGGTGTGAAGTGCGAGAGCGGATCGGGTACGAGAGCTATTGTGGGGAAGGGCGTTGTAGTGGTTCGGTTCAGATGTCTTCCTGCACTTTTTCCAGCAAGCAGTTTACGCCACTCGACAGCGTTTTAGACCATTCCAACTATTCTAATCAATCACAAAGCATACCATACAGTCATAGCAACATGTATAATCAACCACAAACACCAAAACAACAATATGATAGGTTAAAATGGATCAAACATAGCCAAAACCCCATATTTTCCCTTAAGCATGTTTAGGTGAAACTAATAATATGATTAGCAAAACTTAACCAAATTAACCCAAATTCATATCAGAGGTCTAAAACATTATTTCGAATTTTATAAATATTTTTCCAGAATTTTATCATGTTTAAATTCGCTAATTAACAATAATTACCCTTAATTAGCCATAATTAGTGAGGAACTATGCAAATCACTCACCTTAGCCACAAATAAACCTTAGATCTGAAATAGATCCCTGATTTGGCGTGGATACTTATGCTAAACAGCAGCTCTAATCTTGATTTGGTGAAGATCTCCCTTGATTTGATGTTGCTAAGCTTAATCCTTGATTAGAAGGTGATTTGGAGGTTGGAGGCCATTTTCAGGGTTTCTAAGAGGTAAGTGGAGGCTAGAAAACTAAAATAGAATGAAAACCTAACTCATTTCAGCCTCCCCTTAACCCTAATCCCAAAATGGGTTATGGGCCCATTTGCGAATCACCTCATTTGGCCCGGTTAAGCTGTTTTTTACCTTTCAAACCTTATTTCAGCCATATCTCCCAAACGGTAAGCCCGTTTTTCGCATGTGACCACTCTACGGAAGGGTAAACCATCAAACGAATCTAATAGAAGTGGTTTCAGGTCAAAACTCCTTTCCAATCAAAAGTTATGGCCGAAACAAGATCAGTTAGGCACAAAACGGTCATTTAAAAATCAACAAAAATCATGAACATGGGAAATGACTCTAGTAGTTGTTTCCCAAAGTTACATGACCATACGACTTCGTATAGGAAAGAAATAAATATTCTACGATCCTCCGATGCGTAGAATGCGGGTTGTTATAGCTATTTAGTTGAATTAAGAAATAAAACTTATATTTTGAAGTAAGATATTTCAGAAGTAGGGATTATAACGCTATAGATGTAACAATGTTTTAAATAAAAGAAGTGGATTTGTAAACAGAATCCGAGAGTTTCGTAAGGAAGTTTGTTAAAGATTTGAAAGGTGAATCTTGTCTATATCGAAGTTAGAAATGTTGTTCAGTTAAGGTCTGAGAGGTAGTTATACCCTAACTTGATTGGCTTCTTTTTTAACTAAGAAATGGTTAAGGTTCGATAGTGAAGGTTGGTTAAGTGAAATTAGTTAATGAGTGTAATGTTTTGAGTTGGCATAGCAATGTTTTATTTAAACATCTGTTTAAATCCAAATGTAGGATTTTTGGAAATGTTTTCCAAATAAGAAATCAGAAATGTTTTCTAATATAGAAAACAAGAAACTGAAATGTTTTCCAATGTCAATAACGTATATTTTCTAAATTTAGAAGATAAGAAATGTTGAATATATGGAAACAGGAAATAAATAAATTAACGAACTAAAGAGATAAATGTTAAATGATGTTTGATCGATATAATTTCCATCTAGAAATAATATCGTTGTTCGCACACGTGTTTTTCTTTGATAGTTAACTCACCGACTATCGAAGTTTTTGACCATTTTTCCGTTGTCAATACGGAGAGACCGGGACTAGATTCATTATCTGAAAACCACTCTGTATGGGCGTTAGCATTGCGAATCAAATATGATGAAGATAATTGAAAATGGAGTTATCCAAGGGCTGTTTTGTTTACAGAATAGTGCCTTCGGTTTGTCCAGTCCCAGGACGACCTGTATGGAAGAATGTCTGACAGAGTATATTTAATAGATCGCGTAAGTTGATCTCTTCAAACGTATTTACGTTTGGTGGCGGAGGAATTCGTTTCTCTTAGCTGTACACCTGTTGTATTTTTTGGGAAATCAATTTGTGATTTGGCGGGTATGACGATGTGACATTCAAAGTGAATAATTGTGTGATCTGTCAGAGATAAGCGTGGCCTCTAGCCTCACAACCGGGAAATGACAAAAATCGGGCAGGCAGCATGGCTAAGTGGTTGGCTTCCAAGTAGGGTGTATTATCACCTATCTAGAGATATTTATTTCATTCTTTAATCTATTCGATGTTGTCCCATTCGGGAAACGGTTGCTGATCCCAATCTTTGGTGATATACATTCGATACACTCAACCGAAATGAGTGGTCGGTCATGTGTGGCCGGGTTGCAAGATGTTCTTGTTGAACCCAGTGTATTCCTATCTAGAGGTACACTATCGGAAGGTGGTTCCATACCTTGTCGTAGTTGGTAATCCATTATCCAATAAGTGCTCGCGGTTTTGATTGTATACTATATATGTAGAACGTGAGATGAAAGCGTTTCTGCTAGATGATTATTTAGTTGTGGTTGATAGACATTATTATAATATCAAAAGAGTTTTAATATAAAGTTTATCATTTCTTTCAAAATGATTTTGAAAGTTAAATCAAATTGATTTGGATTCACATAAGGGAAAAACCCGTTCCGTTATACGGCGTGGTCTTATGAGATATCATTATTTTCCCAAACTGTTTTGAGTTGTTTACTCATACCAGTCCCATGACTGACCCAGAGTTTATTTTGTTTTGTTTTCCCTAAACTCTTGGGTGCCCAATTTTGTATGGTTAGTCAAGTAGTCAGGATTTTACAGATATACTTGGAGAGCTTGGAACAGGAGGGTTCAGGATTTTATAGCTACTGTTATTTCCGTTGTGTTGTAAGTGTTGTACTCTGATAATGTTACTATATACATATACTGATTTTATTTCAAAGGTATGTTATCTATTATATGTTGTTTGTTCCGCTGTGAGATTCGTGTTACTCTGATGTTGTATATTCTTCTTCTTCTATTTTAAGTTTCTATCTTATCTATTCTCACCCTATGTTTTCTTTCTATTAGTTTTCTTGTTTCCAGTGTAATTTGGGTTGGACTTGTGTTATTTGGTCAGCTCAAATTGTACCGGAATTTCGGGACACTACAGTTGGTATCAGAGCTTAAGGTTAAGTAAATTATCTTGGCTCTGTGGCGTGACTCAGTAGAGATGGGATTAGTAATACTCCAGATTGAGTTGAGTGTATATTTAAGAGTGAACGTATTTGTAGATTTTATAAAAATGATTTTATATTGTGTAGATTCATTGGTTGAGTAATTTATGAATTTTGGTCGATCAGTTTGATCCACTGTATCGGTAAGGGTTTATAAACACTCGAATATGATGAACCGACACTGTATGTTTCTAAAGGAGGGTAAATGAAATAAATTTACCCAAATTATATTTTGATGTAAAGGAAATAATTATCTTTGGATTGTTATGATATATTGGTTGTAACGACCCGGATTTTTAGACGTTGAATTCTGAATATTTAAATTTGTTTAAATATTTTATTTGAATTATATATAGGAATTTATTTAATAAAGGGAATTTTTAACGTATAATTTATAATATAATTTAATACAAGCTCGAAATAGTTGCGGTAGTTCGTAATTTACGATTTAAACTTCAACTGAATATACATAATTCATAATAAGTCGGATTTCTTTGAAACAAGAAACGTTCGGATCTATTTGAATGTATTTTTCTAATGGAAGAGAAAAATCCAGTTTTCATATTGTAGATTTTGTTTTATGTCCAAATCAAATTTAGAAATAGTCGCTATAGAGTCGTGTATAAGCCATATCGGTTTATTTAATATAACTAGAGATTGGTTACGAATTTGGACAAGATTCTTTTGAGGCATAGTTATTATTTAATTTTTAGAATTTTACTATAATTTTTATTTTGGAGAATAAGCTACTTTTTATTTGAAGTATTTTGCACCCTATATCAATATTTTGGGGTTTCATAATATAAGTTAAACTACCGGTACTATTATATTTTTGGGATCGTGGTACCTCGCTGGACACGACCGTACTCTTATTTCTGTCCGTAGCAGTTCGGACATGAACGAAAATCTTATATACCAAACATAACAATCAACCTGTACCTGAATATACATAAATATTTTACATTAAAGGAAAGTTACATCATTTATATGAGCATCAACAAAATATCACCTATTCCCTTTTGTCGTCTTCTGTACGGGGAAAATGGCACGTCAACAATGTGTAAAGCCAAACGATTTAATATGCTAGACTCTTTTTAATCAAGAATGGTTCAGTCTTAATAGTAGAAGTTAACAAAGGAAATTATATAACTTGCTGTCCAACCACTGAACTCGTGCCTGGCAAGAAAATGGATACCGTGCCCCTCACGCCACTACATTCCGTGCTGCTCAATCCATCAAATGTCGTGAGACCCAAATTTATTCTTCTTTTAAATATTGTCATCCATCTTACTCTCAAAAGGATGATTAACATTTTATATAAACACAACATTTCATTCCAATCCCTAAAGCCCCAAAATTCGATCAAATCCCGTTTCTATTTCTACAGCAAATACCAGTTCTTTAGAAATCAAATGAAAATCCAATTAAAAGCGTGGTTAGCTCCTCTGTTTAATACAAACCAAATCCCTAACCCCGTTTTCCCTAAATTATCACTCTCAGTACACAACGCTGCCACCAAATATACTTCATAGAATCGCAGAAATCGAAAACCCAATTAAATCAACCGAGCTTTTTTTCGTTTTCTCCCTCTAATCTAGTGCTTCATGATGACATAAGTTATTATGGGTGCGACATGATACTGTTTGGTTCGTGTTCGAACCAGCAAGGGTTAGGGCCTTGATTTTTGGAAGGTGCAATTGTCGAAGGGTTAAAAGAAGTCGCATGTTCGTTCCTGTGTGGAAAAACGTGAGGGAAAGAGGAAGTAGGCGTTGTGATTGAGGTGGTTTTGTGAAGTTCTGAGATGATGGAGTTCGGGAGTTGCTGTTGGAGGCTGTTGTGCTTGCTGATGTCGTGAATCTCTTTGGCGATGGATTTTGGTCAGTGTTTATAGACAGCGGGCTTAAGTTGTGAAAGAAGGAGAAGGGCAGGAGGATTACCACGGTAACTAACGTTTAAAATAATTAAGGGTAATTAAGTTTAAGATGGTAATTAATGTTTTGGCTATGTGAATTGCTACAGGGAAATGGGACAGGAATCCGAACTTGGGAAAACAGGAGTTTGAAATTTAAGATGGAATATGAAGAGTATAAACGTGATGAGGTAATTAAGGGAGATGGTGTAGATTAAGGGGTTTGACAACGTTGTTATTGGGAATTAGTTAAACAGATTTTGGTTATGGAGGCAAGTATGGCGTGTGTCCTATTCTAATGAGCAGCTCGGCTGGTGTAGTTAAGTCTCAGGAGGCTGAATTTCTTTTTGAACAATGAAAGGGATGGAGTTAATGTGGTTTTTCTGGAAATATGCATGAACCATTGGCGAGGGTGATGCTTAAGGAAATTGGAGGTGAATGGAAGTCAAGGTAAATGTTTTTGAGAAGGAAGCAGAGTATATGAGGAGGAACGAAGAAGCACAGTGTCGGCCCGTTTATTTTGGGAACAAAAGAAATTTTGTTTATTTTAAAACTTGATTAAGAAGTTAATTATAATAACTAAAATCATATAACTCAAATAATACTTCTACATATGTTAACAAAATTGAACGGAATCAGTCATCGGCGAGATCTACATTGTGGAACTGATTTCGCTAAAAGCAGAGCTGTTGAAATTTCGTTGAAAAATTCGACGTTTGATTGATTTTTAAACGAAACAAAAGCAAAATCATCAACTGCAAAACAAGGTGAGTAAACTCACTAATTCTACCTCGTTTATATTTTTATATAAACGAGTTATAAATTTATTTATAGCTATTTTATACTGTGTGATGGTTGTTTGGATGAATGGCTGATAAAATTGGTTGAATTAGTTATATCATTGATCATTTAATAATTCTGTTCACCATGATATTTCATATTGATGTGAAAATAATATTATTAATGTTGATTAACATCTGTGGATGCAGGGAAACAGGTTGGAGGGATCCACCTGGATTCCTCAACATTTATATTACTGTTTTATATTATGTGATGTGTTATATAATCCATGATTGGATATGTTGTGTTTGATTTACCCTGGCCCTAGAAACTTGGTATTTTAGATACCGTAAAATATTTTTGAAAATAGAAAATAAAATTTGAGTTTTGAAAAGGAAATTTATTTCCAAAAATAGAAATGTGAATTCGAATAGAGTTGAAATAAAAAACATATTAATGGAGAATACAAGAAGTGTTTGTAAACGAGGGTATAAATTACATGAATTATTTATCACAAGATAAATTGAAATACAAGTTCAAAGTTTTGAATTTATATTGAAAAAGGGAAATGGGTTTTGAAAACGATAATTGAAATAAGAATGTGAACTTAACTGTTATAAAGAAAATATAAACAAGATTTTAACCGTTTCTCATAAAAATGTGATATTTTATGAATAATTCTAAATAGAAGTTATAAATCTAAACAGCTATTTTAGCGTTGTCATTATAATTAATGTTTTGTAAATTCTAAACAGGGAATTTAACACTGTCATGATAATAAATGTTTTGTAAATCTAAGCAACAATTGTAATGCTATTGTTATAATAAATGTTCTATAATTCTAGACAGCGATTGTAACGCTGTTGTTAAAAGTAATGTTTTATAAATCAAATATTTGGACACAACGATTATAACGCTACCATTATAATCAATATTTTTCCGTAAAAGAAGTGTGTTCTTAGATTGAATCCGAAAGTTGCATAAGCGATGTTTTGTTTGAAGTTGTGAGCTTTGACTATTTCAAAGTTGAGAATGTTGTTCAATTAAGGTCTGAGAGGTAATTATACCCCAACTTGATTGACTTCATGATTGACCGAGGGATAGTTAAGGTTTGGTAGAAAGGGTTGGATAGTGATACGGTGAGTTAATAAAGGATTAATTGGTTGAGATATGAAAATGATGTTTTATATAACATCTGTTAAATCCAAATAAATGGGATTTGGAAACGATTTCCAAATAAGATTAGAGATAGTTTCTAAATATAGAAAATGAAATGATTTGGGAAACGAGAAGTTGAGAAATGATAATTGGGAATGTTTTCCAGTGTTAATAACATATATTTTCTAAATATAGAAAATAAGAAGTTTGTGATATATGAAAATGTTTTCCAAGGATAGTCAAGATAAGCAAGCTTTGAAAAATATCGAAGAAAAGGTAAGAAAATAGGAATGATAATTTAATAAGAAATTAATCTAAAAAGGTCCAATATTGTTTGATGGTTGATCGGTAGAATTTCCAATTGAAAATAGGACCGTTGATTGTATGGATGTTTCTTTGATAGTTAAATCACCGACTATCAAAGTTTTAATTTATTTCATACCTCCGTTATCAATATGGAGAGACCGGGATCAGATTTAATATCTGAAAATCACTCTGTATTAGTGTAAGCGTCATGGATCAACTTTTGCTGAAGATAATTGAAGATAGAGTAAAATGCAAGAGCTGTTCTGTTAACCCTAGGTTGAAATTGCCTAAGATGGATTAATAGAATGGTGCCTTCGGTATGTCCAGTCCCAGGACAACTTGTATGGATGAGTGTCTGACAGAGTATTTCCAAAGGGATTACGTACGTTGATTCCTTCAAACGTACGAAGTTGGTGGCAAAGAAGGGAAACTTCTTTAGCCTAACAATCTGAGTATTTTTGTGGGAATCAATTAGTGATTTCTGATGGATCTAACGATGTGGCATTCAAAGTGAATGGTGGCCAGATGTTCTGGAATATAATTCAAACCTCAAGCCTCACAACCGGGAATTGACAAAAATCGGGCAGGCAGCATGGCTATGTGGGTCGCTCCCATTAGGATGTATAATCACCTATCTAGATAAATTCCAATTGCTTCTTTAATCTATCGATGCTGTCCCTTTCGGGAAACGGTTGCTGATCCCAACCGTTGGTGATATACATTCGATACACTCAAGCAAAATGAGTGGTCGGTCATGTGTGGGCCGGGTTGCAAGACGTTCTTGTTAAACCCAGTGTATTCGCCTCTAGAGATACACTATTGGAAGGTGGTCCCATACCTTATCATGTTGGAAATCCAATCTCCAATAAGCGCCCTGCAGTTTTCGATTTTATATTGTATATGGAGTGTTAGATGCAAGCGTTCCGCTAGATTCTATTTATTTGATGTAGACATTATTATAATATCACTGGATTTTATATCAAAAATATTTTTGGTTATCGTAAGGTAAAAACCATCCTATTTATGTGTGGATCGGTCTTACGATTATCATTTCTTTCAAAGGGATTTTGAAAGTTAAACAAATGGTTGGAGTTTACTCACACCAGTCCCATGACTGACCCAGAGTTTAATTTGTTTGTTTTCCTAAAGTCTTGGGTGCCCAAATCTGTACGGGCAGTCAAGTAGTCGGGATTTTTCAGATTCACTTGGAGGAGCTCGAAGTAGGAGGCTTCACCAATTAGCTATAGATTATCATATTTTATGTTGTGTACTATGTTGTATCTGGAAACAGGTGTTTATAACTGTTCCAGGGATAACCGTTGTGCTCTGATAATGGTATGTATATAAAGTTACTGATTTGTATTTCAAAGTTTATGTTATCTAATATATTTTATTCGTTCCGCTGTGAGTTTGTGATCTTCGTTTTCTTCTATTCTAATATTTCTTTCTTTCTATTTCTCATCCTCTAACTTCTTTCTAATAATGATTCGTATTTCTGTGCAATTTGGGTTGGGCGTGTGGTGTTATTAGTCGACTCAAAGAGTACGGAAATTCGGGCCATTACAGTTGGTATCAGAGCTGAAGGTTGAGTAGTAACCTTGGCTCTGTGACGTAAATCAATAGATATGGGGTTAGTGATACCCTAGATTGAGTTTGAGTGTATATATGAGCGCGTATTTGTAGATTTGATATAAAAATTATTTTATATTGTGTTGACTGACTTGTTGAGTGGTTTATGAATTCTGGTCGATACAGGATGTACAACTGTATCGACAGGTGTTTCTAAACTCTCGAACAAAGCAATTCAATACAGTATAGTTTTAAAATTGGTAAATGAAATAATTTTACCCAAAATTATTTTGATATGAAAGGAATGGTTTATGGAATATTATAGTATATGAATATATTGATTGTTATTACAATCGAATGGAATTAGAAAATATTGAAATGGTTATATAATTTGTATATTGATAATGCATACAAATGAGGTAAACCAAGATTAAGTTCAAACCAGATTTGGAATTTAAATTCTGGGTGTTTAGAAAGTATTTTCTGAAGTATTATAAAGTAGTATAGCATTACCTGAAGGTATTTCTGAATTGGAATAGTTTTTAAATAGATTTTGAAAATGATTAAGCATTGAAATCACTTTAGTGGCAAGAAAATAATTCTGATAATGGATCGCTACATTATTGGTTCTTGTTTTCGAGTTTCCAAGTGATGGATTGCTACTATAATAGATTTATTAATGGAAATTGTTTGAGAAAAATAAAGTTTTTTAGAAATTCTAATGTTTTGAATTGAGTTGATGTATAAATATATATGATTTCAAACTAATTTGAAATAAAACCCAGGAATTTGAATTCTGAAATTAAAATTTAACTTGTATAAGTTGAATAGATTGAAATGGTAAAAATGTATCAAATGAATTGAAATTTAACTTAGGATAAACAAAATTAGATTGGATTAGAAATAATTCCGAATGAAATTAAATAAAGAAAATGTCGAGATTCGAATTATTAATATGAATTTGACTTATGAATAAGCAAGTTGAATATATATTGGAGGTTGTTAATTGAAATTGAATTGTGATAAATTTGGATTCAAGTATAATAAGTGGATTGACTTAAATAGGAATCATACTTGAATTGATATAATGGAAGTGAACTGATCAGAAGTTGATTAGAGTGTTAAAAATTGGAAGTTGGATTGATTTGAAACCAAGTGGAAATGGATATATGTATGCTGAGCAGATATTGAATGGAAGCAAATGCAAGAGATAGAATTATGCCCGACAAAAAGGTACATGTTTACAATATTACTTGAGTTTGATGGTTTTATGAGCCTATGGGGCAAGCCGCTTGGCTTTTTGATTTTCTTTTGGATTGGGAAATGCCTAGAAAGGCGAGTTGTGGTTTTACCGATTGAGCCACAAAAAGGAGATGCTGGCAAAAAATTTCGAACATTTAAAAAGTTAGAATTTTTTTGATAAATTAAACTCGAGTGTTAATTGTAATTGAAATAAGAAAACCATAATTGGTTAATAAAATTTCAAGTGAAATAATGAAATTGATAAACGAATTTAAAATCGACTAGAATGGGTGTGGATATGCAGAAGAGCATATGAATTAAAGATAAGAAAGTGATGATGGATTGTCCAAAAATGGTGGACAAATCATTTGGAAAGAATTATGAATGGTGGTATGAGAATTCGAAGGTCGGGTAAGAACTGGATTATGAAGATATGAAATATAAGATTTCAACTAAGTAGGTTATGAGGAGTTAGAGTTATAGCATTTTTACTGCTTAGCAATTTCGAGGACGAAATTATTTTAAAGGGGAAGGAATGTAACGACCCAGATTTTTAGACGTTGTATTCTGAATATTTAAATTTGTTTAAATATTTTATTTGAATTATGTATAGGAATTTATTTAATAAAAGGAAGTTTTAACGTATAATTTATAATATAATTTAAAACGAGCTCGAAATAGTCGTGGTAGTTCGTAATTTACGATTTAAATTTCATCTGAATATACAGAATTCATAATAAGTCGGATTTCTTTGAAACAAGAAACGTTCGGATCTACTTGAATGTATTTTTCTAATGGAAGAGAAAAATCGAGTTTTCATATTGTAGATTTTGTTTCATGTCCAAATCAAATTTAGAAATAGTCGCTATAGAGTCGTGTATAAGCCATATCGGTTTATTTAATATAACTAGAGTTTGGTTACGAAATTGGACAAGATTCTTTTGAGGCGTAGTTATAATTTAATTTTTAGAATTTTACTTTAATTTTTATTTTGGAGAATAAGCTACTTTTTATTTGAAGTATTTTGCACCCTATATCAATATTTTGGGGTTTCATAATATAAGTTAAACTACTGATACTATTATATTTTTGGGATAGTGGTACCTCGTTGGACACGACCGTACTCTTATTTCTGTCCGTAGCAGTTCAGACATGAACGAAAATCTTATATACCCAACATAATAATCAACCTGTACCTGAATATACATAAATATTTTACATTAAAGGAAAGTTACATCATTTATATGAGCATCAACAAAATATCACCTATTCCCTTTTGTCGTCTTCTGCACGGGGAAAATGGCACGTCAACAATGTGTAAAGCCAAACGATTTAATATGCTAGACTCTTTTTAATCAAGAATGGTTCAGTCTTAATAGTAGAAGTTAACAAAGGAAATTATATAACTTGCCGTCCAAACCACTGAACTCGTGCCTGGTAAGAAAATGGATACCATGCCCCTCACGCCACTACATTCCGTGCTGCTCAATCCATCAGATGCCGTGAGACCCAAACTTATTCTTCTTTGAAATACTGCCGTATATCTTACTCTCAAAAGGATGATTAACATTTTATATAAACACAACATTTCATTCCAGTCCCTAAGGCCCCAAAATTCGATCAAACCCCGTTTCTATTTCTACAGCAAATACCAGTTCTTTAGAACTCAAATGAAAATCCAATTAAAAGCGTGGCTAGCTCCTCTGTTTAAAACATACCAAATCCCTAACCCCGTTTTCCCCAAATTATCACTCTCAGTACACAACGCTGCCACCAAATATACTTCATAGAATCACAGAAAATCGAAAACCCAATTAAATCAACCGAACTTTATTTCGTTTTCTCCCTCTAATCTAGTGCTTCATGATGACATAAGTGATTATGGGTGCGACATGATACTATTTGGTTCGTGTTCGAACCAGCAAGGGTTAGGGCATTGATTTTTGGAAGGTGCGATTGTCGAAGGGTTAAAAGAAGTCGCGTGTTCGTTCCTATGTGGAAAATCGTTAGGGCAAGAGTAAGTAGGCGCTATGATTGAGGGGGTTTTGTGAAATTCTAAGATGATGGAGTTCGGTAGTTGCTGTTGGAGGCTACTGTGCTTGCTGATGTCGTGAATCTCTCTTTGGCGATGGATTTTGGTCAGTGTTTATAGACAACGGGTCTAAGTTGTGAAAGAAGGAGAAGGGCATAAGGATTACCACGGTAACTAACGTTTAAAATAATTAAGGGTAATTAAGTTTAAGATGGTAATTAATGTTTTGGCTATGTGAATTGCTACAGGGAAATAGGACAGGAATCCGAACTTGGGAAAACAGGAGTTTGAAATTTAAGATGGAATATGAAGTGTATAAACGTGATGAGGTAATTAAGGGAGATGGTGTGGATTAAGGGGTTTAACAATGTTGTTAGTGGGAATTAGTTAAATAGATTTTGGTTATGGAGGCAAGTACGGCGTGTGTCATGTTCTAATGAGCAGCTCGGCTGGTGTAGTTAAGTCTCAGGAGGCTGAATTTCTTTTTGAATAATGAAAGGGATGGAGTTAACGTGGTTTTTCTGGAAATATGCATGAACCATTGGGAGGGTGATGCTTAAGGAAATTGGAGGTGAATGGAAGTCAAGGTAAATGTTTTTGAGAAGGAAGCAGAGTACATGAGGAGGAACGAAGAAGCACAGTGTCGGCCCGTTTATTTTGAGAAAAAAAGAAATTTGGTTTATTTTAAAACTTGATTAAGAAGTTAATTATAATAACTAAAATCATATAACTCAAATAATTATTACTTTTACATATGTTAACAAAATCGAACGGAATCAGTCATATTGGAATCATGGCGGCGAGATCAACATTGTGGAACTGATTTCGCTAAAAGCAGAGCTATTGAAATTTCGTTGAAAAATTAAACGTATGTTTGATTTTTAAACGAAACAAAAGCAGAATCATCAACTGCAAAACAAGGTGAGTAAAATCACTAATTCTGCCTCGTTTATATTTTTATATAAATGAATTTTAAATTTATTTATAGTTATTTTATACTGTGTGATGGTTGTTTGGATGAATGGCTGATAAAATTGGTTGAATTAGTTATATCATTGATCGTTTAATAATTCTGTTGTAACGACCCGCATTCTACGCACCATAGGATCGTAGAATATTTATTTCTTTCACATACGAAGTCGTATGGTCATGTAACTTTGGGAGACGACTATTGGGGTCATTTCCCATGTTCATGATTTTTCCCGATTTTTAAATGACCATTTTACCCCTAGTTGGCACTGTTTTGGCCATAACTTTTGACTGGAAAGGAATTTTGACCTGAAACCACTTCCATTGGCTTCGGATGATGGTTTCTCTTTCCGTAGAGTGGTCACATTAGCCAAACGGACTTACCGTTTGGGAGATATGGCTGAAACAAGTTTCAGATGGTGAAAGACAGCTTAGTTGGGCTTAAACGGGTGATTAGCAGCTAGGCCCAAGGGGAATTTCGGGTTTAGAGGGTTAGGAGGTCTGATTAGGGTTAGGTTATCACTTTCATTTCAGTTTTGAGCCGCCACAAACCTCCTTGAAGACCTTAGTAATGGCTTCCTACATCTAAAACACCCCAAATCACTCTCTAATTGAAGATTAGGCTTAGCAACACCAAATTAAGGAGAAAAGCACCAAAGCAAGGTTGGAGCCGCTGTTAGACATCAGTATCCACCCCAAATCAGAGGAGTTTCAGTTCTGAGAATTTCATTTGTGGCCAAGGTGAGTGATTTGCATAGTTTTTGCACTAATTACGGTGATTAGGGGTAATTAGTGAAGATTAGCGAATTTATACGTAAATAAATTCTGGAAAAATTCTTAAAATTCTAAAATAATGTTTTAAGGCTCTGTTAGAAATTTGGGTTAATTTCGATGTGTTTTGCTAATCGTATGCTTAAACATGATTAAGAAGGATTATAGGAAAATGTGAGGTTTTAGCCACTTTTGATCCATTTTGGTTCATTTGAATTGTTGTTAGGTGTTTGTGGTTGTTCTTACATGTTGCTATGACTATTTGACATGAATTGTGATTGATTAGAATAGTTAGATTTGTCAAAAACGTCGTCGAACGGCGTAAACAAGTTGCTGGAAAAGTTGCAGAAGAGTGCATGTTCCGAACCGGATCGGATCGGAGTAGGGGCTCGGATCGGATATGTGAACTGGGCGAGAAACCCGACCCGAACTGGAGTTTGGCACATAGAAGACTTGGCAAAAAGGAAGGCTGTTTACTTAGAGTTGGAGTGGACAAGGGGATCGGATCGGAGTAGGCTAGGGAGCGGAGTGGATCGGACTGAAGTAAAGCGAAGTGATCGGATCGGAGTAGAAGAAACGAGGGAGCTGATCGAAGAAGGAGCATGAACTGGAAGGAGGATAGCAACCCGACCCGACCCGGAGTGAAGAAACCCGAACCGAACAGACGAGGGCAATGATTGCCGAACCGAACTGAAGGGGGAGAATCACTGAACCGACCCGACCCGGAGGGAGACACCGACCCGACCCGGTGATGGTGATGACTACCGAACCGAACAGAACTCTAGGACTGTTAATGTACGACAACTCTTCTGAAGACCCACTCCAATTCGACCAAACCCGATATGCAAAGGAGGTCCAAATGAGAAGTTAGAGCTTAAGATTCAGATGGGAATCAACGAGTTCACTTCATGGTTGGGCTTTGCTGCGGGACGCGTGCTAAGGAGTTATCGACACCTATAGCTTTGGACCACTATGGTAGGAGGTACGAAGGCGGATTCAGGGCCATTATGGCATGGGTAGAACCAAGGGCTATGACCAATGAAGTGGGTCATTGAAATGTTTGGTCATGACTCCAAGTGTTTGGCTTGGTCACAGCAGGGTTTCTACAAGTCGGGATTCGTCGTTGCCTCAGTTTGTCTAGTGTTCCAAAGTGGTAGATGTCGTACGCTTTACGCACTGAGTGAGAGATGCGAGGATGGTTGCTATGGATGATTTGTTTGCTATCGTTGTGACATGTACACCCCACCCCCGTATTCTTATACTATTTATTATGGCACCTTGGAGTATTGTACGGTATGTGGTACTAACTCTTTGGTTGCAGGTCCAGGTTCAGGTACGGTTTAGTATACCTGTTATTTCTCTGTTTAGATGCTTATCGCTCATACCAGGCTTTATGTCTGACCCAGAGTTTTATGTCTCTTCTTATTACTCTGGGTGCTCACACGAGCAGACTAGAGACAGGTTAGCTGGTGATGCACGGGTAGATGATCCGGAGACGAGCAGGAGGCTTCCACGTACTATATACATAATATTCTCCCTGTGTTGTTGAAGATCACTGCTTGGGCATTGTTGGTGTATCTTCTACTTTAGCTTTCTTTTGTTTAGAGACAGTAAATTTGGAAAAATTGTAATAAGCTGTATTTGGATTTCCGCTGCTTTGAGATTGATGTTGGTTTTAGTTATCAGCTTATGCACTGTCTCGCCTGTTTTATGCCGAGTATGTTATTATTATATTTTGTCCCATGCGCTGTGAGACATTCTACAGGTTCTTTGATTAGTTCATTCCCTTCTTTCCTTTCTTCTGACGACCGTCTTGTGCTAGTCGGGCATGTGTACAGCGCACTTTTGGAGGAAATGCAGGCTGGTGCGAGGCGGGCCGTCACACTTGGTATCAGAGCTCTAGGTTGCGTAGTTAGCCTAGGGAAGTTATCAGGGAGAGATAATATACGTATACGAGAGAGCGTATTTGTGATTACTTTGGTTTTTAAAAGCTATATATATATATATACTATTAGTAGTATAAGGATGAAGTCGTACTGCACTAGCACCACTATGGAGTCGTTAATCATTTCCTTTTTCAGATTGACGATGAGCCGAGATACTAGAGGTGTTGGTAGGGGAGCCAATAATGGGAATGCTGTTGACATGAGGGCGATGTTTACAGACCTCATGAGAGAGATGCTTAGGGATGTTCAGAGGGCAGCTCCCAATGGCGGAAATGGTGGTGGTCCAATGGTGCAGGCGCCGAGGGTCGACTTCGCCAAGCTGAATAAGGATTATACTAGCCTTGGTGGGAAGCCGTTCCACGGAACGGAGTCGGCCACAGATGTTCAAGATTGGTTGGATAGCTGCGAACGTATCTTCGAGGATTTGGGCATCGAGGATGCGATGAAGAGAAAGCTAGCGTCCCGTCAGCTGCAAGGGCGGGCAATGAATTGGTGGAATGCTATAAAAGCAGCTACTCCCGAAGACCAGATTACTTGGGTTCAGTTCAAGGCTCGCTTTAGTGAGAAGTTCATTCCAGCGGCCCAGAAGTCAGTGTTGTTCAAGAGGTTCTTGGAACTCAAGCAGAATGGAAGGGCAGTTTCTGATTATATTGCGGAATTCGACACTCTGTCAAAGTATGGGTTATCTCTTATTGATACTGCCGAGAAGAAGAATGAGAAATTCATAACTGGGTTAGATCAGTACTTAGGGGAAAGGCTTATTAACCACATCGATGAGACGTTTGAGTCGATTGTGGGGAAAGCGTTAAGATCAGAAAGTCTTTACCCTAAGTCGAAGACTGAGGTTGCATCTGCAGAAGAGCCAAAACCACAAGCAAGTGGTGGAGGCAAGGGTGGTTCCCAGAGTAAGAGAAAGCAGAATCAGGCTAAGGATGGCCAGAAGAAAAAGAATAAGCAAGATGTGGAGTGCTTCAGCTGTGGTAAGAAGGGCCATTATGCTAGTAATTGTCGGGCCAAGCCAGCGGATAGGAAGTGCTTCAATTGTGGCCAATTGGGACATCACAAGGACAAGTGTCCACAGCCCCCTAAGGAAAAGCAAATGGTGAAAGCATATGCTCTTAATGCTATTCCTTCTTCGTCGAATGCCCCAACTGCGGCGGAGAAGGGAAAGACTGTCGTCATTCAAGGTATGCTTTCTATTTATGATGTTCCTGTTAGAGTTTTGTTTGATACCGGAGCTTCCAGTTCTTTCATATCTAGTGACCTGGTAGATAGGTTGGGATTGGAGCCCGAGATTGTCGATAGACCTTTGGTAGTGACGAACCCGATTGGTGGTTCGACTAGTCTTAGCATGATTTGTCGTAATGTGGTTCTATCGAGTCATGGATGCATGTTTGTTTGTGATTGCTTTGTTTTGGGCTTTACTGGGTTTGGCATTATTTTGGGAGTAGATTGGCTCCAAAGATACGGGGTGGTGGTAGACTGTGAGGGCTTGTTGGTGACAGCTAGAGCGGATGATGGGCGGAGGATAGTGTTTGGTGGTCTACCCAGTAAGGGGGTATTGGCTAGTTTTCTAAACTCCCTCGACATTCCGCATAGTGAGTTGTCAGGTTTGCCCGTGGTTGGCCAGTATCCGGATGTTTTCGAAGAAGTGACCGGACTTCCACCACACCGGGAGATTGAGTTCCGTATTGATTTGGTAAAGGATGCCAGACCTATAGTGATGCCACTTCGTCGTATGGCACCAAGGGAGCAGCGAGAGCTCGAGGTGCAAGTCAGCGATCTTTTGAAGAAGGGATTTATCAGAAGGAGTGTTTCTGAATGGGGAGCACCAGTTGTGTTTGCTACCAAGGCGGATGGTTCCCTTCGTTTGTGTGTAGACTACCGCGAATTGAATAAAGTGACGAGGAAGAACAAGTATCCTCTACCGCGGATAGATGATTTGTTTGATCAGTTGAGTGGCGCGAGAGTATTTTCTCAGTTGGATCTCGCGACAGGTTTTCATCAGCTTAGAGTGGAAGCTGAGAGTATAGCTAAAACGGCATTTCGAACGCCGTCTGGGTTTTATGAATGGTTGGTTATGCCGTTTGGACTGACTAATGCCCCGGCATATTTTGTGGACCTTATGAATAGGGTATTCAGAGATCAGCTGAATAAGTCTGTCCTTGTGTTCGTTGATGACATTTTGGTCTATTCGAGGACAGAGGAGGAACACAAGGAACATCTAAGAGTAGCGATGGAGGTGTTGAGAAAACACCAATTGAAAGCAAAGTTTTCTAAGTGTCACTTCTGGAAGAGGGAAGTGAGGTTCTTGGGCCATGTTGTGTCAGAGAATGGTATTGCCGTGGACCCAGCGAAGGTGGCTACGGTACAAGATTGGCCTACGCCCAAGAATGCAACTGATGTAAGAAGTTTCTTGGGGTTAGCGGGATATTATCGTAAGTTTATCCAAGGTTTCTCCAAGATAGCAGCACCATTGACCCAGTTGACCAAGAAGAATCAAGCTTTTGTCTGGGATGAAAGGTGCGAGAATGCATTCAAAAGCCTAAAGGACAAGTTGACAAGCGCACCAGTGTTAGTCATTCCTAAGGGGGATGAAGAGATGACGGTATACACGGATGCCTGTGGTACCGGACTGGGTGCTGTATTGATGCAAGGCGGTAGGGTTGTAGCTTATGCAAGTCGGCAATTGAAACCGCACGAGAGAAGATACCCTACCCATGATTTAGAATTGGCAGCGATCGTGTTCGCGTTAAAGATGTGGAGACACTATCTCTTGGGAGAAAGGTTTGAGCTATTTACGGATCATAAGTCGTTAAAGTATCTATTCTCCCAGAAGGATTTAAATCTCCGTCAGCAGAGATGGTTAGAGTTCTTAGCTTCCTATGATTTTGACATCGCATACACACCAGGAAAGGGCAATGCGGTGGCTGATGCATTGAGTAGAAGACATGCCAGCTTAGGGGCTATGTTCCTTGAATGGAAGCAACTGGAGTTTATCGCGGGGTTTGATTTCAGACCAAAGTGCGAATTGGATTCAGAAATGTTAGCGAGTTTGACGATCAGACCCACTTTGATTGAGCGGATCGGCTCTAGTCAGAGGGACGATCCTAACCTATTGGAAATCATCTCCAAGTTAGAGATGGGTGTCGATGAGGAGGTGAGCAAGTATGGGCTTGATCAAGATAGATGGCTTAGAAGGAATGGAAAGCTCGTTGTACCCAATGTCAATGGATTGAGAGACGAAGTGCTTAGAGAATGTCATCACTCAAGACTGACTATACACCCCGGTGGTAACAAAATGTATCGAGATATGAAGCAGACTTACTACTGGGAAGGAATGAAAAGAGACGTTGGGAAGTTTATATCCAAGTGCATGAATTGCCAGCTAGTTAAAGCCGAGCAAAAGAAGCCTAGTGGTCTGTTACAGCCATTAGAAATTCCCGAATGGAAATGGGAGCAAGTCTCGATGGATTTCGTCGATGGTTTACCAAGGACTAGATCGGGATATGATAGCATTTGGGTGATTGTAGACCGACTGACTAAAAGTGCAAGGTTTATACCAGTCAAATCGACAAGAACGACAGCTAAGTTAGCAGAATTGTATATGAAGTGGGTAGTGAGATTTCATGGAGTACCTAAAAGCATTGTGAGCGACCGAGACCCGTTGTTCACTAGTGGGTTTTGGAAGAGCTTGCAAGAAGCGCTAGGGTCAGAGTTACATCTCAGTACCGCATATCATCCTCAGACCGACGGTCAGACGGAAAGGGTGAATCGTATTTTGGAAGATCTCTTGAGAGCATGTATGTTGGACTTTGGTGGATCATGGGATGACCATTTGCATCTAGTAGAGTTTGCATATAATAATAGTTACCAATCCAGTATCGGTATGGCTCCGTTTGAAGCTTTGTATGGAAGGCCATGCAACTCACCATCATGTTGGATAGAGACTGGCGAGAAGTTTGTGCTTGGACCAGAGGTGGTGAGAGAAACGTCGGATAAGATCAAGGTCATTCAACAACGAATGAAGGCTGCCCAGGATAGGCAGAAGAGTTATGCTGATAAGAGGAGGAGAGACTTAAAATTCTCCGTTGGCGACTTGGTGTTTGTCAAGATTTCTCCGTTGAAGAGCGTGATACGATTTGGCAGGAGAGGCAAGTTGGCACCAAGGTTTGTTGGCCCATTCCATGTTCTTGAGTTAGTCGGGAATTTGGCATATAGAATTGACTTACCGAAGAAGATGGCGGGAGTTCATAACGTATTTCATGTTTCCCAACTAAGGAAGTTCGTTCACGACTCAGATATGACTATTTCACCTGATCAGTTGGAGGACTTCGAAGTAGAACCCGAGGCGGTTGGGAACCGCAAGCCGGCCCGTATTGTCGAGCACGACATGAAGCAACTTCGAAGGAAGGCGGTGAAACTAATCAAGGTTCAGTGGGGTGAGGACGAGAATGATTGTACTTGGGAGACAGAGGAGAACATTAGGAAGACTTATCCTGAACTCTTTGCCTGGTAAGATTTTGACTTCGATTTAGTTTTTCCGCATGCTAGGATAGGCTTGTTTGCTTGTTTTGCATGTTTGATTTTTGTTATATGTGGTTGTTAGGCATGCGGGATCCTTTGTATGTTTTGGGTTAAGGAATTTCGGGGACGAAATTTCTTAAGGGGGGGAGAGTGTAACGACCCGCATTCTACGCACCATAGGATCGTAGAATATTTATTTCTTTCACATACGAAGTCGTATGGTCATGTAACTTTGGGAGACGACTATTGGGGTCATTTCCCATGTTCATGATTTTTCCCGATTTTTAAATGACCATTTTACCCCTAGTTGGCACTGTTTTGGCCATAACTTTTGACTGGAAAGGAATTTTGACCTGAAACCACTTCCATTGGCTTCGGATGATGGTTTCTCTTTCCGTAGAGTGGTCACATTAGCCAAACGGACTTACCGTTTGGGAGATATGGCTGAAACAAGTTTCAGATGGTGAAAGACAGCTTAGTTGGGCTTAAACGGGTGATTAGCAGCTAGGCCCAAGGGGAATTTCGGGTTTAGAGGGTTAGGAGGTCTGATTAGGGTTAGGTTATCACTTTCATTTCAGTTTTGAGCCGCCACAAACCTCCTTGAAGACCTTAGTAATGGCTTCCTACATCTAAAACACCCCAAATCACTCTCTAATTGAAGATTAGGCTTAGCAACACCAAATTAAGGAGAAAAGCACCAAAGCAAGGTTGGAGCCGCTGTTAGACATCAGTATCCACCCCAAATCAGAGGAGTTTCAGTTCTGAGAATTTCATTTGTGGCCAAGGTGAGTGATTTGCATAGTTTTTGCACTAATTACGGTGATTAGGGGTAATTAGTGAAGATTAGCGAATTTATACGTAAATAAATTCTGGAAAAATTCTTAAAATTCTAAAATAATGTTTTAAGGCTCTGTTAGAAATTTGGGTTAATTTCGATGTGTTTTGCTAATCGTATGCTTAAACATGATTAAGAAGGATTATAGGAAAATGTGAGGTTTTAGCCACTTTTGATCCATTTTGGTTCATTTGAATTGTTGTTAGGTGTTTGTGGTTGTTCTTACATGTTGCTATGACTATTTGACATGAATTGTGATTGATTAGAATAGTTAGATTTGTCAAAAACGTCGTCGAACGGCGTAAACAAGTTGCTGGAAAAGTTGCAGAAGAGTGCATGTTCCGAACCGGATCGGATCGGAGTAGGGGCTCGGATCGGATATGTGAACTGGGCGAGAAACCCGACCCGAACTGGAGTTTGGCACATAGAAGACTTGGCAAAAAGGAAGGCTGTTTACTTAGAGTTGGAGTGGACAAGGGGATCGGATCGGAGTAGGCTAGGGAGCGGAGTGGATCGGACTGAAGTAAAGCGAAGTGATCGGATCGGAGTAGAAGAAACGAGGGAGCTGATCGAAGAAGGAGCATGAACTGGAAGGAGGATAGCAACCCGACCCGACCCGGAGTGAAGAAACCCGAACCGAACAGACGAGGGCAATGATTGCCGAACCGAACTGAAGGGGGAGAATCACTGAACCGACCCGACCCGGAGGGAGACACCGACCCGACCCGGTGATGGTGATGACTACCGAACCGAACAGAACTCTAGGACTGTTAATGTACGACAACTCTTCTGAAGACCCACTCCAATTCGACCAAACCCGATATGCAAAGGAGGTCCAAATGAGAAGTTAGAGCTTAAGATTCAGATGGGAATCAACGAGTTCACTTCATGGTTGGGCTTTGCTGCGGGACGCGTGCTAAGGAGTTATCGACACCTATAGCTTTGGACCACTATGGTAGGAGGTACGAAGGCGGATTCAGGGCCATTATGGCATGGGTAGAACCAAGGGCTATGACCAATGAAGTGGGTCATTGAAATGTTTGGTCATGACTCCAAGTGTTTGGCTTGGTCACAGCAGGGTTTCTACAAGTCGGGATTCGTCGTTGCCTCAGTTTGTCTAGTGTTCCAAAGTGGTAGATGTCGTACGCTTTACGCACTGAGTGAGAGATGCGAGGATGGTTGCTATGGATGATTTGTTTGCTATCGTTGTGACATGTACACCCCACCCCCGTATTCTTATACTATTTATTATGGCACCTTGGAGTATTGTACGGTATGTGGTACTAACTCTTTGGTTGCAGGTCCAGGTTCAGGTACGGTTTAGTATACCTGTTATTTCTCTGTTTAGATGCTTATCGCTCATACCAGGCTTTATGTCTGACCCAGAGTTTTATGTCTCTTCTTATTACTCTGGGTGCTCACACGAGCAGACTAGAGACAGGTTAGCTGGTGATGCACGGGTAGATGATCCGGAGACGAGCAGGAGGCTTCCACGTACTATATACATAATATTCTCCCTGTGTTGTTGAAGATCACTGCTTGGGCATTGTTGGTGTATCTTCTACTTTAGCTTTCTTTTGTTTAGAGACAGTAAATTTGGAAAAATTGTAATAAGCTGTATTTGGATTTCCGCTGCTTTGAGATTGATGTTGGTTTTAGTTATCAGCTTATGCACTGTCTCGCCTGTTTTATGCCGAGTATGTTATTATTATATTTTGTCCCATGCGCTGTGAGACATTCTACAGGTTCTTTGATTAGTTCATTCCCTTCTTTCCTTTCTTCTGACGACCGTCTTGTGCTAGTCGGGCATGTGTACAGCGCACTTTTGGAGGAAATGCAGGCTGGTGCGAGGCGGGCCGTCACATCTGTTCACCATAATATTTCATATTGATGTGAAAATAATATTATTAATGTTGATTAACATCTGTGGATGCAGGGAAACAGGTTGGAGGGATCCAACTGGATTCCTCAACATTTATATTATTGTTTTATATTATGTGATGTGTTATATAATCCATGATTGGATATGTTGTGTTTGATTTACCCTGGACCTAGAAACTTGGTATTTTAGATACCGTAAAATATTTTTGAAAATAGAAAATAAAAATTGAGTTTTGAAAAGGAAATTTATTTCCAAAAATAGAAATGTGAACTCGAATAGAGTTGAAATTAAAAACATATTAATGGAGAATACAAGAAGTGTTTGTAAACGAGGGTATAAATTACATTAATTATTTATCACAAGATAAATTGAAATATAAGTACAAAGTTTTGAATTTATATTGAAAAAGGGAAATGTATTTTGAAAAAGATAATTGAAATAAGATTGTGAACTTAACTATTATAAAGAAAATATAAACAAGATTTTAACTGTTTCTCATAAAAATGTGATATTTTATGAATAATTCAAAATAGAAGTTATAAATCTAAACAGCGATTTATCGCTGTCATTATAATTAATGTTTTGTAAATTCTAAACAACGAATTTAACGTTGTCATGATAATAAATGTTTTGTAAATATAAGCAACGATTGCATTGCTATTGTTATAATAAATGTTCTATAATTCTAGACAGTGATTGTAACGTTGTTGTTAAAAGTAATGTTTTATAAATCAAATATTTGGACACAGCGATTATAACGCTACCGTTATAATCAATATTTTTCCGTAAAAGAAGTGTGTTCTTAGATTGAATCTGAAAGTTGCGTAAGCGATGTTTTGTTTGAGGTTGTGAGCTTTGACTATTTCAAAGTTGAGAATGTTGTTCAATTAAGGTCTGAGAGGTAATTATACCCCAACTTGATTGACTTCATGATTGACCGAGGGATAGTTAAGGTTTGGTAGAAAGGGTTGGATAGTGACACGGTGAGTTAATAAAGGATTAATTGGTTGAGTTATGAAAATGATGTTTTATATAACATCTGTTAAATCCAAATAAATGGGATTTGGAAACGATTTCCAAATAAGATTAGAGATAGTTTCTAAATATAGAAAATGAAATGATTTGGGAAACGAGAAGTTGAGAAATGATAATTGGGAATGTTTTCTAGTGTTAATAACATATATTTTCTAAATATAGAAAATAAGAAATTTGTGATATATGAAAATGTTTTCCAAGGATAGTTAAGATAAGCAAGCTTTGAAAAATATCGGAGAAAAGGTAAGAAAATAGGAATGATAATTTAATAAGAAATTAATCTAAAAAGGTCCAATATTGTTTGATGGTTGATCGGTAGAATTTCCAATTGAAAATAGGACCGTTGATTGTATGGATGTTTCTTTGATAGTTAAATCACTGACTATCAAAGTTTTGATTTATTTTATACCTCCATTATCAATATGGAGAGACTGAGATCAGATTTAATATCTGAAAATCACTCTGTATTGGTGTAAGCGTTATGGATCAACTTTTGCTGAAGATAATCGAAGACGAAGTAAAATGCAAGAGTTGTTCTGTTAACCCTAGGTAGAAATTGCCTAAGATGGATTAATAGAATGGTGCCTTCTTTGTCCAATCCCAGGACAACTTGTATGGACGAGTGTCTGACAGAGTATTTCCAAAGGGATTACGTACGTTGATTACTTCAAACATACGAAGTTGGTGGCAAAGAAGGGAAACTTCTTTAGCCTAACAATTTGAGTATTTTTATGGGAATCAATTAGTGATTTCCGATGGATCTGACGATGTGGCATTCAAAGTGAATGGTGGCTAGATGTTCTGGAAGATAATTCAAACCTCAAGCCTCACAACCGGGAATTGACAAAAATCGGGCAGGCAGCATGGCTATGTGGGTCACTCCCATTAGGATGTATAATCACCTATCTAGAGAAATTCCAATTGCTTCTTTAATCTATCGATGCTGTCCCTTTTGGGAAATGGTTGCTGATCCCAACCGTTGGTGATATACATTCGATACACTCAAGCGAAATGAGTGGTCGGCCATGTATGGGCCGGGTTGCAAGACGTTCTTGTTGAACCCAGTGTATTCGCCTCTAGAGATACACTATCGGAAGGTGGTCCCATACCTTGTCATGTTGGAAATCCAATCTCCAATAAGCGCCCTACAGTTTTCGATTTTATATTATATATGGAGCGTGAGATGCAAGCGTTCCGCTGGATTCTATTTATTTGATGTAGACATTATTATAATATCACCGGATTTTATGTCAAAAATATTTTTGGTTATCGTAAGGTAAAAACCATCCGTGTTTATGTGTGGATCGGTCTTACGATTATCATTTCTTTCAAAGGGATTTTGAAAGTTAAACAAATGGTTGGAGTTTACTCACACCAGTCCTATGACTGACCTAGAGTTTATTTTGTTTGTTTTCCTAAAGTCTTGGGTGCCCAAATCTGTACGGGCAGTCAAGTAGTCGGGATTTTTCAGATTCACTTGGAGGAGCTCGAAGCAGGAGGCTTCACCAGTTAGCTATAGATTATCATATTTTCCGTTGTGTACTATGTTGTATCTGGAAACAGGTGTTAATAACTATTCCAGGGATAACCGTTGTGCTCTGATAATGGTATGTATATAAAGTTACTGATTTGTATTTCAAAGTTTATGTTATCTAATATATTTTATTCGTTCCGCTGTGAGTTTGAGATCTTCATTTTCTTCTATTCTAAAATTTTTTCTTTCTATTTCTCATCCTCCAACTTCTTTCTAATAATGATTCGTATTTCTGTGCAATTTGGGTTGGACGTGTGGTGTTATTAGTCGACTCAAAGAGTACGGAAATTCGGGCCATTACATTGGTTTTGTTGGTTGTTATTATAATCCGATAAGATTTTAAAATGTGAAATGGTTATGTAAATAGCCAATCAGGATTCATATAAATGAAATACGTGAAATCAGGTGAATTAAATCTGAAGAATTAAAATCGGAATTGAAGTTAAAACCCTGGAGATTTGGAAAAGAGTTTGTAAATGGACTCGGATTAAATATATGAGAATATTAAAATTCTTGGGAGATTTTAAATTGTTTTACAACCATTGAGAAGGATATTTTGAAAGTGATTTCAAAATGAAGGTGTTTTAATATGGTTTTGAAAATTTTATAGTGTTGAACCCACTTCGATAAGCTGGAAAATAACCCTGATAATGATGGTCACATAATCAGTGTCATTTTCAAGTTGCTAAGTGACGGATTTCTACCAAAGATTTTGTTTTTGAATTGTTTGGTGGAAAACAAGTTGTTTTGAAATTCCGAAAAGGAATATTTGATTTTTGAAGGAGCTAAACTGTTTAAAAACTCCCAGGAAAAGATGGTTTGAATTAAAACAAATTTAGATGGAAGTTTGTGAAACCAAGCTGGAATTGAATAGAAACCAATTAATTGGAAATTGAATTGGAATATAATATATCAAGTGGAATCAGATTTTGAATTGTGAGATAAGAATCTGAAATGGTATTGGATTGGTGAGTTAGAGTTTGAAATCGAGAATGGAATTCGAATTTGAAATGGAATTCGACTTGGGTATAAGAAAATTATTCGGTTTGAGGATAAAACTGATTTGGAGTTTGATTTGGATAACATGGATATATGCTGAGTTAATAGCATATGTAAGTGATAAAGTTGATATGCCCAACAAAAAGGTACAAGTTTATATTCTAATTGGATATGAGATTTATGAGCCGAATTGGCAAGCCGCTTGGCTCTTTGATTTTCTTTTGGGTTGAAGAAGGCCTAGAGAGCCGAGTTAGAGTTTGAGCTATTAACCAGTACAAAGGAGGTGCTGGCGAAATTTTTCGAGAAGTTAAGGTGTTATAAAATTTTCAGGATTTTTGAAAATTTTCGTTGATAAGAATTAATTAATATTTTAATTGAAGTTTATTTGTTCAGTTGAAGATTAAAGAAGTAAACAACAAAAATTACTAACTAATAGGGCTTGTTTTCTACCTCAGCAATTTCGAGGATAAATTATTGTAAGCGAGGAAGAATGTAACGACCCGTATTTTCAGCGATATAATAATTAAATTATTTAATTTTTTAAATAGTGATTCATAGAATTTAATGGTTGTTTAATTAAATAATATTTAATTTATATAAATAATAGAATAATATATTTAAATTTCTAAAATAGTCGAAAATAGTGAAATTGACAGTATTGTGCAAACTGGACAATTCAGAATATATAATTCAGCTTGGAGTTGAATTATATTAACGAATATATATTATACGCGAAGTTTGAACGTAGAATTATTATATAATTATAACCGAGCTCGAAATGGCACGGCAGTTCATTATTTGGCGATTCGAACTTCAATTGAATATACAGAATCCGTTTTAAATCGGATTTCAGAGAAACAAGAAACGTTCGGAGCTGGTAAAGTATATTTTTCTAATGGAAGAGAAAAATGGGGATTTCATTCTGTAGATTTTGATTTATGTCCAAATCAAATTTTAAAATAGTCGCTAAGGAATTCCTTTATAATTCATATCGATTTATTTATATTTTAAAAGGATTTAAATATAAATCAAATATCGATATAACTGGGAAATATCAAGTTATAAATCCAATTGGAGTTGTATGATATTCTATTGTGAATATATACGATAATATTTATTTATAAATATTAAATTTAATTGTTTTTAAATATATTTAATATTTAAATTGGCTTATTTAGAGCTTTAAAAATAGCCAGTTTTGCAAACGACCTCCGTTTTCGACGAAACTAATTTTTTTGGATCTGTAATATTAAATAATTATTAGATTTCAATTTTCGTGATTTTTAGAGTTAGTATGTGGTCGTACGGTATTTTATTGTGAAAAACAGTCAGTATTTCGACGGTTAAAAATATGATGTGTGAGCAAACGAAGTTGGAATTCGACGAAACAAGTTTCGTTGGGTCTGTAATGTCAAACTTTAGTTGTATGTCCATTTTCGTGATTTTTGAATATCATATGTGATCACAGGGATTTTTAACAACAAATATAAATAGCGGTTGGTTAAAAATGGATATAAAATTCGAATATAAAAATATATTTTCTCTCTATAAATATACCCTTAACCTTGTAACCTAATTTACATTTCTCTGGTCAAATGAAAATCACGCCGCCAGTGTTCCTTCTCCACATCAAAAAGAAAACCATGCTTCATAAATTCAAATCAATTCAAATAAAATCCATGACATATATATTCGGATTTCTTTTGCTTTTCTCTTCAATCCTATGTACATTTCATCGAGCTCGATCCATTTTCTGGGCATGGTGGTCTTCTAGCTTTCGCTAGGGTTCCATATTTTCTGAGTTTAAGCATTCAATGCGAGATTTCATGGGTATATTTGGATTCAGGAGGTCGATTGAAGCTCGCATATAAAATCTAGGTGGATTCGAAGTGGGAAAGTGTCGATTGACACTGTACAGGCAGCGTGAGGTACCTGAAGTCGCATTCAAAGGGTAGCGCCGAACTTGGTGGTTTTAGTCGGGGATGGAAGCTTACGAAGGGAGAAGGAGATTGGTGATTTATGCTTGGAATTTAGTGAAGAGATGGAGGTGCAATTTGGGGTATAAGGAGGTTCGAATTTACTGGAGTTGGATGTAAAGGAGCGACGGGTTTTAAGGTATTGGGGAAGAAAGGGAATTGCGGGTCTGGGCTAAACAATGGTGGATGGGCCTTATTTTAAAAGTGAGCCCAAAGTAAAATTAGGAATTTAGTTTTAATTCAATTTAAAATACTCGTATAACTTCGAAATTTGATAACTTTATCATATGATATCGGTTTTCAGCGAAACAAGATCCTTTGGGATCGTATGGATGAGAGCAACACAATGGAACTGACTGGGATTGAATTGGAGCCCGTTACAATTAATTGCAAAATAAATTATCCGTCTGAATCAAAGATAGTTAATCGTTATTTAACAATAACTGTCCAGCGTGAGTAATACTCACCAACTCTACCAGTTATATTTTTATAACGTATTTTTAGAATTGATAGATGATGGTTGATTCTATGTGTTGACTGTTTGGATGTACTGCTAATTGATTGGTTGAAAATATCGATACAATTATACATATATATCGTTAATCAAATATTGATTCTGTTTAGTAGAATATTTCATATTGAAATGAAATCGATGTTAATTATATTGTTTAACATCTGTGATGCAGGGAAACAGGTTCGAGGGATCCAACTGGATTCCTCAATATTTATAATACTGTTCTTTTCATATATTGTAATATAAGATGTGATATATAATCTGTTGTTGATTATGTGTGTTTGAATGATATCGATCATTGTGAATTGGTATTTTAAATACCGTAAGAAATATTGGGATGTAGAAAAGGGGATTTTTCAAAATGTATTTTGAAAATGAATTATTTATATAAAATCAATGGATTTTATATATAAAAGGAAAGGAATTTTATAAAAGAAAATAATTATAAAATCAAAGAATTTTATAAAAGGAATATTTATTTATAAAATAAATAGAACAAATATAAAAGGAAAATATTTGTGAAACAAATAGAAAAGGAAATATTTGTGAAACAAATAGAAAAGGAAATATTTGTATAACATTTACAAACAAGATATAAAAGGAAATATTTATTTGTTAAACAAATAGGATTGAAAAGGAAATATTTGTAAAACATTTACAAATAGAATTGAAAAGGAAATATTTGTAAAACATTTACAAATAGAATTGAAAAGGAAATATTTGTAAAACATTTACAAATAGAATTGAAAAGGAATTGGAAAGGAAATATTTATTTGTTAAATAAATAAAATTATAAAAGGAATATTTATTTGGAAAATAAATAGGATTATAAAAGGGAATTAACGAGATAAAAAAGAGTTATCGATTAGAGTCAAAGGATAGAGTTAAAAGAATAGAGTTAATTGAATAGAGTTATCGATTAGAGTTAATCGAATAGTGTTAATCAATTAGAGTTATCAACTAGAGTTATCGATTAGAGTTAATCGAATAGAATAAATCAATTAGGGTTATCAGTTAGAGTTATCGATTAGAGTTAATCGAATAGAATTAATCAAATAGAGTTAATTGAATAGAGTTAATTGCATAGAGTTGATCGAATTAGAATTAATCAAATATAGTTAATTGGTAGAGTAAATCGAAAATAGAGTTAACTAAAAAAGGAATTAATCGAATATAGTTGATTCGAAAAGAGTTATCGAATATTAGTTATTCGAAAAGAGTTATCGAATATTGGTTATTCGAAGAGAGTTATCGAATATTGGTTATTCGAATATAAGAGTTAGTTAAATATTAGTTATTCGAATAGGAGTTAATCGAATATGGTTAATCGAATATAATTCGAAAGGAGTTAATAGAATATAATTTATTCGAATAGAGTTAAAGGAGTTAATTGAATACGATTAATTAGTTTTTTGAATAGGAGTTAATCGAATATGGTTAATCGAATATAATTCGAAAGGAGTTAATCGAATATAATTTATTCGAATAGAGTTAAAGGAGTTAATCGAATATGGTTAATCGAATATAATTTATTCGAATAGAGTTAAAGGAGTTAATCGAATATGGTTAATCGAATATAATTCGAAAGGAGTTAATCGAATATAGTTTATTCGAAAGGAGTTATCGAATATAGTTTATTTGAAAAGGAGTTAATCGAAAAGAGTTAATTGAATATAGTTTATTCGAAAGGAGTTATCGAATATAGTTTATTCGAAAGGAGTTAATAGAATATTAGTTTATTCTTAAGGAGTTATCGAATAGAGATTATTCAAAAGAGAATTATACATTGAATTCGATTATATCGAATTCAGGAAAGTAATATTCACTTTCCGTTTTCAATCTAGATTTATTTTTTTAGTTATGAATTGTCCATTTAGTTATATAGTTGAATTAAGAAATAAAACTTATATTTTGAAGTTAGATATTTCAGAAGTAGGGATTATAACGCTACAACTATAATCAATGTTTTAAATAAAAGAAGAGGATTCGTAAATAGAATCCAAGAGTTTCGTAAGGAAGTTTGTTAAAGATTTGAAAGGTGAATCTTGTCTATTTCAAAGTTAGAAATGTTGTTCAGTTAAGGTCTGAGAGGTAGTTTACCCCAACTTGACTGGCTTCGTTTTTAACTAAGGAATGGTTAAGGTTCGATAGTGAAGGTTGGTTAAGTGAAATTAGTTAATGAGTGTAATGTTTTGAGTTGGCATAGCGATGTTTTATTTAAACATCTGTTTAAATCCAATTGTAGGAGTTTTGGAAATGTTTTCCAAATAAGAAATCAGAAATGTTTTCTAATATAGAAAACAAGAAATGGAAATGTTTTCCATTGTCAATAACGTATATTTTCTAAATTTAGAAGATAAGAAATGTTGAATATATGGAAACAGAAAATAAATAAATTAACGAACTAAAGAGATAAATGTTAAATGATGTTTGATCGATATAATTTCCATTTGGAAATAATATCGTTGTTTGCACACGTATTTTTCTTTGATAGTTAACTCACCGACTATCGAAGTTTTTGACCATTTTTCCGTCGTCAATACGGAGAGACCGGGATCAGATTCATTATCTGAAAACCACTCTGTATGGGCGTTAGCGCTGCGAATCAAATATGATGAAGATAATTGAAAATGTAGTTATGCAAGGGTTGTCCTATTTACAGGACGACCTGTATGGAAGAATATCTGACAGAGTATATTTAATAGATCGCGTAAGTTGATTTCTTCAAATGTATTTACATTTGGTGGCGGTTTAATTCATTTTTCTTAGCTGTATACCCATTGTATTTTTGGGGAAATCAATTTGTGATTTGGCAGGTATGACAATGTGACATTCAAAGTGAATAATTGTGTGATCTGTCAGAGATAAGCGTGGCCTCTAGCCTCACAACCGGGAAATGACAAAAATAGGGCAGGCAGCATGGCCAAGTGGTTGGCTACCAAGTAGGGTGTATTGTCACCTATCTAGAGATATTCATTTCATTATTTAATCTATTCAATGCTATCCCATTCGGGAAATGGTTGCTGATCCCAATCATTGGTGATATACATTCGATACACTCAAGCGAAATGAGTGGTCGGTCTTGTGTGGTCGGGTTGCAAGATGTTCTTGTTGAACCCAGTGTATTCCTATCTAGAGGTACACTGTCGGAAGGTGGTTCCATACCTTGTCATAGTTGGTAATCCATTATCCAATAAGTGCTCGCGGTTTTGACTGTATACTATATATGTAGAACGTGAGATGAAAGCGTTTCTGCTAGATGATTATTTAGCTGTCGTTGATAGACATTATTATAATATCAAAAGAGTTTTGATATAAAGTTTATCATTTCTTTCAAAAGTATTTTGAAAGTTAAATCAAATTGATTTGGATTCACATAAGGGAAAAACCCGTTCCGTTATACGGCGTGGTCTTATGAGATATCATTATTTTCCCAAACTATTTTGAGTTGTTTACTCATACCAGTCCCATGACTGACCCAGAGTTTATTTTGTTTTATTTTCCCCTCACTCTTGGATGCCCAATTTTGCGTGGGCAGTCAAGTAGTCAGGATTTTACATATATACTTGGAGAGCTTGGAGCAGGAGGCTTCAGGATTTTATAACTATTGCTATTTCCGCTGTGTTGTAAGTGTTGTACTCTGATAATGTTACTGTATACATATACTGATTTTATTTCAAAGACATGTTATCTATTATATGTTGTTCGTTCCGTTGTGAGATTCGTGTTACTCTGATGTTGTATGTTCTTCTTCTTCTATTCTAAATTTTTATCTTATCTATTCTCACTCTCTGGTTTCTTTCTATTTGTTTTCTGGTTTCCAGTGTAATTTGGGTTGGACTTGTGTTATTTGGTCAGCTTAAATTGTACCGGAATTTTGGGACACTACACTTGATTATTCTGCATTTTGAAATAATAATTGAGAGCAGAGCTGTGGAAGCAACCACAATAAGGCACTAGCACCAACTATCATTAAAAGTAATGTTGTTTAATAGTGTGCAAGCAATTTAATACTCCTCGTATATTGATGCATATGTAATAAGCCTCATAAATATGTATAGTGACTTCAAGGTTATTACATATTGACTAAATTGCTTTAGGAACTACATATGTAGTCTACAGCCAATGTTGGAGAATGTAATCAATTATAGCTTAAGAGAATCCTTTCGACTTGGAGATGGAGTGCTAGATAATGGAGATTGCAAAGTATATTGTGCTTTTGTGTTATTTAAAATCCATATTAATATTTTTTATTTGTATTAATGCACGTATTATTTGGATTGTGAACTTCAGAGTTTAAAATTTTGTACACTTCTGTTTAGTTTGCACTGTGTTGTGTCAATGTATGAATGTATTAATTATCTAAATGAACTATTACATCTTTTAATGCACTCTGTTGTTTTGTTACAGCACCGCTGCATTGTTATTATTATATCTTAGTTTGGTCGGTTAACTATTTAATTTATGTGTTTCGTTGATTAATTTAAGAGATGAACGGTTAATCAATTAAATTAAATAGTTAACCATTTATTGAATGTATTCCGTGTACTAGGAATGCTATTAGACTGTTCAAATTTCACTGCCTTAAATTTTCAGTTTTGTTACATGAATGACCATATTCAAAAAAAGGTTTTAAATTGCAATAAAGTTTTTAATTTTGATAGAAGTGGCTTATTTTATTTTTTCATATTTTATGAAATTAAATCTGAACATCAACTGCTCGTTTTTGTGGAAAAATAATAATCTTAATATTTGATTTTTTTGTTAAGAATCTACATATATTTATTAAGATTTATATTTGTAAAGTTTTCGTCAAATATTCCAAAACTTAGAAATAGTGTTTTTTTATTATAAAACCTATTTACATGGCAACGATTTTGAATGATACTACATAACTTCGTTGGACCTCGTATTCCAGTAGTAAACCACATTGCATTTGCACATGCTTGATTGTCTTTTCAAGGACTAACCTGAAATATGTTCATCATTTCAGCCACATCTTTATAGTGCCCTTGAGAAGATGTTGCAGCAAACCGAACATGAATAAAAAATTGTTATACTAAAAGCCAACATATATACATGCAAATTTTAGTGGTTAAAATGCAAAAATAAAATTGTAGGTCCTCAAAACTAGCAAAATATATGCAGATAATTTTTTATGCTTGCTGACATATTTAGCTCTTTCTGTGAAATACATATAGTAATCGACTCATCAATGTTTGTATAGGAGAAAACTAAAATTTTATCAAAACATTAAGTTATAGCGCTTAAAAACTGAATTCAAAACTCTCTCAAAATATGATTTAAAACTGAACATGTTCATCACTTAACAAAAACTAATTGCTAAAGAAAATGGAATCATCAAACAAGTTTCACAACATTCATTTCATGTTACACAAATAATTTCAACAAAAAATATTTTTATTCAGGAATACAAACCTCCAGGAATTCATGGGTAGTTTTCTCCCTCTAGCTGCATGAAAGAACAACCATATAAGAATGAGAGCCACGGTCAGCCTAGAAAAAAAAATGTCTTTTACGTAAACTCACTGAACCACCCAATCAACCGATACCCGAACCTTGAAGTCGTGGGATCCAATAAAATAACCTCGGTGACCACCGGCTCGCCTCATCCCAAACTGCAAACATCACCAAACCATCCCTCAATCCCCCTCCCCACATTGCAAGCCAAGCACAATGCAACAACGGTAACACCCAAAATAGCTTCTACCATTCCCACAGCTTCAGCATGAATATTAACCCAAAACCAAACATCTATGAACCCTCGAACCAGAAATGCAAAACTACAATACCTCACTCTAAGAACTGACAAATGCTTCCATCGAATGTCGTCGCACCTGAACCCCCACCTGATTCCACATCACTAGGGTTGCTTGATTAAGAAGATGTAGTATGAATAGCTACTCTGAAAAATTGGGGCTATTGAATAAAAAAGGGAGAAAACTACAAAAGGGATTTCAGCTACTAGCGAAGCTAGGAGTTACTGGATTTCGGCTATTGATGGAGCTAGGAATTATAGGCTGTTGGGAATTGATTAGGGTTACTAAAAGAGAAAAGTAGAAATATTGGCATTAAGGGAGTGAAGTAAGGAGGGATGCAAAGGAAATACGAGTAAAAATGCAAAAAATTGGACGTGGAGCCAAATTTTCAGAGTTTGGAGCCAAAAAACAAAACCCGTACGTTGCCCAAAAAAGTGACGATGCGCAGATGCGCACGAGGAATGGAATCATTTACACTAAACAACATGCCCTTGTTGTCAAATGTTGCACAATCGCTTGTAACCTTAGAACATGAATAGGTAATAAATTTATGCATAAAGATCAAGATTAAGTAGTTGCTGAAAATTATTTAATATTATTTGCTAATATATTAAATTAATAAAATATTAATTATTATTATATTAGATTAATTAAATATTAATTATTAATTTTTTTTAAGTATTACTTGCTTAATACATGTTTTTATTATTAATTTTAATTATTATTTCAGCTAATTATGAATTAATAATATTATTTAACATTAATTTTGGCTCTCAATTATTATTTATTAAAAAAGTTACATACTAATTACTAGTTACTACTAATAGTAATGATTAATTATAAATTACTATTTATTTATTATTGTTTATTTGTTTATTATTAATTAATTAATTACTAACCGCTGATTAGTTATTAATTACTAATTAATTACTAGTATTTAATAATGAAGTAGTTATAAATAATTAATTTTTAATTAATTTTTTAATATTTATTTATTGATTATTAATTAGTAATTACTGGGGGGTTATTAATTAGTAATTATTAATAGGAATTATTTATTTAACTTAAGTATTTTTAATTAATAATATTAATTATTTGTGTCAAATGATTAATTATTGATAATTAATTAGTATTATTATACTAATTACTATTTTTTAAATGTTTATTGTTAATGTTGATTATTTCATATTTTAAATTGTAATAGATATCTATTACAACTGACAATAAAGTAAAGTTGTAATAGAAATCTATAAGTTATGCCGTAAATACGAGTTTTCGCTATGCCGTATAAGTTATAAATGATTAATATAATATTATTAATGATTAATTATCAAATAATAATAAAATATAATATTATTAATTATTAGTAATTAGTATATCTTTATAATTAGTAATTAGTAGCACATAATTAATTAATATAATATTATTAAAGATTAATTATGAAATATTAATAAATAATAAGTATTGGTTTTAAGAAAGCATTGTAATTATCAATTGTTGATTATCACCTATTACAATGGATATTTTTAACATGTTGTTAAACTGGAAACAAGTTGAGTAACTTGCTCATTATACAATTACTTTAACTTAATTTAATTTAACGAAATCTTCCATCCAGTATCAATATTATACTAGTATTACATTCGAAAGTAAAACTAAGTCTATTAATTTTTATTTTTTAATAGTAATATTATTAATCATAAATTATTAATATTTATTGTTAATTATAAATTATTATATATTTTTTAATAATTACACAATATTACTTACTAATAACTGGAAAATAAACTTAAGCCTCTTGGAATACTGATTATATAAAATTAGTGATTATTTATAAATAATCACTAATTATTACAAGTAATAAAGATTAATATAATATTATTGACTAATAATGATTAAATAATATAATATTAATAATGAGTAGTAATTAGTAATATAATATTATAGTTAGTAATTAATAACATATGATTAATATAGTATTATTAATGATATATTATTAAAAGAAATAATTGATATTAGTTTTAAATAAGTATTGTAATTACTAATTATTGATTGTCGAAAATTGGTAATAAACATTTATTACAATAGAGATTTTATGATCATTGTAAATTGGCCCTAGTTATAACCATTGTAAAACTTACACTATTACAACGGGCATTACCTGTTGTGAAATTAGCACCTCTTACAAGGGGCATTTGGTGACCATTGTAAAACATGTATCTATTATAAGGGGCATATTCTAAACATTGTAAAATTGACATCTATTACAACGGGCTTGCGATGACGGTTGTAATAACTTTCTATTACAACAGGCAATGCCCGTTGTAAAAAGGACGTTGTACATGACATCTATTACAAGGGTCCAAAAATGACCGTTGTAATATTAATATATTACAGCAGGCAGAAAATGCCTATTGTAAAAATGATGTTGTAATAGAGTATTTTTGTTGTAGTGTGGGGTTGGACCCCACAAATCAGTGGCAATTAATTGAAGGGGTCCAGTGTAAATAGGTTGTGATTCTGAAAATGCAAGTTTATGACTCTTTCCCATTTGACAAAAGGTGCATGTATATGAAGTAAGAATTTCATTCGCAGAAATATTATTGCTACAACATGACATGCCTAAAAGTTTTTATACTGCGGTGTCCCAATTTACAGTGCCGTAAAGCAAATTCTTTTTTGTGGCAGGGCCGACCGGTTTTTATAGTGGCCATAACCACTTTCCATTACAACAAACAATAAAACAATACAAAATAGGAGTTAGACAAGATGTTTAACTACTAAGCCTTGTTTGAAGTTCCAGGGAACAAATAAAATTCGAAACAGGAGTGAAGAAGATCGCTACATCTACTATACAAAAATACTTACTCGCCCTTTAGACCGAAGGGGAGTGAACTTCCCTTCTCCTCAACAAGACAATAAATATGACCATAGCCCTTAAATAAAAAGGATAAATCAGGGATGAAGTCCACATAATCAGTCATATATAAATTCTGTGTCCCAAGTATCATCTTCGAAAAAATTCATGTTCACTTCACCTTCTAGTCCTTCCATCGCCAATATAAAGTCATCTTCAAAACAATGACATAAAAGAGCTATTTTCTCGCTACTCTCCCTTGACACAAAAGTAAAATAGTATTTATCTACCGGGTGGTATGTCATTCGAGAAGGAAATGCACCCAAGCACTCTCATTTGACAACCAGTTCACAATAGAAGAGGGCAAAGAAGTAATAGTAGTTTGAATAGCATGAGTGGTAGGAAAAGTGGCGGTAGGTGGATCAGTAACAACAAGCGAAGCATCTACAGAGGTTGTAGTATCAACATCCGAAGTGTTAACTACTCAGGCTGAGGGCACGAAAACCTTAGGAACCCATATCCTAAGGGATGGACGTACAAGAGGATGCTTATCAGGGATGGATGCATTACTAGGAAGCTGACAGTTCTCGAAATGTGGGCAAAATTTTGGCAACTAATATGATATCAAGCTTCCAACTATCTGAAACATCAACAAAGCATTCCTGACCGTCAAGGCAAAATTTGGCACGATCTAGAAGCAATTGTTAAGTGCAATTTCAATTTGTGCACGAGCATACACATAACACTCTCTGTTCACCATAGTAGTGTCAAAACACCGAAGCTTGCTTATGAGAGAAGATAGCCAATTAAGCCCAATAAGGGTTTGAAGTACTATAGCGATGTGAGAGAAATTGGCCCAAACCGGGATAGACAAGATATGTTTTCTAGCTCTTCCAACAGACAGTTTTCAAGATGTAATAATGAAAGGCTTATATAAGGGTCCAATTCTAACACTCTTCTTCTCTCTCTTCAAAATAGAACATGAAATAGAATAATTCGTCAAAATGATACACACGTAGCTTTCCTTCGAGGTTCCACATGCTTCTACATTTCTCGCGAACGACGAGGTAGAGAGCTTCGGCATCAAGAAAAATTCCGATTAGAAAATCCTTCCATTTATCCATACCGTCTTGCATTACATTTAGTGGGGGAGTGCCACCTACATCAAAAATTCACGAGGTTTGAAGAGGCCAGCAGCTCGAGGCAGAGCATTGAAGAGAGATGTACAGTTGTTTACTACAGGTTTGTCTTATAACTGTCAACAAATCAAATTTTTTATAGTCATTAGAATCATTCATTAATATCAACAAACATGTATTCCTTTCATACTCAAGTTTTCCAAAGTTAGAGACATTAAATTTGTATAACCCCTTATTCTCTTTACTCTACAAGATAATTTGTTGAGTCAGTACATCTTTAACTATGCAAGCATTATGATAAAATTAAAAATACACATTATTGTCCTTTGCAATTTAGAAAACACTCATTAATTTTTTCTTGATTGATGGTACCCGTAGTAATTAGTACATTTTTTAGAAATAGTTGTTTGGATCCACCAATCTTTGCATTTCCAGTATGAGTAATGTAAGCAGTTTTACCATTTCCAACAAGAAGATTTTGCATAGCTTTGTATTCATTGTTACTTAAGTTTAGATTGTTTAAATTGTTGATCACGTGTTTTGTTACACCTAATTTGAATACTAGCGATCGTCATTTATGTCTTCTGCCATAGCAATGGTGTTAGTGTTGAGAATTTCTTCCAATCCTTTGTTACTGTCCTTTTGCACATTCACCATGTTGACACTAGAATTATTGCTTGGTTGTGAAGGGGAGTAATTAGTATTGAATCTGAAATAACATTTGCTTGCACTGATACCGTATTTCTAACAAATTCAACACATTATTCAGCTGTTTCTATTGTTTCTACCCCCTCTACCCCTTTCTCTATTGAATTGGCCACCCCTTTGTTGATTTTTCAATTGTCCTCTTGGCACAGTATTTCTATCTTGTTATTTCCCTTTTTTAACAGTGTAACTGACAGATTAGTCAGAATTTGTTGTCTTATTGAGTTTAGTTCTCCCTTCATGTGCAAGTAAATTTGAGTAGACATATTGAATACATGGAGTTGGCTCCATGGAGGAAATAACTGCTACAACAACCTCATATTCATAATCCAAACCACTCAAGCAGAGGCAAGTTGATCACATAATTTTTTTGTTTCAAGAAGATACTCATTATATTACCCTTTCTGATACTTTGAAATTGTCTTTTGTGAAGCATGATTCTAGCTGATGATAGAGAGATAAAATTTCTCTCAACTGCTATCTGTACTTCTTGGGTAGTCTTACACCCTATTAGTTGTGGCAAGATTGCAACACCTATGGATGATATCATCGAAGGACACACAAGACTGTCTTGTCTTTGGTGTGTATTGTATTCTTGATTTGACACTAGTTTATCCTCATTGTCTCTTATAAATTTTAGTGGTATGATCTTTCCAAGGCTGACCCTTTACCAAAGCGAGAGAAATAGTCACTTAGGGCCATGTAAATTTGGGGCACCATATCCATACGCGATCCCTCATTGTAGAGAAAAATCGTGTCGGATTCTCAAGATGATAGAATACAATTGACCAAGATGACCGATGACTTCACCTAGGTATGCTCGATCTCGGCATCTAATGGCAACGACAAGGTAGGCGGTCACGAACTCCGATCTTCAAGATTTGCAATTGGTGGAACTGATTCTGATCTAAAGCATGGGGTGACGTAATAGGAATACAAAATCGATTTTTCGCAATGGCTTATTGTAAGTTGGGATTGTGGCAGTGGTAGAGTTTAAACTATCCGGTCGAACTGAATATTGAAAAGGTATTTGGTTGTATAGTCCAACTTATCTTGGATTAAATCCTTATTCTCAGAGTCTGCAAATTCCAACTTTTAATTATTTCTAGTTGTCCTGAAAACACGGTCCCAGTTTGCTATGTTAATGCATGATCTCCATATTCCATTGCCAAGTGAAGATGTAAAGAGAAGTAAGCACAAAGTAGTGAGCAATTTAAAGTAAAAAAAAGTAATGCGTGAACTATGGTATTCATTAGTAATTTATATTAAAGGCTAATGAGGACTCATACAATTGTCTTTAGTATATGTATGTGACCTTTTCTTAGCTTAAACATTAGTAAAATATAAAGCAATAAATTATTGATTTTAAATTTTTGATTAAAAAGATGGAGATGGACATACTGAGATCAAAAGAGTAACTAAGAATAATCTTCTTTTGTAATGTTAATCCATTAGGCGGTGTGATTCTATACTTTCGTGTAGATCGTTCCACGGGCAGGGAATTACGCAGAAATTTAATACAGTGGGGGCAGAATATGATATTTTGATGATGAAGTTATATATATAGTGGTGTATACACAGAGAACATACAAATGACATGTAGTTATAAAATCATAACATTTTTTCTAAATGCTGATCATAGACATTACTTTTGGTCAATATATAATGCCCCTCAACATGATTCTCCACCAGCAAAAATGTTTAGATAACACAAAAAAGGCATTCATCGCTTTAATCAGTTATGTAATAAATTTTGGATTATATATCAAAGCGCGCACACTCGCACACATCCAAATTTCTATTTTGTAAAATAAGTCAATCATTACTAGCTTGATAAGAATGTAACATAACTTTTCTACAAGTAGTTGGGATTCAAATAGAAGCCTTAAAAAATATAACTAATTTTCAAGAAAATATAAATGATTTGGTCAGAAGAGTAATAAAGTCAATCGTCACTTACTATGTTCTTACTTACTATGTTGGTTATATTTAGGGAAAAACCAATCAGTATAAAAAACTGAATGGCAAAAGAATCATGAACTTTGTATATCTATTTAACATAATCATGTAAAAAATGTTAACCTTCTGCATATTTAGTTGTTAAAACCGAAAAACCAAATTACCACATTAGTTTCTGTCCAAAAAGACGGAATTTAAAGAAGCAAACACAGGATGAGAAAAATTTATTTTATCATTTTCTTTTAGTTAATATTTTGTTTAGCAGGAGACATGAATGAGGTCAAAGGTAGGTCATCGTTGGCGATGACTCAATAGACAATAACGATTATCAATGGTTCCCTTAGTAAACGTAAATTCGATGTACAAAATGTTTTGAAATAGCTAACTTTAGTACTGATTCATTGTAGATTACAGTGCACAACATAGGTATTAGTAATAATACTACCAGTGTGATTCAACTACTCATAACCTTTTCAATGACCAGCTTATGAAATCAGAGGATGTAGAATGAAAAAATGTAATTAATACAACATGAAAGAAGGTGGTAGCATGGTGTATGTGTTAAAATATACATTTATCCGTTGTAATACATATCTACTGGTGTAAATGAAAAATAGTTATCATATTTGTAGGTTTGAAGTGATATTATTATCTGCACAAATGTATACACGAACAGATTGCGAGAATAGAAAATTGCGAAAATGTTTTACGTCATAAAAAATTTAATAAATATTCAGTGGGGACGGTAGCCCCCACTCGGCCAAAGATAGGTCTGTCATTGTCTACGGGCACAATGAAATCAAAAGAGTAATTATAAACAATCTTTTTCTTTTTCTTTTGGACGGATCTCTATATGAGTACTATGGAAATTTTTGGCAACTTCACTCTTATTGAGTTGTTAATGAATTTGAATATAAAAATACTATTTGTAGCATCGCAAGTTAGAAGACTACAAATTTTACATAAGCACTTAATATTTTTTAAGTAGAACTTGAATTATTACTAGAAATATTGTTATTTATTTATTTTCTCTTCTCATTATTTGTTAATATAAATTACTTTCAATGTTTAGTGAATGATATATTTTGGGCCTTGGTTTCATGATTAGCTTTAACCACCAAATATCCTAGGATCGGCGTGGGATCTTTGCTCCACGAATGTTGTCATTCTATCTGAATCCTCTAATAGTAGTTTCTATTTGTAATTCCCAGAGTAAATAATTCGATTTATCAAGTTGAATGGAGATAGGCTAACTCTGAAGTTTGGTGATGGCCTTCATGAGGTCATGTGTTGGATCAGATTGATTTTGAGACATTTTTTAGGTTGAAAATTGATAGCTGCTAAGATCATCCCCAATGCGGGGTGGGTCATGGAGCAACTCGCCCCCAACGGGGGGTCATCACGTCGTGTTCGGGTTGCTTTGGCCACCCCGAAGGTTGCCAAAGCAACTCAGTCGCTTGCTATGTAAAGCAACTTTATCCGGCTTTTTGAAAGTCAGATAAGGGAATCCAGTTTTAAATAAGCCGGATAAAGTGGAAAAGTTTTCACCTTATCCGGCTTTAATAAAGCCGGATAATTGTGTGGTGTGGATTTAATTCCACACCACACCACGGATTGTAATCCAACGATTGGGGATTGCGATCCGTGTGATTATTTTATCCGGTTTAAAAAAAGCCGGATAAAGTAATCAAAACAACTCTCACGCATTGGGGTGAGTTGCTTTGCTGATACGATGGATGAGACATTCCCAAACCCATTGCGTTGGGATGCTCTAACGTCACTTTGACTGGCCATGCAAAAAGAATCAGTGAAGAAATTTTGGTGCAGCAAAAGGTATGGAAATTTGAACTCAAAAACTTCGAATTTAGATTTTGGAGAGAAGGCCCAGTTGAATACAGATGCAACCGGATTGCTTGCTATATTGGGCCAAGCCCAATAATGTAACGTATGCTTAATAGGCCAGTAATACAATGATGCTTTATTTCGCCTTTCATGTTTGTGAAGTCCGAATATCCAAATTCAATGTGAAATGACCTTATAAAATGAGAGGTCTGTAGTGCATCATTCTTGGATACTCACACCCAGATGCACGTACATATTCAACAAGCCCTTAATTAACATTTTCAATAAGCATAAAATTTGAAATTTTCGAGTGGTTACAATTTTTTTACCCCTCAAATGGTATATTCGTACAATTTTTTTACCCCTCAAATGGTATATTCGTAAATAGTATGGTAACTAACTTCATGACTCTATTACAGTGTTTTCATGGTCCGACCCTGCAGCGGTCCGACCTTAAATAACCCTACCGCGGTACGTACCATTCTCATTTAAAACATGATTTATGATTAAAACAAAGTGTAATCCGAAAATGTTTGATATTTTACTATTGTGTGAATGTTGTTCGTCTACTGCTCAGTTTTTACAAACAATGTCCAAACTAAATTCTTGTTCAGAGTGTCTTACAGGACAAAACAGGAACTTCGATCCGTCCAATTAACACCCCTAAAAATAAAACACCAAATCGTGCAAAATACAAGAAACTATCACTATTATTGTGGTCTAGTAGAAGCTTCGTCATTTGGTTCTTTCCTTGAAGTCACAAGACGTTCCAGGGATTAGTTATTATGCCACGTTTATTATGTTGGAAGAATAGTTATGATGCCATGTCGTATTACATTATTCAACAATGAATGTAAATTAGTAGTGAGCTACAATGAAATTAATCTTCTAGACCCACTGTTATTTGCTGTGCCAAGGGCACTACAAATATTTATTTTCTACAATGGCGATTGAACGTTTTGTCGTCATTGATGCAAGTAAGATTTGGGAAATCGAGTAGGTTGTTCTTATTTGAGGCTGCTACAGATGATATTATGCCAAACGAATCAAAAGTAGGTTGTTTCTATTCTAGGCTGGTCCTTCTCCATGTAGTGTCCACCTTTGGTTACTATTTCGTAATTAATAGCTATTTTGACATTTTGATCATACTGCTGTAAGATATATACATTGGTAATCCAAACACATAGCGACATCCAACCATTTTTTCTGCTTAACCAAGCTTTTATAAATTATATTCTGGTCATAATATTTTTATTTTGGTTGTGTTTTGGATATAATATCATTTAAATACACCGTGATATAAAACATAAAATAACATGATTTTGTATAGTTGACAATTAACCTTAAACATATTACTTCTACATTCTAATCCCTCACTCAACCAGTATTTACCAAACTAATCACGTAGTTAGCCCTAATCTGAAAACCCTAATCAACAATAATCAATGTCTATTTTATCTTTTTCTCGGGAAAATTCAAATTTTTTACCATTTGAAGCCCTAAATTTACTTGATTGAGTTGACTGAGGTTGAGACAACAATGTATCTGCAACTTTCTTTTTTCTCGACATTGTTGCGGTCGAACAATTTATCGTTGATCGATCGATTAAAAAACTACGGTTTCAAAATGGAATGAAAGAGAAACAAACTAGAGACAAGAGAGAAACAAGGTAACGACGGTGTGGTAGCCCCTATTTCGTATGTGGGGTATCAAGAAGAGCGTAATGATAATTCTGGTATTTTTTAGTAGCAGTAATAGGAAGAGTAAATTGGGGTGCCCTTAGCACCACACTAAAACTAAGGATAATGTTGTAAAGCTATAATTTATGTTTGCAAAACAACATTTCAATCAGAATGCAAACAAATACTATATCAAATACCAACACTTAACAATCAATTTTCGACATTCGAGTAATATTCCAAACAATAATAATAATATAATAGAGTTGAATTTAATTTACAAAATAAATTATAAATGTGGGGTAAAAATGTTTACTTTTTCAACTTTAGAATCTAATGGTGAAACTAATGTCATCGCGACCATCTCATTTTTCTCTTGAAACCTACTTTCATTGGTTAAAGATGTAAGTAGGTCAGTCCCAGCCTCACCCCTTCTTTGTAAAGCTCTCGAGGTGGCACTTTTCGGACCTATGGACCTTTAAATTGGGAATATTTCATGCCTCCGCAAATAATATGTTTTTTTTACAAAAAGAAAATAAATAAGCACAATAGGAGAACAAATGTCTTTCTCTAGTGGTTCGCAAAAAATAAACAAAGATATGCGAAGATCACATGCTTTGTTGACCAGAGAAAACTAAGCACAAAACAAAATCAAAGAAACAAAATACAGAACAATACATCATACAACCAGAAAAAAACGAAAACTATGACACAAAATAAACCAACAATCCCCAAAAATCAAGGACGATTCCACTAGTGCAAAACAACAACAGAGGACCGACTTGGGGTCGACAGAGCCAACGAGAGACACCGCCAACAAAGGTCACACTGCAGAGTATGAACCAAGCACAAATTACCCAAAAATCAAATCCCTAATGCCGAACCAAACCGCCCTGCAAGCTAACAGCAACTCTAAATCCATCGCGCTGAAGGAAACTCCAGTCCAAAAAATCAACTTAAAAAAAAAAAAGATCAACCCACACCCTCTCTGTGGCACGAACCCCGAGTGATAGAGAACACATCGGCCAACGAAACAGAAGAAAAATTGGGATTTCCCAAGAAACGTCTGCCTTGAAAGGCGAAGTGAACATCGTCCGACACCCTTCGAATGACGGTTCCTGAGACCATGGGGGTATCATCAGAAACCGCCTTGTTTCAGAAGCACCAAAGATGTCAGCAGATGAGATAAGAAACAAGTCTGTGAAGGATCGACCTAAGATCCTTCCCCTTACCCTTACATCACCATGCTAATTGCAAGTCGAGTAGGGAAGGATGTGGTCCGGCTGTATCAACAATGGTCCCAAAGTGAGACTATACTGCAACAGCGGAGGCGTTATCCCAGAGTAGGTGCTCGATGGATACCCGAGGAACCAACCCAGCAACAACACCGACAACGCGACACGAGGGGAATACTAATCCTCATAAGGTTCATATCCAATGGAAACCCCACATGAAGGGTCTTTCACATAAGGATGGCACATTGAGAGCAATGCGACTGTCCCAAATGAACGAAAAAAAGGATTTCTGCATGCTGGGATTCTAAAGGAATTCCAACAGCCCTGAGAGTGAAAGCGTCACTGTTCTAGGAAAAACCACGGCCACAACTATCAGAAAAAGGCTTGACCAACTACATCAGTTTCCACGTTTCACAGCGAACGACGAGGTCTCATAATAGTCAGAAGATAGAAGATACTTATGCTTGCCATGCAGAAGCGAAGCCCAAAGAGAGTCACATATACGGAAATTAGCCCAAAGCTTATAAGCGTAAGCCATGTACACATCCTGCGGCCTTCTAAGGCCGAGACCACCTTCGTGTCTTGGGCGACAGATGGTATCCTAGGAAACCCAATGATGGCTTCGAGAATCTTCTCTACTACCCTAAATAAAAGCCGAAGTCAAAAAACGAGTAGGGGCCATGGATGCAAAGATATGCAACCCAAAAGACTCAAGCACTGGTTGGATGAGAACCAACCTACTAGCCTGAGATATGAGGGACGAGTTCCAGCTCAAAATAATCCGCCTAGCTTTTTCATTTAGGGGATCAAACAATGCGTTGAGCTTCCTACCTCGATATAAAACAACACCTAGGTAAGGATGTGGGAAAGAGGCTTCCTGAAAATCCAAAGGGGACGTGATCCATGAGACATTTCCACGGTCCATGGACTTTGAAGGAACAAAGCAACTTTTAGACGCATTAATCATCTGCCACAAATATTCTTCATAAAGATAAAGAGAACAAAGTAGCCGACCAAAGGAGCGCAGATTACCATTGAAGAAAATAATTATATAATCAGCAAATGATAAGGAATAAATCACAGGGCATCCGCTTGGAATACCAAACCAATGGATTTGAACAGAAATTGTGAGGGCATAAACCCCTCGAACAAGAGCCTTTATGGCGATAACAGAAAGGGTCGATGATAGAGGATCACCTTGCCGCAAACTCCTTCCTGAAGCAAAGAAATCTCTGGCGCATTGTTGATGAGTACCGAAAACCAACAGTTCGAGATAAGTCTCCATACAAGATCAATATTCGATTCTAGGAATCCAAATGGAAGGGAGAACTCAAATGATAAAAGATCAAGATATGCGGTCATAAGATTTATCCATATCCTATTTAAGAAATAAGCTCTTGTGCAAGAAGGACATTATCAATGATCAACCGACCTTTGACAAAGTTGACCTGAGATGAAAAGTTGCCATGATCTAGAATCGGCACAAGTCTGGAGGATAAGATCTTTGAGATCGCCTTGTTCGAAAAGTTACAAAAGGTTAATCGGTCTGAAATTGAAGCAAGAGGGTGGGTACTCGGTCTTAAGAAGTGCACAAGATTGGTAGACGTCAACCTCCTGGGAGTGTCCCACCAAAGAAATAGCTTTGAACAACAAGAGTGAAGTCAAAGCGAATAACCTCCCATGCACACCAATAAAAAGACCGTTAAAAACCATCTGGATCACTCGCACTCTCCTTACTGAGCGAGAATACACAAGAGAGAATCTCCTCCATAGATTGAGGCTTGGAAAGAGCATAATACTCCTAGTCAAGGACAAGAGGAGGAATGTAGGATAGAATAAAAGATTTCAATAGATTGGACGAAGGACACTAAGAAAAGTATGGAAATATGAGAAGATGATCTCTTCAACCTCGTCCGGGGTCAAAGATGAAGAGAAATAAGATCACTAGATTTTTTTTCCTTGATTCACTTGGTGGGTTTTCCCCTTGATTCATCTCCCTTTACCAAGTTGTTCGCACAAAATGTAACCGCTTTTGGAATTTAAGAGGTAAACTTTACGTTTAGTCTTTTGATTCTATGTTCTACCTCAAATTTTCCAGTCATTATGATAAATTGAGTGTCCTTGAACGTGGTCCTTTGGTTATTGAGGAGAATCCATTCATTATCACCCCATAGAGGGTCATGGTTGGAAAGGCGGGAGAGCAAATTCTCTAAATCCCTGTTTGGTCCACTTTCACAAATATCCCTTCTATCCTACAATCTCTCATTGGTTTAAATTGGCTGGCTAGCTTGATAGGTAGGCTCCGCTATTTCGACACTAATACAGTAGCATGGAAGAGTTTGAAATATGCTTGGGCTCTAATTAATATCACTAAACCATAATGGTCATTTGGCAACCTTATTTTTTTCAATTGCCAACACTTATTTATGTTGTGGACCAGTGACAATAATAAGTGTTGCTATATTAAATATGCGTCACCAAAAATACATATCTCTAATCATTTTTATTACCAACAATTATATGCATTCGTAAGCCTACTCAAACTGAAATTAAGACGATTTCCTAGGTGCACAAAGGTAAACAAACTATTGTTTTCAACCCGTAAATCCTAACTCCTCTCTCAACCCCTTTCTAAACTCATTTTAGTTGCAAGGTCGCTTCTTTGGAAAAAGAAAAGAGCGAATAATTGATCGATTGCTGACCCTGTTTCTCAATCCCTCTCTTGATCCATTTCCGATCAACTTCGAACTTGAGGCAATCGACATCGGCTTCATACCCCACGACTTGAGCTTCGCAAATTTAGGGACATCAGGTTTAGATCCCTTGACTTCGAATCTGTGCAATCAACTATGGCTTTAGAGAATCGACTCCTCAACTTCGACTTCAGATTCATATGGATAGATAATAGGCTACTCGATGTTGAGTTCAAGGAGTCGCGATTTCAACTCTTGTATTTTGTCTTCAGTTGAACGTTTTGTTAGGTATGACCCGCTTTAATTTTCGATTAGTGGTTTCATTTATATACGTGTTAAAAGTTTGATAAGTGTTTAAATTGGCTGATATCAAAAGTGTGAAGAAATTAATTTATTCGAATACAATTTTTTATTAATACTTTCATTTATATACGTTACTAGATTTAGTCATTTGCATGATATTAGCTCAGCTTTTTATAGAGATCATTTGAAGGTAACAACTCATATCTGTAGTGATTCAGAAGTTAGAGGTTATGTATTATAGATTGTTAGAAATTAGGGTTGTCAATGGATACCCGAAAAATCCGATATCCGTCTGCATCCGTATTCGAAAAGCGGATAAATATCCAATATCCGGAAAAGCGGATGCGGATATAGGCATATCCGCATCTGAAAATTATCCGTACGATTTTTTTACAATTATAGCTTAAATTATGCGTATTTTAACATAATTAAATATAGTAATTTATTTATTTTGCATCCTGTACATTCATTTGAACTTTGAAATTGAATTATCAAACTATCGCGCCATTTTCAATTCCTTTTATATTTAAAATAAAATATTTATATTCTAACGACGATTCAAATAAATATATACGTTCTAATTCTATTCAAAATAAATTTCTCGTCGTCATTATTTAAAATAATTCATTTTAAATATTCAAAATTCACTAAAATCGCCAAAATAATTTTTTTAAATTGGCTTGGATTTCCGGGTTATTACAATCTCCCCCACTTAAAACTTTTCGTCCCCGAAAAGGAACGAAGCCGAAAGTTGTTTAACTAATCAACTCAACTTTCAGTATTTTCATTATGGCTTAAGTTCTTCAACTTTTTAGTTTCTACGAACTTTTCAAATTTTTCAATAATTTGGCTAACACCCTAAATTTTCGAAAAATTTCTCCATAACCTCCCCTGCATTGGGAGCTTCGGGATATTTCAAATAGCCTCCCATGGCCCTCACCAATCAAAAAGAAAAAGAAACAGCCAAGCGGCTAGCCAATCGGCTCATAAAATCATCAAAACCCAAGAAATACAATAAACATGTACCTATTTGTCGGGCAAACAATTTTATTCTTCTGCTCTAGCCTCTTTGCTATGACCTGTTCAATGCAAGTACATGTATATGTATGCGAATGTAACAAATTTTCAATACAATCCACTATTGGGTTCAATTTGGCTAAGGGTTCAACATTTAATTAATCAAACAATAATCAGACAACATAACCAGCAATCAATTAGTTGATTAGCTTATCAAATTCTTAACTTTGATACATAGTCCAAAAATCAGATTTTTTGATGCCAAATCACAACAATAGGCCCTATCTAGCTTTGGTTCTCACACCAGTCAATTGGAATCATATAGAAATCCCACCTTCGAAACACAAACATAAATACTGATGATGTCCAGACATCATCAGAATTATCCCCGAGTGGCTAGAGTGTGATTCTATATATATCCAGTATATTAAAACTTCAAATACACATGGATCAGACGTATATGCAAAATCTTTATATACTGGATTGTCCAAATTCAACATAAATAAATATTCAAATACGTATAAAACGATTTAAATTTTCAAAACAAAATTTGTTTTCATTTTTATTTTAAAAACATTACTCTTCACACTCGTTCTAGGATACTACTAATCCTATCTCTAACGAGTAATTCTCATTGGATATTACTAATCCAATCTCTGATGAATTCTTTCGTATGGTTCTAATGTGTCTTGTTCTCTGAGCTTTGTAAACCATAGCTCTGATCCCAAATGTAAGGACCCGTAACTTCCCCGATAAGTAAAGAGCGAATACTTCGAGAATAACACACAAAAGAACGCAGACAGAAGAACATTTCGTTGTTTATTACAACAATTACATCAGAATGCAAGAATATACAGAGTATAAACAAGTAATAAACATCAGAAAATATCATAGACTTAAATACATTACTGCAGCGGAAAAAATAATACAATACACAACTGAAAGAAATACACGGATACAGAGCTTTCTGGATATCATTCAAGCTGTAAATCAGGATACAGTGAATATAAATCTGCAAAACCAAAACTACTAGCTGTCCGTGTCAAAATAAGGGCACCCAGAGTTTAGGTTAAAACAATAAACTCCAGGTCAGTCATGTGACTGGTGTGAGAACTAAAATAGTTATTAATCTTTATTTTAAAGTTAGGTAAATCAAGGGACCACGCCGTATAACACGGAACGGGTTTCCTCCCACGAATACCAATGCATAAAACAACAGCGTAATGCTAAATAAAGAAAAATAAAGCTATTATAAGACCCAGGTCCCATCACACAATGCAACGCAAGCTGGAGGATAGGGTAAAACCTTATAATAGCCAAAGAATGCTTGATACGCTAAAAACAAATCATTTAATACTATTATAAGTGCATAGTGTATAAAACAATTTCAATCATAAGTATCAATCATAGATGGCTTGAGTGCCCCATACCACTATGTCGCCATACTAGGCTCTACAAATAAAACCGCAAAGTCACGTATTGGAAGTTGAATTTCCATCTGTGAACCGGGGCAAAAGATAGTCCTCTACCGATTCGAGACTATCTAGCCCGAGCCTCAGGAACAGCCGCAACTGCCCCTTGGATCGTCAGGGTCGGTCCACCGATGTGGATTATTATGCCTGAACACTACGTTTCCCCGCCCTTTGGGGCGTAAATGAGCCAAATGACTCCATCAGCTCCACACAGTCACCGATATATCCGAGGCGCCTCGCAACAGCGACAACCACATAGGTGAAAATAATATAAATGTCAAGGCTGGTAGGTCACTGACACCACCCAAGCTAGAAGGAAACGCATGCCCTCCCTGATGTCCTATCCCGTTTCTGGTTCACAACCGGGGTGTGAGGCTCGCGAATCAACGCTACACAAAGCTATGCCACACAGGCCGTGTTTTGATCATCAACCACAAGACTCTGCTTTTCAACAAAAGCCTTGATCATTTGCCACTTAGGCATGCCACACAGGCAATTCACTCCATGCGATTGATATCCATCAATATATAACCCCTGAGCTCGTACGTCTCAGAGAAGGGCGTTAAGCAAGAGAATAAATTCTCCGCCGCCAAACAGATATATATTTAATAGAAATCAATCACACAGACTAAAATCCAATGTCAGACACACAGTCCATTTACAAGTTCGTTCTAGGTCTGAACGAAACCGAAGGCACCTTGTACCTCGCATATCCATCGATCTCCAAGTACGTCTGGACGATCACCAACTGATTCCCTCCTCTTGGGTGTACAGCCCAATCAAGATCATTAGTAATCACCCAAACGATGTGAAGACCTCCGATCTTCGACCACCGTCTTCATCCTCGACACATCGTCGAATCAGTTATTCAGAATAGGATAAACCCAGTCTTTCTGAATAACTCGCATATATAATAAACAAGTGTTACACAAACACAACATACGCCTCATTCCAATTCAGAATATTCTTTTTTCAAATATTCTAATACTTTGGGAAAGGTTCCCATTAATTTTATCAAAGATAAATTCTTTAAATTTATTCTTTAATCTTCTTTCGAATATCAATTCAAATTAGTTGGGATTAGTGAACCACACCGAAGTAATCATTCACTTTATTTCCCAATCCCAATATATTCATCCCATGAAGTAAAATTGGTCATACTTCATATCTAACACCACGGTGTTATCGGTAAATTCAATTACCATTTCACGTTCAAATCTAATTAAAGATTTAACAATCGCCTGGAGCAAAACTGGTGATACTCTATTCTCGATCATTTCAATCTAATTACAGATTCATTAAAACACCACTTGGTTTTAATCTTCCCAGTAATCACTATCAATGATTATTTAACTTGGGAAATCATATCCTATCTTTAACTGGGTTAAAGAACCAATGTCATTTAAAACACGGTTGACTATAAACCCAAAATCACATTCTATTCCAATTCAATTATTGAAACTTCTGGTTACTTTTAAAACCCTTTCAAATTCAATTTATTTATTTAAAAATAAATAAATTATTATTCTAGTTCAAAACTAGTTCATTCCGATAAAAATCTATTTTTATCTTTTCAAATTTGGAATTTTTCATCTCAATTCTTCACAAATCATTTCTTATGATTTTACACAAATTACTACTATTTTTAATTATTTTATCAAGGCCCGTACAGTCGAATTCCATCAACGGCCATCGAACTGCACTTACAACGACCTTTTCCAAATTTGATTTGGACACAATTCCAAATCCAACCGTTAGATTTCAAATCTCTAATATTCTTTAGAAAGCTCTTTTCAATACGAACCCAACGGTTCCAGTTTCAGGAGAATCCGACGATTGGATCTCCCGTAATATCCATTCGAAGCCAATGGTCGAAATTCGCGAACTGCCGCGGCGCGGCGCTTTCTATTCGGGCCATTATATATATATAATATATATATATTTCATTGATTTCCTTTTAAAACATACTTTATAAATCATTTTAAATCCGTTTTCAAAACGATTTCAACTTTATATTCAATTTCTAATCAAAATTGAATATTCCATATCATCGATATATATATATATATATATATAAATGATAATATTTTCAAAACGTTATATTTTGAAATCACTTCCTTTTTTATATTCATTATAAAAATGAATATAATCGATATAAATATCGTTCGTGTTAAAATGGCGCATCTCTAATCAACACGACTTTATATCTTTCAATTACTTCATTATTCTATTCAACAAATGAATATTTTCTTCAACACATGAATATATATTTTATTTCAACACATGAATATATATTTTATTTCAACACATGAATATATATTTTATTTCAACACATGAATATATATTTCTTTCAACACATGAGTATTGTCAACACATGACTATTTTTTTTCTATTCAACACGTGAATTTTCTTTTATAATATTCTTTATTTTCTAAATTGGAATGAGACCCAATCAATTACCATATAATGCTATTTATATGGATTCCATACAACACATGTATATAATAGCAACGATAAATAATCAACCATCATTCAGAGTGCACCACACAACTGCAGAAGCATTAAATATAAATAATTAACGCTTACACAGTCTGTCAATCAAACGATCGACATACCACTAAACAATTGGGATTAATGTATGTCAAATATCATCCCAACACCCGTGTGGGGTTTCAATCCACAAACACTGAATATTATTTGTGCAGTTGGGCGATGTGTAAAATTTATCGTCCCAATCAATATCCTTCAAATAGGTGTACATAAACAAATCGTTCGATTTGTATATGAATATTTATTTCAACCCATGAATATATATTTTATTTCAACACATGAATATATATTTTACACATCACAATCAACCGTCAAATTTCACAACACAACCAGTCACACAAGTCGTCCATGGTCTGTGGACAACGGGTGTCAGGTGCTGCTAAGCACCGTCTGCATCCTAGTATATATTTCAACTAGAAAACATATTAAAAGCGAGGAGTTCTCACCTTTGGGGTTCCACTCCACCATTCTCTATTCTGAACGGTTCGGATTTGCCCGAAATTCCAATGCGATCCTTTCCCGCTGTTCATAGTAAAAATCGCATTTTTAATATGATGTTTATATTTAAAAATCTCATTTTTATAACGGCACTTCATATATATGAATCATATATTTTTATGACGCTTCTTCCTGTATAAAAATTATATTTTCATGTCTCTACTTCTTATATAAAGATCGAATTTTTTATCGTTACTTCACATATATAAAAATCAGATTTTTATCTCTACCTCATATATACAAAAATCGAATTTTTATATCGGACTTCATATTTTAAAAATAATCTCTTTATATCGTTATATATATATTAAAAAACCTCGACCTTTTCATAAATAAAAATCCGATCTTTTCTAAATAAAAATCCTATCTTTTTAATTTGAAAAATCCTATCTTTCTAGTTTATAAAAATTCAAACTTTCTTCATGTATACGTTTAAAAATCGTATCTTTACACCGTAAAAAAAATCTTGCCTTTCCTTGATCAAAAATATAATCTTTTCATTTTCAAAAATATGATCTTTTCTATAACAAAAATATGATCCTTTCTATAACAAAAATCTTAACCTTCGTATAATAAATTCATAACTTTCGCTATAATAAAAATCATAACCTTCGTATAATAAAACCATAACTTTCGCTATAATAAAACTGATTTTATATAAAAAAAACTGATTTTATAAATCGAAAACTCACTTTCTGTTCAAAGTGGGAGGTCGACGTCGACGTGCCGGGTTTTGAGGTCCTGCGTCGGAGACTGCCAAGTGGTGGTGCGCTGGAGGCAACGTCAGGTGGCGGGATCGGCTCGAATTGGGAGGGGGGCAATGTAGGGTTTTAAAACCAAGAGGGGGTGGCAGCTTTAGGAGGGTGGAGGCCATCGGAGGGGGTGAGCGACGAGCTGGTGGTGCGGCTTGGCCGCGACGGTGGGTTGGGCAGTGGAGCGGTGGGTTTTCTTGTGGGTGGGGTAGTGTTTGGGCGAAGTATAGGTCGGGAGAGAGAGGCGCGAGGGGGGATTCGATGAAGGGGGCGCTGGCAAGGGAGGAACGGCGGTGGATGGTGGGGAGGCGGCGACGTCGGTCGGGGGAAGGGGTCGATGAAGGCAGCGCGTTATCTTTTTGGGGTTTTATTTATTTATTTAATTCTGAAATGAACGATCCAGATAAGGAGGGAGAGGGGTTGTTTAAATATATATATATATATATATTTATTATTATTATCTCCAAAAAAGCAACTTTTTCATACGAAGTCCAAACGACGCCCAACGACTGTCGCCCTTAGCTAATTACCCCCATTCCGAACACAATGGGATATGCATCATAACCCAATTCACTTGTTACGATCAGTTTCCGTTCAAATTAAAATATAAATCTATGTATATTGAATTTGAACGCACATTTTAATTTACCGGGGGCACATATTAACTCTAAAAATTCCCGAAAAATTATTTCTAGCTTCGTATTGACGATACGGTCCTAACAAAACTATTTTTGTCAAATTCTGAGACAGTTTGAAAATAGCCATTTTCTGGTCGATCAAAATTGACTGAAACTGTTAAAACACGTTTAACTTCGCCACACTCACATATTGATTTGAAAAATTACGAAGTTTGGAATCTAGCAATAACTCGACATCCCGGATCCACCCAAAGTGGTTTCGTCGAAAACAGAGGTCGTTTGCAAAATTTCCATTTTTAAGGGCTAGAATTCCACAGCGACTATTCTAAAATTTCAACTGGGCATAACTTTTTATCCCCGCTATGAAATTTCAATTTTTCGTATTCGTTGGAAAGATATTTTCAAATAGATTCTAATATTTTTAGTTTCGCTAAAATCCGGTTTATTTTGAATCCTGTACATTCATTTGAACTTTGAAATTGAATTTTCAAACTACTGCGCCATTTTCAATTCCTTTTATATTTAAAATAAAATATTTATATTCTAACGATGATTCAAATAAATATATACGTTCTAATTCTATTCAAAATAAATTTCTCGTCGTCATTATTTAAAATAATTCATTTTAAATATTCAAAATTCACTAAAATCGCCAAAATAAATTTTTTAAATTGGCTCGGATTTCCGGGTTATTACAATGGGCTAGTGACCATGAGTTTCGAAGTCCTAACCAGTTCAACGTTCCTAATCTTGATGTACTCTTCAGTGGGTACATCAATACTATAGGTAGTGACACTTCTAGTTGTTTCTCCTTTATTAGGGATAAGCTAGTTTCTAGTAGTTGAAGAAATCATCTTCACTCCTGTTCTTTAATTTATATACTGTCGTATTAAACCAGTTTTGTTGTAGTTAGATATATTGTCTATCTCCTGTATTGTCTTGTTTTCGTTATTTGTTATAATGAAAGTGGTTGCAACCACTATAAAAATCGGCTTAGCTTTGCTAAAAAAAACTAATGTAGTAAAATGAAATGAATTTAGAATTTAGGCTTGAAACTAAATTTAAATAAATGGTTAGTAATTGTAATTTTATGTTGTAAACAAATTTTAATACCAAGTTTAGAATAGGAATTTATACTGTTTTGAGTTTTATGTTGAATTGAATTGAAATTAAAAATCTGAATTAATGTTAAGACGAGTTTTCAATATACAGATATTTGGTTTGTATTGGATTATTATATTTAAATATATTTAAACTATTTATTGAAAACTAATTTCTCTATTAAATATATATTTTAAAACTATTTTAGTAAAACTAATATATATATCTAGTTTAACTATTATATATTTTTATACTATTTTGATTTAAACTTTTATATATTAAATTTAACTATTCTATTTTATAAATATTTAATCAAGCAATTTTATACAAAATTTAACTATTATATATTTTTATAACTATTTTATTTAACTATTCTATATTAAAATAAAAGTGCATTCTAATATGTGCAATTAAGTCTGAATTATTTGAATATAAAGATTTCTTTGAATAATGATGTTTGTAAAATTGAAATAAAAAGGTGAAATGTGAATTTTGATAATGAACCATTTTGTAATATAATATTTGAAATTTGAAACCGAAGCCAATATTCAATGGATTTTTAAGAAAATGGTAAATAAAATCATTAATTGAAACAAATTAATTTATGACTTTAAAATATGATATTTATTTTAACATAAACGACCATGGTGTGAAATAATCATTTGGTTATTAAAGAGAGCGAGTCAGATATTGGAATACTCTCTTTTAATACCAAAACCAATTCAACAACTGTGTGCGTGGTGGATGGTCTATAACGAAATAGGATGGTTTGGCGAACTCTACCGGAATGAAGTAAGGGAATGAAAATGGATGTCCTTGAACTTCATATCAAAATTAAAATGACTAAAACATGAGCTACAGCCGAATAAATGGGTTAGATATGTCTATCGGTAACACTTCTTCATTTATTATCTTTACTTCTTGGTTTGATTTGATTTGATGCGTATTCACGATTTTGGGATTATTATTCGAGATGGGAGGTAACTGCGGTTATGCGTTCCCACCAGCTGAGAGGGGAAAATGGTAGAATCCTACCCTGGGTATTGCATCACGTGCCTTGTCATGTTTATCTTGATCGAGCCCACTGTGCGTTTGTTTTAACATTGTTGTATCATGATGCATACCTATCCACTAATGGTTTACTGGTGTATTATATGGAAACAATATGATAACCTTTACAAAATTTATTGAAGGAAAAAATGTAATGCCTTAACGCTTCCAATACTATACTTTATTGATAGATATTACTATAATAACATATTATATTATTGTTTAACGGATCCTTAGAGGATGGCGATCTCGAACATCCATTGAGATAATTTTATCTTTTACCCGTAAACATTTCGCTTGAATTAATTTACTCGCATAAGAATGTTAGTCCTGGCTTGAGTGTTTAGGTTTACTTTATTTCCTGTTCAAACTGAGTATCATAACATTCAAGATTCACCTTTAGAGCAAGACTGTAACAGCCCACCATTTTGACCGCCCCAAGTCGGTGATTAAACCAACTCGAAGTGTTTAAAACGACGGATTTTTATTGGCTTACAGAGTTTAAATAGAATTAACACAGAATCACAACGTACAATAATTTGTAGCGGAATAAAATTTTATATAGATATCAAAGTTTAATACAAAACATTTATACAGCGGAAGAAAAATGAATACATAGACGTTACTATCCCTTGTCATTATATGATTTTGGAGGAGGATAACACTTTTATTTAAAACGAGCACATCTTCACGTACTTCCAATCCAATCCAGCCATCTTTATACCCGTCACAAAAATACATGCGGTAAACTAGAATAATAATCGATTTACGTACAAAAAATGCAAGCTTATTTCAAGTTTTATTTGCCTCAGAATTTCGGTGGGTTTCTCATCATTTTTCATGACTTGATCTGATTCATATATCTAATTGTCTGTGTCTATACAGCTTGTGATATTCACAGTGATACACTATAAATACCAGAAGGCAGTCAGTATGTATATATTACAGTGTAGGGACAGGAAAACTTTTCAGATGGATTGCATATACACACGTGTATATATACACACGCGTGCACTACCTCGCCAATCAAAATATAGTAGCGAGCAGCTAAGGAGTAGCCACGTAGATCAACTCAATTCATTGCAACACTCAAGCGTGCATGCAAAATGAAACAACTCAAAGTGGCCGAGCTGATGTGTGTCAACATGAACAAGTGCACAACAAACATGCAACAAAACATACTCAACAATATCAAGTGGTGTTGCAAATTCTAAATAGTTGTTTAATAAGGAGCTCAAGTCTGATTCAAGAAAGCTCAAAGCAGCTCAATTACATGGAAGAATGTTTCAAATCTGCTATGACCCAAGTGTCGAGTCAAGCAGCGACAAATGTTCAAGCACACACACATACACGACTCAGCCAAATATTCAGTTTCAAGTAGGATGGACAAAACTCATGTGCAACCCTAATAATCGAGGCAGCAAAGAGATGGTGCACAAACATGAAGCAATACAAAATATATACCTGGATACATTTTCAAAAGTCAAGAATGGTACAAGTTTTCATGTCAAGTATGCAAGAGTGTAATGGGGACAAACATACATATGGATTGTCACAAGTCAGCATGACTACAAGCAATTGTGCAAGGCAACATGTATATGCAAAGCAGTCCATTTGAACATGGTCAAGCTCAAGTGGACATAAATGTGTGTATATGGGGCAGAAGTGATCAAGTGTAGATTGTACAAATGCATGCATCGGCTTAAAGAAAGTAGCAAACTCAAAGTGAACAAGTAAATGGTGCAACTCAGAAGTATATACATATGCAACATGAAACATAATAAGGAGCAAGATGGGTCAAGCACAAGTGAGTATACTTTTCATGACATGCACATGGTAATAAGCAAACTCAGCATGTAAACTGCAAGTATGAACAAGTGGAAAACAAATTACAAAATAGTGCAGTAAAACTCAAGTGTTATCATGCACAATTACATGGTAGTATGTAATATGCGTGAAGCATGACATAGTGGTGCATATACATGATGATTCAGTCAACATAGTGATGGACTGAGTTAGTGGTGATGCAATGAATACAACTATGAAGAAAATGTGCAAAAAAAATTTCCAAAGAAATGCAAGCATTCATGGTTCAGATTACAAAAGAGGAAACAGGAGATACTATGCCAAGAAATCATAATATATTTTTTTTTGATTTCCAAAAATAATTTCATTCAATCAAGGTTTTTAACGCTTCCTTAAGTTAAGCTGCAAGTTACCACAAATTGTTTTCCAGAAATGAACAGTCTTCATTTCAGCAAAAATTAGGGTGCTTATATGTGGGAAGAAAGTATTTGTTTTATTCCAGAAATGAGCAAACAGTTCCTTTGGAAAGATGTCATTCTAGTTTTTAAACAAATCAATTAGCGTTTTTATTTGGAAATTCTTTGGCAAATAAATCAGAAATGATTCATGAATTATATCAATCATTTTCGACAAGACGGTTCAAGGTATAACAAAATATCAATCAGGAGATTTCATGCAAGTAAACCAATATGGTTCCAGAGTATTTTAGTAAACAAAATTCGGCAAGGTATCTCAGCAAATCACACAACAACCAAAAGGGGAAACACGAGCAAATCAAATCAAGCCATTTAGTTGAAATCAGAGCAATCAAAGGATTTGGAAATCCTATTTAAACACCAAATCACCATAGTCATCAATCATCGAAAACCAGAGCATAATTGAAAATACAACTCAGAGAAACTCACTGTTTTTAGGGTTCAATCCGCTCCAAACATGATCGAGCAAGCAATACAAGGTATCGAAGAAATCCTAGAAGTCACAACATCTTCTTTAGCAACCGCGATTGGGTTTGGAGCATCAGAGAAAAACCCTAGCTATTTTTCCCTTAGCCGCCCTCTTTAATTTGGGAGCAAAGAGGAATAATAAAACAAAAGGGGACGGCTATTTTTCCTTGAAAATTCCCGATGATCTCGAAGGTGACTTGACAAAATGAATACAAGGGATGCGTGGAATACTCCAGAAACTAATTGAACACGTGGTTAGCAAATATTTTTACAAAGACAAGTGTTGAAAGAAATTTCGCACACGTTAACAAGTGTAAAATAATTAAATATATATTTTTTCCAAGGAGAAAATACTATTTGTCATATCATATACAATCATAATTGGGGTATTTATACCATTTCAAATATAATTTCAAATTGTTATAATAAACCAATTCTGAATTTAAATAATAAATCTTTACTTCCCAGTTTAAATCTAAATAAATTTGTTTTTCGTGTTGTCAATATTACAACTTTGGATTTATTTCCAAGGTTACATTTTCGAATACTCAAGTGAATTTAAATCAGCTAACAACTCACTGTTAATTGCTTGCGATAAAACGCTCGTATTTATGAAAGCACTCATTTAAAACATATCCAAACGACATTTAAGGGATAAAAATTCAAGTTTAAATCAGAATTTCAGATATAACTTTTATTTAAATCTCAATATAATTCATTTTCTAAACACCAAATTTTTTTGAACTTTTACAAACCTGTTCTAAAGATTCGGGTTGTTACAAAGACACTTGCTGAAGACCTCATTTATCTTTCACTATTTCCATTTCCAATTATTTCCTTATTTCAGTCTGTTTCTATTAGAACTTCTATGCATTAGTGTAACAACGCGCATTTTAACGTATCGAAGGATCATAAAATATCTTTATTTAATTCTCCAAGGGTCGAACCACTCTCATCTTTCGATATGTTGTTCATGGGAATGTGAGACCTGTCCATAATTTTTACCAATTCTATTTGTGACCATTTCACCCCTGTTATTTTTGTTTAGGGCATAACTTTTGAATAGGATCAAATCAGGAGCTGGGATTGATATAATTGGATCAGGAATGGTGTTTCCAATTCCATAGAGTTGTCACATTAAGGATTTGACTAAGCGGTTTGGGAGAAATCATTGTTTTAGTGTTGCTTCTTTCTAGATAGGCTCATTAGTCATTAGTGGGCTGATTAGTGAGGCCATTAAGTCTAGGGGTTGTTGGCTATAAATTGGAGGGTATGTGTGACACCCCACGTCCGTTAATGTCACCATTTAATAAAATGCATTAAGTTTTGTGAAGCGTTATAGGTAAATAGAAATAGAAACACCACAAGACAGATATAAAATAACAGTGGAATTTAAAACTTTATTTTCCAAATAGAAAACATCGTGGTCCAAATTCAATTACAACATAAGTCCGAAATACAGAAAACCCTTTACATCGATTTAAAGTATCTGCCTTGTGCTAAAATCATCAGAGTACAGTAATCTAAAAGCATAGTCCCCAAAATATAGCCATACCAGAGAAGACAGGAAATCAAGCAGTACATCTAAGCAGCTCTAGGCACAATGAAAGATAGAATCCTAATCAAGCCTGAGTATTCCCACTCTGAAAACCGGGGGAAGGAAGAAAGAGAGAGAAACGGAAACAAAATGGGTCAGACATAAAGTATGGCAGTCTAGTTACTTTTAGCATATAAAAAAGTAAAAGCCACATGACAGGCATATAAACTGGATGAGAGAGATAATAGGATCATAAGGCAGGTATAAGAGACGGAGAAGGATAAACAATATATATCGTGCTTCTTAAGCATTTTTCTCTACACCAATACTAGTATAACAGAAATAAGATGATCCCAACAAGAAACATAATGGTAGACTTAAGTGCACTTCTAGTGAGTGGGTTTTACCCTATACAATAATAACAAGTAGCCACACAGAAATTACAGGTGTTACCCCCAATGATAATAACGGTCTCCTAAACAAGCAAGACTAGATGTACCCGAATTACTACCCCAATTGATCGGCTCTCTATCCCGTAGAAACTATGCTGGCCCCACAGTAAGATGTATCACTTCCTAAAGTGGCAACCCCTTTATTAACGAGATGCACAACCATCTATTGATGCCACAACATCTTATTATGCCAAAGCAAGCAGATTCAAGCACGCACATGAATCCGACGAAGTGCGCCGTCAACATCCCCACTAAATGAACCTCTTACAATCAACTCAGTAAGCGTGCCTAGACCCCGACCTAGTTCGGGGTTCCCCGTTTGATATCAAGATGGGTTATTGACTGATACGGGTCCCATACAAGAGATGACACAAGCTTCCCTCTAGGCTTGCATCCCCACTACTAGGATTTTGACAGGTCATGCCTAACAGTTTAAGAAGGTTGCATAACCCCAACATATAAAACAGGTCAAGTTTGTCAGTTATATATATATATATATATATATATATATATATATATATATATATATAACCCGCCCCCACAGATTTAACAAGATTAACTTAACCCCCACCGATTCAAGCAAGTTTACTTAACCCCTACTCAATTTGACAGGTTCATGTAACCCCCACAGATTTAACCATGTTAAGTACTATAAGTTAATAGGTTATTACCATTTTCCATTTATGCATGTTAATGCACCAGACCTCTCACATTAAGTTGACCACTTGTGGATGTTGGATATGTCGGTCAGTTCCGGCCAGACTTCTACCACAAGTCGGAATTAACCTCGTGTTTTAGCACCATTACGTGTACAATTATGCACTCTACCCCTCCCATTAGATTAACCACTTGTGGATGCTGGATTTGGCGGGCGCTTCCGGGCAAACTTCTTCCATAAGTGTTATCTAACCTCGTGTCTGAGTGCGGTTACAGTTTATAATTACTGTAGATCTAGGCATGTTCATTATTAAACAATTTTTTATGTTTATCCAAGGTTATGCACCAATTACCAGTCTGATTCATGACACAAGTTTTGCCCAAATTAAAGTTTTAGATCAAGGTATAGATTATGCCCCTAAATCCCAATCATGTTTTACAATATAAGTTATGCCCCAGTTCATCATTCCCAACCGTTCCCAATTTCGTGCGCTCACATATTTCAGCGATAGGCCTAGGCTCAAAGGTAGTTTGGCTATAAAAATAAAAAGGACAGGAGGGAGAGAAGAGAACATAAATAATCATAATAACAAAACAATCATATGATGATAGAAATAGGCATACTAACAGAATAAGCATATGGTGACATGATTAGGCATAAAATAGAATAGGCATATCAAGAATAGGCATATGAGAACTAAACAGTAGATCCGGTGTACAAGTAATGGCAAATCTGTTTAGTTATGATTCAAGTTATTAACATGCACAGGTTTAGATCCAAACTTATAAACATGTTAAGATTACTATTAAATGTTTATATCTAAAAATAACATGAACTCACTGTGACTGGATCTAAAGAACAGAGAATTGACTGTTGACGTTGTAGCAGAGATTCTTGTATGCTTATAAGTTGTTGTTGCAGAAGAATAGGCTAACTCAATCTGAGTTGGGACAGCACCTCGTTGTCTCCAATGTTTTCGGTGAATAAAACCATAGAAATGAAGTCCTATTTATAGCCCACAGTCAACGAATCTGGTCAAGAAACGAGTCCACATTCAAAGAAATGGATCTGCCCCAGATCTGGGTGGGGTCCACCCCGGGGTTGACCCAGGGGTCGCTACCCCGTGTATAGGTCGGCCCATGGATCGACACCTATGGAGCATGCGGTCGACCTCTAACGGGACAAATTACCTGCCTCTCCGGCTCTTTGATTTTGAATTTTCTACACTGGTTTATATATATTTATATTGCTTATATGTATACCAACTTCAAACCTTAATATCTTCTTCATACGATATCCGTTGTACGCAAACTTAGGGTCTATCTTAAGTAGAATTTCAAGGTAAACCCAATGGTGCAGTCCATTTCACTTATTTCCCAATATTTAATAAAATATTCTTAAGTTTATTATTATAGTGTTCTTGAAAATTATGAGGTGTTACATTCTCCCCTACTTAAAGGATTTCGTCCCCGAAATCTCTAAGCTAAGAAGAATGTATATCTAACATCCATCTACTCATACACCAATCACAAGCATCCATTGTCCTTAAATGATTTATAATGCTTACATGAACATATGTGAAGGTGTGTGTATATGACCCCATACTAATGAAAAAAAATTAGGCGTTCTACTGATTCAGTTGACCTCCTTAATGCAATGTGTGTCGGTGCCACGAATCCCACATGTATGCAAATAATCCTAATATATTATGTAAATACTATATGCGTACACAACCATCCATCCAAATGTAACATCCATATGATGATACACCCATTTCCATCAATAAAAGAAGAAGAAAAATGCACACGCATCTATATGCAATATGAGAGTGATTGAGCTGATCTAGTGCCTAGTGTGTGTGTATGCATTCACGAGCAACCACTTGCATCCATTAAACATAACATGTCTCAAATACATGTTTACATCCATTGGATTCTACCTAAAGGTCCAAGATTAAATCGATAAGATATACTTAACGATAGTAACAAGTACGAATAAAAGCTTTGGAAAAAGAAGTCAAGAACATACCCTTGAAAAGAAAAGGGTACAAGGCTCGAATCTTGTTTTCGGTCTCCCAAGTTGCATTCTCGGTGTATTCTCCCCCATTGAACTTTCATCAACTTGACCTCTCGGTTGCATAGCTTCTTAACCTCCGATCCAAGAATAGGGGTAGGAACTCATCTAGCTATTGCCTCCCGTTCCACCTCTACTTCCTCAAGCATACTCGGCTCAACTACTTCTGCGGTATCATGCAAACACTTTCGTAAATGAGAAACGTGGAAAACATCATGAACACCAGCCAGTCTCTCTGGTAACTTCACTCTATAAGCCACTTGACCAATTCTTTCCGTTATGGGAAATGGACCTAGAAATCTTGGCGCCAATTTTCCTACAGATCTAAAATGAACCACATTCCTCAAAGGTGATATTTGATGAAAACCATGTCTCCCAGTTCAAACTCAATATTGGTCCTTCTTTTATCTGCGTAGGATTTATGCATGTCCTGAGCTGTCTTCATGTGTATGTGGATAAGATCAATCTTTTATGAAGTCTGTCTAATCATCTTAGGTCCAAGTAGAAGTCTTTTTGTAGACTCCCACCAACAAGTAGGTGACCTACAGGATCATCTGTACAATGCCTCGAAGGGTGCCATGCCAATACTAGCCTGATAATTGTTGTTGTAGGCAACTATACCAAAGGAAGATGCTCTTCCCAAGTCCTTCCGAAGTCTAGGATATAAGGTCTTAAAAAATCCTCAAGAACTCGATTCAGCCTTGTTGTCTGTCCATCGGTCTGAGGGTGATAAGCGGTGCTCAAACACAACTGTATTACTAATGCCTCTTGCAAGCTCATCCAAAACTCACTGGTGAATATGGGGTCACGATCACTCATAATACTGGAAAGTACTCCTTGCATACGGACTATCTCACGAAGATAAACTGCTGCCAACTATGTTGTCGTCCTCTTACTCTTAACAGGAATTAAATGAGCGCTCTTAGTAAGCCAGTCAACTACAACCCAGATATTGGTGTTGCCTTTCCTTGATCTAGGCAAACCATCAATGAAATCCATAGAGATGCTCTCCTACTTCCATTGTAGGACCTCCAAAGGATGAAGTAAACCACTAGGATTCCTTTGCTTAGCCTTGGCTTGCTAGCAAGTCAAACATCGAGAAACAAACTTCTCTATATCTTTCTTCATCCAAGCCCAAAAGAAAACCCTCTTCATATCTCTATACATCTTATCACCACCTGGATGAATAGTCATCCTAGAATGATGGGCTTTCTCAAGGACCATCTTCAACAAACTCCTAACTCGGGGAACACAAAGCCTTCCATCTCGTCGCAACCACCCTCTATCATCCGTGGAATATCTACTGAGGTGATTGGAAGTCTCTCCTCTACTGAGCTTATCCAAGATGTCTGCTATCTGTGGTTCCTCTCGCTGCGAAGTTCCTATCTGATCCAAAAGAGTAAGTCGCACCTCTAATGATGACAATAAACCAGGTGTGAACTTGGTAGAAGGTCTAAAATCAAAAGTCGGTATATACTCCAAGCTCAGCCTTTTCTACAAATAAAGGACTCAAGGTCATTCTATGCCTACTCAGTGCGTCCGCCACCATATTACCCTTGTTAGGGGTATAAGCAATCTCGAAGTCATAGGACGTTAGGAACACCATCCATCTTTGTTGCCTCAAATTGAGGTCGTTCTGTGAGAATAAGTACTTGACATATTTATGATCGGTGTCCAACTCGAACTTCTCTCCAAGTAGATAATGGCGCAAATTCTTAAGCGCGAATACCATGGAAACCAACTCTAAGCCATGGGTAGGGTAGTTCTTTTCATGAACTCTTAACTATCTACCTCCATAACATACTACCCTTCCCTCTTCCATCAGAACCACACCAAGCCCTATACCACATGCATCGATGTATACTATAAACACTTTGTTCTCATCAGGCAAAGTCAAGTCTGGAGCTGTTGTCAGAGCCCTCTTTAATCGCTGAAAAGCATCCTCACTGTCTGTTCCCCAAGAAAAAGCCTAATTCTTCTTTGTCGGTCTGATGAGTGGGGCTGATATCTTTGCGAAGTCCTTAATGAACTTCCTATAATAGCCCACTAAACCAAGAAAACTCCTCACCTCCATTACATTCTTCGGAATTTGCCAATCTTGAACTGCAACTACTTTCGCGGGATCTACTGATATCCCATCCTTAGAGACCACATGCCCTAGAAATATCACTTTCTTTCTCCAAAAATAACATTTGGAGAATTTTTCCTTAAGCTGGTGTGCATGGAGAGTTTTTAAAACCTACCTTAAATGTAGGGCATGCTCTTCCTCGCTCTTTGAGAAAATTAAGATGTCATCAACAAAGACCACAAAAAACTTATTTAGAAACTCCCGAGACACCCTACTCATCAGATCCACAAAAAAGGCGGGTGCATTAGTCAACACAAAAGGAATGACAAGCCATTCGAAGAAACCATCTGGAGTTCTAAAGGCAGTCTTGTCTATACTGTCCTCGGCCACCCTCAACTGATGAAACCCCATGGTCAAGTCTAATTGGGAGACAACAGATGCACCAACAAGCTGGTCAGACAGATCATCTATCCTCAGAAGTGGGTGCCTATTTTTCTTAGTGAGCTTATTCAACTCCTTGTAATCCACACACAAGCGAAGCGAACCATCTACCTTAGTGGCGAATACTACTGGAGCACCCCATTCAGATATGCTTCGCCTAATAAACCCTTTCTCAAATAGATCCCCTACTTGATTGCTGAGCTCCCTCCTTTCTCTTGAGGCCATATGGCGCACAGGAAATGCAACTAGCTTTGCATTGTCCACCAAGTACATATAGAAATCAATCTCGTTCCATGGAGGTAAGCCCCGAACCTCCTCAAAAACATCAGGATACTCACAGACTACTGATACAGATCGTGAATCATCAATAGTTGCATTAAGCAACTCTAGGAAACTAAGCATGCCAGGCCCCTTAGGGTCACATGATATCTCGAGGGTCCTCCCATGGCAAGTCAAAAGTCTAATGACCCTACTCTCGCAATCTAGAATGGCATTATACATGGCTAGCCAACCCATCACTAGAATCAGACCATAGCCCATGAAACCAAGCACATATGTGTCACACTCAAACTCGACGCCCATCACAGATATTCTTAAACCCCGACAAATCATAGACAAATGAGTCATACCTCCATTGGGGTTTGAGACAACAATGAGATCCAAAACCATACTAGTACTAAGGTGTAGAGACTCAACCACAGAATCAGATATAAAAGAATGCGAAGCGCCAAAATCAAAAAGAGTCTTAACAGGATGATTGGAAAGAGAAATCAAACCTTCAACATAAACTTTCCTACCTCTATCTGGTACACCAGCCACGAGAGCATGCACCTGCCCTCCAGAAGGTTATGCCCTTTGGCCCTGTCCTTGCTTCTTCGGGCAATCCTTAAATAAGATGTTCGACCTCTCCACAATGGAAATAAGCATTCTTCCTTTTCCTGCACTCTTTTCTCAAATGACCCATGCGTCCACAATTATGACATTTCCTCTTTTCTCGGGCTTTGTCATTATTTCCGCCCTTCTTTTGTTGTTGTTGTTGTTCTTTCTTGGGCCATACTTTTTTGTTTTATGTTTCATCAATCTTAGCCTCTTTATTTTTACCTTTATCTTCTTCGTGCATCAACGCCATATCAATGAGTTTCTCAAAAGTTTCTCCCATAGGAATATAAGACATAACCAACTCATGAGGGGGGTTCATTCAATCCTCTAGCAAACCTCAAAGCTTTCTTGTGCGGGGTATTCACTAGCTCCAAACCAAACCTCGCCAATTGATTGAACTTATTAACATACTCTTTGACAGACATGCCTCCTTGCTTAAGTGCTGAAAGCCTTTCCATTTACATACTTTGCTCGGCTTGAGAAAGAAATTTCATTTCGAATCTTTGTCAGAAATCATCCCAAGTCTCAACTGGATGCCCTGCTTTTGTCACTTTCCACCAGAATGAAGCCTCATCTTTCAGCTGCCAAACGGCCAACTGAATCTTCCTACAGTCGTCAACCTTAAAAATCCCAAACAAATCCTCCGTCTCTTTAAGCCAATTCCTTGCTTCTACAAAAGTCTCAGTTCCTCAGAATGGCTTTCCTCCTATAGCATAGAAATCCTTGTATATCTTGGAGAAATTATCTACTCTGGAGGAGGAGGAGAGGCAATGGCTACAGTTGGGGGAGGGATGTCTGCTTGGCCTCCAACAAGTGTCATAGCCTCAAGATACCTACAGAACCAAGCCGATATTTGTATGCCCTTGGGAATATTCGGTTCCCTAGACATGTGCTGAAAAGAAAAGGAAAAGGGACTCAAATAGAGAATCGAAAGATATTTCATATGGATTTGGGGAATATATTTATCAAAATAGACTTTTCTTTTTGAAAATGCTTTCTTTGAAAACCTTTTTGAAAACAATTTCCAAAATCTTTTATCCGATCTGGTAACTGTAATACCCCGTAATTTTGACAACACTAAAAGAAGATAAATTAAATAATAATTAATTTAATATTCAGAATTAAGGGAAGTGAAGTGCGCCATTGCGTCCATCTCGAAATTCTGGTCAAGATAGACATTTGGTTTGCGTAAAATGGACATCGTATGAAGAAGTTATCAAGATTTGAAGTTTGTATACACGCAAAATAATTATATATATATATATATATATAATAGTTCAAACCTATCCAGAAATCAGAATTTCAGTTCAAATTTTGATAATCCCGTAGGCTGTAAAATTCCCGCCCCAGGGGTGTCGACCCCATAGTAGGGGTGTCGACTCTATAGTAGGGGTGTCGACCCCGGGGCCAACCCCATAAAGTGGGAGGGTCGACCCCCTAGGGCTAAGGTGGCAGTCAATTTCTGGGGGATGGCATCTATAAATAAAGGTCCATTTCTCTTTTTTTCTTAACTGGAAATCAATGGAGGCCATATGCTGCCGGTGCCTGAACTGAATCAAATCCTTTTCTTCAACAACAATCAACTAAGAGCTAATCAGTTAGAGATTCAAGTATAGATCTGAGATTCAACACCAACAATTTCTCTTCTATCTTCTAAAATCCAAACACTGTGAGTTTAGTTACTTTTAGATTTAAATGATTAAAAGTAAACGTGATATGACTGTGATTTGGATCTGTTATAAATTGTGAATCTACGATATTCTTGAATCTTAAACTTTATCATGTTAGATCTACCTTTATAGATCTGACTCATTTGTGGTTAATTTGTCATGTCACATTTGAGGATCTTAACCTTTATCTATGTTTATGTCTAATTTGGATCTGTCATTATTTGGACAGTTAAAACCTTGTTTAGATCTAATTCTCCATCTAGATCATCTTGTACCTATCACGTTGTGGTTTATTTAGACCGATCATTAATTAGACATTGGAATCCTTATTTATTCATGCCTATTATGACATCCTTAGTATGTTAGATCTACTTTTATTATCATAGGCTCACTAGATCTATTTTATATGTCCACCTTATCACTATGCCAATTCATGTTTATGTCGCTTTTGTTAAAATAATCACTATGGTCATCTTCTCATCACCGTTTTCTTTTCATTGTTTATTGCCAGGCTACTTTCTAGCCTAGGCATGCCGCTAAATATATACGAATGTGTTAGTTAGGGAATGGGGGAAAACATTGAAATTGGCATAACTTGAATAATGTTTATGAACATGAATTTGGGCATATAATCCATTACGAATATAATTGGGTAAATAGGTATGAAAACCTATAAATACATAGGTATAATTAATTGGCCAATAATTAAAATGCCTAGGATTACAGTAATTAGAAACTATAATTGCACTTATGACACGAGGTTAGATTGCATTTGTGGTGGAAGTCTACCCGGACCCGACAGGCATATCCAGCAACCACAAATGTTGAATCTAATGTGAGGGGTCTAAGTGCACAAATACGAGATGGGCTAAGACACGAGTTAAAGGCCCAACTTGTGGAAGAAGTCTGCCCGGACCTGACCGACATATCCAGCATCCACAAGCAGTAGGCCTAATGTGGTAGGTCTAGCCCATTATAAACCATAAATGGACATGGTAATATTTAACCTAGTTGAATCCATGGGGATTGGGTGAAAATAAACATGAATAGGGGTTAAGTAAACTTGGTTGAACAATGGGAGAGTAAATTAAGTATATCTGAGATGGGTGGGTAATATTTGAATATAGGCCCGCAAAACTTAACTAATTGGGAGTTATGTATTAAAGACACCTATAGGTAAGCATAACCGGTAGAAAGATTGGAGTTATATAATTAAATATATCTTTTAGGGTAAATATAACCTTGGAAAGACTAGTGGGGGATACAAGACAAAGGGGAGAGCTTGTACCATATTGTGTAGGACCCGTTTCAGTCAGTAACCCGGAGTAGGTATCAACCAAAGTACTCCGAATTAGGTCGGAGAAAGGGCACGCTTACAGAAATGATTGTAAGAGATCCAAATGTGGAGGACGGTGTGGGTGGCATAAACCGATCGGGTCATGTGCGTGCATGGGCCGGGCAGAGGGGGGTAAGACGTCCATGACACCTGTAGATATGGGGCTATGCATATCAGCGAAGGGTTGCCACTTTAGGATGTGATACATCCTACGGTGGGGCCGACACAGAGTATCTACGCGGATTAGGAGCTGATTGATTAGGGTAGTAGTTAGGATACATTTGGACGTATGCCTAAGTCTACCACCTTATAGTGGAAGGGATCGTGTAATTCTGGTTATACTGGTAATAGTGCAGAGTAATCATTAGAGAAGCATATACACCTTATCATGTTCACCTTATCATGCCTGCCTTTTATGTAGTTATCTCTTTCTTATCCACTTTATATGCCTGTCGTGCTACTTTTATTTATTTACTTGCTAAAAGTAACTGGACTCGCTAGACTTTATGTCTGACCCTTTTTTCCCCTCTTCTTTCTTCCATTTCCCCCCCCGGTTCTCAGGGGGGGGGGGAGGGGGGAACACTTAGGCTTGACGGTGATTCTGCTTACATTTTGCTGGAGTTGCTTAGATGTATGGCTCAAGCTCCTATCCTTGTTGCTATGGCTATATTTTGTTTGGGGAATTTTACTTCTTTCATGTACTCTGATATTTTAAAGTACAAGATAGTTGTTTTTATGTTGTAATGGTTTTATGTATTTCAGACATGTGATGTTTTTGAACCATGATGCTTTATTATAAATAAAGTTTTAATTTTTCTATTATTTTATATCTGTCTTGTAATATTTCTGTTTTTGTTTACCTATAACGCTTCATGAAACTTAGTGCATTCCCTTCATGAGTGACATTAACGAAAGTGGGGTGTCACAGTAACCTTCAGCTCTAATACAGATGTGACACCCCACGTCCGTTAATGTCACTCTTTAACATAATGCATTAAGTTTCATGAAGCATTATAGGTAAACAGAAACATCACAAGATACATATAAAATAATAGCAAAATTTAAAACTTTATTTTCCAAATAGAAAACATCGTAGCCCAAATTCAGTTACAACATAAGTTTAAAATACAGAAAACCCATTACATCAATTTAAAGTATCTGCCTTGTACTAAAATCATCAGAGTACAGTAATATAAAAGCATAGTCCCCAAAATATAGCCATATCAGATAAGAAGGAAATAAAGCAGTACATCTAAGCAGCTCCAGGCAGAATGAAAGAGAGAATCCTAATCAAGCCTGAGTATTCCCACCCTGAGAACCTTGGGGGGGAGGGGAGGGGGAGGGGAAGGAAGAGAGAGAAAAGGAAATAAAACGGGTCAGACATAAAGTCTTGCGAGTCCAGTTACTTTTAGCATATAAATAAGTAAAAGCATCATGACCGCATATAAACTGGATGAGAGAGATAACAATATCATAAGGCAGGTATAACAGACTGAGCAGTATAAACATAATAAATAGAATATATCGCGCTTCTCAAGTACTTTTCTTTGCACCAATACTAGTATAACAAAAATAAGATGATCCCAACAAGAAACAGAATGGTAGACTCAGGTGTACTTTTAGTGAGGGGTTTTACCCCACACAATAATAATAGGCAGCCCCACAAAAATGACAAGTGTTACCCCACATGATAATAATGGGCTCCGAAACAAGCAAGAATAGATGTACCCTAATTACTACCCCAGTCGATCCCTGTGCTGGCCCTACAGTTGGATGTATCACTTCCTAAAGTGGCAACCCTTTACTAACAAGATGCACAACCATCTACTGATGTCACACGGTCTTATTATCCCAACGCAAGCAGATTCATGCACGTCCATGAATCCGACGGAGTGCGCCGTCAACATCCATACTTAATGACCCTCTTGTAATCAACTTAGTAAGCGTGCCCAGAACCCGACCTTGTTCAGGTTTCCCCGTTTGATACCAAGATGGGTTACTAACTGATACAGGTTCCACACAACAGATGATACAAGCTTCCCCCTAGGCTTGCATCCCCACTTCTAGGATTTTGATAGGTTATGCCTAATAGTTTAACAAGTTTCATAACCCCAACATATAAAACCTGTTAAGTTTGTCGGGTTTATGTATAATCCGCCCCCATAGATGTAACAAGATTAACTTAACCCCCACCGATTCAAGCAAGTTTACTTAACCCCTACTCAATTTGACAGTTTCATGTAACCCCCAAAGATTTAACCAGGTAAAATATTATAAGTTAACAGGTTATTACCATTTTCCATTTATGCATGTTAATGCACCAGACCTCTCACATTAAGTCGACCACTTGTGAATGCTGGATATGCCGATCCGTTCCGGGCAGACTTCTATTACAAGTCGGACTTAACCTCATGTCTTAGCACCGTTACATGTACATTTATGCACTCGACCCCTCACATTAGATTAACTCCTTGTGGACGCTAGATTTGTCGGGTGGTTCCATGCAGACTTCTACCACAAGTGTAATCTGACCTCGTGTCAGAGTGCGGTTACAGTTTCTAACTACTGTAGATCTAGGCATGTTCATTATTAGACAATTTTTCATGTTTATCCAAGGTTATACCCTAAATCCCAGCCTGATTCACGATACAAGTTATGCCCAAATCGAAGTTTTAGATCAAGGTATAGATTATGCCCCCAAATCTGAATCATGTTTTACAATATAAGTTATGCCCCAATTTATCATTCCCAACCATTCCCAATTTCGTACGCTTGCATATTTCAGTGATAGGCCTAGGCTCGAAGGTAGCCTGGTTATAAAAATAAAAAGGGAAGGAGGGAGAGAAGAGAACAGAAATAGTCACACTAACAAAACAGGCATATGATGACAAAAATAGGCATACTAACAGAATAGGCATATGGTGACATGATTAGGCATAATAATAGAATAGACATATCAGGAATAGGCATATGAGAACTAAACAGTAGATCCGGTGTACAAGTAGTGGCAGATGTGTTTAGTTACGATTCAAGTTATTAACAGGCACAGGTTTAGATCCAAACTTATAAATATGTCAGGATTACTATTAAATGTTTATATCTAAAAATAACATGAACTCACTGTGACTGGATCTAAAGAACAGAGAATTGACTGTTGATGTTGTAACAGAGATTCTTGTATGCTTATAAGTTGTTGTTTTAGAAGAATAGGCTAATTCAATTTGAGTTAGGGCAGCACCTCGTTGTCTCCATTATTTTTGGTAAATAAAATAACAGCAATGAGGTCTTATTTATAGCCTACGATCAACGAATCTGGTCAAAAAACGAGTCCACATTCACAGAAATGGATCTGCCCCATATTTGGGTGGGGTCGACCCATGGGTCGACAGCCATGAGTCATGGGGTCGACCCTTAACAGGCCGAATTCCCTCCCTTTCCCGCTCTTTGATTTTGAATTTTTTGGACTGGTTTATATATATTTATATTGCTTATATGTATACCAACTTCAAACCTTAATATCTTCTACATACGACGTCCATTTTACGCAAGCTTGGGGTCTTTCTTACGTAGAATTCCGAGGTGAACGCAATGGCGCAGTCCGTTTTACTTAATTTCCAATATTTAATTAAATAATATTAAGTTTATTGTTATAGTGTTCTTGAAAATTACGGGGTGTTATAGTAGGGGTAAAGAGTTTTGTTTAGTCTCTTCACTTCCTCTTTTGGTTGGGTGCATGTGATTCTCCGACCCAATCAAATACACCTCCATTTTATTTAAATTTGCAGAATTGTGAACTAGGATTGAAGATCAACATCGAGGAAAGGTAGATCGCATCCATTGGATTGGTTCGGATTCCATTCTTCGCAGTTCGGGATTAGAGATTATTGATTTATGGCTATTTTTTGGATTTTGTGATTGATGATCATCTCTCATAAGGATTCAATTGAGTATATGGGTTTGTTTGATCTTAATTGCATCCATATAAGTTATATTCACTAAGATCTAACCAATGCAAGTATAATTCGAATTCGGATCACACCATAGGATCTTATCTAGCTAATTGTAAAGGCAAATTCATATGTTTACATTGAAATCATATGTTCTTCATAGACTATATGCAAGTTTAGATCCAAATATTGATTCATTTATCGTTTTATCATGGTTTGGTGAGTTTCATATGGTTGTATGATGATTAGTTGTTGTTCTAATGATTGTGTGATGAATGTTTGTTGTGCTATTGATTGTTTAATTGAAATTAGTTGATTTAGATGAGTTATATGCATAGATGTTTATCGTTAAAGCTTAGGTTGGTTTGTCGGAGAAAATTGGAGGTTCAGCTAATCAAAATTAGACGAAACTTGACGGAGGAGCACTGTTGGAGGAGTCGAGGAAGCCTGGGAAGTTTGGGCTCCAAACTCCATTGTATTGATGGGTCACCGAAACTTATATGGGTCGTTCATGACCCATACTTGGGTCGGGTCGGCCAATGATTGTCGAAGGAACGTTGCATGGAAAGCCCGGTGAAAATAAGGAATAAAGATTGGTCAATTCAACAAGAGGGTTTAGCTCGACAAGTTGCAAAGCAAAACAAAAGTATATACATTAGGCTGGATCGGTTTGCGTATATGCTGGACCACATGAAACACAGATTGAATAGAAATTAGGAATTGTTGGGTCGACTTGGTAGGAATGGGTCGGGTTGGTTCATACAGCTTGGGTCGAGGCTTATAAAGTAAGTCTATAAGCATGATGATGGATTGGATCATTTTATTCAAGTTGCGTGAATAAATTAAGTCTGTTTATGCAATGAAGAAATGTGCAAAGATTTGGTGGGTTGACCTGAGGTGGACCGCAGATGTTGGGGTCGTGAGTCGTTGGATCGTGAAGATTGCCGAAAATGAGTTTTTCCATTTGTTGGTTGGATCGGGGTGCGATCCATAGATGAGTCATGGACGACCCATCATGGAGTGGTCATTTTGACTTGTTTTCTTTGAGTAGATTGACTGGGCAAGAGTTGTGGCTTCGATGTGAATTCAGATGGAATGTTCGAAGCGTGATTAAGTTATCGTTGATCGTGGGGCGATGCAACGAGATTATGAAGATGAGTCAAAAGGTGGTTTGAGCTCATAGATAATGGTTTACTCGAGAAGGTGCTTGAGCTTATGGATATAGTCGTCAAGGAGGATGATTAGAGTTGAAGAGCCAAGGGATCGTCGTTGGTCGAAGGTTCTAGCAGTCATAAATCAGGGGTATAACAGGGACGCCCAAAATACTAGGTGGTTAGTCGAGTACCCTGGGCAGTCATGATGGGCCTGGATACGAGTCACGATGACATATGGAGTTTTGCTAGAACCAGGGTTAACATTAGCCCTTGATGGATGGCAGGATGGGCCATTCATCTGATTAACGAGGGATTCAAGGCAGGGCAGATGGTGATAGCTAGGGTCATGGATGTTATTGTTCGATTGTATCATCTTGTGTGGATTATTCGACGTTGAGGGTGATATTTTTGGGTGCTTATTTGATGTTGGTTTTGGCCTTGGGGGTTTGCTCTCGAGGGGTATTAAACTTGATTAGGATGGTCCATGCTTGATAATTGGTTGCTATGGATGTTGCTGTTTGTTTCTTCTCTAATTCTCTAGGAAAGCTATCACCATAGGTTATGGAAGAGAAGTGGGACTGGGAATCGTATATTGTCGATGTACTGGGAAGATTAGATGATTGAACTACCTATTATCCATATGCTTTATTATTGATGTTGATAGTTTTTTTTATCGCTCATTAAGACTATTGTCCGACTCAAGGTTTTATGTTTCCCTCTTATTACCTTGGGTTGTTCAGCAATGTTGTTGATGGGTAGGCTAAGTGATAGGTAGTAGATCTTGATGAAGACGATGCCGCTAAGCAACAATGAGATGGAGGATGGCATATTAGTATCTATCATACATAATTGTTGTTTTCGCTAATGTTGTTGATTTGTTAATTTGAGTGAAATTATAGTGAGGCTCTTTCTACATATTTCATGTAATGCAGTAGTTTGGTATTGGATACTTTCATGGAGATATGAAAAGCTGAAATTATGTTCTGCTGTGCTTCACTATTATTTCCTTTTTTACATGTTTTATTATATTTTATCCATGCGCGGTGATTTATAAGATAGGTTTTATTGGTGTTATTCTACCTTAATGATCGTCTATAGCTGCCTAGCACGTCTTTCATCACACTAATTCCTTAATTAAATGCAAGAGTTATGGGCGGTCATTATATTTGGTATCAGAGCTTTAGTTAATCAATTTTATCCAAAGTTCATAGGCGTAGTGACGTATGGGTGACGTATTTGTTCTTTTCTAATGGATGATTATTATATTCTAGTGTATAGTACAGTAGGGCTTGAACTCCACTGCAGCTTTTCTCATGTGTGGACTAATCATTCTATTTTCAGAATTTGAACGAGTTCTTCGAGACATGCTGCTAGGGAAGAGCCTTCTCCTGGAAGGGGATTGGGAGGAGATCTACCCGACTACCCAGCTATGTTCGAGGCCATAATGGCAGCGATCATGAGGAGGGTACCCACACCAGAGGCAGCCGCAGCAGATGTTAGTGTTTAGGTGTAGGTGCTTAGGATGGTTGATTTCGCAAAGATGTGTAAGGATTTCACCATCCTTGGTAGGAAGATGTTTTTGGGAACAGAACCGACGGTCAACATTCAAGGGTTACTTGATACTTGTTTCGGATATTCAGAGATTTGAGAATTGATGATACAACTAAGAGAAATCTTACATCGATACAGTTATAGGGAAGAGCTATGGATTTGTGGAACTCGGTCACTTTAGAGACTCCTGAGGATGAGATCACTTGGGATCAATTTCGAATCAGTTTTGCGATGAAGTTCATTTCTACTGCCCAAAAGTCTATTCTATTCAAAAAGTTTGCTGAGCTAAAGCAGAGTGTTCGAGCAGTGTTGGAGTACCTTTCTGAGTTTGAAGCTTTGTCCAAGTATGCTTGTTCTTATATTGAGACTCCTTATCAAAAGAACGAGAAATTCGTTAAGGGATTGGATTCCTATCTTGGGAAGCAGTTGGTTGATCATTTGGATGGCCCTTATGAGAAGATTGTCGAGAAAGCTTTAAGGCATGAAAGTTTGTTTCCCAAGGAAGAAGTAGTTATTGTTGTAATGTAAGAGGATCTGAAGCCACAACGGGTGGTAATAAGAAAAAGTGGAAGCAACAACAGCAGCAAGGGAAAGATGGCCAGAAGAAGCAGAAAGGCAAGATGACTTGCTACAACTGTCGGTAGAAGGGCCATTATTCTAAGGATTGTAAGAATCTGAAAGCCGAGAAGAATTGCCCCAATTGTGGTAAGCCTGGGCATGTCAAGAAGGATTGTCCAGAGCCGTCGAAGGGTAAGCAGATAGTGAAGGCGTATGCCTTAGAGGTTGTTCTAACTTCTTTAAGAGCTCATATGGCTGACGAGAAAGGGAAGAGTGTTGTTGTTCAAGGTACACTTTCTATCAGGGATGTTTTAGTTTGACTGTTGTTTGATACTAGTGCATCACATTCTTTTATTTGTAATGAGCTTGTGTGCCCGTTAGGTCTAGAACTCGAGAATATTGATAGACCATTGATTGTGACCAATCCAGTAGGGGGTCATCTAGTCTTTGTATGCTTTTTCGTTTTCTGTTTTGTGTGTGATTGCTTTGTTTTGAACTTCGTTGGGTTTGGGATTATTTTAGGTATGGACTGGCTCAAGAGGTATGCGGCTAAAGTGGATTGTGAAAAGCTCGAGGTGACAGTCAGGAATGTGGAAGGGCGAATGGTTGTGATTCGATGAAAGGAAGAAGATGGGGTCTTTGTAAGCTTTTTTTAATTCGCTTGTGATTCCATGGGAAGGATTGTCAACTGTGCCGATCGCTAGTGAGTTTGATGATGTCTTTGACGAGGTTAAAGGTTTGTCGCTACATTGTGAGATTGAGTTCAAGATCGATTTGGTTTGATGGAGCCAGCCCTATTGTTGTTCCCCGTGCGCAGATGGCGCTTAGAGAACAACGAGCGTTAGAGGTGAAATTAAGTGACCTTTTGGGAAAATGATTCATTCAGTGGAGCGTGTCTGATTGGGGTGCACTAGTTGTGTTTGCAACCAAGGCTAATGGAGATTGTATGTGGATTATCATGAGCTGAACAAGGTGACTAAGAAGAACAAGTATCCATTGCCGAGAATAGATGACTTGTTTGATCAGCTTCATGAGGCCAAGGTGTTTTCCCAAATGATTTAACAACGGGATTTCATCAGTTGAGAGTGGCAAAGGATAGTGTGTCGAAGATAGCTTGTAGGACACCATTCAGTTTTTTTAGTGGTTGGTGATGCCATTTGGATTGACCAACGCACTAGCATATTTTGTGTATCTTATAAATAGGGTATTCAGATATCAGTTGAACATGTTCGTGCTTGTGTTCGTGGATGATATCCTGGTTTACTCCAGGAATGAGGAAGAGCATAATACGCACTTGCAAATTGTTTTGGAAATCTTTCGAAGGCATCAACTAAGAACTAAGTTTTCGAAGTGTCCCTTATGGAAGAATGAGGTGAGGTTCTTAGGCCATGTTGTTTCTGGAAACGAAATTGCGGTGGATCCCGTTAAGGTGGCAGCAATCCGGGAATGGGATAGACCTAAGAATGTGACGGATGTTAAGAGTTTCTTTGGGTTGGAGAGATATCATTGTCGATTTATTAAGGATTTCTTCAACATAGAGGCACCCTTAATAGGGTTGATGAAGAAGAATCAAGTGTTTACATGGGATGCAAAGTGTGAGCAAGCTTTTGGAATCCTGAAAGAGAGACTAACAAGCGATCCTGTTTTGACTATTCCAAGCAGGATTGAGGAAATAGTGGTGTACACCGATGCATGTGGTACTGGACTTGGAGCAGTGTTGATGTAGAAAGATAGAGTTGTGGCCTATTCGAGCCGACAACTGAAGCTGCATGAAAGGAATTATCCAACTCATGCTTTGGAGTTAGCAGCGATCGTGTTTGCTATGAAGATATGGATACATTACCTATTAGGAGTTTGATTCGAGCTGTTAACAGATCACAAGTTGTTAAAGTATCTTTTCTCCCAAAAGGACTTGAATCTTCGGCAACAGCGGTGGTTAGAGTTTTTGGCATCTTATGATTTTGGTATTACATATACTCCTGGTAAGGGTAATGCAGTGGCAAATGCATTAAGTTGAAGACATGCTAGTTTGGGAGCAATGTTTTCAGAATGGAAGTACGTTGAGTTTTTGGCAGGATTGGATTTCAGGCCTAGGTGTGAGCTAGAGCCTAAAAAGTTGGCGAGCTTATCGATAAGACTAGCTCTCATTGAAAGGATAGGCGAAAGCCAAAATCATGACGAGAAGGTTGTCGAGATTATACAGAAGTTGGAAGCGAGAGTGGCACCAGAAAAGGATAAAAATTCGAGGTCGGTTAAGAATGTTGGCTTCAGAAGAAAGGACGACTGGTTGTTCCTGATATTGATAGATTGAGAAAGGAGCTTCTGAGAGAATGTCATCACTCTAAGTTGACGATTCATCCTGGTGGTAATAAGATGTATTGAGATATGAAGCGAGTATTATATTTGGAAGATATGAAGAGGGATGTTGAAAATTTTATTTTCAAATGTATGAACTGTCAGTTGGTGAAACCTGAACAGAAGAAGCCAAGCGAATTGGTTCATCCATTAATTTCCTATGTGGAAGTGGGAGCAAGTTTTATCGATGGACTACCTAGGACCAGGGCAGGAAATGTAGGGATTTGGGTCATAGTGGAACGTTTAACCAAAAGCGCAAGGTTTATTTATGTCAGATCGACTAGGATAGCATTGAAGTTGGCTGAGTTATTCATTAAATGAATAGTTTGATTCCACGGTATCCCGAAGAATATAGTTAGTGATCGAGACCCATTGTTCAATAGTGTATTTTGGAAGAGTTTGCAAGAGAGTTTGGGAGCTAAGCTATGTTTGAGTATGGCTTATCATCCCCAGACTGATGGTCAAACCGAGCAAGTGAATCAAGTTTTGGAAGATCTTCTTAGAGCTTGTGTATTGGATTTTGGGGGATCATGGAAAGACCATCTACATTTTTTTGGCATAACCGATTGGTTTTTAAGGTGACCGCAAATACCAATTTATTATAACTAATAATAAAAATACAATATAGTACAAGTAATTGTAGTTACAATCAGCTAGTTCAGATTTTAAGGTGGTCTGTCCACCACTTATGGAATTTATAGTCTTCTATCCACTCTACCTTACTGGCTTACAGTACTGAAGCTAGCCTAAATTAACTAGACTACAATATTTCCCCCTACACAGGGAAATATGACATATTACATTTCATTCTTCACATGGAAGAGCAATTATTTGCGAGTACAAAACAACAAATAAACCAGTGTATAAATCACTGTAAATGTACAATAATTTGAACAACCAAAAGTAAATTGCACGGTATGTACTCAACTTTGTGACATAAGGCTAGCAGCTTGATTTAACCAAACAATAGCTAGGAAGACCAGTCACATCTGTTGCTAAATTGAGAAGTGACACACAACTTTAACAACCCGCATTCTACGCATCGGAGGATCGTAGAATATTTATTTCTTTCTTATACGAAGTCGTATGGTCATGTGGCTTTGGGAAACGACTATTGGGGTCATTTCCCATGTTCATGATTTTTGTCGATTTTTAAATGACCGTTTTACCCCTAACTGATCTTGTTTCGGCCATAACTTTTGATTGGAAAGGAATTTTGACCTGAAACCACTTCCATTAGATTCGTTTGATGGTTTACCTTTCCGTAGAGTGGTCACATGCGAAAAACGGACTTATCGTTTGGGAGATATGACTGAAATAAGGTTTGGAAGGTGAAAAACTGCTTAACCGGGCCAAATAGGGTGATTAGTGAATGGGCCCATAACCCATTTCGGGATTAGGGTTATGGGGAGGCTGAAATGAGTTAGGGTTTCATTTCATTTCAGTTTTCTAGCCTCCACATACCTCTAAGAAACCCTAAAAATGGCCTCCAACCTCTAAAACACCTCCAAATCATCTACAACTTGAAGATTGGGATTAGCAACATCAAATCAAGGGAGATCTTCACCAAATCAAGATTAGAGCTGCTGGAACACATTAGAATTTGACCCAAACAGAGAATCATTTCAGATCTATAGTTTACTTTGTGGCAAAGGTGAGTGATTTGCATTGTTTTTCACTAATTACGGCTAATTATGGTAATTAGCGAAGATTAGCGAAATTATGGCTCAGAAAAATCTAGAAAAATTCCTAAAATTCTAAAAATCATTTTATGCCTCTGATATGAATTTGGGTTAATTTCGACTAATTTTGCAAATCCCGGAATTTGGGGGATTAAGGGGAAAATATGGGTTTTGGGTATGTTTGATCCATTTTGACATATCATATTGTTGTTTTGCTGTTTGTGGATGTTTATACATGTTGCTATGACTGTATGATATGCTTTGTGATTGATTAGAAAAGTTAGAATGGTCGAAAACGCCGTCGTATGGCGTAAACAGTCGCTGGAAGAGTTGCAGGAAACTGGATCGGATCGCCCCCTTTCTTCTCCGACCCGACTCGATCGCGAGCATGCATTCACGAGCCACTTCATGTTGAGGGCCACGAATTGATCCAGAGGCCATCACGTTCCGATCGTGAAGGACCATCGCGAAGCGCCACGAGAGAAGGAGCCACGAACCAGTGGGGTATCACGACCCGAACCCGTACGGTTGCCTCGACCTGATCCGATGAAAGCTCCATCACGATCCGAACCATGAAGCATGGAGCACGATCTGAACAGATGGTGGAGCCGCGAAGCACTGGAGCCCGACCCAATCCGATGGGGTCATCGCGATCCGAACCAGGTGGAGCACCACGACCAGATCCAATGGAAGGAGCACGAGCTGACACCATGGGCGATCCGCGAGTCACGATCCGGCCCGAGCTAGGGTGATGACCACGATCCGAAGCAAGGTGAAGTGGAGACCGATCCGGATGAAGATGATGACTAAAACCCGAGATGCAAAGGTATTCCAAATGGAAGTTAGGGCTCAGGATCCAGATGGGAACCAATGAGTTCACTTCATGATTGGGCTTTGATGCGCGACGTGTGCAAAGGGGCTGTCGGTATTCAAACTTTGGTTCACAACTGAGAGATGGATAGTGGGCTTGTAGTGATAGTTACACGGGATTGGATTCCGTCATGGCCCAAAGTATTAGGTGACCAAAGTAGTAGATATCGTATGCTTTACGCACCGAGTGAGAGATGTGAGGATGGTTGTTATGCTTGATTGTTTGACATCACTATGACATGCACTTCCCCACCCCCGTATTTCTTACACTGTATGTTAGTGGCACCTTAGAGTATTGTACGGTATGTAGTGCTAACTCTTTGGTTGCGGTCCAGGTTCAGGTATGATTGGATTATACCTGTTATTGTTTTGTTTTGTTGCTTATCGCTCATAGCAGACTTTTGTCTGACCCGGAGTTTTATGTCTCTTCTTATTACTCTGGGTGCTCACACGAGCAGACTAGAGATAGGTTAGCTGGTGATGCACGAGTAGCTGATCTGGAGGCGAGCATGAGGCTTCCACGTATTATCTACTTATATATTCTCCTTGTGTCGTTGGTGGTCACTACTTTGGGCATTAGTAGTGTACCTTTCTTGTTTAGTCTTGAGACGGTTTTAAAAGTTGTAATGATGTTGGCTTTGGATCATAAGCTGTATTTTGGATTTTCCGCTGCTATGATAGTTTGTTTCAGCTTATACACTGTCTCACCTGTTTTGTGTCAAGTATATGTTATGATTATATTTTATCCCATGTGCTGTGAGACATATTACAGGTTCTTTGTTAGTTCATTCTCTTCTTTCCTTTCTTCCGACGACCGTCCCGTGCTAGCTGGACATGTGTACAGCGCACTTTCGGAGGAAATGTCGGTTGGTGCGGGGCAGGCCGTCACATTTGGTATCAAAGCTCTAGGTTGCGTAGTTAACCTAGGGAAAGACACCAGGGAGAGTTAATACGTATATGAGAGCACGTATTTGTGATTATTTTGGTTTTCAAAAGCTATATCTATATATATTATTAGTATAGCTAAGGATGAAGTCGCACTGCACTGGCACCACTATGGAGATGGTTAATCGTTTTCTCTCTACTGATTTGACGATGAGCCGAAATTCGAGAGGTGCTGGTAGAGGAGCCAATAATGGGAATGCTCCTGACATGAGGACTATGTTCACTGACCTCATGAGATAGATGCTTAGGGATGCTCGGGGAGCCGTTCCTAATGCTGCTAATGGTGGTGGTGCAGTAGTGCAGGCGCCTAGGGCCGTTTTTGCTAAGTTATGCAAGGATTACACTAACCTTGGTGGAAAGCCGTTCTACGGAACGGATTTGACCACGGATGTTCAGGATTGGTTGGATAGCCGTGATCGTATCTTCGAAGACTTGGATATCGAGGATGTGGTGAAGAGAAGGCTAGCGTCTCGTCAGTTGCAAGGTCGAGCGATGAATTGGTGGAATGCCATTAATACATCTAGTCCAGAGGATCAAGTTACTTGGAATCAGTTTAAGACTTGCTTTTTTGATAAGTTTATTCCAGCTGCTCATAAATCAGAATTGTTCAAGAAGTTCTTGGAGCTTAAGCAGAATGGTAGGGCAGTCTCGGGGCACATTGCAGAATTCGATACTTTATCGAAATATGGATGGTCCCTTATCGATATAGTCGAAAAGAAGAACGAGAAGTTCATAACTGGCTTGGATGGGTACATAGGGGAAAGACTTATAAACCATATCGATGAGACGTTCGAATCTATTGTAGGAAAGGCATTAAGGTCAGAGAGCCTTTTCCCTAAGTCGAAGACCGAAGTTGCTATTGCGTCTACAGAGGAGCCAAAGCCGCAAGCAGGCGGTGAAGGCAAGAAGAATTCTCAGAACAAGAGGAAGCAGAACCCGACCAAGGATGGTCAGAATAAGAAAAAGTAAGAAAGATGGCAAATGCTTTAGTTATGGCAAGAAGGGCCACTATGCCAGAGATTGTCGAGAAAAGCCTGGGGAAAGGAAGTGCTTTAACTGCGGCCAGGCGGGACATCACAAGGATGATTGCCCACAACCTCCTAGGGAGAAGCAGATTGTGAAAGCATATGCTATCAACGCTGTTCCTGCTTCATCGAATGCTCCAAGTGTGGCGCAGAAGGGAAAGGGTGTCGTTATAAAAGGTACGCTTTCTATTTAAGATGTTTTTGTTCGGGTATTGTTTGACAAACCCGAGGTAGTCGATAGACCTCTAATTGTGACGAACCCGATAGGTGGTTCGACTGATCTTAGTATGATTTGTTGTGGTTTCGTCTTATCGAGTCATGGATGTATGTTTCCTTGCGATTGCTTTGTTTTGGGCTTTACTGGGTTAGCATTATTTTGGGGAGTCGATCTACTCCAAAGGAATAGGGTGGTATTAGGTACCTACCTAGTGATGGCGATAGTAACTGGAGTTAAGGAAGCTGAAAGGTTATCATTGTAATAAGTTCTAGTTGTCTCTGGGAGGCAAATGAGTACTCCAGTGCTAGATTGTTTTGCTAGTATCACCTCACGTGGGTTGTCCGAACTCGAAGGAGATGTTCCTTGGGTGCTTGTCTGATATTGGTTTAGGCCTTTGGGGCTTGTGCTTGGGGAATGTCGATTTCGACTAGGATGATTTGCGTGAGGGGTAAATAGTTGTTGTGATTTTTTCATTGGATGATATCTTGGTTTACTCGAGGAGTGATGGGCAGACGGAACATGATAAGACTGTTCAATGGTATAGACTGGCCAGATTTAGACTCGACAGGGTTATGAGATTGCTCGACTGGGACTCGAGAAAGATGCAAAGTAATGGATTGTTTAGAACCCTATGTTGATGTTCTCTTTGGATAGTAGGACTTTGAAGGAATAGGATGTGTTCGTTGATCATGGAGGATACAACGAAGATTAGGGCGATTCAAGTTGGACTTGAACTCGTAAAAGGAAAATGGGTGTTCGTTGATCTTGGAGATGCAACGAATAAGGAGACGAAGACTCATGTTGGACTAGAGTTTGTCGGTAATGGATACTCAAGACTGGGTCTAAGTTATAGATTGACTCGAGTTTGACTCGAGAAGGCTGCAAGGAATTGGATTCGGCTTGAGTTGGACTCGAGAGGGCAGCAAGACAATGGATAGACTTAGGTTGGACTCAAGTATTTTAGGCGGACTAAAAGCAGGGGTATCTGGGGACGACCGTTACCCTGGATCCGTTGGATGTGATCTAGTTATCCTTGGAGGATAAACGTACGTTGGACGTACGGTAGTCCGTAGGGAGGCGGGGCTTCCATTGGCCTGGGATTGGTTGGACCAGTCAAGTAGGCATCGGTGTATGTATGGAGGCTGGGCTTCCATTAGTTATTGATGTTGGTTGGATCAGACATACTAGATTCGACATATTGGGATTGGTTAGACCAGTCATGTAGGTGTCGATGTGTATGAATTTAGCAGGTGATAGGTAGGACTTGTTTGATGGATGTTATGGTTGCTATGTTGTTCCTATTTTTCTTCCCTTGAGTAGACTATCACCTGTAGGGTTCCAGCGATGGGGAACAAAGTGATTGTAGTAGGACTATGAGCTAGTGCAGTAGAGTCATCATGACTCGAGGGGCAAAGTGGACGTAGTAAAGGATTAGGAAGGCTATGAGCCAGTGCAGTGAAGTTGTCATGACTTCATGGGGCAAAGTGGACATAGCAAAGGATTTGGGTGCGGTAATAGTTGCATTGAGTAGGAGACATGCCAGTTTAGGGGTTTTGTTTCTAGGATGGAAGCAACTAGAGTATATCACAAGATATGATTTCAGACCCAAGAGTGAATTGGATTCAGAAACGCTAGTAAGCTTGACGATTAGATCGATTTTGATTGAGTGGATTGGTTCCAGTTAGAAGGACGATCCTAACCTATTGGAAATCATCTCTAGGGTAGAGATGGGTATCGATGGAAAGAGAACGATCAAGCAATGATTTGATCGAGAAGGATGGCTTCAAAAGAATGGAGGACTAGTTGTACCCAACGTAGATGGACTGAGAGATGAAGTGCTTAGAGCATATCATCACCCGAAATTGACTATACATCCCAGTGGTAACAAGATGTATTGAGACATGGAGCAGATCTACTACTGGGAAAGGATAAAGAAAGACGTTGGGAAGTTTATGTCCAAATGCATAAATTGCCAGTTAGTAAAAGCTGAGCAAAAGAAGCCTAGTGGTTTGTTACAACCATTAGAAATTCCTAAATGGAAATGAGAACAAGTCTCAAATGGATTATATTGATAGTTTACCAAGGACTAGGTCATGTCATGATGGTATTTGAGTGAATTGTATATTAGAGAATGAAGGCTACCCAAGATAGGCAGAAGACTTATCTCGATAAGAGACGAAGAGATTTGGAATTATTCGTTAATGACTTGGTGTTCGTCAAGATCTCTCCATTGAGAATGTGATTCGGATTAGTTGGAGAGGTAAGTTAGCACCAAGATTTGTTGGCCCATTCCCAGTCCTCGAGCAAGTTGGGAATTTGGCGTATGAAGTAGAGCTACCTGACAAGATGGCGGGAGTTCACAACGTATTTCATGTTTCCCAATTAAGGAAATTCGTGCACGACCCTATTATGGCTATTTCACCTGATCAGTTGGATAACATCGAAGTTGAACCCGAGGCGGTTGGGAACCGCAAGCCTTTGCGTATTGTTGGGAACGATATGAAGTAGCTTCGAAGGAAGGTGGTGAAACTAGTCAAAGTTCAGTGGGGTGGTGATGAGGAAGGCTGTACTTGGGAAACAGAGGAGAACATAAGGAAGAAGTATTCAGAACTCTTTGCATGGTAAGGTTTCGGTAGTGATAGTTCTTCCCTTGTTAGTAAACCGCATGCTAGGATAGGCTTATTGTGTTGTTTTGTATGTTTTATTGTTTGAAAATGATTGATAGGCATGCAAAATTCTTTGTATGTTTCGGTTAAGGAATTTCGGGGATGAAATTTCTTAAGGGGGGGGGGGGGGGGAGAGAGAATGTAACAACCTGCATTCTACGCATCGGAGGATCGTAAAATATTTTTTTCTTTCTTATACGAAGTCGTATGGTTATGTGGCTTTGGGAAACGACTATTGGGGTCATTTCCCATGTTCACGATTTTTGTCGATTTTTAAATGACCGTTTTGCCCCTAGTTGATCTTGTTTTGGCCATAACTTTTGATTGGAAAGGAAATTTGACCTGAAACCACTTCCGTTAGATTCGTTTGATGTTTTACCTTTCCGTAGATTGGTCACATGCGAAAAACGGACTTACCGTTTGGGAGATATGGCTGAAATAAGGTTTGGAAGGTGAAAAACTGCTTAACCGGGCCAAATAGGGTGATTAGTGAATGGGCCCATAACCCATTTTGGGATTAGGGTTATGGGGAGGCTGAAATGAGTTAGGGTTTCATTTCATTTCAGTTTTCTAGCCTCCACTTACCTCTAAGAAACCCTAAAAATGGCCTCCAACCTCTAAAACACCTCCAAATCACCTACAACCTGAAGATTGGGATTAGCAACATCAAATCAAGGGAGATCTTCACCAAATCAAGATTAGAGCTGCTGGAACACATTAGAATTCGACCCAAACAGAGAATCATTTCAGATCTATAGTTTACTTTGTGGCAAAAGTGAGTGATTTGCATTGTTTTTCACTAATTACGGCTAATTATGGTAATTAGCGAAGATTAGCGAAATTATGGCTCGGAAAAATCTAGAAAAACTCCTAAAATTCTAAAAATCATTTTATGCCTCTGATATGAATTTGGGTTAATTTCGACTAATTTTTCAAATCCCGGAATTTGGGGGATTAAGAGGAAAATATGGGTTTTGGGTATGTTTGATCCGTTTTGACATATCATATTGTTGTTTTGCTGTTTGTGGATGTTTATACATGTTGCTATGACTGTATGGTATGCTTTGTGATTGATTAGAAAAGTTAGAATGGTCGAAAACGCCGTCGTATGGCGTAAACAGTCGCTGTAAGAGTTGCAGGAAACCTGATCGGATCGCCCCCTTTCTTCTCCGACCCGACCCGATCGTGAGCATGCATTCACGAGCCACTTCATGTTGAGGGCCACGAATTGATCCAGAGGCCATCACGTTCCGATCGTGAAGGACCATCGCAAAGCGCCATGAGAGAAGGAGCCACGAACCCGTGGGGTATCACGACCCGAACCCGTGCAGTTGCCTCGACCCGATCCGATGAAAGCTCCATCACGATCTGAACAATGAAGCATGGGGCACGATCTGAACAGATGGTGGAGCCGCGAAGCACTGAAGCCCGACCCGATTCGATGGGGTCATCGCGATCCGAACCAGGTGGAGCACCACGACCCGATCCAATGGAAGGAGCACGAGCTGACACCATGGGCGATCTGCGAGTCACGATCCGACCCGAGCGAGGGTAATGACCACGATCCGAAGCAAGGTGAAGTGGAGACCGATCCAGATGAAGATGATGACTAAAACCCGAGATGCAAAGGTAGTCCAAATGGAAGTTAGAGCTCAGGATCCAGATGGGAACCAATGAGTTCACTTCATGATTGGGCTTTGCTGCGGGACGTGTGCAAAGGGGCTGTCGGTATTCATAACTTTGGTTCACCACTGAGAGATGGATAGTGGGCTTGTAGTGATAGTTACATGGGATTGGATTCCGTCATGGCCCAAAGTATTAGGTGACCAAAGTAGTAGATATCGTATGCTTTACGCACCGAGTGAGAGATGTGAGGATGGTTGTTATGCTTGATTGTTTGACATCACTATGACATGCACTTCCCCACCCCCGTATTTCTTACACTGTATGTTAGTGGCACCTTAGAGTATTGTACGGTATGTAGTGCTAACTCTTTGGTTGCAGGTCCAGGTTCAAGTATGATTGGATTATACCTGTTATTGTTTTGTTTTGTTGCTTATCGCTCATATCAGACTTTTGTCTGACCCAGAGTTTTATGTCTCTTCTTATTACTCTGGGTGCTCACACGAGCAGACTAGAGATAGTGAGACAACAAGGAATTTCGCTCGATCCGAATCAGCCGCTAAACCGATCTAGACCTTTCAAAATGCCTGATTGTTTTGAGAACACGACAAAATAGAACGCAAACAGAAGAACATTTCATTGTATATTACAACAATTCCATCAGAATACAAGAATATACTGAGTATAAATGAATAAATTACATTCAACAAATATCAGAGATTTAAATTACATTTAAATACATTGCAGCGGAAATAATACAAAACACAACAAGAAGAGATACACGGATACAGAGCTTTCCGGATATCGTTCCAGCTGTAAATCAGGATCCTGTGAATATAAATCTGCAAAACCAAAACTACTAGCTGCCCATGTGGAAAATAGGGGCACCCATAGTTTAGGTTAAAACAATAAACTCCAGGTCAGTCATGTGACTGGTGTGAGAACTAAAACAGTTATTAATCTTTGTTTTTAAAGTTAGGTAAATCAAGGGACCACGCCGTATATCACGGAACGGGTTTCCTCCCAAGAATACCAGTGCAGAAAACAAACAGCGCAATGCTAAATAAAGAACAATGAAGCTATTATAAGACCCAGGTCCCATCACACAATGCAACGCAAGCCGAAGGATAGGGTTTTCCCTTATAATAGCCAAATATGCTTGATACGCGAAATTTCATCTTATATTATTACTATAAGTGAAGAAAACAACTTCAAATATAAATGTATCAATCATAGACGGCATGGGTACCATATATCATGTCGCCAATACTAGGTTCTACAGTCAAAACCGCAAAATGTCATATCTGGAAATTGGATTTCCATCATGGTGGCTCCTGATTCGAAAGATCGATCGCGTAGTGCCATCTCAACGGCTTACGTCTCAGCTAGAGAAAACACCGTAATGCACATCCGCACTTTTTGGAAATCGAGTATCACAACGGCTTACGTCTCGGCGAGAGAAAACACCGCTTACCCTATCCCTCTGAGCACTGAGCTCAATCTCGGTCGACCGAATCCACGACACCACGAAGGTGCCCATCCACTAAAAAGCATACTGATCAAACCATCAGTTTACCACCATACCGGGGTGTGAGGCTCGCGAATCAACGCTATACACAAAGCCGTGCTATAATAAAGATGCGCTTTGATCATCATCCACCAAACTTTGCTTTTCAACAAAAGTCTGGATCACTGCATCTCAGCATGCCACACTATCAATCCATATCGTACCGCTGATTTCTGCCAATATATAACCTCTAAGCTCGTATATCTCAGAGAAGGGCGCTAAGCAAGAGAATAAATTCTCCGCCGCCAAACAGATATATAATTAGTAGAAATCAACGAATACAATATAAAGGAATACAATGTCAGACACACCATCCATTTACAAGTCCGTTCTAGGTCTAAACGAAACCAGAGGCACTTTCCTCGCATATCCGTCGACCTCCAAGCACGTCCGGACGACTACTACTTTAGCCCCCTTGAAGGTAGCTACTCCTATTGTGAGCATCAGTAGCACCCACCCATTCGATGTGAAGATCGTCGGTCTTGCACCGTCTTCAATCTCTTCGACTCATCGTCGAATCAGTTATTCAGAATGGGTTATACCCGGACTTTCTGAATAACTCACGTATCTTAATCAACAAGTGCTATAAAACACAATATACACCTCATTCCAATTCAAAATATTCTTTTATTCAGATATTCACACTCCTAGGGAAAGGTTCCCATTAATTTTATCAAAGATAAATTCTTTTAAATTTATTCTTTAATCTTCCTTTGGATTTCATTTCAAACCATATTATGGTTTTCCAAACTAGTCGGGATTAGCGAACCACATCGAAGTAATTATTTATTTATTTTCCCAATCCCAACCTATTTATCCCATGGAGCAAAACTGTTATTACCCCATAACTAACACCACGGTGTTATCGGTAAATTTAATTACCATTTCACGTTCAAATCTAATTAAAGATTTAACTATCGCTAGGAGCAGAACTAGTGATACTCCCCTTTCGATCTTTTCCAAATTTTGATAATTTAAATTACCAATTCTCATTTCAATCTAATTAATGATTCATTAAAACTCCTTTTACTGGGTTAAAGAACTGATGTCATTTAAAACACAGTTCACGATAAACCCAAATCACATTCTATTTCAATTCCAATAAAATATATTAGAAATTTTGGTTATTTAAAACCCATTTCAAATTCAATTTATTTATTTCAAAAATAAATTGGTTTTAATTCTAGTTCAAAACTAGTTCATTTCGATAAAAATCTATTTTTATCTTTTCAAATATGGAGTTTTTCATCCCAGTTTTCCCCAAATCATTTCTTATGATTTTAAACAAATTATAGATATTTTTAATTATTTTATCAAGGCCCGTACAGTCGGTTTCCATCTACGGCCATCGAACTGCACTTACAGCGACCTTTTCTGAAATTGATTTGGACATATCTCCAAATCCAACCGTTAGATTTCAAATTTCTAATATTCGTTGGAAATCTCTTTTCGATACGAATCCAACGGTTCCGGTTTGAGGAGAATCCGACGGTCGGATCTCCCGTAATGTCCGTTCGAAGTCAATGGTCGAAATTCGCGAACTGCCGCGGCGCGGCGCGTTCTGTTCAGGCCATTATATTATATATATTATATATAATATATACTTCGTCGATTTCTATTTAAAACGAATTTTATAAATCGTTTTAAATTCGTTTTCAAAACGATTCAACTTCATTTCAGATTCAAATCAAAATTGAATTTTTCCCAATATAAATTCGTTTTAAATTCATTTCAAATTGATTTCAATTCAAATTCGATTCCTATTCGAATTCATTTCTATTCAATTCAAATTCAATTCAATTTCTATTCTATTCAATTCGAATTCAATTTCTATTCAATTCGACTTCAATTTCTATTCTATTCAATTCGAATTCAATTTCTATTCTATTCAATTCGAATTCAATTAGTATTCTATCCAATTTGAATTCAATTTCTATTCTATTCAATTCGAATTCAATTTCTATTCTATTCAATTCGAATTCAATTTCTATTCTATTCAATTTAAATTCATTTTCTATTCTATTCAATTCGAATTCAATTCTATTCGATTTCAATTTGATTCAATTTGATTCAGTTCAATTTGATTCAATTCAATTCGATTCAATTTTATTCAATTTGATTCCATTCAAATATTTCTTTTCAAATATTTCTATTCGCAACTGGAATGAGGCCCAATCAATTACCATATAATGTTAATTATATGGATTTTCTACAACACATGTATACAATAACAACGATGAATAATCAATCATCATTAAAAGTGCATTCTACACTGTATAAGCATCGAATATTAAATATTTAACGCTTATAACAGTCTGTCAATCGATCGACATACAACTAAACAATCGGGATTAGTGTACGTCAAATATCATCCCAATACAAGTGTGGGGTTTCAAACAATCAAACACAGATTTTATTTGTGTAGTTGGGCGATGTGTAAAATTTATCTTCCCAATCAATATCAGTCAAATTAGTGTATATAAAAAAATCGTCTGATTTGTTTATAAATATTTTATTTTATATACACGTTAAAAATTATATTTTTAACTATATAAATATTTTCCACTATAAACTATTTTATTTCATTTCACATCACACAATCAATTCTATCAAATTTATCAACCACACAAATAAATCAATCACCAACCAATCAACTAAACAAACAAGCCGTCCATGGTCTTTGGACGACGGGTGTCGGGCGCTGCTAAGCACCGTCTGCATCCTAGTATAGATTTTTAAACTAGAAATTTAAAATAAAGGTGAGGAGTTCTCACCTTGGAGATCCACTCCTCCATTATCTATTCCTGAATGGTTCGGATAATGCCAAAAATTCCAATGCGACCCTTTCCTGCTGTTCATATGAAAAATGTTCATATATATTTTCAAATCAAAAATGTTCATATATATTTTCAAATCAAAAATGTTCATATATATTTTCTAATCAAAAATGTTCATATATATTTTCTAATAAAAAATGTTCATATTTTGAACCTTCCTATATTATAAAAATTATATTTTTAACCTTTCTATATATAATGAAAAATATATTTTCCTATCGCTACCACCTATATATAAAAAAAGGTATTTTTATATATAATTCAAAATCAAATCTTTAAACAACCAAAAATCTCATCTTTTCCATAATGCTTCATATTTTTCTATCGCTAACCTTATATATAAAAATCAATTCTTCTCATATACTAAAATTTATATTTTCCTCATTTAAAATTATAACCTTCCTTATCTAAAAATCCTAACTTTTCCTTGTTTTAAAAATTATAACTTCACACACACTTCAAACCCTTCAACAATGCTTTTCAAAATCTAAACTTTACGTTGTTAAAAATCTAACTTCATATAGTTAAAGATCCTAACTTTATAAAGTATAAAGATCTAGTTTTTACTAACTATAAAAATCCAATTTTTACAAATAAAAAAAAACTCACATTGATTTGTTAAGGAGGAGGGGGTAGCTGCGTTCGAACGGCAAGGGGAGAAGGGGGCTGCTGAGTTCGTCGCGCTGAGGTCATAGGGGATCGGTGGGAAGGGGAGGAGGTGGCTGGATCGGGCGGGGGGAGGCGCACTTAGGGTTTGGGGGCGGCGCTCTTCTTCTATCTGGTCTTGGGGAGGCTGCGTCCTTTGCTGAGGAGGAGGGGGTTCAAGAAGAACGGAGGAAGGGGCTTCGTGGCGTCACGGCTGACCTGCGGCGCGTTCGAGAGGGGAAGGGAGAGGTGCGAGAGGAGGAGGGCGATGTCGATGGGGTAGGGCACGATGTCGTCCGACGTGTGGTGGAGGGTGAACGGAGCGAGGCGATCAACGAACGGGGTTTCCCCTTTTTTTTATTTAATTTCGTTTCTGGTCAACGGGGATAGGGAAAGAAGAGAGGGGGCCAAGGTATATAGGGTTTAATTTATTATTTTTAACTTTTAAAAAGCAACTTTTTATTACTAACTCGAAATCGAACCCACCGACTGTCATCCCTAGCTAATAACCCCCATTTCGAACACAATGGGATATGCCACGAAGGCCAATTCGATCGTTTCGATCAGTTTCCATTGAATTAAAATATAAATAAGTATATATTCAATTTGAACGCACATTTCAATTTACCGGGGTCACATACTAACTAGAAAAATTTCAAAAAAATATTTCTAGCTTCGTATTCATGGTACGGTCCTAATAAAACTAATTTCGTCGAATTCTGAGACCGTTTGAAAAATGGCCAATTTCCAGTCAATTAAAATCAACTGAAACTGGTCAAACGCGTATTCCCTTGCCACGCTCACATACTGATTCAAAAAATTATGAAATTTGAAACCTAGCAATAACTTTACATCCCGGATCCAACAAAAGTGGTTTCGTCGAAATCCGAGGTCATTTGCAAAGTGGCTATTTTCTAAGGGCCGAAATTCCATAGCGACTATCCTGAAATTTCAACTGGACATATCTTTTGATTCCCGCTATGAAATTTCAATATGTCGGATTCGTTGGGAAGATATTATCAATTAGATTCAAATATTTTTGGTTTCACTAGAATCCGGTTTATTTTGAACCCGGTACATTCAATTGAAGTTTGAAATCGAATTATCAAACTACCGCGCCATTTTCAATTCCTTTTTTAATTATAAATAAATATTTATTTTCTAACGACGATCTATATAGTATATACATTCGAATTCTATTCAAAATAAAGTTTTCGTCGATATTATTTAAAATAGTCTATTTTAAATATTCAAATTCAGCCAAAATTGCTAAAATAAAATTTTTTAATTGGCTCGCATTTTCCGGGTTGTTACAATCTCCACCACTTAAAACTTTTCGTCCCCGAAAAGGAAAGAAGCCGAAAGTTGTTTTAAAATCCAACTCAACTTCCATTGTTTTCTTTACGGCTTAAGTTCTTCAACTTTTCAGTTTCTAAGAACTTTTCAAATTTTTCAAAAATTTGGCTAACTCCCTAAATTTTCGAAAAATTTCGCCATAACCTCCCCTGCACCGGGAGCACCGGGAAAATCCCGAAATTGCCATACAGGCCCTTTGATCTCAAAAAGAAAAAGCCAAGCGGCTAGCCAATCGGCTCATAAAATCATCATTACCCAAACAAACTAGTAAATTATGGTAAACGTGTACCTATTTGTCGGGCAAACAATTTTATTCTTCTGCTCTAGCCTCCTTGCTATGACCTGTTCAATGTAAGTACATGTATATGCAAGCAAATGCGATAAATTTTCAATACAGTTCGATATTTGGTGCTAAATTCAACTTGATTCAACATTTTCTTACCTTAGTTATATTATACAATACTAATACATTTTAAAACAAAAAGCATAATTACTTTCATACAAGCATCATAAATACATACATATATCCAAAACTCTAGTTCATTACATTCAAACCCAACTTTCTAGGAAGTCGTGCCTTCTTCTTGCATGATTTCCAAAGTTGATAGCTCCTTTCCCTTGGATTTCTTATCACCCTTCTTTAACGGGCAATCTCGGGCTAGATGCCCTTCTTCTTTGCATCGAAAACACTTCTTTTCTTTTCCTAAATTTGTGGGTTTCTTCTTTATCTTCGGACACTTATGTACGAAATGCCCCGTCTCTTTGCATTTGAAACACACTATGTCCATTCCCATCATTTTCTCCCTGCTTTTCTTTCTCTCAGGGCACCGAACGACATAATGTCCTTCTTTTCTGCATACGCGGCAATAAATACCTACGTACGTTCCTAAGTTCAACTCACGTTCTTTTTCTGCTTTCTGGTGAGCTTTCCTCGCTTGTTTCGGGGTCTTCCAGAATTCAGTATGAGATAAGCCATAGTCGTCCATATCCTATATAATATTTTTAGGATTTTTGTCAAGAGAGTTTGCATTATGTTTCACTTAACAATCATCTTGATTATACTTCAATTATCATTCTAGTATTTTTATTAGTTGAATCAATAATCAAACATCACAGCCATCAATCAATTTGTTGATTAGATTTTCAAATATATATGATTTTTATATACTCAAAAATCAGATTTCAATGTCAAGTTACAAACAGTAAATTTCAGTTAAGTTTTGTCCTCACACCAGTCGATTGGAAATATATAGAAATCTCACTTTTGAAACTCGAAAACAAGTACTGGCGATGGGGCCCCATAACCAGAATTATCCCCGGGCAACTAGAGTATGATTCTATATCTATCCAGTATATTAAAACCTCGAATACACGCTTGCAAGGCGTATATGCAAAATCTTTATATATTCGATTGTCCAAATCAATTTAAAACAAATAGTTAAATACGTATGATACGATTTAAATTTCAAAACAAAATTGGTTTTCATTTTAAAAATATACTCTTCACACTCGTTCTAGGATACTACTGATCCCATCTCTAACGAGTCATTCCCATTGGATATAACTAATCCAATATCTGATGGGTTCTTTCGTTCGGTTCTAATGTGTCATGTTCTCTAGCTCTGTAAACCAGAGCTCTGATACCAACTGAGACAACAAGGAATTTCGCTCGATCCGAATCAGTCGCTAAACCGATCTAAACCTTTTGAAACGCCTGATTGTTTTGAGAACACGACAAAATAGAACGCAAACAGAAGAACATTTCATTGTATATTACAACAATTCCATCAGAATACAAGAATATACAGAGTATAAATGAATAAATTACATTCAACAAATATCAGAGATTTAAATTACATTTAAATACATTGCAGCGGAAATAATACAAAACACAACAAGAAGAGATACACGGATACAGAGCTTTCCGGATATCGTTCCAGCTGTAAATCAGGATCCTGTGAATATAAATCTGCAAAACTAAAACTACTAGCCGCCCGTGTGGAAAATAGGGGCACCCAGAGTATAGGTTAAAACAATAAACTCCAGGTCAGTCATGTGACTGGTGTGAGAACTAAAACAGTTATTAATCTTTGTTTTTAAAGTTAGGTAAATCAAGGGACCACGCCGTATATCACGGAACGAGTTTCCTCCCAAGAATACCAGTGCAGAAAAAAAACAGCGCAATGCTAAATAAAGAACAATGAAGCTATTATAAGACCCAGGTCCCATCACATAATGCAACGCAAGCTGGAGGATAGGGTTTTCCCTTATAATAGCCAAATATGCTTGATATGCGAAATTTCATCTTATATTATTACTATAAGTGAAGAAAACAACTTCAAATATAAATGTATCAATCATAGACGGCATGGGTACCATATATCATGTCGCCAATACTAGGCTCTACAGTCAAAACCGCAAAATGTCATATTTGGAAATTGGATTTCCATCATGGTGGCTCCTGATTCGAAAGATCGATCGCGTAGTGCCATCTCAACGGCATACGTCTCAGCTAGAGAAAACATCGTAATGCACATCCGCACTCTTGGGAAATCGAGTATCACTGCGGCTTACGTTTCGGCGAGAGAAAACACCGCTTACCCTATCCCTCTGAGCACTGAGCTCAATCTCGGTCGACCGAATCCACGACACCACGAAGGTGCCCATCCACTAAAAAGCATACTGATCAAACCATCAGTTTACCATTATACCGGGATGTGAGGCTCGCGAATCAACGCTATACACAAAGCCGTGCTATATTAAAGCTGCGCTTTGATCATCATCCACCAAACTTTGCTTTTCAACAAAAGTCTGGATCACTGCATCTCAGCATGCCACACTATCAATCCATATCGTACCGCTGATTTCTGCCAATATATAACCTCTAAGCTCATATGTCTCAGAGAAGGGCGTTAAGCAAGAGAATAAATTCTCCACCGCCGAACAGATATATATTTAGTAGAGATCAACGAATACAATATAAAGGAATACAATGTCAGACACACCATCCATTTACAAGTCCGTTCTAGGTCTGAACGAAACCGGAGGCACTTTCCTCGCATATCCGTCGACCTCCAAGCACGTCCGGACGACTACTACTTTAGCCCCCTTCAAGGTAGCTACTCCGATCGTGAGCATCAGTAGCACCCACCCATTCGATGTGAAGATCGTCGATCTTGCACCGTCTTCAATCTCTTCGACTCATCGTCGAATCAGTTATTCAGAATGGGTTATACCCGGACTTTCTGAATAACTCACGTATCTTAATCAACAAGTGCTATAAAACACAATATACGCCTCATTCCAATTCAGAATATTCTTTTATTCAGATATTCACACTCCTAGGGAAAGGTTCCCATTAATTTTATCAAAGATAAATTCTTTTAAATTTATTCTTTAATCTTCCTTTGGATATCATTTCAAACCATATTATGGTTTTCCAAACTAGTCGGGATTAGCGAACCACATCGAACTAATTATTTATTTTTTTCCCAATCCCAACCTATTTATCCCATGGAGCAAAACTGTTATTACCCCATAACTAACACCACGGTGTTATCGGTAAATTTAATTGCCATTTCATGTTCAAATCTAATTAAAGATTTAACTATCGCTAGGAGCAGAACTGGTGATACTCCCCTTTCGATCTTTTCCAAATTTTGATAATTTAAATTACCAATTCTCATTTCAATCTAATTAAAGATTCATTAAAACTCCTTTTACTGGGTTAAAGAACTGATGTCATTTAAAACACAGTTCACGATAAACCCAAATCACATTCTATTTCAATTCCAATAAAATATATTAGAAATTCTGGTTATTTAAAACCCATTTCAAATTCAAGTTATTTATTTCAAAAATAAATTGGTTTTAATTCTAGTTCAAAACTAGTTCATTTCGATAAAAATCTATTTATATCTTTTCAAATATGGAGTTTTTCATCCCAGTTTTCCCCAAATCATTTCTTATGATTTTAAACAAATTATAGATATTTTTAATTATTTTATCAAGGCCAGTACAGTCGGTTTCCATCTACGGCCATCGAACTGCACTTACAACGACCTTTTCTAAAATTGATTTGGACATATCTCCATATCCAACCGTTAGATTTCAAATTTCTAATATTCGTTGGAATGCTCTTTTCGATACGAGCCCAACGGTTCCAGTTTGAGGAGAATCCGACGGTCGGATCTCCCGTAATGTCCGTTCAAAGTCAATGGTCGAAATTCGCGAACTGCTGCGGCGCGGCGCGTTCTATTCAGGCCATTATATTATATATATTATATATAATATATACTTCATCGATTTCTATTTAAAATGAATTTTATAAATCGTTTTAAATTCGTTTTCAAAACGATTCAACTTCATTTCAGATTCAAATCAAAATTGAATTTTTCCCAATATAAATTCTTTTTAAATTCATTTCAAATTGATTTCAATTCAAATTCGATTCTGTTCGATTCCTATTCGAATTCACTTCTATTCAATTCGAATTCAATTCAATTCAAATTCAATTTCTATTCTATTCAATTCGAATTCAATTTCTATTCAATTCGACTGCAATTTCTATTCTATCCAATTCGAATTCAATTTCTATTCTATTCAATTTAAATTCATTTTCTATTCAATTCGAATTCAATTCTATTCGATTTCAATTTGATTCAATTCAATTCGATTCAATTTGATTCAATTCAATTCAATTTGATTCAATTTGATTCCATTCAAATATTTCTTTTCAAATACTTCTATTCAAATATTTCTATTCGCAACTGGAATGAGGCCCAATCAATTACCATATAATGTTAATTATATGGATTTTCTACAACACATGTATACAATAACAACGATGAATAATCAACCATCATCCAAAGTGCATTCTACATTGTATAAGCATCGAATATAAATATTTAACGCTTATAACAGTCTGTCAATCAATCGATCGACATACAACTAAACAATCGGGATTAGTGTACGTCAAATATCATCCCAATACCCGTGTGGGGTTTCAAACAATCAAACACAGATTTTATTTGTGTAGTTGGGCGATGTGTAAAATTTATCGTCTCAATCAATATCAGTCAAATTAGTGTATATAAACAAATCGTCTGATTTGTTTATAAATATTTTATTTTATATACACGTTAAAATTATATTTTTAACTATATAAATATTTTCCACTATAAACTATTTTATTTCATTTCACATCACACAATCAATTCTATCAAATTTATCAACCACACAAATAAATCAATCACCAAACAATCAACTAAACAAACAACCCGTCCATGGTCTGTGGACGATGGGTGTCGGGTGCTGTTAAGCACCGTTTGCATCCTAGTATAGATTTTTAAACTAGAAATTTAAAATAAAGGTGAGGAGTTCTCACCTTGGAGATCCACTCCTCCATTATCTATTCCTGAATGGTTCGGATAATGCCAAAAATTCCAATGCGACCCTTTCCTGCTGTTCATATGAAAAATGTTCATATATATTTTCAAATCAAAAATGTTCATATATATTTTCAAATCAAAAATGTTCATATATATTTTCTAATCAAAAATGTTCATATATATTTTCTAATCAAAAATGTTCATATTTTGATCCTTCCTATATTATAAAAATTATATTTTTAACCTTTCTATATATAATGAAAAATATATTTTCCTACCGCTACCACCTATATATAAAAAAACGTATTTTTATATATAATTCAAAATCAAATCTTTAAACAACCATAAATCTCATCTTTTCCATAATGCTTCATATTTTTCTATCGCTAACCTTATATAAAAAACCAATTCTTCTCATATACTAAAATTTATATTTTCCTCATTTAAAATTATAACCTTCCTTATCTAAAAATCCTAACTTTTCCTTGTTTTAAAAATTATAACTTCATATACACTTCAAACCCTTCAACAATGCTTTTCAAAATCTAAACTTTACGTTGTTAAAAATCTAACTTCATATAGTTAAAGATCCTAACTTTATAAAGTATAAAGATCTAGTTTTTACTAACTATAAAAATCCAATTTTTACAAATAAAAAAAAACTCACATTGATTTGTTAAGGAGGAGGGGGTAGCTACGTTCGAACGGCAAGGGGAGAAGGGGGCTGCTGAGTTCGTCGCGCTGAGGTCAGAGGGGATCGGCGGGAAGGGGAGGAGGTGGCTGGATCGGGCGGAGGGAGGCGCAGTTAGGGTTTGGGCGCGGCACTCTTCTTCTATCTGGTCTTGGGGAGGCTGCGTCCTTCGCTGAGAAGGAGGGGGTTCAAGAAGAACAGAGGAAGGGGCTTCGTGGCGTCACGGCTGACCTGCGGCGCGTTCTAGAGGGGAAGGGAAAGGATGAGGTGCGAGAGGAGGAGGGCGATGTCGATGGGGGAGGGCGCGATGTCGTCCGACGTGTGGTGGAGGGTGAACGGAGCGAGGCGATCAACGAACGGGGTTTCCCCCTTTTTTTATTTAATTTCGTTTTTGGTCAACGGGGGTAGGGAAAGAAGAGAGGGGGCCAAGGTATATAGGGTTTAATTTATTATTTTATTTTTTTTAACTTTTAAAAAGCAACTTTTTATTACTAACTCGAAATTGAACCCACCGACTGTCTTCCTTAGCTAATAACCCCCATTCCTAACACAATGGGATATGCCACGAAGGCCAATTCGACCGTTTCGATCAGTTTCCATTGAATTAAAATATAAATAAGTATATATTCAATTTGAACGCACATTTCAATTTACCGGGGTCACATACTAAGTAGAAAAATTTCAAAAAAATATTTCTAGCTTCGTATTCATGATACGGTCCTAACAAAATTAATTTCGTCGAATTCTGAGACCGTTTGTAAAATGGCCAATTTCCAGTCGATTAAAATCAACTAAAACTGGTCAAACGCGTATTCCCTTGCCACGCTCACATACTGATTCGAAAAATTATGAAATTTGAAACCTAGCAATAACTTTACATCCCGGATCCAACAAAAGTGGTTTTGTCAAAATCCGAGGTCGTTTGCAAAATGGCTATTTTCTAAGGGCCGAAATTCCATAGCGACTATCCTGAAATTTCAAATGGACATTTCTTTTGATTCCCGCTATGAAATTTCAATTTGTCGGATTCATTGGGAAGATATTATTAATTAGATTCAAATATTTTTGGTTTCACTAAAATCCGGTTTATTTTGAACTCGGTACATTCAATTGAAGTTTGAAATCGAATTATCAAACTACCGCGCCATTTTCAATTCCTGTTTTAATTATAAATAAATATTTATTTTCTAACGACGATCTATATAGTATATTCGTTCGAATTCTATTCAAAATAAAGTTTTCGTCGATATTATTTAAAATAATCTATTTTAAATATTCAAATTCAGCCAAAATTGCTAAAATAAAATTTTTAAATTGGCTCGCATTTTCCGGGTTGTTACAGATATGTTAGCTGGTGATGCACGAGTAGCTGATCTGGAGGCGAGCAGGAGGCTTCCACGTACTATCTACTTATATATTCTCCCTGTGTCGTTGGTGGTCACTACTTTGGGCATTAGTAGTGTACCATTCTTGTTTAGTCTTGAGACAGTTTTAAAAGTTGTAATGATGTTGGCTTTGGATCATAAGCAGTATTTTGGATTTTCCGTTGCTATGATAGTTTGTTTCAGCTTATACACTGTCTCACCTGTTTTGTGTCAAGTATATGTTATGATTATATTTTATCCCATGCGTTGTGAGACATATTACAGGTTCTTTGTTAGTTCATTCTCTTCTTTCCTTTCTTTTGACGACCGTCCCGAGCTAGCTGGACATGTGTACAGCGCACTTTCGGAGGAAATGTCGGTTGGTGCGGGGCGGGCCGTCACAACCATCACTCGCAACCATCACTCGCAACCATCACTCGCAACCATCACTCGCAAGTAAGAGTTGACATGTGGTATGGAAGGAGTAGCTTGGTAATTCATTAGGTTGGAGCTTTCCATGTTGCCAGAAAGAGCTAAGAAGGAGGCACTCACCATAACCGAACATGAGTAGCTCCGCTACAAAAATAACATGACTGCAAAAGACAAGCAAAGCTTGCCAAAATAGAATAGCACCGATAAGTGGCAGAAGCCATCACATTGTGGACCAAACAGAGACATGAGATGGAAAGACATCGGCCATTAGGGTAGAGAGTGTTAGAAAGGAGAATAAGAACATCCAGACAGTTGAGAGCAGAGCTTCACTATGTTACCTTAGATGGAAAAACAAGAGACCGGGACACCTACAACACAAGCTACCAAAACAGACCAAAGAATAATTGAGACCAGAACTTAATGCCTCCAACTCCAAACACCCAGAATAATAAACCAATCGCACAAAGAAATCCAGAACTAAAAAATACTACACACAACAAAAGAGATCAACCAGACATCGAATGTTTTGACCTTGAACATTAGGAATACGCTCTGGCCCATTACGTCCACTACACAAACGGTAGGGCAAACGCGAAACCAAAACTGTATTCAGGAAGTTACTGTCGCCCTGTAAGCTCCATAAAGATGCCTACTTGCAGATCTGCACAAGTCGAAACCGTTCCAAGCCAAATTAAAACCAGGAGGCTAACACCTACAGGGTCTGAAAGGGAATGTAGTACGATGTGGTTTTGGGATATAAGGCGATTAATTCATGAAAAAAAGCGAAGAGCATAGTAGGGTTCGTATTTAAATCAAGGTCTAGGGATCTGATAAGCAACACGCAGGCGAAATCAATAAATGGGGATTAGAGAATAAGAGTGAGAATGAGGCAGATTAGGTTTGAAATTGAGATGGAAGCATTCGTTATATAAGAGAAGAGTGAGAGCGAGGAATGAAATCCTTTTTCACCATTAACTTTGCATTTCAGAACCCGCAGCCTTTGAAGACCATCTACATTTAGTTGAGTTTTTCATATAATAACATTTACTAGTCAAGCATCGGGATAGCACCATACGAGGCGTTGTATGGTAGACCCTGTAATTCTCCGACATGTTGGTTGGAGACTAAAGATAAGTTAACACTTGGGCCTGAAATGACAATTGGATTGTATTGAGATCATTCGGTAATGAATGAAGGCTGCCCATGACCGTCAGAAATATTACACTGATATGCGTCAAAAGGATTTGGATTTCGATGTTGGTGATACAGTTTTAATTAAGATTTAACCTTTAAAGAATGTTGTTCGATCCGAAAATAAAGGAAAGTTAGCCCAAGATTCGTTGGACCGTTTTAGATAGTCAAGCGAATTGGAAAGCTCGCGTATAGATTGGTTTTACCTCAAAAGATGGCGAGTATGCACAATGTTTTTCATGTGTCTTTTCTACGGAAGTGTGTGCATGATTCGAATGTGGTGGTATCTCCGGATCAATATGAAGACTTAGAAGTCGAACGCGTAGTTTCAAGGCCTCATAAGCCACTTTGAGTTGTGGCGAATGACACGAAACAGCTTAGAGGAAGATGATTAAGCTAGTCAAGGTACAATGAAGCGAGGATGACGACGATTGTATATGGAAAACCGAAGAGAATACGATGGTGACCCATCCAAAACTCTTCTTATGGTATGACCTATAGATATCATGTTACCCTTATTCCATGGTAACTTGTACTATTATAAGAATTCAACATGTTATTTTAAGGCTGTGGTTGCATGGCTTATTGGATGCTAGATTGGGCGCTCGGGGATGGTAGGCATGCCGAATAGTTCATGTTTCTTGTGTTTGTTTGGCACTTCGGGGGAGAAATTCCTATAGGGGGAAGAATGTAACAAACCGCATTTTTACGTATCGAAGGATCATAAGATATTTTTATTTAATTCTCCAAGGATTGAACTATTTTCATCTTTTGATATGTTGTTCATGGGAATGTGAGACATGTCCATAATTTTTACCAATTATGTTTCTTACCATTTTACCCATGTTATTTTTGTTTAGGGCATAACTTTTGAATAGGATTGAACTAGGAGCTGGGATTGATCTCCATAAATTAGGAATGGTGTTTCTGATTCCGTAGAGTGGTCACATTAAGGATTTGTCTGAGTGGTTTACAAGAAATCTTTGTTTTTAGTATTGCTTTTTTCTAGACAGACTAATTAGTCATTAGTGGGATGATTAGTCAGGACCATTAAGGCTAGGGCTTGTTGGCTATAAATAGGAGGGCAAAGGTAAAGATATTTTTTTAGTCTTTTCACTTTCTCATTTGGTTGAGTGCATATGATTCTTTTACCCAATCAAATACACCTCCATTTCATTTAAATTCGTAGATTTGTGAACTAGGATTGAAGATTAACGTCGAGGAAAGGTAGGTCGCATCAATTGGATTAATTCGGAGACATTCTTTGCTACTCTTCGCTATCTGGGATTAGAGAATATTGATTTGTGGCTATTTTGTGGATTTGGTGAGTGATAATCATCTCTCACACGGATTCAATCGAGTATATGGGTTTGTTTGATCTTAATTTCATCCATACAAGTTATATTCACCTAGATCTAACCAATTTAAGTATAGTTGGAATTCGGATCACACCATTGGATCTAATCTAGCTAATTATAAAGGCAAATTCATATGTTTACATTGAAATCGTATGTTCATCATAGACTACATGCAAGTTTAGATCCAAATATTGATTCATTTATCGTTTTATCATGGTTTGATGAATTTTTTATTATTGTATGATGATTTGTTGCTTTTATAATGATTGAATGATCATTGTTTATTGTGTTATTGGTTGTTTAGTTGAAATTTGTTGATTTGGATGAGTTGTATGCATAGATGTTTATCGTTAAATCTTAGGTTGGTTAGTCGGAGCAAATCAGAGGTTCGGTTGATCGGAATTGGATGAAATTTGGTAGAGGAGCTCCGAAGGAGGAGTCGAGGAAGCCCGTGAAGTTCGGTATCCAAACTCCCTTGTACTGATGGGTCGCCAAAACTTAGATGGGTCGTTTACGACCCATGATTAGGTTGGGTCGGCTAATGATTGTCAGAGGAACGTTGCATGGAAGGCCTAGTGATAACAAGGAATAAATATGGGGCGGCTCAACAAAAGGGTTCAGGTCGGCCAAGTTGCAAATCCAAACAAAAATATATACACTGGGTTGGATCGGGTTGCATATATGTTCGACCGCACGAAACACAGATTGGATAGAAGTGGGGAATAGTTGGGTAGACTTTGCTGGAATGGGTTGGGTCGGTTCATACAGCTTGGGTCGACGCTTGTAAAGTAGGGCTATAAGCCTGATGATGGATCAGATCGTTTTATTTAGGTCACATGGACTAAATTCGGTATGTTTATGCAACGAATAAATGTGCAAAGATTTGTAGGGTCAGCCTGAGATGGACCGCGGGTCGTGGGGTCGTGAAGATGGCCGAAAGTGAGTTTTTCCATTTGTTGGATGGATCGGGGTGCGATACATTGATGAATCATGGATGACCCATTTTGGAATGGTCAGTTCGACTTATTTTCTTTGACAGATCGACTCGGCAAGATTTTTGTGTCTTCAATGTGAATTCAGATTGAATGTTCGAAGCATGATTAAGTGATCGTTGATCGTGGGATGATGCAAAGAGAATATGTAGACGACTCAAAAGGTGGTTTGAGCTCGTAGATAACGGTTTGTTTAAGAAGGTGCTTGAGCTTATGGATATTGTCGTCAAGGAGGATGAATAAAGTTGATGGGCCGAGGGATCGTCGTTGGTTGGAGGTTCTGGCGGACTCAAAGTAAGGGTGTAATGGGGACGCCCAAAAGACTAGGTGATTAGTCGAGTACCCTAGGCAGTCACGATAGGCCTAGATATGAGTCACGATGGCATATGGGATTTTGCTTGAACCGGGTTTACCATTATCCCTTAACGGATGGCAAGATGGCCTAGTCACACGATTAATGATGGATTCAAGGCAAGGAAACGGCGATAGCCATGGTCGTGCATGTTATTATTTTCTTCTATCATCTTGTGTGGATTTTTCAATGTTAAGGGATATATTTTGTGCGTGCTTATCTGATGTTGGCTTCAGCCTTCGGGGTTTGTGCCAGAGGGGTATTAAATTTGATTAGGATGGTCCATGCTTGATAATTGGTTGCTGTGGATGTTACTGTTTGTTTCTTTTCCAATTCTCTGGGAAGACTATCACCGTAGGTTGTGAAAGAGAAGTAGGATTGGGAATCAAATTCAGTTGAAGTATCAGGCAGATAGATGATTGAACTGCCTATTATCCATATGCTTTATTGTTTATATTGATAGTTGTTTTATTGCTCATTAAGATTGTTGTTTGACTCAAGGTTTTATGTTTCCCTCTTATTACCTTGGGTTGTTCATCAATGTTGTTGATAGGAAAACTAAGTGACAGGTAGTATATCTTGACAAAGACGATGCTGCTGAGCGATGACGAGCCGGAGGCCAATGTATTAGTATCTATTATACATAATTGTTGTTTCCGTTGATGTTGTTGATATGTTACTCTGAGTGAAATTGTAGTGAGCCTCTTTGTACAAATTTCATGTAATATAGCTGTTTGGTATTGGATACTTTCATGAAGATATGAAAAGTTGAAATTATGTTCTGTTGTGCATCACTATTATTTCCTGTTGTATATGTTTTGTTATATTTTATCCATGCGATGTGAGTTATACGACAAGTTCCATTGGTGTTATTCTACCTTAATGGTCATCCATAACTGCCTCACACTACTTTCAGCACACTAATCCCTTAATTAAGTGCAAGAGTAATGGGCGGCAGTCACAATTAAACTTCTGCTATACTTACTTTTGGAACTTTGATATATTCTATTAGTATCTTTATGAACTACTATTTTATTATTTTATTCCGTTATGATATGTTGTATTATTCTGTGTTTATTCTTCTATGTTTGATTCTTGTTAAACACTTAGATAATAACAATTTGTCATCTTAAATGATTCGAATTAGACTTATGTGGTTTTATTGTTGACTTGGATCACTCGAAATGATGGGTCATTGCAGCAAAGTCATATATATCAAAATCTCTTTTACACATTACCAAAATTTAGCCTCTTAAATGATTCACGACTTTTGCTTCATATTGCAGTCTTTTATACTTCTTTCTATTATTTGAATAAAAAGGATTAACCTTTATTTTTATTTTCCTTTTCTACATTCATGGTTGAATTACAATGTATAAAATATGCTTCTAAAAAACAAGTTGCTTTAAAGATTCAATAACAGAGTTGAAGCTTTTGAATTATTATTACTCAAGCACTAGATTGATGATTTTTTATGAATATATCAATTTGCATCCCATTAAACAGTATATCAATTATTGTTGTGATATGGTTTCAAATACTTTGGTGAGCAAGTCAGATGTAGCTATGCTGACTTTAGGGATTAAATGTTCAAGAAAGAATAAACTGAATGCTATGTGATCTGCTGGGCATGTAGCACTTTCTTGACTTACTTTTTCCATTTATTTACAGTATATTTGGTTATAAACATGTTCTGACTCATTTTTTTTCATGCACAAACATTGTTTTGGTCTAATTTATTTTCTTACACCACTATTTTTGCAATTTTATGTTCCAACTTTTTAACAACAATGGAGAACGAAGATGAGGCAATGAAAACAAATAAAGGAAATGTTTCTCACGTACTTAATCACTCTCAGTATGTCGAATATGTATGTGTTCTGCACTATCTTTGGATATCCACCCCATAATCGAGTAAATGATTTTATTTATAAATGATTGTATGCTTGAACTCATGTTAGAGATGTACTGTTTGCCGAACTGCTATTCTAGGATGCTAAGTGCAGGTGGAGAGGACAATCAATTTGTTTTTTGTAAGGCGCATATCCCTTCTGGGACTAAGATCAAGCATGTTTATTCGTTTGAGCCCTAATGGAAATGATAGCATTAGAGTTCCTTGCTTATGCAGTAGTTCTAAGCAATATATGTGTGCAAGGGTCTCATATTGAATGAATTAATTGTAGGAACCAGTGTTCAAGTTTTGTTCATCATCATCTCTTTCCCGCACAATAAAATGTGCACAGCTGGTGAGCTGATGAATGCATAAATAGTGTTCAGTAGTAGTATATTTCTGTGGATGTTGTACTATGTATGTTGTATTGTAAAAACCACTATTCTTTAATTATATAACTCATTTCTCACTTTTCTTCTCCTTTTTTACGGTGTGCATAATATTAGTATTTCAGTACTTTTATTACTATACTGGTACAAGATTTCCTTAGTTCTATGTTTTCATTTTTGAAAGAGCATCTTCAACAGGAGAGATGTTTTCACGGAAAAAAAATTCAAAAAAAGTTGATTCCTCCCACTTCTCTAGCAGTTTATTTTGAGAAAATGTTTTTTTTTTATACTTAAAATTCTATAAGTATTTTTATAAAAATTCATTTATATCATCAGGAAGCCTTCATGCAAACTACCAATGTACATAGCACTGGCCTCATTCTAGTGTATAGTACAAAGGAATTTAAATTATTCACACAGTGATAATGGTTAACTAGCAGAGGGTATCCCCTTTCAAATAGTTACTTATATTATTAAGTACTTTTTTGTAGAGGTTGTATTAGCAATTCAATTTGTTTAACATCGAATTATAAGCTTGCGTTGTTAGTTGCATAACATTATTCATTGTTTAAATTCATTGCACAAAGAAATAGTAAGACAAATGATTTCAAATAAAGGTTGTAAAACCCATGTTTGATTCCATTTTAGTCTTGGTATTTCAATTCCATTTTTTTTTGAAAATTCCGTTTAATTCTGATTTGCCAAATCTAGTAAGTTCTCTATAGCTACAACATAAATATCCAGCGTGAAGATACGTTTACTTGACGCACACAACATACGTGCTTTGAAAAAAAGGGTAATTTTGATAATAAAAGGAATGTTTTAGTGTATGTTAATGACACCCCAAAATTAAATATGAAGGGCATAACTTTAAAAACAAAATTCAATGCACCTCCGCCAAACATGAATTTTCTTAAATTTTTACACTATACTCAGAGCTATTTTGTTGAATTTCAAGTTTAAATTTGGCATATCATTATCAAATAGCAACCATAAATTCCACTGATCTTCCAAAATGTCCCATCATATCCAAATTTTGAGTATCATTAGTAGTGCTTGTTTTTTCAAGATTCATCTAAGTTTTAGTATTCATTCTTCTTTATCTAATAGAATCATAGTTGCTAATAAACTGCATGCAGTAATATAAAGAAAAATAATTTATGACAAGTTAGAAAATCAATACAAAACAATAATTGATATAAATTAATCGTATAATATTTTTTTTATGGTAGACTCAATATATTGAATTAGGCCCATTATGTTAGGTTATAAGACTAAAATAATCCAAGCCCTATGTTACAACCACCTAACAAGCTAAAATCCCTAATTGAAAGGAAAAAAATGGGAAATTTTGTTCGTATGCCTTTATCTATGCCATTAAATCACAATAATTTAATTTACACTAAACCAAGTTAAATATAATTAGTTTAGCATTTTTTATTTAAAGATTAAATTCATATTTCCTTATATAAATAATTATTATCACATGAATTAAATTTGTAATTTAATTAAGGAACATACAAGTGTAAACTAGAGAATATTCGAAATAGACTTTGGATTTATTAATACTTAAATGGAGCAAAAGAAACGAAAAAAGTGTTTTGTTTTATTTTAAACCATGAATGGTTTGTAAAATATACGATATATGTTAAATAAAAGACATTTATATGATTTTAGCAAAATTTTCAATGTATTTATAGTAATTTATGATGTATAATATTCCAAAGAGAACATGTTCATTTCTCTTTTCCATCCACGACATCGCTTCTTTAGCTTTCATCATGAAGTCAACTCTCTCTCTATCCCTCTCTCTTTTAATCGATCGATATTGTATCTTTTCGGTTGTGCCCTCTCATTGTCCTTTTTCTTTTTTGGGAATCTATACATATAAGTCATTTTGTATTATTCAAAGCTAAATTTGTGTGCAACTCATGGGGGTATTTCTAGCAATGGTATAGATCAAAGAATTTAACTTATTAGGCTATTGTCAGAATCATACGAAAATGGTCAGAATTTAAATGTGCCAATCGAAATATAGAACCATGTAATGAAATATTTATATGACCAAATGTAATATGATTAGACTAGCACTTGAATTGTTTTTCCATTTTTAGGCATTGATGCATATTGTTAACCCAGAAAATGGACCAACATCAAATATTGGATGAAAGCACTAGTTGAAGTTAAATCAAAGCACAAAACTGAAAAAAGATAGGAGCACATTTTTTTATCGCGGTTCATCGTAACCTCTGGTCTATGTCCATTTCAATCTATAATATTAATTAATCTCTCTCTAGATTGCAACTAGTTATCTTATATCTAGCCATAATCTATTAGATTTCAGATTTACAATGAAGCAGTAAGTGTGTTTGAGGAAGAGAATAGACTTAAAATAGAAGGTTTGGGTCAAGTTTATTGTGAAATTCAAAGGGAAGATCCAATAGGAGATCTAGTACAATTCTTGTTGCTAGAATAGAATGTAGATCTTATCCCTTTTTAATTGTATGCAGGCTAGTAATTATAGATAAGTAGAGGTATAGAGTCAAAAACCTACGTTTCAGTTCGAAGAGTAGCTCAACATCGTATAGGAGAGCTTGGGATCCCCTGAGTCAAAAGTACTTTCGATAGAGAGAAAAATAACTTGGCATTGTGTTATTTCCCATAGTGTGAGTTGGTCTTTTTTCACTTACTAACTTTTCTATCATCTAATTGAGTTTTTCCAAACTCTTTTTCATCAACTTTGAGGTGATTCTAGCGATCTTTCTGAATCATTTTTATTTGCATGCTTTCTTCAATGTCTTCTCTTTAGCACTTGGAATTGCTCGTCCAAATCATGGGAAGCCCACCTAACCACGGGTCTTGAAGTTGCAAAAGAGTCTATGATGATTAAGAGGATGAAGGAGATGGAGAAACAACTTAATGCCGAGTTGAATGACCCGATACCGAGTTAAATAACCTACTAAGGAGTTACATACCTATTTAAATTTAAAATGAAGACGTAATGATCAAGAAGAAAGCAAAGATAAAGTGGAAATTAGATGGAGACAATAATAGTGCTTACTTTCATGCTTCTCTCAAAGATAAACATTGTAGAGAGAATGCGATTACAATCATTGACAAGAGTGGGAACACTGCAACAACATAAAAAGAGGTAGAAAATTCTTTTCTTACCCACTTCTCTGAACTCTTAGGTAATAAGAGCAATTTCATTCCTGATCTTGATAGTATAAACCCTTACTTGTTACCTAAATTTCTGATACTGATTACCGTACTCTTGGAGAAGAGTTTACTAATGGTGAAGTTAAAAGTGCAATGTTCTCACTGAACATGAATTCATCTAGTGGCCCGGATGGCTTCAATGCTCACTTCTACTACACATGCTGGTCTCTTATTCAAAGTGAGGTTTGCACCTCTATTAGGCATTTCTTTAAGAGATCCAAAATGAATCCACTATTCAATAACACTAACATAGCATTTATCCCTAAAGTGAAGAATTCCTCTATGGTCTCTGACTTTAGGCCTATTACTTGTGTTAACACCATATACAAATGTATTTCAAAGATTATTGCTACTAGATTAAAAAAGGTGCTTCCATCCATCATTTCTCCCAACCAAACTGCTTTTCTACTAGGTAGAAACATTCTAGATAATGTGTTGTTATCTCATGAGTTAATTACTTAATGGTTATGCTAACTAGAATATGTCACCAAGAGCTATGTTTAAACTGGATATAATGAAGGCTTTCGGCATGCTGCAGTGGAACACAATAGTTAGAGTTAAGGGATATATAAGCTTTCCTCCCCACTTTATTGTCTGGATCCACACTTGCAACTCAACAACAAATTTCTCCATAATAGTTAACGGGTCTGCAATAGGATACTTTGGAAGTAAACAAGGAATAAGGCAGGGTGATCCATTATCCGCTTACATATTTATAATCATCATGGAATTGTTAACCCAGATGCTTAACAACAGAATTGATAGTGGGCATTTCAAGCTTCATCCTAAATGTCTTGAACCTAGAATTTATTCTTTGATGTTTGTAGATGATTTAGTTATTTTATGCACACCAGACTCTTAAATTATTGACTCTATCTTTGATACCCTTAGCTGCTTCTATATGATGATGGGTTTAAAAGTAATTTTGGAGAAATGTGATATGAAAACTACTGGACTCAATGAAAGTTATGTGCAAGAGTTAAGTGCCAAAACTATTCTGACGAACAACACTAGTACTATTTCTTACCTTGGTTTACCTCTTACCACAACCAAAATTTCTATCAACTAGTGTTTGCCCCTTTTCAACAAAATCACATCTAGAATGAACCACTAGACCTCCAGACTTTTAAGCCAAGACTCGCCCTTATTAAATCTGTTGTCTTCTCTATGCAAGTGTACTGGGAAAGAACCTTTGTTCTCCCAACCAAATTGGTAAGAATGATACATTCTGCATTCATGAGATTTCTTTGGAAAGGTAAAAGTGAAGAAAGATGCCTTGCTCCTATTGCTTTTAAGGAGGCAGAAAAACCAGTGTGCAAACGTTGCCTTGGCATAATGGATATGGTAATATGGAACAAAGCAACTTTCCTTAAACATGTTGATAGTTATTAAATGGAAAAGAGAGTTTATGATTATTAGTACAGAAACCACGTTGTGAAAAATAGATATTTCTAGGAAATGCAGCAGCCATAAAAAATTAGTTGGACGTGGAGATGTATTTTTATACTGAGACCCATCATTCTGCCGCTTTTCAAGTATAAAGCAAGGCTTTTATCTATAGTTTAGCTATGGACTGACCCTTGGTTAGACAAAGGAGTCATTCTCGACAGAGTTCTAACCCATCTTGAGATTGATATGCCTGGTCTAAACAGGAACTCAAAAGTGAGTGATTATATACAACAAAATGTTTTAAACTTACCTGAATCCTCTGTTCTTACAATCAACCATTTGTGGGATCGTGCTAGAATAATGAAGATTGATACTGATGAAGGTGAATTGACTCAATAGGGAACTAAAACTAATAGTTTTCAAATTAAAAATATACACAATGACATGACCAATTTTGATGTAATAAGTAACTGTAAATGGAGCAAGAAAATTTGGAGTAGGGACAACCATGCAAGGGACAACTTGATGCTTTGGAAAGTAACAAAAAAGCTATTTTAACCAAAGACAACCTACATGAAAGAGGTATGCAGAATGACCTATTGTGTGTACTATGCGACACTCATTCTGAAACCCTTGATCACAATTTCTTTGAATGTGGCATGATATTTCTATTTGGAATAAAACTATGAACTTAATTGACAGTAGAGGAGTGAGCCGAGTTAGTGACTCTGAATGGAGAAGATTGGGGAATCAAACTAGCAGAAAGAGATATAATGGGAGGTTACTACGTTTTGTGCTCAAGAGATTTGTATCAATAGTTTGGAAGAAAAGAAACACAAGAATATTCAATCCATTGAAGGCAAAGGCAAGTTAGCAGTTAAGGATTGTTGTAACCCTTCCCTTCTGCTGTACATCAATAAAAGTGGTAGGGGTCCACTCAACCCCATCGGCCTTGCCAAAAAGAATTATAATGAATTTTTTCAACCTATTTTCCTTCCTTTTCTGGTTACATTTCCAAGTCCGTGAATCATTTCATTTTTATGTTGAACTTCTAAGTTTAGCAGAAATCAAGGTGGTGGAAAATTAGGTTAACACATGTATTTTATGCCAAGCAATATTATGATTATTATTCACTACATCATTTAGTTGTTAGTATTTATAATTTCATAATGTCTTATTATATTCATTCTATGCACTGATAACAATATAAAAGAAGAAAGAGATGAAAATTTTAATTATATATGCAGGGGAGTTTGAAATTGGTGCACCGGTAATTTCAAGTAAGCTTAAAATAAAGACACAAATTTGTAAGTTTCAAGTTAGAGGGAATTCATGAGATTTTGTAAAAGCCCAAGCAACTATTTCATGCTCCTTCTTGAGCTTATCTCATAGTACACATTCATAATACTAGACATTGCATGCATATTTTATGCTCTTCCAAAAATAAAAATTCGTTTTCGATCTTCATTGTGTTTAAGCCTTCACTAAGGCAGTTTTTGATAGAATAGATGATTATACATTATTTTGTTTCATTTTAGGATTATTTGATGTGTTATTCAAGTTTTTGTCATTAGTGCCACTCTTTGTTTACTTTATTACTCGAACAACTACAATATTTATTACAAGACCTCATATGACAACCCAACAACATAAAAGCTTTAATCCATTGAATTAGGTAAAAAAAACTTTTGTGTGTGTGTGTATATATATATATTTGTATGTATATATATAATAGGAATCTTAGTTAAGTTGTGATGGCTATATAAATATTTAGTTTTTGATGATTTTTTAGCTTGGTTCAAACATGGTTGAATTGAAAACTGAAGAGGAAGTTATGGAAAAAGAGTCACTTCCTTATTACTGGCATTATTTGCTTTCCCATAAGAAAATTTACAACCTTTTGTGTAATTAATTAGAATTTGACATATTTTTTGCATCAACTATTATGTCATGATTTAAACTACTAACTCATTTTTTCTAAAGTGATAACATGTTCTATGAAGCATTTATGTATATGGTTATCATTGACGTGGACTTCATCTCTGTGATCTCTATGTGTATTCAACATTGTTTATTGAGATAAAAAATACATATCCAATTTGTAAGTGGGAGTAATGCGCCAATGCTAATGGAGGTCTTCAACATCTTTACATACAAGATTTATTATTATGGTTGTATCGATAATTACAAATTTTGTGCATGTAAAATTTGTTTGTTTTTGCAATTTATTTTTATGTGTGTATGGGAGCGACTATGGATACAAAAAACTCGACACAATCAATTATTAGATTTCTTCATACATAGGAGATGAAAATCAATAGGAGATCAAAAGATTAACATTTCTTGTGTTAGATTTTGTACCATCAATTTACGTCCCAAATAATAATAATAATATGTATGTATGCGTATGTGTATGACACTGATTGTCAAGGTTTAGTAAATATAATACATCTATTTAATTTTTATGTAGATTTAGTTTGCATAAAGTAAATTGAAACTAGGATATCAATGCATCATTCCACTGCTCTACAAGAATGCTAAGTGTTACGAGTGCAAATTACATATATATATATATATATATATCCATGATGTTCTGGCATGGAAGTTTTTTTTGGAATAGTCGACCGGTTTTTATAGTGATCTATAATACTTATTATTATAACAAATAATAATTACAAAGGAATATTGGAAGTTGGAAGATTGCTAACCTACTACATACGGTTTTTATAGTGGACCGTCCTGTAACAACCCAAATTCCGACAGATTGGTTTTTTTTTCAAAAATTCCTATCGGCCGAAACTCGAATAGGCTTATTTGGTATCCTGTAGAAAAGACAGAGATATAAAATATATCAGAACTCAGAAAACATCTCACAACGAAATGAAATATAATATAATCAAATATAGCCTTACCGAAGTAATAATACTGCCTAACCAGTATCCAAAGCTATCAAATCTCTGTCATAAGCCTAACCTGCGAGTATGTTATGAGGAGGGGGTCAGGACACAAGTTCTGGTGACTAGACTTAAATTACACATTCTGAAACAACCATACATATACCGTTATGTTACAATTTCTTGTTTATAAGGTTGTTTCGAGTTGATAGCACTCAAAGCTTTAGACACACGTTGTACACATCTGCCTTCATGTCGATTAACCTAATATTGCATATATGTAGCTACCCCCAATATCAAGGTACTTCCCATGGTAACGCTACAGAAGCGTATGCAACTCTCATACTACGCCTGAGGGATGTACAGACCTTCAGTTTACTATGCCACGTTCCGCACAAAACTACCATCGCAATGCTACGTAAGTGTACGGACTGTCATATCGAATGTCATCGGTCGAATCATGCTTGAATACGAAGTAATGCCTTAATGTCTACGATACGCCACCCGGTGCGGCATGCATGTACTTAGATCCTCACATGTACGTACTATCTACTGTACACCAAGTCTCATAATAGGGCCGTATCCGGAAGCATGGGACTCGGTCGGGAGCTTTTCCATATCTGTATATGTCTACTAAGAAGGCCTAAAGTACAAATATCTATACTATGGTCCTTATTTTCATGGTGGTTATGGTCTCACCTCGACTCCTCACTTAACTAGTGAAAGAATACATCAAGAGCTAAGTGATGTGCCCCTAACAAACAATCTACATCCAAATTGCCGTGTCCCGCATCCAAAGTCTCTGTAGTGATAGATCGATGGACTGCAGGTTTACCTCTGCTCTTTCCGCATCACACTGACTGTCGATGATAGGTACCCGAAGATTACTATCCTTTATTTGGACCTAACCAGCCTATCTGTAGGAAAATCTTCAAATCACCCCCAATGACATACCGCTAGAGACTTCCGACTGTCAAACTACTATTGCAATCAAGGTACACTCACCGGGTGGTAACGCGCAGACCCAACCTCTATGAGTACGACATGAGCATGCACCGCAACAGAGGACCACCATGAAGTACCCTACAATGTCCCTTGAAATTTGTGTGCTTCTTTCCAGTCCCGTAGAGCCAACAAGAAGAATATCAAGTAGAAGAATCAGATGGACGTGCTCCTCTCGTGCCACCAAACACCTCGATGATCTACCCCATTGGGTTCCTTACCTTCAGACGTGCTGTAACACCCCGCATTTTTTTTATTTAAATAATAAAATAAAATTTGAATAAAACTTTCAAAATTTAGTCATGGAATTAGCGTCATTGTGTCCATGGCAATTTTTTGATCAACTTAGACCTATGGATTGTAGAAAATGGATTTAAGATGAAATAGATATCTTTAAATGAAATATTACAACAAACATAAAAAAGGTATAAGAAAAGGTCAATGACCACCATTGTTTTCAGTCTTGTTAACAAAAGCCTATGTAGCTCAGTTGGTAAAGACGTGTGACTCCGAAGTGAGTGGTGCAAGTTCGAATCCCGCCAGCACCATATTTTTATTTTAGAGGAAGGACTAAAATAATACATGTTCTATGAGGAAAATATGTATAAATGCACATATAAGAAAAATTATACATAAAAGGAAGTACAAAAATATATGTATACATTCATAAGTAAATATATGCATATGTATGTGCAAATATATATATATATATATATATATATATGTAAGAGAAATTCAAAATAAACTTGCAATCAATAAAAATAGGTAAGAATTAAATGACGGCATAACACAGTTTGAATTTTGAAAATGAAATAAAAGTTGCATATATATATATATACATGTAAATTCAAACAATGAGATAAAATGGGCATTAGAAGTTTGTATACATATAAAGAGCTTATATACAAATACAATATCAAAAATAAATCCTGGATCTTCAAAAGAAACGAGGAGGGAAAAGACGCAGGAACCATGACTGTTGTGGGGAGATCCACATTCAGCCCGGGTCGACCCATTGGTCGACCCATGGGGGGATGGGTCGACCCACTGCGGATCTGGACAGATCCATTCTTCTAACCTGGACCGTTTTGTGGCTATGTTTGTTGCTGAGTCAGCACTCCGTGTATGATTAAGATCAAGACTTTCATGTATACCTATAAATAGACTAGCAGAGCCTAGCCTAAATGTCATAAATAGGTTTTCTACCAGAGCCTAGTCTTTCTTGTACACCAATATCAAGGACCACTATGAAGTATTTGATTCAAGATTTAGAGGAAATGAATGTATATCTACAATTGGATGTTCAGAACTCTGATCAGCATGTGGTAAGTCCTTGGATCTGCTTTACATAGGTTTCCGTTCCCTTTTCTCCCTTCTTTAGTAAAAAATTTGTGAATCCGTGGATATTTTTGAATATAGATTCAGTTAGGGATGCCACGAAACAACAAATCTGGATCAGATTCATGGATTGGAAATCTATTAGGTAAGTGGATCTAAACTATACCATTTTAAATAATGGTATATTTATCGTTTGTATTCCCCGTTATAATTGATCTGCTAAATAGTTGATATTTGCGGAAAATTGTGTATTACAACTGTTTAGGACAAGTTAAAAGATTACTGTTGTATATAAGTCTGTTATAATAACCTGTTAATTGGATATTGTAAGTGAAATACAGTGAAATTGCGAATAATTGCGATAATTAAGATTAAATCTGCTTAGAACTCTTCTGTTGTATAAGGCCTATCTCCATTGATCAATTGTCTAAATTGGAATTTACTGTAAATGCTGTAATTATGGAATTTATGATGAACGCGAATATTTTCTTAAGAATATATTTATGCTAAAAGATTGTAAATAGGATTGCTGTAAAATTTAGAAAAATGAGAATGTTATATAATAGGTAGGCTTGTCCTAGGGACAAGTGGAAATTATAAAGTAGGTTATAATAAATGGAAAGAAACTTGTTGATATACCTTAGCAAAGAAATCTAAGTAAACAAGTTAAATAACAACAAAAGGTTGTATTAAACCAAGTCATGGTTAAGGAAAAAGAATGAAGTAGAACATGTTGTTGTAACCTGTAACCTATAAAATCAGACAATGAATTACATGGTAATAATATAAAGAGATTGTAGATTACAGACCTTGGATTACAATCCAAAAAATAACATGTTATGGGCTTATTAATGAACATAAATAGGTTAATTTATATAACCGGAATTAATAAGCAAGAGGGTTTCATTCCTTAGAGATATAAGGGGCTCAGAGAGAACTTGGTAACTTCAATAAGAAGTTTATATAATTGGAAATAACCAAGTTAATTGGAAATCAGATGAGGTAGAGCAAGCACGTAACTAAATGTTTATATATAGAGTCTAATAACACGTTAGCGTGATGCGCTTGGACCAGTCCGCATGTCTGAAGGTGAAGAACCCAACGAGATAGACCATCGGGGTGTCTAAAGACATGGGAGGAGCACGCCCACATGATTACTCGGCTCGACTTATGATTTGATTTCTTGGTGGGACAGAGGGAAACATGCGACTTCCAAGGGACGAGTTAGGGTACTCCGTGGTGGTCCCTTGTGTGGTACACGCTCAGGATGTACTTGCAGAGGTGGTCTCTGCGCGATACCACCCAAGGGGTTATACCTTGATTGCAACAGTAGCTTGTCAGTTAGAAGGCTGTGGCGGTATGTCATTGGGGTGATTCAGCGGTTAGCCTCGCTCTTGGAGGGAGGTAGGTCTGGACCAAATTAAGGATAATAATCATCGGATACCTGTCATCGGCAGCTAGTGTGATGCGGAAAGACAAAAGCTAAACCAAGATACCATTTTCCTTTCACTATCGAGGCACAATTGAGGGACACGCCAAATTGGATGCTATAATGGTTGTCAGGGTCACATCACTTATCTCTTGATGTAGTCTTTCACTAGTTGAGGGAGTGGCCTGGGTGGGGCCATAGCCACCGTGAAAAAGCAAACCATACTGAATATATGTATAGTAGGCCCTTAAAGGATGGCTTATACAGATATGGAAAGGCTCCGGACCGAGTTCTGTGCATTGGATGCTGCCCTATTATGATCGGGTTACAGTAGACAGAACATACATGTGAGGGTCTAGAAACATGCATGACTTCTTCGGGTGGTGTATCGTAGACAGTAGGGCATTAATTCGTGTAATACCGAGCTTGTAACACCCCACATACATTAAGGTCACTCACAAAGGGAATGCTTTAACTTCAATAGAGCATTATGGGTACTGGAACAGAAATATTACAAGACAGACGTATATAAAACAGCGGAAAGTAAAGTAGAAGTACTTCAAATCATTTATTAAATATAATTGTTTACAATAAAAGCCCATCAACTTCCAATATCCAATTACATAGCCAAAATATCTGTCTTGCTCAAAAACAAAGAAGCATAAAAATAAATTGTATTATTCCCCAATAAAGCAAAGCAAGCCATAGCCAAGAGAAATCCAAGCAGTACATGAAAGAGCCTTGGAGCTTCGTAAGATCCGAACTAAGCTGTATTCCCACCCTGCGAACCTAGGGGGGAACGAAAGAAAAAGAGGCAAATCAAACTGGGTCAGTCATAAAGACTGAGTAAGTCCTAGTGACTTTCAGCGTAAGAACAGGTAAAGATAATATGGCATGAATAAACTGAAAGTAAACATAAGCATGATGACGAGGTAAGTTACAGGCACGATGAATCAAGTATAACATCCCATACTTCCTATCAAGAGCAGCATCACAAGGTTCCTACCAAGTATCACATCACAAGGTTTCTATAACATCGCAAGATTTCTAAGCTTCACCATTATCCGATTTTCCTTGATTTCCTATGTTCTCTGCACCACCTAACTAGCGTTCCAATTAGTTTACTTAGTTGTAATTACAAGATAAGTGATCCTCCATAACCCACATGATAGTTTTATAGGTACATATCCCACGATGAGGGTCCCACCTCATATTGACAGTTTCGTGTCCCCACCGTACCTATTTGACCGGCTCTTACTTACAATGTGTCACATGTGTTATATACTAAGGTTATCCCAACCCCGTAGTTGTGGTAGCCTTCAGGACTACATCTAATATGAGGATTTCACCTCAACCAGCCCAATTACCATGAATGTGTTAGATGTATCCTTACTACCCTAATCGATCGGCTATTACTCGACCTAGCTCTTGCGGCCCCCAACTTGTAGATACATGTGCTGGTCCCACCCTAGGGTGTATCAATCCCTAGGATGGCAACCCCGACACCCTTTTTGATGCACAACTTTATATCTTGTAACACCCCGCCTCCGCTAGGGTCACTCGCAAAGGAATGCACTAGCTTTAGAGGGGCATTATTGGTAAACATGCACAGAAATATCACAAGACAGAACATATAAAATGGCGGAAGTAAAATCGAACTTTCATAAACATTAATAATTAAGGTCTAAAGCCCTTTTACATCAGAGTACATCAAAACCTGTCTTGTAATAATAAAGAAGCATTAAGACTTTTCCATAAATTATTCCCCAAATAAAACAGTAAAGTAGCCATAGCCAAGAAAAGTCCAAGCCATCCATGATGACCTTCAAGCAGAAGAAGTCTGAACTAAACAACAGTATTTCCTCCCTGTAACCTGGGGGGGAAACGGAAGACAAGAAGCGAAAGAAAACGGGGTCAGTCATAAAGACTGGTAAGCCCTATCTACTATCAGCATATAAACCAGTAAAGTTAACTGGCATGAGGAACTGAGATGAACATAAGCATGATAACAAGATAGATAAGCTAAATCAGAATAACAGGATAACTACTGAACTAAGGTATCATGATAAACTACGGTGTCATGATAAATCAAGGTATCATATTGTCAGACTTCTATCAAGTATACTATCCCAAGGTATCTACCCCGTCTTACATTCCACGGTATCTATTCCGTATATTCTTCCTGGTTCTAACATGTATATTTGCGCTGCACCCTCCGTACTAGTATCCCGGCCTTGTTATGTGTTAACCATGAATGTCCCTTACTCAAAATCGTGTAATGGTCCATGTCAACCTAACATATCGCATATATAGTTTACTCAAATCATATGTTTCTTTCCATGTATATAAGTTCAGTCCTTTGCCGTACCTCGTACGGGCTTCCTCATGTCGTATTATCCTTGAAATCGTTTGGACTGTCACCCTTGTTCTAGCTAGGCTCTTCCATATGAATCATCGTTTGAACTACTAGGACTTACGCCACCTAGCACCACTAGGGATTACGCTTGCCTATTGCACGCTTTCGTATTTTGGTTTGGGTTAAACCACCTAGGCCACTAGGGATTACGCTAACCCTCAACAGCGCCCTTTTTCCCACACATTCATCGTGAATCGTTTTTCTATAACTGTATGCACATGTATCACATCGTGCCATCCGAGTCCTGTCACAGGGCAAAACAAGAAATACAGGACTCGGTCGGGAGCTTTAGATTTATCTGCCGATGCAGATACTAAGGTCTGCTTTTCTACACGTGGCTATGGTCCCACGAGACCCCTCCCTCAACTAGTGAAAGGCAACACAAGAGAAAATCTTGCATGAGAACTACACTCCGGCCAGCCCACATCCTACGGCCTACCTCATCCATAATTAGATAGCAATTATGGTCTGTTGGGTGTTCCCTGCCTTTCCGTACGTACACGCTTGACTCAAGATGGTAGATGATCGACGAACTTGCTATCTCGGGCACCTTATGTATTCGTCGACTCACTGCTATCCACCCCGGTCTTTAGGTCGCTCGCATAGCAACCAAGGCATATTCTTGGTTCTTCTACCGCAGACCTCAACCTCTCGTGAGCCTAGTATAATGACCTGGCAGCTCACAGAGGGATCCCAAGAATATCCTCACGTTCCCCGAAGCCGCTGCTCCGTTACCCAGTTCGTTGGAGCCTTTATCTAAATCAGATAGCCTGCTCCTACACGCATACTTAAACGTTGACCTAACGTATCGGGTTACTAATCTATCTAAGAAATGGTCCAAATTTCCTTGACTAAGAATTATTACTTAGTCTCCCTTAACTAAGGTTTACTACTTAGCCTTATTTCCATAATCCTTGTTAACTATGGTTATTTACCTAATCCTCCGAATTAGGGTTTATCTAATGGGTTAAGTGTCACTTAAGTTCATAACTTAGCCCGTCTACAAACCATGTCAAAATTGGCTAAGTATCCAAGTCCAAGACTTAACCCTACAAACCATGTGTCAAGTTGGCTAAGTATATTAAGCAATCCATAACTTAACCTCGTCTAATTATCATTTTAGATTGGTTAATTATATAAATTAACTTGACCTTGTCAAATTACCGAGTCAAATCGGTCAAGCGTATTCAAGTGATTCGTGACTTAGCCTTATCATGTTTTCACGTTAGATTGGTTAAGTATAGGTCACTTAACCACATCAAACTAACGAGTTGGATTAGTTAAGTGTAAATTAACTTAACCCCGTCCAATTACCATGTTTAGATCAGTTAGGTCTGAGTTGACTTAACCCCATCCATTAACTGTATTAAACGGTTAAGTGTTACTAAGAAAATTTACTTAACCTTATCAAGTTATCGTGTTGGATTGATTAAGTGTTGGTTAACTTAATCCCGTCCCCTCGTCGTATAAAAATGGTCAAGTGTCGTTAGGCAAATCAAGTTACTTAACCTACCCAACCCTGTCATGTCGGTTAAGTGTCATTAGTCAAATTAAATTACTTAACCCATTTGTCCATGTCATATTTGGTTAAGCCTCATTAATCAAATTAACTTAACCCTATTATGTGGCATTAATTACTTAATGCACCCCAACCTCTCACATTAGACTTTGTTGTGGTTACTAGTTAAGCCGGTCGGTTCCGGGTAGCTTTACACCACAACTTGGTCTAACCTCGGGTTCAAGCACAACATGACCAACTTCTCACATTGGGTCCTATTGTTTGCAACTACTAGTTAGGCCGGTCGGTTCCGGGTAGTTTTACGTTGCAAACTCAACCCAACCTCGAGTTGGCCACTTTCATGTTTAGTCTAGTGTCATGTTCATAGTCAAGTTTTCAAGCAATTGGGTAGACCTAACTTAATAGGTAAATTCCCAATGGGTAGACCTAACTTAATAGGTAAATTCCCAAGCTTATGTTTTTATGCATACTTACATGTCAACTTCCATGTTATATTTCAAATCATGTTTTCAAGTATAAACACATGTCATATTTAACGTTACATGTTGTCATGTTTATACCCATTTACCCAAGTCATATTCATGTCATTATGTTTCCCCATAATGTGACCCCGACGCTTTTTTTAAACTAGCATATACGTTCGCAACAACGTGATGGATTAAAAGAAGAGACTTGGCAAAGGAATGACAAAAATGGGTATTAAGCCACAAGTTAATCATGGTGGCAAATGAGGCACAAATGTGTTCATTAGCTTGCATGTTACATTCTTAAGCCTCAAAAACATGCATAAACCCAAACTTGGTACATAAGCGAATCATGGTGACAAAAGACATGGAATGATGGCTAGAAACTCGCATATATCATCATATAAGGATTATGACTTCATATGCAAGGTGACATAATGATTATGAAGATTCTCATGTTGCATAATGCAACATTTCAACATAAAGGTCAAAGCTTTATGACCACAAGACCAAGGTAATGACTTTATAAGCTTGCATAAGATGATAGCATGCTACATACTAATGTTTAAACCCACTTACAACATGTCATATTAAGTTTAAAGTTCATATCTAATAGTAGGAGAAGGGCTTACATTGCTATGAAGGCCTAAATCGATTAAACTAAAGCTTGTGATGAAGCCTATGCATGCCATCACCCAAAAACCCAAAGATGGATGCTCCAAACCCACCAAAACACCATCTTTATGAACAAAGATCAAAGCTTTTGCCTTGAAATCAACTTGAGAAGCTCTCATACTAACATAGGGACTCTCTAACACTCTCATGATCATGAAACCTCTCATAGAAATGAAGTGGAGGCTAGGATAGTTGAGTGGAGGCCATGAGAGTAGAAATTTGGCCATAGTTTAGTTACATGAATGAATAATGAGGATTTAGGAGAGGGTTAGGGGCTTATTTATAGATTAGGCAAGTGTTTTAGGCCATAGGATTAAACCTAGATTCAATCCAAGCCATCAAAGCATGTCTTGGGGAAGAAGTCAAGTGTAGGAACCATCTAGAGCCTTTAGATTAAAGATGAACCATGAGAACCATTCAAATGCAAAATCTGCATTTGAGCGAATCGGCCCACGGGTTGACAGCCAAACACCCTGGATTAACCCCTAGTCGACCCAGCGGGCTTGGGTCGACCTCAAAAATCGGCCGGTTCGGTTATTCCCCTCTCCCAATTCGCTGTTTTGAACATTTTTGCATATTTATTTATTTAATTTTCAATTATATATATATATATATATCAATATATATTTCTCTGCGCAACCCATTTCACTTAATTAAGTATACTTTAATTTGGGAATTTTTCGTGAAACTTCGCGAGGCCATATCTTGGTCATACGGACTCCGATTTTCGAAAACTCGGACTCTATTTCGCGTATTTTTCCGAGACGAACGCAATGGCATAGCCCGTTTCCCTTGATTCAGATTTTACAGTTTAATTCTGCCTCCATTTATGTTATAACATGTTATTCAAAAATACGGGTTGTTACATATCTACTGATGCCCAATGGCTAACTTTTCCACTCCGGAATACGTGCACGCCCGTAATCCATTGAAACCTGCACCGCTGCATCCCCTGCCGCCGTTTTGACCGCTTACAATCAGTCCAGTAATCGTGCTCCACCCTGCCTAGCTCAGGGTACCGTTGATACCTAATGTGGGTTACTGCTGAAACGGGTCCCGCTACTAGGGTTTTCCTAGGGTCTATTCGTATACCCCACAGGTTGGTTAAGTGCTATCTATTTAAGTTAACCCCACCCCCCATCATGATACCGTGGTTAAGTGTTCTTTCTTGTGTTACTTAACCCTACCGCATGTCTTGTTATATCGGTTAAGCGTTCTCCCCTATGTTAACTTAACCCTTACCACACCTCACGTTAGATTGGTTAAGTTTATGTTAACTCAACCTCATCCACTAGCCATTTTATAATGGTTAAGTGTTACCCTCGTGTATTTACTTAACCCTACCACATATCAGGTTATATTGGTTGGGTGTTATCAACCCATTCAAGTTAAACCAACCCATTTAACTTAACCCTCCCATTCGTCAGATTGCATTGGTTAAGTATTTCAAATAATTCATGGCTTAACCCTGCCCACGTATCATGTAAAGTTGGTTAAGTGCTGTCTAGTGATTCATAACTTAACCCCGCTATCTTAGCATATCAAATTGGTTAAGTGTTTTCAAGTAGTTCATGACTTAACCCACCCACGTATCATGCTAAGTTGGTTAAGTATTATCTATATGTTCAAGTTGACTTAACCCTGCCACGTGTCATGTTATATTGGTTAAGTGTCATTAGTCTAGTCATATTACTTAACCCACCTATTCATGTCGTATCGGTTAAGCGTCATTAGTCTAGTCATATTACTTAACCCACCCATTGGTCTGATTAACAGTTATGTTGGTTAAGCCTACACTTATAAGTTTTACTTGTTCTTAACTCATACCGGTTAGGTCCACATTTACATGTCAAATTTCCAATCATCCCACCTAACCCTCTAATCATAGCCACGTCTTATTATGGTTAGTATTACATAATTCATTCATTATGATAAACGAATCATGACCTCTCACATTAGACCGTGCATTTTGTGGCCACTGGATTTGCCAGGCGGTTCCGGGTAGATTTACACCACAAACTGAGTCTAACCTCGTGTCATAAATCGTTACGCCTACAATTCGACCTTCGACCTCTCACATTAGACTGACACTTTGTGGCTACTGGATTTGCCGGGCGGTTCCGGGCAGATTTACACCACAAATTGAGTCTAACCTCGTGTCAAAGGTTCATTAATGGTCATATTCCCCCCAAAACCCCAATATCAGTTCATGTGTTTAACATATAGAAATGTTCATGTTCCAACCACGTTCATATTTCCAGTTATATGCCAATTATCAAGTTCATAATTCACGTTTTTGCCCCAAAACGTATTCCCAAATTGTTATCATAATTCACTATAAGGTTATGCCAAGTTGTGGTCTTTTATTTACAATACAAACCAACTACCCAAAACCCAACTTAGGCGCGTTCATATTAAACCTCTACCAAGTCATATATTATCATATATGTTTCAACTCCAAATTTTACATAATTAATATATGCCCAAATTCTAGATTATATGTCAGTTTTACATATGTCAAAATTCATGATTTACATGTTTACAAAGCTATGCCTAATTTACATAGATCAAGTTTTATACCCAAAATTACATGTATACCACGTTTACACCAACTTACCCATAACAAGTTCTAGCCAAATTACATATATCAAGATCCATATCAAATTACATATGCCAATCCCCATCATTTTAATGACAATACCCAAATATCCAATTTCATGTTAATGGTAGTAATACCCAAATATCCAATTTTTATGTTATGCCATCAATTCCACCAAACACATATATTCCACTAGGTAGTATTCCAATATTTACTCTGTATACCATCGCACGCATATCGTAGTTTAGGCATAGGTCCGAAATTGACCTAGGTTCATCAAAAGAAAATAAATAGGGGAAGGTAGAAGTTGCGATAAAAACAAGATCAGAGAGAAAACGGCATAAAAGCATCATCTCAGGCATAAAGAATAGATCTTGATAATAATATCAACATGAACCAAGAAAAAATGATTTACAACAGGCTGAATAGACCATAAACTTGTCATGCGAATAAAGATAGACAAGTTCTCAAGATCGAGATCCAAGAAGAAACAAGAATAGACTTGAATCAAAAGTCCAATTTCACTTCATCACATGTCCATATTAAATTTAATTATTTTAATCTAAAAATAACTAGAACTTACAGATCGTGGGCAAGGAATTAAGAACTGAATTTGTTGTAAAAATGTTGCGGCGTTGTTGATTTATTGTCTTGAATCATTGTTGAAGCTTTGTTCTTTGAATTGATTTGAGTTTGAATGCTTGTACTTTGATTTAGGGACGACGGCCATGGTTCAAGAGGTATTTTTGCAGCATAATGGTGTAAGAATGATTTGATATGAATTAGGTTAGGTCTTAGGATGTATATATAGGGGTAGCAACTAGTTTAGGCCCTTAGATTAACCCTAGAATCAATCCGGACCATCAAAACATATCTCAGGCTTCAAAAATGGGTTCTGGGTCAAAACAGACCGACCAGGTCGACCTGTAAGGGGGGGAGGTTGACCATATGGTCGACCTGGGGGGTAGGTCGACCCTAAGGTCGACCACATGGTCGACCTGGCCCCCAGGTCGACCCCCAGGTCGACCTGCCTGGTCCTGTGCTGCCTAAAATTTGCTGAATCTTCTATAGGCCATAACTTCTTCATCCGAACTCCGTTTTTTGATAACTCGGACTCTATTTCATGTAGAATTCCAAGACGAACGCAATGGCGCAACCCGTTTTCCATGATTCTCATTTTAAAATTTAATTATACCCTGATTTCTAGTTTCAACATGTTATTAAAATTCGGGTTGTTACTTTCTCCCCTCCTTAAAGGATTTCGTCCCCGAAATCTTCAAGTTAAGAAGAATGTGTCCTACCATCCAATCATCCATCTACTCAATCATCAATCACATGCATCCATTGTCCTTAAGATATTTCTAATGTTGTATGAACATATGCAGAAAGTGTGTGTATATGTTCCTTATCTAATGCAAATAATCAAGCCTGATTGATTTTCTTAATGCAAAATATGTTTAGTGCCATGAGTCCAACATGTATGCAAATAGTCCTAGTCACACTAACACTATATGTGTGCACAAACATCCATCCATATGCAACATCCACATGACAACATATTCAATTTCATCCATAAACAAGTATAAACACTCATGCATATGCAATATGAAAATGTGTCTGAGCCGATCTAGTGCCTAAGGTGCGTGTATATGCATCCACGAGCAACCACTTGCAACCATCAATCATAACATGTCTCAAACACATGTTTACACCCAATTGTTCATACCTAAAGATATAGTCGAACGATAGAAGCAAGTAAAAACTTTGTGCCCATTAGGCAATGTCAAAACTGGAAATCTATGTCACATATATACTGATTAGGAGAAGAACTCCCTAAGCACCAGCCCCGAAGACCGAAATCAATATCAGACTGATACCCAAAGAATTACTCAACCCAACGGACACCCTCAAGCCCCAACATGTATTACTAACAGATGAGTCATACTCCCTATGGGGTTTGCAAAGAAATAGGATGGAGAATAGGACCGAGAGGATATGCTTAAAAGATAGCATGCAAATAAGCTCTATAGAAAAAAAAAGGATCAAGGATATACTCTTAAAAAGAGATATGATGCGCGTATCAAGTCTTCAATCTTCGGAGTCGCATTTCCTTGAGCTTAACTCCATTGTGATTTCACCGTCTTTAACTTCACAATTTCGTAGCTTCTTAAGTCTTTTTTCCAAAATATGAGTTGGAACTCATTCCACTGTTGCCTCTCGTTTCACTTTCACTTATTCTCCTTCTAGTATACTCGGCTCAAACATAACTGTGTACTCATGGTTTCATGCAAGCTCTCCAAAATTCACTAGTGAATCTCGGATCTCGTTCACTTACTAGAAGGTATTCCACATAAATGAATTATCTCTTGAAAATAAACAAATGCCAACCATGTTGCCAAGTGTACTTACTAAGGTGATTTTCTATAACTCATGCATAAGCGAGATGAACCATCCGCCTTAGTGGCGAACATTACTCGAGCGGATCAATAAATGTATCAAGAGATTCTAGGTAACTAAGCATGGCAGAACCCTAAGGGTTACACTAGATTTCGAGGGTATTACCGAGGCAAGTGAAGAGTCTAACTACCCTCTTTTCATACTCGAGAATGGTATCATTTCTGGATAACCACTATATCCCTAGAAACAACCCATAGCCCAAAAACATAAGCATTACTTCTAAACTCAACACTTAGCATAAACATTCTCAAATCCAAACAAGTCATGAATAAATGAGCCGATTCCCCAATAGGATTTGAGACAAAAATGGGACCCTCTACTACACTAGTACTAAGGTGCAGAGACTCAACCATCGAAGCAGAATTAAAAAGGATGCGATGTACAAAAACAAAGTTCTAGTGGGATGATAGAAAAGAAAAGCTAAACCTTTAACAGAAACGTTACCACCTCTCTTAGGTATGCTAGTAGTGAGAGCATACAATTGCCCTCTCGACGATCTTGTTCTTTGCCCTTGTCCTTGTCCTATAATACTTAACTACATGTCCCTTTTTACCATACTAAAGATACTCTCTCTTGTTATGGGTTTTATTATTCTCTCACTTTGGCCTGTTTCCTTTCACCTTTTCCTCCTTCGTGGGTTAAGCCATATCAACGAGTTTCTCATCCTTAGGCTTGTGTTCATTATCCTTGTATAGCTTGTTGACAAGTTCCTCGAAAGCTACCTCCATCGCACGACAACTCTACAAAGCTTGAAATAAGATTAGATGCAGATGGAATTACTGCGGCTATAGACAGAAGTTGGGCACTTCTTTTCCCTCCTACATGTGTCGACAAAACAACGGTGAAAAAGAAAGAGAGAAGAAACTCAAGGAGAGAATCAAAAGATAGTGCATATGGCTTTGGGGAATATGCCTTTCGTAAAACAAAACTTTTCTTAGAAAAATGCTTCTTTGTAAACGTTTTGAAAATAATTTCAGAAGGTTTTTAAAAGCTTTTGCCCAGTCTGGTAACCTTCTGCTCTGATACCAAATGTAACACCCCACATCCGTTAAGGTCACTCACAAAGGGAATGCCTTAACTTCAATGGAGCATTATGGGTACTGGAACAAAAATATTACAAGACAGACGTATATAAAACAGCGGAAAGTAAAGTAGAAGTACTTCAAATCATTTATTAAATATAATTGTTTACAATAAAAGCCCATCAACTTCCAATACCCAATTACAAAGCCAAAATATCTGTCTTGCTCAAAAATAAAGAAGCATAAAAATAAATTGTATTATTCCCCAATAAAGCAAAGCAAGCCATAGCCAAGAGAAATCCAAGCAGTACATGAAAGAGTCTTGGAGCTTGGTAAGATTCGAACTAAGCTGTATTCCCACCCTGCGAACCTGGGGGGGGGGGGGGGGACGAAAGAAAAAGAGGCGAAACAAACTGGGTCAGTCATAAAGACTGAGTAAGTCCTAGTGACTTTCAGCATAAAAACAGGTAAAGATAATATGGCATGAATAAACTGAAAGTAAACATAAGCATGATGACGAGGTAAGTTGCATGCACGATGAATCAAGTATAACATCCCATACTTCCTATCAAGAGTAGCATCACAAGGTTCCTACCAAGTATCACATTGCAAGGTTTCTATAACATCGCAAGATTTCTAAGCTTCACCATTATCCTATTTTCCTTGATTTCCTATGTTCTCTGCACCACCTAACTAGCGTTCCAATTACTTTACATGGTTGTAATTACAAGATAAGTGATCCCCCATAACCCACATGATAGTTTTATAGGTACATATCCCGCGATGAGGGTCCCACCTCATATTGACAGTTTCGTGTCCCCACCATACCTATTTGATCGGCTCTTACTTACAATGTTTCACATGTGTTATATACTAAGGTTATCCCAACCCCGTAGTTGTGGTAGCCTTCAGGACTACATCTAATATGAGGATTTCACCTCAACCAGCCCAATTGCCATGAATGTGTTAGATGTATCCTTACTACCCTAATCAATCGGCTCCTACTCGAACTAGTTCTTGCGGCCCCCTACTTGTAGATACCTGTGCTGGTCCCACCCTAGGGTGTATCAATCCCTAGGATGGCAACCCCGACACCCTTTTTGATGCACAGCTTTATATCTACTGATGCCCAATGGCTAAATTTTCCAGTCCAGAATACATGCATGCCCGTAATCCATCAGAACCTGCACCGCTGCATCCCCTGCCGCCGTTTTGACCGCTTACAATCATCCCAGTAATCGTGCCCCACCCTGCCTAGCTCAGGGTACCGTTTATACCTAATGTGGGTTATTGCTGAAACGGGTCCCGCTACTAGGTTTTCCTCAGGTCTATTCATATACCCCACGGGTTGGTTAAGTGTTATCTATTTAACTTAACCCCACCCTCATCATGATACCGTGGTTAAGTGTTCTCTCTTGTGTTACTTAACCCTACCGCATGTCTTGTTATATCGGTTAAGCGTTCTCCCCTGTGTTAACTTAACCCTTACCACACCTCACGTTAGATTGGTTAAGTATATGTTAACTCAACCTCATCCACTAGCCATTTTATAATGGTTAAGTGTTACCCTCGTGTGTTGACTTAACCCTACCACACATCAGGTTATATCGGTTGGGTGTTATCAACCGATTCAAGTTAAACCAACCCATTTAACTTAACTCTCCCATTCGTCAGATTGCATTGGTTAAGTATTTCAAATAATTCATGGCTTAACCCTGCCCACGTATCATGCCAAGTTGGTTAAGTGTTGTCTAGTGATTCATAACTTAACCCCGCTATCTTAGCATATCAAATTGGTTAAGTGTTTTCAAGTAGTTCATGACTTAACCCACCCACGTATCATGCTAAGTTGGTTAAGTATTATCTATATGTTCAAGTTGACTTAACCCTGCCACATGTCATGTTATATTGGTTAAGTGTCATTAGTCTAGTCATATTACTTAACCCACATATTCATGTCATATCGGTTAAGTGTCATTAGTCTAGTCATATTACTTAACCCACCCATTGGTCGGATTAACAGTTATGTTAGTTAAGCCTACACTTATTAGTTTTACTTGTTCTTAACTCATACCGGTTAGGTCCACATTTACATGTCAAATTTCCATGTCATCCCACCTAACCCTCTAACCATACCCACATCTTATTATGGTTAGTATTCCTTAATTCATTCATTATGACGAATGAATCATGACCTCTCACATTAGACCGTGCATTTTGTGGCCACTGGATTTGCCGGGCGGTTCCGGGCAGATTTACACCACAAAATGAGTCTAACCTCGTGTCATAAATCGTTACGCCTATAATTCGACCTTCGACCTCTCACATTAGACTGGCACTTTGTGGCTACTGGATTTGCCGGGCGGTTCCGGGCAGATTTACACCACAAACCGAGTCTAACCTCGTGTCAAAGGTTCATTAATGGTCGTATTCCCCGCAAAACCCCAATATCAGTTCATGTGTTTAACATATAGAAATGTTCATGTTCCAACTACGTTCATATTTCCAGTTATATGCCAATTATCATGTTCATAAATCACGTTTTTGCCCCCTAAACGTATTCCTAAATTATTATCATAATTCATCAAAAGGTTATGCCAAGTTATGGCCTTTTATTTACAATACATACCAACTACCCAAAACCCAACTTAGGCGCGTTCATATTAAACCTCTACCAAGTCATATATTATCATATATGTTTCAACTCCAGATTTTACATAATTAACATACCCAAGTTATAGATTACATGTCAGTTTTACATATGTCAAAATTCATGATTTACATGTTTACAAAGCTAAGCCTAATCTACATAGATCAAGTTTTATACCCAAAATTACATGTATACCATGTTTACACCAACATACCCATAACAAGTTCTAGCCAAATTACATATATCAAGATCCATATCAAATTACATATGCCAATCCCCATCATTTTAATGAAAATACCCAAATATCCAATTTCATGTTAATGGTACTAATACCCAAATATCCAATTTTTATGTTATGCCACCAATTCCACCAAACACATATATTCCACTAGGCAATATTCCAATATTTCCCCCGTATACCATCGCACGTATATCATAGTTTAGGCCTAGGTCCGAAATTGACCTAGGTTCATCGAAAGAAAATAAATAGGGGAAGGTAGAAGTTGCAATAAAAACAAGGTCAGAGATAAAACGACATAAAAGCATCATCTCAGGCATAAAGAATAGATCTTGATAATAATATCAACATGAACCAAGAAAAATTGATTAACAACAGGCTGAATAGACCATAAACTTGTCATGCGAATAAGGATAGAAAAGTTCTCAAGATCGAGATCCAAGAAGAAACAAGAATATACTTGAATCAAAAGTCCAATTTCACTTCGTCACATGTCCATATTAAATTTAATTATTTTAATCTAAAAATAACTGGAACTTACGGATCATGGGCAAGGAATTAAGAACTGAATTTGTTGTAAAAATGTTGCAGTGTTTTTGATTTATTGTCTTGAATCATTGTTGAATCTTTGTTCTTTGAATTGATTTGAGTTTGAATGCTTGTACTTTGATTTGGAGACGGCCGCCATGGTTCAAGAGGTATTTTACCAGCATAATGGTGTAAGAATGATTTGATATGAATTAGGTTAGGTCTTAGGATGTATTATAGGGGTAGCAACTAGTTTAGGCCCTTAGATTAACCCTAGAATCAATCCGGACCATCAAAACATGTCTTAGGCTTCGAAAATGGGTTCTGGGTCAAAACAGGCCGACCCGGTCGACCTGTAAGGGGGGGAGGTTGACCATATTGTCGACCCGGGGGGTAGGTCGACCATGTGGTCGACCTGGCCCCCAGGTCGACCTGCCTGGTCCTGTGCTACCTAAAATTTGCCCAATCTTCTACAGGCCATAACTTCTTCATCCGGACTCCGATTTTCGAAAACTCGGACTCTATTTCATGTAGAATTCCGAGACGAACGCAATGGAACAACCCGTTTCCCATGATTCTCAGTTTAAAATTATTTATACCCTGATTTCTAGTTTCAACATGTTATTAAAATTCGGGTTGTTACAGAGCTTGGCTGAGAAGTTTGGATATGGAGTTCCGTACATGGCTCTGGCCTAGGACGAGAGTTAAATACACTTCCATGGCATGACGACGTAGACCGTGCAAGAGAGTACCATGGGAGGTACCTTGACATTGGGGGTAGCTACATATATGTTATGTTAGGATAATCTACTAGGAGGTAGATGGGCACGATGTATGCGTAAAGCCGTGAGTGCTATTAACCTAAGCAACCTAATAAATAAGTAACATTACTGAATAGTATATATAGGGTTATTTCAGATTGTGGAATTTAGTCCAATCACCAGAACTTGTGTTCTGACCCCCTCCTCATAACACCGTCACAGGTTAGGTTTATGACAGAGATATGATAGCTTTGGATAATGGTTAGGCAGTATTATTACAACAGTATGGCTATACTTGGTTATATTATATTTTATCCATTCCGCTGTGAGATGTTTTCTGAGCACTGATATATTTTATATCTCTGTCTTTTCTGCAAGATACCAGACAAGCCAACTCGGGTTCCGATAAATTGGGATTTTTGAAAAATAAATTGGCCTATCAGAATTTGGGTTGTTACATGTGTGGACTTGTCCAAGTGCATCACACCATCACGTTGTTAGACCCTATGTCTAATCTTTTAATCACACGCTTATTTTATCTTTCAACTTACCAATTAACTTGATTATCCACATAATAACTTTATTCAAGTTACCGGATTTTCTTTGAGCCCTTTATCCTCGAAGGAATGGACCCCTCTTGCTTAATAATTTAGTGATATAACTTAACCCATTTAAGTTCATTAATAAGCCCACAACATGTTATTCCTTAGATTGTAATTAACGAAAGTAATCTACAATCTCCTTACATTATTACCGTGTAATTCCTTATCCAATTTCATGTTTACAAGCTACAATAACATGTTTTCTGCATAATGTATAAGTAAGTATACCTTGTTCCAATCCTCATTTTTTCTGTTAACATGTTACTTAATGTCTATAATTAAGTACCACTTATTTCTTTCAATAAGTCTTACCTCATTTTTTCTTGTTTAATCATGAATCTTGCACTGTCCTCACAACCTATCATTGTTGTTTACTTATGGACTTAGTTCCCTTAACTAAGGTTTATTAATAAGTTCCCTCTTTATTTATTATAGCTCATGTTATATTTCCACTTGTCCTTAGGACAATACTATCTATTATATTCCATCATCAATAATATAACTAATTATAATAGATTATATTCCTCGTTGATCACATTTTCCTCAGTTCTTTAACATTAACCAATCGTTTACTGGTGTAACTTCCATTCATTAAAATTAATGCCAATTATTTATTTCCTGTTATATACATATATGTATGTTTATGCACCAGACCTCTAACATTAAGCTGCCCATTTGTGGATGCTGGATTTGTTGGGCGGTTCCGGGAATATTTCTGCCATAATTTGAACTTGAACTTGTGTCTTAGTGCAGTTATTTACAATTTCCCAATTACTATAAATTTTCCATGTAATTATGGCATATATATTGTTTAATTATTGTCATGTACATTTCCTTCATTTTGGGAAAACCTTTTACGCACCTCATTAGTTTGATTTATAGAAAAATATAATGATTTATTTCCATAACGCACACCGACATAGATCCGTAGTTGCAAGCCATTTTCTATATTTTAAGTGTGGATATATATATATATATATATATATATATATATATATATATATATATATATTTGCACTTTATTCGATTAGTATGCAATACGGTAAAAGAATACCTATTTCGCACTAATCCCTTTTTCTTTTCCTTTTCTTGCAACTATGTCCTCGTTTTTTTTCGTTGTAGAAATATATCATTTTCCCCAAATCCAACTAACTCAGTCCACTATCAATTTTTACCTTTTTATTTCTAATTTGGATATTGAATTCCTATTCCATATACTATTCGTAGTTATTGTAAATTTTCTTTGCCAATTAGGAAAATCAATTCTCAAGAATATACTCATGATTAATACAAGTTCCACAATATTAGTGTTTACAGTAATTCCCAAATCATATAGAATATCTAATGGAAATAAGTTTTATACAACAGTAAAAATTTCAACGTATTTTACACAGGTTTAATAGACAATTTCCATAATTATCAATTGTTCAGCATATTAAATATAATGGGTAATGCAAACGATAGATATACTGTTATTTAAAAAGGTATAATTTAACCCAATCACCTAACAACTTTCCAATTCATGAATTTGATCCAGATTTTTTCTTCCGTGGCCTCCCCAACTGAATCTGATATTAATCAACCATGGATTTATAAATCAGTACTAAAAGAAGAGGGAAAGAGAGAATAACCTATACAAATCAGATTCAAGAAATTACCTCACATTGACCAGAATTCTGAACACTTATTTTTAGATTTATATCTCTTATCTTCAAATCTTGAATCAGAATTTCCTAAAACTAATATTTTATTTTTATGAAAAGATTTGGAGGAAGAAGGGAATGAAAGAGCCTTGGTAGCACCTTAGAAAATATGAGTTTAAAGCTAGGCTCTGCTAGTCTATTTATATTTTTACAAGAAAGTCTAGTCCATCAGATTTAATCAAATAAAATACGAACTACAAAAACTAGAAAACCAGGACACATAAAAAAGATCTAGGTCGGGTCGACTCCTGGGTGGACCCATTGATCGACCCAGACCCACTTGGGTCGACCCATGTTGAGTCTAGGCAGATTTTCTACTGAGTTTTGTTTTTTGGTTTTAACGTTGATTAATAACGTTAATAACTTTCTTTTTATGCTTTTCTTGATTTATTCTGTTCCTATTATAAACCATGGTTAAGTTTGAATTTCAATTCTACATGTATATACATACATACAATCTTCTGATTATTTAAATCATTGATAACCTACCTTTAAATTCCTTGTTCGCTAATCAATGCAATTAATACCGCCATCAGTTAGTTGTTTTATTCCTTTTAACGCATTCTACTTCAAAGGCAGCTAATTTCTTTGTTCATTTCCACTTATTATGCATTTACTATATTCTGCTCTTAACTTGTATATTTTATCTCAACATTTGAATTTATATGTATATATATACATGTAACTTTTATCTCTTTTTTCAAAATTCAAATGGCGTTATGCTGTCATTTTATTCCCACCTATTTTTATTGATTGCAGGTTTATTTTAGATTTTTCTTATATATATATATATATTTGCATATACATATGCATATATTTACATATGAATGTATACATATATTTTCATACTCACTTTTATGTATAATTTTCCTTATATGTGCATTTATACATATTTTCCTCTTAGAATATATAATATTTTAGTCATTCCTCTAAAAATAAAAATATAGCGCCTGTGACGACCACCCATAACCCTTGCACTAAACAGAAGGAATAATGCGCTGAAAAGTGTGCCAAGCAGCTACGGACGATCATCAGAGTAGGTAAACAACATCGGAACCTGTCGTAGAACTCACAACGCAAGGATAAAATATAATAGAACATATACAACAGGTAATAGTAGTGAAGCATCATACAGAAAACTTTTCAAACTTTCATGACATCCTGAAAGATTATACCAACATCGTACGAAATATCAAGTATGTACATATGGCCTCACTACAACACTCATAGAGCAACTCAAACAGCGGAAACAGAAACGCTAGATAGTAATAAAACCAGTATGTCAGCCTACTGCTTGCCTCCGCACAGCAGCATCGTCCTCACTAATCATCTGTAACCTGCTACATAGTTTTCCATCCACAATCGGATGAACATCCCAATGTAATAAAAGGAGACTTAAAACCTTGAGTCAGACAACATTCTTAGTGAGCGATAAAACAGCTAACAAACTTCAACAATTAAGTATGTGAAAATGGATAGATAAACATACTAATCTACCTATAACACCAAAGAAGAATTCAATCTTATCTTCTCCACGTTGGACAGCGATAGAATTTACAATGAACAAGTCAACCGTTCATCCATAGAAACAAGAAACACCCATTCAATCATGGTAAAGCACTCATGACATCTAGATTATATATATCTCATGTAAACCATCCTAATTGAATTCAACATCCCTCAACCGCAAGCCCTAGAGGCTTAAGCCAATATCAGACAAACACTCAAGGAACATCTCCTTCAACGTTGAACAACCGGCATGAGATGGTACAAAACAGAACAACCAAACATCCATGACTGACTCTGTCCATCACCGCTAATCCATCGTTGAAACCTTCGTTAATCGTATGGCGTTCAACCTTGCCATATGTCAAGGGCTAATGGTAACCCCGGTTCTAGCTAAAGCTCTATATGTCCAACCTTGACAATGTCCAACCTTGACAACTAGGCCTTTCTACAAGGCCCAGTGTACTCGACCTACAACCGGTCTTTTAGATGCCACTAACATAACCCCGCTTTGAGCCTGCTAGAACTTACGACAACGATAATCTTTCGGCCTTCGCATCTCTAGTCATCCAACTCGATGACTCTTCATAGGTCAAGCAACCTTCTCGAGCAACCATTATCCACCAACTCACGACCTCTGAGTTGTCACGTCATTCGCTGCTCTACACCAATCAACTAACACTTTTCAACACTTCGAACCTTCCTACTTGAGTCTACTTCGAAGTTACACCATCACCGAGCCAATTACACCACTACGCTGCGGCGAGGGAGGAACACCTACTGATCGATCCCCCTGTAGCACCCACTGTCCTCCGTGAAACACGCCCATCGATCGGTGTGAAGCACTTCCACTAGTCTCCCTAAAACACACCCACCGATCGGCCCGGAGCACCCACCGAACGGTCCACCCGAATCAGCAACCAATCGGCACACTCGAAACATCCATCGATCGGTCCTTCTAAAACTCCACCGATCAATCCTCTGAAGCACCTCCAATCGGTCCTCTGAAGCACCACAGATCAGTTCTCTGAAGCACCACCCCTGGCTTGTTCCCCAAGACAAGGTTTTAGACCGATCAATCCACTGTACAGCCCCAATTCAACTCCAATTTCAACCAAAACTTCGCCAAACAACTATATTGACGAAATCCACTCATCCAATACAATCATAAGTATGTTATGAAACTACTAACATCATGAAAATGACAATTATCATCAAATTATGCAAATTTCACCAAAAACCATAATAAATGAACATATGACCTAAACTGCGAATCTAACTTGCATAAACATGTAACATGGCATAAGAATTACCGATTTAAACATGTTAACTTAGATCATAGGGCGATTCATAAGAAAATGGACTTAACAAGGTATAGATCTATGGTAAAACACTTGAATTTGATGGAAAACATGATCAAACATTCATATACTTCATTGAATCCATGTGAGAGATGTAAATCACTCACCGATTCCCCAAAACAAGCTAAAATTGATGAAATAAGAATCCGGACAGCAAGTACCTCGCACCAAACCTCTTGATCCGATGAACTCTTGCCTCAATTGATGTATATCTAGCCTCCTTTGGTGTAGATCTATGATTTCCCTCCTTGGATTTTGTATTTTAATAGTAGAATGGTGCTAGAGGGAGGAGTAGCACAAGGCCTCCAAATGAGAGAATGGAAAACTAAAACCATTTTCCATATCCCTTACCCCCTATTTATAGTTTCCACTAGCCCACTAATGGGCCTTCCCAAGTCAGCCCATTAGGCTCTCAAAACCTGGACAGCCAACTGAAAAACCTTAAAACAGCAATTTCTCCCAAACCGCTAAGCCAAATCTTTAATGTAACCACTCTACGGAAAGGCAATCATCAATTCCTTTCCAATAGCATAGTGCCTACCGTTTGATTTGACCTTAGTCAAAGTTATACCCTGTACAAAACCAACATGGGTAAAATGGTTACAAACAAAATCGGTAAAAATTATGGACATGTCTTACATCCCCATAAGCAACATATTAAAAGATGATAATGATCCAACCCCCATAGAATAAAACAAAAATATTTTACGATCTTCCGATACGTAAAATGCGGGCTGTTACATTCTTCCCCCCTTAGGAATTTCGCCCCTGAAATTCCAAGCAAACAAAAGCAACCACAACAATTCCGCATGCCTATCATCCATGAGAAGCCAATTCTATCATCAAAACTAGCAACCATCAAGCAATGCATCCATAGCCTTATTCTAGCACATGAAATTCTATCAAACAACAACAAGATACAACGATATAACGATGATATGATATCAAAGGGTCCTACCGACGAAGTGTTCTGGTTGAGTCACCTTCATAATCTCTTCCGTATCCCATGTACGATCATCGCCATCTTCACTCCATTGTATCTTGACTAGCTTAATCGTCTTCCTCCTATGCTATTTCGTGTCATCCCACACAACACAAAGTGGCTTACGATGTCTCGTAACTGCGGTCTCCACTTCAAGGTCTTCGTACTTCTCTGGAGATAGCACCACATTCGAATCATGCACGAACTTTCGCAGAAATGACACATGAAACACATTATGCACACTCGACATCTTATTGGATAACTCCAATCTATACGCGGGCTTTCCAATTCGCTCGACTGTCGTAAGTGGTCCAACAAACCTTGGAGCTAGTTTTCCTTTACTCCCGAATCGAACCACATGTTTTAATGGCGAAATCTTCACGAAAACCATATCACCTACGTCGAATTAAAATCTTTTCGACGTTTATCAGCATAACTCTTCTCATGATCTTAGGCTGCCTTCATTCACTGCCGAACGATCTCGATACAATCTGAGGTCTCTCTAATCATCTCTGGCCCAAGTACCAACTTGTCTCCAGTTTTTAACCAACAAGCTAGAGAATTGCACGACCTCCCATACAATGCCTCGTATGGTGCCATCCCAGTACTCAACTGGTAGCTAATATTATATGCAAACTCAACTAGATGTAGGTGATCCTCCCATGATCCACCGAAGTCTAACAAACAAGCCGTCAGAAAATCTTCCAAAACTCGGTTGACCCTCTCGATTTGACCATCTGTTTGGGGATGATATGTCGTACTCAAACACAACTCGGTTCCCAAGCTTCTTGCAAACTTTTCCAAAACCCATTCGTGAATAATGGATCTCGGTCACTCACTATACTCTCTGGGACACCATGGAATCGAACTATCCATTTCACATAAAGTTCAGCCAGTTTCGACGCCGTCGTAGTCGAATTGACAGGAATGAATCTCGCACTTTTGGTTAAGCGATCCACAATGACCCAAATTCCTTCATTCCCGAACCTAGTTCTAGGTAGTCCATCGATATTTGCTCCCACTTCCACGTTGGAACTTCCAATGGCTAAAGCAAACCACTTTGTTTTTATTGTTCAGCTTTCACCAACTGACAGTTCATGCATCTGGGAATGAACTTTCCAATATCTCGCTTCATCCCCTCCCAGCAGTAGACTCGCTTCATGTCCTGATACATCGTATTACCACCGGGATGAATCATCAACTTTGAGTGATGACATTTTCTCAGAACCTCATCTCTCAATCCATCAATATCAAGAACAACTAATCGCCCTTGCTTTCGAAGCCAACATTCTCGACCGACTTCGAACTATTTATCTTCCGGTTCCAGCTTCTGGACAAATTCGACAAGCTTAGCATCTTGCTTTTGGCTTTCGCCAATCCTTTCGATGAGAGTAGGTCTTATCGATAAGCTTGAAAACATTTCAGGTTCCATCTCGCACCTTGGCCTGAAATCCAACCTTGCCAAATACTCAAAGCACTTCCATTCTGAAAACATCACTTCCAAACTCGTATGTCTTCTACTCAATGCATCTGCAACTGCATTGCTTTTGCCAGGAGTATAGGCTATACCAAAATCATACGACGCCAAAAACTCTAACCATCGTTGCTGCCAAAGAATCAAATCCTTTTGGAAGAAAAGAAATTTCAACAACTTATGGTTCGTAAACAACTCAAACCAGACCCCCAATAGGTAATGTCTCCACATCTTCAGAGCAAACACAATCGCTGTCAACTCCAAATCATGAGATGGGTAATTTCTCTCATGCGGCTTCAGCTGTCAACCCGCGTAGGCCATAACCTTATCCTTTTGCATTAGCACTGCTCCAAGCCTAGTACCACATGCATCGGCGTATACCACCATCTTTTCATTCCCACTTGGAATGGTTAACACAGGTGCACACATCAATTTCTCTTTCAGGATCCCGAACACTTGTTCACACTTTGCATCCCATGTGAACATTTGGTTCTTCTTCGTCAATCATGTCAACGGTGCAGCTATCTTGGAGAAATTCTTGATAAACTGTAGGTAATAACCAGCCAACCCAAGGAAACTTCAAACATCCGTCGCATTATTAGGCCTATCCCAGTCCTGGATTGCTGCCACTTTAGCGGGATCCACTGCTATCCCATTTCCAGAAGAAAAAAAACGTGGCCTAAGAACCTCACTTCACTCTTCCAGAAATGACACTTCGAAAACTTAGCTCTCAGCTGATGTTTTCGCAAGATTTTCAATACAACTCTCAAGTGTGTCATATGTTCTTCCTCATTCCTAGAGTAAACCAGAATATCATCCACGAACACAAGTACGAACTTATTCAACTGATCTCTGAAAACTCTATTCATAAGATCTGCAAAATACTCTGGTGCATTAGTAAATCCAAATGGCATCACCAACCATTCGAAAAACTCGGATGGTGTCCTAAAAGCAGTCTTTGGCACACTATCCTTTGCCACTCTCAACAGGTGAAATCCCGTTACCAAATCCATCTGAGAAAACACTTTGGTTTCGTGAAGCTGATCGAACAATTCAATCCTTGGCAATGGATACTTGTTCTTCTTTGTCACCTTGTTCAGCTCAGGATAGTCCAACACAATCTTAACGAGCCATCTACCTTAGTTGCAAACACGACCCGTGCAGCCCATTCAGAAACACTTCTCCGAATAAGTCCCTTCCCCAGAAGGTCACAAACTTGCACCTCCAACTCTCGTTGTTCCTTAGGCGCCATCCGCCTAAGAGGCATAACGATTGGTCTAGCACTCTCCACCAAATTGATCCTAAAATCAATTTCACTATGCGGCGGCAACCCTTTGACCTCGTCAAATTCATCTACATACCCATTAGCGATCAACACTGATGATAGGTCTTCTTGTGGAATCCCAAGCGAATATAGATAGTTCACGAAGACCCTGTCCTCGCGCTTACATCTATTCAACACCTTTCACCCTTCCCCATCCTCGACCCTTACCTCTACCTTCTCGCAATTCGCCCTTGCCACATACCTCTTGAGCCAATCCATGCCCAAGATGATCCCAAACCCAACGAAGTTAAGAACAAAGCAATGACACGCAAAAGAGCAACCATGAATCGACAACACTAAACCACAGCAAACGTGCACAAAATGGACGAACTCCCAACTGGATTTCTCACAATCAATGGTCTATCACAAATCTTGGGTTCCAAACCCAAGCAACAAATAAGCCCATTGCAAATGAATGAATGCGATGCTCTAGTATCAAGCAAAACTCAAACTTAAACACCATTAATAGAAAGAGTACCTTGTACCACGACACCCTTTCCCTTCTTCTCTGCAATAGGAGCTCTTGAAGAAGTTGGCACGGCTTCCAAAGCATATGCCTTCACAAACTCCTTGCCCTTAGCTGATTCTGGACAGACTTTCTTCTCATGCCATGGCTTCCCACACTTGAAGCACTTCTTCTCAGCTTTGGGGTTCTTGCACTCACTAGCAAAATGACCTTTCTGTTGGCAGTTAAAGCAAATCACTTCACTCTTAGGCTTCTTTTGACCATTCTTCCCTTTCTGTTGTTGCTGCTTCCTCTTCTTACTATTACCACCCTGTTGTGGCTTTTTTTCTTCCTTAGGTGCAACAACAGACATATTCTTAGGAAACAAAATTTTATGCCTCAAAGCCTTCTCGACGATCTTCTCAAAGCTATTATCGAGGTGATCCACAAGTTGATTCCCAAGATATTCATCCAACCTAAAGACAAGCTTATCGTTCTTTTGATAACGAGTATCCACATATGAACGAGCATGCTTTGACAAGGCCGCGAAGTTAGAAATATAGTCAAGAACTTGTCAACCATTCTGCTTAAGCTCCACGAATCTCCTAAACAGAATAGATTTTTGTACGGTGGAGATAAACTCCTCTTTAAACTTAGCCTGGAAGAGCTCCCATGAAATATCCTCTTCAGGGGTCTCAAGTGTGACAGAGTTCCACCAGTCCAATGCTCTGCCCTCTAACTGCCTTGATGCAAGCTTTCTCTTTGTTGCATCATCGATGCCCAAGTCCTTGAAGATCATAACATAAGTATCCATCCACCTTTGGAGTTCTTCAACTGGTTCAGTGTCCTTGACTTGTCTTCCTCCCAATGAAAAAAAAAATCTTTGCATAGCTTTGCAAATTCTACAGCTCTAGGCACTGGAACTTCTAACATCAACCGCAGCTGCTACTGGAGCGAGAACCCTGTTCACGATCGTTGCTGCCATGGCTGGGTAGTCTGGTTCGCCACCATTACCCCCTCAAATATTAGCTCCCTTAGTAGCGTGTCTTGACGGTCGTCTACTCATTCTAAATCTGCAATTTAGAATAATTATCCACTTCTAAGGAAAACTGTAAAAGAATACAACCGCTGCTAAATATGCTAATATATATAATAAGCATCCAACTGAAATCTATAAGTACATCCCGCATACGTAATTGCATCCTTGAACTTTGGCTAAAATCGTTAACCAGAGCTCTGATACCAAATGTGACGACCGCCCATAACCCTTGCACTATACAAGAGGAATAATGCGTTGAAAAGTGTGCCAGGAAGATATGGACGATCATCAGGGTAGGTAAACAACATCGGAACCTGTCGTAGAACTCACAGCGCAAGGATAAAATATAATAGAACATATACAACAGGTAATTGTAATGAAGCATCATATAGCAAACTTTTCAAACTTTCACGACATCCTGAAAGATTATCCAAAGTTCAGAGGAAATATCAAGTATGTACATAAGGCCTCACTACAACACTCATAGAGCAACTCAAACGGCGGTAACAGAAATACTAGATAGAAATAAAACTGGTACGCCAGCCTACTGATCGCCTCTGCACAGCAGCAACATCCTCACTAATCATCTGCAACCTGCTACTTAGTCTGCCCATCCACAACCGGATGAATAGCCCAAGGTAATAAGACGATACATAAAACTTTGAGTCAGACAACAGTCTTAGCGAGCGAATAAACAGCTAAAAACTTCAACAATAAAGTATGTGAAAATGGATAGATAAAAATACTAATCTACCTATAACACCAGAGAAGAATTCAACCCTATCTTCTCCACATCGAACAGTGATACCTTTACAATGAACAAGTCAACCATTCACCCATGGAAACAAGAAACACCCATTCAATCATGGTAAAGCACTCATGACATCCAGTTTATATATATCTTATGTAAACCATCCTAATCAAATTCAACATCCCTCAAGCGCAAGCCCCAGAGGCCTAAACCAATATCAGACAAACATCCAAAAAACATCTCCTTCGACGTTGAAAAACCTACATGAGACGGTACAAAACAACCAAACATCCATGACTGACTCTGGCCATCACCGCCAATCCTGCGTTGAAGCCATCGTTAATCGTATGACGTCCAACCTTGCCATATGTCAAGGGCTAATGGTAACCCCAGTTTTAGCTAAAGCTCCATATGTCCAACCTTGACAAATAGGCCTTTCTACAAGACCCAGGGTACTCGGGCTACAACCGGTCTTTTAGGTGCCCTTATCGTACCTCTGCTTTGAGCCTGCTAGAACTTACAACAATGATAATCTCTCGGCCCTCGCATCTCTATTCATCCAACCTGATGACTCTTCATAGCTCAAGCAACCTTCTCGAGCAACCATTATCCACCAACTCACGACCTCTGAGTTGTCACGTCATTTGCTGCTCTACACCGATCAACAAACACTTTTCAACACTTCGAACCTTCCTACTTGAATTTGCTTCGAAGTCACACCATCACCGAGCCAATTACACCACTACGCTGCAGCTAAGGTTCGGGGGGTTGCCCCCGAAAAATATATTTTTCAGACCTTTCGTTTGAATCTAAGTCGTACCCAAAAAATAATTTTTTCAGAAATAATCTTGGAGCACCTACTGATCGGTCCCCCCTGGAGCATCCACTATCCTCCGTGAAACACACCAACCGATCAGCCCGGAGAACCCACTGAGGGATGTGAAGCACTTCCACTGGTCTCCATGAAACACACCCACCGATTGGCCCGGAGCACCCACCGATCGGTCCACTCGAATCACCTACCGATCGGTATACCCGAAACATCCATCGATCGACCCTTCAAAAACTCTACCAGTCTATCCTCTGAAGCACCACCGATCGGTCCTATGAAGCACTGCCGATCGGTCCTCTGAAGCACCACCAATCGGTCCTCTGAAGCACTATCCTTGGCTTGTTCCCCAAGATAAGGTTTTAGACCGATCGGTCCACTGTACAACGCCAATTCAACTCCAATTTTAACTAAAACTTCGCCAAACAACTACATCGACGAAATCTACTCATCCAATACATCTAATAATAATTATGTTATGAAACTACTAACATCATGAAAATGACTTTTATCATCAAATTGTGCACACCAAAAAACATAATAAATGAACATATGACGTAAATTGAGAATCTAACTTTCATAAACATGTAAAATGATATAAGAATTACCAGTTTAAACATGCTAACTTTGATCATAGGGTGATTCATATGAAAATGGACTTAACATGGTATAGATCTATGGTAAAACACTTGAATTTGATGGAAAACATGTTCAAACATTCATAAACTTCATTGACTCCATGCGAGAGATGTAAACCACTCAACGATTCCCCAAAACAAGCTAAAATTGTTGAAATTCGGACAGCAAGCACCTCGCACCAAACCTCTTGATCCGATTAACTCTTACCTCAATTGATATAGATCTAACCTCCAATGGTGTAGATTTATGATTTCCCTCCTTGGATTTTGATTTTTAATGGTAGAAAGGTGTTAGAGGGAGGAGGAGCACAAGGCCTCCAAATGAGAGAATGGAAAACTAAAACCATTTCCCATATACCTTACCTCCTATTTATAGTTTCCACCAGCCCACTAATGGGCCTTCCCAAATCAACCCATTAGGCTCCAAAAAACTGGACAACCAACCGAAAAACCTTAAAAAAACGATTTCTCCCAAACCGTTGAGCCAAATCTTTAATGTAACCACTCTACGGAAAGGCACTCATCAATTCCTTTCCAATGTCACAGGTGTTACCCTCTGATTCGACTTAAGTCAAAAGTTAAGCCCTGTACAAGACCGATAGGGGTAAAATGGTCATAAACAAAATCGGTAAAAATTATGGACATGTCTCACATCCCCGTAAGCAACATATTAAAAGATGAGAATGATCCAACGCTCATAGAATAAAATTAAAATATTTTCTGATCTTTCGATACGTAAAATGCGGGCTGTCACAACGCCTGCGGGATTCGAACTTGCACCACTCACTTGGGAGAGACATTTCTTTATCAACTATGCTACATAGAATTTTGTTAACAAGACTAAAACCAATGGTGGTCATTGTTCTTTTTAGTTTTCTCCTCATACCTTCTTTTCATGTTTGTTATAATATTTTATTTAAACATATCTTTTTCATCATAAATCCATTATCTGCAATCCGTAGGTCTAAATTTATCATAAAATCGCTACATACTCAATGATGCTAATTCCATAACCAAATTCTGACAGCCTTTCAAATTTTGTTTTGTTATTTAATTAACAATGCGGGGTGTTACATTCCTGCACCCTTAGGAAATTTCGTCTTCGAAATTCGGTAAGGGTAAAATTAAGTAATTCTTGTATAATTCACAACCATTCATGCACTTGTGCAAAGTGCAATGCAACACAATAATACATGAAAAAAATGAATGCCTAAGTGATACCTCCTATATGAATGCGAACTTTTCTTGAAATCTTTTTGAAAATATGATGCACACATCCTAAATATACTGGCAATTTATATATGAATGAAATATTTTGAAATTCAAAATACTTTTTCATCCAATTTTTCATATACTCTTATAGAGAAAGAATGTAGTTCATCCAATTTTTGCGTCCAAAACACTATCAACCAACTTTAAATTTGCGAATTTCTGTAAAATCTAATTTTCTAAATTCGATTGCTTATGTTACAAAAAGGTAAAAAAACCGAAAAACTTCACACCATCTATTTTCTTTTATGTTTCTTTTCTATCTGTACTTGGATTTTAAGCAGCTACTATATAAGGGTTTCCTGCCTTCCTATCCAAGCATAGTTCTCATAACAAAATTTTCTATGTTATAGATTTTCTTTTTCAAATTTCCTTGGAAAAAAATTCATTTTTTTCAATTATCATGTTTGTTGCTTTACTGGATTTGTTATTTTCTTTTTATTTATGTCATTTTTCTTAGCTTATTTAACGTAATCCACTTATCTAAGCTTAATCTTCAAAAAAGCCTTCTAATCCTTCAACTAAAACAGGAAAACAAGCATTATACACATCTACTACCAAGGGCTGAGAATCCTAGGACCCTTTGACAAAGTGTAACATCCAAGATTTTTGACAGTTCAAATCGACAATGATCATAAATGTCGACTTAAACAAATCAAAAATACAGATAGTTACTGGGATTTATATAAGAAAAGAAAAGAAGAAGAAAACAAACAAAGAATCTCACAGCAAAATGACAAAATATAATAATTAAATAACAATGCATGAAGTTGTTAAAACATACATTTAATTTAATTTTACAATAATTATCAGAGTTAACTATCATAAACAAACCAATATTTGCAGTGGAAAAATAATAATAATACGTCTGTCAAGCTCCATCTTCATCTTCATAATGTCGTCTTCAATAACTGAAAACTCAGGCTGACCTGAGCATAAATGAAAAGAAAAAGACACTCGAATAAGAACTAAAATATTCTCATATCAGATAGATCAAATTTATGTGATAATATGAGTGCAATAGCTTAAGAGATGTTACGGGAATTTCCATCTCCTAAGGATCCGTTAAAATAGATACTATATAATATAAATACACTATTATAATAGTGACTATGGTCAAATATAAAATATTAAAATAGTGTAAGCGGGATTACCATTATTACGCTTACACCGTTTATACCGTTGTTGTACAGTTTGCATATAACACACCAATACCTCGACGGATAGGGATGCGCCATGATACGACAACGTTAAATCAAAATCGTACGGGCTCGATCAGGATAATACGACAAGGCACACGACGAATGCCCATAGTATGAATATACTAGTTGCACTCCCGGACTGGTGGTAGCGCATAGCCCCGACTACCGCCCACCTCGGACAACACCCCCAAATCACGGATGCGCATCAAATCAAATCAACCAAACCGATGGACAATAGTAATATAAGGAAGAAGTGTTGCCGATGGAGGTAGCTAACCCCACTTGGTCACGGTATAGCCCTGTTTTATTCATTTTAATTATGACCTGAAGGTCAAGGACATCCATTATCATTCTCTTTCTTCAAATCCAGCAATCGCCTCCAATCCATCCTACTTCATTCTGGAACTCCACCACGTGCACAGTTGTTAAAGTGGTTTTCGGTATTGGCAGAGAGTATGACAATATCCGATCTCGGTCTCTTTAACAACCAAATGTTTACATTTTTCACACCAGTCAGTTCTTTTAGATTTCAAAGGGCTTCGTACTTCATATCAAAAAACAGATTTTCTTAAAAGTCATTTCAATATTCAAGATATAGTACTTTTCATAATAAAATCTCCATTTAAAGCAATTTAAAATCTTGAAACAAATCCAGCTTTAAAATAATTTGAATATTAAAATAGTTAAAATATATTTAAAATAGTTTAGATATATAATGAAATAGTTTGAAAATAAATAATTTGTATTTAAAATAGAATTTCAGACTTAGTAAAATCTATAGGTAAAATATTAAAATAGTTTATAAAATAAATAGTTAAATATTAAAATAGTAAATCTAAATAAATAATAAAATAAAATAGTTATAAGGTAAATAGTTTATAAAGAAAATTATTATCGTAAAAATAAAATAGTTTAAAAAATGGTTTAAAAATAATATAGTTGGAATTAGAATCAAATCTTCAAAATTTATCAAATAGGAAATCATATTTCAGTTTCAAATCAATTCGACTAAATTTCGATATCTTAATTCAAAAGGGTTTGACTCCCCATTCATATTCAGTTCGATTCAATAGTTCGATTTCAAACAATTCGATTTAATAATTAAATTTCACTTATAATTCTCACTTTGCATTATTCCTTTATAAAAAATCTCGAGTTCACAGTTCAATTATTACTATAAATCAGGTTAATTTAAAGTAATATCAAAGATGGGTAAACAATTCAGTTTTCATAAATTTAGTACATATTCAATTAACTTCAGTTATCCACATTTACGAATTCCTTAAATTGAAAATTTTAATTTTAAGGCTTAAAGTTAAAATTTAAAGAAAATCGATTAATAATGTCATTTATTTTGTCTTTAATAATATTCCAAATTCAAGACAATTTTTTTAAACCAACCGGTGTCTGTATATAAAATTTTCTATCCTACGGCCAAGTACTACTTAAAATTTAATTTTTGTATTTTGGGAAATGATATATATCATTTCAATCCATATCAAGGTCATAGGTTTTTATCATTTCAACGTACGTTCTTAATTCAATTTTAATGATTAATCCTGGGTTTATTTGATGCCCATAACATTTAGGGTAATGGTTGGGATTAGTCAACAAAAATGAATAATATGTATAAACTATGTCGATAACAAGATGGATTACATATTAACACGTTAAATATACAAATTCAAGGCATACATCAAAACCAACACATTTAAACAATTCAATAATATCAGTTACAAGTCATCAGATATGAGGTTCTTTTTTTAATTATTATTAAAACAAGAAATTAATCTGTAACAGTACAATTTATATAACAGTTATATTAAATTATACAGTCTATGCAGATTTTACATAAATATGCAATTTAAACAATCAAACAGCAACAATGCAATCATATCATGACATGAATTTAACTTAACTAATAATAAAATATTTTAGTCAGATGTGGTGGGTTTAATCACTCACCTTTAGTTCTGAACACGTTTGAAATCCAAAATAAGCCCCAAAATTTAGCTATCTCAGAATCTGTCCAAATCAATGCCATCGCATAGAGATTGTCGATACGATTCTAATGCAACAAACCACGTGTCAATTGGAGCTTGTACGAAGAAGTTATACATGTTTTAAATGTATGAATTTTAAATTATACAAATTATTAAAAACAAATCCCCAACCAATTAAGATCTGCCACATCACCCTTGTTCTCTGTGCCCTCTTTCTCCATCGCGTTTTGTTCCCTGCTACGGAAATTCCACCGAACCCAGTCATCGTGCTCAAAACCAAATCACGTGCAACCAAATCGTTAACCATATCATGATCAATATTCACCGTTCGATGTGCTTCCACCCTTGCTTCCTACGCCCTGAGTTCTAGTCCTCACGGTCGATCCATGCGCCTCCAAAAGCCACATAACCCGTGCACATTCTAGGCATGATTCCTGTGATTATATATTGTTATAATTCAATCCAACCTTATGGAATCAAAGATCTCGTCGAGAGCAACAAATTTTGCTTTGGAATTGTCTCGAATCATTGTATAGATTAAGAGAATCAAAGGGGAAAGATCAGAAAATTTCGGCCATTGGAATTAAAAGACGGTGGATAAAGATATTAGGGTTTCTGAATTTTTTTTAATATTATAATTTTCGTTTGCGTGTTTTAAAGCAAAAATTCGGACTGAGTCCAAATCAGGCCCGATTACTGTCTAATAACAGGTTTTGATGCCTTCTGAACGCAATGGAATAGGTTTCAAGGCCTAATTCCAAATTCTATAGTTGTTTCCATTTAAAACTTGATTATTTAACTGAATTGTACATATAAATTTATATGCATTTTAATTTCTTATGATCAAACTATAATTCCGATGGCTACGAAATTTTAGATCATAAAATAATTTACCATTTCTAATTCAATAAAATTAATTTCACCGAATTCTGAGATTGTCTACAAAAATGTAAAATTTCACATATTTATAAATAAATATTCAAATTAAAATTTAACTTTAAATTGAATTCAATGGTTTTAAAATCTCTAATCAAATCAAAAAATAGAATTCACATAAATTTCATGAATAAAATTTCTTTTTATATGAATTCCATATTGATTATCAAAGTACTTCAATTTTTGTATTTCAACTCTAAATAACATAAATCAAAATATTTCAATATATAAGTTTCAAATATCATTATAAATCAAGATATCAAAATAAATTTTTTTATATTTAAACTAACATTGTCCAAAATCACACTAAATTTAATTATTTAAATTATCGCAAAATCTTGGGATGTTACACTCTCCCCCACTTAAAACTTTTCATCCTCGAAAAGGCGTAGTAAGAAGGTTGTCAATTTATATATATTTTGCCATATAATTTCTTATTCAACTTGTCTCATTTGTTAGTTTACATAACTAATTTCATTAAAAAATTAATTCTGAATCGTGAATTACCAAACTGCGATTTTTATGAAAATTTGAATTACACATATCTTAAAATCTACAAGTCGAAATCAAAAATTTTCTCTTTCATTAGAAAATTATATTCCAATAGATCCGAAAGATTCTTGTTTCAAAGAATTTCGATTTATTTTGGATCTTATACATTCATTTAAACTTTAATTCGGTAAATTATGAACTGCAGATTCGCGACGAGTTCGTTTTAATTAAATTTAATTAATTTGTTCAATCTTTGTTTAAATTTATAATTATAAACCAATTCACTTTATTTTCGCAAAACAAGTCAAACATTTATTTTCGACTAGGTAATATCGATTATCTTAAATCATCGAATTTTTAACCATCAATAACAATAAAATTTAATTCATAACCAATTAATTCACTTCATTAGCTCATTTCATTGACACGGGTTATTTGCATTAGATATTGAAATTAGTTTCAAACATAACTAAGTATACATAGTTTATTTCATAACTTAAGTTTCATTCGTATATATAACCCATCAATTTTTTTTCAACATTCATTATTCATACCAGTACTTGTATATTATCCAACTTTTATTCCAATAACATGTTAACTTTTGATTAATTGGTAAGTTATATGTGCTATGGAAAAATTCGATTTTTATTTAAATTCAATAGTTCCAATTTATTTTGAATTCATTATTCAAATTATAAAGAGTTTTATTTTAGTTATAACACTCTTGGATTCATTTTTTTATTATACAATTCAGAAATTTCTATAATTTCAATTTTAGTTCATTTCAACAATTTGAAATTCATTAACTATTCAAGAACTTAAAGATTTCAACTTCGGGTTCGTTTCCAAGTCAACTTTAAAATAATATATATATATATATTATCCTTTATATCAAACCATAATTTAAAGGATTTAAATGGAATCCAAATTTCCAAACAAAGTATAAAAATTCTTAAGTGGTCTCCCTCACTTAATTTCTGGAAAATAATGTCGATAATGCATGCACTCATCACCGAAATCATTTTCCAAAGGCAAAAGGGGAAGTATACACTTATTTTAAAATTCATTTGAAAACAATTTCTATATGAAACAACTTTTAAAATATAAATATATTATTTCAAACCATTTGCAAAACAATATTACAAAACCACCCGAAATTAAATTATAAAATTCATATTTAACTTCTTATTTCATTATAAATTAAATTTCAACATTTCATTTTACTTAAATCATTCAATAACCAATATTTTTAATTATTGATTAATCGAATGATAAATGATGGAAATCTAATATTATATCAACAAATATCAAATTCATATTTTTTCAAATAATTCTATTTATAAATAAAATATAATTCAAAACAATATTATGTCAATAAGCCTTATTCGAGTATTTAGAAATCCTTATCGATGCCTTGGCGTCCCAAGTACCGACCAGAATTCATTAATACTCAACGGAAAAAACCGACAAAATACAAAATCATTTTATATCAAAATTACAAGTACGTTCTTTCATATACACTCAGACTCATTCTAGAGTATTACTACCCTATCTTTAAGGAGTTAATCCCAAATACAGCCAAGGTTATCGCTAAAACAAAGCTCTGATACCAAATGTAACTTCCGATATTTTTGACCATTCAAATCGACAATGATCCTGAATGTCGACTTAAAATAAAATTAAAAAATATAGATAATTATTGGGATTTATATAAGAAAAGAAGAGAAGAAGAAAAACAAACAAAAATCTCGCAATGGAAGGACAAAATATAATTATTAAATAATAGTGCATAAAGTTGTTTAAATATACATTTGATTTAATTTTACAATAATTATCAGAGTTAACTATCATAAAAACACCAATGTTTGCAGCGGAATAATAATAATACGTCTGTCAAGCTCCATTTTCAACTTCATAATGCCGTCTTCAATAACTGAAAACTCAGGCTGACCGAGCATAAATGAAAAGACAAAGACAATCGGATCTGAACTAAAATGTTCTCATATTAGTTAGATCAAATTCATGCGATAATATGAGTGCAATAACTTAAGAGATGTTACAGGAATTTCCATCTCCTAAGGATCCGTTAAACTAGATACTATATTATATAATACGCTGTTATAATAGTGTCTATGATTAAATATAAAATATGAAAATAGTGTAAGCGGGATTACCATTATTACTCTTAAACCGTCTATACCGTTGCCATACAGTTTGCATATAACCCACCAGTATGTCAGTGGATAGGGATGCGCCGTGATACGACAACGTTAAATCAAAATCGTAGGGGGCTCGATCAGGATAATATGACAAGGCACACGAGGAATAACCAGAGTATGAATATACATAGTTGTACGCCCAAACTGGTGGTAATGCATAGCCGTGACTGCCGCCTACCTTGGACCACACTGCCAAATCATGGATGCACATAAAATCAAATCAACCAAACTGAGGGACAATAGTAAATAAAGGAAGAAGTGTTGCCGATGGAGGTAACTAACCCCACTTGATAACGGTATAGACCTGTTTTAGTCATTTAAATTATGACCCGAAGGCGAAGGACATCCATAATCGTTTTCTTTCTTAAATCCAGTAATCACCTCCAATCCATCCGACTTCATTCTGGAAATCCACCACGTACATAGTTGTTAAAGTGGTTTTCGGTATTAGTAGAGAGTATGCCAATATTTGATCCCGGTCTCTTTAACAACCAAACGTTTACATTTTTCACACCGGTCAGTTCTTTTACATTTCAAAGGAGTTCGTACTTCATATCAAAATATCAGATTTTCTTAAAAGTCATTCCAATATTCAAGATAGAGTATTTTTCATTATAAAATCTCCATTTAAAGCAATTTAAAATCTTTAAACAATTCCAACTTTAAAATAATTTGATTATTAAAGTAGTTAAAATATATTTAAAATAGTTTAGATATATAATTGAAATATTTTGAAAATAAATAATTTGTATTTAAAATAGAATTTCAGACTTAGTAAAATCTATAGGTAAAATATTAAAATAGTTTATAAAATAAATAGTTAAATATTAAAATAGTACTTCTAAAATAAATAATAAAATAAAATGGTTATAAGGTTAGTAGTTTATAAAGAAAATTATTATTATAAAAATAAAATAGTTTATAAAATGGTTTAAAAATAATATGGTTTAAAAATTATTATTTTAATTCCACATTTACTAATTCCTTAAAATTGAAAATTTTAATTTCAAGGCTTAAAGTTCAAATTTAAAGAAAACCGATTAATAATGTCATTTATTTTGTCTTTAAAATAATATTCCAAAATTCAAGATAAAAAAACAATTTTTATTTAACCAACCGGTGTCCGTATATAAAATTTCTATCCTATGGCCAAGTAGTACTTAAAATTTAATTTTAGTATTTTGGGAAATGATATATATCATTTCAATCCATATCAGGGTCATAGGTATCATTTCAACCTACGTTCTTAATTCATTTAATGATTAATCCCGGGTTTAATTAATGCCCGTAAATCCTAGGTTAATGATTGGGATTAATCAACAAAAATCAATAACATATATAAACAATGTCGATAACAAGATGGATTACATATTAACATATTAAATATATAAATTCAAGGCATACATCAAAACCAACACATTTAAGCAGTTCAATAATATCAGTTACTAGTCATCAGGTATGAGATTCTTTATTATTATTATTATTATTATTATTATTAAAACTAGAAATTAATCTATAACAGTAAAATTTATATAACAGTTAAATTAAGTTATACAGTCTATGCTGATTTAACATAAATATGCAATTTAAACAATCAAACAGCAACAATACAATCATATCATGAATTTAATTTAACTAACAATCAAATATTTTAGTTAGACGTGAGTGGGTTTAATCACTCACATTTGGTTCTGAACGCGTTTAAAATCCAAAATAAGCCCCAAAATTTGACTATCTCGGAATCTGTCCAAATCAGTGCCATCGCGAAGATCTCGTCGATATGATTCTAACGCAATAAACCACGTGTCAATTGGAGCTCGTATGAAGAAGTTATACATGTTTTAAACGTATGAATTTTAAATTATATAAATAGTTAAAAGCAAATCCCCGCCCAATTAAGATCTGCCACGTCACCCTTGTTCCCTGTGCCCTCCTTCTCCATCGCGTTTTGTTCCCTGCCACTTATTTTGTCTACCCAACAAAATTTTATGTCAAAAACAATTATAAAAAATTATTGTCAAAAGAATAGAGATTTTCAAAATTTTATTTACCGAAAATTTTAGTTTTGAACAAAATGCAATCTTTTCTATGCTTCGTTATTTAACTCTTTCATACATTATAGCTTAAAAACTAGTGAGTTATACATGCTCTATAATGTGCACATTTTTATGAAAGAATTCATTTCAGACAAAAATTTCACAAGAAATCTTTGTTTCAAGAATGTACCTCATTCTTTAGTGCACATAACTGAAATCCCAATTGTTTGCATAAATCTTTCTTCCTATTTAGAGGATTCCTTTATGGATCTAGGTGTGTATTTATATACAATATATTTATATTTTTTTAAAAAAAAATACGTTTACTCACTGTCTATACATGAATCCTAAACCTAACCTCTGTTACTAGATGCAACAACTCGAATTTCGACAGACCGATTTTGTTTTAAAAATTCCAATCTACTGAAACTCAAATTGGCCAGCCTGGTATCCTACAGAAAAGACAGAGATATAAAATATATCTGAGCTCCGAAAACATCTCACAGCGGAATGAAATAAAATATAATATAATCAAATATAGCCTTATTGAAGTAATAATACAGACTACCAGTATCCAAAGCTATCATATCTCTTTCATAAGCCTAACATGTGAGTATGTTGTGAGGAGGGGGTCATAACACAAGTTTTGGTGGCTAGACATAAATTTTACATTCTAAAATAACCCTACATAACCCATTTAGTTGTAATTTCTTGTGTATTTGGTTGTTTCGGGTTGATAGCACTCAAGGCTTTACACACACGTCGTACCTATCTACCTCCCAGTCGATTAACCTAATATAGCATATATGTAGTTAGTCCCAATATCAAGGTATTTCCCATGTTACCGTTCTCGCATGGTCGCCGTCGTCTCGCTATAGAAGCGTATGCAACTCTCATCTTACGCCTGAGTGACATACGGACCTTCAATTTACTACGCCCCGTTCCTCACATAACTATCATCGATGTGCTACGTAAGCGTACAGACTGTCATATCCAATCTCCCCTGTCGAATCAAGCCTGAACACGGAGTAATGCCCTAATGTCTTGTTTGCGAACAAATTATACAATTGTAAACAACTGTAAAATTCGTTCGTCTTTCCTAAACAACAAGGATCGTTGTAGAGGGTGTCGAACTCTGGGACCAAATTATTTTATTAATAAATCCAATCAAGTTATCCCTAACTTTTGATTGGTTGAAAACAAAGAAAATAGCAGAAATTAAATAAAAGAGAGTTTTAACAATAAGTGAAAGCAATTAGGGAGCGATGACATAAATTAGATTAATATTCATCAATAGCCAAACAGATTAATCAGATCTAATTCATGTTTCTGTCACAAACATGAATCAACGATAATTGGGTTTATAGAAACAAATAAGTAAATAACAACAAGTATAGCCTATGCAGGAGCTCAGCTCTTAAACAACCATAGGCTATCAGGACAGATTCACTATTTTATTTCTAAAACCCTAAATATTAAATCTAAATCTGATAAGTGTTAGATCGAACTCGAATATACCCTGTGAAGGAGCACAGCTCTTAAACGACACAGGGTATGAAGGTTCAGATCTAACCCTTAGTTCAAATCGAGATCTACATACATGAAGTTCTAATCTTTTGGCTATGTGATTCATATTGAATCATAACTATTAGCGTCATCACCCCCTAATTAAAGAGGATTAGCTAGACATAGCTAAAAGAAAATAAAATAAAATAAAAAGAAAATAAATGACATAAATAAAATGCAATAAAAACTAAATAGAAGAGAGAAAGAAGAGTTTTATTCCAAGAAAAGGATTATAGAATAAAACTGAGTGTGTTCTACAATGAATGAGATACAAGGTATTTATAGCTGATATGACAAAGACTACTTGACAAATTCCACAATGTGGGACTAAAGAATTAGCCCAAATAACACATAAGCTAGTGTGAATGGGGTTGTAGAGTAAGAGGCCTTGTAAGTGAGCCAGTGTGAACGCGTGCAGTGCATGAATGAGAAGCCTTGCAAAGGAGCTAATGTGAACGCTACATGAGTGAAATGGTCTGCAATTGAGCCAATGTGAACACAATATGAGACTTTATTGAGCCAAATCTACCCAACTAAACTCTATTTGCAACCGTTCTTCAAGCTTTAAACTCTTCAAGCTTTAGTAATTTTAACTTCACTCTTTTTCAACAAATTCTTCATGCTTTATCCATCAAATGCTCCTAACCAAGCTTTTTATCAATAATCTGAAAACACAGCTATAAATACACAATATCAATTATTTAAAAGATAAAATAAGATAAATATGCGGATAAAATATACACATTTACGTGTATATCAAATACCCCCACACTTATCTTTTTATTCGTCCTCGAATAAACTAAACTAAGATATGTCACACTTTCATAGGAAACACGATTGCATTTAGCGTATGCAATAAGCCGTTAAACCTCTGGGTGTCCCCAGTAGGACGAGTGTTGTCTCGTGAGGGTTTTCAGCGGATACTACCCACAAAATCCAAAGCGTCTTGTGTATGCGGATTAATCAAACAATATATTTAAGGTCTTCCATATTCCAAGGATTTCACCTAACTTCAATAATAACGGTTTAGCCCCAAATTGTCCATCCCATAATTAGTGCAAAAATGAACAAAATTTGTCAAGCTGAATCGTAATTCCTTGATAACACTGTAATTGTCTTGAAGGTTAAGAGTGTGGTGTCAACCAAAGTTCTACACATCGACAATGTGCACCCAATCATTTCATTATTCTTTTTTTTTGAATAATTTTGCACCAATGTAACTGTAATGTATTGGATATGAGTTATGCATAGATGAAGGAAAATTTTTGTAAGTTCTAAAAATATTCTAGATAAGAGGGCAAGTGTATTAGTTGAATTTCAAGCTACAAAAGATAAAGTAATACTAAGGCACATATGAACATTTTTATTTCCTTTCTTCTCCTCAACTACAATCCTTGCTTCTAAGTACGGTATAATGGATGTGGATGGAATGGAAATGGATGCTTCATAATCAAGAATGATGAAGACTATTTTATTCAGAGAGACTCTCTCTTTATTTCATTTTTTTCTTTTTTTTTCTTTTTTTTTTATTTTCCCTTTTTTTCTCTTTTTTTCATTTTTTCTTTTGCATGATGAATGATGAGTGGAGATGGACTGGAATGATACCGTACATTATTTCATTTGATTCCTCCTCTACTAAACCAACACTTCATGAAAGGAAAGTTTTGTGCCCTAATTACTCTACTTCTATAACCTTAATTCAACACACAAGTCTGGATTGATGTTATATAAAAAGATGAAAGGAATGATAAGCAAAGTTTCGTATGATAGATAACCCATATAAAATAAGATGTGGTATATGGTTATCCTACCTTAAAACAAGTACGGAGTGGGTGGTGTAATATTGGTATAAAAAGTGACGTTTTTGACCTTTAAACAAAGGTTCTTGAGTATACCAATATAAGATAAACTTGTCGAAACATGGATGTAAATCGACTAAAACTTGGGTTTGAATAATGTGGGGTATCGAAGAAGAACGCTACAATGAGTCATTTCTCCTTAATTGGGCCAAGTGGATTTTAGAACTTACGATTTTTAAAATTTGAGTGGAAAAGAAAATATTATGCATGAAAACGAACTCAGAAAATCCAACAAATGTAGGTGCAAAATCATTTTTATTTCTTGATTTTTTTTTTTTTGATTATTTTTACTTGCACATTCTAACACGTATAACAAGGGTTGACACGCTTACTCCAGAACACGACTAACGTCTGCACAGTCTCAAGCTAGCATCTTAAAAAGACACATTACAATTCAATGAATAAATAATGTTCATTCTCATCACCCAACAATTCAACTTATCAAACAAGAACCAAGGTGTTATTTATGAATTTAAGTTAATCCTTGTTCAATGAATGACCTACTTCATAAAATTTGATTGCTGATATAATGTAAATTCCTCCCACACATGAGTGTGACTGTGTCCTAACAGTTATTAATCATACATATCTTAGTGAAAGGGAAATAAAATAAGAGGGTCAGCACGGCTTACCGGATGTGTGTGCAGAAAATACGCAGTTATCGAATAGATGAACCGGTCCACAATGGACCAATGGATCGGCCTCATTAAGCTGATGAGACACAGTTGAAGCACAGAAAACCAAATCATAAAGGATTGTATATTACGTGACAGATTTGGAAAAACAAATTTCGTTTTTTCAGAAGTTTGAGTTGCTAATTTTAAAATTTTGAGCTTACAATTGATCCTAAAATCAGATTGAATTTCTGTAGTAGCTAAAGAGAGGTCATCGGGCTGGGGTTCAACAAAAGTTTCAAAAACAAAGTTTGACTTGTTCAGATGATGTATAAATTGAGAGACATGTGCATCGTTCTCACCCCCACACTTGTTTTGAGAAATATTGTTCGGTTTTGCTTTAATATTTGAAATTTTATTAACTAAAGGTTCATTCGTAAACCTAAAGTCAAAACCGAACAAATGAATTTTCAGTAAATTTAGAAATCGTGTTTTCTCAAAAATAGTGTCATTCCAGAAAGAGTCCATATACTGCATAAATTTATCATTGAAAAACAAGTGATCATAGTGAGGTTCAGTTGAAACGATCAAGTCGCAAGGAGTTTCAATAGTTTTAGAAAAATCGTTATTGTGCTTGAGATCACATTCAGCAGTTTTGTTGTTTTCAACCACAAGAATTTCAAAGTTTTCAAATTTTTCATTTTCAGTTTCAGACCCAACAACATTATCGTCAATCAGTTCAAGAAGTTTTCGCTCATCAAAGTCGTCCTCACCTAAACAGTTGTTAACAACTTCATCATTTTTGTCATGTTGGCAATCTAAAGTTGCTAAATTTTCAAAATTTTCAGAATTTGAGAGAGGAAGATCAAATTGAAGATTGACGTCTTTGTTTTTAAGAGAATTTAAATTCAAATCAATCGCAGAGCTTTCAACAACTTCATTGAGATTTTCATCGATTTCAAAAGTTGTCAGTTGAAAATCATTAATTCTGGGCAAAGGTGGATTATCGTTCGATTCATCACACATTTGGATTTTATTTTGTTTCTCACGAAACTTCAAGTAGTCGTTAATTTCATTCGTTTGCTCAACAAAATCAAATTTATAGTTATTTACACGAGAGTTTTCAGTTTGAAATTGTTGAGAACAAAAGTTTTCAGTAGCACCATAATTGAAATTATTCCCATTGCCAAAATCATTTGAAAAGTGATTTACATTTCCATTTCAAATTTGAAATTCATTTTGGAGTTCAAAATTGAATTGACAAGGGTTATAATCAGAATCATTTGAATTTGGAGGTGAAATCGAATTTTGATTATTTTGAAAGCTTTCACTTGAATTGTTGCACATGTATAAATTACACAATTAATTTATTTCTTCATTTTGTTGTATGCTCATTTCAAGTAAAAAATTCAACATGTGTTTCAAGAATAGAGGGTTGATCATCATTTCGAAAATTTGATGATGTACAATCGGGATTATCCTGAAAATTTTGGAAAGTTGGTGGTGTACAGTCCAAATTACTTGTACAATAGTTGTTATTAAAATATCCGTATGAATTTGGTGTAAAAGTATATGGATTATATTGATTTTCACAACTATCGTAAAATCCGTAGGAATAAGGGAATTGAGACATTTTCAAGAAAACTCTTTTAAAAAATATGTTAAAATTAACAACTTCGGATTACATGAATACAAGTCTAGGCCAGGTCCGGACAGGGGTTATCAGTGTGCCACGAATCACCGTAGAAACACAACTGAAGGTTTAAGAACCTGTTTGAGTTCGAGACTCTACCGTTCCTTAGACACCTCAGAGAGTATCAATCCTAATTGTCAATTTAACGAATATTTTGTCCTATGAGCTTTTGGGGAATCCTCTGTTCGATTTCAAAAATAAATTTTTCAATTAATCCCACGTTCGTTTTAAAATTTTAAACCACACATCAACAGGCAAAATATTCAATCACACAGTCACAGAACAGTCAATTGCAGAAATTAAAAAAAACAAATTTTTTTTACAAGCAAGCCGATGCCCTGCAGAAGAGTTTTACAAGCAATGTCTATATTTTTTTTATTTGCAGCAGCGGTCCCTGTAAAGTTAGAAACTACTCACCTTGATCGGCAGTCCGTCCAGTGCAGTTGAGTCGCGCTAGCGCATTTACACCCCACTTGGTGTGCAACCGCTCCAATCAAATCTGTTTGCAAATCACTTGGCTGAACTCTTCACTTTTCGTTGGCCTTTGAATTGATTTCTTTGCTTGACTTCGATTCCTTGATTTGTTTGCTTGAGCCTTGAATTCTTTCTGCTTTGGCCTTTGTTTGAGTTCTCTCTTTATCTTTTTTGACCCTTTTTTTTTAGAGGAAAACTAAAATGGCACTAAAATAAAAACAAAAGAACACTAAGGCTAATAAAAAAAATTAAACAAAGAGATGAAATATCTTTCTTCCTTTTTTTTTAAGAAACACAAGAAAATATATAACAAACAAAGAAAACAAATTTTTTTTTTTAAAGGATTTGGGAAAAGAAAGCTAGAACCAACTTACAAAATTCAAAGAAGAGAAAAGGATTTTTTTTTTAAGGGCACAGGGAGAACTATAAACTATGAGAAGAAAAAAAACAAAGGAAGAGGATAGGGTATTGGTTTGAGAAGTGGTTGTGGTGACTATTGTTTGTGATGAAGAGTGAAGAGGATGGGTATATGTAGACAGAAGAAAGAAAATTGGAACGAATTGAAAAAGGATTTTTTTTATTTTTATTTTTGGAAAAGAATGTATTTATACAAGGAATATTGGTAAGTAGAGAAGTTTGGAAAGAAATTAAAGAAAAGAAAGGAAAGGAATTGTAATAAAAGCAATTTTTTTTCTTTTTTAGAGAATTACTGAAAAATAGAAAGAGATAGTAGAAATTTGGAAAGAAATAATGGAAAAGAGGGGAAAGAAATTGGAAAAAGTTGGAACGAAATTAATGAAAGAAAGGGAAAGAAATAAATGAAGAAAGAATGGTAATGAATAGAAAAGAAAGTAGAAAAGGAAAGAGATCAAACTAAATTTGCAAGTTTTTTTTCTAATTAGAATTGTTGTAAAAGTAGAGGTGTGGAAAGGTGGAAAGAAATTTGAAAGAAAAAGAAAAGAATTAAAGAAAGGAATTGTTAAAAAAGTTGAGTTTTTTTATATGGAAATGTTGAAAGGAGGAAGCAAGATGCAAATAAAAGTGGAAAGAAATAAATAAAAAAAATGCAATTTTTTTGTTGTTGTCAAAATAGAAGAGAGAGAAGAGATTGTGTAGAAGAAAAATCGGAAAGAAGTAAATGAAAGATTAGGATAGAAATAGATGGAAAGAAATTGAATGGACATTAATTAGAAAAATTGGCAAAATTTTATTTTTTAGAAACTTGGAAAAAAATCAATTTGTGAAACAATTGCAAGGAGGAAGAGAAATAGAAGAGAAGGAAAGAAAATCACGAAAAGATTTGTTTTTTTTTTAATTTATAAAAATTGTAAAAAGGAAAAAAAAAATTATGGAGAGATGTCAAGAACGAAGGAAAGCAACAAAGAAAGGAAACAAAACAAAAGGCAAGAATTTTTTTTTTCTCTTATTTGGTAGATATATGTTATCACAAATCAAATACCAAATCAACCAACAAGATTTTTTTTATCTATGCTAGAAAACAAAAGGGAACAAAATAAAATAAAAATATTTTTTGTGTTTTTTTTATATTAAGAAAAAGAAAATTATAACCCGAAGGATTTAAAAACAAAAATTATTTTGGTCCCCGGCAACGGCGCCAAAATTTGTTTGCGAACAAATTATACAATTGTAAACAACTGTAAAATTCATTCGTCTTTCCTAAACAATAAGGATCGTTGTAGAGGGTGTCGAACTCTGGGACCAAATTATTTTATTAATAAATCCAATCAAGTTATCCCTAACTTTTGATTGGTTGAAAACAAAGAAAATAGCAGAAATTAAATAAAAGAGAGTTTTAATAATAAGTGAAAGCAATTAGGAAGCGATGACATAAATCAGATTAATATTCATCAATAGCCAAACAGATTAATCAGATCTAATTCATGTTTCTGTCACAAACATGAATCAACGATAATTGGGTTTATAGAAACAAATAAGTAAATAACAACAAGTATAGTCTATGCAGGAGCTCAGCTCTTAAACAACCATAGGCTATCAGGACAGATTCACTATTTTATTTCTAAAACCCTAAATATTAAATCTAAATCTGATAAGTGTTAGATCGAACTCGAATATACCCTGTGAAGGAGCACAACTCTTAAATGACACAGGGTATGAAGGTTCAGATCTAACCCTTAGTTCAAATCGAGATCTACATACATGAAGTTCTAATCTTTTGGCTATGTGATTCATATTGAATCATAACTATTAGCGTCATCACCCCCTAATTAAAGAGGATTAACTAGACATAGCTAAAAGAAAATAAAATAAAAAGAAAATAAACGACATAAATAAAATGCAATAAAAACTAAATAGAAGAGAGAAAGAAGAGTTTTATTCCAAGAAAAGGATTATAGAATAAAACTGAGTGTGTTCTACAATGAATGAGATACAAGGTATTTATAGCTGATATGACAAAGACTGCTTGACAAATTCCACAATGTGGGACTTAAGAATTAGCCCAAATAACACATAAGCTAGTGTGAATGGGGTTGTAGATTAAGAGGCCTTGTAAGTGAACCAGTGTGAACGTGTGCAGTGCATGAATGAGAAGCCTTGCAAAGGAGCTAATGTGAACGCTACATGAGTGAAATGGTCTGCAATTGAGCCAATGTGAACACAATATGAGACTTTAGTGAGCCAAATCTACCCAACTAAACTCTATTTGCAACCGTTCTTCAAGCTTTAAACTCTTCAAGCTTTAGTAATTTTAACTTCACTCTTTTTCAGCAAATTCTTCATGCTTTATCCATCAAATGCTCCTAACCAAGCTTTTTATCAATAATCTGAAAGCACAGCTATAAATACACAATATCAATTATTTAAAAGATAAAATAAGATAAATATGCAGATAAAATATACACATTTACGTGTATATCAAATACCACCACACTTATCTTTTTATTCGTCCTCGAATAAACTAAACTAAGATATGTCACACTTTCATAGGAAACACGATTGCATTTAGCGTATGCAACAAGCCGTTAAACCTCTGGGTGTCCCCAGTTTTTCAGCGGATACTACCCACAAAATCCAAAGCGTCTTGTGTACGCGGATTAATCAAACAATATATTTAAGGTCTTCCATTATCCAAGGATTTCACTTAACTTCAATAATAACGGTTTAGCCCCAAATTGTCCATCCCATAATTAGTGCAAAAATGAACAAAATTTGTCAAGCTGAATCGTAATTCCTTGATAACACTGTAATTGTCTTGAAGGTTAAGAGCGTGGTGTCAACCAAAGTTCTACACATCGACAATGTGCACCCAATCATTTCATTATTCTTTTTTTTTTTGAATAATTTTGCACCAATGTAACTGTAATGTATTGGATATGAGTTATGCATAAATGAAGGAAAATTTTTGTAAGTTCTAAAAATATTCTAGATAAGAGGGCAAGTGTATTAGTTGAATTTCAAGCTACAAAAGATAAAGTAATACTAAGGCACATATGAACATTTTTATTTCCTTTCATCTCCTCAACTACAATCCTTGCTTCTAAGTACGGTATGATGGATGTGGATGGAATGGAAATGGATGCTTCATAGTCAAGAATGATGAAGACTATTTTATTCATAGAGACTCTCTCTTTATTTCATTTTTTTTCTTTTTTTTTTCTTTTCCCTTTTTTTTCTCTTTTTTTTCATTTTTTTCTTTTGCATGATGAATGATGAGTGGAGATTGACTGGAATGATACCGTACATTATTTCATTTGATTCCTCCTCTACTAAACCAACACTTCATGAAAGGAAAGTTTTGTGCCCTAGTTACTCTACTTCTATAACCTTAATTCAACACACAAGTCTGGATTGATGTTATATAAAAAGATGAAAGGAATGATAAGCAAAGTTTCGTAAGATAGATAACCCATATAAAATAAGATGTGGTATATGGTTATCCTACCTTAAAACAAGTACGGAGTGGGTGGTGTAATATTGGTATAAAAAGTGACGTTTTTGACCTTTAAACAAAGGTTCTTGAGTATACCAATATAAGATAAACTTGTCGAAACATGGATGTAAATCGACTAAAACTTGGATTTGAATAATGTGGGGTATCGAAGAAGAACGCTACAATGAGTCATTTCTCCTTAATTGGGCCAAGTGGATTTTAGAACTTACGATTTTCAAAATTTGAGTGGAAAAGAAAATATTATGCATGAAAACGAACTCAGAAAATCCAACAAATGTAGGTGCAAAATCATTTTTATTTCTTGATTTTTTTTTTGATTATTTTTACTTGCACATTCTAACACGTATAACAAGGGTTGACACGCTTACTCCAGAACACGACTAACGTCTGCACAGTCTCAAGCTAGCATCTTAAAAAGACACATTACAATTCAATGAATAAATAATGTTCATTCTCATCACCCAACAGGGCAGAATTAAATGTTAAAAACTGAATCAGGGAAAACGGGTTGCTCCAATGCGTTCGTCTCGGAAAAATACGCGAAATAGAGTCCGAAATTTCGTAAATCGGAGTCCGTATGATCAAGATATGGCCTCGCAAAGTTTCACGAAAAATTCAAATTCAAAAACAGTTTCAAATTTTCAGAATTCAGGGTAGGCGGGAAAAATCCCGCCCAGACAGGTCGACAGGTGGGTCGACACTAGGGTCGACCTCCCCCCCAACCAGGTCGACACTAGAGTCGACCTGGGGGTCGACCTCCCACCCCAGGTCGACTGGGGAGTTGACCTCCCTGGTCGGCCAGGTCGGCCTGGTGCACCTGTTTTGGCTCCTGGGTCTTGTTTTGGGGGTTTGTGACGATTTTGGATGGCTCAGACCTATTCTAGGGTTAATCTAAAGGCTGAAATCAATTGCCTACAACTATAAAAAGACCCTAAGACCTAGCTTAAATCATACTATTTCATTTTAGCCTCATGCAGCCGCCATTAAACCTAGAACTCTAAATTAAAAATACAAAGAACAAAATTAAAGAAGGCGAAGGATGATTCTTGAAGGCTACAACTAGAAGCTACAACAACTACGACGCTTTAGACAACGGATTTGGGGCTATTTGATTTAAAGTTTTGATTTGGATTGCTTGCTTCATATAGTAAGTTCTATGTCACTTTTTAGGCAAAAACGCTAAAATAACATGGACATGCTATGAATTGAAATCGGATTTAGGAACTATTATTAATCCATGTTTATATTGTTTAACTTTGAATCAAAATTTGGGAATATTGCTATGTTAATGTTGCAAGTTAAACTTATCATGATGTTGATGTTGTTATGAATCACTTGGGCTTAATTTTATTGCAAGTTGAACAAATACATGTCCATGGAATCATTATGTTCATTGAAATCCTCATGTTGATTAAACCATGCCTATGATGCTAATTAAACCATGAAACTATGCATGTGATGTTAATATACCTATCATGTTAAGGACAGATTGGGAATTGCTAGGTTATGATGAAAAGGTTGGAATCATTATGTTTATAATGCTAGATGAGAATCATTATGTTAAAAATGCTAAATTGGAATCCACTATGCCTATTAGAATTACCATGTCTTTAATGTTTCATGTTAGTAATAAAATATTATTATGCCCGCAAGGATTATTATGCCTATGATGTAAAGTTGAATTCATCATGTTAAACTAAGTTGGAACTATTACTATGCCAAGTTATCATCATGCTAGTATTGAAACCATGTGATATGTTATAGCCTGTTTATTATGCAAGTGATGTTGGAATTGTCATGTATGCCTATCACATGTTTGGTGTTATTTCCCTTTATCTCTTGAATTGTTTATGCTTGCGAACGAAGTACGTTTATATACGTTGGGGATACGATTGGGTAGAATAGGCAAAACTTGAATTGATTATAATCATAAACCGTGAAATTTGGCATAAGTAGAACATGAAATATGGCACGAAAACTTGACTTGAACATGCCATAACTTGACATGAGACATGCCTTAGTTGGGCACGAAATTGACATATGAACATGCTATGAAAATAGCACGAATCTGATAAGAACATGGGCATGACTTTAGAAAACAAGAAAGTGGTCAACTCGAGGTTGGGTTGAGTTTGCAGTGTAAATCTGCCCGGAACCGCCCGGCAAATCCAGTTGCTACAAACAATAGGATCCAATGTGGGTAGTTGGTCACATCGCGCTTGAACCCGAGGTTGGGTTGAGTTCGTAGCGTAAACCTGCCCGGAACCGCCCGGCAAATCCAGTGGCTACGAACAATAGGATCCAATGTGAGTGGTTCGGTGCATTAACGAATCAATTAATGCCAATTAGGGTTAAGTCATGAACATGAAAAGACAACTTAACCAACTTGAACACGATTTGTAGGGCTAAGTCATGAACTTGAAACGACAACACTTAGCCAACTTGACATGACACGTAAGCGGGTTAAGTCACGAATTTAAATGACATACTTAACCATCTTGACATGACTAGACTGGAAAAGGATTAAGTCACGAATTACATGACTTAATCGGTTAGGCGGGTTAGGTCACGAATTACATGACCTAATCTGTTAGGCGAAACCCTAGACATGACCCTTTTCAGCAGTAACCCTCTAGATGTATCAAGGTACCCTGGGGCTAGGCCGGGTGGGGCACGATTACTGGGCTGATTGTAAGAGGTGAACGACGGCAGTGGGGTACGCCAGTGTAGGTTCGGTGGGCTACGGTCGTGCACGTATTCCGGGGAAGACACTGGGTATCCGTAGATTTATCTGTGCATCTTGAATCGTGTCAGGGGTTGACACCCTAGGGTTGATACACCCGAAGGTGGACCCAGCACAGGTGACTACATTCGTGATTAGCCGTATGACACAGACACTTGACGAGGTAGAACTTGTAGGGAGCCGATCGACTAGAAAATCGCTCCGTAGGACCCCGTACTTGGGTCAGACCCCGTTTCAGGGTCATTTCATGATATTGGGCCGTGGGATTTATTTCATGATTAACTTGTGACATGCACTTAGTATACTAGTATAGTCGATGCAACGAATCTTGAACATGCGATGCTTTATTTGACTTGTCTTGACTTATCATGATCACCTTAGTTATCTTGCTCACCTTGACACCATTCTTAAGTTTAGTTCCAGTCCATACATGACCTGTTGTTTTAACCGTTTTTACACTGAAAGTCACTAGGACTTACTCAGTCTTCATGACTGACCCTTTTTCTTTTCGCCTCTTTTTCTTTCGTTTCCCCCCCAGGTTCTCAGGGAGGAAACACTAGCTCTTAGCTTGGATATCACTTGCTTTGGCTCAGCATGTACGGTTTGCTATGGCTGCTTCATTTTACTGCACTTGGGGAATAAGCTGTTTTTCTGTTTTTAAGTTATTGCTTCTTTGGCTATTATTACAAGACAGTTGTAATGAAGTTATTTGAAATGTTTGTAAAAAACAAGGTTTATTTTGGAATGAAATGAAGTTCTGTTTTTCTCATAAATTCTTCCGTTGTTTACTTAATTATTTATTTATGTTCTGTCTTGTGATAATTCTGTGATGTTATCTCGATAATACCTCTCCCAAACTAGTGCATTCCCTTTGTGAGTGACCCTAGCGGAGGTGGGGTGTTACACTCATGTTTTCTGTTAACATGTTACTTAATGTATATAATTAAGTACCACTTATTTCTTTCAATAAGTCTTTCCTCATTTTTTCTTGTTCAATCATGAATCTTGCACTGTCATCACAACTTATCATGTTGTTTACTTATAAACTCAGTTCCCTTAACTAAAGTTTATTAATAAGTTCCCTCTTTATTTATTATAACTCATGTTATGATTCCACTTGTCCTTAGGACAAGCCTACCTATTATATTGCATCCTCATTAATATAATTAATTATAATAGGTTATATTCCCTGTTCATCATGTTTTCCTCAGTTCTTTAACATTAACCAAACTTTTACTGTTGTAACATCCATTCATTATAATTAATTCCATTTATTTATTTCCCGTTATATACATATATTAATATATGTATGTTTATGCACCGTACCTCTCACATTAAGCTGACCACTTGTGGATGTTGGATTTGTTGAGCGGTTCCGGGCAGACTTCTACCACAAGTTGAACTTAACCTCGTGCCTTAGTGCAGTTATTTACAATTTCCCAATTACTATAAATTTTCCATGTAATTATGGAATATATATATTCTTTAATTATTGTCTTGTACATTTCCTTTATTTTAGGAAAACCTTTCATGCACCCCATTAGTTTGATTTATAGAAAGATATAATGATTTTTTTCCATAACGCACATTGTAATTTCCGTATTTTAACGAGTAATAAATAATTTATTTAATTATTTAAATTGAGATTAAATGGTTGTTTAATTAAATAATATTGAATATTTAATTAATATAAATAATAGAAAAATATATTTAATTCTGAAATAGATGGAATTAAGTTAAATTGGCAATATTGTGTTTATTGGACAATTTAAAAATATATATTTCAGTTTAGAATTGAATTATATTAACGAATTTATTTTTAATGTCAGCTGAACTTATAATTTATATTATAATTTTACTCGAGCTCGAATTGGCACGGTAGTTCGTAAATTGGCAATTTGAACTTCAATTGAATATACAGAATCCATTTTAAATCGGATTTATGTGAAATAAGAAACGTTCGGAGCTGGTGAAGTATATTTTTTTAATGGAAGGAAAAAATGGAGATTTCGTATTATAGATTGTAAGTTATACCCAAATCAAATTTTCAAATAGTCGTTGTGGAATCATTTATAAGCCATAACAGTTATTTAAATTTAATTAAATATCAGTTTCGAATCTGGACAAGATATTTAAGGCATAGTTATAATTTAATTTTTATAATTTTTCTGTAATTTTTATTTTGGAAAATAAGTTACTTTTTATTTGAAGTGTTTTACACTCTATACCAGCATTTTGGGGTTTCACCGAATAAGGCAACTTGTCTATATTATTATATTTTTGGAATCATGGCGCCTTGCTCGATACGACCATATTTTTACTTTTGTCCATAGCGGTCCGTAAGTGAATGAATTGGGTATGACATGGTACACCAAACTTTATATATACTTTAACGTAACAATAAGAAGGGTCCAACGGCTTGCACTTGTATCACATTGATCAATATACAGTGCAAATGATTTGTATGAACAACACAAGTTCCTTTACCATAAATATTTATAATCTTCAATGAACCTATACATATGGTACCGAACAAGAAACAGATACTGGAGCTTTTACGTTGATAATCTATAAGGAAGATTTACATTTATTTGTTTTAAAAAAGAATCTATAATAAATATATAATATATATATATATTTACTTTTCTTAGCACTTAAGCAAACAAACATGTGTATAGAGACATCCCTTCACGCAGAGACTAAAATTAGAGGTAAAGACAATTCAAAATTTATGCAGCCTCTAAGAAACACTGACTACCCTGACCTATCGTCTGTACAAGTTGCTTAGTTCCAAAGGAAATACATTTCCTTACCCTGGAAGGAACACCGCTTATATATATGTGCTTCCACACAACAAACACATTTTCATGATACAACCATTCGTTTCTCCTTTTTTTGGCCCACGCAACAGACAAGTTGGCCATTCTTCTCAGCAAATTTAAAGCAAATACTACTTGAAAAATTACAACGTCTGGAGTTTCCATTTTTGGGATGGCGAGTCATAAACGGAGGGCGGTGGAACTGATGAGTTTGTGAGGAGGAGCTTGATCACACCAACGAGTTGGGACTCTGGAGCAACACAAATGGTTGGGGAAGATGAGTTTATACTAGAAGGCGAGTCAGGGAAATATGGTTACGTGAGCATGGAAATTGTACAGGAGCTTGCGGGCCAACTATTTATACGTGGAACGATGGGTATTGGTGAAATAGTAGGACGTCGATGTGTTTACTATTTGGGAAAGTAATATACGGAATTGGAATTATGGAGGAGTAACAGTTTGTGAGGGTCGGAGTGGAAGAAAGGATCAGGGGGAGCCGCTGTTAGGCTAATGACAGGTTGGAGTATAAAAAAATAGAGGTTAATAATAATATAATTAATATTGGTATGTTTATATTATATTCAATATTGTAAAAACGATAATTTCTTCATACGATATCAGAATCCGACGAAACAAGATCCGTTAGGATCGTATGGACGGCGACTACACAGTGGAACTGACTAGGAGTGAATTGGAGCTCGTTACAATTTATAGCAAAATAAATTGTCTGATATGAACCAATGACAATTATCGTTATTTAACGATGATCCTCCAATGTGAGTAAATCTCACTAACTCTGTACTATTTATATTTTTATAAATATAATCTAGTGTTGATAAATGATGATTGATTGTTTGGTTGAATTGCTGATTTAGGTTGAAATTATAAGTAACGACATATATATAAACCGTTAATAAAATATTGATTCTATTTATCAAAATATTTCATACTGAAATGAAATCGATGTTATTTATATTGTTTAACGTCTGTGATGCAGGGAAACAGGTTGGAGGGATCCAACGGGATTCCTCAATATTTATAATACTGTTTGTTTTCATATATTGTGATATATGATGTGATATATAATCCGTGATTGATTATGGGTGTGTAGATGATGTTGATCATGGTTATTTGGTATTTTAATACCATAAGAAATACCGGAATGTGAAAAGGGAATTTTCAAAGTGTAAATTGAAAATAATATATTTATAAAATCAAAGAATTTTATAAGAGGAATATATATAAAATCAAAGAATTTTATAAAAGGAATATTTATAAAATCAAAGAATTTTATAAAAGGATTATTTATATAGAAAATAAATAGAAGTATAAAAGGAATGTTTATATAGAAAATAAATAGAAGTATGAATGGATTATTTACATAGAAAATAAATAGAAGTATGAAAGGATTATTTATATAGAAAATAAATAGAAGTATGAAAGGATTATTTATATAGAAAGTAAATAGAAATATAAAAGTATTATATAGAAAATAAATAGAAGTATAAAAGGATTATTTATATAGAGAAGTAAGAATCGGTTTTAACACCGATATTTTAAATGGAATTTGAGCAGCATTTATAAAGGTGATTATAAATGGGATTATAAGTGTTAGAAGAATAAAATGAGATTTTATATAAATAATTCTATAATTAGAAGTATAAATAGAAATTGGATTTGGAATAATGTTTTAAATACGAAATCAAACTGTTTTGATTTCAAAAAAGAAATATTATTTACATTTAATGTGAATAAAGGATTTAAGTAAATATTTTGCTAATAAAATATTTATAAAGGAAATAGGGTTTGAAATAGGAATTAAAATGGAGTAAAAGGAATTAGAAACTGATTGGAGATTAGTTAAGTTGAACAACTGTTTGGGTATTGATCTGATGTTGGTTTCGGCCTTCGGGGTAAATACGTAGAGGGTTGTTCTCTTACTAGTTTATAGTCAGAGACTGATATATGTGAGAAGATAGTGATGCGTGAATCAGAAATGGAAACATTTTCGAAATTTAATAACGTAATTAGAGAATAAGGATATGATGAATATATGGAAACGAGAAATGGGGAAATGAATAAATGTTGATTGATGATTGATCGATAGAATTTCCATCTGGAAATAATATCGCTGTTTGCACACATGTTTTTCTTTGATAGTTAAATCACCGACTATCAAAGTTTTTGACCATTTTTCCGTCGTCAATATGGAGAGACCAGGATCAGATCATTATCTGAAAACCACTCTGTATGGGCGTTAGCGTTGCGATCAAATATGATGAAAGTAATTGAAGACGGATTTATGCAAGGGCTGTTCAGTAAATTCTAGGTAGAAATTGCCTAAGGTGGATTTACAGAATAGTATATTCGGTTTGTCCAGTCCCAAGACAACCTGTATGGAAGAATGTCTGACAGAGTATATTTAATAGATCGCGTAAGTTGATCTCTTCAAACGTATTTTCATTTGGTGGCAGAGGAATTCGTTTCTCTTAGCTGTTTACCCGTGGTATGTTTGGAGAAATCAATTTGTGATTTGGTGGGTATGATGATGTGACATTCAAAGTGAATGAAGATGTGGTTTGAAAAGGATACGTTATGGCCTCTAGCCTCACAACCGGAAATGGTATAAAATCGGGTAGGTCACATGTCTAAGTGGTTAGCTGCCGATCAGGGTGTATTGTCACCTGATCTAGAGAAATTCCATTTACTTCTATAATCTATTTCGATGTTGTCCCTTTCGGGAAACAGTTGTTGATACCAACCATTGGTGATAATACATTCGGTACACTCAAGCGAAATAAGTGACCGGTCATGTTTAGCCTGGGTTAAAAGATGTTCTTGTTGAATCCAGCATATTCCTCTCTAGAGATACACTGTCGGAAGGTGGTCCCATACCTTACCAGTTGGAATTCATTATCTAATAACCGCCCGCGGTTTTTTTGATTATATATTATGTATGTGGAACATGAGATGAAAGCGTTCTGCTAGATGATTATTATATTGTGGTTGATAGACACTATTATAATATATAAGGATTTGATATAAAGATTATCATTTCCTTCAAAAGGATTTTTGAATGTTAGATCAAGTGTTTTGGATTCTCATAAGGGAAAAAACCTTCCGTGTGATACGGCGTGGTCTTTTGAGATATCGTTTATTTTCTCAAACTGTTTTCAATTGTTTTACTCACACCAGTCCCATGACTGACCCGAAGTTTATTTTGTTTTGTTTTCCCTAAACTCTTGGGTGCCCAATTTTGTACGGGCAGTCAAGTAGTCGGGATTTACAGATATATTGAGAGCTTGGAGCAGGAGGCTTCAGGATTTTATAGCAATTTTTATTTCCGCTGTGTTGTATGTGTTGTACCCCGATAAATGTTATTGTATACATATAGTGGTTTTATTTCAAAGTTATGTAATATTTTATTCGTTTTGCTGTGAGATTGGTATTACCCTGATGTTGTATCCATGTTCTTCTTCTTCTTCTTCTATTCTATTTTTTCTATCTTATCTATCCTCATCCTCTAACTTCTTTCATTAAATATTCGGTATTTCCGATGCTTGGATAGTCAATATTGAGTTTATGTCGATTACTCAGGATCACGAAAACCCGGGATGTTACAGTGGTATCAGAGCTAAAGGTTAAGTGATTACCTTGGATCTGTGGCGTAACTCGGTAGAGATGGGGTTAGAAATACCCTAGACTGAGTTTGAGCGTATATATACGAGTGAACGTATTTGTAGATTTTATAAAAATGGTTATATATTATGGAGATTTGTTGGTTGAGTTTTTTATGAGTTCTGGTCGATCTGTTTGATCCACTGTATCGGTAAGAGTTAATAAATACTTGAATATAATGAACCGACATGGTATGTTTTGAAAGGATGGTAAATGAAATAATTTTACCGAAATATATTTTGATATGAAAGAATTGGAATTTTATAATATACTGGATGTGTTTATTGTTATTATAATCGAATAAGATTATATTTGGAATGGTTATATAAATAGCCAATTAGAATTCATATAAGTGTAATATATGAAATCAGATGAATTAAATCTGGATTAAAATCAGAATTTGGAATTAAAATTCCGAAAACATGAGAAGTGTTTGTAAATGGAATTGAATTAAGTATAAGAGAATTTTAAAATCCTGGGAGATTTTAGAAATGTTTTCCAAGCATTGGGATAGTATTTTGAAATAAATTTCAAAATGGAAGTATTTAGAAATGGTTTTAAAAGTGATATATTATTGAACTCACTTCGATAGCTGGGAAATAACCCTGATGATGAATTGCGACATCATTAGTGTTCATTTTTGAGTTGCTAAGTGATGGATTACTACCAAAATTTTTGTTTTTGAATTGTTTTTGGAAAAAACAAGTTGTTTGAAATTTGTTGACATCAAAAGTTGGTCACCAGTGACAGTCAACCCCCAATCGTGTGATGAACACACGAATAAAGATTATATAATGCAACAGTACAGTAAAAGAACGAGGAGCACACATAGAAATTTTATTGTGGTTTGGAAAAGACGGTGCCGACGTCCACTTTATATATTATTTCTCTTTTTTGATTACAAGTACAATGCTTTTTCTGTTTGAAGAAGAGAAAAAGATAGCTAACTCCTCTTCCTTTTTGGGAGAGATTGAGAGAAAATGAACTCCATAAATGAAGTGTAAAAGAGTAGAAGAAGTCCTCTTTTCCTCTTTAAGCTCAGAGGTATTTATAGGTGTAAAATGCAGCTTGGGCTGTTGCAATATGGTCCGGCCATTCCTGGAAAGCCTGGACACGTGGAACCCATCAGTTGGTTTGAATAGCAGCGGGAGACTGATTCCATTGTTCATAAATAACATCCTCGGAAGTTGCGGCTGACGTGGCATCCACGGAGAGGTATATCAAAAGTAGGGCTTTGTTCGAAGAAGGGTTGACCACTTTTATTGCCTTAAAAGTCGGGATATACGTTAAGATAGTTCTGTAGAAGGTTTCCTCGCTAGTCCGAGATAATCGATCGACGCGCCTTCCGCGGAAGCGAAATACTCGATCGACTGGGAGAGCGATTCTTACGGAGTGAGCTATCAATTGACTAGGGTGGACTTGGGCTGATATTCGACTGCTTCGGATCGTGTGCCTGTTGGGCCTCCTGAAGCGCGACTTATATCTATTTGCGCGTTTGGGCTTTTGTCTAGCTCATTGAGACTCTTGCCAAAAAAGAAGGTTAACACTTTGTCCCTCAGAATGCATCTTCATCGGTAGAGGGAGGTGTGTTCTGAAATTAGAACCGAAGCACAAACGCACGAATAGCTATGGTCACGCCGAACCATATTAAGGCCAGAAAACCGACGGTTCCGATGTTGTATTAAGGCCAGAAAACCGATGACCATACTAGGTCGTATTAAGGCCGGAAAACTGACAACGATCGGGAACCGTATTAAGGCCGAGATGGTGATCGCTATTTGTATGAGAGCTGGTTCCTACAAATACAGAATAAACCTTTCTCGTTTTGGAGAAGGATAATGGGTCGAGCATTTTATTTTACTTGGCTTTGAAGGGTGGCAAGCATTAACCATGCTCGGCTTAGTGGCGAACGCTAATCATGTTCGGTTTAGTGGCGAATGCTAACCAGTTTCGGCTTAGTGGCGAGCATTAACCATGCTCGTCTTAGTGGCAAGCATTAACCATGCTCGGCTAAGAGAGGAGGCGAGTATTAATCATACTCGGCTTAAGGAAAGTGTTTTCATGCTCGACTCATGTTAAGTTAGTTTGTCCAGCGAGCTATGAATGCTCATGGTGTAAAGAGAAAAGAGTGAGTATAATCTATACTTCGTATTTAGAAAAACTGACTTCACCTGGTTAAAGGAGTAGGTGTTTAGAGAAAAGGCGGTGGGCTTTCGCGCTGGCCACATAAAACAGGGGGCGAGCGTTATTCATGCTCGGCTTAGAGGTGTTCAAACATGATTTATATTAGCAAAAATAACATTCATAACTGCTAAATAACTATTGCAAAGAAATACTACGGGGACAGCAGTTGATCCCAGAGCATGCCTAGGAGCTAAATCCTAACCCCATACATGTGTACATCAAGGTGTCCTTATTATTGAAAGGAATACATCAAAAGAAAAGAAATCTAATTAATTATAATGTCGTGAGTGCTGGTCTCAGGGTCCTTTCCATTTCTGGGAGCTCGAGGACCAATCTGAGGAGCTTGGGCAGAAGGTCGCGGCGGCATAGCCTGGGCGTGATTTTTGACATATTCGGGGAGCTCTCCTTTTCTGACTCGTCCTTCGATGAGATCGCGCAGATGTCGGCATTCATTTGTATTATGTCCAGCTACGTTGTGGAATATACAATGCTTGCTAGAATCAAGTTCCATCTGGGTCGGCTCTCGTCGAGGTGGTCTTGGAGTTGGTAAGGACTCACGTATGTCGAGGTAGATATCGAGCAAAGAAGAATTGAGCTCGGTGTACTAATCGTATGTCGGCATTCATTTGTATTATGTCCAGCTACGTTTTGGAATATACAATGCTTGCTAGAATCAAGTTCCATCTGGGTCGGCTCTCGTCGAGGTGGTCTTGGAGCTGGTAAGGACTCACATATGTCGAGGTAGATATCGAGCAAAGAAGAATTGAGCTCGGTGTACTAATCGTACTTATTCTTTTCGGGATCGCACATTGCGCTCGCTCTTCTCCGGGGCCTTTCCTCTTCCTTTATTATGGCCATTACCATTGAATGAGCCTTGTTGTTTGGCTACTAAAACTTCGAGGCTCTCCATTTCAAGGCTAGCATCTTCTTGTCGGAGGAATCTCTCGGCCTTGGAGTAAAAGTCGTCTATATCCTTAGGAGGATATATGGTTAAAGAGATTGAGAATTCTGATCGATTTTGAACTCCTGCGATGGCAGCCATGAGCACCATCGATGGCTCGGGCCGATCGACAGATGCTACGGCCTCGTTGAACCTTTCAAGGAAGGACCTGAGCGTCTCTCCAGATTGCTGCTTGATGGTAGATAAGAACATGACACTTTTCGGCCGAGAGATATGCACTCGGAACTATTCGATGAAGCGGGTGACCAGAGTGTTCCAACTGCCGATTGATTCCACTATCAGCTATCGAAACCACATGCTGGCTATGTCTGTGAGAAAGAGTGGAAAGCACTTGGCCATGATGTTGATCGATGCGCCAAGTACCTCTATATGTCGCTTGTATCACATAAGGTTGATGGTCGGGTCAGTGCAACCATTGTATGGCTCGATAGTTGGGAACTTGAAGTCCGAGGGGTTTCAAGAATTTCTAATTTCCCTGGTGAAGGGGCTGCGATTGACATTATCTCTGTCTTGTTGCGAAGAGTTGCCCAGAGTGAAGCGTCAGATGATGCTTGTGAGTTGACTCCCATCTCCGAGGAGTCGTTGCCATGAATTCAACTCTGCACTCGGAAGGGCTTCTGTGCGGGGACCTGGAAAAAGCATGCTCGGAAGGGCGGCCGTTGGTTGGGCTCGGCCTCCAAGATTTGAGTGAAGGTGTGAGGGAAGGTGAGCCACAATAGGTAGCTCTGGGCGGAATAGCCCCTCTGAAACCTGATGAGTTGTGGGTCGAGCCACGCACGTAACAAAAGGTCTAGGCTGATCCAGCATAATATGTGATGTTCGGAGTTCGGGGTTGCCCCTGTTTGGCACGAGGTTAGGAGGTTCTACGGTAGTGTTTTCTTCCGCCACGGTGAGGACCGCTATTGCAGGGTGGCTTCCCTCGTTCGAAGGGAAGGCTGCACCAGCTCTTTGTTGAAGGGAAAGAGTGGTTAGTCTGGTCTGCGGTAAGATTCCGGGTTGTAATGGGAATGACATTGATTCTGATGGGCCCGGAGCTTGCTCGACTGGTTCGATAGGTCAAGATGTTCCCAAGAATGGAGGCAAGGTGTTCGACCAATCTAGATCTTGATCGCCCACCTCTTTAGACTCTATGGCCATAGCTACGCTGGTCGCTGGAAGCGATACTCCTGGTTGCGACGGATTGGTTGGTGGGGCCAAACCAGGATGAAATAAAGGTGTCGCCCGATTGGTGGACCGATTTTGTGCAAACCGAAAGTCAGCTGTTGCCCTAGTCCCGGTCAGTGGAGGAATTGATGTTGAAGCGTTCAATCCTGTCTCCAGTCGATCGAGAAGGTGATCCATCAACTGCTGCTATCGTTCGATGAGTTTTCCCTGAGATGCCATTTGTTCTCTGAATTCGACCATTATCTTATCCATGTCATCCCGAGTAACGTGTCGAGATACATCTTTGTGAGAGGAAGCTTCGAGACTTGCTTCTGTGGCATTGTTATCGCCACCATCAGTAGTCGTAGGGAAAGAAGATGTTGCGTCTTTCTTTCACTTGTTCTCCATAAGCAGAAGTGAGCAGATGCTCCAACAGAATATCGGTACCTCCCCCTTCCTGGCGCGCCAAAGTGCTGACGTCAAAAGTTGGTCACTAGTGATAGCCAACCCCCAATTGTGCGATGAACACACGAACAAAGATTATAAAATGAAAAAGTAAATTAAGTAAAAGAATGAGGAGCACACACACAATTTTTATAGTGGTTCGGCAAAGATGGTGCCTACGTCCACTTCATGTATTATTTCTCTTTTTTTATTACAAGTACAATGCTTTTTTTGTTTGAAGAAGAGAAAAAGATAGCTAACTCCTCTTCCTCTTTGGGAGAGATTGAGAGAAAATGAACTCCAGAAATGAAGTGTAAAAGAGTAGAACAAGTCCTCTTTTCCTCTTTAAGCTCATAGGTATTTATAGGTGTAAAATGTAGCTTGGGCTATTGCAATATGGTCCGGCCATTCCGGGAAAGCCTGGACACGTGGAACCCATCAGATTGTTTGAATAGTGGCGGGAGACTGATTCCATTGTTCGTAAATAGCATCCTCGGAAGTTGCGGTTGATGTGGCTTCTACGGAGAGGTATATCAAATGTAGAGCTTTGTCCGGATATGGTTTGACCACTTTTATTGCCTTAAAAGTCGGGATATACGTTAGGATAGTTCTATAGAAGGTTTCCTCGCTAGTCCGAGATAATCGGTCGATGCGCCTTTCGCGGAAGCAAGATACTCGATTGACTGGGAGAGCGATTCCTGTAGAGTGAGCTATCAATTGACTAGGCTGGACTTGGGTCGATATGCGACTGCTTCGGATCGTGTGTCTGCTGGGCTTCCTGAAGCGCGACTTATATCTATTTGCGCGTTTGGGCTGTGGTCTAGCTCATTGAGACTCTTTCCAAAAAAGAGGGTTAACAAAATTCGAAAAGGATTGTTTAGTTTTAGAAAAATCCAAGGTGTTTAAAACTTCCAGGAAGAGATTGTTTTAAAATAAAACCAAATTGAATAGAAATTTGTGGAAACAAATTGAAATTGAATTGAAGACCAAATAAATGGATATTGAATTGAAATAGAAAATACTGGATAAAGTTGGTTGATGGGGTAGGAATCTTGAATTATGTTGGATTGATAAGTTATGATTTGAAAATCAAGAATGGTACTTGAGATTTAGAATGGAATTTGGCTTGGATAGGAAATTGGTTGTGTTGGAGATAAAAGTGATTTGAGTTTGATTGGATGACATTGATATATTTTGATTTGGTAGTAGATGAGAAGGATATAGTGAAATGCCCGACAAAAGGGTACAAGTTTATTTATATATGAGTTTGGTGATTTATGAGCCGATTTGGCAAGCCGCTTGGCTATTTGATTTTCTTTTGGGTTGGAGAAGGCCCATAGAGGAAAATTGTAGTTGTACCGATTGAGCCGTACAAAGAGGTGCTGGCGAAAATTTTCGAAAATTTAAGGCTTTGGATTTTTTTTTTTAGAATTTTTGAAAATTTTAGTTAGTCGGAATGAATTAATATATTTAATTGAAATTTATTGATTTAATGAAACTGGAGTTTAGAAGTAAACAAATAATTTTTAACCTAGTTAATAGGGTTTGTTTTCTGCCTTAGCAATTTCGAGGACGAAATTATTTTAAAGGGGGAAGAATGTAACGTCCCGTATTTTAACGGGTAATAAATAATTTATTTAATTATTTAAATTGAGATTATGGTTGTTTAATTAAATAATATTGAATATTTAATTAATATAAATAGTAGAAAAATATATTTAATTCTGAAATAGACGGAATTAAGTTGAATTGGCAATATTGTGTTTATTGGACAATTATATATATTTCAGTTTAGAATTGAATTATATTAACGAATTTATTTTTAAATGTCAGTTGAATGTATAATTTATATTATAATTATAATCGAGCTCGAATTGGCGCGACAGTTCATAATTTGGCGATTCGAACTTCAATTGAATATACAAAATCCGTTTTAAATCAGAATTCTGTGAAATAAGAATTATTCGAAGCTGATGAAGTATAATTTTCTAGTGGAAGAGAAAAATGGAGATTTCATATTATAGATTGTAAGTTATATCCAAATCAAATTTTCAATTAGTCGTCGTGGAATCGTTTATAATCCATAACAGTTATTTAATTTTAATTAAATATCAGTTTCGAATTTGGACAAGATATTTGAGGCATAGTTATAATTTAATTTTTAGATTTTTTTCTGTAATTTTTATTTTGGAAAATAAGCTACTTTTTATTTGAAGTGTTTTACACCCTATATTAGCATTTTGGGGTTTCGCCGAATAAGGCAACTTGTCTATGTTATTATATTTTTGGAATCACGGTGCCTTGCTCGATATGACCATATCTTTACTTTTGTCCATAGCGGTCCGTAAGTGAATGAATTGGGTGCGACATGATACACTAAACTTTTTATATATTTTAACGTAACAATAAGAAGGGTCCAACGACTTGCACTTGCATCACAATGATCAATATACAGTGCAAATGATTTGTATGAACAACGCAAGTTCCTTTACTATAATTATTTACTTTAATGAACCTATACATATGGTACCGAACAAGAAACCAATACTGGAGCTTTTACGTTGATAAACTATAAGGAAGATTTACATTTATTTGTTTTAACAAAGAATCTATAATAAATATGCAATATATATACTTTTCTTAGCACTTAAGCAAACAAACGTGTGTACAGAGACATCCCTTCACGCAGAGACTAAAATTAGAGGTACAGACAATTCAAAATTTATGCAGTCTCTGAGAAACGCTGACTACCCTATCCTATCGTCTGTACAAGTTGCTTAGTTCCAAAGGAAATACTTTTCCTTAGCCTGGAAGGAACACCACTTATATATATGTGCTTCCACACAACAAAACATGTTTTCATGATACTACCATTCGTTTCTCCTTTTCTTTCGCCCACGCAACAGACAAATGAGCCATTCTTCTTGGCAAATTTAAAGAAAATACTACTTGAAAAATTCCAATGCCTGGAGTTTCCATTTTTGGGACGGCGAGTCGTAACTAGAGGGCGGTGGAATTGATGAGTTTGTAAGGAGGATCCTGATCACACCAGCGTGACATCTGGGACTCTGGAGCAACACAAATGGTTGGGGAAGATGAGTTTATACTAGAAGTCAGGTCAGGGAAATACGGTTACGTGAGCATGGAAATTGTACAGGAGCTTGTGGGTCTACTGTTTATATGTGGAACGATGGGTATTGGTGAAACAGTAGGGTGTCGGTGTGTTTACTGTTTGGGAATGTAATGTATGGAATTGGAATTTGGAGGAGTAACATTTTGTGAGGGTCTGATTGGGAGAAAGGATCAGGGGGAGCCGTTGTTAGGCTAATGACAGGTTAGAATCTTAAAAAAAAGAGGTTAATAATAATATTAATTAATATTGGTATGTTTAATTATATTCAATATTGTAAAAATGACAATTTCTTCATACGATATCAGAATCTGACGAAACAAGATCCGTTAGGATCATATGGACGGCGACTACACAATGGAACTGACTGGGAGTGAATTGGAGTTCATTACAATTTATAGCAAAATAAATTGTCTGATCTGAATCAAGGACAATTATCGTTATTTAACAATGATCGTCCAATATGAGTAAATCTCATTAACTCTGTACAGTTTATATTTTTATAAATATAATCTGGTGTTGATAAATGATGATTGATTGTCGAGTCTCGATTGTTTGGTTGAATTGCTGATTTATTGGTTGAAATTATAAATAACGATATATATATAAACCGTTAATCAAATATTGATTTTGTTTATCAGAATATTTCATATTGAAATGAAATCGATGTTATTTATATTGTTTAACGTCTGTGATGCAGGGAAACAGGTTGGAGGGATCCAACTGGATTCCTCAATATTTATAATACTGTTTGTTTTCATATATTGTGATATATGATGTGATATATAATCTGTGATTGATTATGGGTGTGTAGATGATGTTGATCATGTTTATTTGGTATTTTAATACCATAAGAAATATCGGAATGTGAAAAGGGAATTTTCAAAGTGTAAATTGAAAATAATTTATTTATAAAATCAAAGAATTTCATAGAAGGAATATTTATAAAATCAAAGAATTTTATAAAAGGAATATTTATAAAATCAAAGAATTTTATAAAAGGATTATTTATATAGAAAATAAATAGAAGTATGAAAGGATTATTTATATAGAAAATAAATAGAAGTATGAAAGGATTATTTATATAGAAAATAAATAGAAGTATAAAATGATTATTTATGTAGAGAAGTAAGAGTCGATTTTAACACCGATATTTTAAATGGAATTTGAGAAGCATTTATAATGTGAATAAAAATGGGATAATAAGTGTTAGAAGAATAAAATGAGAATTTATATAAATAATTCTATAATTATAAGTATAAATAGAAATTGGATTTGGGATATTGTTTTAAATACGAAATCAAACTATTTTGATTTCAAAGAAGAAATATTATTTACATTTAATGTGAATAAAGGATTTAAGTTAATATTTTACTAATAAAATATTTATAAAGGAAATAGGGTTTGAAATAGGAATTAAAATGGAGTTAAAGGAATTAGAAACTGACTAGAGATTAGTTAAGTGGAATAGCTGTTTGGGTATTGATCTGATGTTCGTTTCGGCCTTAGGGATTAATACGTAGGGGGTTGTTCTCTTACTAGTTTACAGTTAGAGACTGATACAAGATAGTGATGCATGAATCAAAAATAGAAACGTTTTCCAAAGTTAATAACTTATATTTTCTAAAATTAGAAAATAAGGATTTGATGAGTATTTAGAAACGAGAAATGGGGAAATGAATAAATGTTGATTGATGATTGATGATTGATCGATAGAATTTCCATCTGGAAATAATATCGTTGTTTGCACACATGTTTTTCTTTGATAGTTAAATCACCGACTATCAAAGTTTTTGACCATTTTTCCGTCATCAATACGGAGAGACCGGGATCAGATTCATTATCTGAAAACCACTCTATATGGGTGTTAGCGTTGTGATCAAATATGATGAAGATAATTGAAGACGGAGTTATGCAAGGGCTGTTCAGTAAATCCTAGGTAGAAATTGCCTAAGATGGATTTACAGAATAGTACCTTCAGCTTGTCCAGTCCCAGGACAACCTGTATGGAAGAATGTCTGATAGAGTATACTTAATAGATCGCGTAAGTTGATCTCTTCAAACGTATTTACGTTTAGTGACGGAGGAATTCGATTCTCTTAGCTTTTTACCCGTGGTATGTTTGGAGAAATCAATTTGTGATTTGGCGGGTATGACGATGTGACATTCAAAGTGAATGAAGATGTGGTTTGAAAAGGATACGTTATGGCCTCTAGCCTCACAACCGGAAATGGTATAAAATCGGGTAGGTCGCATGGCTAAGTGATTAGCTGCCAATTAGGGTGTATTGTCACCTGATCTAGAGAAATTCCATTTACTTCTATAATCTATTTCGATGCTATCCCTTTCGGGAAACGGTTGCTGATCCCAACCGTTGGTGATAATACATTCGGTACACTCAAGCGAAATGAGTGACTGGTCATGTTTACCTGGGTTACAAGATGTTCTTGTTGAACCCGGTGTATTTCTCTCTAGAGACACAATGTCGGAAGGTGGTCACATACCTTACCAGTTGGAATTCATTATCCAATAAGCGCCGCGATTTTTTTGATTATATATTATGCATGTGGAATGCGAGATGAAAGCGTTCTGCTAGATGATTATTATATTGTGGTTGATAGTCACTATTATAATATCAAGGATTTGATATAAAGATTATCGTTTTCTTCAAAAGGATTTTTGAATGTTGGATCAAGTGTTTTGGATTCTCTTAAGGGAAAAAACCCATTCCATGTTATACGGCGTGGTCTTTTGAGATATCGTTTATTTTCTCAAACTGTTTTCAATTGTTTTACTCATACCAGTCCCATGACTGAACCGAAGTTTATTTTGTTTTGTTTTCCCTAAACTCTTGGGTGCCCAATTTTGTACGGGCACTCAGGTAGTCGGGATTTACAGATATACTGAGAGCTTGGAGCAGGAGGCTTCAGGATTTTGTAGCAATTGCCATTTCCACTGTGTTGTAAGTGTTGTACATTGATAAATGTTATTGTATACATATACTGGTTTTATTTCAAAGTTATGTTATATTTTATTCGTTCCGCTGTGAGATTCATGTTACTCTGATGTTGTATCTATTTTCTTCTTCTTCTATTCTAATTTTTCTATCTTATCTATCCACACCCTCTAACTTCTTTCATTAACTATTCGATATTTCTGATGCTTGGATAGTCGACATTGAGTTTATGTTGATTACTCAGGATCGCAAAAACCCGGGTCGTTACACACACCGACTTAGATCCATAGTTGCAAGCCATTTTCTTTATTTGAAGTGTGGATAGATATATGCACTCTATTCGATTAGTATGCAATATGGTAAAAGAATACCTACTTCACACTAATCCCTTTTTCTTTTCCTTTTCTTGCAACTACGTCCTTAGTAATTTGTCGTTATAGAAATATATCATTTTCCTCGAATCCAACTAACTCAGTCCACCACAATTTTTTCTCTTTTTATTTCTGAGTTAGATATTGAATTCCTATTCCATATGATGTTCATAGTTACTGTAATTTTTTTTTCCAATTAGGCATATCAATTCTCAAGAATATACCCATGATTAATTCAAGTTCCACAATTTCAGTGTTTACAGTAATTCCCGAATTTTATAGAATATCTAATGGAAATAGGTTTTATACAACAGTAATAATTTCAACATAATCTAAACAGGTTTGATAGCCAATTTCCACAATCATCAATTGTTCAGCATATTAAATATAATAAAGAATGCAAACAATTGATGTACTGTTATTTAAAAAGGTATAATTTAACCCACTCACCGAACAACTTTCCAATCCATGAATCTGATCCAGATTTGATGTTCCATGGCCTTCCTAACTGAATTTATTATTAAACAATCATGGATTTACGAATCAGATACTAAAGTAAGAGGGAAAAAGAGAGGGAAACTTATACAAATCAGATTCAAGAACTTACCTCACGTTGATCAGAATTCTGAACACCTATTTGTAGATTATATCTCTTATCTTCAATCTTGAATCCGAATTTCCCAAAACTAATATTTTATTTTTCTGAAAAGATTTGGAGGAAGAAGTGAATGGCAAAGCCTAGCCAACACCTCATAAAATATGAGTTTAAAGTTAGGCTATGCTATTCTATTTATAGGTGTACAAGAAAGTCTGGTCCATCGGATTTAATCAAATAAAATCCGAACCGCACAAACCAGAAAACCACGTCACACAAAACAGATCAGGGCCCGACCAGGTAGACCCCGAAGTTGACCCATAGGTCGGCCCAGTCCCACTTGGGTCGACCCATCTTGGGTCTAGGCAGATTTTCTACTACATTTTATTTTTTGGTTTAAACATTGATTAGTAACGTTAATAATTTGCTTTGCATGCTTCTCCGGATTTATTCTATTCCTATTATAAACCATGGTTAAGTTTGAATTTCAATTCTACACGTATATATATACATACAATCTTCTGATTACTTAATTCATTGATAACTTACCTTTCAACTCCTTGTTCGTTAATCAATGCAATTAATACCGCCATCAAATAGTTGTTTTATTCCTTTTAATGCATTCTAATTCAAAGGAAGCTAATTTATTTGTTTATTTCCATTTATTATGCATTAATTATATTCTGCTCTTAACTTGCACATTTTATCTCAAAATTTGAATTTATATGTATATATAGATGTGCAACTTTTATTTCTTTTTTCAAAATTCAAACGGCGTTATGCCGTCATTTAATTCCTACCTATTTTTATTGATTGCAGGTTTATTTTGAATTTCTCTAATATATATATATATATATATATATTTGCACATACATATGCATATATTTATATATGAATGTATACATATATTTTTATACTAACTTTTATGTATAATTTTCCTTATATGTGCATTTATACATATTTTCCTCGTATTCTACGTATTATTTTAGTCGTTCCTCTAAAATAAAAATATGACACCAACGAGACTCGAACTTGCGCCACTCACTTGGGAGAGACATGTCTTTATCAACTAAGCTATATAGGCTTTTGTTAACAAGACTAAAAACAATGGTGGCCATTGTTTTTTTCATTTTCTCCTTAAAACTTCTTTTCATATTTGTTGTAATATTTCATTTAAATATATCTTTTTCATCTTAAATTTGTTTTATGCAATCCATAGGTCTAAATTGATTAGAAAATCGCAACAGACGCAATGACGCTAATTTCGTGACAAAATCTGAAAGCCTTTCTAATTTTAATTTATTATTTAATTAAAAATATGAGGTGTTACATTCTCCCATCCTTATGAATTTCGTCTCCAGAATTCGATAAGGGTAAAATTGAGAAATTCGTCGCGTAATTCACAACCATTTGTGCACTTGTGCAAACTGTAATGCAACATAATAATACATGAATGAAATGAATCCCTATGCGGTACCTCCTATATGAGTGCGAATTTTTCTTGAAATCTTTTTGTAAACATGATGCACACATCCTAAATATAGTGGCAATTTCTATATGAATGCAATAATTTGAAATTCAAAATACTTTTTCATCCAAATTTTCCTGCACCCTTATAGAGCAAGAATGTAGTTCATCCAATTATTGCATCCAAAACCCTATCAACCAACTTTGAATTTGCGAAATTTAGAAAAAACTAATTTTCTAAATTCGATTTCTTATGTTACAAAAAGGTAAAAAAACGGAAAACTTCACACCTTCCATTTTTCTTTTATGTACCTTTTCTATCTGTACTTGGATTTAAGCAACTACTATATAAAGGTTTCCTGCCTTCCTATCCAAGCACAGTTCTCATAAGAAAATTTTCTCTTTTATAGATTTTCTTTTTCAACTTTCTTTGGAAAAATCCATTTTTCGCAATTATCATGTTTGTGGCTTTGCTGGATTTGTTGTTTTCTTTTTAGTTATGTCATTTTTCTTAGATTATTTAACTTAATCCATTGATCTAAGCTTAATCTTCAAATGAGCCTTCTAATACATCAACTAAAACAGGAAAACAACCATTCTACACATCTACTACCAAGGGCTAAGCATCCTAGGACCATGTCCACAATTTTAGTGTTTACAATTGTGACAAACCGGTAATTTTGGACAGTTAAATATAAATTTAATTAAAAAAATTCGTTAGAAAAAATATTTATATTTGGATTTCGACATAGAATTTAGAATTTTATCTATATCGAACCAAGTTTGTATTTATTTTTATGTAGAATTCTCTTGTAAATTTATTTTTAATATGAATGGTTTTGTCAAAACGAACATTTTATAATATATTTGGAACGTTGAAATCTTGACTTGAAAATAAAATCAATTTTTGTAATCTAATTTGCGGTACAATTTATTCCAGATAAAGTAGATTTGGAGGTTTTTTACAATTAAAGAGTTGTTTTATTTTAATATAGAATGGATATCAAACTGGTAAATATAAATTTAAAATTTAAATATATGTTCGGCTTGATAAAATGAAGAAATTAAATTATTTCATTGTTGATAAATTTTGAGATTTATGACGAGTAAACAATGCGTCCAATACCATCATGTGCCGTTCATTAGTGACGATTTCGAAAAACTAATAGATTTAAAATTTCTAAATAAAAATTTACTTTAATTAAATTTCAAGAAATTTCAATAGTTTAGCGTTGCATAACCATAGCGCGCATAGCTGAAATCGCGCATAAAACAAACAACGTTCATTAGCGCATTCGCTGCGTTGTCCGTTCATGTCCATCTAAATAAATAAAATGTAACACCCCGTGTTTTCGATAAACCTTAAAGTAATGAATTAAAGAATAATTAATTCTAAATGTGAGAATTAAGGGAAACGAGTTACACCATTGCGTTCGTCTCGGAATTCTGGTTGAGATAGAGTCCGAGTTTGCGTGAATTGGAATTCGTATGAAGAAGTTATGGCCTTCGGAAGTTTCAAAAATTCAAAATTCAAATTCAAACACAGAAGAGGGAAGGGAAGGAAAATTCCCGCTTAGGCCAGGTCGACCCTTGTGTTGACCTACCATACAGGTCGACCTAGTGGTCGACCTAACCCCCCATCCCCCGGGCAGATTTGAAAGGATGACGATTTCTGACTCCCTGCTGAGTCATTAGGGCTGAGGTGTTATCCTATCTTGACCGGATGGCCTTGATTATTTCTAGGGTTAATCTGACGGCTCGAAATTAATTAATACTCTATAAAAACAACCTAACTCTTAACCCTAAATCACAAATATTCATACCAAGAGCCGCCATGCCGTCAATGTTGATCCAAGAATAGCCGTTATCTCTTTCAACTCAAAGGCAAGATTGAAGCTACGTCAAAATTAAATCTAATCTAATTCAACTAAGAAAATTCAACGATCTACATCAAAGGCGAGCAATTCAATTTCAGAATACAGATCTCGGAACTCAAGAACTCCTTTTAGTTTGTAAGTGTAGTTATTTTTCAGATGCGAATGAATTGAAGACATTGTTTGTAATGAATTGTAAAATAGAATTGTATTAAGTTGTATGAGATGCTGATTTATGTTTATTCATGTCTGTTCTATCGTATATGCCTATGAATTATTGTGGTTTATCATGTTTTGTGGAAATTGGTGAATAAACCTATGACATTATGAAATTATCATATGTAAGTTTGGTGATATTATACAAGTTTTAGGCTAAGTCATATAGTTTATGCCTAATTGTTTAGATCCATTATGCATACATGTTTAGATCTACGACCTTGTGATGACATCTATATGTTGTATGTTAATTTAGAAATTATGCCATGTTTATGCAAGTTAAGTGATGCTATCATGTTATGAATACATGCAAGTTTATAGGTTAAAAACATGACTATGTAAACCTGTATGTTTAGATCTACAACTTTACATGTTAGAACCACATGCCTTTATGTTAGATTAATATTAACATGATTCAACCTATGCAAGTTCACCACTACATGTCTAATTAGATTTTGGTAGTTCTATGTAATACTATTATTTTATGATTCATATTGCATAGTTCTAGTTTGCAAGTTCATAATTAAAAGTATATTATGCCAAGTTCATGTGACACATCTGTAGTTAGATCCATATTTTTGTATGATGTTGGAATGTTGCAAGTTCCTCTTTTTCCCCTTTTAGTTTATTAGTTAGGCTAAAATGTCGAGCCTAACATCTTATGAAATTTTGCGAACGTACAGTGGGGGTAATGTTGGGGAAAACTTGAAATTATACATAATTAAAATATTTGGCTCATAACCATGTAAATGGTATGGCATTGAAATGGTATAATTTACTTACCAAAAATTATGAATTTGATTTGGAAGGAAAGTGATCCATAATAATAAATTGTTGACAAATTTACATATATGCATAAAAGGATAAAAATATAAATTTAGAAAAGACGAATAGGCCTAACCCGAGGTTAGACTGAGTTGTGGTGTAAAACTGCCCGGAACCGACCGGCACATCCAGTGACCACAACAATACCTGTCTAATGTGGGTGGTTAGTGCATTGAGCCCAAAAAGGACCCGAGGTTAGACTGAGTTGTGGTGTAAAACTGCCCGGAACCGACTGACACATCCAGTGACCACAACAATACCTATCTAATGTGAGTGGTTGGTGCTCTAATAAAGCTAAGCCAAGAGAGGTAGGGTTAAGTCAATTTAGGAAACACTTAACCAATCCAACATGTTAGCTAAACTGATGAGTGGAGTTAGGTAAATTTGGACACTTAACTGATTTAACAAGTTGACTGGAAAACCCTAGTAACGGGGACCCATTTCAGCAGTAACCCACGTAGATGTATCATGGGACCTTGAACTAGGCAGGGTGGGGCACGATTACTAGGATGATTATAAGCGGTCATAAACATCGGCGATGGTGGATCAGTGTAGGTTCCGGCGGAGTATCGGGCGTGCACGTAATCCGGAGTGGAAAAAGCAGGCACTGAGCATCATTAGTCATACACTGTGCATCTTGAATCGTGTCGGGTTGCCACCATAGGATTTGATACACCCCGTGGTGGGACCAGCACAGGTATCTACAGTCAAGCGGGGGCCGAAGGACACATGTGATAAATGCATGCTAGTAGGAGCTGATCGATATAGGGGAATCATTTCACCATGAACACGTGGTGCTAGTTGGACAAGTATAAGTACGTGCAGAGAATTAAACATGGGTGCGATGTATATTCGGTTTATCCTGCCTTATATAGCTTTATGTTAGTTGCTGTTATGGTATTGTCCTATTTTCAGTTTATTCCTATCATGACCCTTTTCTTTATTCACACGCTGAAAAGTCATTAGACTTACTCAGACTTATGTCTAACCCATTTTTCTTTCGTCTTCTTTTCTTCCGTTTCCCCCCTCAGGTAGCCGTGGAGGGAATAGCTCAGCTTAATTTGGACCGTTCATCTTTCCATGCTTGAAGACTCTGTGATGTACGGCTTGGAATCTCTCATCTTTGGCTATGGCTTTGGACACACTAGACTTGGGGATTTATGCAGTTTTATTTATGTTATATGCTTCTTTATGTGTTAAGCAAGACAGAGATTGTGATGAAATGTTTTGGAAGTTATATTGAGACAATTTACTGTAATGGTTTTTGTATTGAAGCACGTATGAAATAAATGTTTATTTTCCGCTGCTTATATTTCTGTCTTTTAACTTTCTGTTTCTTTTACCTATAATGCTCCATCTAAGTTAAGGCATTCCCTTTGTGGGTGATCTTAACGGAGGTGGGGTGTTTCACTTGGTATCAAAAATAAGCATTTTTCAAGAAAAAGTGTTATTTTACTTTAAAAGGAATAATCCCCCGAAGCCATATGCATTATCTTTCTATCCTTTGTCCTGAATCTTTCCTTTTTCGTTTCAGCATGTCTGGGAATCTTAACCTTCCAGAGAGTGTACCGATACCCGGCTGGTTCAGGAGGTACCTAGAGGCTAGTTCCAATGACGTAGGCCCAGTAGACATTCCTCCTCCTCCTGCTGCAGCGGTTCCTCCTAATCCTCCTCGAGCAAATGCTTTCTCAAAAGTATGTAGGGACTTTCGAGCCATGGGTGGAAAGAACTTCAATGGAAATAATCCTTCGTGGAAGCAAGAAACTGGCTCAAAGAAACTGAGGATTTTTTCGAGATCTTCGAAGTAGATGATAGGCAAAAGATACAGTTGGCGGTATGGTTGCTCAAAGATGAAGCTTCCTATTGGTGGGAAGTCACTAACGTTGAAAAACTAATTGAACCTTGGATGGATTTTAGAATGAGGTTTGAAATGAAATTCCTCTAACAAGCTGAACGAAGCCTACAGATGGAGAAGTTCTTAGCTCTCAGACAGGGAAGTATGTCGGTCAAGAAATACATTAACCAATTTAATCATCTGGCTAGGTTCGGATTGGAGTTAGTAAAAACTCCCCATAAGAAGGCTCTCCGCTTTGTTAAAGGATTGAATAAGCCACTACACAGCGTATCTATGTCCTATATACCTATGGGTGTGACTTATGAAAGACTGGTGGACATGGCACTGTTACAAGAAGAAGATAAGGCGGGCAAGAAGAAGACAAAGGTGGAATCATTTCAAGATAAGAAAGGGGATGGATCACAGAGCAAGAAGACAGACTCCAAGAAAGGCGGGAGAAACAACAAAACCCATGACAAGAGGAAGTGTAATTTTTGTGGCATTCCTGGACATCTGGTTAAGGACTGCAGGAAGAAGAAAAGAAAGATAGGTGACTGTTTCCATTGCGGCGAGGCAGGGAACATGGCTAGGGACTACCCAAGAAAGCAAGGGAAAGGGCAGAGATTTGGATCTACTTCTGGAGGACGGGTCCATGCTCTCGTGGCACCTCCGCAAGAACAAGGTAGAAATGTTTCTGTTGAGAGTTTAGTTTATCTTTTTGATCATCCTGTTCGTACACTCTTTGATTCTGGCGCATCGCACTCTTTTATATCTACTGCTTTAATTGAATCTCTACAACAAGACATCAGTTTAGTAGAGGATCCCTTGGTTGTTTCAAATCCAATTGGGGGCTCAACTTATTTGTCAATGATCTGTTTGGATTTGGAAATTTCTATATTAAGTGTGGGGTTTAGATGCAATGCCTATGTTTTGGACTTCACGGGCTGTGGGTCAATTCTAGGCATAGGCTGGTTATCCAGTAATGGTGCCATCCTCGAATGTGAAAAGAGAGTGGTTAGACTCATCACTCGCCTTGGTAACACTCTCGAAATTTCTTGTTATCCCATGAACTCTGTTATGCTTAGTTATCTAGAATCTCTTGATGCGTCTATTGAGGATTTGCAGTCTGTTAGAGTTGTCCGTGAATACCCGATGTCTTCGAAGAGGTTAAAGGGTTACCTCCGAAGCGGGAGATATACTTCCGCATATACCTCCTCGTTTATAATGCAAAACCCGTCGCTCTACCCGTTAGACACATGGCTCCAAGGGAGAGGAAAGAACTCAGCAAGCAAGTTAAAGAGCTGCTTGAGAAGGGGTTTATAAGGCGGAGTATTTCTGAATGGGGTGCTCCAGTAGTGTTCGCAACTAAAGCAGACGGTTCCCTTCGCCTATGCGTCGATTATAAGGAGCTAAACAAGCTGACCAAGAAGAATAGGTACCCAATCCCAAGAATATACGACTTGATCGATCAGCTTGTAGGTTCATCGGTTTTCTCCCACCTAGATTTAGCTATCGGATTTCATCAGCTGAGAGTGGCTGAAGACAGCATCGACAAGACCGCGTTCAGAACTCCGGATGGTTTCTTCGAGTGGCTTGTCATGCCTTTTGGCTTGATAAACGCACCCGCTTTCTTCGTCGATTTGATGAGCAGGGTGTTTAGGGAGTTCCTCAATAAGTTTGTGGTGGTCTTCGTAGACGACATTTTGATTTTCTCAAAGAGTGAGGAAGAGCATACTCAACATCTAATGGAAGTCATGGACACTCTTCGTACACACTAGTTAAAAGCCAAATTCTCCAAATGCCACTTCTGGAGGGAAGAAGTAAGGTTTCTTGGACATGTGGTGTCTAAAGAAGGATTAGCTGTGGACCCCGCAAAGGTAGTTGCGGTACAAGATTGGAAGGTCCCACGGAATGCAACCGAAGTCCGATGCTTCCTCGGGCTTGCGGGCTTTTACCGGAAGTTCATCAAAGATTTTGCGAAAATCTCAGCTCCACTTACAAAGTTGACAAAGAAGAACTTAATTTTCACTTGGGACTTGGATTGCGGTATTGCTTTCCAACGCTTAAAAAGAGCTCTAACAACAGCCCCAGTTCTGACATTGCCGGATGGGAGCAAGATGTTTACCGTATACACAGATGCTTGTGGTACGGGATTAGGAGCTATCTTGATGCAAGAAGGAAAGGTAGTAGCTTATGGAGGCCGACAGCTAAAAATACATGAGAAAAACTACCCAACCCATGACCTAGAGTTGGCTGCCATCGTCTTTGCGCTTAAGTCTTGGCACCATTATCTCCTAGGTGAGAAGTTTGAATTATATACTAACCATAAATCATTGAAGTACCTTTTTTCGCAGAAAGATCTTAACTTAAGGCAATAGAGGTGGATGGAATTCTTGGCATCCTACGATTTAGAGATTTCCTATACCCCTGGCAAGGGAAATGTGGTAGCAGATGCCTTGAGTAGAAAGAAGCTGATCTTAAGCCCTCTCTTTGTTGAATGGCAGCGCTTGGAGTACATAGCCAACTTCGATTTTAGACCCACTGTCGATCATGTGACTGGTTGTTTAGCATCGCTAGAGGTGCGGCCTACTCTTTTGGACTCAATAGGAACCGCCCAACGTGAAGATCCTCAGCTAGTTGATGTGATAGATAAGCTGAATAGGGGTGAGACTTCTAGTCACCTCAATAGATACTCCATCGATGATAAGGGTTGGTTGAGGCGGGATGGAAGGCTATGCGTCCCATAAGAAAGGGATTTGGTGAAGAAAGTTCTTGAAGAAGCACACCATTCCAAGTTGACCATACACCCTGGTGGAGACAAAATGTACAAAGACATCAAAAGGATTTTCTTTTGGGATGGCATGAAGAGGGATGTAGCTGAATTCGTCTCGAAGTTCTTAGTATGCCAACAAGTCAAGGCGGAACAGAAGAAGCCCGGTGGTTTGCTTTATCCTCTAGAGGTCCCACAGTGGAAATGGGATAGCATCTCGATGGACTTTATTGATGGGCTGCCTAGGTCAAGAAGAGGCAATACCAGTATTTGGGTAATAGTGGACAGGCTCACAAAAATCGCTCACTTCATACTCGTTAAGAGTAGAAGGACTGCCTCATCTTCAGCATCCATATATCTTAAAGAGATAGTCTGACTCCTTGGGATACCCTCCAGCATTGTTAGCGACCGAGACCCTATCTTTACGAGCGGGTTTTGGAAGAGCTTGCAAGAGGCTTTAGGTACACAATTATGCTTAAGCATGGCCTATCACCCACAAACCGATGGTCAGACAGAGAGAGTGAATAGTGTATTAGAAGACCTCTTGAGATTGTGCATTCTTGACTTCGGAGGAACATGGGAGGATCATCTTCCTTTGGTGGAGTTTGCCTACAACAATAGTTACCAAGCCGTTATAGGTATGGCGCCCTTCAAAGCTTTATATGGAAGACCGTGCCGATCACCAACATGTTAGTGGGAGTCTATGGATAAGCTCATACTTGGACCCGATATGATTAGAGAAACTTCAGAGAAGGTGGACTTGATACGAAAAAGAATGAAGACTGCCCAAGATAGACAAAAGTCCTACGCAGATAAGAGAAGGACCGACCTTGAGTTTGAGGTTGGGGACAGGGTTTTCCTTAAAGTATCTCCTTTGAGGAACGTCGTTAGCTTCAGCTCCGCAGGAAAGTTGGCTCCAAGATTTTTAGGGTTGTTTCCTATCATTGAAAGGATTAGGAAGATGGCTTACAAAGTAGAGCTGCCCGGAAGATTGGTTGGAGTTCATGATGCCTTTCACGTTTCTCACTTATGAAAGTGCTTACATGAGTCTGCGGAAGTGGTGGAACCAAGCATATTAGAGGACGTAGAAGTAGAACGAGAGGCGACTCTGAGGAGTGTTCCAACTCGTATCTTGGGTACAGAAGTCAAGAAGCTACAACAGCAAAGTCAAACTTGTAAAAGTTCAATGAAGTGAAGTTGAGGAAGACGTGACTTGGGAGACTGAGGCCAAAATATGCGCAGCCTACCCTTATTCTTTTTGAGGGTACATCTTTGATCTCTTTTTCCTTAAGTTGTTCATACTCGTATCTATCTTTTTAGTATTTTCCTTAGTACCGTTCTCGATCCTTAGGTAGAAACCATTGGATGTAAGAATGTATTTGAAACATGTTATGGTTGATGGTTGCAAGTGGTTGCAAGTGATTGCTAGTGGTTTCTCGTGGATGCATATACACACACTTTAGGAATTAGATCGGCTCAGTCACTTTCATACTGCATATGCATATATGTACTTATATATGATTGAAACCTGATGTGTTATCATGGGGATGTTGCATTTGTACGAATGATTGTGCACTCATGTAGAAAGTATGATTAGGGAAGATTGCATACATTATGGACGCATGATACCGACATAACTTGCATTAAGGAGGTCAACTGAATCAGTAGACCGCCTGATTTTGCATTAGATAAGGACATGTACACACACTTTGCATATGATCATGAAGCATTAGAAGTCTTTTAAGGACAATGGACGCCTGTGTTTGATGGTTGAGTAGATGGACGATTGGATGGTAGGATATACGTTCTTCCTGACTTGAAGATTTCAGGGACGAAATCCTTTAAGGAGGGGAGAATGTAACACCCAGTGTTTTCGATAAACCTAGAAGTAATGAATTAAAGAGTAATTAATTCTAAATGTGAGAATTAAGGGAAACGGTTTAAGCCATTGTGTTCGTCTCGGAATTCTGGTTGAGATAGAGTCCAAGATTGCGTGAATTGGACTTCGTATGAAGAAGTTATGGCCTTTAGAATTTTCAAAAATTCAAAATTAGAATTCAAACACAATAGAGGCCAGGGCAGGAAAATTCCCTCCCAGGCCAGGTCGGCCAGGAGGTCGACCCTAGTGTCGACCTACCCTACAGGTCGACCTGGGGGTCGACCTACCCCCCCTCCCCGGGCAGATCTGAAAGGATGACGATTTCTGACTCCCTACTGAGTCATTAGGGCTGAGGTGTTATCCTGTCTTGACTCGATGGCCTTGATTATTTCTAGGGTTAATCTGACGGCTCTAAATTAATTAAAACTCTATAAAAACAACCTAACTCTTAACTGTAAATCACAAATATTCATATCAAGAGCCGCCATGCCGTCAATGGTGAACCTAGAATAGCCGTCATCACTATCAACTCAAAGGCAAGAATGAAGCTACGTCGAAATTAAAACTAATAAAATTCAACGATCTACATCAAAGGTAAGCAATTCAATTTTAAAATACAGATCCCAGAACTCAAGAACTCCTTTTAGTTTGTAAGTGTAGTTATCTTTCAAATGCGAATGAATTAAAGACATGGTTCGTAATGAATTGTAAAATCGAATTGTATTAAGTTGTATGTAATGCTAGTTTAGGTTTATTCATGTCTGTTCTATTGTATATGCCTATGAATTATTGTGGTTTATCATGTTTTGTGGAAATTGGTGAATAAACCTATGACGTTATGAAATTATCATATGAAAGTTTGGTGATATTATACAAATTTTAGGCTAAGTCATATAGTTTATGCCTAATTGTTTAGATCCATTATGCATACATGTTTAGATCTACGACCTTGTGATGACATCTATATGTTGTATGTTAATTTAGAAATTATGCCATGCAAGTTAAGTGATGCTATCATGTTATGAATACATGCACGTTTATAGGTTAAAAACATGACTATGTAAACCTATATGTTTAGATCTACAACTTTACATGTTAGAACCACATGCCTTTATGTTAGATTAATATTAGCATGATTAAACCTATGCAAGTTCACCACTACATGTCTAATTAGATTTTGGCAGTTCTATGTAATACTATTATTTTATGATTCATGTTGCATAGATCTGGTTTGCAAGTTCATAATTAAAAGTATATTATGCCAAGTTCATGTGACACATCTGTAGTTAGATCCATATTTTTGTATGATGTTGGAATGTTGCAAGTTCCTCTTTTTCCCCTTTTAGTTTATTAGTTAGGCTAAAATGTCGAGCCTAACATCTTATGAAATTTTGCGAACGTACAACGGGGGTAATGTTGGGGAAAACTTGAAATTATACATAATTAACAAATTTGGCTCATAACCATGTAAATGGTATGGCATTGAAATGGTATAATTTACTTACCAAAAATTATGAATTTGATTTAGAAGGAAAGTGATCCATAACAATAAATTGTTGACAAATTTACATATAAGCATAACAGGATAAAAATATAAATTTAGAAAAGACGAATAGGCCTAACCCGAGGTTAGACTGAGTTGTGGTGTAAAACTGCCCGGAACCAACCGGCACATCCAGTGACCACAACAATACCTGTCTAATGTGCGTGGTTAGTGCATTGAGCCCAAAAAGGACCTGAGGTTAGACTGAGTTGTGGTGTAAAACTGCCCAGAACCGACCGGCACATCCAGTGACCACAACAATACCTGTCTAATGTGAGTGGTTGGTGCTCTAATAAAGCTAAGTCAAGAGAGGTAGGGTTAAGTCAATTTAGGAAACACTTAACCAATCCAACATGTTAGCTAAACTGATGGGTGTGGTTAGGTAAATTTGGAAACTTAACTGATTTAACATGTTGAATGGAAAACCCTAGTAATGGGGACCCATTTCAGCAGTAACCCACGATGTATCATGGGACCCTGAACTAGGCAGGGTGGGGCACGATTACTAGGATGATTATAAGCGGTCATAAACATCGACGATGGTGGATCAGTGTAGGTTCCGGTGGAGTATCGGGCGTGCACGTACTCTGGAGTGGAAAAAGCAGGCACCGAGCATCAGTAGTCATACACTGTGCATCTTGAAACGTTTCGGGTTGCCACCATAGGATTTGATACACCCCGTGGTGGGACCAACACAGGTATCTACAGTCAAGCAGGGCCGAAGGACACACGTGATAAATGCATGCTAGTAGGAGATGATCGATATAAGGGAATCATTTCACCATAAACATGTGGTGCTAGTTGGACAAGTATAAGTAGGTGCAGAGAATTAAACATGGGTGCGATGTGTATTTGGTTTATCCTGCCTTATATAGCTTTATGTTAGTTGTTGTTCTGGTACTGTCCTATTTTCAACTTATTCCTATCATGACCCTTTTCTTTATTCACACTCTAAAAGGTCACTAGACTTACTCAGACTTATGTCTAACCCATTTTTCTTTCGTCTTCTTTTCTTCCGTTCCCCCCCTCAAGTAGCCAGGGAGGGAATAGCTCAGCTTAATTTGGACCGTTCATCTTTCCAAGCTTGAAGACTCTGTAATGTACGGCTTGGAATCTCTCATCATTGTCTATGGCTTTGGACACACTAGACTTGGGGATTTATGCAGTTTTATTTATGTTATATGCTTCTTTATGTTTTAAGCAAGACAGAGATTACGATGAAATGTTTTGGAAGTTATGTTGAGATAATTTACTGTAATGGTTTTTGTATTGAACCACGTATGAAATAAATGTTTGTTTTCCGCTGCTTATATTTCTGTCTTGTAACTTTCTTTGTCTTTTACCTATAATGCTCCATCGAAGTTAAGGCATTCCCTTTGTGAGTGATCTTAATGGAGGTGGGGTGTTTCATAAATAATTAAATAAAAATAAATAAGGGAAAAAGAAGAAAATGTAATTTAATTTTTAGTTTCCTAAATAGTGTTATCAAATAAGGAAGAAATTAGTGGTATAAACACAAATTGGAACCATGCCATAATGTTAGAAAATTTTCAGCCAACCATGAAACTTATTACTTCTAACAAGGCTCCATTCCCTCTCTAAAATAGTCATACACATTGCCTCTTTAATTTGAAATTTCACCTCTCCCTAAAAATATGGCAACAACACAAATATCTTTCCTTGTCAGTGCAAATATTCTGAGAATACTTTGCAATACTTTGAAATCTCTTCCTGTCAATAGCAAATATATGGAAATAGTAAACCAAGATTTAGAAATATACGTTGCAGGGAATCCAACGCTTTCTCTAATTAAATAATTCGAACCAGGAGAGATAAAAAGTGATTCCTTTCTTCCTCGCGTGAAACCACTCCCCATTCTTTTTTTCCCGTTCCTCCTTTTTCTACTTCAATTTTCTTCAATCCTATTCTCCATTTTCAGTTCTTGGAAAATAAAACAACAACAAATAAAGGCAACTAAAAGAAATGAAAGTGTATGGGGCAAAAGAACTCCAGTACCCCTTCACGTGAGAAGCTACAGTAAACACCCTTCAACTCTCGAAAAATCAATGGAACAACTTTCTTCAATTTCCTCTCCTTCACGTGAAGCTTTGAACCCTTTTCCTCGGCTCCTTCTACGTGGAAGCTTTCCTCCCTAAACTTCCGGTATCCTATCCTTCAAGTAATTAAACCGCACTTCCTCAATCAGCAAAAAAAACCACTGCGACTCTTCACCAGACCTCCCCCGCCTGTCCATCTGACTCCAGTTGCCACGAGTACCACCACCAGGTCATTGTCCCAGCTCCGACTCCGCCTCTCTCTCCCACGAAAACCCGGAACCCGTGAGTAAAAAAACACCATATAGGGAGTAGCAGCTCCAACTTTCAAACGCCACTCATCCACCTCCGCCAACTGTCGCCTGAGCCGCCGATACCAAGGCAGTCGCCACCACCTCTTGTCGCTCTTACTCCTCAGTTGAACGGGTTAAGCACTGTGAAGCTATCAGCACCTGAAAGTCATCGCACCTCAACCATTCCTCAACTGACGTCGCCGGCTCCGTGACTCTATCAATGCACATTTCCCCACGAACCAGACCAAGTGTGCGAGTTTCTCTAGTCCTTACTCCTTGCGCCAACTTCAAATGATAAAAAAGCCAATAAGACTCAGCAATAGGCGCCACCACCTCGGGCACACACCAACTGAGCGTCTCTGCCTCTGTCCGGCATTGGAGCCATCTGCAGTCGAGCTCCAGCATCTCGACCTAGAACCTTTCCGGCGGACTCGTACTTGCATGCCGTGAGTACTTCCTCTTCCATTTTCTTTGTTTGCAGTAACAATAAACATGCATGTATATTTGAATATACATGCATGGATACTTGTGTGTTGAGATGAATCTTTATCCTGCTAATGTATAGCAACTCGGTCCTGCCACAAATAGTTTTAAATATCATGTGTTGTATCTTTCAATTGGCCTTAAGATCAAGATAAATATCAACGTGTGCAACAGCATGAGACTGATTCATATACACGCCATACTCATTACGATTTTGGCTCCATGCACTACTGTAATAGAGTAGCAAACTTGTGGATCTTAATGAGTGAGGTTGTGTTATTTTCAGCTATTTGCTAGCACATGCAAGGTCACACCTTTCTATTGGAACAAAGATCTATATAGCTGAGTGGTTTGACGTGTAGCTTGTAAGCGAGAGGTCGCTCGTTCAAACCCGGTTGTAGCCACTTGGTTTTTTGTTAATTATCTTTGACTGAAATCTTTTTAGCGTAAATTTGCACATGAAATTTAGTCTGCTTTTCTAAATAAAAATCGTGCCTTTGATTTAGATAGCGAATTTCTCCTTGTAGTAGTCAGCGTCGTTCTATACATATCGTGTCTTCTCTTTTTGCCACGGAAGGTGAGTTTATCACTCACAACTAACTGATTATTAAGTTAATTAAAAACTTGAGATGTTGATTAAAATGTTAGGGTGGGTGCTCTAGAAATGATTGCTTTGTGATTGTGCACGTGCGACACACACTGTTCCCATACATGACACCATATGTATGTGATGTGTGATTTTGTTATGTTTAGTATTCTCACCATGCAAGTTTCCTTTAGATTAGAAAACTGTTTCGGGTTGAAATGATACATACCCGAATCCCTGTGTATTCGAATCGATTTAGGATGCAAGTTGAAATGTTACATACTCGGGATTTGAATATTTTAAAGAGTGGATTAAAATGATAAATATCCATATCATCTGACCATAGGATAGAAAATTTTATACGGACACCGTGGTCAACAAAAAATAAAAATATTTTAAAATATTTTTTCGATTTTGTAAGTTGAAATATTAATGAAATTTTCTATATAGCGTAAAGAAAAGTTTAAAAGAATTTTTGTGCAAATTTTTCTGAAATTTTTATAAAGAAATCCAATTTGTATGAAATAAGTTTTAAAAAGGTTTTTCATGTTAACACTTAAATTTTAATTTATTTAGATAATTTTTTTCATTACTCTATAATATAATAATTTTTGAATTGAATGATTTGATGTAAAAGATTTGCAAAGACTTGATAAATGTTTCCAAAACTAATTTTGATGTATGATTTATCAAATGAATTTTCACCACACGAATGTAAGAAGAATTTTGTCGAAATGAAAGTGTTTAAATTCAAGTATGAAAGAATATGATATCTAAATCATGGTGAATACGGGTTTGGTTAACAAGTTAGAATTTAACGGATCATATTTTGATTAATAATTAATGTTAAAGTTGTTTTGGGATTTATTATATGAAACGGATATGTGAAATCCAAGGTAAACATTGGTTTTGAAATCGTTTTAACCGTGAATTATTGAAATTGAACCTAATAAAAGGGAATTTGATTTAAAAGAAAATCTAGACAGGAAAAGAAACTGTGAAATATGGATTTAGACTGGTTTGGATTAATATTTTCTGAATAGAACTATAATTTTTATAAAAGCAATTTTCCGTATTACTTGATTTGTAAATATTCTTTTATAAAATGATTTGATTACTTTAACTATATGAATTTTCTAATAGTTTTCCATATATATATATATATAAGTTTATAAACTATTTTAAATTTAATATATATATATATATACTATTTTCAAAACTTAACTTTTCTAAGTGTATTTTATAAATTCAAATAAAAAATTTATGCCCAATCCAGTTAGTGAATCCAAAGGGTGAAATAAAGGATTACTAGTAATAACGATATTTCATGGAAGTTGATACTTAAAACCAAATGGTTGATAAAAGAAATGGTGAATATTGGTTTATAATCTTAATCGAACCAATCATAAATGATTTGAGTAATTGATTTTTGAGAAATACTTGAAATAAATCAATTTGTGTTAACCTGGAAATATGATTTCAAATATAATGGCCACGATGTGAAAAATGTAAGTGTTCGGTTGTTAAAGAGACCGGAGTCGGTAAGTGGCATACTCTCTGTCAGTGTCGATACCACTTTAACAACTATGAATGTGATGTAGTATCCAGAACGAAGCAGGAAGGCTTGGAGGTGACTACTGAATCAAAGAAGGTGAACAATGATGAAATGGCCTTGTTCTTTTTGTCATATTTAAAATGACTAAAATAGGAGCTATACCTTGACTAATTGAGGTCGCACCTCATATCAGACACGCTTCTTCAATACCATCTCTATTACTGTGAGATTGATTTGGGGTGCCTTTTGATTAGGGAGTGTGTTCCGAAGTGGGTGGTAGTTGCCACTATGCGTTACCACCGGTCCAGGAGTGCAACCTGTAGAATCTTACCCTGGGTATTGCCTTGAGTGCCTTGTCATATTTATCCTATACGAGCCCCATATGATTTTGATTTAATATTGCTTTCTATGGAGTACCATATGATAACACCAGTGCGGTGAATTTACAGTACTGTATAGACTGTGATGCGTATAAACTGCGTAAAGGTAATATGGTAATCACGCTTACGCTATTTTCATTATATTTACTTTAATGAATAGACATTACAATAACAGCGTACTATTATATATGTATTAGTTTCACGAATCCTTAGAGGATGGGAATCCCAAACATCCTTTAAGTTATTGCACATTTCAGTGAACACTTCATTTGGTTTAATTCACTTATATAAGACTATTAAACCTGACTCGAGTATTTTGTTTGTTTTATTCCATGCAAAATGCCCCGAGTCAGACCGAGTATTTCTGCTTATAGATATATCTGTTAGAGCTTGAGTTTCATTGGAGATCCAGCTATCCATCTACTTATCAACTGGAGTTGCGCCCATCTTGGCTTACTACTGAATATTATTATGATTCTATAATCATTCTTCCGTTGTTTCTATATTTATTCTGTACTCTGATACTATGGAAATTTTAATAGATTTTGTAATATTGTATAAAAAATTCTTCCACTATGAGATATTTCGTGTTCTGTGTCTGTGAATCTGTGATGATTTGTATTTCAATTTCATAAGCAATAACAATCTACCGTTTTGAAAGGCTTGAGTTGGTTTAATTACCGACTTGAGGTGGTCAAAAAGCCAAGTCATTACAGTGTGGTATGAGAGCTTTGGTTATACAAAGCTTAGCTTATGTTGTTGAAATACTCATTAGAGATAGAGTAGCAATACTCTAGAATGAGTGGAATTATCACCAGAATTACCTGAGAGAGCGTATTTTAAAGTTAAAAATATTTCAAATGATTTCAAGGAATTTCAAAAGAATTTTTCTATATATGAATAATTTAATTTTTTAGCCTTGTTTTAAAGATATATCCTTGTTTTAATCCCATTCCTTTGAACTCATCCCTTGTTGGATCCTCCTTAAGTTAGGATTTTTCCGGATCTAAGTCTCGTTTTTCTTCGTTCCCTTTTAGAAACTTAGATTGGTCGTGTTTAGACCTAGAATTTTCGTTAGTTCATTTTACCTATCCTTGATAAATCCATCTTGTTCATCCGGTGGTTTGGCTCTTAGCTTATAATCCAACTTAGCTTGAATCAGACTAAATCTAGGTATGGGAATTTACAGTAAAACCTGAAGAAATAACAAAGTATTAGACACTTGGTTGTAATGAATATGTTGAATTGAAAATTTAATAATAATGAGATAGATGTAGACTTTTAACACTATGTTAAAGGAAAATTCAATGATTTAAGTACAAGAACTTGTAAATTTGAAAATAAAGACCTAAAATAAAATAACTTATTTGAAAATACCAGTAAAGGTCAACAAAAGTTTCTAGAATAAGTATAGTATAAATTAAAGGTTTATAAGTATAATTTGGTTTTAAAAAAAAATAGTATTTTGACTTTTGGAACTAAAATCATCTTATATAAATATAGAATAATAATTGTTATAAATACCCATATATGCATATATTATAGGATTTCATGAGTAAGTGAACCAAATATTAGACTAGTGCTAATATTTATATATTATAGGGTTATAAGTAGGCAAACGATAAACTTAGGATTTTGGGAACAACGCGTATTCGAAATAAAGCCCTATATAATAACACCTTACATGATTTCCATTATAAGTTTTAAGATTGTATAAGTAAATAAACGTTTTCAAATATGTTATTTTTACTTATATTTAAAAAAATTACATATATAAATTGTGTATATTTTAAAAAAAAGGAAAGTTTCAAACAGTTTGTTGATGTTAAGGTTGGAATATCAGGTATATGGAGATTTTGGGACATACGTCTAACTAACATATGTACTAAATTCTTTGTGTACTAGGTAAATATAGATTCACACTGTAGTCACTTAAAAATGAACCTAGTGGTTGTTTCAAGATCACCGGTGTTTATTTCCAAGTTTCAAAAGTGGCGAAGATGTATAATTCCATCCGAAATGTCAAATTAACACTAAAAAACCTCATTTTGAAAGAATAAGGAAATTTGATTTTGATAGAATAGGAGATTGGTTTTGAATCAATAAATTTAAAATGCAAAGGGGATACCTATAAAAGTGTTATGAAATTTTAAATTTTATCCATATAAACATAGATATTTAGACAAGCGTTGTATGAAAATTTATACGCAAACCTATAAAATTAAGGGGAACTAAGAATATAACATTAATGAAAAGCCGATTTGCTAAGAAGTTATGTGCATTACTATATATTCTAAAATTTGGATTAGTATACATTTAAAATTACGATCAAAGCTAAAATTATAAGTGGGGGAGAAGACTATTTTTCCCCGTTTGAAACTTTGAAGTGTGAACGTATTGAATTTGAGAAAAGCGACCACTTATAATGAATTGGATTTTGTGTATATAAATATTACTCTAAAGGAAAATTTTGACAAGGGAAAAATTAATCGAGTACAAAGGAAAATGGAATATGTAAAATTACAAGATGAGAATTTGAAGTGAAAAGAAAGAAGAAAATAAACCGACATAAGTGAAACAGCAAGGTTTATATGTGAATGAATCAAATGAAATGTAATTAGATACAATAAGTTGAGCAACAAGGCTTATATGAAAAAATGGGCTATGTATTCACTTGAAACAGATCGAATTATATGCCTTTGTTAAAGAAACTAACAAGGATGAATGAATTGAATGGAAATTAATCACTTATGAAAAGAAAAGTGAAAGTTAGAAGCAAGAATTACTCAAGAGAAAATTTAATGAAATAATCAAGTATCCCATGATTGAATTGTCAATATTTGTATCCTTGTATGCATTTGATTTTTCCCATCTTGGCGTTGGCTAATTTGAACCATTTGCTCTTGAGTAATGTCATTCATACCCGTGTATCTTAGGATTTGGCCAAGTATTTTGATTCAGACCATTATACCTTTTGTTGCTCAATTGGTATTGAAATTCATTGTATACATTTCCGCTTGACTTGAACACACGAAATTTAATTTGGTCTATGTATGTATACCCCTGCGTGCTGAATGGAACCAAGATCGAATTCAAACTAGATAACTTTGATTTGTCCAAGATATTATGTTAACGGAATCTTAACAAATGAAATTAGGAAGATTTTGAAATATAAAATCCAAATTATGCAAGAAAATTGGATTTTTGGAAATATTAATTTTGAGGAATTGGTTTCCGGAAATTTTGAAATCAATGTTTTGAAATCAACCTGTGAACAATACTAGTTTGAAATATGTATACAGAGTAGCGTAGCAGGAGCGTGATGATATTTTTGACAGATTTTCCCTAGTAAAGGAAATGTGACCTTTTCAAACACGATTTAATACTTGAAATGAGGATTAATATAAAGTCCTATATAATTGTGTAAAGGATTTTGAATTAAGATATGTTTTGAAATAATGATTGAAAAGGAAATATTCGACTGTACGAATTGTAAATGATTTATAAGATATGGATTTGAAGGTCTTGAAAATCATATATTATGGGAATATGAAATTTATTTGGAAACCTTGGAAATGTTTCGAAACAAAATGGAATTTGATCTAAAGGAGGATTGACGTGACTTATAGGATATAAATGATTTTCCTAAACCCTTTAAAATTTGAAAAGCTCGCTTGATTTAAAAGAAGGATAAGAAATTTTTTGAGTTTTTTTAAAAAAACATATAACTTATTTCTCTCCTAAACAAGTTTTAAACTGAGTAAAAAATTTGTGATGTTATATATGTCAACTTAAATTCATATTACGTTCATTTTTATGGATGAAAAGTGCTAAGTTGGGGAGAATGTAACAAACCGGTAATTTTGGATGGTTAAATACAAATTTAATTAAAAAAATTCGTTAGAATAAATATTTATACTTGGATTTCGACATAGAATTTAGAATTTTATCTATATTGAACCAAGATTGAATTTATTTTTAAGTGGAATTCTCTTCGTAAATCTATTTTCAATATGAATGGTTTTGTCAAAAAAGATATTTTATAATATAATTGGAACGTTGAAATCTTGACTTGAAAATAAAATCAATTTTTGTAATCTAATTTGCGGTACAATTTATCTCAGGTAAAGTAGATTTAAAAATATAAGATTTGGAGGTTGTTTACGATTAAAGAGCTATTTTATTTTAATATAGATTTGATATCTAATTGGTAAATATAAATTCAAAATTTCAATATATGTTCGTCTTGATAAAACGAGGAAATTATATTATTTCATTGTTAATAAATTTTGAGATTTGTGATGAGTAAACAATGCGTCCAATACCGTCATGTGTCGTTCATTAGAGATGATTTCGCAAAATTTATAGATTTAAAATTTCTATATAAAAATACACTTTAATTAAATTTCACGAAATTTAATAGTTTACCATTGCATAACCGTAGCGCGCGTAGCTGAAATCACGCGTAAAACAAACAACGTTCATTAGCGCATTCGCTGCGTTGTCCGTTCATGTCCATTCCTCGCATGAAGCCATTCCTCATTCCTTTCTTCCTGTTCCTCCTTCCTCTACTTCATTTTTCTTGAATCCTATTCTCTATTTTCATTCCTCGGAAAAAAACAACAAATAAAGGAAACTAAAGGAAATGCGAATGTATTGAGCAAAAGAACTCCAGATCCCCTTCACGTGAGAAGCTACTGTAAACACCCTTCAACTCTCGAAAAATCAATGGAACGGCTTTTTTCAATTTCCTCTCTTCACGTGAAGTTTTGAACCCATTTCCTCGGCTCCTTCTACGTGGAAGCTTCCCCCCCCCCCCCCAAACTTCCATTACCCTATCCTTCAAGTAATTAAACCGCACTTCCTCATTTAGTAAAAAAACCCACCATGACTCTTCAATAGACCTCTTTCGCCTATCCATCTAACTCCGGCTGCCATGAGTGCCGCCACCAAGTCATTGTCCCTACTACGACTCCTCCTCTCTCTCCCACGAAAACCCGGAACCCGCGAGTACTTACTCTTCCTTTTTCTTTATTTGCAGTAACAGTAAACATGTATATTTGAATATATACGTGTATGGTAACTTGTGTGCTGAGATGAATTTTTATCCTGCTAATGTATAACAACTCGTTCCTGCCATGAATAGTTTTAAATATCATGAGCTATATCTTTTAATCGACCTTAAGAACATGATAATGATCAACGTGTGTAATAGAATGAGACTGGTTCATATACACGCCATACTCGTTAAGGTTTTGGCTCTATGCACTACTATAACATAGTAGAAAACTTGAGGATCTTAACGAGTGAGGTTGTGTTATTTTCATCCATTTGGTAGCACATGTAAAGTCACACCTTTCTATTTGAACAAAGACTTATATAGCTGAGTGGTTTGACGTGTGGCTTGTAACCCAGAGGTTGCTAGTTCAAACCCGGCTGTAGCACTAAGTTTTTGGTCAATTATCTTTGACTGGAATCTTTTTGGCGTAAATTTACACATGAAATTTAGTCCGCGTTTCTAAATAAAAATCGTGCCTTTGTTATAGGTAGCAAATTTCTCCTTGTAGCCGTCATCACCGTTCTACTCATATCGTGTCTTCTCTTTTTGCCACGGAAGATGAGTTTCTCACTCGCGACTAACTGATTATTAAGTGAATTAAAAACTTGAAATGTTGAATGAAATGTTAGGGTGTTCTAGAATTGGTTGCTTTGTGATTGTGCACATGCGACACACACTGTTCCCTTACATGACACCATATGTTTGTGATGTATTATTTTTTTATGTTTAGTATTCTCACCTTGCAAGTTTCCTTTAGATTAGAAAACCATTTCGGGTTGAAATGATACATACCCATACCCCTGTGTATTCGAATCGATTTGGGATGCGGGTTGAAATGAAACATTCCCGGGATTCGAATATTTTAGAGAGAGGATTGAAATGATAAATATCCGTATCACTTGACCATATGATAGAAAGTTTTATACGGATACCGCGTGGTCAATAAAATAAAAATATTTTATCGATTTTGTAAGTTGAAATTTTAATGAAAATTTCTTATAACGTAAAGAAAAGTTTAAAAGAAATTTTGTGCAAATTTTTCTCGAATTTTTATAAAGAAATCCAATTTGTATGAAAATATGTTTTAAAGAGGTTTTTCAAGTTAACACTTAAATTTTAATTTATTTAGATAAAATTATTTTTCTATAACTTTATAATATGACAATTTTTGAATTGGATGATTTGATGTAAAAGATTTGCAAAGACTTGATAAATGTTTTCAAAACTTATTTTAATGTATGATTTGTCAAATGAATTTTCACCACGTGAATGTAAGAAGACTTTTGCCGAAATGAAAGTGTTTAAGTTCAAGTATGAAAGAATATGATTATCGAAATCTTGGTGAATACGGGTTTGGTTAACAAGTTAGAATTTAATGGATCATATTTTGATCAGCAACTAATGTTAAAGTTGTTTAGGATTTATTATATGAAATGGATATGTGAAATCCAAGATAAACATTGGTTTGGAAATCGTTTTAACCATGAAGTATTGAAATTGAACTAAATAAAAGGGAATTCGATTTAAAAGTGAAATCTAGTTGGGAAAAGAAATTGTGAAATATGGATTTAGATTAGTTTGGATTAATATTATTTGAATAGAACTATAATTTTTATAAAAGCAGTTTTCCTCATTACTTGAGTTGTAAATATTCTTTTATAAAATGATTTGATTACTTTAACTATATGAATTTTATTATAGTTTTTCAAAAACATATATATGTTTATACACTATTTTAAATTTAATATACATATACTATTTTCAAAACTTAATTATTCTAAATGTATTTTATAAATTCAAATAAAAATCTATATCTAATCCAGTCTAGTGAATCCAAAGGGTGAAATAAAGGATTTTAAGAAATAACGATATTTCATCGAAGTTGAAACTTAAAACCAAATGGTTGATAAAAGAAATGGTGAATATTGGTTTATAATCTTAATCAAACCAATGATAAATGATTTGAGTAATTGATTTTTGGGCAATACTTGAAATAAATCAATTTGTGATACCTGGAAATATTATTTCAAATCTAATGGCCACGGTGTGAAAAATGTAAGCATTCGGTTGCTAAAGAGACCAGAGTCGGTAAGTGGCATACTCTTTGTCAGTGCCGATACCACTTTAACAACTATGTACGTGATGGAGTTCTGGAACGAAGCAGGAAGGATTGAAGGGACTACTGAATCAAAGAAGGCGAATGATGAAGGAATGGCCTTGACCTTCGGGTCATTTTGATTTGGGAGTGTGTTCTGTGGTGGGCGGTAGTTGCTGCTATGCGTTACCACAGGTCCGGGAGTGCAACTGGTAGAATCCTATCCTGGGCATTGCCTCGAGTGCCTTGTCATATTTATCACATACGAGCCTCATACGATTTTGATTTAGTATTGCTTTCTATGGAATGCCCTCTTATAAGCCTAGTGCGGTGAATTTACTGTACTGTATAGACTGTGATGCCTATAAACTGCGTAAGTGTAATATGGTAATCCCGCTTACGCTATTTTCATTATATGTACTTTACTTAATAGACATTACAATAATAGCGTACAATTATATATGTTTTAGTTTAACGGATCCTTAGAGGATGGGAATCCCAAACATCCTTTAAGTTATTGTACATTACAGTGAACACTTCATTTGGTTTAATTCACTTATATAAGACTGTTAGTCTTGACTCGAGTATTTTTTTTGTTTTATTCCTTGCAAAATGCCCAGGTCAGACCGAGTATTTCAGCTTGGAGATATATCTGTTACAGCTTGAGTTTATTTGGAGATCAAGCTATCCATCTACTTGTCACATGTAGTTATACCCATCGTGCTTACTACCGATTATTAGTATGATTATATAATCATTATTTTGTTGTTTCTATATTTATTCTTTACTCTGATACTATGGAAATTTTAAAAGATTTTGTAATATTGTATAAATTTTTCTTCCACTGTGAGATTTTCTGTGTCTGTGAATATGTGATGATTTGTATTTCAACTTCATAAGCAATAACAATCTGTCATTTTGAACAGCTTGAGTTGGTCTAATTACCGACTTGAGGTGGTCAAAAACCCAAGTCGTTACAATAGTAATTCCCAAATCATGTATAATATCTAATGGAAATAGGTTTTATACAACGTAACAATTTCAACATATTTTAAACAGATTTAATAACCAATTTCCACAATTATCAATTGTTCAGCATATTAAATATAATGGGAAATGCAAACAATAGATATATTGTTATTTAAAACGGTATAATTTAACTCACTCACCTAACAGATTTCCAATCCATGAATCTAATCCATATTTGTTGTTCCGTGGCCTCCTTAACTGAATCTAATATTAAACAACCATGGATTTAAAAATCAGATACTAAAAGAAGTGGGAATGAGAGAGAGAAATCTATACAAATCAGATTCAAGAACTTATCTCATGTAGATCAGAATTCTAAACACCTATTTGTAGATTTATATCTCTTATTTTCAAATCCTGAATCAGAATTTCCTAAAACTAATATTTTATTTTTCTGAAAAGATTTGGAGGAAGATGAGAATGGCAGAGCCTACAACACCTCAGAAAATATGAGTTTAAAGCTAGGCACTCCTAGTCTATTTATAGGTGTACAAGAAAGTCTGGTCCATCAGATTTAATCAAATAAAATTTGAACCTTACAAAGCAGAAAACCACGTCACACAAAACAGATCTAGGGCCGACCGGGTTGACCCCTGGGTCAACCCATAGGTCGAGCCAGACCCACTTGGGTCAACCCATTAGCCGACCTATGCCAGCTTGGGTTAATCTATCATGGGTCCAGGCTGATTTTCGGCTACGTTTTCTTTTTCTGGTTTTAACATTCATTAATAACGTTAATAACTTACTTTGTACGCTTCTCTTGATTTATTCTATTCCTGTTATAAATCATGGATAAATTTGAATTTCAATTCTATACGTATATATATACATATATATACATATATATATATATGCATACAATCTTCTGATTAGTTAATTCGTTGATAGCTTTCCTTTCAATTCCTTATCCGTTAATCAATGCAATTAATACCGCCATCAATTAGTTGTTTTATTCCTTTAAATGCATTCTAATTCAAAGGCAGCTAATTTCTTTGTTCATTTTCATTTATTATGCATTTAATATATTATTCTCTTAACTTACACATTTTATCTCAACATTTGAGTTTATATGTATACATATACGTGCAATTTTTATCTCTTTTTTCAAAATTCAAATGGCGTTATGCCGTCATTTAATTCCTACCTATTTTTATTGATTGCATGTTTGTTTTGGATTTCTCTTATATATATACACTTATTTGCACATACATATAAATGTATACGTATATTTTTATACTCACTTTTATGTATAATTTTCCTTATACGTGAATTTATACATATTTTCCTTTTAGAATATGTATTATTTTAGCTGTTCCTTTAAAATAAAAACATGGCACCACCGAGACTCGAACTTGCGATACAAACTTAGGAGAGACATGTCTTTACTAACTGAGCTACATAGGCTTTTGTTAACAAGACTAAAAAAAATGGTGGTCATTGTTCTTTTTAGTTATCTCCTTTTACCTTCTTTTCACGTTTGTTGTAATATTTCATTTAAAGATATTTTTTTCATCTTAAATCCATTTTCTGCAATCCATGGGTTTAAATTGATCAGGAAATCTCCACGGACGCAATGACACTAATTCAATGGCCAAATTTTGAAAGCCTTTTAAATTTTATTTTATTATTTAATTAAAAATGCGGAGTGTTGCATGTCCACTTTAACTAAACAAACTTACATTGCTAGATCTAGAAAGAAAAATCTAGACTACAATATTTTCAAACTCCATGCAGAAAGTAATATCGCACATCAAAACTCCATGTAGGGAGTCAGAACAAATTACATAACATAAAAATAACATAAAGTACAGGAAAACATCAAACATGGTCTGTACAATTACATATAATACATGAAAACCCAAACTGTATAAATTAAAGTACCTAGCATGGCTACTATACCCAATAGGAGATAGTAGCAAAAAGAACTAGGGAAACATCACTTCCTAGCTAAGTCAACACTACATTGGACATTGACTCAACAAAATAGATTACTGACAAGGACAAGCTACACATGAAGCATAGACTCTGACATAGGCATACACAAACCGAAAACATTCCAAATTTCTTAGCAAGACTGACTTGATCAATATGACATAATACATTAGCATAAAGCATACCATGAAAAATAAACGAATCAAAGCACTACATGATAGCCCAGTACTAAACGAAGGTAGCCACATCATAACATGACCATTATGATGACTAATGACAATCCGGACAACAGCAGGAGCGGCACCATCCCAAAATTCAGAGCAATTTGACTTGAGCTACATGGAAAAACATGAAAAACTTTTTCCAAATAGAGAGCATCCAAGGAAAAGCTTGGCAATTACATTCAAACGTACAAAAAACATTGACGTGGGAGGAGATGAAAATGGGGGAGAAGCACCACCACCAATTCAGCAAAAACTAGAGCATACACTTAACAAATATTACTAAACAGTGACGTGGTGGACAAACAAAACATAACAGGTCATCCATCTCCAAAAATACACACGAACATAACACGAAAAAAAATCCAGTGAATAACAACACAATCCCAAGATGCTAAATCCCCAAAGATGCAAGCCATAAGAATTATAACCTCATAGTCAACACAGAAGAGCTTAAATCGAACATCAGCACAAACCTCTCCCGCTTGTTTTCGGTCTCGTATGTGGAACAATAAGTCATTTGAGTATCCAAGTAGGATTTTAGGATGAAACATGCCATCATGCAAAATATAATCTTATGGATCATCAAAACAGAAATTAAGGCAAAAAAGGAAGTGAGTCGAGGCACATTTGAGAAAGAAAGAATTAGGTTCGTAAGGATGGCTTCTGCAATAGTCCAGGAAAAACAAAAGCAAGTTTGATTTGTTAAGGAGGAGTGAAGAGGAGAGGCAGATTTGTGGGGAAAGAAGAAGTTTTAAAAGAAACGAGGTGGAAAGGTGCAGAACTTGTATCCATTTCGAGACAAAAGCAGAAGCTTTGTAAAGTATTTTTCAGAAGTTTTATTTTTGTCTAGTAGAAACTAGAATCATCTATGATCAATGAAATTTAGTATTTCAAATTAGTGTTTCACTATGTTTTAGTGAAGAACGTTATTGATGCCCCCATGTTAGATTTTTCTCTCATGCTTGTATACAACAAAAGAACCATGCAATTTTTCAAAATTGTGTGCATCATATGTGTATAGATTTTAGCTATTAATCATGCCAAACGTGTCATTCTTAAAAATTGATAGAAAAATTATTTATTTTTCTAAAAAACTATTATGACTTTATTGTACTAGTATATCATAATATTAATAAAATTCCAACATTTATTCCAATGATGAAGTATGGCACATTTACATTATATGATATGAGTGCAAATTTCATACTTTTAAACTCATCCAAGATATTTGCAGTTACCTTTTTTTCGTATTTCTTGTGTATAAATTATTATATGACTATAATAAAACTTTAGTCTCACATCGACCCACTATTTTAAACCATTCAAATCGACAATAAACCACACATGTCAGACTTAAATTGCTTAAAACAGTGAATTGTTATTTTAACTAATGAGGTAAATGCAAATCAGAACACAGAATCATCGAAACATAAGCAGAGTAACTCACAGCGGAAACATACTAGTACATAGGTTCTCACATAATACATGATACATGATACATAATAGTACATAGAGAGTCATGAGCTCATACAGTAGATAAAGTACATATAAATAGCAATAATAAGACTAGATGACAAATAACTGGATAGCTGATAACTGGAGGATCCAATGAGATGCCAACCTCCAAAGTGAGTCACGAATGGCTATGGTGCTCATGCTGACCCAAGCATACAGTTAAAGAACAATACACTTGAGTCAGGACTAATAGTCTCATATAAGTGAATTAACACAAATGAAGTGTTCTCTAAAATGTACATTAACTTAAAGGACGTTTGGGATTTCCATCCTCTAAGGATACGTGAAACTAATACATAAAAGCAAATTTAATGAAAATAGTGTATGCGCGATTACCATGTTACCCTTATGTCGTTTATAGGCATCGTAGTCTATACAGTACCGTAAATTCACCGCACTGGTGTTATCAGAGGACACTCCATATAAAGCAACACTAAATCAAAATTGTATGGGCTCGATAAGGATAATATGACAAGGCACACAAGGAATACCCACGGTAGGATTCTACCGTATTGCTCTCCCTAACTGATCTGACAGACGAGACGGTTAATTCAAATTTAAATTAAAAATTAAATTCAAAGCCTATTAGAATTTAGAACAATGTTGGAATCTAATAAGCATTGTTCATTATTTAAACAATTTGAATAAAGGATTTGACTTTGAAATGATTTTAAACTTATTTGGTTAAATGGCTATTCTATAGCATTTAATAATGACTTAACATTTCCTTGGAATAATTGGTTTTGGAATGTTTGAATCAAGAACTATCCTATCAACTACAAAAGGGAAAAGGGGTTTTAAAAATATTTTGGGAGATTGTAAAAGGAATAAATATTTATGTATAAATTTAAATCCAAAATTTGATTTGGAAAGATATCACGGGGAAAAAATTTGCTAAGAGACATAAAGTGGAAATGGGACTTGAGAAATTTAAAATGAAACCAACCTTATTTTAAAATAATTCGATAACAATTTGGAAGGAGATTTAAATTGAAAACGGTATAGTCCATAGCTTTTGTTTTAAAGTACGCATATTACTTGGAAAGTCCGGGATTGGATTTAAGTCCGAAAATCATTCTAGGTAGTAATACGATGCTATGAAGCAAATTGTAGACTCGAGAATGACAAATAAAGATCAGGAATTTTTGGATTATTTGGATGGATTGCCGATGTCTCGAATCGGGCCAATCACCTGGTACGAGGTTATAAGTGGCATTAGGACTGAATATACCTGAGAATTTTCGGATTTCGTTCTGTTCAGCCCTAGAGTTGACTTGGATGGATTGTGTGTCTGGCATTGTAATTGACTGCATAACACTGATTTCTGTTGATATATATCGGATTGTGGCAACTAATTATTCCGGACTCTAAGTTTTACGTGCTTAGATGTTATGTATGGATTGAAATCAGTGATATGTTGTGAATTGAAAATGTGGCATACTCAAATTATGGAATGAGCTAATGATGATCAAAGCATGGCTTATTGAAGCGTAGCTTTGTGTATACTGCGACATCAACAGGCCTCACACCCCAGATGATGAGAAACTAGTGGTTAGGTTGTTGACATATACCTTATTTTGTGATTTGTAGCTACGCCGGAGGTTCCTCTTGAGAATTTGGGAATAGGGTATGTTTGGGGGTCCGTGTCTGGGCGAAAACCGTTGATCTACCTCGTGATTTGTAGTTGGTGTCCGTGTCTAGATGAAAAAGCCATGTTACATTTCGTTTGAGTTCTGATTGATCTTTCGCACTAGGAATCATCAAGTTGGAAACCCAGTCTCCAATATGCGCTCTACAATTTCATTTGTATACCTATGGTGACATAGGAGGATCGGGTACTATGCCATCTAAGATTGATACATTTATTTTCGAAATTGTTTTCTACACTATGCACTAATAATAATAAAAGAGGATTTTCACATATGATGGCATTTTTGGTAGAAAAACTCGCCCATCTAGTGTGTGCTTGCATTATGTGATGTAGGACGAGCTTATGATAGCTTTATTTTCCAAAAGTCATTGCGAATTTATATGCACGGGTATTCACATGGAGCAAACTCATTTCACATTAGCGGTGTGGTCCGATGAATTTTCCAACTTTAAAATAAACCCTAAAGAAAATAACTATTTTATGTTCTCACACCAGTCTCATGACTAACCTGGAGTTTATTGTTCCTTCCTAAACTCTGGGTGCCCACTAATTTCCATATGGGCAACTAGTAGTTTATTTTTACAGTTATAGATCCTAGAAGCAAGAACCGGAGTGCTTCTGAGTTAGAGCTAGAGTTGGAGCTTCCGCTATATCAGATGGCTTATTCTGCTGAGAGTATATTTCCCTTCCATTGTATATTCTGTTGTAACTCTAATATTCAATGTAACTCTGATGTAATATTGTATTATGATATAAAACGTTCTGTTATTTTGTTCAATATATGTTATTACCCATAACAATCCGCCTTTATGAACGATTTAAGTTGGTTTAATTACCGGCGAAAACCGGGCAAAAAGACGGGTCGTTACAACGTTGATATTTTGTTTTTCTTTTCTTTATATATCCTTATTTCTACCATTTATTAAATAAGCATAGGTGGTATGGATTATCAATCAAGTTTTCATAAGCATGCGCGCATGTGATTGGCATATGGATGCATATTGCGCTTTGATAGCACATTTAACACTAAGAACTTTAATGGATCGAGCTTGATTATCTATTGCACTTCAATCTTTCTCTTTCCATTTTTATTTTATCTCTTACAACTGAAAAAACAAGTCATATTATTTGCCTACCAATAACAATTGTGATTAGCAAAGTTTAGATTTTTTTTTCATTTGGGCCAGTTTTGAAAACTTATAACAGAAATAAACCACTTTTGAAACTAATTACAGAAATAGGTCACTTTTTGTTTAACAAGAGGCATCCTAGATGCCTCCAGTTATTTTTTTTACAAAGGCAGCATCTGAGATGCTACTTATTTGTAAAATGAACAGGAATTATCATGGATAATGCCAGTTGGCGTTATTCGAGATAATGCCATGAAAGATATAACCCTCAGCCCCTTTCTTCCCTTTCCCATTTCCTCCCTTCCTTCATTTCTAACACAAACGAAAATAACACCCCTCTCATTCTAATTTTATCCCAGAAATCAATTTTCGCTCTAAATTTAACTCAAATGGCCTCCTCTTCTTCTCAACCACCTCCTATTGGTAAGTATCCTTAACTTTATGTGATTAAAGTTTTTATTTTTCGAAAATTAGGGTTTATCATGTTTAGGGATTTCAACTCTAGCCCATTATTTGGTGGAATAGATGCGATTTGTAGTTCCTACAGTCTAGAAGTTATTGTTTACATCAACAAATTCATGATTAAGGGTTTAGTTTTTGTATGTAAAAAGTTACATTGGTGATTAAAGTAACATTTATGCATGTTTAGTATGTGTATATTTAGTAGGTCTACGTGGATGTTTATTATGTGATGGAGGATAATGTGGCCTAAAGTATTGTGAAAATACCAAAGTATGATGACTTTTGGCTGTGAAAATAAGATGGTTGAGTCTTGGTTGTGTAATGTATGTGATAATATAAGAATTTGAGAAAACTCGAACGGGAAATTTGGTAAGTATCGAAATGTGGAATGGCTTTTTGTAAGTTAGTTGTATATTTTTTGGTTTTGGTTGATTAGTGGAATAATGCGTGCATCTTAAATGTTTGTAGAATATGAAGAGATGGAACCTGGACCGGTCGATCCAAGTGCTCTTTACTTGCAGGTAGAACATAGGACTAGTAATCCGGCATTGATGGCAGTAACATTATTTGATTTATTCCACCCAACCACCATAAATTTTTCTGACTGTCTTACTTAATGCTCTCCATGTCTTCATATAACTATTCTTAACAAAAACTTGTTCCTCCGTTAAAACTTGTACAGTGCCAGCGGTTATATTCAAAATAGATTTAACGAATGGTAAGATCTTCAAAACCAGAAAAGAGGACGTTGCCTGCTTGTGATTTGAGTTAACCATTGGATTCACACATTTGTGTTCGCTTGGATATTTCTTTACAACTCACCAACTTTGCTCGGAATATTCAAAAAATGTGACACAGTACAACTATATGTATTATTTTCACATACAAAACCAACACGTTAACTGTAAATATCTCACATACCTCTGACTTAAATGTTGTAACTCAGATTGTGTAGGATGCATGAAGGGGGACGTGTAATAATTTGACGGCCCATCACAACAAAAAGAATTCGATTGTTGAGTAACCAAACTGCATACAAAACAAAGTACTTAAGAACTACAATAAGAATGTATGCCTATAGATCCAACAAATAACCAAAATGCAATCAACCTTTCCATCATGTGCATGAAACTTCCTTGTGTAGAATTTGGGTTATTGTACCGAATATCATGTTGATAACTTGTACAGGGTGGAAAACTAATGAATGAAGTATTAAAGCTAACAATACATTCTGATGACCAATTCGTTCATTATATTTTGACATTCAAGGTTATCTTCTACTACTTGAACCCATTTGTTCTTTATAATAAAAAGCTCTATGGATTTCATTGTCGCTGAAAACATTATATCAACATCATAATCATCGGCTATTTTAATGGCTTTCAATCAAGAATCCATAGGCCAGTTACAAACTAAGTCAATGTCAAATTCATTGGATTTAATCTTAGTCAATTTATATACCGAATCTTTCAACTGAACCAAGTTTCAACCTCCAACTACTTTTGCCATTTTATACGACCCTCGAACATATTTTCCAAAATTATCATCGTCTACCACTAATTCACAATCATAATAACATATGGTAGGAATACATTTAGGAGTCATTCTACATACAAAACAACAATTTCACTATCTACAACGAACTAACCATCAAAACAAACCTAAAATCATATATGTAAATAACCATTCCTTGGCAACAAAATGGGATCAAATAACTAGTAGATTGATGAGTAGGTCTTCTAATAGAAAGATGATTATAACTTTCTATGAGTTTCGAAAAATGGGGATTTTTTTTTAAGAAGTGGAGTTGTGAAACATGAGGAAGAAATGAAATGGAGTTGGAAGAATGGGGGAAGAAGGGTTAAAGCTCTCTGGGCATTATCTCAGACACTGCTAACTAGCGTTATATGGGATAATGCCAACGTGAATCGTAAATAGGTGGCATCTCATATGCCGCCTTTGAAAAAAAAAAAACTGGCGGCATCTGGAATGCCACCAGTTAAACAAAAGATGACCTGTTTCTGTAATTAGTTTCAAAAGTGGTCTATTTCCGTTGAAAGTTTTCAAAACTATCCCAAATGAAAAAAAGTTCCTAAAGTTTATGAATGTACTAAAAGGGGTTATCTTTCATTCCCTAGCTATTCAAACTTTTCACCTTTCGAATTCTAAGTCGTAATTTTCTTACCCGTACTTATTTATATCTTTTCTTTTGACAGATAGAAAAGACAAGAAAAAATAAAATTCATCTTCTAAAGTATTATATTGAAACTTCCCAGCAATTGATTTTCTGCACTCCTTTAATTTTAAACAAGAGTACATAAGTGTTGTGTTAATCTTAGGAAGTGAACAACAATCAACTATTGCACCTTAGTCATGCTGAAATTTTCTTTCAAGCCAGTGAACTGCCCATGGCACAACCTCTTGTTTACACTTTCTTGAATGTCTTTTCTTATAATTTAAAAGTGAATTCTACAAAGTAAACAGTATTGGCCTTACAATCAAGTGCATTCTCCTTAATCCTTCCAAATTTGAAACGTTGAACTTACACCAAAAAGTGCTTATCTTATTCGCATAGTTGGAAGTCAACTATACTAAGCCCCCTATTGAGGTTTTAAAAGTTTTTGTGCCAGCCACAATCAAAACTACACAACACAGTACCGAATGAAAGGATAATGATGACGAATTCAAAAGAAAAGTTTAAAGGACAACAAGTTAGTTAGGGTACATTTGCTATTATGTGTTCAAAAAAACTATTTGATCTATTTATTAAATAGAAATCAGCAAGGATAATTTGGGGAATGATTAAAATAAGAGTGAAGTAAAAGATGCTAGACAAAAAAGTATGTAGTTGGTAAATGGTTGTAATTTCAGATGATTGACAACAAGTCAATTATGGAGCGTTCGTGAATATGAAAATTGGTATGTGACATACTTTACGAAGAAATATGAGATCCTACATGCCAGTGTGTCAGTGGAAAATTTCCAATCATCTTGAAGTAGTTACAAAGATTATCTAAAGGAAAAATCCTTTCATTGTCACATGCGGATTGAGGAAGCTTTCATTTGAATGATGAAACCAATGTAGTTAGAGAATCGATCAACCAATGTTAAAGCACAAGCTAATCATGTTGAGGATGAGGATATCATAGTATTTATTATTACTGTTGCTAACTTAGTGGAAAACAATATAGATTGGATACTGGACACTAGGGCTGTAACGGTAACGGTAAATTTACCATTACCATACCATTACCAGTCGATCGGTAAACATTTTTGATTAAAATCGGTATACCAGTTAAAACGGTATGGTAACGGTAAATTTACCATTTTTAACGGTAAATTATTGGTAACGTTTCTTGAATACCAGCGGTAACGGTAAATTTACCAGTTAATTCAAAACATAGGTATACTCATCTGATATGCTTTATTACAAGCACGTATAACCAAATGAATGATTATATTTGGTTCAATCATCAGATTAAATAATTCCAGATACACTTATTTTCTTTTTCATTTATGTTTTTTATAAACTAACACTACATATAGTATAATAAAGACGCACTGTGTATAAAAAATATGTTAAGATATAAACTTTAATGGACAAACGGTAATTTACCATTACTAGTGTAACGGTTACCAGATTATCGGTATACCAGTCATTGGTATACCAGTCGATCGGTAATGGTAACGGTAAGCAATTCTGGCTTACCAGTAAAAACGGTACGGTAACGGTATTTGCCAAACGGTAACGGTAACCATTACCATAACAGCCCTACTGGACACAACATCTTTTAGGCACATCTGATTCCAAGGTGTAAGAGATGGTGAACATATATTTATGGAAACTCACTACTTGAGTACTACACAAAATAAAGATTCTTTTTAAATTTTAGGAAACCTTTGGTTTTGAATGATATATGGTATGTACCACCACTTCATACGACTTTAGTACATGGCGAGTTACTGAAAAAGGCTAGGATTAAACTTGCTTTTGAATCCAATAAAGTTGCAGTTATGTGAATCAGGTATTTGTGAAAAATGGATACTCAAATAATGATTATTTGTATTAAAAACTATTGTTTCTAGTAGTGAAAGTACTTATTGCTTTTTCTTATATAATTAAATCCTTCGACATGTGGCATAACAAACTAGAGCATGCAAACAAGCAAAAAACTTTCAAATCAGTCACTAGGAGTAGAAATTATAAGAATTAATATACTAAAAATTGCTTGATTTTAATAATTTAATTTGCAGTGAAAATGCTACTATCTGACCTTCATTGATGACTTTTCTAAGTACACCAAGATCTATCTTCTTAGATTTAAATATTAATCTACAAAAATATTTTTAAAATTTAAGGCTGAAACTAAAAAACCCAATGAAACTAAAAAAAACCAATGAAACTAAAAAAATCAAAAGGAGTATGCATTATAAGGGTGGAGAGTAATGCATTGAGCTTCTAGAAAGTCTCTATGGGAAAATTGGAATTATCCATTAGGCCACTACTTCTAACAGCACTAACAAAATGGAATATCTAAAGAAAAAAACAATATTTTTAAACATACGATGAATGCAATGCTTTTAAGATCTAGTATGATCAATAATATGTGGGGAGAAGCTATGTTATCCATTTGTTGTTAATAGAATGCCTCTTAAAAGGCTTGGTAAAACCATTTACAAAATTATGCAAAGTTTTTCCTTTAAATCTATTTTTGTTTAGTATGAGGGTGCCTAACTAAGCTAGGTTTAACAAATTTTAGAATACTATTATATGACCGAAAACATCTGATTGTGTATTCACTGATTATGTTTTTAATAGTGTTGCATATGGATTAATTACTTTAAATGACCGAACAATTTATGAGGGTCGATATTTTGTATTCTTTGATAATGTCTTTTGTTTAAAGAACTGTAATAACAAGAGCTTCTTTGGCGCTTCCATTGCCGCTATTGTGTCATTGTCTCTGTCCATCTAGCCATCTTTTGCCAATGTCTAATAATGAACTTAAAAGGAGAAAAAGATAAAGTATAGAGTACAGAGATTTAATCTGAACCAGAATTCATTACTTGTATTTTGATTGAAAACAACGATTTTACATGAATTGATGATATCATTATTTCTATTCTTTTGGTAGAGGAAGAACCTAAAGCATACGAAGAGGTAATCAGCTCTAGATATAGTAATTCTTGAAAAGATGCTATTAAAAACGAACTTAATTCTATAACATCAGACCACATTTAGGACTTAGTTGACCTGCCTAAGGGATGCAAATTAATTAGAAGTAAATAGATTTTAAGAATAATAATTGAATATCAATGGTGTTGCAGATAAGTTCAAGGCTAGATTAACAATTTTTTCACTCTAAAGAAAGGCAATGATCATTTTTTCACTTATTCATCTGCCAACAAAGTGGTTACTATTAGAAAATATATTTCCTTAGCGTTTGTTAACAATCTAGTAGTACACTAAATGGATATAAAAATTGCTTTACTTGATGCATAAGAGGAATCTGTTGTAACAACCTATTGATTGCATAGTACTTGATCGAGGGGGTAAAATATCTCAAGATAAGAAAGTCTATTTATGTCCTAGAATAGGCTCCTAAATGATCATTATTAGCCAAAAATATAGTTAGCACCCAAAATGATGCAATCCTTGTATAATCCTTTACTTGTAAAAAGGGTAAACTCTAGTTACACTATTGTTTATGTAGTACAATTCCCGTAAATAGCTTTCATTAATTTCTGAAAGTGAATTCTTGTAGAAAACAAGATACAATGATCAATTTTAGCGATTGAAGTTCAAGTGACCTTTCAGAAGAAACTCTACTCTTTGATATGTTAATTCCAACCATTTAACTTTTGTTGATTTCAAAGTAAGCCCTTCGGTCAGGCCGTTAGATCCTTTCTTAGGGCATTGGAACTCATAAATTCCCTTTAATGGATTACCACATAGATTACTGTTGCTTAAAGGGTTTCAGTCAGGTTTACAAAGGACCTCTTAAATCATATGAAAGGGAATAGGAATTCTAACCAATTCAAGTTTCTCGAGAAACTATCAATGAGTCGCGAATATGAGGTTTCATACATTCTATCCTAAAGGGGCCACAATCAACATATTCTGTTACTTATGGCCTTTCAGGGCTTCCGAAAGGTACTTTTATCAAATTAATTCCTTTCGGTGCTCTTAGTATTAGACCTGCAAGGTTATAATATAGTAATGATAATATAGTTAAGAAATTATCAGTTTATTGCCTTAATTTTGAAAGCAAATATCTTTATTTATGAATTCAAATATTACAGACTTTCCTAGAATCGATTCGAATTAGGGCTTATGACTTGCACATTCATATACAAGGGTGAGAATGAAAATTTTGGTCTCGATTCTAGACCCCTAGGGTCGTATTTAGTGATGTGAGTTGACCCTCCTCATCATATAGGCTTCACATTGGTACTTCTGTGGAAGTGAACACGAAGACCAAATGAAGGTACTCCTAGGCGGTAAGTAGCTTGTTCTTTTGATATCACTCAGAATAATATATGTTGGCCTTCTACAAGGTTCTCTGAGAGGATTCATATGGACTAGAGACTTTAGCTATTTGTTGGAGAAGTAAGATTGTGTGAGCTTCAGGCTTTTGGTCCCGTTTGAGGCATCTTCCTCTCCTGAAGAAGGTGCTTCCATATGCAATAATTGCCTGATGGAGACTTAAGCTATTGGGATATCCTCTTTTGGTTGTCCGATGGGTCTATCTTGTTATTTTCTTAGAGTTGGAAGATAAAAACTCACTACGCCATAGATGTCCTATTCCAACCCCAGAGAAATGACGCAGTAGGTGCCAAATAATGTTGCTGCAGGCAAAAAGTGATTTGCGGCAACACTTTTTTGGGGTTGCCTTTTGCCACGTTGCCTTAGAGTCAAAGGCAACACATTTTCGATCCTAAGGCAACATCAGCACAGGTGTTTCCGCATGTACTAAATTTACAAAAATGTGGGACCCACTATAATCTGTAACCCGGGTTTACGAAATCGCCACTAAAATCTGTAGCCCGAGTTCACGGAATCCAGTTGTGGGGCCCACATGCATAAATCTGTGGCAACAATTTTACCACCCAATGGCAACACTATATCATAGTTAGGCAACATTTAACATCACATACTGCAACATTATATCATATATATGACAACATTACATAACATAACATCAAACTGAAATTAACAAAGAACTTTTTATTTCAAATTAACCAGCAAACACAAGTAGTACTTAGTCAACTACAAAATAACAAAACGTAGCCACTAAATTCAATTTTACAAACATTTCAAAAACAAACACAGCAAGTCCTAAATTCATGTTTACATAAAACTAAAACAGTTTCAAAATATAGCGCAAGCCTTCAATGCGTTCAATGTTTCTACTGCATCGTGTACCTCTAGTGCCTTCATTAACAAGTTCTTGAAAATCCTCATCACTGCCTCCTTCACCTGCATACATCAGTTGCATTTTAGCACAAAATAAGAGGTATGCATGCCTCAATTGCATTTCTGCACAAACTATGGTCATAGTATAACTGAGTTTCCTTTCAGCACAAACTGAGTTTCATAACTGAATTCCATTTGCATCAGTATAACATAGTATACCGATCTAAACAATGTGCATAAAATGTACTAATCTGAACAATGTGTGAGTTACATAAATGATCTAAACAATGTATATACAAGTGTATACTGATCTAAACATAACCGAGTTTCATTTGCATTTGCATTTCATTTACATGACTGGGTTACATAACAGAGGCACAATGTGGATACAAGTGTACTGATCTAAACATAACTGAGTTACATAACTGATCTAAACAATGTGTATACAAGTGTATACTGATCTAAACAATGTGTATACAAGTGTATACTGATCTGCAATGTGGCAAAAAATATCACTAATCTACAATGTGACAAAACTTAAAATTATACCAGAAAAACTGCCCATGCAAGCTATCTCATGTTACTTCACTGCTCTACATTGCCATAACAACACACAAAAGAACTCCAAACATGATCCAAGACTTAGCTAAAGCTTTTGCAAAGAATTTTTCTCCTGTCTCGTGTTTTCCACATTCAATGCGCATTAGGGCCAACTCTTCCTTCAAATCTGCCACAAATTCATCGGCTTTTGCCCTCTTTTACTTTTGCTTCAGCAGCTTTTCTTCAATTGTCTTCTTTTCCACGAGCAATTGCAATATAGTTTTTCTTTTTCCATCAATTTAACAGTAGTATCATCCAATTCAGAATTGTTGTTGATTTCATACACTTCGTCATGCCACACAAAATACCTGCAATCGCCAATTTGCATGTATATTAAATTCTCGAGTAAAACATAAATAAAAGATATGATAATCGACATAGAGCAACCAAAAAAACCTAATTAATACTTACCGGCCACATAGAGCAATAAAAAAACTTCTTCCCGGCATTCGACCCTACCTTCACAGTCCTCATCTTCGTTGGGATATTGTGGTGGCAATTCTTTCTCGTCGTCGTTGTTGACGAATTTGAAGTAGAAATTGATGTCCGCATCATGCAATATTCAGTGATGTCCGCAGTACGAGACTTAAGTCATGGTTTTCCTCCCAAAATCTATTAGTGGACATTCTTCATGAGTTTTTATCTCCAAAAATCAACATAAAACAAATTTGTGACAATGTGTACTCTTATAAGTACCAACAAAGATTCCATAATATTTATATCGAATAAACATAAACTATAGGATGAAACATCAATTACATTCCTGAAATTTGCATAAATGTGGATATGATAAATGCAGTGTGTACTATATGACATCTAACAAGGCTAAATAAACTCACATTTACTACATCGAAGCAGATCTCGATGGTTTAGAACTAAAGGTAGAAACCCTAAAAAAGAATAAGGGCATTAAGCTCGGCTTTAAAGAGAAATGATTATGATTCTGATCTGATGAAAACAAGGCATCCTGGATCACCTAAATTTTGCTTCGCATCCTGCCCGAGCGAAAAAATTCACTTCTATATGGGCCTTGGAAGCAAAAGTGCCTCTTTGAATTTGGCATTGTCACATACTACCTAGTGGAACATTATCCAGAGAACTTTTGTACTCACAAGCATTGCCACATTCTACCTCCATTCTCCGGATAATGTCCCACCAGGCACTATGGTGGACAACAAAATCTACCACCCAAAGAATTACGATTTCTACTTATGCTCACAAGCTGGAATGATAGGCACAACCCAAAGAAGTACTTTTGTGAAACAACATATTTGACGATGTAGGTTTGAGGGAAAAAAGACCTAAATGGCTAAGGAATACCTTCATGTTAAGCCTAAAACAGATTAGCCGAAAAAATGAATGTACAGACTGACGAAGTACAACACTATGGATCATCGAAAAAAGGTAATTTGAGATAAAAAAATTCATTTACAGTACCTTAGGGTAATGAAAGCAGATCAATGGCGAAGCAATTTCATGCAAAATCGGATCTTTATTTGGTAGCGAGCAACGTAATTAGCGGTTGCCTCATCGAATTTTGCTGTAGTGAGAATTAAAATGATAGGAGAAGGAAGAAGAGGTTTTTTTTTTAGAGGAAGGAGAATTTAGGGAAGAAGAAGGGCAACAAGAATTGGGATTCCCTGCGATAAGAATTGGGATTTTAGTTTAGGGTTCGAACGATTTAGGGTTGAAAGTGGAAAAGTGAAAACAACGAGAATTATTTTATTATTTTTCAGCGGTAAAATGAAAATTTAGGGAAAAGAAAGTCGGTCATAATTTTCTCAAGTGAAAACAACGAGAATTATTTTTCAGTGGAAAAATGAAAATTTGGGTAAAAGATCGCTGCGGTGTTGAAGGAAATCAGATTGATGCGGATCACTAACCTGGACCATTGGATCGTGTTGACGCGGATTGCTAATTTTATTCACGCAGCTACTGCAACACATGTTGATATCTATGCTAACACATTGAAGCGTGTGTTCCAATAGACAAAAAACATCATAGCAATGGCAACATTATAGCTAGCAACACCATGGGATTTCGTTGCAATAGGCCATCTATGGAATAGTGACCCCGAAGTGCATGCCCTTCGGGTTTTATCAATAAGGGCTTTTCCTTGTAGAAATAAGTTCTTTGATTTTCAGTCCTAGGTTCGGAAGCAACTGTTGAAGGAATAGCTTCAATCACATTGAAGGCCTACTACCTCTAACATCCCTTCACTTTAGCTTTTGGTCCTTTTATAGTTATTTTGGTGCTAACAATTGCCCCTTCCCCCCGCCTAAGTTAAATGGGTGTTTATGACTTTTCAGGTTCTAACTAGCAGTTTCTCCTAAGAGTCGATTCAATTTTCCCACCTTCTGGAATTTTTATCCACTCATCTAGATCTGATCCAACAGTTGTATCATTGTTGACTTTTCCTTTATAAATAGTTGCATCTTCTCCTTTATCTTCATTTTTGTGTATTCAATGAAACTATACACAAGAACTAAAGTTTTCAAAAGCTTTTAGATTTTCCTGGCTCACTGGAATTAAGGATTAAGTAAAATATTTCTGTTTTGACCTCAAGGTTAAGTTTCAAGATCGATTATGAACTTAATATTTTCCTTAAAACATACAATTCTCGATTTTCATTTTAAATTCGGTTTCATAATAATTGATTTGAAAGATAACTATATATACTATGAGTGTTCATGTCTTTTATTGAATCATGCTCAAACTCGAACTTCGATCTAGTTATCCTTCAATAACTTGATATATATTGCTTATAGAGTGAATTTTCCTAGGACAGAAATTCAGTTTTTCCAATTTCAATCAAATGGGACATTTTTGGAATTTTTTAAGGTATTCGGTTTTTAACTCGAAATCCCTAATTTAGAAGAATAGATTATAGCAATTAGAAATTAGCAAATCGGTTTTTGTAGAAATACCATTTTACCTTTACTGAAAGTCCCTCGGTTTGTTTTGTTACAATGACATTTTTTAGATTGTCTTGATAACAAATAATGATCAATAGTGATGTATAAAGGGTCATGTAAGGGTGAAAACCTCTTTTACTAATTATTATAATCTTATTCTTTCTCTATATTTTATTATTATAATTGAAATGATGTTACCTGGAAGCGCTATGTCTGATAAAAAGAAGATGGTTAAGAAGGCTAGCTCAATGACTTCTTCTATTGGTGGAAGTGAGCCTTTTCCATAGGTTGTGGAGTTAGTCCTATCAAAAGTGGCTGGTATTAACAAACATTCCTTTATTTCCTTCCAAGCCGAGGTGATTCAATATTGGAGGACTTAGACATCTCATAAGTCATTGCCATTCCTCCAAAGGCAAAGGATACCATTGACAGGCCTCCAGAAGAGTTTTCGCCTTACCACTATTTATGTTTGGCATAGAAGTTTTATTCATTTTCCTTCTTTCGTTCCTGATTTCCATCATTGCCTTAATGTTACTCCAATCTAGCTCACCCCCAACGCTTACACAAATATACTTAGGTTGGAGGTTCTTTGTCTGGAATCTAGTGGTTCCTCCCTTAATGCCTCTGCTCTTGAATTATTGATTCACTTGGAGATATTAAGCAAAATAAATTACCAAACCTGAAGAGCCAACCCTTTGCCAAAGTTAGTTGAAGGAAGCATCAACAAGTCTAAAAACTGGAAAAACCATTTTTCCTTTGTTCGATGTCCCCAAAGCATTCCCGAAACTTTCTTTAAACTTGGTAATTATTTCGAAGTTTTTCATCACTATATTCCACACAACTTATCCTAAACCAAATGTCTTATGACTTTATTTCAAGTGGCTTTACCAAAATCCCTTGGTGTTGAAACAAAAGGTATCATGGAAAGAATAGCAAAGGCTTCCGCAATACTTGGAAGAAGTACTTCTCTTTTGACTTTTGGCCTTCTTACGAAACACTACATTTTTCCTCCCGATCAAATTTTTTTAGGGCGTCCTTTAGTGAGCACTATCCGCCGAAGGGTATTCGTTACTAAATAAGCAGTGATCCACATAATTTATCTAGTTCATCACCCATCTACCTTATTCTTTTTGGTAAACCTCTGGTTTTCTTTTGGGATCATGAAAATTTCTTCATTTTAATCCCTAATAATTTTATGTTTCACAACCACTGCTTCCAACGCTCTAGGTATGACTCCTTCCTAAAGTGTTTCCCCCGTTCCATCCCAAAACCCAGGGGTAGAACATGAAATTTATAGTGTCAAGGTAGCGACATGAAAATGGTTTGTCAAATCTATAATGGAAGATCGAATTAGTAAGAAAGACAAGGTAACTAACTCCATATTTTTGCTACCACAAAGGGTGGGAGTAAGAACATAATAGCTGCCACTATAGTCGTCGTATTACCTCCCGATGTCTCCCAACAGATTACCGAAAGTGAAGATTTAGCGGCTCCACTCACTATGACATTCCCCTTACGATACATTCATCCTTCTAGCTCTTTCATCCCTTTGAGGTAATACAACAGACATTAACCCTTTCTCGACTTCGTCCTACTACCACTAACATCACCAATTCCTCCCCTACTTCCCTTTCCGGTCTGGTTAAGTCAATAGTTAATTCTCCATTATTTGCTAACCTAAATAACCCTCTTGGTTCCCTTTCAGATCAAAAGGCTATTATTACTCAACAACTTTCAATTATTCTTTTATCTTGGTATCACTTTAATCATTCTATTTTGTCTTTCTCATATCCTTTCTTACTTTTACATCTCGTTAGACATTGGTTTTCTTCTCAGATAGATGCTAACAACTTATTGTACCTTAAGGAAGAGAATCAAACAATAAAATCTCAAGTTTCTAATTTATCCACTATCAAGGGTGAAGCTTTAAAGGAACTGGGTATTGCAGAAGCTACCATTTTCGAGAGGGTAAGTATAATACAAACCTTTTATAACCAAAACCTGGAATTAAGCATCGCACTAGAACGATCCCAAAAGAAAAGAAAATAATTGGGTATCAAACTTGCTTCTCTCGCTTTTGATATCAAGAAAGACTTTTAAAGTGAGTAAGATTCTCTTTCCAAGGTTCTCACTACTTTTGCCGATACCGAAAAAAAAGGTAGACAATTTGCTAGCTAATTCGTGTAGTGAAATTATGATCAATACCTTCACAAATGCTCTCTTAACTGCCAAAATTCAAAGAACAAAGATAAATACCTTGATCAAGCTTCCCCAATCTACCTTTGGGAATAGCTGATAAGTTTCAAACAAAGCTTGAGAACCTTCGAAAGGGGATTGAAACTCCACAACAGGAATTAATGGATGTAAAGGGTCTTATTTCTTTCGAAATCGAATATTGATGAAAATGCTTCCCAATTGGATGGTGAAGACAACAGGGAAGCTCCAGATTATGATGATGATGCAGTGTACATTTCTGAGTATAATGATAATGAGGATGATGATGGCAATGACGAAGGCTATAAAGGCAACTTCAGTAATCCTAATGCCAAATTAGGTTTCGATGGGGATAAAGCATCTCTTGATAAGGTCTATAAAGTGGACCACTGATCTCCAAGGACTGATGAACATCCTGATGAAGGGAACTCTTCTTTCGGCACTGAAGCTCTGGATTCAACGAAGCCAATCGTCTTGGCTAATCTTTTATTAGCTCCTAATTCCAGTAGTGTTGAAGATATTGGCCTGGAGGCACCTTCTCTGACACCTACTCTTCAAGTATGATTTTTATATTCCCTACCATTTCAATTATTTGTTAGTATCTAAGTTAAATAATATTTCTAAATAACTTTAGATATAATGAAAGCATTCGATATCTCTTAAAGATAATCTTGGTAAAAAGCAGATAAAAATAAACTCTGGGTGGAGGGAGGTACATAAGAAAAATAAAGATTATAACAATTTATCTGACAAATATGTTGATCTTGATAAGAGTGTTGTTGCTCTGAGGTTTTTCAAAAGAAACAAAGCGGGTCCTCTCTTAAAGTGGGCTAATCGTCGAATTGAAAGAGTTAGCAAAGAAAACAAGGAGTTGATGATGCTATTTTGGATATTGATTGAAGAAAAAGATTTCCTTATGGGGTTTATTTAGGAAACTTATTGTCTTTACTCGAGCGATGATTTTGTTTGACCGAAAGATGCTTTGGATCGAGGTTGAGCATGTGAAAAGCGATTCCTGGATCGATGCCACACATGTAGGAGTGGGTCCAAGAAAATACGTCGAGGTTGGACCTGGGGAAATCCGCAATATCTTCTTTTATTGTGGGGTAGACTTGCGATCTAACTTTTAAGACCTTTGTGTTGTCTTCGGGACTGATTAAAACATCCACAGTTGGTTCTACCGGGGTAGCCCTCTCGAAATCAGGGTCTTTGTCTTCCCTTGGATCGAGATCGTTGGAAAGATGGCTGTAGCGCCTGAGACGGGACTCAAACACTCTCGATTGCTTTACGGAGAGGGTCTTGGCACAAGAAGGTGGAGGCACCGTCTTCCCTTTCACTCGTTGCAGGTGTTCTTCCATTCAGCGAGATAACATGCCCTTGTTGTAGCTTGTCGCCTTTGATTGTGCCGATTTCATTCTCTATCGAATATTTCATTAGAAAGAACCATGGTGACATGAAGACTCGGAATTCTGCAAGGAAGGGACGTCCGAAGAAGACGTTGTATGGATCGATACCACGAAGGTGAGGATTTGGACCTGACTCTAATCCCCTTCTCCAAGTTCTACTAAGAGGTCGGCCATCCCCACCGGTTGGTTGGAAGAACTGTTGAAGTCGTGGATCATGGCATGGCAGGACTTCAAGTCTTTGTCCTCTAGTTTCATTTGGTTGTTGGCCGCCTTGAAGATGATATTGATCGAGTTTCCTGAATCAATGAGGATTCTTCAAAAAAAGGAGGGTCAATCTGAGCATAGATGACAAGTGGGTCTATGGTTATGATCTCAATTCCCATAGACTCTCTCTAGCGGAAGACGATATCATCCCGCATCGTCCTCTAAAGCTTGGTAGGGACAGATTCCTCCAAGTCAGAGCATGCTTGCTGGCATGCTTTATGGAGTTCGCATATTCCTCCATTTTGCGTAAGCAGTCATGAGAGGGGTGAGGTCCACCGCAGATAGTGTTGATCACGATGTTACACAGTCTTTGGTTGGATGGACCTGGAGCCGTATTTGGTGGAGGTAGAGCGGGATTTGTAGGGCCCGCGGCTGCTTCGGGAGGAGATGGATCGTGAACGTATTGTTCCAGATGTTTCTCGCAAATGAATTTTTCTATCGCATCCTTGAGGCAGAGATAGTTGTTAGTATTGTGCCCAAACATGTCATGGAATCTGCAATACTTGACGGAGTTTTTCCAACAGTCGGTAGATTCCCTGGTATTGGGCTTCTTGTACTGATGGGTGTTATATGTCTCTAAGTATATGGCCTCCTGCTATCGGTTGAGCGTAGTGTAGCTCATGTAACTATGGTAGCAGTTGTGCTTCTTGGGATCTGCAGAAGCTTGATTATTATTGCAATCGTCGGCTTTACCGTTGTTTTGCTTGGGCTCGTACAGGGCCACCCTCTTACCATTGTCGGAAGATTCTCCGACTTGTTTTACTTTGATAATATCTTCGACGGTGCCAGTGTGGGTTGTTCGGGTGGCTTCCTTGGGTAGCCCTATTGCACCAAGCTTCCTCTTGACATAGGAATTGTCCGGCTTTCTCGTAGAAGGATTCTAGAGTCTTCGACTGCATTTTGTCTATCCATGCCCCCGAATTCGGAGTTGGCGAGGACATCTTTGGTGAGCTGGACAATGACTGTGCATGGTCCTAGATCATCGACGTCAGCAAGGGCGGTGTTGAAATGCTTGAGGTAGCATTGAGGGCTTTTGTTAGGCCCTGGTAGAGGTTGGAGAGAGTAAGAGTATTTTTCGGAGTAGGAACATGCATTCTGAACTACCTGACCATTTCTGTATCCAGTTGGTCAAAGGTAGGGATAGAATCAGTCAGGAGATGGGTGAACCAAAGCAAAGTCGTGCCCTCCAAGAAAATTATATTTGACTGCGACGGTGGCTCGGATGGAACCCATGTGCCACTCGTAGCGGTTCAAAAAAGCGCAAGGGTCAGTGATTCCTCCGTAGACTGCGAGCCATGGCATATTGAAGCGTTATAGCCGATCAGCTTCGTGCACGGCCCTGGTGAAGGTGTTATGTCTCAAGTTGGTTTCCCATACGTCGTTGACGTTCCCTCGCATGTTTCTCATGATCGTTCGGACCATGTCGGAAAGATATGTTGGATGATGATCTACAGGTGGACTCCAGGGGTTGTTATTCACCTCGGGAGACCTGCGTCTCAGACGCCTTCGAAGGTGGACATTGGGCTCGTCCTCATTAATGTCATCAGCATTATTAGCCCGATTCTGGGATGGTTGATGAGGTAGAGTGGATTGATATGGATTCTGACTAGGTGGAACTTGGGCCTGTTGAGTTGTTGGATGCGTAGGCCCCAAATTTAGAGTAGCGACAATTGGGTTTTGTGGAGGCAGGGGTCGGTTACTCGGACCTAGTTTATTGTTGATAACCAACTAGGAATGGTCGTGTTGACATGTTCCCTCGCTTAAAGTCATGGTAGTTCCATCATTTTTCCCATTGTTGTTGACAGTGGCACAAGTGCGGACTATGACATTATTGTTAGGAGTGAACCTTCTCCCTTGGCTTGGTCCCCGAGTTTCAGAAGAAGAGCTTTCTGAGGCATTATGTTGTAGTCGAGCATTGTTCTGAACAAGTTGGAGTTGGGCGACGATATGTTGACTTTCATAAAGCTGATGCATGATATCGATGTTATTCTTCAACGCTTCATTGAGCACGAGTGACCGGTTTTCCTACTTCTTACTAAGCGCATAGAGCTGCGCTTGAGTTGCAGAAGCATCGGGGTTCATAGGAGGAATGATGTCCATTTTGGTCGGATTTGTTGCCTATTGGAGTTGCTGAGAAGTAGTAGTGTCGGCGGCTGTAGAAGTTCCAATCATTGTGTTCTTTACCCGCTTAACGATCATAAGCGGACTCGAGCGGTAGGTTAGGAAGAAACATGAGTAGCGCGTCGAAGTCGAGATGGAAATGTGTGACAAAGATGTGAGTCGTAGGTTCTCAGTGAAAGCACCAGAATGTTGATGGATAAAAATGTCATAACACCCAAGGATTCTTAATCACTTAAGAAAATCGTTCCGCGTGGGAAAATTAAGTGCATAAAGTAGTAACTAACACAGGATTTTATTGTAGTTCAGTCCGTGATGGGCCTACGTCCACTTTGAAGGAGTATGCTGATATTTTATTCACAATAATGGGTTACAAGCATGTAACTTCATCATAGCATTCATTTACAAGTGTTTCCATGTACTTTGGAGTCATAGTGGTCATATGCTTGATCTTAGAAAAAAGTGATTTTATGTTTCGTCTTCCTCAAGCACTAGGCTGCCACTAATGAGTTCTAGGAGCTTGGAGAGGTGTCAATAGAGAAAATTTCCAACCCTTGTGATGAATGAGCATGGGGGTATTTATAATTAAAGGATTAGGTGGGAGTATGTAGGATTTAGGGACCACACAGCAGAAAATCGCATCCCAGAGGTGCAAACATAAGAAAAATCGCATTCCATTCCGTTGATGGATGGAATATCGCGTGCCTTATATGAGATGCAATTTTGGCATACCAAAGGATGCAAAAATCAAATCCTTATGCAAAAATCAAATCCTAGAGGGATTCGTTGTGTTGTATTACGAAAGGGGGATAGAGGCGCCGCATACTCTGGGAGCCAATGACATCGCATTCGGTGGATGTGATGGCATCACATCCCAAGGGATGCGATGACATCACATCCTAAATGATGTGATCTCGTCACATCTGATGGGTATGATAGTCATTGCATCCTAGTGGATGTGATATGAATGGAGGAGTTATGCTTCCCCGGGGAGTGAGGCAAGGCGAGATGTTGTGTGGTATGGTAGGATGTGAGTTATGGGTGATGCGACGTGGAGGGAGGCAAGCCAAGTGACGCAAGCCGCGCGATGTACGTGATACGATGAAACCAGTAGGCGATGTAGGTGATACGATGTCCATATCTAAAGGATTTGTGAGGTTTCTGCTCACTCGATTCCTTCTAGACTTGAACCTTCAACGCTTTAGCGACATTTTGAGCTTTGATATCACGCGACGGGTCAAGTGGGTCTTATATACTCTTGGGAACCGGATTAAAATGTCAGTTAACAGTTGGTGAACCTGTGCACCGTAGGCGGCAACGCGAGGCTGGGTTGATGGTGAATGAATGTGCACGATGGTTGGAGAAGAAAGTTAAGTTATTTAATAGAATAATTAATTTAGTTAATGACATGGTTAATTATTTTATGTTTACACAATTATATCTCTCTCATATGAAATCAGAATTGGACGAAACAAGATCCGTTGGGATCGTATGGATGTAGGATACGTGTACGAACTGATTTAGATGAGATTGGAGTTAGTTGGAATTTTGGGTTAAATTAGACCCACGTTTAATTTAATTCAAAAACGATCGTTATTGCAATGAACAAAAATCACTGTGAGAACTCTTTGATTTAACTTGAAAAGTTATTTATAATAGCAACTGGTTATATATTGATTACTTGCAGTTGATATGGTTGCTTCATAGATGATGGATGTTATTACAGTTTTATTTATACTGTCGATATACGTATAAGCGTTAACAGTTAAAACGCTTATATTTTAGCTGTTGTTTGATGGACGATAACTGTAACAACCTGGAATTTTGGAACCAATTTAAAAATTTTATTTTAGCAATTTTAATGGATTTTGAAAATTTAAAATGATTTATTTTAAATAATAATGATTCAAAATTTATTTAAATCGAAGTTAGAACGAATACATTTATTTTAATTATAAAAGGAGTTAGAAATAGCACGGCAGTTTGAAAATTTGAATTTGAACTTTGACTGAATGTACATGATTCAAAATAAATCGGATTTTAGTAAAACCAAAAATATTTGAATCTATTTAAAAATATCTTCTTAACGAATATGACAAACTGAAATTTCATAATGGGAATCAAAAGTTATGGCCAGTTAAATATTCAGAATAGTCACTATGAAATTTAATATAATATATAGCCTTTAAAAATAACCATTTTGCAAATGACCTTCGTTTTCGACGAAACCACTTTGGTTGGATCCGAAATGTCAATTTATTATTAGATTCCAATTTTCATAATTTTTGGAATAAATGTGAGCGTGGCAAAATAAAATGTGTTTTGTCAATCTCAGTCAAATGGGATCGACCAGAAAATAGGCATTTTTCAAACGGTCTCCAAATTCGATGAAATTGATTTTTTTAGGACCATATCGTCAAAACATAGCTAGATTTACTTTTCGGAAATTTTTGGAGTCAGTATGTGGCCCCAGTAAATTTAAATGTACGGTCAGATTAAATAATTAAATGTTTTATATTTTAAATTAAAGAAAAGTGGGCTAAGATGATCGAATGGGCTGACGGAACCTTGTCCATTGGGTCCGAAATAGGGGTATTTGGCTACGGGCAATATTCGTTGGGCTGAATTTGGAGTTAGGAGGAATTAACGGGCCTTATCGGAATTAAGAGAATTATTGAATATTATAAATACACTAAAAAAATTTATAAAACCCTAATCTCCTTCTTTGTAGCCGCCATATCAGAAACCAACGCAGCCAATGCTCCCTCGATCTCCTCCACCATACTCCCAATCCACGCAACAATTTAAGGTACTTCCAAAGCAAACATGAAAGAGCATCTCGAGCTCTATATTCTGAGCGGCCATGATCAGAAATTGATCATCAGAGTGGCGCAGCGGAAGCGTGGTGGGCCCATAACCCACAGGTCCCAGGATCGAAACCTGGCTCTGATACCAGCTGTAACGACACCGATTTCACCCGAGCCTAATCGATCGCTAAATCGACCAAGACCATTCGAATCCCGTATAAGCTAACTTTGGGCATACAACACATCAAAACAAATAACAAAAGACTTTTATAAATATCATTATAATCTTACATCAAAGTACAGAATATATCAGAGTACATCGATAAATAATAATACAGCGGAAGATTAATTTACAATAAATGTAATACAATGCACAACGGAACAATTAAACTAACACAGCGGAAGACTATCATTGCTCTGGATACAGCTTTAAGCTTCGATCCAGAATCCTGCTCAATAAATAAATATCTGCAAAAACAAGCCACTTGGCTGCCCATGTGGAAAAATATGGGCACCTGAGTTTGCAAGTGAAATAAACTACGAGTCGGTTATAGGACAGTTATGAGAAATCTTACTTAACTTATCTAATAATAAGGATAATCATAGGACCACGCCACTAACACGGAACATGTTTACTTCATTAGATTGACAGTGCATAAATTAATTAAATCTTTCAAAACAATGCAATGCTTTTTAGAAAAATGAATAAAGGTGACGACTTCATTTTGTTAACAATTCTAGTTTAACAAAATGAATAAAATGACAATTTCATTTTATCTAAAATTACATTTCAACAAAATGAATAAAAGTGATGACTTCATTTTGTTAACAATTCTAGTTTAACAAAATGAATAAAATGATAATTTCGTTTTATCTAAAATTACATTTCAACAAAATGAATAAAAGTGTCGACTCTTATTCATTTTGTTAAACTAGGGTTGTCAACATAAAATGAAATTGTCATTTTATTCATTTTGTTAAACTAGAATTGTTAACAAAATGAAGTCGTCACTTTTATTCATTTTGTTGAAATGTATTTTTAGATAAAATGAAATTGTCATTTTATTCATTTTTTTAAACTAGAATTGTTAACAAAATGAAGTCGTCACTTTTATTCATTTTGTTGCAATGTAATTTTAGATAAAATGAAATTGTCATTTTATTCATTTTGTTAAACTAGAATTGTTAACAAAATGAAGTCGTCACCTTTATTCATTTCGTTAAATTAGATTTTTTAACAATATAAAATATCACTTTTAATCATTTTGTTGAAATAGAATTGTCAACAAAAATGAATGGATCACTTTTAATCATTTTGTTGAAATAGAAATGTCAACAAAAATGAATGAATCACATTTAATCATTTTTTTGAAATAGAATTGTCAACAAAAATGAATGAATCGCTTTTAATTATTTTGTTGAAATAGAATTGTCAACAAAACTTTTAATCATTTCACAAAAATGAATGAATCACTTTTAATCATTTTGTTGAAATAGAATTGTCAACAAAAATGAATGAATCATTTGTAATCATTTTGTTGAAATAGAATTGTCAACAAAAATGAAATAATCATCTTTATTCATTTTTGGTTGAAATAGAATGGTCGACAAATAAAAAAATCAATTATTGTTAGACTTAGAATTTGTGAACAAATTTAAGTGACATTTTTATCGTCAAATTATACAATAGCATTTGTGTACAAATGAAAGTGACATTTTTATTGTCAAATTACACATTAGAATTTGTGTACAGACTAAAGTGACATTTTTATTGTCAAATTACACATTAGAATTTGTGTATAGATTAAAGTGACATTTTTATTGTCAAATTACACATTAGAATTTGTGTACAAATGAAAGTGGCATTTTTATTGTTGAATTATACAATAGAATTTGTGTACAAATTAAAGAGACGTTTTCATTGTTAAGCTATACGTTAGAATTTGTATGCAAATTAAAATAAACATTTTTATGTTTTATATTATACACAAATAAAAATATTTCTTTTTATTTGTTAAAGTTAAAAATAGAAATTGCATACCAATAATGGAAATAAAAATTATCTTTTTATTTGTCATTAGCGACAATGTAATGTAAATAAAATACAATTTTTATATGACATTAGAAATGTAGAAAATGTAATGTAAATTAAATACTATTTTTATATGACATTAGAAATGTAGAAAATAGAATGTAAATAAAATACATTTTTATATGACAATAGAAATGTAGAAAATAGAATGTAAATAAAATACATTTTTATTTGACATTAGAAACATGTAGTGAGTTAATGTAAATAAGTTACATTTTATTTGACATTAGAAAACATGTAGTGAATATATGCAAATAAATTACATTTTATTTGACATTAGAAATATAGAAAATGTCATGTAAATAAATTACATTTTATTTGACATTGGAAACATGTAGTGAATTAATGTAAATAAAATACATTTTTATTTAACTTTACAAAAATATAGATTTGTTATGCAAATAAAAAACATTCTTTTGTATGGCGTGTTAAACACGTTAGTGGAATCGTCGAATGATTTATATTTATATATAATTTTATATATAAATTAAAATTAAACGAATCGCGCGCGATAGTTCGCATTTCGGAATCGTAACTTTAAACATTATACCGAAAGATCCGACCGTCGGATTTTCCCAAAATTGGAACCGTTAGGTCCGCTTTGGGATGATCTTTCCGATGATATAAATTTTGTTAAAATCCAACGGTTAGATTTTGAGAAATGTGTAAATCAAATTTGGGTAAAAACAGCGCTAGGGCTGCCCATTGACCCGAAACGTCGTTGAATTAAATTGGACCATTTTTATATAAAATAAAAATGGCGATAAATCATTATAAAATAATATTAACGATATGGAATGATTTAAATTATAATTATTCGAGAATTATTTGAAAAGACCGAGTTCAATCTCATTTCAAATAATTATACGATGATTTAAAGTCGAAGACATTGAAGTCGGTGATTGAAGACCGACGATCTTCACATCGAATCGATGAATACTGATGCCCTGGATTGATTTTCTCCCAGAAAAGGATTACAGTGGTAATTGTCGGGACGTACTTGTTGATTTTCCGGATATGCGAGAAACTCTCTTTCGTATTGGACATACATGACGAGGAATAAGGTGTCTCCGGTTTCGTTCAGACGCAGAACGGACTTGTAAACGGATGTGTGTCTAACGTTGAAGTTCATTCTATGTGAATTGATTACTATTTTATGTATATCTGTTTGGTGGCGGGGAATTTATTCTCTTGCTTAACACCCTTCTCTGAGACGCACGAGCTCAGAGGTTATATATTGACAGTTATTGATCGCATGGCGTGGATTGTCAATGTGGTATGCCAAGATAAAAATGATCGAGCCTTTAGTTGAAAAGCAGAGCCTTCTGGTTGATGATCAAAGCACGGCCTGTTTAGGCGTAGCTTTGTTATAGCGTTACTTCGCGAGCCTCACACCCCGGTAAGAGTCAGAAATGGGACAAGGGAACGCAAGGAATGCACACGTTTCTTTCTAGCTAGAAGTGGTATAAGGGTTTTGCAAGCCCTAACATTTTACTTATGTGGATGATGGATTATGAGGCCTCGGTTGTATTGGTCGATAGTGACCAATTTATAGGTTCAATAGGACCGGGAAGCATGTGTTCAGGAATTTATTCTCTTACTTAACACCCTTCTCTGAGACACACAAGCTCAGAGGTTATATATTGTTAGTTATTGATCACATGGCGTGGATTGTCAATGTGGCATGCCAAGATGCAAATGATCAAGCCTTTAGTTGAAAAGCAGAGCCTTGTGGTTGATGATCAAAGCACGGCCTGTTTAGGCGTAGCTTTGTTATAGCGTTACTTCGCGAGCCTCACACCCCGGTAAGAGTCAGAAATGGGACAAGGGAACGCAAGGAGTGCACACGTTTCTTTCTAGCTAGAAGTGGTATAAGGGTTTTGCAAGCCCTAACATTTTACTTATGTGGATGATGGATTATGAGGCCTCGGTTGTATTGGTCGATAGTGACCAATTTATAAGTTCAATAGGACCGGGAAGCATGTGTTCAGGAATTTATTCTCTTACTTAACACCCTTCTCTGAGACACACGAGCTCAGAGGTTATATATTGTTAGTTATTGATCGCATGGCATGGATTGTCAATGTGGCATGCTAAGATGCAAATGATCGAGCCTTTAGTTGAAAAGCAGAGCCATGTGGTTGATGATCAAAGCACGACCTGTTTAGGCGTAGTTTTGTTATAGCGTTACTTCGCGAGCCTCACACCCTGGTAAGAGTCAGAAACGGGACAAGGGAACGTAGGGAGTGCACAAGTTTTTTCTAGCTAGAAGTGGTACAAGGGTTTTGCAATCCCTAACATTTTACTTATGTGGATGATGGATTATGAGGCCTCGGTTGTATTGGTCGATAGTGACCAATTTGTGAATCGGCCCTGAAGGATCCAAGGGTTGCCCGTAAGTTTGATCCTGAGACATTTGCTAGAGTGTCTGGAATCGGTAAGGAGATCGTCCCTAGCCCTGACTCATGATGGAAACCCAATTTCCAATACAACATCACGGATTTGATTGTATACCTATATATGGCGACATAGTAGGATGGGGTACTATGTCGTTCAGGATTGATACATTTACTTTGAAAGTATTTTTAAAACTGATTAGACACTAATAGTAATATTAAATATTATTTTATACGTATCAAGCATGTTTGATCATTATAAGGTAAAACTCTGTCCTCCAGTTTGCGTTGCATTGTGTGATGGGACTTGAGTCTTATAATGATTTCATTTTCTAAAAAGGATTGCCTTGTTTTAAAAGATTTATTTAATTTATGCACTGGCAATCCAATGGAGTAAACCCGTTCCGCGTCAGCGGCATGGTCCTGTGATTAGCCTTATTATTAGATAAGTTAAGTAAGATTTCTCATACCATTCCAATGACTGACTCGTAGTTTGTTTCACTTGCAAACTCAGGTGCCCATATTTTTCCACACGGGCAGTCTAGTGGCTTGTTTTTGCAGATATTTGTTTATTGAGCAGGATTCTGGATCGAAGTTGTAACAACACGGAAAATCCGAACCAATTAAAAATTTTACTTTGGCTATTTCAGTAAAATTTTGATAGTTAAAATAATTTATTTTAAATAATAACGATTAAAAATTTATTTTAATCGAATTTAGAGCGAATATATTTATTTTCATTTAGAAAAGAATTGGAAATAGTTCGGTAGTTAGAAAGTCAAAGATGAAATTTGACTGAATGTATCGGATTCAAAATCTAATGGATTTTAGTGAAACCAAAAATATCTAAATCTGATTGAAAATATCTTTCCAACGAATCTGAGAAATCGAAATTTCATAGCGGGATTCAAATGTTATGGCCAGTTGAATATTCAGAATGGTCACTATAGTATAATTTATAGCCCGTAGAAAAGGCCATTTTTCAAATGACCACCATTTTCGACAAAACCACTTTTGTTGGATTCGGAATGTCAAATTATTGCTAAGTTTAATTTTCCAAAATTTTTGGAGTTAATATGTGAGCTTGGCAAAAGGAAAATGTGTTTTGCCGATTTCTGTCAAATTTAATCGACTTGAAAATGGACATTTAACGGTCTCGGAATTCGACGAAATTAATTTTGTTAGGACCGTATCGTCAAAACAAAGCCAGAAATAATTTTTCTGGAACTTTCTAAGTCCGTATGTGGCCCCGGTGAATTTAAATATACGATCGAATTAATTTAATAAAGGATTTAAATATTAAATTAAAGAATTCAGGCCATAGACAGTCGTTTGGGCTGACGAGACCTAGCCTATTGGATCCGGAACGGGGGCTATTGGGTGCGGTCAACTCATGTTTCACTGAAATTGGAGTTGTTAAAGAGTTACAGGTTAAATTGCAAAATTTACATTTAATTATTATAAAAATACGCTGTACAATACGAAACCCTAATACTACAGTACATAGCCGCCATCTTTGTTTTCTATGGCCATGGAAACTCGAAACTTTCTTCCTTAATAACTCCTCACACACTCAATTTCAAACCTTCCTCCAGTTGAGAATATTGTAGTGCTCCCCCTCCTCTTCGCATCCATACCCATTTTACTTATAACCGCTTGCCGGATCTCGAGATCCACGCAACCGAACCTCACATGTTCAGACTGCCGCCCCGACCGCCAAAGGCGATCGAGTTCGCCCGCACCCCCACACGCGGCCGCGCCTCCCCTCCCTTGTCGACGCTGCATCGGCTGATTCCCCTCTGGTGCTTCCGATTGCGTGAAAAATCGGATCAAAGAATTGAACAGTTTTGAAAAGCTACGGCCTTGATTTTGAAAGAAGAAGAGGTTAAAACCTTATATTATTTTAGTAATTTAATTTTAAATTATTATCTATCTTATTTAAATCATAACTAATTCATACGACTTCGAAATTTAACGATTTCAGATCCTGTGCGATCGTAGAGACGAGATCTACGCTTCTGTTCTAACTAGAAGCAATTCGGAGCTAATAAAATTTTGGCTAAATTTGCGGATCCAAACAATTCAGATTCACGATTGTGAGATTTCTTGTAACACCCCGTATTTCCTGTGGATATTAAAGTAACGAATTAAAGAATACTTATTTTTAAAAGTGGAAATTAAGGGAAACGGGTTACGCTATTGCGTTCGTCTCGGAATTCTGCATGGGATAGAGTCCGACTTTGCGTAAATCAGACACCGTATGAAGAAGTTATAAGCCTTAGAAGTTTGTATACGCCCAAGGAAGTGTATATATATACACATATAAAATAATTCCAAAAGTCAAAACATGGTTCAAATCTCGAATTTGGGTCAAAGCGGGCAAAGCGGGAAATTTCCCGCTCAGAGGTGTCGACCCCCTATAAGGGCGTCGACATAGCTGTCGACCCCCCCCCCACCAATAGGGGAGTCAACCCCTGTTGGCCCAGATCTGGCCGATGACGTGTTCCGCCATGTGTCGCTTTAGATTCGTTGTGTGACGTGATATTCTACTCTTGACGATTATGATGACTTCTAGACTGATCCGAAGGCTCTAAATCTCCCTATACACCTATAAAAAAAACCTAAATCTATTGTTTTCTCCACACGAATTCATAGGCGTTTATATGCTGCTAAAACCTGAAGTGACCTAAACCTATTGTTTTCTCCACACTAATTCTTAAGCATTCATACGCTGCTAAAACCTGAAGTGACCTAGCCTCCACCTTAATCAATCAAATTAGATTTTTTAGGTTAAAAATCAATGTCTACATCAAAAGAATAGCTAATCAAATTCAGAAATCAGATCCCATAATTCAAGACCGTTCTGTAATTTTTAAGTTCATGTTACTTTCAGAAATAAAATTTAATTGTGATTCTGACATTGTAATAAATCTGAATATGAGATTATGTCTATTTCTATCTGTCTTTCTATATCCATTGGATCTATCTCATTGATATTATTATGTCCATTCTTTGTCTCTTCTTTCCTTCTTCCCTTTTTGTTTTTATAGCCAGGCTACTGCGAGCCTGAGCCAAATCTCATAAGAGATGAACGTACGTTGGGAAAAATTGGGCATAATATATGATTTGTATATGACCAGCGCTAAAATTGGGAAAAGTATTAAATTATGTATAATTGGGCATAACTGATTTGTAACTGATTTGAGGACATAACACATGTTGTATTTAAAACATAAAGTGTATCGAACATATGACTTGAGATTTGAGGCATAAAGTATATTTGACATATGACTTGGGATTTGGCGTGTAAATTGAACTGTAAACATATAAGGCATAGTACATGTTGTGGTTTAAGACCTAAAATTGTGTTATATATATGATAGTTTATGACTTGGAAGAAGGAGATTATTGTGTATAGTAATGTACGGCCTAGGCATGAAAACCTATAGTAAGATAGGGATAACTATTAAATGTGAACACGCCTAAATTGGGATATTGGGTAATTGGCATGCACTGTAATTGAAGGCTATAAATTTGACATAGTTTATACTGTGAATCTTAATTGGGGGTTTTTGGAGAATATTTTGTACGGTGCAATATGACTAAACCTTAGGGCATGCGTTATATTGTGATTTTTGGGGCATGACTATTAATGCAAATTTGGGAAAATTGGGTGTAACCTATTTTGAGTAATAACTTGAATTTGAATTTGTGAGGCATAACTTGCAATCAACTTTGTTGGGGTATAACTGGAGAATTGGAACATGACTAGTTTTGTGAATTTGGGATAATTAGTATATAAAATCTAGACTTGGACATGTATGGTAAATATGCTAAAAAATAAACATGCCTAACCCGAGGTTAGATTGAGTTGCAGTGTAAAACTGCCCGGAACCGCCCAGCACATCCAGTAACCGCAACAACACAGATCTAATGTGAGAGGTTAGCGCATTTAGCCCAAAACCCGTGGTTAGAATGATTTTGTGGTAGAAGTCTGCCCGGAATCGCCCGGCACATCTAGCAACCAAAAACAACAGTTCTAATGTGAGAGATTGGGGCATTAATAAATTAATTAATGCCAATAAACAGACATGCAAAGAATGGTAAGGTTAAGTAAAATTTATAACATTTAACCGTTATAACATGTTAATTAGACAAGAAGGTGGGGTTAAGTAAATTTAGAACACTTAACCGTTATAACATGTTAATTAGACAAGTGAGCAGGGTTAAGTTAACCAGTACAACATGATGAATGAGAAGGGTTAAATTAATAAGAAACACTTAACCAGTGTGACATGATGAATGGGTAGGGTTAAGTTAAAACAAGAGAGCAACACTTAACCAATATAACAGGATGCGTGGAAGAGTTAAGTTAAAACAAGGGAGCAACACTTAACCAATATAACATGATGAATGGGGAGGGTTAAGTTAACACAAGAAGGCAACACTTAACCAATGTAACACGACAAGTGGGTGGGTTACGTTAAACTTGAATTGATTGATGACGCTTATCCAATACAGCATGATGAACGTGTGGGGTTAAGTTAATAAGAAACACTTAACCAATGTAACTTAATGAACGAATGGGGTTAAGTAATGGGAAATACTTAACCAATATAACATGATGAATGAACGGGGTTAAGTTAATAGGAAACACTTAACCAATCCAACATGACGAGTGAGAAAGGTTAATAAGAAACACTTAACCAACATGACATGATGAGTGGGTGGGTTAAGTTAACATAAATGGACAAAACTTAACCAATATGACATAATATGTGAGAGGGTTAAGTACATATCGGGTTGGTGGGTAATATTAGTAAATAAAGGCCCACAAACTTAACCATTAAGTAAACATGTTTGAATTAGTGGGAGGGTTAAGTACATATCTGGTTAGTGGGTAATATTAGAAAATATAGGCCCACAAACTTAACCAGTAAGAAACCCTAGTAACGGGGACCCATTTCAGCAGTAACCCACATAGATGTATCAAGGTACCCTGAAATTAGGCAGGGTGCGGCACGATTACTGGGCTGATTATAAGCGGTCAAAATAGTGGCAGGGTTACGCCAACGTAGGTTTCGACGGATTACGGGCATGCACGTACTCTGGAGTGGGAAAAAGAAGGCATTGGGTACTAGTAGTTATACACTGTGCATCCCGAATCGTGTCGGGTCGCTATCATTGGAACTGATACAACTTATGGTGGGACCAGCACAGGGTATCTACACACAAGAGAGGGCCGATTGACATAGACACAAGGAAAATTAATACGAGTAAGGAGCCAATCGATAGGGTAGTACGGGTACATATAACATCTACATGGCAATTAGGCTGATTGAGTTAAGATCCCCATACTAGATGTACACCTGAATGCTACCACAATTGCGGGGATTGGGACCACGTTATCATATTATCATTTTACACAGATTACTAGTTGGGACACTAGTTAGGGGGGGGGGGGGAGGGGCAGAGATATAAAAATCAGAATAACAAGGTAGTTGCGAAGCCGAGAAAAAGTAGAAGTGCATTCAGTTTATCTTGCCTTATCATGTCTATACTAATCGTATGTTATCCTTGTTCTCACGGTATTGTCTTATATTCATTTTATTCATGTCATGATGCTTTTGCCTATTTACATGCTGAAAGTCACTGGACTTACCAGACTTATGTCTGACTTAGTTTGTTTCGCCTCTTTTCTTCCGTTCCCCCCCCCCCCCCCCCCCCAGGTTCACAGGAAGGAAATATTACCTCTTAGTTTAGTTTTCTTTCCAAGCTCGAAGATAGTCGATGTATTGCTTTGGACTCTCTCTTCCACTGCTATGGTTGGTTCATGCTTTATTGGGGAATACCATTGTTATTTTTTTTATGCTTCTTTTATACTTGGAAATTTTGAACCAAGACAGAAGTTCTATGTATTACTTTTAAGTATGATTGAGACCATTGTTGTAAAATTTTGACTGAACCACATTGTTTATAAAATGACTTTATTTTCCGCTGCTTTATTTTTTTGTCTTGTAATTTATCTGCATCTTTTACCTAAAACGCTCCACCAAAGTCAAGGTATTCCCTTTGTGAGTGACCTTAACGGAGGTAGGGTGTTTCACTTGGTATCGGACTGAAGGTTACCGGATCAGATAAAAAATTTGAAAATTTATTTTCGAGACGGTTTTAAAAGAGGCATTTTCTAAAGAAAAGTTTTGTTTTAAAGGCATATTCCCCAAAGCCATATGCACTATCTTTTGATCTTATGTTTGAATCCTTGTTTTCCTTCTTTACTGAGTCTCCGGGGCTCCCGGCTTTCTGGGAGGTAACCTCAGCACGGCATGGTTCCATAGGCTTGATGAGACTACGACACCTATCAAAGAGCGAAGAAGTGCCCAACTTCCATATATAGCCGCAGTAGTTTCACCCGCGGCTAATTTTCTTTCAAGCTTTGTAGGGTTTTTCTATGCGATGGAGGCAGCTTTCAAGAGACTTGTCAACAAGTTACACAAAGATGACAAAGATGAGAATGAAGGAGTTTGGCTAAGGAGCCCAACCCAAGGATGAGGAACTCATGGATATAGACTTGGTTCACAAAGGAGGTAAAAAGAAAGAGGTGTAAGTGGAAGAATCACAAGACAAGAAGGAAGAAAGAATAGGAAAATCTAAGACAAGAGGAACTGTCTTTATAACGGGTCATATAATTAAGGACAAGGGCAAGAACTAAGGACAGGATTTTTAGGAGGGAAGTGCATGCTCTCATCGCCAGCGTACCTGAGAGAGAGGTAGTAAACTTTCTGTTGAAAAAGTCTAGTTTTCTTTTTTATCATCCTATTAGTACTCTTTTTGATTTTAGCGCTTCACATTCGTTTATATCTGCTTCCATAGTTGAGTCTCTGCACCTTAGTACTCGTATAGTAGAAGATCCCATTATTGTCTCAAATCCAATTTGTGGTTCGACTCATTTATCTTTGGTTTGTGAGGATTTGAGAATAGCTATATTAAGTATTGAGTCTAAGTGTAATTCTTATGTTTTTTGTTTCATGGGCTATGGGTTGATTCTAAGCATGGATTGGTCAACTAGTAATTGTGAAAAGAGGGTAGTTAGACTTTCGACTTACCTCGGGAATACCCTCGAGATTTCATGCGATCCTAAGGGATCAGTTTGTCTTAGCTACCTAAAATCACTTGATGCATCTATCGGAGATTTGCGATCCGTTGGAGTAGTCCATGAGTACGTAAATGTTTTTGATTAGGTTAGGGGTTTGTCCCCTAAAATGCGAGGTAGACTTCTGCATATATCTAGTTGACAACGCAAAGCCAGTTGCATTACCTATACGACACATGAATCCAAGGGAAAGGAAGGGCCCAGTAAACCAGTAAAAGAGTTACTTGAAAAAGGGTTCATAAGGCGAAGTATTTCTGAATGGGGTGCTCCAGTTGTTTTCGCTACAAAGGCGGAAGGTTCACATCGCTTGTGCATAGATGATATTTTGGTTTTCTCTAAGAATGAGGAAGAACATGCTTTGCATCAAAGGGAAATCTCGGATACCCTCCAAGCACATCAACTTAAGGCGAAGTTCTCCAAAAATGTCATTTTTGGAGAAAAGAAGTAAGGTTTCTAGGACATGTGGAGCCCAATGAAGGGATAGCAGTAGATCCCGCAAAAGTAGTTGCGGTGCAAGACGGGAAGGTCCCGAGGAATGCAACAGAAGCAAGAAGCTTTCTTAGACTAGCGGGCTAATATAGGAAGTTAATTAAGGACTTTGTAAAGGTATCAGGTCCCACTTACTAGACGAAGAAGAATCTAATCACACTTGGTAATATGGTTAGCATCTGTTTATTTTCAAGAGATAGTTCTGTGAATGTTAGCATGACACAATAGAAGTTATAGTGCTGAGTATACTAGAAGGAGAAGAGATGGAATGAGAGGCGACAATGAAATGAGTCCCAACTTATATTTGGAAAACAGAAATTAAAAAGCTACGCAATCGTGAAATTAAGACAGTCAGAGCACAATGGAGGGAAGCTCAAGAAGATGCGACTTCGAAGACTGAAGACTAGATACATGCATCATACCCTTTTTGAGGGTATATCCTTGATCTCTCGTTTTCTATAAAGTTTATTTGCTAGTCTTTATCTTTTAAGTATATCCTCTCGATCCTATCCTCGATCCTTAGGTAGAATCCAATGGATGTAAACATGTGTTTGAGACATGTTATGTTTGGTGGATGCAAGTGGATGTAAGTGTTTGCTAGTGGTTGCTCGTGGTTGCATATACAAACATTAGGCACTAGATCGGCTCTGTCACTTCCATACTGCATATGCATATGCATATGCATTAGTGAATTTTTATATATATGGATTGAAACTTGATGTGTTACCATATGGATGTTGTATTTGTATGAATGGTTGAGCACTCATGTAGAAGTTATAAAGTACGATTAGGAATAATTACATACATGATGGACTCATGGCACTGACATAATTCGCATTAAGGAGGTCAACTGAATCAGTAGACCGCCTAATTTTGCATTAGATAAGGACATATACACACTATGCATATGATCATGAAAGCATTAGAAATCTTTTCAAGGACAATGGACGCCTGTGATTGAATGGTTGAGTAGATGGATGTTGGATGTTAGGATACATTCTCCTTGACTTGGAGATTTCGAGGATGAAATCCTTTAAAGGAGGGGAGAATGTAACACCCCGTATTTCCTGTGGATATTAAAGTAACGAATTAAAAAATACTTAATTTTAAAAGTGGGAATTAAGGGAAACGGGTTACGCCATTGCGTTCGTCTCAGAATTCTGCTTGGGAAAGAGTCCGAGTTTGCATAAATCGGACAACGTAGGAAGTAGATATAAGCCTTAGAAGTTTGTATACGCCCAAGGAAGTATAAATACATATAAAATAATTCCAAAAGTCAAAACAGGGTTCAAATCTCTAATTTGGGTCAAAGCAGGCTGAGCGGGAAATTTCCCACTCAGAGGTGTCGACCTAGGGGTGTCGACAAAGGTGTCGACCCCCCCACCCCCCACAGAGGAGTCGACCCCTGTTGGACCAGATCAAGCCGATGACGTGTTTCGCCACGTGTCGCTTTCTGATTCGCTGTGTGACATGGTATTCTGCTCTGGACGATTCTGATGACTTCTAGACTAATCTAAAGGCTCTAAATCTCCCTATACACCTATAAAATGACCCCTAAACCTATTGTTTTCTCCACATGAATTCATAGGGGTTTATATGCTGCTAAAACTTAAAGTGACCTAGCCTCCACCTTAATTAATCAAATTAGATTTTTCAAGTTAACAATCAAAGTCTACATCAAAGGAATAGCTAATCAAATTCAGAAATCAGATCCCAGAATTCAAGACCGTTCTGTAATTTGTAAGTTCATGTTACTTTCAGAAATAAAATTTAATTGTGATTCTGACATTGTAATAAATCTAAATCTGAGATTATGCCTATTTCTATCTGTCTTTCTATATCTATTGGATCTATCTCATTGACATTATTATGTCCATTCTTTGTCTCTTCTTTCCTTCTTCCCTTTTTGTTTTTATAGCCAGGCTACCGCGAGCCTGAGCCAAATCTCATAAGAGACGAACGTACGTTGGGAAAAATTGGGCATAATATATGATTTGGACATGACCAGCACTAAAATTGGGAAAAGTATTAAATTATGTATAATTGGGCATAACTGATTTGTAACTAATTTGAGGACATAACACATGTTGTATTTAAATCATAAAGTGTATCAAACATATAACTTGAGATTTGAGGCATAAAGTATATTGGACATATGACTTGGGATTTGGCGCGTAAATTGAACTGTAAACATGTAAGGCATAGTAAATGTTGTGGTTTAAGACCTAAAATTTGGTGTTATATATATATATATATATATATATATATATATATATATATATATATTTGATAGTTTATGACTTGGAAGAAGGAGATTATTGTGTATAGTAATGTATGGCCTAGGCACGAAAACCTATAGTATGATAGGGATAACTGTTAAATGTGAACATGCCTAAATTAGGATTTTGGGTAATTGGCATGCACTGTAATTAAAGGCTATAAATTTGGCATATTTTATACTATGAATCATGATTGGGGGTTTTTGGAGAATATTTTGTACGGTGCAATATGACTAAACCTTGGGGCATGCGTTATATTGTGCTTTTTGGGGCATGACTATTAATGCAAATTTGGGAAAATTGAGTGTAACCTATTTTGAGTAATAACTTGAATTTGAACTTGTGAGGCATAACTTGCAATCAGCTTTGTTGGGGTATAACTTGAGAATTGGAACATGACTAGTTTTGTGAATTTGGGATAATTAGCATATAAAATCTAGACTTGGACATGTATGGTAAATATCTAAAAGATAAACATGCCTAACCCAAGGTTAGATTGAGTTGCGGTATAAAACTTCCCGGAACCGCCTGGCACATCCAGTTACCGCAACAGCACAGAACTAATGTGAGAGGTTAGCGCATTTAGCCCAAAACCCGAGGTTAGAATGAGTTTGCAGTAGAAGTCTGGATGGAACTGCCCGACACATCCAGCAACTGCAAACAACAGTTCTAATGTGAGAGGTTGGGGCATTAATAAATTAATTAATGCCAATAAACAGACATGCTAAGAATGGTAAGGTGAAGTAAAATTTAGAACACTTAACCGTTATAACATGTTAATTAGACAAGAAGGTGGGGTTATGTAAATTTAGAATACTTAACCGTTATAACATGTTAATTAGACAAGTGAGCAGGGTTAAGTTAACCAATACAACATGATGAATGAGAAAGGTTAAGTTAATAAGAAACACTTAACCAATATGACATGATGAATGAGTAGGGTTAAGTTAAAACAAGAGAGCAACACTTAACCAATATAACAAGATGCGTGGAAGGGTTAAGTTCAAACAAGGGAGCAACACTTAACCAATTAACATGATGAATGGGGAGGGTTAAGTTAACACAAGAAGGCAACACTTAACCAATGTAACACGACAAGTGGGTGAGTTAAGTTAAACTTGAATTGATTGACGACACTTAACCAATACAGCATGATGAACGCATGGGGTTAAGTTAATAAGAAACACTTAACCAATGTAACTTGATGAACGAATGGGGTTAAGTAATGGGAAATACTTAACCAATATATCGTGATGAATGGACGGGGTTAAGTTATAGGAAACACATAACCAATCCAACATGACGAGTGAGAAGGGTTAATAAGAAACACTTAACCAACATGACATAATGAGCGAGTGAGTTAAGTTAACATGAATGGACAACACTTAACCAATATGACATAATGGGTGGGAGGGTTAAGTACATATCGGGTTGGTGGCTAATATTAGTAAATATAGGCCCACAAATTTAACCATTAAGTAAACATGTTTGAATCAGTGGGAGGGTTAAGTACATATCGGGTTGGTGGGTAATACTAGAAAATACAGGCTCACAAACTTAACCAGTAAGAAACCCTAGTAACAAGGACCCATTTTAGTTGTAACCCACATAGATGTATCAAGGTACCCTGAAACTAGGCAGGGTGAGGCACGATTACTGGGTTGATTATAAGCGGTGAAAATAGCGGCATGGCGTACGTCAGTGTAGGTACCGATGGATTACGGGCGTGCACGTACTCCGTAGTGGGAAAAAGCAGGCACTGGGTACCAGTAGTCATACACTTTGCATCTTGAATCGTGTCGGGTCGCTATCATAGGGATTGATACACCTTATGGTGGGACCAGCACAGGGTATCTACACACAAGAGAGGGCCGATTGACACAGACACAAGGAAAATTAATACAAGTAAGGAGCTGATCGATAGGGTAGTAAGGGTACATCTAATATCTTCATGGCAATTTGGCTGATTGTGGTAAGATCCTCATACTAGATGTACACCTGAAGGCTATCACAATTGCGGGATTGGGATCAGGTTATCATATTATCATTTTACATAGATTACTAGTTGGGACACTAGTTAGGGGGTGCAGAGATATAAAAATCAGAATAACAAGGTAGTAGCGAAACAGAGAAAGAGTAGAAGTGCATTTAGTTTATCTTGCCTTATCATGTCTATAATAATCGTATGTTATCTTGTTATCCTTGTTCTCACGGTATTGTCTTATATTCAGTTTATTCATGTCATGATGCTTTTTCCTATTTACATGCTAAAGTCACTGGACTTATGTCTGACCTAGTTTCTTTCGCCTCTTTTCTTCCGTTCCCCCCACCTCCAGGTTCACAAGAAGGAAATATTACCTCTTAGTTCAGTTTTCTTTCCAAGCTCGAAGATAGTCGATGTATTACTTTGGACTCTCTCTTCCACTGCTATGGCAAGTTCATGCTTCGTTGGGGAATACCATTTTTATTTTTTTTATGATTCTTTTATACTTGGAAGTTTTGAACCAAGACAGAAGTTCTATGTATTACTTTTAAGTATGATTGAGACAATTGCTGTAAAAGTTTGACTGAACTACATTGTTTATAAAATGACTTTATTTTCCGCTGCTTTATTTGTCTGTCTTGTAACTTATCTGCATCTTTTACTTAAAACGCTCCACCAAAGTTAAGGCATTTCCTTTGTGAGTGACCTCAACGGAGATGGGGTGTTTCATTTCTGATTTTAAATAATTAATCAATTTAATTAATTTTCTCGCTCTTTAGGTTGTATGTATGTAAATGAATTAGATCTACGATGTATGAAATTTAGAATTGTTGATTTGATCTGTTTGTGATGTACTGATATAGATCTGTTAATTTGGATATTTTATTGATATAGATCTGGATGTGATAGGTTAAGTTGAATAAATCATTTTTTGTCAATATTTTGTGAATCATATATATAAAACAGAAATGGAGTATCTTGATTATTGAATTGAATTAGAATTGTCAATTCAATAAAAATATTATTTCGTTTATATTATTGAATTGAATTAGAACTATCAATTCAATAAAAATATCATTTTGTTTATATTATTGAATTGAATTAGAATTTTCGATTCAATAAAAAAATCATTTTGTTTATATTATTGAATTGAATTAGAATTGTCAATTCAATAAAAATATCATTTCGTTTATATTATTGAACTGAATTAGAATTATCAATTCAATAAAAATATCATTTTGTTTATATTATTGAATGGAATTAGAATTGTCTATTCAATAAAAATATCTCTTTGTTATGTTATTGAATTGAATTAGAACTTTCAATTCAATATAAAATATATCACTTTGTTTGTTGATTGATAAAAACATCACATTTGTTGTTGTTTGATTGAATTAGAGCTTTCAATCAAATAAAATATTATTTTTATGGTTATAATTAAACTTGCAGCAAAAAAAAAGGATATTCGGGTAAATAGTAAAATTAGTTAAACAAAAGTCTTTATTTTTTTTATGGAACTTTTGACACCCAAAATTGAAATTTTTTGTATAAACAGAGAAATGGTTCATGTTTTTAATCAAAACATGAATTCATTAAAACATAAAATTTTAATGCTAAGAAAAAGGAGTAAAATTAAAAAGTTGTACTTTTATTTACATTTTAGATGTAAATAAAAGAATCAATTAAAAAGTTGCATTTTTATTTGTATTTTAGATGCAAACAAAAACATGAAATAAAAAGTTACATATTTATTTGCATTTTAGATGCAGATGAAAACATGAAATAAAAAGTTAAATTTTTATTTTCATTTTAGATGCAAATGAAAACATGAAATAAAAAGTAACATTTTTATTTGCATTTTAGATGCAAATGAAAACATGAAATAAAAAGTTTCATTTTTATTTGTATTTTAGATGCAAATGAAAACATGAAATAAAAAGTTACTGTAACAACCCGTAAAATCTGGGCCAGTTTAAAAATTTTATTTTGGCAATTTTAGTGAATTTTGATTATTTAAAATGAATTATTTTAAATAATAACGACGAGAAATTTATTTTGAATAGAATTAGAACGAATATATTTATACGCATCGTCGTTAGAATATAAATATTTTATTTTAATTATAAAAGGAATTGAAAATGGCGCGGTAGTTCGATATTTCAATTTCAAAATTCAATTGAACGTACCGGGTGCAAAATAAACCGGATTTTAGCGAAACCAAAAATAATAGGATCTATTTGAGAATATCTTTCCAACGAATCCGAAAAATCAAAATTTCATAGCGGGAATCAAAAGATATGTCCAGTTGAATTTTCAGAATAGTCGCTACGGAATTCAGGCCCTTAAAAATGGGAATTTTGCAAACGAACTCGGATTTCGACGAAACCACTTTTGTTGGATCCGTGATGTCAAGTTATTGCTAGATTCCAATTTTCATAATTTTTCGAATCAATATGTGAGCGTGGCAAAGGAAAACGTGTTTGACCAGTTTTAGTTGATTTTGATCGACTGGAAAATGACCATTTTTCAAACGGTCTCAGAATTCGACGAAATTAGTTTTGTTAGGACCGTATCGTCAATACGAAGCTAGAAAATATTTTTTCTATAATTTTTAGAGACTGTATGTGGCCCCGGTAAATTGAAATGCGCGTTTAAATTCAATATATATTGAACTATATTTTGATTTAAAGCAAAACTGATCGAAACGATAAAATCAGCCTGCGATATATATCCCATTGTGTTCGGAATAGGGGTAATTAGCTATGGGCGACAGGCGGTGGGTCTCGTTTCGAGGTTGAAATAAAAAGGTCAACTTTTTGAAATTTAAATAAGGAAAAAAACTTTCTTCTCTCTCTCACCCTATTATCTCAGCCCCCCCCCCCCCCCCCGTCATATTCATTCACCGCCCCATCGCAGCGGCGCCGACCACTGCGAGACTCCCCCCCCCCCCATCGCAGCGGCACCGACCACCGCGAGACCTCCCCCCCCCCCCATCGCAGCGGCGCCGACCACCGCGAGACCCCCCCCCCCCAGCGGCGCTGACCACCGCGAGACCCCCCTCCTCCGCAGTCCCTCCTTCTTCCTCCCCTTCTCCAATCGACCACCCCCCCTCTCGACACACGCACCACGAAAACCCAGCATCCCCCTTGGCCCACGCCCCGTCCACCGCCGCCACCAGTCAGCTCCACCTCCTCCACTGGGTCCGCCTGCACCCGACGCCATCACCAGCACCCCCCTCGACCCCTTCCTCCGTTGAAACGAAAGGTGAGCATTTTACTTAATTTCTCCACTATATTTTCTACTATGTAATTAGATTTTAAAAAAAAACAATGATTTTTAATGTTTGAAAGGTTTGTTTTATATATGAAGTTATACGGTAAAAATTCAATTTTTATATATGAAGTTATACGGTAAAAATTCAATTTTTATATATGAAGTTATACGGAAAAAAAATTCGATTTTTATACATGAAAAGGAATGATTTTTATAATATAAACCTAGTTATAAAAATATGATTTTTATAAGTAGTTATGATTTCTAATGTAGTAAAAATACTATTTTTAATAGGTGAAAGATATGATTTTTAATAATATAAAAATATGATTTTTATATAGTAGGAAGAATAAAAATATGATTTTTATATAGTAGGAATAATAAAAATATTATTTTTGTATAAGTATAGTATTAAAAATAGGATCTTTATATAATAGAAGATGTAAAAATACTATTTTTATATAAGTAGTGTATTGAAAATAGAATTTCTATATAATAGAGAATATAAAAATATTATCTTTATACGAGTAGTGAAATAAAAATCTGATTTTTATTATATATATAATGAAGTAAAAATGTGATTTTTATAGTGATGATATAAAAATTCGATCTTTGTATAAGAAGCCAAAATAAAAAAATTATATAAAATAGAAGCATTGTAAAATAGATGAAGTAGAAATAAAACTATGATTTTTATTTATTAGAATGAAGAATAAAAATCTAATTTTTATTTTTGAACAGCGTGAAAAGACTGCATTGGAATTTCAGCCAAATCCAGATAGTTCAGCAGTTCAAAAGCAAAGCACGGCGGAGTGGAACCTTCAGTGAGAACTTCTCACTTTAAATTTCCTTTTCTAGTTATTAATGTATACTAGGATGCAGACGGTGTTTAGTAGCACCCGACACCATCGTCCGCAGACCATGGACTTGTTTGTTTGGTTGTGTAGTTGGTTAGATTATTTGATTTGAATTTGATTGTTTGGTGAAATGAAATGAATTTGATTGATATGTGTATGGCGTGGGCCATTATTAGACCGGGGATAAGGCTAGGCCTTGTCCCGTTTCTAGTATCGTGTCGTTATGCTGCTGAAATTTTCTAAAATAAGTTAGAAAAATAAAGATATCATTTTATTTAATAAATGAACCGAATAGAATATTCATAGGTTGAATAAAATAATTTGGTCGTTAAAAATATAATTTTTAACATGAATGTGAATAAATAAATATTCATTTACAAACCGGACGGTTTGTTTATGTACACCTATTTGAATGACATTGATTGGGACGATAAATTTTACACATCGCCCAACTGCACAAATAAAATCTGTGTTTGATTGTTTGAAACCCCATACGGGTATTGGGATAAAATATGGTATACACTAATCTCAATAATTAGTTGTAGGTCGATCGATTGATTGACAGGATGTTATAAGCATTAGATATCTATATTTGATACTTATACAGTGTAGTGCACTTTGGATGATGGTTGATTATTTATCGTTGTTATTATATACATGTGTTGTATGGAATTCATATAGTTAACGCTAAATGGTGATTGATTGGGCTTCATTCCAATTTATAAAATAAAGAATATATAAAATAAAGGTTCATGTGTTGACCGTACTCATCCGTTGAGATTAGTCATGTGTTGAACGAAATATTTTCACAATAAAATTTACATCTTTAATATTATAAAATAAAGGTTCATGTGTTGACCGTACTCATCCGTTGAGATTAGTCATGTGTTGAACGAAATATTTTAACAATAAAATTTACGTCTTTATTAGATATAAAATTAGAAACTAACTGGAAAATAGATAAGATGAGTGGTCTCCTGGATATTGATCTGATGTTGGTTTCGGCCTTCGGGGTTAATATTTAGGGAATCGTTCTCTTACTAATTTATGGTTGGAGTCTGATTTGAAATCAAATGATAGATACCATATTTTTTATAAAATATATTAAATAACAAAAAATAGTCACACGTGGACAGTACTCATTCATTGAGATTAGTCATGTGTTGACAAAAATATAGATTCACGTATTGAATAGGATAAATATTCATTTGTTGAATAGAATAATGGAACTATTGAAATATATAAAGCCGTGTTGATTAGAGATGGGCTATTTTGACACGAACGATATTTATATCGATTATATTCGTTTTTATAATTGAATTGAATATAAAAGAAATTCGAATTGAATTGAATTGAATATATAACGAATTCGAATTGAATTGAATATATAACAAATTCGAATTAAATTGAATTGAATATATAACGAATTCGAATTTAATTGAATATATAACGAATTCGAATTGAATTGAATTGAATATAAAACGAATTCAAATTGAATTGAATTGAATATAAAACGAATTCGAATTGAATTCAAAATGAATAGAAATAGAAGAAAAAATCAATTTGAAATGAATTCAAATTGAATTGAAATTTGAATTGAATTTAAATGAATTTTAAAACGAATCTATAAGGAAAAATTCAATTTTGATTTAAATTGGAAATGGAAGTTGAAATGTTTTTGAAGCGAATTTAAAACAATTTATAAAATTCGTTTTAAATAGAAATCAACGAAATATATTATATATATAATATAATGGCCTGAATAGAACGGGCTGCGCCGCGGCAGTTCGTAAATTTCGACCATTGACTTCGAATGGACATTTCGGGAGATCCGACCATCGGATTCTCCTAAAACTGGAACCGTTGGGTTTGTATCGAAAAGAGGTTTCTAACGAATATTAGAAATTTGAAATCTAATGGTTGGATTTGGAGATACGTCCAAATCAAATTTGGAAAAGGTCGCTCTAAGTGCAGTTCGATGGCCGTTGATGGAAATCGACTGTACGGGCCTTGATAAAATTATCAAAAATAGTAATAATTTGTGTAAAATCATAAGAAATGATTTGTGAAGAACTGGGATGAAAAATCCCACATTTGTAAAGATAAAAATAGATTTTTATCGAAATGAACTAGTTTTGAACTAAAATTAAACCCGTTTATTTTTAAATAAATAAATTGGATTAGAAATGGGTTTTTAATAGAATTGATTTGTGGGTTTATCGTGAACGGTGTTTTAAATAACACTAGTTCTTTAATCCGATAATAAAAAGAATGTGATTTGGGTTTATCGTAAACTGTGTTTTAAATGACATTAGTTCTTTAACCGAGTAAAAGGAGTTTTAATGAATCTGCAATTAGATTGAAATGTAAATTGATAATCTAAATTATCAAATTTGGAAAATGAGCGAGAATGGAGTATCACCAGTTTTGCTCCAAAGCGATAGTTAAATCTTTAATTAGATTTGAACGTGAAATGGTAATTAATTTTACCGATAACACTGTGGTGTTAGATATGGAGTATTACCAATTTTGCTTCATGGGATGAATAGGTTGGGATTGGGAAATAAGATAAATAATTACTCCTGTTTGGTTCGCTAATCTCGACTAGTTTTTGAAACCATAATTTGGTTTAAAATGACATCCAAAGGAAGATTAAAGAATAAATTCAAAGAATTTATCTTGGATAAAATTAATGGGAACCTTTCCCTAAGAATATGAAATTTAGAAACTAGCTGTAGGTTAGCTAAGAAGAATGGTTTCCTTGTATTGATCTGATATTGGTTTCGGCCTTCGGGGTTAATATTTGGGAAATTGCTCTCTTACTGATTTACGATTAGCGACTAATGAATTGGAATGAGGCGTATGTTGTGTTTGTGTAACATTTGTTTTTAATATACGCGGGTTGTTCGGAAAGGCCGGGTTTATACCCATTCTGAATAACCGATTCGACGATAAGTCGAAGATGATGACGGTGGTCGAAGACCAGAAGTCTTCACATCGTTTGGGCGATTACTGATGATCTTGATTGGGCTGTACACCCAAGATGAGGGAATCAGTTGGTGGTCGTCCAGACGTACTTGGAGATTGATGGATATGTGAGGAAAGTGCCTCCGGTTTCGTTCAGACCCAGAACGAACTTGTAAATGGGTTTAAATAGAATTGATTCATGGGTTTATCGAATCTGCAATTAGATTGAAATGTGAATTGTGTTTTAAATGACACTAGTTCTTTAACCCAGTAAAAGGAGTTTTATTGAATCTGCAATTAGATTGAAATGTGAATTGATAATTCAAATTATCAAATTTGGCAAATGACCGAGAATGGAGTACTACCAGTTTTGCTCCAAAGCGATAGTTAAATCTTTAATTAGATTTGAATGTGAAATGGTAATTAATTTTACCGATAACCCTGTGGTATTAGGTATGGAGTATTACCAGTTTTGCTTCATGGGATGTATAGGTTGGGATTGGAAAATAAAATAAATAATTACTTCGGTGTGGTTCGCTAATCTCGACTAGTTTAGAAAACCATAATTTGGTTTGAAACGACATCCAAAGGAAGATTAAAGGATAAATTTTAAAGAATTTATCTTGGATAAAATTAATGGGAACCTTTCCCTGAGAATATGAATTGGAATGAGGCGTATGTTGTGTTTGTGTAATGTTTTTAATATACGCGGGTCGTTCGGAAAGTCCGGGTTTATACCCATTCTGAATAACCGATTCGACGATATGTCGAAGATGAAGACGGTGGTTGAAGACCGGAAGTCTTCACATCATTTGGGTGATTACTGATGATCTTGATTAGGCTGTACACCCAAGATGAGGGAATTAGTTAGTGGTCGTCCAGACGTACTTGGAGATCGATGGATATGCGAGGAAAGTGCCTCCGGTTTCGTTCAGTCCCAGAACGAACTTGCAAATGGATTGTGTGTCTAACATTGGATTTTATTCTGTGTTGATTGATTTCTGTTAAATATATATCTGTTTGGCGGCGGAGAATTTATTCTCTTGCTTAACGCCCTTCTTTGAGACGTACGAGCTTAGAGGTTATATATCGATAGATATTAATCGCATGGCATGAATTGCCTGTGTGGCACGCTGAGTTGCATGGATCAAGGCTTCTGTTGAAAAGCAAAGTCTTGTGGTTGATGATCAAAGCACGGCCTTTGTGGCGTAGCTTTGTGTATAACGTGAATTCGCGAGCCTCACACCTCGGTATGAGTTAAAAACGGGATAAGGACTGCAAGGAGAGCACGACGTTTCTTTCTAGCTTTGGTGGTGTCAGTGACTTACCAGCCCTGACATTTATATACTTTTCACCTATGTGGTTGTTGGATGAGGCGCCTCGATTTTAGGTCTGTAAGGATCGGGAAACATGTGTTCAGGAATAATTAATCCTCGAACGTAAGAGAGGACCGGCCCTGAAGCATTCAAGGGTTACCCAGAGTGTGTAGTCCTGGGACATTTGCTAGAGTGTCTCGAAGCGGAGAGGAGATTGCCCCTTGCCTCGACTCATGACGGAAATCCAATTTCCAATACGAGATATTTCGGTTTTATTTATAGATCCTAGTATGGTGACATGATAGATTGTACCCATGCCGCCTAGGATCGATATTTATGATTGAAATTGTTTTGACACTATACACTTATCATAGTATCAAATGATTTGTTTTTAAAACGTACCAAGCAAGTTTGGCTATTATAAGGGAAAACCCTATCCTCCGGCTTGCGTTGCATTGTGTGATGGGACCTGGGTCTTATAATAGCTTCATTTTTCGAAAAAGCATTGCGCTGTTTATTCTATGCACTGGTATTCTTGGGAGGAAACCCGTTCCGTGTTATACGGCGTGGCCCCTTGAATTACTCTCTTTTAAAGTAAAGTTTTAAATAACTGTTTTAGTTCTCACACCAGTCACATGACTGACCTGGAGTTTATTGTTTTAACCTAAACTCTGGGTGCCCTTATTTTCGATACGGGCAGCTAGTAGTTTTGGTTTTGCAGATTTATATTCACAGGATCCTGATTTACAGCTGGAACGATGCTCGGAAAGCTCTGTATCCGTGTATTACTTTCAGTTGTGTTTTGTATTATTTTCCGCTGCTATGTAATTTATTGTAATCTCTGATATTTATCGAATGTAATTTATTCATTTATACTCTGTATATTCTTGTATCTGATGGAATTGTTGTAATAACAATGAAATGTTCTTCTGTCTGCGTTCTATTTGTCGCGTTCTCAAAACGATCAGGGATTTCGAACGTTCTTTGTCGGTTTAACGACCGATTCGGATCGAGCGAAATTCCTTTCCATTACAGTTACATTTTTATTTGCATTTTAGATGCAAATGAAAACATGAAATAAAAAGTTACATTTTTATTTGTATTTTAGATGCAAATGAAAACATGAAATAAAAAAGTTACATTTTTATTTGTATTTTAGATGCAAATGAAAACATGAAATAAAAAGTTACATTTTTATTTGTATTTTAGATGCAAATGAAAACATGAAATAAAAAGTTACATTTTTATTTATATTTTAGATGCAAAGGAAAACATTAAATAAAAAGTTACATTTTTATTTGCATTTTAGATGCAAATGAAAACATTAAATAAAAAGTTACACTTTTATTTGCATTTTAGATGCAAATGAAAACATGAAATAAAAAGTTACATTTTTATTTGCATTTTAGATGCAAATGAAAACATGAAATAAAAAGTTACAATTTTATTTGCATTTTAGATGCAAATGAAAACATGAAATAAAAAGTTACATTTTTGTTTTCATTTTAGATCTAAAAACAATAGATAAAAAGTTACATTTTTATCTACATGTTAGATGGAAATAAAAAGAATAGAATTTAAAAGTTACATCTTTTTCTACATTTTAGATGTAATAAAAGTATAGAATTAAAAGTTATATTTTTATTGTCAAATTAGAGACACTAAAAAGAATAAATTAAAAATTACATTTTTATTGACATGTTAGTTGTAAATAAAAGAGTAGATTTTAAAATTTCATTTTTATTGTCACTTAAGAGACAATAAAAAGAACAGAATTGAAAATTACATTTTTATTTTCATTTTAGAGACAATAAAAAGAACAGAATTGAAAATTACATTTTTATTGTCATTTTAGAGACAATAAAAAGAACATAATTGAAAGTTACATTTTTATTGTCATGTTAAATGAAATGAAAAGAAAAGAAATAAAAAATTACATTTTTTTGCCATTTTAGAGACAATAAAAATGATAAGATCAAAGGTTGCATTTTATTGACATTTTATGTGCAATAAAAAGAATAGATTTAAAAGTCATATTTTTATTATCATTTTAGATGCAATAAAAATAGTAAAATTAAAAATCATGTTTTATTATCATTTGGTTTCAACAAAAAGAGAGAACATAAGGAAAAATATATTTTCAATGTAATTTGATTTCCATTGAAAAGAATTGGTCATTAAAACGTGATTTGTTTCAAATTATCATTTTTAGCATGTTAGTTAGGATTATGAAAATCATAAGCAAAATTTCTAACATGAATATAGATTGTATTTGGCTTGCACGTGATTGATTGAAAATAGTTGAAATCGCCAAACGAGTGATATATGTATATATATATATAAATTAAAATTAAAAGAATCGCACGCGGTAGTTCGCGTTTCGGCAATCGTAACTTCAAACGATTATACCGTAAGATCCGACCGTCGGATTTTCCCAAACTGGAACTGCTAGGACCGCTTTGGGAAGATCTTTCCATCAATGTAAATTTTGTTAAAATCTAATGGTTAAATTTTGAGATAAGTGTATAACAAATTTTGGTAAAAACAGCGCTAGGGCCGCCCATCGACCCGAAGCGTCGCTAAATAAATTTGGCTATTTTTATATAAATAAAAATAGCGATTAATCTTATTAAATACCATTAACGATATGGAATGATTTTAAACTATATATATATATGTGAGGATCATTTGAAAAAACCGAGTTGAATCTCATTTCAAATTGTCATACGACGATCTAAACTGAAGATCTTAAAGAACGACGGTTGAAGACCGATGATCTTCACATCGAAAGGATAACTACTGATGCCTGCTATTGGCTCGCTACCAATAAAGGGTTAAAGTGGTAGTTGTCCGAACGTACTTGTTGATCGTCCGAATACGCGAGAACCTCACTTTCGTATTGGACATACGGGACGAGGAATAAAGTGACTCCGGTTTCATTCAGACCCAGAACGGACTTGTAAATGGATGTATGTCCGACATTGAATTTCATTCTGGGTAATTAAATTGATATCTATTAATATATATCTGTGGTGGCGGTGAATTTATTCTCTTGCTTAACATCCTTCTTTGAGACGCATGAGCTCGAAGGTCATATATTGGTAGTTATCGATCGCACGGTGTGAACTGTCAATGTGACATGCCAAGATGCAATTGATCGAGGCTTTTGTTGAAAAGAAGAGCCATGTGGATGATGATCAAAGCATAGCCTATTTCGACATAGCTTTGTATATTACGTTACCTCGCGAGCCTTACACCCCGGTAGAGTCAAAAACGGGACAAGGGAACGCAGGGAGTGCACACGTTTCATTCTGGCTAGAAGTGGTGTTTGGGTTTTTACAAGGCCCGACATATTTACTTTTGTGGTTGATGGAATGAGGCGCTTCGGATTTTCGTTTTGGTCGCCAATGGCCAAATTATAGGTCCAATAGGATTGGGAAGCGTGTGTTTAGGCATAACTAATCTACTAACGATATTTGTGGACCGGCCCTGCTGTATCCAAGGGTTGCCCATAGGTGTGATCCTGAGACATTGCTAGAGTGTCTCGAATCGGTTGGGAGATCATCCCTAGTCTTGACTCATGATGGAAAACCAACCTCCAATATGACATTACGATTTTTATTGTATACCTATATATAGCGACATAGTAGGATGGGGTACTATGCCGTCTTGGATTGATACATTTACTTTGAAGTATTTTTGAAACATATTAGACACTAATAATAATATTAAAAATATTATTTTCTACGTGTCAAGCATTTTTGATCATTATAAGGTAAAGCTCTACCCTCCGTTTGCGTTGCATTGTGTGACGCGACTTGAGTCTTATAATGGTTTCATTTTCTAAAAAGCATTGCGTTGTTTTTGACTTAAAAATTTATAAAACTTGTGCACTGACAATCCAATGGAGTAAATCCGTTCCGTGTTAGCGGTGTGGTTCAGTGATTAGCCATATTATTAGTTTAGTAAGATTTCTCATACCAGTCCCATGACTGACTCGTAGTTTGTTTCACTTTGCAAACTCGGGTGCCCTCTTTCCACACGGACAGCCAAATGACAGGCGTTAGGTATGGATATTTTTCTAAACTGGAGCTTGCTAAGAGAGAAGATGAAGAACTTTTCTTTTTATCTTTATATTTACTTCTTGAGACACTGAGATAGTATTGAGTATTGATGTATTTTGGGAGATTGAGACTTTATTTCTTTCCCTGTTTTAGACATCTATTTTTCTAAGTGTATCATGTACTGCGTACTCTGATGTTCTGTGATGATGTTTGTGATGACATCTCCATTTCCGTTGCAAAGATTTATATGTTCTGCTATTATCTAGACCTGTTGTTGTTTTAATTATGTTATGCTCCTATGATTATCCTTACTTTCGTAACACGGAAGTTTGGGTCATCACATTTGGTATCAGAGTTAAAGGTTAACCTTAGCCACGGAGTATAACATTTTTTGAACAATTCGTCTAGATAGAATCAGTAGTATTCTAAGACGGGTAGCTCAATAGAGATAGGATTAGTAATGTACTAGAGTGAGCACAGCAGAATAACACATATTAATCAGTCATTACTTCATTATCATCTTATCAAATGTCTCTATTTTTTTAATCTTTCCTTTGTGAAAATTATCATTTCTGTTAGTCTGACTCTTTACTTGATGGTATAAAACTAACTAAGGAATGAGTACTAGAACGCGTATGAGAGCCCGTGGTGGAGGTGGGGCTAGAGGGCCCGCTAGAGAGGAGACTCCGGTTGCTTAGAGGGAGACTACTCCAGATGTAAAGACACCACCACCCCCACGTGCTTTTGATCTAGACAAGGTGGCGAAGAAAATCAAGAACTTAGGGGGTGTGCATTTCATAGGCCAAGAGACGGTGATAGAGGTACAAGCATGGCTGAAGACAATTGAGAAAATCTTGGGAGGACTAGAGCTCAAAGATCATAGAAAGCGATTTATGGCAACATGGTTCCTAAAGGACCAAGCTCAGATTTGGTGTGAAACAGCTATGGTTGGGGGTAATGAAGTTGATGTAACTTGGAAGAAATTCAAAGAGCTATTCAATGAGAAGTTCATTTCGCCTCACTAAGTTGAACGCCTTCACGATGAGTTTGCCCACCTCCAACAAGGAAGTATGACTATTGTTGAGTATGTGAAGAAATTTGATGAGCTCTCCAGATATGCCCCTGAGTTAGTTCAGAACTCGCTTCAAAAGAATAAGGGATTTATCAATGGTCTGGCGAGGAGGTATCATAATAGGGTGACGACACACATCGAGCGGCCATTTGCTAAAGTGATCGAGATGGCCTGCAGATATGAGGAGATTGACCAGAAAGGTTCTCAGCAAGATCGAGAAAAGAATCAAGGCAACAGCAAGAAAAAGGACTCGGACAGGAAACCTGAGGCAAGCAGCTCTTCTACCGCCAAGCCCCATGAGAAGAAGAGGGACAGATCGAAGGTCAAGTGCTTCAATTGCCAGAAGATAGGGCATTTTGGTTATGAGTGCCGGCCCCGAAGTGGCCAAAAAGGAACGAGTCTAGAAAGAGTCAGAGCAGTGGACAGAATCCCCATGGCCCAAAGGAATGCTTTAACTGCCACAAGACTAGACACTTTATCAGAAATTGCCCTCTGCTCAAGAAATCTAAAGTGGCACATGTCTATGACGGAGCGGCTGCACCGGCTTCTTCCGAAGCAGGTAAGCCTGATGTTTTAGGAGGTACTCTTAATATTAATAACATTCCTATTACAGTTTTGTTTGACACTGGTGCATCTAGAAGTTTCATATCTGTTAACACAATTAAAAAGCTTAAATTGAAAACTAGAAAACTCAAAGAACCAATTAGAGCCCATAGTCCGATAGGAGGTTCACTTATTCTCGATCAATATTGTAGAGTGTCTATTTCTTACTCTCACTCCCAATTTCCTTTTAATCTGATCATCATGAATTTCTCCGGGTACGATATCATACTTGGAATGGACTGGCTAACGAAGTATGAGGCCGAGTTGCTATGTGCAGAAAGAGTAGTCAGAATTAAAACCAAATTCGAAAATATGATGACTATACCATGCCACGGCTCAGCCACAGATAGGAAAGAATTTTGGTCTTCTCTAGAAGTCACTCCTGCTTCTATTGAGGATATTCCTAACATCAAAGACTATGCGGATGTGTTCGAAGAAGTAGACAGCTTACGTCCGCGTAGAGAAATCGATTTCAGAATTGACTTAGTTCCGAATGCAAGGCCCGTTATACACCCTATTCGGAGGATGTCACTGAAAGAAAAAGAGGAGATGAGTAATCAAACGAAAAAACTTTTGTGGAAGGGTCTGATCTGGCCTAGCTTCTCGAGCTGGGGTGCAGCAGTGGTTTTCGTCCCACAGTCAGATGGTACCCTCAAGTTATGTGTGGACTACCGGGATCTAAATAAGCAAACTCTAAAAAATAAATACCAACTACCCCGCATTGATGATCTGCTAGACCGCTTGAATGGGGCAAGAGTATTCTCTAGGATGGACCTAGCTACAGGTTTCCACAAATTACGCATTGCCGAGAAATGTGTGCCTTTGACAGCTTTCAGAGGACCAGACTTATTTTATGAATGGCTAGTAATGCCCTTCGACTTATGCAATGCTCCAGCATACTTCGTTGATCTGATGAATAGAGTCTTTCGGCGATGTTTATAATAAATTCGTGCTGGTGTTCATTGATGGTATTCTAATCTTTTCTAAATCCACTGCTGAACACGAAAAGCATCTGAAAGAAGTCTTGGAGATTTTCCGTAGAAATGTACTGAAAGCCAAATTCTCCAAATGCATATTCTGGCAAGAAGAGGTGAAATTCCTCGGCCATGTAGTATCTAAGGAAGGCATCTCAGTAGATCCAGGAAAGATCTCAGCCATCAAAGATTGGAAGCAGCATACCACGCCCATTGAAGTCAGAAGTTTCCTAGGACTGGCTGGTTATTATCGAAAATTCGTTAAGGATTTCTCAAAATTATCTTGTCCATTGACGAAGCTGACTAAGAAGCATACCAAGTTCATTTGGACACCCGAACGTGAGGCAGCTTTCCAAGAGCTGAAACAGAGGTTAATCACTGCTCCTGTGTTGACCATTATTGATGGCAATCAGGATCTGAAAGTCTGGACAGACAATTCTAGAGAAGGTTACTCTTTTCATTCTAAATAAACATGTTTGAAATCACGTTTTTCTAATGTCAAATCTTATTTTAACATGTTATCCTTTTATCTATTTAAGGTATTAGTGCGGTGCTAATGCAAAGAGACAAAGTTGTCGCATATGCTAGCCGCCAGTTAAAACCGCATGAGAAGAATTACGCCACTCATGATCTTGAGCTAATGGCCATCGTATTTGCTTTAAAGATATGGAGGCACTATCTCTTGGGCGGGAAATTTGAGCTATATACTGACCACAAATCCTTAAAGTATCTATTCACCCAAAGAGATTTGAACTTGAGGCAGCAACGTTGAGTTGAATTCCTTGGACCCTATGACTTGGACATCTTATATACTCCAGGGAAAGACAATGTAGTGGCAGATGCCCTCAGTAGAAAGAATACAGCCAGCACTAACCTTATCCTTGCCAATCTCATCCCTACCTTGATCGATAAGATCTCTGCTCTCCAGAGGGGTGATAAATTTATTTAGATGATTAGTGAGCGAGTTCAAAAGGGCGAAGCATCAAGCTTCCAAATAGACAGCAAGGGAACCCTCAGGCTGCAAGGGCGAATATGTGTGCCAGATATCCCCGAGCTAAAAAGAGAAGTTATGGATGAATGTCACAAGTCTAAGCTCAGCATCCATCCTAGAGTAAGCAAGATGTACCACGATCTAAAGCGTACTTTTTGGTGGAAGGCGATGAAGAGAGGCATTTCTATATATGTTGCTAGATGTCCCACCTATCAGCAAGTGAAAAGCGATCAGCAAAAGCTAGTAGGTCTGTTGCAACCGCTAGGGGTTCCAAGTTGGAAATGGGACGAAATTTCTATGGACTTTGTTGATGCCTTGCCCCGGACTAGGAAAGGCAATGACAGTATATGGGTGATTGTAGATTGCTTCACAAAGACTGCCCATTTCATCCCTGTCAAATCCAACAGAACAGCTCGAAGTTTGGCACAACTTTACTTTAGAGAGATTGTCAGACTGCATGGAGTTCCCAGTAGCATTGTCAGTGACCGCAGTCCGATATTTGCTAGCAAATTCTGGGAAGCTTTCCAAGAAGAGACAGGGACTAAGCTGAATATGAGCACCGCTTATCACCCTCAAACAAATGGCCAGACTGAGAGGGTGAACCGCGTATTGGAAGACTTATTGCAAGCATGCATTCTAGATTTTGGTGGGTCATGAGAAGATCATTTGCACTTGGTTGAATTCTCTTATAATAACAGCTACCAGGCAAGCTTGCAGATGTCGCCATTTGAGGCATTATATGGAAGGCCATGCAGATCTCCCGCATATTGGGTGGAACCCGACAATCGATAAGTACTGGGTCCCGACATGATTCGCGAAGCATCGGACAAAGTTAATTTTATTAAGAAGCGATTACTGACTGCCCAAAGCCGACAGAAGAGCTTTGCAGACGCTCGATGAAGGGATTTAGAATTCTTTGTCGGTGATCTTGTGTACTTGAAGGTTTCCCTACTGAGAGGTGTAATTCGATTTGGGAAGACTGCGAAATTGGCGCTGAGATTCATTGGTCCATTTCCTATTCTCGAAAGGATTGGCACTCCCGCCTATAGAGTGCAGTTACCTGACTGGTTGCCAGGGGTTCACGATGTATTTCATGTATCCCAACTCCGGAAGCATGTTCATGATCCAGATTTAGTTGTGGAGGAAGCAACATAACAAGATTTGGAGATTACCCCGGCCCTAGCAGTGAGAAGGGAGCCAGGGAAAATTGTGGGCAAAGAAACCTGAGTGATGAGAAACAAGAGGATCCACTTAGTCAAGGTGCAGTGGAGCGGGGATCCTAGAGGTCGTACATGGGAGACTGAGGATAGCATCAAATAGGCCTATCCTAAGTGCAGAGTGGACATCTCCGAGTAGCTTTTGTGTTGAGATACATTTACAATACCTTACATTTTCCATTTTGTTTCCTACTTTACTATTGTTTCCTTTTCGAGGACGTAAAGCTTTTAAGTGGGGGAGATTGTAACAACCTAGAAAATCCGAACCAATTTAAATTTTTTATTTTGGCTAATTTAGTAAATTTTGGATAGTTAAAATTACTTATTTTAAAAAATAACGATTAAAAATTTATTTTAATTGAAGTTAGAGCAAATATATTTATTTTCATTTTAAAAAGAATTGGAAATAGTTCGATAGTTTAAAAAGTCAAACCTGAACTTTGACTGAATGTACCGGATTCAAAATCTAACTGATTTTAGTGAAACCAAAAATATCTAAATTAGTTTGAAAATATCTTTCCAACGAATCCGAAAAATCAAAATTTCATAGTGGAAATCAAATGTTATGGCCATTTGAATATTCAGAATGGTCGCTATAGTATAATTTATAGCCCGTATAAAAGGCCATTTTTCAAACGACCTCCGTTTTCGATGAAACCACTTTTGTTGGGTTCGAAATGTCAATTTATTGCTAATTTTAATTTTCCAGAATATTTGGAGTTAATATGTGAGTATGGCAAAAGGAAAATGTGTTTTGTCAATTTCAGTCAAATATAATCGACTTGAAAATGGTCATTTTTCAAACGGTCTCGAAATTCGATGAAATTAATTTTATTAGGACCGTATCGTCAAAACAAAGCCAGAAATAAATTTTATCGAATTTTATGAGTCCGTATGTGGCCCCGGTGAATTTAAATATACGATCAAATTAATTGAATAAAGGATTTAAATATTAAATTAAAATATTTAGGCCACAGCCAGTCGTTTGGGTTGACGAGACCTAGCCCATCGGATCCGGAATGGGGGCTATTAGGTGCGGTCAACTCCCGTTGGACTGAAATTGGAGTTGTTAAAGAGTTACGGGTAAAATTGCAAAATTTACAATTAATTATTATAAAAATACGCCATATAATACGAAACCCTAATACTACAGTACATGGCCGCTGTCTTTGTTTTCTATGGCCATGGAAACTCGAAACTTTCTTCCTCAATAACTCCTCACACACTCAATTTCAGACCTTCCTCCAGTTGAGAATATTGTAGTGTACCCCCTCCTCTTCGCATCCATACCCGTTTCACCTGAAACCGCTCGCCGGATCTCGAGATCCACGCACCCGAACCCCCGCGGGTTCAGACCGCCGCCCCGACCGCTAGAGGCGATCGAGTTCGCCCGCGCCCCCACGCGCGGCGGCGCCTCCCCTCCCCTGTCGACGCTGCATCGGCCGATTCCCCTTTGGTGCTTCTGATTGCATGAAAAATCGGATCAAAGAATTGAACAGTTTTGAAAAGCTACGGCCTTGATTTTGAAAGAAGAAGAAGAGGTTAAAACCTTATATTATTTAAATAATTTAAATTTAAAATTATTATCTATCTTATTTAAATCATAACTAATTCATACGACTTCGAAATTTAACGATTTCAGATCCTGTGTGATTATAGAGACGAGATCTACACTGTTGTTCTAACTAGAAGCAATTTCGAGCTGATAAAATTTTGGCCAAATTTGCGGATCCAAACAATTCAGATTCACGACTGTGAGATTTCTGATTCTAAATAATTAATCAATTTAATTATTTTTCTCGCTGTTTAATAGTTGTATGTATGTAAATGAATTAGATCTGCGATGTATGAAATTAAGAATTGTTGATTTGATCTGTTTGTGATGTGTTGATATAGATCGGTTAATTTGGATATTTTATTGATATAGATCTGAATGTGATAGGTTAAGTTGAATAAATCTTTTTTGTCAGCATTTTGTGAATCATATATATAAAATAGAAATGGAGTATCTTGACTACTGAATCGAATTAGAATTGTCAATTCAATAAAAATGTCATTTTGTTTATATTATTGAATTAGAATTGTCAATTAAATAAAAATATCATTTTGTTTATATTATTGAATTGAATTAGAATTGTCAATTCAATAAAAATATCATTTCGTTTATATTATTGAATTGAATTAGAATTGTCAGTTCAATAAAAATATCATTTTGTTTATATTATTGAATTGAATTAGAATTGTAAATTCAATAAAAATATCAATTTGTTTATATTATTGAATGGAATTAGAATTGTCAATTTAATAAAAATATCACTTTGCTATGTTATTGAATTGAATTATAACTTTCAAGTCAATATAAAATATATCACTTTGTTTGTTGATTGATAAAAACATCACATTTGTTGTTGTTTGATTGAATTAGAGTTTTCAATCAAATAAAATATTGTTTTTATGGTCATAATTAAACTTACAGCAAAAAAAATGGATATTTGGGTAAATAGTAAAATTAGTTAAATAAAAATCTTTATTTTTGTTTATGGAACTTTTGAAACCCAAAATTGAAATTTTGTATAAACAGAGAATTGGTTCATGTTTTTAATCAAAACATGAATTCATTAAAATATAAAATTTTAATGCTAAGAAAAAGGAGTAAAATTAAAAAGTTATACTTTTATTTACATTTTAGATGTAAATAAAAGAATCAATTAAAAAGTTGCATTTTTATTTGTATTTTAGATGCAAACAAAAACATGAAATAAAAAGTTACATTTTTATTTGCATTTTAGATGCAAATGAAAACATGAAATAAAAAGTTACATTTTTATTTGCATTTTAGATGCAAATGAAAACATGAAATAAAAATTTACGTTTTTATTTGCATTTTATATGCAAATGAAAACATGAAATAAAAAGTTACATTTTTATCTGTATTTTAGATGCAAATGAAAACATGAAATAAAAAGTTACATTTTTATTTGTATTTTAGATGAAAATGAAAACATGAAATAAAAAGTTACATTTTTATTTGCATTTTAGATGCAAATGTAAACATGAAATAAAAAGTTACATTTTTATTTGCATTTTAGTTGCAAATGAAAACATGGAATAAAAAGTTACATTTTTATTTGCATTTTAGATGAAAATGAAAACATGAAATAAAAAGTTACATTTTTATTTGCATTTTAGATGCAAATAAAAACAATAGATAAAAAATTAAATTTTTATCTACATGTTAGATGTAAATAAAAAGAATAGAATTTAAAAGTTACATCTTTATCTACATTTTAGATGTAATAAAAGTATATAATTAAAAGTTATATTTTTATTGTCAAATTAGAGAAAATAGAAAGAATAAATCAAAAATGACATTTTTATTGACATGTTAGTTGTAAATAAAAGAGTAGATTTTAAAATTTCATTTTTATTGTCATTTTAGAGACAATAAAAAACAGAATTGAAAATTACATTTTTATTGTCATTTTAGAGACAATAAAAAGAACAAAATTGGAAGTTACATTTTTATTGTCATGTTAAATGAAATAAAAACAAAAGAAATAAAAAATTACATTTTTATTGCCAATTTAGAGACAATAAAAAGCATAAGATCAAACTTTGCATTTTATTGACATTTTATGTGCAATAAAAAGAATTGATTTAAAACTCATATTTTTATTATCATTTTAGATGCAATAAAAATAGTAAAATTAAAAATCATGTTTTGTTATCATTTGGTTTCAACAAAAAGAGAGAACATTAGGAAAATATATTTTCAATGTAATTTAATTTCCATTGAAAAGAATTGGTCATTAAAACGTGATTTGTTTCAAATTATCATTTTTGTCATGTTAGTTAGGATTATGAAAATCATAAGCAAAATTTCTAACATGAATATGGACTATATTTGGCTTGCATGTGATTGATTGAAAATAGTTGAAATCGCCAAACGAATGATATATATATATATATATATATATATATATATATATATTAATTAAAATTAAAAGAATCGTGCGTGGTAGTTCGCGTTTCGGCAATCTTAACTTCAAACGATTATACCGTAAGATCCGACCGTCGGATTTTCCCAAAACTGGAACCGCTAGGACCGTCTTTGGGAAGATCTTTCCATCAATGTGAATTTTGTTAAAATCCAAAGATTAGATTTAGAGATAAGTGTAAAACAAATTTTGGTAAAAACACCGCTAGGGCCGCCCATCGACCCGAAGCGTCGCTAAATAAATTTGGCTATTTTTATATAAATAAAAATAGTGATTAATCGTTATTAAATACCATTAACGATATGGAATGATTTTAAACTATATATATGTGTGAGGATCATTTGAAAAGACCGAGTTAAATCTCATTTCAAATGGTCATACGACGATCTAAATTGAAGATCTTAAAGATCGGCGGTTGAAGACCGGCGATCTTCACATCGAAAGGATAACTACTAATGCCTGATATTGGCTCGCTACCAATAAAGGGTTAAAGTGGTAGTTTTCCGGACGTACTTGTTGATCGTCCGAATACGCGAGCACCTCACTTCCGTATTGGACATACGGGACGAGGAATAAGGTGACTCCGGTTTCGTTCAAACCCAGAACGGACTTGTAAATGGATGTATGTCCGATAATGAATTTCATTCTATGTAATTAAATTGATATCTATTAATATATATCTATGGTGGCGGAGAATTTATTCTCTTTATTAACTCCCTTCTTTAAGACGCACAAGATCGAAGGTTATATATTGGTAGTTATCGATCGCACGGTGTGAACTGTCAATGTGACATGCCAAGATGCAATTGATCGAGGCTTTTGTTGAAAAGAAGAGCCTTGTGGATGATGATCAAAGAATAGCCTATTTCGGCATAGCTTTGTGTATTACGTTACCTCGCGAGCCTCACACCCCAGTAGAGTCAAAAACGGGACAAAGGAACGCAGGGAGTGCATACGTTTCTTTCTAGCTAGAAGTGGTGTTTGGGTGTTTACAAGGCCTGACATTTTTACTTATGTGGTTGATGGAATAAGGCGCCTCTGATTTTTATTTTGGTCGCCAATGGCCAAATTATGGGTCCATTAGTTTCGGGAAGCGTGTGTTCAGGCACGACTAATCCACTAACGATATTTGTGGACCGACCCTGCCGTATCTAAGGGTTGCCCGATCCTGAGACATTGCTAGAGTGTCTCGCATCGTTTAGTAGATCGTCCCTAGCCTTGACTCATAATGGAAAACCAACCTCCAATACGACATTACGGTTTTGATTGTATACCTATATATGGCGACATAGTAGGATGGGGTACTATGCCGTCTAGGATTGATACATTTACATTGAAGTATTTTTGAAACATATTAGACACTAATAATAATATTAGAAATATTATTTTCTACGTATCAAGCATTTTTTATCATTATAAGGTAAAACTCTATCCTCTATTTGCGTTGCATTGTGTGATGGGACTTGAGTCTTATAATGTTTTCATTTTGTAAAAAGCATTGCGTTGTTTTTGACTTAAAAATTTATAACACTTATGCATTGACAATCCAATGGAGTAAACCCATTCCGCGTTAGCGGCGTGGTCCAATGATTTCTCATACCAGTCCCATGACTGACTCGTAGTTTGTTTCACTTTGCAAACTCGGGTGCCCTCTTTCCACACGGGTAGCCAAATGACAGGTGTTAGGTGAGGATATTTTTCTGGACTAGAGCTTGCTGAGAGAGAAGATGAAGAACTTTTCTTTTTATCTTTTTATTTACTTCTTGAGACACTGAGACAGTATTGAGTATTGATGTATTTTGGGAGATTGAGACTTTATTTCTTTCCCTATTTTAGACATCTATTTTGCTAAGTGTATCCTGTACTACATACTCTGATGTTCGGTGATGATGTTTGTGATGACATCTCCATTTCCACTGCAATGATTTATATGTTCTGCTATTATCTGAGATCTGTTATTATTTTAATTATGTTATGCTCCTATGATTATCCTTATTTTCGTACCACGGAAGTTTGGGTCGTCATAGAAGCTTAAAGCTGTGTCCAGAGCAATGATAGTCTTGCGCTGTGTTAGTTTAATTGTTCCGTTGTGCATTGTATTACATTTATTGTAAATTAATCTTCCGTTGTATTACTATTTGCTGATGTACTCTGAAATATTCTGTACTCTTATGTAACATTATTATGATGTTTATAAAAATCTTCTGTTATTTGTTCTGATGTGTTGTATGCCCAAAGTTAGGGTATGCGGGATTTGAACGGTCTTGGTCGATTTAGCGATCGATTAGGTCCGGGCGAAATCGGTGTCGTTACAATAACTGTTGTGGTTGTTATTATAATTGTTCACACAATTTGACACCACAAATATGGAATAATTTGGGAATTGATTGAGTCTCGTTTCATTAGAATTTTAAATGAACAAAATATTCATTTAGGTGAAGTAAGACGTAAAAATGAAAATTGAATTTTTATATCCGAAACAATTTGGAAATGAAATTGAATTGATTTCGAACAACAATTGAAAAGGTTGAAATGTATTAGAAAGAGTTTTGAATTAGAAATGGCTTGTTCTAATCAAAAATAGATTTTAAATAGTAAATTCAAAAGCGAATTAGAGTTAGATATATAAATGATGTTTTTAACTCGAAATAATGGTTCCAGTGATCTTATTTATTTTTATAATGGAATTCAGGAAAGTTTGGATTTCAAAAGATTTAATTTTGAAAAATATTATTATTTCAATATTATAATAATAGAATATTCGGTTTTGATTTATAATAGAATTTGAAGTTGGAATCACTTTTAAATGATTTTATAAACATTCTATTAAATGTATTTCAACTGAATCAAACGAGTTTTATTTTAAATAATAATATGGTTTAAATAGGACGTGTCGAGCAGCGACATTTCGCAAATTTCGACAATGAACTTCATATAAGCATAACTAATGCAATTTAAATCGGATTTCCCCGAAATGAAAAAGTTTGATTTCCATTTATAATAGCTTTCAAATCAAGAAAGAAATTTTGAATTTCAACTTATAAATTTCAAGTTATGTTTAAGTTTATTTTTGAAAAGGACGTCTACACAGTTCGATGATCGTAAATGTAAATCAACCAGAATGGCCTTTTAAAAATTATCAGAAATATAGAAAAATTATGATAAATCATAATTAATGATTCTAAAGTGATTTGGGAAAGAAATATGAAGTTTTCAACTATATTTCGATTTTTATGATTTCATCCTAGTTGGCTGAATACGGTAAAACAACGTTTTGGGAATTTAAGTTAAATGAACTTAAGTTATTTGGTTTGTCAAATATAAATGCCATTTCAAAATATATGTTTCGGTAAATCTTTTGATTTAGAAAAGTCTTCCACTTTGAATAAACTGGATTTGGATAGAAATGATCTTTTGGATATTCGGTATTGATTACTATGGTGTAGACGTTTACTATTTGAGGAATTTGGAAGATGTTTATATGCAGCGTGGTCTTGCGATTTACCCAAATTTAAAATAAAGTAAATAGCTATTTTATTTCTCACACTAGTCCTTATTTGCCATGCCTAGTAATAGGATGCAACATGATAGGGGGTTCTCGCCATAGGTGGTTTGGTGGCGAGCAGTGGGCTCTTACCCCTACATGTCTATTTTTGGGGTTGGTTGAAGCTCGAAAGGGCAGCCGTAAAAAAAAGCAGACTGGGTAACCGTGGTGACGCCATGGCTGAGTGTGGCTGCTGGATGTTGATTGAAAAGCCTGGTTCTGTCACAGGTGGTATTAGAGCTTTGGTTTATACAACATTTTGGGGGTACGACTCATTTGAGCAGAAGGAAAAGACTCATCAAAGGTAGGATTAGTAATTTCCTAGAAAAGTGGCTCATTAGAGATAGGGTTTTTAATGCCCTAGAATAAGTCTAAAGAGGTACATTGTGCAGTTAAAGCGCTTAGCGGTTCTATAGCGGTGGAGGTGCAAAATGGTGTAGTGAGGATAAAGCGGGGAAATTTAGGGTATATAGCGGAGGCACAAAAAGGTTCATTAGATATAAAACCAAATATTTAAAATTTAGTTAATCATCTTTGTCACATTATATGTGTACATGAAATTAATATTAATTAATCTTTAATAACAAAAAAAAGGAATATCATAGTTATGCTTGCTAAATTTGATGTGTGTAATTGATTGTTACATATATTAGGCACTTATGCCTTAAATTTAGACCTTTACACTAAATTTACTGAATTTTTTGAAAAGAGAAGTAGTCAAATCAAGATATATATATATATATATTAATATTGCTAAAGCAAACACTAAAAGCCTTGATTTAGCGGATGCAGTGGAAAATAGCGGGGTTATAAGCAGATATACTATTCATTAGAGCTAAATTGAAATAACGTAGTGGTTGAAGAGCGCTATGGGATATAGCTGGGATTTTGCGGGGTTTAAATTGCATACGAAGAGTACTATACATAGAAGAAAACGAATTCGTGTATCTATTAAAAAATGAATTTGGTTTTGAAAGATTATATATGGATAACCTACCTGATTATCTTAGAATGAAAGTTTGAGTATTTTATTTGATGTCGAGGTTGGACTATCGAGTATAAGAAGATCTTGAATATATGTCTGGCCAATGTATATACAAAGTCTTAGATATACTAGATAGGTATGGAATCACATTCTAGTCGCTTGGGGATGATTCGTGTGATTGTTGCAACATCATCAGTGTTTATTTTCGAGTTTCGAAAGTGGGATGACTATATGATTCCAATTAAATGTTGAGATATACTTAAACCCATTTAGATCAGTGTTTGAAAATTATTTAAACATCCCAGATAAAGTAAAGAATAACCTTAAGCTAAGAACTTGGTTAAAATTTAATGTTTGTAATCTAGGAAATGATTGAAATGATTTGAGCTTTAAATTTAACTGGTACAAGTTAAATAGATTGAAAGGATAAAAGTGAGTCAAATGAATTAAAATTTAACATTAGTGAAGTTAAACAAAATGGAATTGGATTTATATTGAGTGGAATTGGAATGATAAAACCTATATTAGAATGGTTTCATATTTTGGTAAAGATTGAAAATTAGTTGGAATTGGACGTATATATATTGGACATGTTATTGTATGGAAGCTAAGATGAGGAATAAAATTGATTGCTCGTCTAAAAGGTACATATTTACTGTATTGATTAGGTTTGATGATTTTATTAACCGCTTGGATTTTGGATTTTCTTTTTGACTGATGAGGGCCTAGGGATGCGAGTTGTACCGGTTGAGTCATACAAAGAAGGTTAAGGCTAAAATTTCCAAAAATTTAAGGCATTAGCAAAATTCGAGAAATGGGAAACTTCTAAGAAACTAAAAGGCTGAAGAACTTGAGTTAGTTAGAATGAAGGCTTTGTTGGTTAAGTAAACGACCTTCAGTTTCATCTTCGATTTTGAGGACGAAATCTTTTTAAGTGGGGGAGATTGTAATGACCTAGATTTTACTAAAGAATATTTAATTAATTTAAATATTTAAAATGATTTATTTTATGAATTGATGACTTGGAATTTATTTAATTTAAGGTTAGAACATATAATTTATAATATAATGAAAAATGAGCTCGTAGTGGCACGGTAGTTCATAATATTACATTTTGAACAATAAATGAATGTATAGGATAATATAAATCGGAATTTGTTGAACAAGAAACGTTTAAATCTATTGAATTATATTTTTCTAATGAAAGAGAAAAATTGAGTTTTCATCTTATAGATTGTAAGTTATGCGTAAATCGAATTTTCAGAAACTCGCTATGGAATCGTTTATAAAACATAACGATTTACTAAATAAAATAAAGTATTTGAAAATAATATGAATATCGATTTAGCTTGAAAATGGAAGTACCGAGATTAAAATCCAATATAGTTTATTTTGAAGTTCTATAGAATTCAGTTTGAGTATATATGATAATTATAATTTGTTTTTCAAAGAATTTGAATATTTTGAAATTAAATTATGGGTCAGTTTGTTTTAGGTCTTGTTAAGTTTCAAAATTAGGCTCACATCTGGTCAAACTTTCGATATGAATCAGTCCCTATTTTTCAAAAAATCATGTAAAAATTAAAAAAAGCATGTAAATTCATAATTAAGTACAACAACTAATCATCATCAAAATCATGCATTCAAAATATGCACTTATTTATAAATAGTTGCATACATTTATGCATATATTTCAGGTATGCATCAAATTGCACTATTTATGCATACATGTATGCAGTTAAACTACAATGTATGCATTGTTTTGTACATATATTTAATGCTGGTCTGTTTTTTCAAGCAAACGCCTTTTATGCATACATTTCTGCATATACAGTCAATAAATGCGTACATGTATGCACATTTTCGTAAGCCTTCATCTTTTTTATCTTTGTGAATTACATATATGCACTTATACAGAATATATGCATACATTTCTGCAACTAATCGTAACACATGCAGCTTAGTTCAACTTTATATTCATACATGTTTTCAACTATTACCAATATATGCATACATGTATGCATATATTCATCTAGATTTTTCAATAGAAACGCTGGATGAATATATGCATACATGTACGCATATATTGGTAATAGTTGCATAAAGTTCTAGAAAAAAAATCAGGTTGCTTCTCGGAATATTTAAGATTTTTTGAAAGAAAAAAAATTTAATCACCAGCGCATTTTGTTTCAAAAAAATGTAACTGGCCATAATAGGGACCCGCTTTGAATTTCAAACTTGGACTGGATGCCATTTATATTACCAAAGATTTTAAGGACATGAGCCTTATTTTCATTTAAATTATATATTATCGATTTAATCGAATATTGGAAAATAGCCATTTTGCAAACGATCTTGGATTTCAACGAAACCAATTTTATCGGATTCGTAACGTTAAATTATTGTAAGATTCCAATTTTCGGATTAATCAGAGTTAGTATGTGGCCATGCGAGTTATAAAAGGTTCGATGTACATACGTGTGTATTAATTATTTGATAACTTGAACTCAAACTAGCGCTATTTGGGCAAACAGACTCGGATTTCAACGTAACAAGTTTCATTAGGACCGTAATGTCAAACCATACTGGCATATCCATTTTTACCGTGAACAGAGTTCATATGTTCCCATGCGAATTTATAAACGTTTATCGGGGATAGCGATAGGCAAGAAGCAATATAATAATAGAATAGATAATAATATAACTAAAATATCTACACTATTAATAACCCCAAATATTTCCTAAACCTAAATCCCCAAATTTCAGCCCTTTTATTTTGCAAATAAACCCTACTCTCTACTTTAATTTTTATCTTCTAAACAGTGGTGAATTGGAGGAAGTTCCAATGCTACCTAGAGCAAAAAATTGGTGGCGATTGGTGTAGTGGTTTGGCGTATATTTGGGTTCAAAGTCGACGGGGTGACTTTCAGTTTATCTAGTTTTGCATGAAAACCAGAGAGAGTTAGGTAATGGTGTGAACTAGGAAATTGGAGAGGGGAGGATATTCTACGACTTTGCTTTTGGCCGATCGGCGTGAGTCGATCTGTGGTGGCCATGCCAGTGAGTTAATCGAAGGTGAACATTAGGGTAAAGCAACGAACGTATTTTAGCGATTTGCGCGCTAACGATGGAATTTTAGAGGAAGTGTTCAACTAGAGATTTGTAGGTTGTGGAGAGATCGTTGCTATTCAAATTTCATGGTTGTTGGTGAAGCGAGGCAGCGGTGGCGGCACTCGAACCAATTTTCGGTCGAGTTGGGTTTTGGGCGGATGGGACCAGGTGGTGTGGGTGCGCCTCACTGCGGCGTAGGAGAGGGCAGCGGCGGTCGGTGCTCCATTGCACCGTAGACGGCGACACGAGGCTGGTTTAATGTTGAACAAACGTGAACGATGGTTAGGGAAGAAAGTTAAGTTATTTAATTAAATAATTAATTTAGTTAATGACATGGTTAATTATTTAATGCTTAAATAATTGTATCTCCCTCGTATGAAATCAAAATTGGATGAAACAAGATCTGTTGGTATTGTATGGACGCAGGCTACGTGTACGAACTGATTTGGACAACGAGATTGGAGATAGCTGAAATTTTGGGTTAAATTATACCCACGTTTAATTTAATTCCAAAGCGATCGTTATTGCAACAATCAAAAATCATTGTGAGAATTTTTTAATTTAACTTAAAATGTTATTTATAATCATTAACTGATTATATATTGATTATTTGTGGTTGTTATGGTTGCTTCATGGATGATGGATGTTATTACAGTTTTATTTATACTGTTTATCTAGTATAAGCATTAAAAGTTATAACGTTTATATTTGAACTGTTGTTTGATGGATGATAACTATTGTGGTTGTTATTATAATTGTTCACACAAATTGACACCACGAATATGGAATAATGTAGGAATTGATTGCGTCTCATTTCATTTGAATTTTAAATGAACAATATCTTCATTTAGGGGAAATAAGACGTAAAAATGAAAATTGAATTTTTATATCCGAAACGATTTGGAAATGAAACTGAATTGATTTCAAACAACTATTGAAAAGGTTGAAATGGATTTGAAAGAGTATTGAATTAGAAATGGCTTGTTCTAATCAAAAATAGATTTTGAACAGTAAATTCAAAAGTGAATTAGAGTTAGATATACAAAAGTCATTTTTAACTCAAAATAATGGTTCCAATGATCTTATTTATTTTTACAGCGGATTTCAGGAAAGGTTGGATTTCAAAAGATTTAATTTTGAAAAATATTATTATTTTAATATTATAATAATAGAATATTCGGTTTTGATTTATAATTGAATTTGAAGTTGGAATCGCTTTTAAATGATTTTATAAAAGTTCTATAAAATGTATCCCAACTAAATCAGTCGAGTTTCATTTTAAATAATAATATGGTTTAAATAGGGTGTGTCGTGCAGCGACTGCTCGCAAATTTCGACCACGAACTCCAATCAAGCATAACTAATGCAATTTAAATTGGATTTCTCTGAAATGAAAAACGGCTGTTTTCTATTGATAATGGCTTTCAAACCAAAGAAGAAATTTTGAATTCCAACTTATAGATTTCAAGTTATATTTAAATATATTTTTGAAAAGGTCGCTAAGGTAGTTCAATGAGCGTAATTGAAAATCGATCGAAATGGCCTTATAAAAATTATTAAAAATATAGAAAAATTACGATAAATCATAATAATTGATTTTAAAGTGATTAGAGAAAGAAATATGAAGTTTTGAACTATATTTTGACTTTTGTGATTTCAACCAAACTGGTTGAATACGGTAAAACAACGTTTTGGGAATTTAAGTTAAATGAACTTAAGTTATTTGGTTTATCAAATACAAATTCCATTTCAAAAGATATGTTTGGGTAAATCTTTTTATTTATAAAAGTTTTCCAATTTGAATAAATTGGATTTGGATAGAAATGATCTTCCGATACTTGGTATTGATTACCGCTGTGTAGACGTTTACTATTGGAGGAATTTGGAAGATGTTTATCATTATTCCACTTATATTATTCATTGATTACGAGAATTGGTGTTGAATATAAGTGGATGTAAATTATGTTTAAGTCTTATATTTGATATCAGTTGGTTTGGGGTTTGTCGTGAATGGTGTCTTCAATAACATCATTTTTTTAACCCAGTTAAAGAGGAAGTTTATGGAATTAATCTTTTAATTAAGATTTAATTGGAATAGGGATTTGAAAGGTATGAAACCAAAGTAAGGTTTTCCAATTAATGAATTAAATTAAAATTGAATGGAAATCAATTTAGTGATTATCGATATGGATCTCTATGAATGAAGACCTTTACTATTTAAGGAATTAAAAGGCTTTTTCGTTATACCGATTATGGTTTTAGTCCGATACGAGAATTCATATCGATTATAAGCTGATATGATTTCTGTGAAGATTTCATTTAAGATGAAAGTATGATTTCAGGTTACTGTGGATGATGCTTTAAATAACATTTGTTCTTTAACCCATTTAAAGAAGAAGATGCTTTCTTAAGGTTAGTTGAAATGGTATCTTTTTTAAAGTTGATTATAAACGTTTAATGAAAGAGTTTTCCCCTAGCAAACGATAATGGGGATAAAGTTTTAAATATCGTTTAAAGGATAAGCGAGTTTTTCCTAACGATAAGATTAAGAAATCGTAAGTACGGTTCTGGGAAAGCGATATGATCAAGTAAAGATAACACAGTTTACCTAATCAATGAATGTGTTTGGGTTTGGGTAAATATGTTTTCCCGTAAAGATAATTGTAATCTGTAGTCTGATTTGAACTGAAAGAAGGTAATCAAACTTATGAAAATATAAGGGCAGCTAGATATGGGGTACTGCCAGATTTGTTGTATGGGATGAATAAAATGGGAATGGGATAATGATTTAAGAAAATACCTTTTTCATGAGATTTAATAATCTCGATAAAGCATAGAAAACTTGATTTACATTGAGTTTGTGAAATGAAATTTTATAATCTTTTGAAATGATTTCCAAGGAAAGATTTAAACAAAAGTTTAAAGAAGTGCAAATATTTGATAAGATTTAAGGGAGTAATTCCCAATATAAAGAATGATTTGAGTAAAAGAATATTCTGAAATGGAATGAGACTCGTGATATTTTTATATACCAATTGATTGTAAAGATGCTCTAGTTATTCGGAAATACTGGGTTTCAACCCATTATGAATAACTATACGACGAGTATTGAAGATACTGAAGATGGTGGTTGAAGAGCTGGGATCTTCAAATCATTTGGATTTATTGTTGATGTCTCAATTCGGGTGTACACCCAAGACAAGGTTATAAGTGGCAGTCGTCTAGACATACTTAGAGATTGTCCGGATTTGCAAGGACCTCTCTCCTTTATTGGATGAGGAATAAGGTGCCTTCGGTTTCGTTAAGACCCAGAACGGTCTTGTATGAATGTGTAACTAACATTATATCTTGTTGTATGTAATGGATTTTTTCTAAACGTATTTTTGTTGGTAGTGGAGAATTTATTCTCTTAGCTTAACACCCTTATTTGATACGTACGAGCTCGAAGGTGATATGGTTAGCAATTATCGATTATATATTATGAGATGACAATGCGACTTGCTAAGTGATCAGCTATTGATGATCAAAGTTTTTTTGTTGAAAAGCAGTGCTTTGTGTAAAACGTGACTTCAGGTCCTCACAACCGGTAATGAATCAAAATAGGATGAAGTACATTAGAGATAAGGACTAGAGTTTCCTTCTAGTTGAGAAGGTGATGCCATGGTATGGAGCCCGGGCAATTTGCTTAGTGGATGATTGAACAAGGCGCCTCAGATAATGGTCGACAACAACCGAGAGACGTTATGTTCATGGGAAACCCGATCTGCACATGGTATAGGTGGGTTGGCCTTGTCACTATAAAAGGAGCATTTGTTGATCCTGGGACATCTCGCTAGAGATGTTCTGAATCGCGGAAAAGAAGATCCTTTTCTTTGGTCATTGATGGAACCTAACTTCAAATACGAACTTTTACTGTTTTAGTTGTTACCTATATATGTAGATGTAATATATGGCACCTACGTCTTCTAAGATTTATACATTTACTTTCGAAAGTGATTTCCATACTATGCACTAGCAATAATAAAAGAGGCTTTCACGTACCAAGCATATTTGGTTACCATATGGCATAACTTGCTCCTCTGGTGTGTGTTGCATTGTGTGATAGGACTCAAGTCTTATGGTAGCTTCATTTTCAATAAGCATTGCAAGTAGTTTTATGACTGGTATTCATGAGGGGAAACCCGCTCCGTGTTATGCGGAGTGGTCTTTTGATTTAACCAACTTTAAAATAAAGTAAATAACCGTTTTAGTTCTCACACTAGTCCCATGATCGATCCGGAGTTTATTGTTCTTTCCCTAAACTCTGGGTGCCCATATTTTTCAACACGAGCAGTCTAGTGGTTTTGGTTTGCAGATATTTTATAGAGCAGGCATTGGATTGAAGCTAGAGCCATGTTCAGAGCATTTTATTTCTTCCGTTGAGAGTTTATGTTTTCTGTTGTGTACATGTTACACTTTGATATTGTTATTTCCTTTGTGAATGTATTTATTATTGTAGTCAATGTAAAAGTTATTGCAATAATAATGAAAAGTTGTTTTGTTCAGTTCTTATGTGTTGTAACCCCAAGTGATACGTCTTGTTGAACGGCTTAAGTCGGTTTAATCATCAGTTTGAATTGGGCTGGAAAGCGGGTCGTCACAAATGGTCATCCGAGAATGATGGGCCTCCTCTAAAACCGATCTCAACAAATCATCAACTCGAGGAAGACATAATCTCTCATCATGATGTAGCCAACCTCTCTCATCCACATAATGCCTAGCAAGGTGACTAGAGGTCTCTCCTCTACTGAGTCGGTCCAAGATATCCGCTAACTATTGATCCTCGTACAGATCGGATCTAATGCGCTCTACGAGAGTAGGACGCACCTTCAAGGATGCTAATAATCATGGTGCATTATCCGTTGATGATCTAAAATCGAATGATGAGATAAACTCCAAACTTTGTCATTCTACGAACAATGGACTCAAAGTTATCCTCTATCTACTCAATGCTTATGCTACTACATTCCCCTTCCCCAGGGTATATGCTATCTCAAATTCATAGGATGCAAGAAAGTCCATCCAGCACTGCTGTCGCAAATTAAGATCCTTTTCTGAAAACTTGTACTTGAGAGACTTAAGGTTTGCGTATGACTAAAATCTATCACTTAATAAATAATGTACCCTCAGTTGTCTACTCATGTACAAACATTCCCGCCCTCTTGCATAAGCATCGAACCTAAACACATGCCGCTAGCATTCGTAACATCTTTGTAGCATCAGGAAAAGTTAATGCTAGTGTTGATGTGAGAGCCATCTTCAATCTCAAGAATGCATCCTCGCAATCCACATCCCAAGAAAATACTAGGTTTTCTTCGTAAGATGGGCAAGCGGAGGTGAGAACCGCGGAAAATCCTTAATGAACTTCCGATAGTTACCAGCCAAACCTAGAAAGCTCCTCACTTCTGTCGCATTCTTGGAGGATTTTCAATCCAGTACTGCGACAACCTTAGCAGGATCCACTGCTATACCATCTCTACAGACAACATGCCCCAAGAACCTTACCTCCTTCCACCAAAAGTGGCATTTAGAAAACTTGCTTTCAACTGATGGGCACAAAGAGTACGGAGGACCTCTCCTAAGTGCAAGGCTTGCTCCTCCTCGCTCCCTGAGAACACCAAGATATCATCAACAGACACCACCATGAAATTATTTAGGAACCCCCTAAATACCCTAATCATCAAATCCACAAAATATGTCGGTGCATTGGCCAGCCCAAAATGCATAACCAGCCAATCAAAGAATCCATTTGGAGTCCTAAAGGCAGTCTTATCTATGCTACCATCCACCACCCTAAGCTGATGAAAACCTGTAGCTAAATCCAACGTGAGAAAACTGAAGCGCCCACCAAATGATCAAAAAAGTCATCTATCCTTGGGAGTGGGTGTCTATAATTCATCGTAAGCTCGTTCAATTATCTATAATCCACATATAGACAGAGAGAGTCATCCGCCTTAGTTGCAAAGACGACTGGTGCTCCCCACTCAAAAATATCCTTTCTCGAATAACTCACCCACTTGATTACTAAGCTCCTTCCTCTCCCTCGTAGGTATGTGGAGCACTGGCAATGCAAAAAGCTTAGCGTTCTCCACTAAGTATATCCGGAAATCAATATCATGCCTCAGAGACAGCCCTCTCACCTCCTCAGACACATCCAGAAAGTCTCTAACTACGGGCACCAAACTGAGATCGTCTACAAAAGCATTTGGGGAATCCAAGAAACTAAGCATAACTGTCCCTTAAGGGTCGCAAGGAATCTCGAGAGTCGACCATGGCACGTTAAAAGCCTCATTACTCTCCTCGCGCAGTTAAGAATGGCACTATACATGGCTAGCCAATCCATCCATAAAATAATCCAGTACCCTATGAAACCCAGTACGTACGCATCACACTCAAACTCGATGCCAAGAATATAAATCCTCAAACCCGTATACATCATATATAGGTGATTCATATCTCCTATGGAGTTTGAGAAAACTACTGGATCATAAACTATAGAAGTATCTAGGTGCAGATTTTCAACAACAGAATATGATATGAAAGAATGAAAAGCACTGGAACTGAACAAGGTCCTAATGGGAAAGTCAAAAAGAGAAATCAAACCTTCTATAGTGACCTTCCTACCTCTTCCTGACTGCTATCACCGGTCTGAGTCGCCTCAAGCGCATGAACCTGGGATCCAGATGAATATGCTCCCTATTCTTGCTTCGGAGAGCACTATCTTCTATAATGGCTCATCTTTCTGAATTGAAAGCAAGTACCCTTCTTAGTTGTCTTCTTGCAATCTCTGACGAAGTGCCCTATCATACCACATCCATGACACTTCACTTTCTTCTTAGTATGTGCTTTATCTGGTTTCTCTCCCTTTTCTTTCCACCTTTCTTGAGCTGACACTTTTTCTTCCCAAAACCTATCTTGGCCACCTCATTCTTAGCCTCCTGTGTACTCTCCTTCCCATCACAGTGCATAATAGTCATCTTCACTAAAGCCTCAAAAGTCGCACCCATCAAAATATGTGTCAATGCTAGTCCTTTGAGGGGTTGGTTCAGCCCCTCACAAGACTTCTTGCCTTCTTATGTGCATTATTAACCAGATCCAAGCCAAATCTCACCAACTCATTAAAGCAATTCACATACTCCTTAACCGACATATCATCATGTCTCAGACTCAAGAATCTCTCCAACTGCATCCCTTCTTCAGCTTGCAATAAGAACTTTTTCTCAAACTTATCCTTGAATTCATACCATGTCCTCATAGCCGATTCTGCTTCCGCCACTTCCCACCAATATGAAGCTTTCTCCTTTCAGTTGCAACGTGGCCAACTGAATCCTCCTCCTAATACAAATAATCAATCGGTCTCTCTAAGCCAATTGCGAGCATCAATGAAACTCTCTGGTCTAATAAATTCCTTGCTTCCCATAGTAGAAAAATCCTTGAAGAGCTTAGAGAAATTAGGCGCTTGATTCGGTAAAACTACCACGGCTATAGCTGGAGTTAGGGCATTTCCTTGCCCTTCGGAAAGCTTCATACCTTCAACATATCTACGAAACCATGCCAACATAGGAGTACCCTCTGGAATGTTAGGAGCCCTAGACAAGCTGAAAATAAAAAAGACAACAAGGATTCAAAAAGGAAATAATGGAATATTGTAATTGACTTGAGGAGATGCTTTCCTAGAATAAGTTGTACTTGAAAATACTTTACTTTTGAAAACACTTTTTCAAAGAGTTTTCTCTGGTCTTATAACATTAGGCTCTGATACGAAATGAAACACCCCACAACCTTAACTCCACTCATGTGAGGGCGCGTTAAGGTTTATGAAGCACTTAGGTATAATGTAACAACACAGAGACTAAAATTCACAAGACAGAAATATAAAACACAGCAGGAACTTTAAAACATCACTTAATAAATCAAGTCAAATCAGAGTACTTATTACATTTTATAAATACTAAATAATCATAAAAATAAAAATAAATATAGTAATTTCAGAGTACATAAATAAAACTGTCCCTCTTAAATGTAAACACAATAGCCAGAAAATGAGAAATGAACCAATACATGAGTCTGAATCCAAGCTGAACGAAAAAAATAAAGAATCACTGCTGACACCCTCCACCCTAGAAACCTGGAGTAGGGGGAAAGAAGAAGGAAGGAGGAAACAAACTAGGTCAGACATAAGTCTGGTGAGTTCTAGTAATTTCTAGCATGAACATAAGTTAAGAAAGCATTAGACAAATGAGAAGTTTTAAGGACATAAGACATCAAGGTATAAAAGTAGTAAACAAAGTTAAGCATGAACTAAAGATTGGCTTCTGATTCATATCCAAGATTGTTTCATCAGCTTACCAAGATGGCTTTGCCTAATTTCTACCCATCGATCGGCTCCTATAACCACAATTTGGTAACTAATGCCAGCTATGGAATTTAGGGTTATCATCCTGAACCAACCAACGAAAAGGAATGGTTGTTAATCACAGGCATTACAGCTTCTTATCTTCACCAATAGGCACGATGCACGCTCATCGTTCTGCCGGAACACGCATGTACCCACCTCGTTTGGACCTCCTACTATCCAACACAATAAAGCGTTCCCTCCCTCTACCAAGTGTAAGACCTTAATTGATGATAATAGGGATATTGTCTGATATGGGTCCCCAACCAAATATGCGATTGACACAAGTCACTCTACTTGGTCCCCATTTATTTTTTTATTAGGCCACTTAGTTTCCCTAACAAGCCCCACGCTGCCGGAATGAACCTAAACTACAAGCCACTTATTTTCCCCAAACAGCCCCACGCTGCCGGAACGGACTCCCACTTCAATTTTATTATTTTGTTAGGCTTTTTATTTTCCCCAGTCAGCCCCACGCTGTCGAAAAGGACCTAGGAGACACTTATTTTCCCCAATCAACCCCATGTTTCCACAATGGACTCCCACTATCTTAGCTTATGCATTTCATGTTCAAGTTAACTTAACACAATTTAACTTTATTAATAAGCCCAGCTGTGACGACTGAATTTCCAGTACCCTTTGAGTTGACCAAACATCACAAGTCCAACCCAAAGTGCACCGGAAATACATCCCTTAATGTCACTCATATGAGGATGCATTAAGTTTTGTGAAGCGCAATAGGTACAAAATAACAATACAGAGACTAAAATTCACAAGACAAAATGTAAAGCGGAAAACTCTGATACAACTTTTATTATTAAACTAGTCACAACATTACAGTTTAAAATACCATAGAGTCATAATTATAAAACATTAGTCTCGTGGAAAGTAAGACATCGAAGTACAAATACAAAACCATAAAAATCATATCCCTCATGAGTCATAACAATAGTCATAGAACAGAAATTGAAGTAATACATGGAGTAAGAAATGCTCAAGTCCAAGCAGAATCAAATAGTCATTGTCACTGCTGCGATCCACAGCCCTGAGAACCTAGGAGGAAAGGAAGAGAGAGAGAAACAAATTAGGTCAGATAATAAGTCTGGAGAGTTCCATTGATTTTTAGCATAAGCATAAGATAAAAACGTGTTCAGGCAGATGAATAATACTGGACATGAAAATATAGTAAAGTATAAAAATAAGCAACAAGACGAGGTAAGGTAAGGTAAGCTTCTCATTCATATCCTCAAAATTTCTGCACCTACTATCAAGATTATAGAGATTATGTTTTACCTAATTTCTATCCAGTGATCGATTTCCTAAACAAATGTGAATAACCTATGCAAGCTATGGCATTAGAGAATATCAGTCCCGGACCCATCAACTAAAAAGACACAGCCTTACCCATAGACATTACAATGGCTTATCTTTCCTGTTTGGATCCATGCACGCTCATAACTCCGCCGGAACGCTCCCGTACCCACCTACATATATTTGAACCTCTTGCAATCAAGTATCTGTAAAGCGTGCCCCTGCCTCTTCCTAGATTCAGATGATAACAAAAGGGTACTTGTTAATACAGGTTCCTAGCAAGAAAGCAAGTAATGACAACATTGTCCCTGAGCCCCTTATATCCTATTAGAATGGACCCCTTTCAAGATTAGCTTATTAATTAGACAAGGTTAACTTAGCACACCTAAGTTTATTCAATAAGCCCAATATAATTATTATTATATATATATATATATTTCAAGGTAGTTAATAACGAATGTAATCTATATCTCTTCCTTATGTCAAGTTCAAGTCAAATCAGTTTCAAGTCTACTCGAGGTCAAGTCAAGTTCTATACATCATTATCAAGATGTTTTACATTTACAAGTTACTCATTGTTTAATTAAGTTTTTTTTATCCCAATTTACATGTTTTCTTCTACCATATCACTTAATATATAATTAAGTACAATTTATTTCATTTCATAAATTTATCCCCAAATTCAGTCAATAGCTTGAGTGCATTATTAATCAATTCTTAATATGCCCATAATCCTTGTTTTACACTCTTTTTTTTTCAATTTTGCGCAAATAAAACAGTAAAGGCCTAGGCTCTCGATGACCTAGGCTCAGCGCAAAACAAAAGAAAAATAAGAAATAGGCATAGCAAGTCTATAAACAAAACAATGACAGAGAAGGGGATAAGGAAAAAGAATGTACTTATAAACAAATAATAACTGAAAAAGGAATCGGTAATAGACAATAATTAAAATGAACAATAACATGCAAAATATAAACTTATAAACACTAAAATTGTCACTTTAAGATCTAATATATTTTATTGTCCAAATCCTTTTTATTTTTATTTCTTATCTAAAAATAACATAGAACTTATATAGATTTGTTTTAGATCTAGAAAAGGCCTTTGAAAAAGAAGTAGAAGCAGAATATCCTTCTAGATCTACTTTTTGACGTCATACAGACTTTTCCCCTAATTTATTTTTAGAACATAATAAAGTGGAGGAAAAAGATGAAGAAATATTTGTGTAGGAAAAAGGTGAGGGTTGTTAGTCTATTTATGGGTGTGTTAGGATAGTCTAGGCCATAGGCTATTAGGGTTTTAATCTGAACCATAGAAAATACCTCAGCATGAGTTAGCAAAAGGAACTATCTAAAAACAGACGTATTCGGGCGGGCTTAGACCTGTGCCTGGCCCGAAGTGGGTCGACCCGCCTCCTATATGGGTCGACACATATGTCGACCCAGGAGTCGACATAGGGGTCGACCCATAAAGGGTCTGGGTCGCCCAATGACCATTGCACCATTTTGAATTAATTATTTAATTTGATTCAAATTTCAATTAATCATATTTTGTTCATACTTGGTCCGACTTATGCAAACCAAAAGTCAATCTAAATCAGAATTTCGTAATGAATGCAACGGTGAGAACCGTTTTATCAAGTTCTAGATATTTTTTTGATTAATTTTTTTGATTTATTAATCTTCTTCATATAATTATTGTTTATTAAAATTTGGGGTGTTACATCCTCCCCTCCTTAAAGGATTTCGTCCCTGAAACCTCCAAGGTTAGAAGAACGTTATGAATATTATTAACCATTATCTACACCCATCTACTCAACCATCAACCACTAGCATATATTGTCCTTATAATTTCTAATGTTTTATATGAACATATGCAAAGGTGTTGTGTATATGTCCCTAAGCTAATGCAGAAACCAGGCAGTCTATTGATTCAGTTGACCTTCTTAATGCAATTCATGTACGTGCCATGTATCCAGAATGTATGCACAAGAGTCTTATTACATATAAATTCTACATGCGTGCAACAACCATTGACCAAAATGCAACATCACAGTGACGATTCAACCATTTTCTTCTATATCTAAAGTAAATTAAAATGCACGCACATTCATATGCAATATATAAGTTCTCTAGTTAAGTCGATCCCTAATCTAGTGCCTAATACGTGTATATGCATCCACTTGCAACCATCAAACATAACATGTCTCAAACATATGTTTTCAACCATTCCTATCATCCATAGGTTTCTACCTGTGAATTGAAATTCAAATGATAGGAAAAACAGATTCAAACACAAATGCTTAGAAACGAATTAGGAACGTACTCTCAAAGAGGAACGTTGTTAATACCAAAATCGGCATTAACACCCCCAAGCGGTGTATAAACGCCGTAAAACTGCAAATAGCATGCTTAAGAGCAAGTAAATGCAAAAAATAACAAAGAGTAGGGAAGATTTATAGTGGTTCGGCCTAAGTTTTAGCCTACATCCACTTTGAATGACGATTTCATTATTCTCTTCATTATAAGGTACACATTTGATCTCATTTTATATTCTCTCTTTTACAATGATTTTCTCTCTCTCTCTCTCTCTTTTACAATCTCTCGAAGATTCTCTCTCTCTTAAATATCTTCAAATTCTCACTGGTAGCGGAGATTATTTGAACTTGATCTTCAATAATCAAGCTTGGTGATGATCTTTGATTATTTCTTGATGAAAGTGATGATGGAGATCTTAAGATGAAGCTTGAAGAAGCTTTGATGAAGTTGTAGAAGCTTAAGTATTATTGGAGTTAAAAATAGAAGCCCTTCGGGAGGAGAAAATTCGGTCTATCGCTTTTGATGTGGGAAAGGGTGGAGTATTTATAGGCGAAGTTTGAAGTGGAGTAGAGGCTTGAAAAGAGGTGTGTATCCTTCGGGGACATTTATAAGCGATTCCCCATCAGTCGATCTACTTTTTCTTTGAGAGCCACTGATCTTTCGGGGCCTTGTATCCTCCTTTTTCGCTTACTGGTGAAACCCGAGGGCCAGTATTCAATGCATGCACTGCTACTTTTGGCGAAATTCCACACATATCTGCATGACTCCATGTGAATAAATCCAAATTCGCTTTAAGAAGCACAATCAACTCTCTTTGCAACTTCTGGCCCAGTTGAGATCCTACATTCCACACTTGGTCAAGATCTTTTGGATGAACTGCTATAGGAATTATGATCTCTGCTAGCGCCACTCGATTCTCCCCTACAGTGGACTTTCGTGGATCCATCTCTTTCTGAGCCCTACTATGCTCTCTAGTGCAGGGGTCGTGCGTTAGTTGCTATAATGAAGATTCAAGAATGCGGAGGGAGCCCTTCACTCTCTTCCCCTTGTTTTTTAGCTTCTCGCAACTCTATAAGATAACATTCTCTAACAGTACTCTGGTCTCCTTTCACTACACCAATGCCCTTTTCCGTGGGATACTTCATAGTCAAACACCATGGCGCTAGCGCGATTCTGAAATCAGCCAATGCGGGTCTGCCCAAGAATGCATTGTAAGCGGAAACTTCATCAACAAGTATGAAGGTCTGCTTCAAGATAGCTCTCCTTTCCTCGACTCTACAAGCAAGTCAGTAGGCCCAGTTGGTTGCTTCGGCTATCCGGTGAACCCTTGAATCTTTGTTTGACAAGCTTGAAATCTAACATTGAGAGATTCATCTGGTTGAAAGTCTTTCGGAATAGGACATTAACAGAGGCACCGCAATTAACAAGCACCCTTCTGACCATAGCTAAGCCTGACGCGACTCTAACCACCATTGGATCTTGAGTTGGAGCTAACACACCTTCTGCATCTTTGTCTCCAAACGCAATATCACCATGAGAAATCTTCTGCTACTTCATGGGTATGATTTTGCTGAGGATTAAGAATCTTTTTTCCTTTGGAACATACTTCAAAGCATTTGAGTACCTTTCAATATCTCTTTAGCCGCTATCATCCAGATTAAGACCTCTAGAAATGTAGTAATCACTGGCCTTGCATTGATTGGCGTTGGAGCTTCATTGCTTGGACCTGATTGATTAGCAAGGGTACTTTTCCCCTGAGGAGTTTAAGAAGGATTTGCAGTCTGCGACCTCCTCACGTACTGCTGCAGTCTGTTCTTACTAATCAACTCTTCAATTAAACTCTTTAAATGCTTACATTCATTGGTGTTATGACCAGGTTGGTCATGGAAACGCCAAAATCTCCCAGACTTCAACTGGCTCTCCCATTCTTAGCGGTTTCGGACCTGGATAACCTTCTATGTCTTTAGTGGCAGTGTAGATATACTTCGAGGTATCTGTCAAAGGTGTCAGTTCTGCAGTTTTGAAAAAGCGAAATTCTTTCCATTCTTGTTATCCTTTCTGTCATTTCCCTTCTTTTGTCCCCCGGTATTCTTCTGACTGCCTGAAGCATCATTATCCTTGTTTTCCGGCATAATACTACTTTCGGCAACATTTTGGGTGATAGAAGGATCATCTTCCACTAGGATGAACTCCTCTTCCTTCTTATAGAACTTCTCAAGTGCATTAGGCTCCTTCATTTTCACCCATTTACCAAACTCTGTCTTCTTGTCCATATCTCAGAATAAAGCCATTAATATCATCGAAGGCTCTGGATTCCTAACTTCCGCTATAGCACAATGTAACCAGTAAGAAAGGCTTTTACAGACTCTCCCGTGTTTTGCTCCAATCCTGATAATGACATTATGTCTTTGGATTTTGTAGTGCACAACCATAACTACTCCTTGAACTTCTTCGCCAAATCAGAAAAACTGATCCACGGATTTTGGTGGCAGCTTGGTGAATCATAGTGATGCTACTCCCTCCGAGTAGATAGGAAAGTACAAACAATTGATTTCATCTTTCTCCCTTGCACCGTTCATATGCCAGTCATACTTGTATAGAAACAGATTCAGATAAGCACCCCATTATAAGCAGGCATAGTCAGAGGAACAAACTTCTTCGAGAACTCAGCCTTTCGAATTTTCTCAGTAAACAGAATCTTGATTAGGGCAAAATCCACTCTATTTCATCATCATTTCTCGCCATACTCTCCTTAATAATCTGCTTAACCATCTCCAAAAGGTAATCCTCATCGTTGAGTTGTTCCACAGGGCAGACGCCAGTTCCTTTACCAGATGCTTGTCTTGGCAAGCGATCGCGGTTAGAGAACTAAGCCCTTAGACCTCCAATTTGGGGAGGTGCCCCTTTGGTCGGACTAGCAAATTACGAGAAGTATACTTTGCGGAATGATTCTTAACAATTACTTTGGGTTCTTCAACGTCTGCATCATTTTTTCCGCTTGACACATCATCCATCTCTTCGCCATAGTTGTAACGATTGTGATCTGATGCTGATAAGTGTGCGTTCTCTTCCAAGTCAATCTCGACTCTAGGCTTTGCAGGATTGGCTTGAGCATTGAGAAGAACATCTAGCTTATCGATAAGAGCTTTATTCAAAGCTTCCATTTGTTGATTCAATCCTGCCACAACAGCTTCTAACTTATCTTGAGATACTCCCGCTCCCGGAGTTTGTGAAACAGTAGGATGATTAGTTTGCGGAGTAGCATTAGCATCATTAGCGGCATTTCCAAAACCTCTTGCGGATTTACTTTCTTTCTTTGATGGTGCCATAATATCGGATAGATTTATGAACTTTGTAGAATTTCTTTCAACAGACCTGACTTTTAGACTTCATGGGTCTATAGTGAAAGATCAAGCCTCAACAACTTCCCCCAGCAAGGCTCTTAACCTTATGGTCGTGGGTTCGTGCCCCGCTGTGGGCACCAAAAATGGCATTAACACCACCAAGTAGTGTATGAAAACCGTAAAACTGCAAATAGCAAGGTTAAGAGCAAATAAATGCAGAAAATAACAAATAGGTGAGAAGATTTATAGTGGTTTGGCCTTAGTTTTGGCCTACGTCCACTTTGAATGATGATTTCATTATTCCCATCATCACAAGGTACACATTTGATCTCATTTTATACATTTTCTCTCTTTTACAGCGATTTTCTCTCTCTCTCCTATAATCATTCGAAGATTCTCTATCTCTCTCTCTCTCTCTCTTGAATATCTTCAAATTCTCACTAGTAGAGGAGATTATTGAACTTGATCTTTAATAATCGAGCTCGGTCACGATCTTTGATGATTTCTTGATGAAAGTGATGATGGAGTTCTTAAGATGATGCTTGAAGAAGCTTTGATGAAGTTATAGAAGCTTGAGTATTGTTGGAGATCAATAATGGTAGACCTTCCAGAGGAGAAAATTCGGTCGATCCCTTTTAATGTGGGAAATGGTGGAGTATTTATAGGTGAAGTTTAAAGTGGAGGGGAGGCTTGAAAAGAGGTGTGTGCAGCTTCTTGGCAGCGACCCGACGCTATGGGTCGTAAGCTGTCCCGCATGAAATGACTCGCTTATTTCGAAGCGCATGTGCGTGGATGACCCTATGCAATTTAAACCCCGCTAAATCCCCGCAATATCCCCGTTATAGCCCATAGAGCTCTTTAACAGCTACGCTATTTCAATTTAGCGCTAATGAACAGTATATCCTCTTATAGCCCCACTATTTTCCGTTGCATCCGCTAAATCAAGGCTTGTAGCGTTCGTTTAAGCAATATTAATATATATAGCTTGATTTGGATGCTTCTTTTTAAAAAATTCAGTAAATTTAGCATAAAGTGTTATATTTAAGGCATAAGGGCCTAATATATGGTAACAGTCATTTACACTCATCAAATTTAGCAAGCATAACTATGATATTCCTTGATTTTGTTATTTAAGATTAATTAATATTAGTTTCATGTACACATATAATGCGATAAATATGATTAACTAATTTTTAAATATTTGTTTTTAAATCTAATGAACCTTCTTGCGCCTCCGCTATATACCTGATATTTCCCTGCTTTATCCTCACTACACCATTTTGCACCTCCGCCGCTATAGAACCGCTAAGCTCTTTAACTGCATAGGGACGATCCGACTTTGAACGACCCACGTATAAGCATTATCTACTCGACCCAAGTGCCAACGACCTGTGTTTCATTGACCTGACCCTCATACGCATCGAACTGATCCATGTTTTGGTAACCCAATGGTGAATGAGTCGCCTTTCTATTGCAAACGACCCAAAGCAAGCTGACCCAAGGCTTTGTGACCAACCCAAGCGTGTACACTTTATATTAGCTAACGATCCATTCATTTTAACCGACCCAAATGTGAACGACCTAATCATCAATGACCCAACAGATCATTAGCATGATCCATCAATACTTAGCTTAAAACATAGCCGACCTATCCACCTATTACGATGCAACTGATCCAATTATTTTAACCGATCCATGCTCTTAATTCACGAGCGATCCATCATTTGAATCGCGTTTTTAGCTGGATTAACAAACAGGTAAGAAGCGTGAATCATATCTTCAGGTTTCCAACTCGCATCGTCACGATCTTCTCCCTATTGTACTTTAACAGCTTGATCTCCTTGTTTCGTAGCTTCTTAACTTATGATCCAAGTATTCGGGTAGGAACATTTCTAACTGATGCCTCCTCCTCTATCTCTACATCCTTAAGGTTACTTAGCTCTACTACCTCTGCGGAATCATGTAGACACTTCCTCAAGTGTGAAACATGGAACATGTTGTGGACTTCCGCCAGACTCTTTTGTAGTCTAACTCTATAAGTCATCTGACCTATCCTCTCTACTATGAGGAAGGGCCCTACAAACCTTAGTCCGAACTTCCCTACCAAGCCAAAACGAACAACGTTCCTCAAAGGTGAAACCTTGATAAAGACCATATCTCCTACCTCAAACTATGTGTCATTCCTCCTCCAATAGGCGTACAAATCTACCTGTCCTGGGTTGCTTTCATCCGTCTTTGAATCAAGTCTATCTTCTCTGAAGTTTCTCTAACTATCTCAGGACTAACAAGTATGTCCATGAACTCCTACCAATATGTAGGTGATCTATAGGGTCGTACATAAAGTGCCTCGAGGGAGTCATACCAATACTCGTTTGATAACTATTATTGTAGGCAAACTCTACCAATAGGAGATGCTCCTCCCAAGTCCCTCTGAAGTCTAGGATATATAGTCTCAACAAATCCTCGAGAACCCTATTGACCCTCTTTGTCTGACCTTCTGTCTGAGTGTCATAGGCGGTGCTAAGCCGTAACTATGTCCCTAGTGCCTATTGCAAGCTTCTCCAAAACTCACTCATAAAGATAGGGTCATAGTCACTAACAATAACGGAGGGTACCCCCATGAAGTTGGATGATCTCTCTAAGATATATTGATGCTAACCAAGTTGCCTTCTTCTTGCTCTTGACTAGGATAAAGTATGCACTCTTAGCCAATCTGTCAATAATAACCCAAATATTGGTGTTGGCCCTCCTCGATCTGGGAAAACCATCTATAAAATCTATAGAGACACTCTCCCACTTCCACTATGAAATGTCTAGAGGTTGAAGCAATCCACCAGGTTTCCTCTGCTCAGCCTTTACTTGTTGGCAAGTTAAACATCGGGCCACATACTCTGCCATGTTCTTCTTCATTCCAGTCTAATGAAAAAATCTCTTTATATCTCTGTACATCTTATCACCGCCCAGATGGATAGTCATCCGAGAGTAATGAGCCTTTTCTAGAATCAATCTCAATAAATCAGTAACTCTGGGAACACACAGCCTTCGATCTCGACGTAGCCACCCTCTCTCATCCACAGAATACCTGACAAGGTGGATAGAGATCTCTCCTCCACTGAAGTGATCCATGATGTCCACTAATTGTCGATCTTCATGTAGACAGGATCCAGTGCGCTCTAGAAGAGTAGGTCGTATCTCCAACAATGCCAACAATCCGGGTGCAAAATCCGTAGATGGTCTAAAATCAAATGCTGAAACAAAATCCAAGCTCTTCTATTCCATGAATAATGGACTCTAGGGTATCCTCTGTCTATTCAATGCGTCTACAAACACATTCCTCTTTCTATGGTTATACGCTATCTCAAAGTCATAGGATGCAAGGAACTCCATCCAACGCTGTTGTCGCAAATTGAGATACTTCTACGAGAACAAATACTTGACCGGCTTATGATTTGTATAAATCTCGAACCTGTCACCAAGTAAATAGTGTCTCCATGACTTGAGTTCAAACACTAATGTCGCTAACTCCAAATAATAGGTACGGTAGTTCTTCTCATGTACCCTCAACCATCTACCCCCGTAGCAGACTGCCCTACCTTCCTACATCAACATTGCACCCAAACCCGTGCCGCAAGCATTCGTGTAGATGGTAAACATCTTGGTACCATCAGGAAGATTCAAAAGTGGAGCTGATGTAAGAGCCATCTTTAATCTCAAGAATTCATCCGTGCACATCCCAAGGAAAAACTAGGTTCTCCTTTGCTAGACGGGTGAAGGACTGAGATTTGTGCAAAGTCCTTAATGAACTTTTTGTGGTAACCGGCCAATCCCAAGAAACTCATAACCTCTGTCGCATCCTTAGGAGCTTTCAAATCTTGAACTGCGACAACCTTAGTGAGGTCCACCACTATTCCATCCTTGGAGACAACATGCCCTAGGAACCTTACTTCCTTTCGCCAGAAACGACACTTAGAAAACTTAGCCTTCAGCTAATGCGATCTGAGAGTGCAGAGAACCTATCCTAAGTGTGGTATGCTCTTCTTCGCTCCTCTAGAAAACCAGGATATCATCAACAAAAACCACTAAACTTATTTAGGTACTCCCTAAATACATGACTCATCAAATCCATGAAGTACGTCAGTGCAGTTAACAGCCCAGAAGGTATAAACATCCACTCAAAGAATCTATCAGGAGTCCTGAAAGCAGTCTTGTCTATACTGTCATCTGTTACCCTAAGCTGATGAAAATCTATGGCTAGATCCAACTATTAGAAAATTGAAGCACCCAATAACTGGTCAAACAAGTCATCTATCCGTGGGAGTGAGTGTCTATTCTTCTTGGTGATCTTATTTAACTCCCTAGAGTCCCTGCATAAACGGAAAGAGTCGTCTACCTTGGTCACAAAGACTACTGGTGCCCCTACTTAGAAATGCTCTGTCTAATGAACCCCTTCTCGAATAACTCCCTCGCTTTCTTAATAAGCTCCCTCCTCTCTCTATGAGCCATGTAGCGCACTGGTAAAGCAACAAATTTCGCATTCTCCACTAAGTATATCCGGAAATCTATCTCTCGCCTGGGGGGTAATCCTCTCAACTCATCGAATACATCCGCAAAGTTTCTGACTATGGGTACCAACCGAGATCATCAATAGAAGCATCTAAGGAATCCAGGAAACTAAGCATAAGTGACCCTTGTGGGTCACAAGAAATCTCGAGAGTTCTACCGTAGCATATCAACAATCTAACAACTCTCAATTCGCAAGCGAGGATGGCACCATACATGGCTAGCTAATCCATTTCTAGAATAAGCCTGTAACCCATAAAACCCAGAACATATGTGTCACACTTAAACTCGACGCCCAGAATAGAAATTTTCAAATCCCTACATATCATAGACAAGTGATTTGTACCTCCTACAGGGTTTGAGACTACTACAAGAACATAAACTATACAAGTATGTAGGTGCAAACTATCTACAATAGAATTGTATATGAAATAATGAGAAGCACCGAAATCGAACAAAATCCTAATAGGAGATCCAAAAAGAGAAACCCAACCTTCTATAGTGACTTTCCTACCTCAGTCCTGACCGCCAATCTAAGTCGCCTCAAGCGCATGAACTTGTGCTTCGGATGATCCTGCCCTCTGACCTTGACTCTGAGGGAATTGCTTGGTGTAATGCCCAACATGTCCACACTGGAAGCAAGCATTCTTAGTCTTCCTGTCGTCCTTGACAAAGTGTCCCTCCTTACCACAGCCACGACACCAAACACACGTCGTGTTGTGCCTTATCTGGTTTTCCTCCCTTCTTCGATGCACCCTTCTTGGGCCACCACCTTTTCTTTTTTGTTTTAGGCTTGCCTCTTTGGTCTTTTCCTCTTGCTTTACTACTTTCCCATCCTCATGCATTAGGGACATATCCACTAGCCTCTCAAATGTAGCTCCCATAGGTGTATGTGACATCTCAGTCCTTAAGAGGTTGATTGAACCCTCTCGCATAACTCAAAGCCTTCTTATGAGGAGTGTTTACTAGATCCAACCAAAATCTTGCCAATTTATTAAAGCTATTCACATTCTCTTTCATTGTCATACTTCCTTACTTCAGACTTAAGAACTTTCCCAATTGCATTCCCTCTTTAGCTTGTAATAAAAACTTCATTTCAAATCTATTCCTGAACTCAACCCATGTTGCTACCATTCGTTCTGCCTGAGTTACCTCTCAATAATATGATGCCACGTCTTTTAGCTGCCAAGCGGCTAACTGAATCCTCCTCCTGTAATATAGCTCTAACAACTCAAACACATGTTTTGTCTCCCTTAACCAATCGCAAGCCTCTAGGTAACTCTCTATTCCACGAAATGGCTTGCCGCCCATCACACGAAGATCCTTACAGAAGTTAACTACCGGATTGGGAGGAACTACTACGGCTGTCGTTAGGGGTGGGACATTTCCTTGCACTTCGGTAGGTGTCGTAGCTTCTATATATCTATGGAACCATGTTGGAATGGGAATGCCCTCTGGAAAATTGGGAGCCCCAGACATACTGAAAAGAGAAGAGATAAGGATTAAAAAAGAGATAGAAGGAATATTATAATTGACTTGAGAGCGTATATTTTCCAAAAATAGTTTTTTCTTGAAAATCCTTCACTTTGAAAAGTACTTTTTCAAAAAAAATTCTCTGATCTTGTAACCTTAGGCTCTGATATCTAATGTGACGCCCCCACATCCCCAAATGTCACTCATATGATGATGCATTAAGTTTTGTGAAGCACAATAAAACTTTAATAAAAATACAGAGAGTAAAATTCACAAGACGAAATGTAAGCACAACAAAAAGCTTTGATAAAACTTTTATTATTAAACTTGTCATAGGATTACAGTTTAAAATACCATAGAGTCATAATCATAAAACATCTATCTCGTGGAAAGTAAAACATCAGAGTACAAATACAAAACCATAAAAGTCATATACCTCATGACTCATAAATATAGTCATAGAATAGAAATTGAAGCAATATATGGAGTAAGAAATGGTCCAAGTCCAAGCTAAATCAAAAGGTCATGGTCACTGCTGCGATCCACCACCCTGAGAACTTGGGGAAAAAGAAGAGAGAGAGAAAACAAACTAGCCAGACAATAAGTCTGGCGAGTTCCAGTGATTTTTAGCATAAGCATATGATAAAGAAGTATTTAGATAGATGAATAATTCTGGACAGAAAATAATGTAAAGTATAAAAATAGGTAACAATACGAGGTAAGGTAAGATAAGGTAAGCTTTTCATTCATATCCTCAAAATTTCTACACCAACTCGTAAGATTATCAAGATTAGGTTTTACCAAATTGCTATACAGTGATCGGCTTCCAAATCAAGATGTGAATAACCAGTGCTAGTTGTGCCATTCAGGGATATCAGTCTCGAACCCATCAACTAAAAACACACAGCCTTACCCACAAGCATCATAGCGTCTTATCTTCACTGTTTGGATCCATGCATGCTCACAACTCCGCCGAAACGCGCCTGATACCCACCTCCAAATATTTGAACCTCTTACAATCAAGCATCAGTAAAGCATGCCCTATGCTCTCCCGAGATTCTTATGATAATAAGAGGGTACTAATTGATACAGGTTCCAAGCAAGCAAGCAAGTAATAGCAAGATTTTCCATGAGCCCCTTATATCCCATTAGAATGAACCCCTTTCAAGGATAGTTTATTAATTAGACAAGATTAACCTAGCATGCCTAAGTTCATTCAATAAGCCCAATATAACTATTAATTATATATTCCAAGGTTGTAATTAACGAATGTAATCTACAACGCTTCCCCATGTCAAGTCAAGTTGAGTTCAAGTTTAGCTGAGGTCAAGTTAAGTTCAATACATCACTGTTCAGATGTTTTATAGTTACTTAATGTTTAGTTAAGTATATTTTATCCCAATTCACATGTTTTATGTTACCATGCTACTTAATATATAATTAAGTACAATTTATTTCGTTTCATATGTTTTGCTCCAAATCCATTCAATAACTGAGTGCAATATTAACCAATTTTTAGTATGCCCAAAATCCTTTTTTAACATTCTTTTCTATTATTCTAATTTTACGCAAATTAAAAGGTAAAGGCCTAGGCTCTCGATGGCCCAGACTTAGCGCAAAACAAAAGAAAAGGAAGAAATATGCATAATAAGACTGTAAATAAACAATGACAGAGATGGGGATAAGCAAGAAGAATTTACTTATAAACAAATAATAACTGAAAAAGGAATAGGTAATAGAAAGTAATTAAAATGAACAATAACATGCAAAAGATAAACTTATAAACGTTGGTGTCAAACTTTCAGTTCTAATATATTTTACTGTCAAAATGCTTTTTATTTAGATTGCTAATCTAAAAATAACATAGAACTTACAATGATTTGTTTTAGATCCAGAAATGGCCTTTAAAAGAGAAGTAGAAGTAGAATATCCTTTCAGATCTATATTTTGACAGCACCTTTACTTTTCCCCTAATTTTATTTTCAGAACATAATAAAGTGAAGGAAAAAGATGAAGAAATACTAGTGTAGCAAAAAAGTGAGGGTTGCTAGTCTATTTATAGGTGTGATAGGATAGTCTAGGCCATTGGATACTAGGGCTTTAATCCGAACCATATAAAACATCTCAGCATGAGTCAGCAAAAGAAACTATCTAGAAACAGGCATATTTGGTCGGTTTCATACCTGTGCCTGGCTTAAAGTGGGTTGACCTACCTCCTATGTAGGTCGAGACATGTGTCGACCCAGGGTTCGACATAGGGGTCAAGCCATATAGGGCCTAGGTTGCCTAATGACTGCTGCACAATTCTGAATTTATTATTTAATTTATTTAATTTGATTCGAACTTCATTTAATCATATCTTATTCATACTTAGTACGATTTACGCAAACCAAAATTCTATCTGAATCATAATTACATAATGAATGCAATGGTGAGGGCCATTTTATCCAGTTTCGAATATTTTATTTATTTTTTATCTTCTTTGTATCACTACACCATATATGCTAATTAGACTGTGCTAGTGGCCGTATCTACATCGATTTGGCATGCTTGTAAGCCGTATCAAAAAATGGCATGTCTAATTATTAGATATGGCTATAGGCCATGTCCAACTGAAAATTTGACATGCCCACGTAACCGTATCAAAAGTTAAAAAAGAAACGGCACATTGTCGTATCTGAAGGTAGGGGTGAGCATTATTCGGTTAAACCAAATAAACCAACCAAACCAATTTGTTTTGGTCGGTTTGGTTCAGTTTTGAAATTAAATTGGTTTGTAATTGGCCCGGAAAAATATTAAGTTCGGTTATTGGTTTAACCAAATTAACCGAACTTTTACTATATTTTCAAAATTATCGATATTATAATAAGTATTTTACGTTAGTTTAGTTGTTTAAGTAAATTTTAATCATTACCTATATGTCAAAATTAATATTAGAAAACATAAAAATCATAATTAATTATACTGTAATTATATACTTATAATTTATTTCAAATTATAGTGAATATTTCAAACACAAATTGAAAAACATTTTTAGTTCGGTTTAATCGGATAACCAACCGAATCAACCAAACTTAATTTGGTTGGTTTGGTTTGGTTTTAATTTTTATTGGTTTTAGTTTGGTTTGACAAATTTCATCATCGGATAAACCGAACCAACCAAACGCTCACCCCTATCTGAAGGGCAACTAGACATGAATATAAACCGTAGCTAATTTACGATGGACGCTACTTTACGATATTTTAGAAATGGTTTTTGACTGTATCTATGATGTCAAGCAGACACGGTCTTAAACCGTATCTTATTATATATATGTATTTATATATACATATTTTATATATATAAAAATAGAAACTACAACACATATTTTCCATAACACAGACCATATCACAATTTATACAAAGCATAACACAAATTATACACAAAGCATAACAAGAATTTTCATAACACAATTTATATAGTGTCATACAATTATTAAACGGAAACTGTCACAGATGTTTCATCTAATTACAAAGCCTTATAAAACTGAGTTGGTTATTTAAAGTAGCAAATTTAATTAAAGAAAAAACATATGTGATAAAACTGCAGGATCGGACTGGGAAGATTGAGCGTGCTAATCATGTTGTGTAGTCCACATTGCTGTAAATTAAAGCAGTGATGAGCAGATGTTGATATTGAATTTACAAAATTTATATGTTTCAAAGCATGCATCGATAAGCATAAGCTAGATGCTAAACGTTGATGAGTGCATGCACGAATCATGTGCACAGTTTAAGTGTAACAAATATATGGCATGTAGGCAAATAGGCGCTGCATCATAGAGGTCAGTAGTGGCGACAAAGATACATGGGCAAATAGGCATATACATGTGCACGTTTAAGGGCATCATCGTTATTATGGCAGTAATTGAGTCGACAGACGTCCAGTCAGTCGACTCGTCGATAAGTCATAGACTATAATTGACAAATATATTGCTACTTTCTGGGTATCCACTTACTTTTGATCGACTATATGGAAGGTCACAATAAAGTTCAGGTTCGGGAAGTAGAAATATGCATATGGAAGGTCACAACACCAAACAAGCGACAACACGAAACAATTCCATAGACGACAAATTCATAGGCAAATAGGTCAATATGATCAAATACATGTATAACAAATTATACATGTATTTGATCATGTTGACCTATTTGCCCATGTATTTGTCGTCTATGGAATTATTTCGTGTTGTCGCTTGTTTGCTGTTGTGATCTTTCGTATGCCCAACAAAGGACAATTTGTTGTCGCTTGTTTGGTGTTGTAACAAATACATGGGAAAATAGTCAAGGGAAACATGATCAAGGCAAACAATACGAAACAATTTCTCATGAACCGCAGATGTATACACATGAATTATCAGCGGATCAATCAATTTGTAGAACATTAACAAATAATATTCAGAGTTTTTTCCTAGTAACAAAAATGGAACACAAAGCCATGATATTCGGAGTGAACACTCCAATGTATTATTGCTTATGTCATGGCAGTTAAGGTCTGGTCAGGTCAGTGTCGTGGCTTTGTGTTCATATGTGCATATTGTGTCTCATGTATGCATGTATATGCCACAAAAGAGTGTTCATGAAACTAATACAAACACAAGTGTCATGGAATTCTTATTTCATAAGTAAACCAAGAGTCAAGTGTAAAATTATATATACTTGCTCCAACATCTAAAGATATCGAATCAGGGACTTCACATGTCACACCAACCCACCCACTCCAACTTCATCAAAGGTCTCTGCAAATTGACGATTCAGTTTGGTGGTTTTCTCATCTACTAGCAGTATACTGTCCAAAACCACTTTTTCATGTGTAGGTGGTACAGCAAAGCCATGGCATCTGGATGACGTAGGATCTCAACAGACAGTACCTGCTGTAATAAAGTAGAGAATTTCAAAGGATGATATTAATAAAATATGCTTAATTTTATTATAATAGGAAAACTAGAGTGCGTATCCATTAGACTTTAAGCACTCGCTTTAGATCAGAGTGCAATAAAATATGCTTAATTTTATTAATAAAATACCTATTGTTATTATGTCTAGATCAGAGTTGAGAATTTCACATCGCTGATTGTTTACCAAATTGGTCATATCTTGGATCGGAGAAGCAACACCCTTTGATGCACTGATTTGTGTACTGCTTCGTCCTCCATTCGACATAGTTAATGGTACATGAATTCCTTGATCAGTCAAAGTTCCAACCATGTTGATCAGAACTTCCATTTTTTCAGACAAATTTCCTACTGTACTCTTCATATCAGTCATCATACCCTCCAAGCTTCTCACCCTCATTTTGAACTCATCATTGTCTTCACGAACGTGTTTGAATCATTTATGTGCAATGGCACAAGCCTTAACATGCATCTTTGGTATGATGCTCCTAACAACGCGGCTCCTACCCCTTGTATCCTTACCCAACACTTCTGATAAGATATCTTCATCAACAGGCAATTTTTCGTCATCACTATCGGTGATCTTTTCCTTCAATTTGGCAATTTGATCCTAGGATAAAAGTTAAATGCATTTACACCAACATTTACTTGTAACGGCTTGTAATTATAGTATGTTACTCCTAACTGAATAAATTCAATCCAAACAATAGCACCATAACAATAAAAATACGTAATAAAGAAAATGTAATGAGAAACTAATTAATAACAATTATGGAAAGCCTGAAATGAAAGTCCAAAAAATAGACTACTCGATGTTAACCATAATAACCATAATACAAGTAAAAACTTATGAAGTACCCAGACGTGGCATCTGATATGCTATCATATTTTTTCCTGTGTGTCTTCTCCCATACTTGATGACGGTTGATATTTGCAGATGGACTTGCAACGATCTGCAATATATTCCATTTCATGTATATTCTCTCCCTTAGTTGTGTTTTTCTACTACTGTTGAAAGAAAATTATCAAATAATTTACCAATTCATATTCTACTCTAGGGTGACTTTTACGTCCTGCATAGTGGGCATAACTTAGACTGGATCTATTTTTTTTTGTCTGCCTCCCTTCTTCTGCGCACTTCAGGCCTTGGTTCATTCTTTATGAACTTGTTCTAATCATCTTGAGTAATTGTAGGTGGACAATTTTTCATCCGTTCTTCGTCATTATTGAAATTGTCATAATAAGTTGCTTTCAAGTTTTCTTATGTCTCCTAAAAGCCTCGGCTATTCTTTTTGAAAACATTTCCTTTGAAAGCGTCTCAAGCGTATACATTTTCTACAAAAATTAAGAGTCAAAGACTGTAAAAATAAACTGTAACATTTATATGCTATTTTTCACAAATTTACTACCAACTAGTTCCAAACCTCGTCCTTATATGTTTTGGGTACTTTATCCCAACCTATGTAAGAGATCGGCACATAAGATCGTACTAGTTTACCAAGCGTAGTAGCAATTTTTGGAGCATTTTCTGAGACTGGAATACCAAGTAGGTTTTGTTCAACTTGTTGATCTTTCGAACATGATGCATGTGATGATGTGAGATCTTGCGACGTATTTTCCTGCGAAATAGAAGCAACATTAAGAGTCATGACAAACACCATGAATAAGAATATTATTCACATTTGTTACTGATCGTGTTCTCTATTACATTTTCACTCAACAATTCATAAGTCTTACTCACTTTGAACTAGATAAAAGAAATAATAAAAGCAGAATGGATTGCGATCAGAAAGTGTAAATCGTGACATTTCAAATACATATGTTTCCCTGGTAAAAAAAGCATTCAACAATTCATAGGTTAACACATAAGTTTGCTTAGATCTTCTAGTTTTTCATTGTCTTCAAAAGCTGATTGATAGACGATAGGAGACTCAATGTCATCCACATTTGTAATCAACTATTTTGGTGTATGCTAAACCACAGACTAGCCGTCATTTTTAGATCTTTTGAGTAGAACACTTGACTCGCTTCTGATGCAAGAATAAATGGCTCATCATCAAGTTTGAAGCGGGATCTATTTTGCAACAATTGATCTTATCCTCGAATTTTACCCAATCACAATAAAAAACTATTTGTTTGAAATCAATGTAATCCAACTCAAGTATCTATTGAATGTCTCCGTAATACGTTGTTTCTGATTCCTTATAATTTTTATCTTTACCACTCTCTCTAAATTTTGTAATTGCTCTCATGCATACACCGCTATCATATGTTACCATATGGTATTTGTAAATTTTCGTGGAAATAAAAACTCATTCACTTGGTACTTCGTATAACTAAGTGCCATGAACTTCGGCCCGTGTAATAGCCGCCAAAGAGTTGGGTCTACATCGCTGCAATTCAACAACTACATAAAACACAAGAAGAAAAATCAAGCATGTTCACGAAGGCGTATTGCAAACTTATAAACACCTGAAATACTTTAGATGATGTAATACCTCATTACGTAACCATATAGTAAAAGATTTAACGACTTCGACAGTTGTACCTCTGCCTCGTGATTGAAATTTGTGCTTTTCACATAGGATTTGTACCTTTTATACGTAGATAATACATATCGAAATGAATATATAAATTAAATTAAAAAAATGGAAATTCGAAACCTACTTCATGAACTTACATCTTCCATGGATCCAATCCATCATACTTATTTAGGACCCATCTACGCACTTGTTCGAATTGCACTTTGGTTAACGTTATATCTTTACCATTATCCAAAGGTATCTCACCAGCAAACTCATCATCCTCGTCTAAAAATGCTTCGTGAGTATGTTTATGGTTGCCATAACCTCTGTTTGGGATATATTACGTGCAATAAAGGCTAGCTTCTTGTATGATATATCCTTCTGCAATAAACCCTTCAATGTATCTTTTGTTGTGCACATACCCTTTATATGCCTTCATCAACCTATGGTTGTGATCAATTATAACTTGCACACGATAGTTATGTACATAATTGAAATTAGTTATTTACCATTCATTAGGATACCTCAATATATATCTGAAAAAGCCACTAACCAATGCTTGATCGGCTAAATGAACCATAACATGGATACTGATATCAAAAATGCAGGTGGAAAATGTTTTTCAAAAACACACATTTCTTCCACCAACATAGCCTTTTATTTTATAAGGTGTTCCCTATTGATCACCTTTGAGCACAAAATGTTAAAGAATAGACTAATATGATGAATAGCATTTCGTAGATCCTTATGTTGTGTATAAGTATGTTGAACAATACCAGAAGCAGATGTTACACTATGACTGGTAATCACGTGACTTCATATTTCTTAGTTCGAGAGGATTGATGCTCACATTGTTGCCGAAGTTAGAGGATAATTTGTTATGTACTCTCAAAAATTTTAATATGGTGCAAAATCTTATCTTTTCTTCTCTGCTCAAGGTGAAAGTTGCCTTTGGTATGATTGTTTTTTGGTTTGGGATCTACCATCACCCACAACTTTTATTTTGTAGCCATGGTTTTCATATCCTTCATGCTTTGATGCCATCTTTTGACTTCTCTTTATGGTCCATAATGGTGCTGATGAGATGCTTTGCGACATTCTCCTTCGTATGCATAACATCAATATTATGTCGAATCATATTTGCTTTACAATATGGCAAATCAAAAAAGATAGACCTCCTATACCAGGCAGAAACATTGTCACCTTCTTCAACGATCGATTTTTTTCCTTTTTCGACCAACTTCTTCTTTATGTTTACCGATTTTCATTTTGACATTCACTACTCTCTTTTCAACTTCAAAACCATTCAATGGCCTTTTAGGATGACTAAGTTCTTGTTCATTGTTGAAATTTGTCTTGTCGTATCGAAACCTGTGTCCGTTAGAAAGATACATTCGATGTCCCATAAAACACATCTTCTTACTTTTAGGAAGATGATAAGAATAAGTGTTTTCACCACAAACGGGACATACAAAGTAACCATGAGTTGTACATCCCGATAAAGTCCCAAGAGCAGGGTGATCATGGATCGCCCACAACACCCTAGCTCTCATTGTAAACTCGGATTTATTTGATGAATCAGATGTAACAACTCCTTCAATAACTGCTTTAATTCATCTACCAATGACTCTAAATATATATCAATATCCTTCCCGATTGTTTTGGTCCAGAAATCAACAGTGTTAACATTGAAAACTCCCATTTCATGCACATAGACGAAGGAATATTATACGGTACTACAATTACAGGCCAACAGCTATAAGGTTTAGTAAGAGAAGCATTTGGACAGAAACCATCTATTGTTATTCCAAGTGTGACATTTTGTAGCTCGACTGCGAATGTTTTTTCAAAAGAATCCACAGCTTTCCATTGAGAAGTATCAAATGGATGACGCATTGCATTTGGATCAGAGTTGGCACGACCATGTTAGGTCATTGCATCTGCTATCCATGGTACATTATACAATCTCTTCAATCTAGAAATTAATTGAAAATGTCTTAATGTCTTTCGAGGTACTTTGGTTCCTTTTCTTTTGTCGTTAAAAGATGTCATATATCTTGGTTCATTGCAATTTGTACAAGAAATTCTATTCGCATCATCTTTCCAGTACAACATGCAATCATTGATGCATGCGTCATAAGTTTTGTAATTCATCCCAACTTGTTTAATGAACTTCTTCACGTCGTGGTATTTTGTCGGCAACGTGTTACCTTCTGGGAGTAACTCCTTCATTATTTCGAGTAGTGCAGTCACACGATTATCTGTGAAGCTGCATTGGGTCTTCAAGCTATTCAGTTTCACAATGGCATACAACTTCGTTATCCCTTTTGGACATGAAGGATACAGTGGCTCTTTTGCGCTTTCATAAAGTGGTGTATACTTATTACTCTCATTGGCCTGTCAATTTCCATCATCCGTACACTGCTCTCCAACATTAGCATGATCAAACAACGGATTTTCAGGTTGAAAATCATGAAATCTATTTGCATCATTGACTAGATCTTCCATCATAATATGTTCAGCTTCGTCAGTACTTGTGGCATTACTAATTGGTTGCTGTTTTTTCATCTCCACCCTTTTTTCCCCATGAAAATACCATATGCTATATGATTAGATAAAACCCCATCTAAGCAAATGAAAATGAATTTCATCTAATTTGAATGTCTTCATATTTTGGCACCGAATGCAAGGGCATAAATACACTCATTTCTTACTGTCGTTTTCTTCAACAAAACAAATAAACATGTTCACCCCATCAATATAGTATGGAGATCTTTTAGTAGATTCACTTATCCACTTTTTGTCTATACTGAATAGCCTGTTGCCCGCCTATGAATTCAAAAATTGTTACAACTTACAAATCGCATCAATCATTGGATATTTTCATTGGCAAGTTGGTTTTTTTCATCTCACTAGATCACAAATGGGCCCACCTCCCCTTCACACATGCCCGTATCTTTCTTCGTTAAAACATCAAAGGAATTTTCAGGCCTTAGCAAGCCTAGTATGTCTAGCTAGGTTCAGTACATTTGTCTAGGTTCAATAAATTTTCAGGCCTTAACAAGTTAGTTTCAGTACATTTGTATAAGCCTGGTGCATGAAAAGTAAATAAATTAGCTAATTCTTGTGTATTGTTCAGCACATGAATTAACTAGTTAACCTAAAATTAGTTTTATTTACTGGAATGAGTATGGCATTTTAACAAACAAAATTCAAGGTTCATATTCTACATATCCAGTATCATGACTAGATAATACAAGGAAATAGAACAAATAACGCGTGCACTAATCATGGTGTAATATGACCAACTGCGAAAATCTAACTTTCTTCAACGTTCAACCTTGCTTTGTAACCGCCCTTAGGTATAAACCAATAAATAGCTCTTTGGCCTACAACATGTTGAGCATGAATTGAAACAATAGCGCAAAAAATATCGATTACTAGAAACTGAATCAAACCAAAATTTTACCAGCAAAAGAGACGCACGATTTGCAGACAATGACAAAGAAGCATATTTGAGCAGACAACTATCGAATTTCTATAAATTTTTGGGAGCGATTTTCAGAAATGGAAATAAGGCACAAGGATACAATATTAGATAGGGGAAATAAATAAAAGGGAGGGAGAGAACCTAAAAGGATTAAAAATTTGGAGGGATGGGTGTGCTTTTTCAACCAAAAGTTTTACACAAAAAAGGCACGATTTTGAAATGGCCAACAATCGAATCAAATTAACCGATCCGGAGCATACGCGATGGACGGTCAGATTTGGCGTGCTTGGGGTGGTGTGGATCGCAAACTGTTGTTTGATACGGATCTGAGCATTATCAATTTTGATACGGATCTGAGCATCCTTGTGTGCCAAATTTGCTGATATGGTGTAGTGTATAATTATTGTTTATTAAAATTTGGGGTGTTATAGAAAACCCATAAGCCAATAGAAAGAATTTATAGGGTGAGAAAAAGATTAAAAAGAAAGATTAGAATGCAAGAAAAGAAGAAAAACCAACTAACCAACAATTCACAGAGTCTCACATCGCAGCGGAATAAAATATAATACAGAAGTAAATCTTTATTGAGAGAATAAAATACTACTTACAATCATCATAGTACTGTGGACACCAAATATATCTAGAAAATTATAACAACTTGTCCTCGTATACAAAATGCAGCGGAAAACACTACAAACAAATCATATGTCTGAACTACTCCAGCTCATCTCCTGAAGTTAGTAGCATTGTTACCTGAACCAGTAAAACTTGGTCTGACCCAAGCATTGCAAACGCCATGGATCAGTCTGGTGAACTAACTTGAGAAAACTCACTAAGTCTATAGATATTATCTAACTGATTTAAAAGTTAAAAATCTTTTTTTAAGAAATGGATAATAGTAAGAAAAGTCCACATATAAACACAGGCGGTTTTTACCTTACGATAACCCATAACATTCTTTTTATCAAAACTATTATGATATTATAATAGTGTCTAAATCAAATAAATAACAATCTAGCAAAACGCTTGCATCTCACGCTCCATATACTTAGTATATAATAAAAAACCGCGGGGATCATTGGAGAATGGATTCCAACTATGGCAAGGTATAGGACCACCTTACAAACCATGTACCTCTGAGGATGAATACACTGAGGTCCAACAAGAACATCTTGCACCCGGCTAACCATGACCGGCCGCTCATTCCAATTGTGTGTATCATATACATCATTACCACGGTTGGGGGCTAAGCAACTGATCTGAAAGCATATATAAAAAGGGACAGTTGAAGGCATTTGATTTCTCTATATCAAGAAATGATACACCCTAATGGGTGCAATCCACATTACTATGTAGCCTGCCAGATTTCTTCCATTTTCCTGGTTGATGAGGCTTGAGGTTATACTTACTCTTCAGAACAACACATCACCATTCACTTTGAATGCCACATCGTCAAACATGCCAGTAATTACTCTCCCAAAAAATACTTTGGGTGTTGAGCTAATATAAGTTGCCTTCTCCGCTACAAATTATGGTATGTTTTATGAAATCAACGTACGCGACCCCTTTGGAAATACTCTGTTGGACGTCCGTCCATACAAGTCATCCAGGAACATGATGAACCGAAGGCGCCCTCCTACCACATGATTATATAGGAGTCATTCCAAGAGTCAATAGAGAATAGTCCTTGCAATCCAATGATTTCAATCGCGACAGAATCGCCATCAAAAAATATCTCTAGGAGCTACCTAGAGAAATTCGTCAAGTAGCCCTTCCATTACGAAGATCCACGGTCTTCAACTACTCCATCTTCAATCGGCATCTTCCATATTTACATATTTGCTAGTTCGAAATGGTTTTTGAAAATAAATTTGATCCCTATCTTTCCGTACAAGAATCATATAGGCCAGATTTGACAGTCGATTGTTTAACTATCAAATAAACAACCATTCATCCATAAAAAGAAAATGAATTCACTAATTCAATACCCATCATCATTTAGCCTCTTTAATTAACCATCTGTTAAATAAAAACTTCTAAATCTTACCATATTAGGAAAACATTTCCGTTCCTTATTTAATATAAGAAAATTCAGTTATTGCTTCATTTCAAATACCTTTTATAAATATTATTTTACAAATTATTCGCAACAACTATTATTCATTGTTTAAGATCATATATAAAAGTCTTTCACACAACCTTATGTTTATTAAACAAAATAATTCAGCTTAACATCCACAAACAAATGTTATAGATTTCATTTCCAAAACCCTTTAACCTTACATTTATCACATCTTTTCTATTTACAAATATTTTGCAAATAACTAAGAACTTTTACTTCGCATATTCTATAATCAATTTTCCAACATTTAACTCTTATTCGACAAATTCCTTTATTATAGGAAATCCATTTCGCAGCTCTTTTCTCGTATAACTCAGTTTATATACGCATTACCATTTGTAACTACTTTTGGCAAATCTTGACTTGAAATCTCACTTATTATGTATTTTTCCCAAATCCAGTTACATGCCAAATCCATATTCTGCTTTCATTTACATTGATTAGCTATTCTCATTCATGAAATGTTTAATCACATTTCATATATTTATAAACAACGTTTGCAAAAACATTCATTAGTTACAAAAAAATAATTTCATTCTTTTACGTACACTTACAACTCCTTTAATCCATCCCAATACTTTGAAATCTTATACATTCCATTTACGCCACTCTAATATTCTTAACAAAACCATTACACTTAAATTCAATAATATGACCAGCTATATAACACTTAACCAATATTTTTATAATACGAAGGAATCAACATTAGTTACATTTAAAAGACAACGAAAACGTAAATTAGCTTTAGAATTTACTTTATAAGTCTTGATCCACTTTATAAACATAAATTCTCGTTTATGTACACTTGATGAAAAGTTCAACTCATATATATATAGATTTTAAAAATATTTGGAATCTATTGGAAATCAATTTCAACAAATTCTTCCTATAACGATGGCACTAAAGAGGCAAACGAATACTAAAATACCAAATACTGAAATATCAACCAATTTCACATCCGATCAAAACAATCAAATTACATTGATAAACATTATGAATATCTATGAGGAATCTTGTTAGATTCCTCCAACCTGTCATTTCCTGCACCATAAATTTATATTTTCAACATGCATCATAATAATAAAGTTTAACAACTATTGGTGAAGAATCCAGTTGGATCCCTCCAACCTGTTTTTCCTGCATCACAAACACGATTACCTCAATATAATCATCCATGAGAATATCTAATTAAACTGATGGTTTTAATAAATGACGAATAACAACAATTTAACATAAACTATTTTATTTAACACGTTTACAATTATATAATCGTGACCAACAAGGTGTGTTACCTCACATGGTTCTAATCGTTAAAATAACGATTTGGTTTTCACTTGAATTGAACAAAAATTTAATTTCATCAATTGATTCAATATATGAAAATATAACTAACATACATTCAATAATCAACAATCATAACGCAAACATTATAAACCCGACTTATATAAAATATAAATGGGTCAAACTGAGTGAGTAAACTCACCTTGATTTCCATTCGTTGAGATAACGGCTAATTTCAATTAAATTAAAAACACGTTTAATTTAACTTGGAATTCCAAATTCATTCAAACGCGTTTAAATCTGTTCCATGGCGTAGTGCTCATCGGGACGAATGCAACGCATCTTGATTCGTCTGATCGGACCTAGCAGTCAAAAGTTATTAACATTTAAAGTTAACACAATTTAATTAAATAATTAATTTCCTTAATCTCAGATTAGTTTAAAATAATTATGTTTATTACAAAATAATGGCCAATACTATTCTTTCCTTCCACATGTTAGTTTCCTTCGTTCATTCTTGTTTAAATACATGTTGTCGCCTTCATCGATGCTACGCCGCCAAAGGTCGACTAGACCTCTATCCGTCGTCACTGGCCAGTGCGCCTCAGCTCCCTCAACCACCACCCGAAGTCCCATGCCACTCGATCACACCAATAATCATATGCGACCTACGAACCACCGCAACTTCTGGTGCCATACCGGCTACCATGTTGCCCAATAAGAGATCACCAACATTCAAGTTAAAGGTCTTAAGTTCTAGAAGTTTTCTTTTGGGAGTATTTCCAATAGGCTCATGAATGGAGAGATAATCGATGGGGGAGGTTGGAAGTTTCTGATCGTTGGTTTCATGGTGGAGGCGGTAATCTGAATGGGATAAAAGAAAGAGAATTGCTTATAAACAGTAAATAATTGAAAAGGAATAAGCATAGATAGTAAATATATAATAGTAACTTTACAGAAAAATAAACGTATAAATACTATAAATAATTGTAAATATTAAACTTACAAACTTAAAACTATTTATCTGTCTAACATTCCCTACACAATCTTACTAATCTCAAAATTACATGAAAACTCATAGATCTGATGAGAGCTTCCCCTGTGGCCTTTCTCTAATCAGAGCGTCCGCCTCTAAAATTATTTATAAAAATAAATATTTAAAAGTATGGAACTTCTTTATACCCATAAAAAGTTTAATTATTTGGCCCTTCCTAATTTTTGGGATAAGGTTGGGGAAGAAGAAGAAGAGAGAAAGAATGGATGTGAAGAAATGTGAGAGGCTCTGCTAGTCTATTTATAGGGTTTACTTGATGCCCCCAGCTATCCAATTTTAGGATTAGATCTGGACCAGCCAGGTCATTAGGCCAACCAGAAAGCACCACATCAGCGTTCGTTTAAAGTAAACCCTTAAAACAAAGCCACATCATTAAAATAACATCTGGTCAAAATAAAATGTTCGCTGGAAATTTCGGGTGCATGGAGCATGCCTACAAGTGCCCTGGGTCGACACTCCCATGCGTAGGCCGACCCAGGGTCGACCCAAGCGGGCTTAGGTCGACACAGTATCTACCCAATTGCGGCTAAGTGTCATCCCAAGTGCTTTGTTATATAATGATTATATATATATACATACATATATATATATATTCTAATTTTCTAGTTAACTTCTTTGATTCATAACGAATTCATTTTAACTTTGATTTCAACAAACCAAGCATCTACTTTATTCAGAAAATTACAATGGACCTAATGGTGCTAGTCTCGTTGTCTAATTCCAAAGTTTATTATGATTAATATTCAATTTATTACCTTTTTCTATTGAATTATTATTTGTTAAAATTTGGGGTGTTACATGATACCTCTTATTTGAATGGAAAAACATTTTAAAAAGTATGTTATTAGACCAAAAATTTATGCTTTCAAGCTAATTATTAATAAAGATGATTATGCATTAAAAGGATCATCTTTCCATTACTATGGTTGTTTATATTTCACCCCTTTGGAGTTCCAAACTTGGTTTTCATAGTCACGTTGATTTATTGTTGTTCTTTTGATGGATAGAAAAGACTAGAGACAAAAATGTATAATTCATCTTTTGAAAAATTCTTCTAAAACTTCCAATTAAGTGTCTTTATACACTCCTCCAAAATGCTAGGCAAATTTGTAAAAATTGTGTGTGTTTTGTTTTAGAAGAAGAGTGATAAAAGGAAGAAGGATATTTCTATCACATCTTGGAATAATGAGAACATTATTTACTTTAATGTCGTATTCTTATGTGAAAGGTTGGACCTTATAGGCATGCATATGTTATCTTTGATATGAGGAGAGAGAGTATTGCAAGACCGCACATGTGCGCGTAGCCGCCGTTGTCTGACTGACCGAACCTGGTCAACGTTGAGTTTGGGTTGGGTCCAAAATGATATTTTTGGACAAAATTATCATAGTTAAAACGTGTCAGATTTGTTTGAATAGGCTGAAATTGAGAAAATATGACTATTAGAACTGGCGAGAATGTTTAAAAATTCGAACAAATAGAAGCTCACATAAGTGGAAAATGCCTTTTTGGAAGAGGCACAATTGTTCCAAATAAAATGACATCACCTCACATTATAAGTTGAGAGGTCATGAGATTTCATTATTCATTTTCTTCCTCAATTTTGCAATGCCCAAAAATTGCTGTAAAATCCTGAATTCAGTAGCGGCAAAGAACGGTGCAAATTTTTGAATTCAGAGACGTCAGTAATGTGCTGCAAATTAGCATCTTCTCATTCTCTTCTCCTCTTGTTTTTTTCTAAAATCATACTGGTTTTATAATACTCAATATCACAAATTTGATACACTTGTCACTACAATCAATGTAGAAGATTGTTTGGATCGATTTCGATAGTGCTATCATAGTTTACAAAAGATATAAACATCCTAACTCCACTACATCTTTGAAGATGATTTTATTTAACTCACAACAACTATTTGATTAAATGGGAAGTGATGGCAAATAATATCTTACGCAAAGTAGCATCGACGTGTGTTGGAGTGACCACTATAAATTTGAGTTTATCAACGTTATGCCATTTTTGCACATTTGTAGAAACCACTCACAACAATCTTAGGACATTATGCAATGACACTACACTGTTTGAGAGAATTTTCTTTCGATTTCACCAAATAGGAAAGATTTGATAGAGTTAATTTGAGATGTTGGCAGAAGAATATGCATTTTATATTGGTTGGACTAAAAGTAGTTTATGTTCCTACAGCACTAAAACAAATAGAAATGAAAAATGAGGCTATTGTACAAGCACGGTTGAGGTTGAAATGGGAACATGATTATTACATAAGTTAGGGACACGTACACAATGCAATGGCAGATACACTATTTTATATTACTATAACAAATTGACTGCTAAAGAGGTTTGGAATCCACCAGAGGCCAAGTATCTTATAGAGGATGCAACGAGTACAAAAATTTTGACTACTAAAATTTTCAATTATAAAATGTCTACTGATAGGCCATTAGTAGAGCTATTCAATGATATTACACATATCCTAAACTAATTTCCCCATATAATAAGTATGGGTAACGAGATAAATGTCTCATGCATAATAGAAAAACTTCCTCTTCTTAGAACGATCAAAGGAAAATCCTTAGATACAAGAAGGCGAAAATGAGTCTGGATAATCATGTACAATATTTTCAAGTACTAGAAAAACTTAGGTAGAAAGAGATCTCTTAACAAAAAGTGTTTCCAGTTAAGATACATGTAGTAGAGGAGAAAGGAAAAACAAAACTTCTGACAACTCTTTCTTTCGAAAGAGGAAATTTAAGAATAAATGAACTTCAATAATAAGAAGGCCAAGAAAATGAATATGGGCTGTAATTGTCGAAAATTCGGTCACTATAAAAGAGGTTAATGTTTCCTTAAAAATATACACCAATCGGAAAAAGAGAGGATTCTTGTTGGATTGACTATAGTGCTTAATCGCATATATGGATCGACAAGAGCCTATTAAAAAAAACTTGAACCATCTAAGGATGGAAATTATATCTACATGGGGAACTCAGCAAAAACAATAGTCAAATGAAAGGGGAAAATGAAATTTGAGTTCACATTCGGTAGGATTCTAAAATTAAACGATGCATATGATATACCTAATTTTAGAAATAACCTTGTTTCTGATAGTTTGTTTAATAAGTTTGGTTTCAAACAAGTCTTTGAGTCAGATAAATTTATACCGACTAAAGATGGAATATTTGTTGGGCAAGGTACTTATGTGATGTAATGTTCAAAAATAATATTAATAAAATGTTTATTCTACTTATGTACTTGACTCATTTTATTAGGATGTGTCAATACTAAGAGTGTGGATAGTATGACTTCATTCAACATGATCCTTGTTGTACTAAATTTGATGATAAGTGTAGGACATGATTTTTAACCAAAATAACTAGAAAAAAAATTAAAATCTTTTAATACCATTAATATGTTACAGTTGCTTTATAATAATATTTATGACATAGATAGTACTCCAATTAGATGAGGAAAGAGATACTTTGTCATAATTCTAGATGAGTATTTGAATTTTTTAATGTCTACTTAATGCATGCTAAGGATGAAATATTGATTTATTTCATTACCTATAAAATGGAAGTAGCAAATTAATATAATTCTAAAATTAAGGCCCTTAGATCTGATAGGGAAGGTTGGAACCATTTCCCAGCATATTGTGAATCTGTAGGAACCATACGCGAGACATCTATTTAATATTAAAACATAGTAGTAGAACGTAAAAATAATACTCGTTCTGATATGGTTAATGTCGAATTATGCAATTCTTGTCTTAAAACTAGTTTTTGGCATAATAGATTGTTGAGTGCATGTTATATTTTAAAGAGAATACCTCATAAGGTAACCAATGTCACACCATATGAACTTTAAAACAACAAATCTTGATTATTATCGAGTTTGAGGTTGTAGTGCCATTGTCTGACTACCTGAACTAAAAATGGGGATATTAGGACAAAAGAGCACTAATTATATTTTCCTTAACACAACAAGGGTCATAAGTTCCTAGTAATCACATCTGATAATTCGATTCAGGTAAACACAATAACAAAATATCGAGATACAACATTCTATGTATACAGAATCACGATATATTCCATCCAATCCATCTATTAGTGAAAGGATAGAGGTTAGTATGCTTATTCGGGAAATACTGGAGATCACTGAACATATTAGTGAATTTGAGAACACTCGTGCAAATAATGATGAAACTGGCGAAAGTCTTAGGAGAAGTAAATGAATAAGAACAAGCCATTCAAATTCGATTTCATCATCTGTTTAGTGAAGGGATCAAGAGATGTTATTAAACATCAAGCCATGATTTTTTCAACCATAGATTTTGACTTGCACTATGGGTACGAAGTTTCAAGATTCAACATTTTGGCAAAAAAACATAAATGATCAAATGGATTATATTATGAGAAATTAAACATGAAGACTTGCCTCTTAATCCTAAATCAATAGGGTGAAATGGGTATTTTAAAAAAAACTAAGGGCAGATGGATCGATTGAAAAACTTATGGCCAAATTAGTTGATAAAGAATTTACCCAAAAGGAAGGAATAAATTATTTTCATACATATGCATCTATTTAGAATTTCAACAACTAGGACGTTAATTGCACTAGCATCTATGTATTAATTTCAAATTCATCAAATGGACTTCAAGATTGCATTCTTGAATGAGACAGTCACAATTTTTTGTTTTGGTTTGGGAGTTCCAATCAAAGACCTTTTCTCAATTTGGAGTAAATCAGAAGATTCATTTAATATGTTGTACTAGTCCAGAAGCACATTAATGAGGTATATACAGTAGGTACCTCCTTAGGGAAATCAAATATTCTTTTGTTTGAACCGATCCATTTGATTTCTTGGTCTTATTCTCCAAAAAAAGTATTTTTAAACTTGTTTTGAAAGAGAAAGTGATATTGAAGATTTAAAAACGTTTTTCTATAAATTTCATTCTTAAATAAAACAAGATTTGGTTTCGAAAGAAACAATAATAATATAAATAAAAAATAAATATAGTATGAGACAACCAGTTTATAAATAAAGTTGAATTTTGAAACGGTTTACTAATTTTTTCTTCGAATGGACTAAGGATTTTTTTTTGTTTAGTTTTGGATATTTTCTTCTTGTATCGTTATTTGACCCATCAGCTAGAGAAGGGTGTTATTTCTATAATTTTTATATGAAATATTAGCAGAAATATTTTTCGGGTATTCTTTGAGATGTTGTACGGTCGCATCCTTTTGTTGTGACTACTTTGAATCTTTGGAGGATGGTTCAGGAATTTGAAAGTAGTCCGTCTATGATAACATCGTGTTAAGGTCAAGTATTCAACATATATCTAAAGCCCATGTAGCAATTGATCGTCTAGCATTAAACAGAAAGTGGTCAACTTGTCATGAGTTTTGATACGACTTGAAATTAGGGCTCAACCGTAAAAGTTGTGTCCAAATTCCCCTTCCTTAACTTCTTTTCTTCGTCGCTCCTTACTCTCTAGCCGAAATATATCTATATTTTCTTCCTCTTCCTTTGTAGTCATCTCGTCTCCTCTTTTTCAACACTACTCTGCACATTAGATCTTGCTCCACTAATACTGAAGCGACCCGAACTTCCCCGGTCTCTGAAGAGATGAGAAAGAACGAATTACTGTGAGGACAAGACAAAATAGAAAGCAAACGGAAGAACATTTCATTGCTATTACAACAATTCCATCAGATACAAGGATATACAGAGTATAATTGAATAAATTACATTCGATAAATATCAGAGATTACAATAAATTACATAGCAGCGGAAAAATAATACAAAGCACAACTGAAGGTGATATACGGATACAGAGCTTTTCGGATATCATTCCAGCTGTAAACCAGGATCCTGTGAATGTAAATCTGCAAAACCAAAACTACTAGCTGCCCGTGCGGAAAATAGGGGCACCCAGAGTTTAGGTTAAAACAATAAACTCCAGGTCAGTCATGTGACTGGTGTGAGAACTAAAACAGTTATATAGAACTTTATTTTAAAAGAGAGTAATTCAAGGGACCACGCCGTATAACATGGAACGGTTTTCCTCCCAAGAATACCAATGCATAGAATAAACAGCGCAATGCTTTTTCGAAAAATGAAGCTATTATAAGACCCAGGTCCCATCACACAATGCAACGCAAGCCGGAGGATAGGGTTTTACCTTATAACAGCCAAACATGCTTGATACATTTAAAACAAATTATTTGATACTATAATAAGTGTATAGTGTCAAAACAATTTCAATCATAAATATCAATCCTAGGCGGCATGGGTACCATCTATCATGTCGCCATACTAGGCTCTACAAATAAAACCAAGATACACGCATTGGAAATTGGATTTCCGTGATGAGTCGAGGCAAGGGGCAAGCTCCTCTCCGCGTTCGAGACACTCTAGCAAATGCTCAGGACTACACACTCTGGGCAGCCACTTGGATCGGTTGGGTCGGTCCTCACTTACGTTAGAGGATTATTTATTCCTGAACACAAGTTTCCTGGTCCTTACAGACCTATAATTGAGGCGCCTAATTCCAACAACCACAAAGGTGAAAAGTATATAAATGTCAGGGCTGGTAAGTCACTGACACCACCAAAGCTAGAAAGAAACGTCATGTTCTCCCAATGGTCCGTATCCCGTTTTTAACTCATACCGAGGTGTGAGGCTCGCGAATTCACGTTATACACAAAGCTACGCCACAAAGGTCGTGCTTTGATCATCAACCACAAGACTTTGCTTTTCAACAGAAGTCTTGATCCATGCAACTCAGTATGCCACACAGGCAATTTATGCCATGCGATTGATATCTATCGATATATAACCTCTAAGCTCGTACGTCTCAGAGAAGGGCGTTAAGCAAGAGAATAAATTCTCCGCCGCCAAACAGATATATATTTAACTGAAATCAATCAACACAGAATAAAATCCAATGTCAGACACACAATCCATTTTCAAGTCCGTTCTGGGTCTGAACGAAATCGGAGGCACTTTCCTCGCATATCCATCCATCTCCAAGTACGTCTGGACGACCACCAACTATTTCCATCCTCTTGGGTGTACAGCCCAATCAGGATCGTCAGTAATTACCCAGACGATGTGAAGACTTCCGGTCTTCGACCACCGTCTTCATCTTCGACTTATCGTCGAATCGGTTATTCAGAATGGGTATAAACCCGGCCTTTCTGAACAACCCGCGTATATTAAAACAAATGTTACACAAACACAACATACGCCTCATTCCAATGCAGAATATCCTTTTTATTCACTAAATCTCATTCTTAGGGAAAGGTTCTCATTAATTTTATCCAAGATAAATTCTTTAAAATTTACCCTTTAATCTTCCTTTGGATGACATTTCAAACCAAATTATGGTTTTCTAAACTAGTCGAGATTAGCGAACCACAACGAAGTAATTATTTATTTTATTTCCCAATCCCAACCTATTCATCCCATGAAGCAAAACTGGTAATACTCCATATCTAACACCACGGTGTTATCGGTAAAATTAATTACCATTTCATGTTCAAATCTAATTAATGATTTAACTATCGCTTTGGAGCAAAACTGGTGATACCCCATCCTCGCTCATTTTCTAAAGTTGATAATTTAAATTATACATCCACATTTCAATTCAATTGAAGATTCATTAAAACTCCTTTTATTGGGTTAAAGAACTAATGTCTTTAAAAACACAGTTCACGACAAACCCAAATCACATTCTATTTTTTTATCGGGTTAAAGAACTAGTGTTATTTAAAACACCGTTCACGGTAAACCCATGAATCAATTCTAATTATTATCGGGTTAAAGAACTAGTGTTATTTAAAACACCGTTCACGATAAACCCATTTCAAATCCAATTTATTTATTTTAAAAAAAATGGGTTTTAATTTTAGTACAAAACTAGTTCATTTCGATAAAAATCCATTTTTATCTTTTCAAATATGGAGTTTTTCATCCCAATTTTTCTCAAATCATTTCTTATGATTTTACACAAATTATTGATATTTTTAATAATTTTATCAAGGCCCGTACAGTCGATTTCCACCAATGGCCATCGAACTGCATTTACAGCGACCTTTTTCAAATTTGATTTGGACGTATCTCCAAATCTAACCGTTAGATTTTAAATTTATAATATTCGTTAGAAAGCTCTTTTCGATACGAACCCAACGGTTCCGGTTTTAGGAGAATCCGACGGTCGGATCTCCCGTAATGCCCGTTTGAAATAAATGGTCGAAATTCACGAACTGCCGCGGCGCGACGCGTTCTATTCAGGCCATTATATATATATAATATATATATATATATTATATATATATTTCGTCGATTACTATTTACTATTTAAAACGAATTTTATAAATAATTTTGAATTCGTTTCAAAAACAATTTCAACCTTTATTTCAAATTCAAATCAAAATTGAATTTTTCCTTATAAATTCGTTTTAGAATTCGTTCCTATTCAATTCAAATTTCAATTCAATTCAAATTCGTTTTCTATTAGATTCAATTCAAATTCCATTCAAATCAAATTCATTTCGTTTTCTATTTGAATCAAATTCATTTCGTTTTCTATTCAATTCGAATTCAAATTAGTTTTCTATTCAATTCAAATTAAATTCGTTATACATTCAATTGAAACCAAATTTGTTTTCTATTCAATTCGATTCGAAATCGTTTTATATTCAATTCATTTCGAAATGGCTTAATATTCAATTCATTTCGAAATCGCTTAATATTCAATTTATTTCGAAAATGAATAAAATCGATATAAATATCGTTCACGTCAAAATGGCGTCAATCTAATCAACACGGCTTCATATATTTCTATTTTCAAATATTCTGTTTCAAATATTTCTATTTCAAATATTTCCTTTTCAAATATTCTATTTCAAATATTTCGTTCAACACATGACTAATCTCAACGGATGAGTACAGTCAACACATGAACCTTTATTTTATATTGATAAAGATGTAAATTTTATTATTAAAATATTTCGTTCAACACATGACTAATCTCAACGGATGAGTACAGTCAACACATGAACCTTTATATTATATATTCTTTATTTTCTAAATTGGAATGAGGCCCCATCAATCACCATATAGCGTTAACTATATGGATTCCATACAACACATGTATATGATAGCAACGATAAATAATCAACCATCATCCAAAGTGCACTACACTGTATAAGCATCAAATATAGATATCTAACGCTTATAACAGCCTGTCAATCAATCGATCGACATATTTAATCAATCAGGATGAGTGAACTTCAAATTTCATCCCAACACCCGTGTGGGGTTTCAAACAATCAACACAGATTTTAGTTGTGCAGTTGGGCGATGTGTAAAATTTATCGACCCAATCAATGTCCTTCAAATAGGTGTACATAAACAAACCGTCCGGTTTGTAAATGAATAGTTTATTTTTTCACTATATTCATCTTCACGTTAAAAATAATATTTTTAACGATAAAATATTTTATTTCAACATATGAATTTCTATTCAGTTCATTTACACAATAAAAATGATATTTTTATTTTTCTAACATATTTTAGGAAATTTCGGCGGCATAACGGCACGATACTAGAAACGGGACAAGGCCTAGCCTTATCCCCGATCTAGTGAAGGCCCATGCCATTCACACATCAATCAAAATCACCAAACAACCAAATTCAAATCAAATCATCTAACTAATCTATGCAACCAAACAAACAAATCCATGGTCTGTGGACGATTGTGTCGGGTGCTACTAAGCACCGTCTGCATCCTAGTATATATATATAACTAGAAAAGAAATTGAAGAGTGAAAAATTCTCACCGATAGCTATCCCAACTCCACGACACTTCATATGTAGAAGTCTTCGTCATTTTCGCCTTTCGTCACTTTCGTCGCCCGTATTCACTACATATGTAAAATTGAATTTTCACTTCGCTATTCAATATATAAAAATCGAATTTTTACTTTGTTGTTCAATATATAAAAATCGAATTTTTACTTTGTTATTCAATGTATAAAAATCGAATTTTTACTTTGTTATTCAATATATAAAAATCGAATTTTTACTTTGTTATTCAATATATAAAAATCGAATTTTTACTTTCACGCTATATGGATAAAAATTCTATTTTTACAATACTACTATATAGATGCAGATTTCGCCTTTTCATTTATAACATTATAAAAATCACATTTATATTTTGCTACACATATAAAGATGATATTTCTAATATTCCTATCATGTAAAAATTATATTTTTAATTCTCTACATAAACAAAAATCATATTTTTACATCTCCTATATAGTAAAGATTATATTTTTAATACTTTAAAAATATAAAAATCATATTTTTATTACTTTAAAAATATAAAAATCATATTTTTAATCCACTACATATGTAAAAATCAGTTTTTATAATCCCTAAAAATTATATTTTTATTTTATGCCTAAACATAAAAATCATTTCTTTTGTAAACTAAAAATTTACATACTACAAATCAGTTTTCAAACTGACTAACCTAAGCTAACCATTTAAAATGAATTTAAACAAAAATAAACAAATAAATGGAATAATAATAAAAAAACTTACTGTGAATATTGGGGGGGTGTGTGGGGCTGTCGCGCTCGTCGATGAAGACCAGGGGGTTGCGGGTTTGGGAAGGGAGGCGGAGGGGTAGGCGATGGAGGGGGGGCTGTCTGAGCGGCGGCGCGATTCATCGGGGGGGCTCTCGATTTGACGAGGAGGGGGAAGAGAGTTGCGTCGCGGTTGGGGGGGTTTCCTCCGATGAGGCGGTGGGCGGCGTCGCCTTGGAGGGGGCGCGATGGATCGATGAAGGCGGCGGTTTTTTTTTTAATTTTCTCTAACCTAATACTGACGGGGGGGTGATAAAGGAGTGAGAGAAAATATATATTCATTTAATTATTTAATTATTTTTGTTCTCTTTAAAGTTGACTTTGCGTTTGAACTCAAAACGAAACCCACCGCCTGTTGTCCCTAGCGTTTTACCCCCATTCCGAACCCAATGGGATATGTATCGCAAGCCGATTCGGTCGTTTCGATCAGTTTCCATTGAATTTACATTTAAATCACAATATTGAATTTTAAACGTACATTTCAAATTACCGGGGTCACATACTAACTCTATAAATCCCATAAAAATATTTTCTAGCTTCGTATTGATGATACGGTCCTAACAAAACTAGTTTCGTCGAATTCCGAGACCGTTGGAAAAATGGCCAATTTCCAGTTGATTAAAATCAACTGAAACTGGTCAAACGCGTTTTCCTTTGCCTCGCTCACATATTGATTCGAAAAATTATGAAATTTGGAATCTAGCAATAATTTGACATCACGGACCCAACAAAAGTGGTTTCGTCGAAATCCGAGGTCGTTTGCAAAATTCCCATTTTAAGGGCCTGAATTCCATAGCGACTATTCCGAATTTTCAACTGGACATATCTTTTGATTCCCGCTATGAAATCTCGATTTTTCGGATTCATTGGAAAGATATAATCAAATAGATCCTATTATTTTTGGTTTCACAAAAATCCGGATTGTTTTGCACCCGGTACATTCAATTGAAGTTTGAAATCGAATTATCGAACTACCGCGCCATTTTCAATTCCTTTTATAATTATTTATATTCTAATGACGGCGTGTATAAATATATACGTTCAAATTATATTCAAAATAAATTTTTTCATCGATATTATTTAAAATAATCTATTTTAAATCTTCAAAATTCGCTAAAATTGCCAAAATAAAAATTTTAAACTGGCTCAGAATTTCCGGGTTATTACAATCTCCCCTACTTAAAACTTTTCGTCCCCGAAAAGGAACAAAGTCGAAAGTGGTTTGATTAATCAACTCAACGTTCGATCTGGCTTCCATTCTCCAACTTTTCAGTTTATGAGAATTTTCAAATTTTCAAAAATTTGGCTAACACCCTAAATTTTCGAAAAATTTCGCCATAACCTCACCCGCACCGGGAGCCACGGGAAAATCCCGAAATTGCCGTATAGGCCTTCTGATCTCAAAAAGAAAAAGAAAATGCCAAGCGGCTAGCCAATAGGCTCATAAAATCATCATCACCCAAACAAAATAGTAAATTATAGTAAACATGTAACTATTTGTCGGGCAAACAAATTTTATTCTCTTCTCTAGCCTCCTTGCTATGACCTGTTCAATGTAAGTACATGTATATGCAAGCAAATGCGACCAATTTTCAATACAGTTCAATATTTGATTCAATTAGGCATAATGGTTCAAAATTATCAAACAAATAAACAAACAACACAAACATCAATCAATTAGTGGATTAACGTTTCAAATTCATAATTTTGATATATATACAAAAATCATGTTTTTGATGCCAATTCACAACAATGTATTCTAGCTATATTAGTTTTGGTTCTCACACCAGTCTAATGGAAATATATAGAAATCACACCTTCGAAACACGAAAATAAATCCTGGTGATGGCGCGCCATCATCAGAATCATGTCCGGGCGACTAGAATGTGATCCTATATCTATCTAATATATTAAAACTTCGAATATACGTTCATGACGCATATATGCAAAATCTTTATATATTAGATTGTCCATATTCGAAATAAATAAATAATCAAATACGTTTAAAAATGGTTTAAATTTCAAAACAATATTGTTTTCATTTGAAAAATATACTCTTCACACTCGTTCTAGGAAACTACTGATCCTATCTCTAACGAGTCATTCTAATTGGATATTACTAATCCAATATCTGATGGATTCTTTCGTATGGTTCTAATGTGTCTTGTTCTCGAGCTTTGTAAACCAAAGCTCTGATACCAAATGAAGCGACCCGAACTTCCCCGGTCTCCGAAGAGATGAGAAAGAACGAATTACTGTGAGGACAAGACAAAATAGAACGCAGACGGAAGAACATTTCATTGTTTTTACAACAATTCCATCAGATACAAGGATATACAGAGTATAATTGAATAAATTACATTCGATAAATATCAGAGATTACAATAAATTACATAGCAGCGGAAAAATAATACACAGCACAACTGAAGGTGATATACAGATACAGAGCTTTCCAGATATCATTCCAGCTGTAAACCAGGATCCTGTGAATATAAATCTGCAAAACCAAAACTACTAGCTGCCCGTGCGGAAAATAGGGGCACCTAGAGTTTAGGTTAAAACAATAAACTCTAGGTCAGTCATGTGACTGGTGTGAGAACTAAAAAAGTCATATAGAACTTTATTTTAAAAGAGAGTAATTCAAGGGACCACGCCGTATAACACGGAACGGGTTTCCTCCCAAGAATACCAGTGCATAGAATAAACAGCGCAATGCTTTTTCGAAAAATAAAGCTATTATAAGACCCAGGTCCCATCACACAATGCAACGCAAGCCGGAGGATAGGGTTTTACCTTATAACAGCCAAACATGCTTGATACGTTTAAAACAAATCATTTGATACTATAATAAGTGTATAGTGTCAAAACAATTTCAATCATAAATATCAATCCTAGGCGGCATGGGTACCATCTATCATGTCGCCATACTAGGCTCTACAAATAAAACCGAGATACACGTATTGGAAATTGGATTTCCGTCATGAGTCGAGGCAAGGGGCAAGCTCCTCTCCGCGTTCGAGACACTCTAGCAAATGCTCAGGACTACACACTCTGGGCAGCCACTTGGATCGGTTGGGCCGGTCCTCACTTACGTTAGAGGATTATTTATTCCTGAACACACGTTTCCCGGTCCTTACAGACCTATAATCGAGGCGCCTCATTCCAACAACCACAAAGGTGAAAAGTATATAAATGTCAGGGCTGGTAAGTCACTGACACCACCAAAGCTAGAAAGAAACGTCGTGTTCTCCCAACGGTCCGTATCCCGTTTTTAACTCATACCGAGGTGTGAGGCTCGCGAATTCACGTTATACACAAAGCTACGCCACAAAGGTCGTGCTTTGATCATCAACCACAAGACTTTGCTTTTGAACAGAAGCCTTGATCCATGCAACTCAGTATGCCACACAGGCAATTTATGCCATGCGATTGATATCTATCGATATATAACCTCTAAGCTCGTACGTCTCAGAGAAGGGCGTTAAGCAAGAGAATAAATTCTCCGCCGCCAAACAGATATATATTTAACTGAAATCAATCAACACAGAATAAAATCCAATGTCAGACACACAATCCATTTTCAAGTCCGTTCTGGGTCTGAACGAAACCGGAGGCACTTTCCTCGCATATCCATCCATCTCCAAGTACGTCTGGACGACCACCAACTATTTCCATCCTCTTGGGTGTACAGCCCAATCAGGATCGTCAGTAATTACCCAGACGATGTGAAGACTTCCGGTCTTCGACCACCGTCTTCATCTTCGACTTATCGTCGAATCGGTTATTCAGAATGGGTATAAACCCGGCCTTTCCGAATAACCCGCGTATATTAAAACAAATGTTACACAAACACAACATATGCCTCATTCCAATGCAGAATATCCTTTTTATTCACTAAATCTCATTCTTAGGGAAAGGTTCCCATTAATTTTATCCAAGATAAATTCTTTAAAATTTACCCTTTATTCTTCCTTTGGATGACATTTCAAACCAAATTATGGTTTTCTAAACTAGTCGAGATTAGCGAACCACAACGAAGTAATTATTTATTTTATTTCCCAATCCCAACCTATTCATCCCATGAAAAAAAACTGGTAATACTCCATATCTAACACCACGGTGTTATCGGTAAAATTAATTACCATTTCACGTTCAAATCCAATTAAAGATTTAACTATCGCTTTGGAGCAAAACTGGTGATACCCCATCCTCGCTCATTTTCTAAAGTTGATAATTTAAATTATCAATCCACATTTCAATTCAATTGAAGATTCATTAAAACTCCTTTTATTGGGTTAAAGAACTAATGCCTTTTAAAACACAGTTCACGACAAACCCAAATCACATTCTATTTTTTTATCGGGTTAAAGAACTAGTGTTATTTAAAACACCGTTCACGATAAACCCATGAATCAATTTTAATTATTACCGGGTTAAAGAACTAGTGTTATTTAATACACCGTTCACGATAAACCCATTTCAAATCCAATTTATTTATTTAAAAATAAATGGGTTTTAATTTTTGTTCAAAACTAGTTCATTTCGATAAAAATCCTTTTTTATCTTTTCAAATATGGAGTTTTTCATCCCAATTTTTCTCAAATCATTTCTTATGATTTTACACAAATTATTGATATTTTTAATAATTTTATCAAGGCCCGTACAGTCGATTTCCACCAATGGCCATCGAACTGCATTTACAGCGACCTTTTTCAAATTTGATTTGGACGCATCTCCAAATCCACCTGTTAGATTTCAAATTTCTAATATTCGTTAGAAAGCTCTTTTCGATACGAACCCAACGGTTCCGGTTTTAGGAGAATCCGACGGTCGGATCTCCCGTAATGCCCGTTTGAAATAAATGGTCGAAATTCACGAACTACCGCGGCGCGACGCGTTCTATTCAGGCCATTATATATATTATATATATTTCGTCGATTACTATTTAAAACGAATTTTATAAATAGTTTTGAATTCGTTTCAAAAACAATTTCAACCTTTATTTCAAATTCAAATCAAAATTGAATTTTTCCTTATAAATTCGTTTTAGAATTCGTTCCTATTCAATTCAAATTTCAATTCAATTCAAATTTCAATTCAATTCAAATTCGTTTTCTATTCGATTCAATTCAAATTCCATTCAAATCAAATTCATTTCGTTTTCTATTTGAATCAAATTCATTTCGTTTTCTATTCAATTCGAATTCAAATTAGTTTTCTATTCAATTCAAATTAAATTCGTTATACATTCAATTGAAACCAAATTTTTTTTCTATTCAATTCGATTCGAAATCATTTTATATTCAATTCATTTCGAAATCGCTTAATATTCAATTCATTTCGAAATCGCTTAATATTCAATTTATTTCGAAAATGAATAAAATCGATATAAATATCGTTCACGTCAAAATGGCGTCAATCTAATCAACACGGCTTCATATATTTCTATTTTCAAATATTCTATTTCAAATATTTCTATTTCAAATATTTCCTTTTCAAATATTCTATTTCAAATATTTCGTTCAACACATGACTAATCTCAACGGATGAGTACAGTCAACACATGAACCTTTATTTTATATTGATAAAGATGTAAATTTTATTATTAAAATATTTCGTTCAACACATGACTAATCTCAACGGATGAGTACAGTCAACACATGAACCTTTATATTATATATTCTTTATTTTCTAAATTGGAATGAGGCCCAATCAATCACCATATAGCGTTAACTATATGGATTCCATACAACACATGTATATGATAGCAACGATAAATAATCAACCATCATCCAAAGTGCACTACACTGTATAAGCATCAAATATAGATATCTAACGCTTATAACAGCCTGTCAATCAATCGATCGACATATTTAATCAATCAGGATGAGTGAACTTCAAATTTCATCCCAACACCCGTGTGGGGTTTCAAACAATCAACACAGATTTTAGTTGTGCAGTTGGGCGATGTGTAAAATTTATCGACCCAATCAATGTCCTTCAAATAGGTGTACATAAACAAACCGTCCGGTTTGTAAATGAATATTTTATTTTATTCACTATATTCATATTCACGTTAAAAATTATTTTTAACGATAAAATATTTTATTTCAACATATGAATTTCTATTCAGTTCATTTACACAATAAAAATGATATTTTTTTCCTAACATATTTTAGGAAATTTCGGCGGCATAACGGCACGATACTAGAAACGGGACAAGGCCTAGCCTTATCCCCGGTCTAGTGAAGGCCCACGCCATTCACACATCAATCAAAATCACCAAACAACCAAATTCAAATCAAATCATCTAACTAATCTATGCAACCAAACAAACAAGTCCATGATCTGTGGACGATTGTGTCGGGTGCTACTAAGCACCGTCTGCATCCTAGTATATATATATAACTAGAAAAGAAATTGAAGAGTGAGAAATTCTCACCGATAACTATCCCAACTCCACGACACTTCATATGTAGAAGTCTTCGTCATTTTCGCCTTTCGTCACTTCCGTCGCCCGTATTCACTACATATGTAAAATTGAATTTTCACTTCGCTATTCAATATATAAAAATCGAATTTTTACTTTGTTGTTCAATATATAAAAATCGAATTTTTACTTTGTTATTCAATATATAAAAATCGAATTTTTACTTTGTTATTCAATATATAAAAATCGAATTTTACTTTGTTATTCTATATATAAAAATCGAATTTTTACTTTCACGCTATATGGATAAAAATTCTATTTTTACAATACTACTATATGGATGTAGATTTCGCCTTTTCATTTATAACATTATAAAAATCACATTTTTATTTTGCTACACATATAAAGATGATATTTCTAATATTCCTATCATGTAAAAATTATATTTTTAATTCTCTACATAAACAAAAATCATATTTTTACATCTCCTATATAGTAAAGATTATATTTTTAATACTTTAAAAATATAAAAATCATATTTTTATTACTTTAAAAATATAAAAATCATATTTTTAATCCACTACATATGTAAAAATCAGTTTTTATAATCCCTAAAAATTATATTTTTATTTTATGCCTAAACATAAAAATCATTTCTTTTGTAAACTAAAAATTTACATATTACAAATCAGTTTTCAAACTGACTAACCTAAGCTAACCATTTAAAATGAATTTAAACAAAAATAAACAAATAAATGGAATAATAATAAAAAAAACTTACTGTGAATATTGGGGGGGCTGTCACGCTCGTCGATGAAGACCAGGGGGTTGCGGGGTTGGGTAGGGAGGCGGAGGGGTAGGCGATGGAGGGGGGCTGTCTGAGCGGCGGCGCGATTCATCGGGGGGGGGCTCTCGATTTGACGAGGAGGGGGAAGAGAGTTGCGTCGCGGTTGGGGGGGTTTCCTCCGATGAGGCGGTGGGCGGCGCCGCCTTGGAGGGGGCGCGATGGATCGATGAAGGCGGCGGTTTTTTTTTTCTCTAACCTAATACTGACGAGGGGGGGTGATAAAGGAGAGAGAAAATATATATTCATTTAATTATTTAATTATTTTTGTTCTCTTTAAAGTTGACTTTCCGTTTGAACTCGAAACGAAACCCACCGCCTGTCGTCCCTAGCGTTTCACCCCCATTCCGAACCCAATGGGATATGTATCGCAATCTGATTCGGTCGTTTCGATCGGTTTCCATTGAATTTACATTTAAATCACTATATTGAATTTTAAACGTACATTTCAAATTACCGGGGTCACATACTAACTCTATAAATCCCATAAAAATATTTTCTAGCTTTGTATTGACGATACGGTCCTAACAAAACTAGTTTCATCGAATTACGAGACCGTTGGAAAAATGGCCAATTTCCAGTTGATTAAAATCAACTGAAACTGGTTAAACGCGTTTTCCTTTGGCACGCTCACATATTGATTCGAAAAATTATGAAATTTGGAATCTAGCAATAATTTGACATCACGGACCCAACAAAAGTGGTTTCGTCGAAATCCGAGGTCGTTTGCAAAATTCCCATTTTTAAGGGCCTGAATTCCATAGCGACTATTCAGAATTTTCAACTGGACATATCTTTTGATTCCCGCTATGAAATCTCGATTTTTCGGATTCATTGGAAAGATATAATCAAATAGATCCTATTATTTTTAGTTTCACTAAAATACGGATTGTTTTGCACCCGGTACATTCAATTGAAGTTTGAAATTGAATTATCGAACTACCGCGCCATTTTCAATTCCTTTTATAATTATATATAATTATTTATATTCTAACGACGGCGCGTATAAATATATACGTTCAAATTACATTCAAAATAAATTTTTTCGTCGATATTATTTAAAATAATCTATTTTAAATCTTCAAAATTCGCAAAAATTTCCAAAATAAAAAATTTAAACTGGCTCAGAATTTCCGGGTTATTACAAATACTCCAAGATCTAATCCCTTCTCTCTGACCATTTCTTATCCCATAACACTTACTTTCACAAGATGTTCTCTCTCATACTATTTAGGTCTCAACTTTAGAGAGACCATTTGGTTGAATCGAAATGAGTATAAGGTTCCATGCTTCAGTGCTAAAAGAATTAGTCATTGCAGTTGGATTCGCACCGGTCCTTTGCTTTGAGATTTTGAATGGGAATGTGCCAGTGTTGTACCCGCCTTTATGCTGTCTAATTGGAATCGATTTGGATAAAGGAAATTGATGATTTAGAGGTGAAGATTCAGTTGTATTCTAATGGTCCTTTCGAGTAGAATTTCTTAGAGATTTTAGAGACATCTATGTTATATGTGGACTTAAATGATCTTTTGTTTGATCGACTTGGAGATTTTACAATAGATCTGTTTTCCCTCGATGTCAGAGTTGAGTTGGATCATGTTCATACTGCCCATGTAGGTATGTGGCACGCTTAGCACATTATTTTGAAAAAGGGGAATTCCGACAAAATTAGTCCTATGATATGGAGATCAGCCTTTGTTTTGATTGGTGGCATAGCCATTAACTGAGTTTGCATCATCCTAAATTTAGCTTGTTGTTCTTGTGTGTTGCTCTATGAAGTTACTTTCTATATATTCTCCTAACTACTTTTGTCTCTCGGAAATGATAGGAGAATCTCCATGAGAAGCAGTTTGGTGGAAGATTTCTTTTGCTATCGCTAATTCTTTCTTGGAGATGTGGAAACTTCCAACAACACCAGCAATGTCTGCAACGAGATTGATCATTTAGCTTCCATGACAGTACTAGTTAGAGTTCATGGAAATGATTTGAGCTTCAGTCGTGTAGCAAGTCATCTTGTTGTCTATGGGTCAAGTTTTGGAACTTTGGTGTTGTTGTCTTTGTTCTCCTAACATTGGTTCTTTCTATTCATATTATTTGTTTCTTTGATTTTTTGTAGTAATGTGTTTGCAATGTTACTACATTTATAAAATCACACAATGATGTTGTGGAATTTCAATCTTTTGGTAATACCGTGTTTGTCATTCGCACTTAATTCTGGTTTGAATCATAAGCGAAATGTCATAAGTTAAATCTAAAATTTGCAGCGGTGAGTTTGTTTTGTCATGGGTAAATATTTTTCTTGTTCCATAGAAGCTAAAACTTAATTTTAGGTATTGGCCTTTTTCCGAAAGTCCAATTTTTAGTTATGATTTGTTAGGTTTGGTTTGCATATTTTTCACATAACCAACTTCTGTCTACATTGAATTGTGACCTGAATCGTTTAAATTTATGTAAAATATTTATTTAATCATTTTCCAAGTGTCATTAAAAAGAAAAGAAAAATATTTGTAAATTTCAAATTTAGAATTGAGTTTTTATCACTGAAAAAGATTGCGTGTTTGCACACTTGAAGTTGATATTTCCAAAATGAACGTGCAATTTTAAGATGTAAAAGTTTATTTTTTCGGAAATCGCGAGTTTTAGAATCACATTTGAAGGGTAGGAAAATGATTAGAAATTTATTTTGTAGTTTTAGTGGTCCAATAAGGTCGACGATGTATTTAAAACTTTAGTGCTAACATGGTAAAAACTATTTTAGCATCGGAAACGCGATTTTCATACCTTGCCGGCAATGCTTATGGGTTACCATTAAACTCTTACATTTTATAGCTTGTTAAATTCTCAACTAAAATTCGTTTCTCTGCTATAAGAGAAGTTGATAGGATGCGATTTTAGATGCGTTATTGCTTTGTATATTAGGATTTGACTGTAAATATGGTTGCTTCATACTTCTTTTCGTGGTCATGGACTCATGTGAAGGTTTATAATATATAATGTTTTCTCAAAAGCTGCATACATATAAAATTACAAGTATATTTAATGATGTTTGCATCGAGTTTTCAGAAATGTTTTAAAAGAAACTTCATTCATATAGGGGGATGTGTTTTAGAATCAGTATGCATACATACATTTATGATTGTGACTCATTATGTATACGGTGCATATATGCATGTTTGAATCAAAATTAGTTGTATACAAATTGGTTCAGGAGTTTAGAATAATAAGGTGTTAGCACCATGATTTGGTCAATGATAAAATTTCGGGATGTAATATCTTTTAAGGAGGGAAGAATGTTGTTAGAGTTTATGCCCTAAAGGCAATCCATTTGATGTGATTAATAACACTATTGATGTTATTGTTTTATTTGGAACAAAAATATTCTGTTATGTTATATTTACTGCGTAATATAAATATTAACATAATGGAAGTCCTTTGAATAATAATACAAATTTATATAGTTCAAGTAAGTGACTTGAACATGAGATTATATAATATGTTGAGTATTATAATTCTTAAATGTCCACAGTCAAGTTTAATTGTTAATATAGGACAACAATGAAACATTGAGACTAGTATGTTGATTGACAGATGATCACATCTCACTGATAATTAATATACGTTATATTAATGTCAAGACATAAATACATATTAGAGAACAGCGTATTGGGCTGACCCAATGTAACAACCCGGAAAATTGGAACCAATTTAAAAAATTTATTTTGGCAATTTTAATGAATTTTGAATATTTAAAATGATTTATTTTAAATAATAACGACTAGAAATTTATTTTGAATAGAATTAGAATGTATAAATTTATTTAAATCGAAGTTAGAATATAATTATTTATTTTAATTATAAAAGGAATTGGAAATGGCGCGGTAGTTTGAAAATTCAATTTCAAATTTCAAATGAATGTACAAGATTCAAAATAAACCGGATTTTAGTAAAACCAGAAATATTTGAATCTGTTTGAAAATATCTTTCCAATGAATGTGAAAAATCCAGATTTCATAACGGGAATAAAAAGTTATGTCCAGTTGAAAATTCAGAATAGTCGCTATGGAATTTATATAATATATAGCCCTTAAAAATAGCGATTTTGTAAACGACCTCTGTTTTTGATGAGACCACTTTTGTTGGATCTGGAATGTCAGTTTATTGCTAGATTCCAAAATTCATAATTTTTGGAATTAATATGTGGGCGTGGTAAATTTAAACATGTTTGGTCAATTCAGTTTGAATTTAATCGACTGGAAAATGACCATTTTTCAAACTGTCTCCAAATTTGACAAAATTAGTTTTGTTAGGACCGTATCGTCAAAACATAGCCAGAATTATTTTTCTGGAATTTTTGGAGTCAATACCCTAGTAAATTGAAATGTACGTTGAAATCAATTTTGAACGTTAAATTAATTTATATTTTAATTTTAATGAAAACTCATCAAAACAGTCAAATTAGCTTACCATACATATCCCATTGTGTTCGGAATGGGGGTATTTAGCTAGTGGCGATAGTCGTTGTGTTCGGTTTGGAGTTCAAATGAAATAGTAACCATTTTGGAAATTAAAATAGTATAATTATATATTTATATTTAACACCCCCTTTTTCTCCTCCTCTTAACTCAGATTGATCGAATTCAAAAAAAAAAACCGCTCCTCGTTCAAACGCATCGCCTCCTCCTCCGTCCACCGCGACCGCCTCCAGGGCCCCAAACTCTTCTGCCGCCTCCTCCAAATAGCCCTCTCCTCCATCCTCTCCTCTCTTTCCTCCCCCTCCAATTTAAACCAACGGAGCCACAAACCTCCCCCCCCCCCCCCCCAAATCGATTTGAAACCCTAGCCGCCACCCCCACTGGCCACCACCGCGTCTCCCCCTCTGCCTGTAGCCGCCACCGCCGTTGTCCCTCCCTCCCCCAACCGCCCAATACACCTCCTCCGAACGCAAAGGTGAGTTTTTTATTATTTATTATTTTGTTTAATAAATCTATTTTTTTTATATGAAATAACATTATTTATAAAAAGAGTTGAAATTAATATATATGTTATTATTTGTTTAAAGATTTGATTTTTATTTGTTTAAAGATTTGATTTTTATATTTAAAAAGATAAGATTTTTAAAATAGAAAAGATAAGATTTTTAAAATAGAAAAGATAAGATTTTTAAAATAGAAAAGATTTGATTTTTTAAAAATAGAAAAGATAAGATTTTTAAAATAGAAAGGATTAGATTTTTATTATTTGAATAGTGATATAAAAATATACTTTTTATATATGAAGTAGCGATTTAAAAATATAATTTTTATATATGTAGAGAATATAAAAATATGATTTTTATATATATATATATAACGTTAGAATGAAAATGTGATTTTTATTTATATAGTAATAGAATAAAAATGTGATTTTTAATATAAAAAATCGTATGAAATAGACTGCGATGGAACTGGTGGAAAACAAATCCAAATTTGAACCGTTCGGAAATATAGAATGGAGGAGTGGGTCCCAAAGGTGAGAACTTCTCACTCTAATATATTTTCTAGTTAAATATATATACTAGGAGGCAGATGGTGCTTAGAAGCACCCGAAACCTTTGTTTGAAACCATGTTTATTTGGTTGATTGGTTTATTTGTTTGATTTTGATTAAGGAAGTGAAATTAATTGATTAGAATTGGTATGTGTATGGCGCGAGCCTGTATTAGGCTAGGGATAAGGCTAGACCTTATTCCGGTTCTAGTATCGCACCGTTATGCTGCCGAAATTTTCTAAAATTGTTAGAACAATAAAAATATCATTTTTATTGTATAAATGAACTGTATAAAATATCCATGAGTTGAAATAAATGTTTTATAGTTAAAAATATAATTTTTAACGTGTATATGAATAAAATAAATATACATTTACAAATCGAACGATTTGTTTATGTACATACATTTAACTGATATGGATTGGGACGATATATTTTACACATCGCCTAACTGCACAAATAAAATCGGTGTGTGTTGATTGAAACCCCACACAGATATTGGGATGATACTTGACATACACTAATCCCAATTGTTTAGTTATATGTCAATCGATTGGTTGACAAGCTGTTGTAAGCGTTAATTATTCATATTTAACGCTTATGCAGTTGTGTAATGCACTCAGGATGATGGTTGATTGTGTTTGATTATTGTTGTGTACATGTGTGTATGAAATCCATATAAATAAAATTATATGGTAATTGGCCGTGTCTGATTCCAATTCGGAAAGAACGAATATTTTAAATTAACGAATAATTTAAAATGACGAATAATGAATATTTTAATATAACTAATATTTTAAAATAATATTCAGCAATGGATCAAAATATGATTTTGATGTCCGATTTGGGATGGACACAAAAATATTGAAATATATGAAGCTGTATTGATTAGATTAACGTCATTTTGACGTGAACGATATTTATATCGATTTTATTCATTTTTATAATAAATATCGAAAAGGAAATGATTTCAAAATAGGATACTTTGAAATATTACCATTTATATATTATAATGATAAGGAAAATTCAAAATTGAAAATGAAGTTAGAATTGTTTTAAAACGAATTTATAAAATATGTTTTAAATGGAAATTGATGAAATATATATAATATATATATTATATATATTTAATGGCTTGAATAGAACGTGTCGCACCGCGGTAGTTTGTGAATTTCGACCATTGACTTCGAATGGACATTACGGGAGATCCGACCATCGGATTCTCCTAAAACCAGAACCATTGGGTTCGTATCGAAAAGAGCTTTCCAACGAATACAAGAGATTTGAGATCTAACAGGTGGATTTGGAATTATGTCAAAAGGTCGTTGTAAGTGCAGTTCGATGACCGTTTATGGAAATCGATTGAAAGGGCCTTTAATAAAATCATTAAAAATATCGATAATTTGTGTAAAATCATAATAAATGATTTGGAAAGAAAAGGGATTTTGAATTTGTCGTGAATGGTGTCTTTATTAGCACCGTTCTTAAACCCAGTTGAGAAAAGAATAAATATTTAATTAAGATTTAGTGACGCTTTTCCAATTAATTTATATTTAATTGGAATTGAATAAAAGAAGTGGATTTTGGGTTTGTCGTGAATGGTGTCTCAAATAACACTATTCTTAAGCCCTATGTGAAAATAATAAATCTTTTAATTAAGATTTAAAGAAGAATTACCAATTAATTAACATTTAATTGGAATTGAAAAAGATTAAAATCTTGCATTGTAAAGAGGAATAACTCAACAGAGAAAGAATGGCGGTTGAAACTTCTCTTTCTTTTTCTTTGAATAATTCTCGTTCAAAACATATTCTTTCCCAATCTTTATCCAGTAAATCAAACCCGAATGAGAAGGGAAATAAGGCGAATGCTGTTGCTCGTTCTGAATTGGCTTCTACGAAATCTCAATTTCGTCATGGTGGATGTTTTCGATGTGGAAGTGATAATCATTTTGTGAGGAGTTGTAGAAACCAAATCAGATGTTATAACTGTGGTCAATCGGGTCATCGCAGTGGCAACTGTTCGATTTCTTCAAAAGGGGAATTTTATTTTGAGTTTGTTGATAGATTTACAGAAGATGATAAGGGTGTTGTGAGGAATTTTGGGCAAGGGCGAAATCAAATTTTGAACTCTAGCATGATATTATTAAAGAATTACATAAATATCAACGATCAGGTTCATTTTGTGAAAAAATGCCAAGAATTAGGGATGGGTGAAGGAGGATTCTACAGGCGGGATATAAGAATAGGGCATTGTTTAAACTCTTTATGATGTGTTTGGGAAAAAAATGGGATCCACAATCCAGGAAATATGAAGAAAGGCGGAAATTTGATGGTGCTTTACCTCCACCGATTCCAATTGAGTTCAAAAAATTGGTTAGCAATACCATGTCAATTGCTCATAAAGAAATAGTGGAAAGGTGGAAAATTGGATGATCTTCCACTGATGTCTCCTGATATCTGCATTGTTAATTTTTACAATTCGGACGGGAAATTGGGACTACATCAAGATAAGGACGAAAGTAAGGACAGTCTTTCGGTTGGCCTTCCTGTAGTTTCTTTGTCTTTAGGAGACTCGGCAGAATTCATTTACAGGGAGGAGAATGGTTTGATCAGTAAAATCATACTTGAATCAGGAGATGTCCTTATATTTGGAGGGAAATCAAGAGGTATATTCCATGGCATTGCAGGCATCTATAAAAATACGGCTTCGGTTATGCTTAGCGAGATGACCAACATGAAAGGGGGTAGGTTGAATCTTACATTCAGACAGAGTGAACTTTCAAATGAAGGTAATGCTCGAATTGCGAATCATTTTTCAAAGAACAATCGCTCTTATGCTGAAGTGGTAAGGCACTCTCTGTATAATATGCCTAATTGGAATGCGATCACGCCAAACTTTAGGAAAAGCATTGGAGATCGATTCTGCTTTCGTTGCGGTGATTCATTTCATCTAGCGAAGGATTGTAGGAATGGTTTGCGTTGTTTTAATTGTGGTGGAGTGGGGCATCGGAAAAATAGTTGTCTAGACAGGTTTAATGGCAAATCAGTGTTGGAGCTTTTGCACTTCAACTGCTTGAAGATTTGTCTGAAAATGATCGAATTCTTAGATTTATATGCGCTGGACTTCCCTGGCTATGAGAATGAAGGGGCTTATATGACGTTATTGATGGGGTGAAATTTAGAAGGGATTATTGATAGGATTCTGTGGAGCAAGAGAATTGATATTGTCAATGTTTATCCGCCACTTCCTCGTTCACTGACAAGAAAGGAGCATGCCTTCTCGTTCAGTATGAACCTCATTAAATTGAGGAGGATTTACTCGAAATCGAATGCCAAAAATAAGAGGTTAGTATTTCATATATTGGATGGGATCTTAGAGCATTTTGATACTATTAATACTGTTGTAAACTATGGGAGTACAGAGATGAATTTTCAGGTCCAGCCTGATAGTATATTGCCGGTTAAGGAATGTATGGGAAACAATGAGGCTGGCAAATCATATTTTGAGACTGATGGAGTGTTTCTTATGAAGAAGAGATGTTGGATGTTGTTGGTTTTCAGTGGCCTGCGATGAGTGATTTGATGTTAATTGATCCGTGTGTAATGAAATGTTTGGGACCCATCGAAGTATCTTGGTTTAATGGTGGTGAGATAGTTGATAATAGGAAGGCTATGGAAGTGACAACAGGGAATGATGAGATGGACATGAGTGGCTATATTACTGAAGATGTCATCAAGGTAGCGCCAGTTAGGGACGCAGGGGAGGTAGAGGAGATTGACTGGTCAGTGGATGTCGTTCTCTCGAATAGTTTTGGACTGTTAAAGGAATGTGAAGAGGCTTTGAGAAATGTGATGGCAGGTGGTTCAAACGTAGTGGCTGTTCCAAAGCCTGTATTTTTGTCGAGGAGGGGTTTTAGAGTAGGAAGGGTTAAATGTACAAGGAAGGTTCAATCAAAGGCATCGTGTAAGAGTAGACTAGAGTGAGATAGGGAGGAGATGACGATCCATGATAATAAGGATACGAGAACTGGTGGTTTCGATTCTGCTGTTTCGTGGAACAGGTGGTAAGGTCCTCGGGTTGTGATGCCATTGGGGTAGAAAATGTGTATAGGTTAGAAAAGCAGAACGGTGTTGTTGATGATTCAGGTTGTACGTCGAGTGCTATTGTCAGTTTCAGTGAAAGTATAGTGTTGGACTTGAGAAATTGTGGTAACGATATGGCAGTTTTAGGGTATGTGGAACAGGTGGCAAGACCTGTGGGTCGTGAAGCCATTGGGGTAGAGGGTATGTGCAGGTTGGAAAAACAGAATGGTGTGATTAAGTATTCGAACTGTAGGGTTGGTGCTACTGTCGGTTTGGCGTCCAGTGACAGTATAGTGTTGGTAGGCGATGCTTTTACTGTGCTGGAATCTCTGATAGATTTTTCGTTAGGTGGTTTTATATTCTCGTGGGACAAAGATGCATGCTCCGTGGTTGTGTGCGTGAAGGATATAAAGCATGTCTCCATATATTTGAGACCGAGCTCTTGTGTTTTTTGTCGGGAGGGAGATTTACCTTGTTCTAGTTTATCGGTGATGGTTATTGGTGTTGATTCTAGTTTATCGAGTAGGGAAAGTTCGGAGGGGGCTAATGGGGAGTGTTTTCAGAGTGGTGATGTTCCTTCTTCTTCGGTTAGGAGGAGGAGGCGTCGGAGAGTAGTACCCTGTTCTGGTTTGATCCGCTGCAGTGCTAGGATCAGATCTAGCTCCTCTTCATTTCGAGGTAGGTCCCAGAGTCGGATTGCTAGTAGTAGCAATTCGGATTTGGGCTCAGGTATGACTTCGGTTTATGATAGTGATTATTCTCCTTATGCCTTGGGTAGTCTTTCGACTAGTAGTTTATTTCAGCTTGCAAACGATACAGCTTTTATTTTTACGGATATTGAGTTAGATGCTAAGTTCATTAGGAGTCGGGAATTATAGAGAGTTTCTTCTATGAGTAGACGAGGATTGTTAGTTGGAATATTAGGGGTTTAAATGAACCCAAAAAATGTGATAAGGTTAGGAATTTCTTTGTAGATCATCATATTGACATTGTATTGCTACAAGAGACTAAAATTGAAAGCCCTGATTATAGATTTTATGCAAGGTTAGGTGGGTCCCTTTTTCGTAATTGGGTCTGTCTACCGGCAATTGGTAGTGCAGGGAGGCTTATGATTGGTTGGAAAGATAGTCAATATAGACTTGTGCAGGAATTTTCTAAGTTACATTCGTTATACATTATATTAGCTTCACTTTATGATAACTCTTCGTTGGGCATTACTAATGTGTATGGCCCTCACACAAAGATTGAGAGGAAACGTTTGTGGGACGAATGTTCGGACTTTAGGAACCTAGCCCCTTATCTTTGGATTGTGGGGGGGATTTCAACGTTACTAGGTTTTTAGGATAGAGATCTCCTCGAGAAGGAGATTTCTCTGATATGGAGGAATTCAATGATTTCATTCTTGATAATAATTTGATTGAGATTCCGCTTAACAATAGATCTTTTACATGGTCAAATGTTAGAGACAGTCCGTCTTTTGCTTTATTAGATAGATTTTTTTATAAGTATGGAGGTTGATGAGAGATTTCCAATTTGTAAAGTAAAGGGTTTACCTTTTTTATATTCGGATCATTGTCCTTTAATCCTATCGTGTGATTCGAATATTTTAATTAGTAACAATTTTAAATTTGAAAAGATGTGGCTATTAGACACTAGTTTTATTAAACTTGGTACTGTTAAGTGGAATTCATTATTCTATTTTAATAATTTGTACAATGGTAATTCTGCAAAGATTTTTGTTTCAAAACTTGGTAAATTAAGATTTTTTCTTAAGAGGTGGAATAAATTTGTTTTTGGTAGTGTTTGAATTAAGAAAGATAAGATTTTATGTGAGATGTTAGACTTAGATAAGTTAAGTGAAGCTAGGACTCTTAATCTAGTTGAGAAAGATAGGCTTTGCAATCTCAGAAATGATTTCAAAATGATATTGGAAAAGGAAGAAACTATGTGGAGGCAAAGTTCTAGAGTTCAATGGATTAAGGAAGGTGATAATAACATGAAATTTTTTCATAGTATGGCTAATAAGAGGAGGCGGGATAATTTGATTAACTCTATAGTTATTAATGATGAGGAATTGACAGTTCAGCGCGATTTAAATAAAGCTTTCACCAATTACTATAAACAAATTTTTGGGACTAGGATAAAGAGAAGAATTAACGTTAATTGGAAGAACATCTACCCTAATGATATTAAGGGTGAGTTAGTAGATTTAGATAAGCCTTTTTCTGAGCAGAAGATTTGGAAGGCTATCTGTGATATGCTTAGTGATAAAGCTCCGGGGCCTGATGGTTTTTCTGTTCTATTTTATAAACAATTTTGGGAGGTTTTGAAATCTGATGTTATTAATTTATTTAATGATTTTTATAGCAGTAATTTGTGTTTAGGAAACTTTAATTTTGCTAATGTTATCCATTTTAAGAAGAGAGAGGATGCAAAAATTTTAAAGGATTTTAGACCTATCTCTTTAATAAATGTATCTGTTAAGATTATTTCTAAAGTTCTAGCGAATAGGCTTAGTAATAAGATGAATGATCTTATAGATCATTCGCAAACAGCTTTTATTAAAGGTAGACAAATAGTGGATGGAGTGGCAGCTGTACAGGAGTACATCAATGTATGTGTTAAAAAATAATTTTTCATGTGCAATTTTGGAAATAGATTTTGAGAAGGCATTTGATTCTATTGATTGGGATTACATCTGCGAAGTATGTCTTGCTAGAGGTTTTAGTGTCAAATGGATTAACTGGATAATACTTTTACTTAGGTCTGGTAGTTCTAATATTGTTGTCAATGGGGTTGTAGGGAAGAAGATCCAATCTAAGAGGGGGCTTAGACAGGGAGATCCCCTATCACCTCTATTATTTAATTTAGCGGTGGACGTTTTTACTAGAATTATTAAGAGAGATGGGAGATTAGGTGTTTTGGGAAATGTAGGTGATGAGGAATTTAACAATGAATTATCTATTCTTCAATTTACGGATGATACCTTATTATTTTCTTCTCATTTACCAAAGCACATTATTGCGCTTAAGTTTATTCTTTATTGTTTTGAGATGTTATCAGGTCTTAGAATTAAATTTGACAAGAGTTCTGTTATGGTCATTAATGATTTTGGTAATGTAGAGGCCATGGTTGCTAGCACCTTAAATTGTTCTGTCATGAAATTTCCTTTTGTTATTTAGGTTTTAAGATTAGACCTTCGAAACTAAGAAGGAGGATTGGTTAGTCATAATCGATAAGATTAATAGTAGACTATCAAGCTGGAACAATAGATTTTTGTCAAGAGCAGGTAGATTAGTACTGGTTAACTCAGTACTAACTGCTATCCCTGCTTATTGGATGTATGTACATAGATTTCCTCAATGGGTTATTGGAAAAATTGATAGAATAAGACGTTATTATCTTTGGAGTGGGGGTGGGGATCCTATTTGTAGGGGTTTCAAATGTTTAGTAAACTGGGAGGTGTGTTGTAAGTCTAAAAAAGATGGGGGATTATTAATTTAACTAATTTTAACTCTTCCTTATTAGCCAAATGGTTGTGGAAATTTAGGTGTCCTTTAGTGTTGACTACGTGGAAGGTTATTGTATCTAAATTTTACTATTCAGGTGGAGAGTTTATTATTGGATCTAGTGGTAGTTGGTATAATAGATTATCTTACTTTTGGAAGTCAGTATTAAAATGCTTTGATTTTTTTAACTTAGGTTATAATGTGATTGTACATTCGGGTAATATGTCTTACTTTTGGCATGACACGTGGATTTCTCATTTACCACTTAAAGTTGAATTTAGGGAGCTCTTTAATAATTGTAGTTTTAAAAATGCGTTGATTAAAGATGTTTTTAGAAGAGATTTGGATCCCCCATGGGAGTTCTCTTTTGATAATATTTTAGAAGGGGAAATGTTAAGACAATTAGCTTTACTTTATGCTAAGTTATCATTATACCATATTGATGAGTGTAGGGATTTTATTAGTTGGGGTATGGACAAAAATCAAGTTTATTCGGTAAATTCTATGTATAACTTTATAAATTTTTCGGGAATCTCATTTCGGTCATTTAAGTTTATTTGGAAATCTAATTCTCCTCCTAAAGCTAAATTTTTAATGTGGTTAATCACTCATAAGAAACTTAATATGATTGAGCTTCTTAAGAGGAAGAATATCTTTTTTGATGTTAAGTGTTATTTTTGCAATCTTTTGAATGAGGATGTTGATCATTTATTTTTCTCATGCAATATCACAAATTTTGTTTTTAATATGGTTTTAAGGATTTTTGTTTTTGATTGTCCTAATTCTTTCAATAGTTGTGTTGATTATTGGGATTCTTATATATTTGTTTATAATGTTAGTAAAAGATACATATTGGATTCTTTAGTAACTATCATAAGTTGGTTCATTTGGTTTGAAAGAAATCAGAGACCTTTTCATTCTAATTCTGTTTCTACGGATAATTTAATTATTAAAATAGTTTTTTTTAGTTTGGATTGGATGTCTAATTCACATTACAAGCTATTCGGGTAATTGGGCTTTGAGAGTTTTTTGAGTAAGGTTAGATTTAATTTGAATTTATTTATTAGAATCAGCAGTTTTTTTCGTATTAGATATCGCATTGGTTGTTAATTTCTTTTATCAAGTTTTTTCCATTGTATTTTTTCTTCTACACATATATGTATGGTATATACATATGTATGAATATATATATGTGCCTATATAATATATATATATATATACATAAATATTTCCATATATATGTGTGTGACAAATTACTAATAATTTGTTGAGCTTTACGCAGATTCAGGTTGCTGATAAGGAGGAAGAGCTTAGTGGATAGCTAGATGGATCGGTTGCAGTTGTTGTGGGGGCTATTTTTTATAGTTATATTTGGAGTGTTGTATTTGGTTGTTTTTTACCTTATGGCTGTATCGATGTGTTTTGTTTGTATTGGAGTAGATATACTTTAATATCATGTGGTGGCCTTGCCGGAATTCGATACTGAAGTATGATGGGCGGTGGTTTATCCGGAGCTCATCTATCTACCTCCTCTACATTTATATAGCAGAGTCTGGTTTTATGTAGTCGAATTTTGTAGTTTTGGCTATATATATATGTGTGTGTGTGTGCTCTCTTCTTTTCAGAAGATCACACATTTTGTTTTTCAAAAAAAATTGGAATTGAAAATGGAATGTGAATTGGGTTTATTGTGAACTGTGTTTTTAACAACATTCGTTCTTTAACCTGATTTACAGTGAAACGTGATTTGGAATTTATAAATCTTTTATTAAGATTTAACGGGAATTTTCCAAAGTAAAGTTTTCCAATTTTATATTAAATTGGAATTGAATGGAATTCGATTTGATAATAATCGAAATGAGCTACTGTGGAGGAAGACTGTTAATATATATGGAATTTAAAAGGCTTTGTCGTTATTCCATTTATATTATTAGTCGGATATGGAAATTGATGTCGATTATATATATTGATCTGTTTTCCATGAAGATTCCATAATTAATGGAATGTGATTTGGGTTTATCGTGAACTGTGTTTTAAATGACATTGGTTCTTTAACCCAGTTAAAGACAGGATTACATGTTTAACATTGTATTTCGAACCATATGGTTGGTCTCTGCTAAATATATATCTATTTGGTGGCAGAGAATTTATTCTCTTGCTTAACACCTTTCTCTAAGACGTACGAGCTTAGAGGTTATATATAGGCAGAAATCAATAGTATGGTGTAGATTGTCGATGCGACATGTTTGATTTTCCAAAGTTAAATGATCATTAATATTGATTTTTGGGAAGATTAAAACCAAGTGGAGTTTTAATGAATCTTTAATTAGATTGAAATGCAAATTGGATAATTTAAATTATCAATTTAGGAAACGGTCGAGAGTGGAGTATCACCAGTTTTGCTCCAAGCGATAGTTAAATCTTTAATTAGATTTGAACGGGAAATGGTAATTAATTTTACCGATAACACTATGGTGTTAGATACGAGGTATTACCAGTTTTACTTCATGGGGTGAATAGGTTGGGATTGAGAAATAAGATAAATGATTACTTCGGTAAGGATCGCTAATCCCAACTAGTTTGGATAAACCTTAATTTGGTTTGAATTAATATCCAAAGGAAGATTAAAGAATAAATTTAAAGAATTTATCTTTGATAAAATTAATGGGAACCTTTCCCAAAGGATATGAATATTTAAATAAAAGAATATTCTGGATTGGAATGAGACGCATGTTGTGTTTTTATAGCACTTGTTTATTATATACGCGAGTTATTCGGAAAGGCCGGGTTTATACCCATTCTGAATAACTGATTTGACGATAAGTCGACGATGAAGAAGGCGGTTGAAGACCGGAGATCTTCACATCGTTTGGATGATTACTGATGTCTTGATTGGGCTATACACCCAAGACAAGGTAATAAGTGGTGATCGTCCAGACGTACTTGGAGATCGGCCGGATATGCGAGGACCTCTCTCCTGTATTGGACGTATGGGACGAGGAATAGCGAGGCGCCTAGGATATAGAGCCGAGACATTTATATGGTATAGAGCCCAGACATTTATATTTTTAACCTATGTGGATGATGGATAGCGAGGCGCCTAGGATATATTGGTTACTTTGGAGCCGATGGATAGGTCCGATAGGACCGAGAAACGTGTGTTTAGGAATTGCCAATCCTAAAACGTAATAGAGGACCGGCCCAACCGATCCAAGGGTTTCCCAGAGTGTGTAGTCCTGAGACGTTTGCTAGAGTGTCTCGAAGCAGTTAGGAGCCATCCCTGGCCTCAACTCATAGATGGAATCCAATTTCCAATACGTGACATTTCGGTTTTGATTGTAGAGCCTAGTATGGCGACATGATAGATGGTACTCATGCCTCCTATGATTAATACATTTATATTTGAAGTTGTTTTATACGCTATACACTTATAATAGTATCAAATGATTTGTTTTAAATGTACCGAGCACGTTTGGCTATTATAAGGGGAAACTTCATCCTCCGGCTTGCGTTGTGTGATGGGACCTAAGTCTTATAATAGCTTCATTTTTCCAAAAAGCATTGCGCTGTTTGTTATATGCACTGGTATTCTTAGAAGGAAACCCGTTCCATGTTATACGGCATGGTCCCTTGATTTACTTCATTTTAAAGTAAAGTTTTAAATAACTGTTTCAGTTCTCACTCCAGTCACATGACTGACTTGGAGTTTATTGTTTTAACCTAAACTCTGGGTGCCCCTATTTTCCATACGGGCAGCTAGTAGTTTTGGTTTTGCAGATATTATATTCACAGTATCCTGGTTTACAGCTGGAGCTATATTTGGAACGCTCTGTATCCGTGTATTTCTTTCAGTTGTGCCTTGTATTATTTTCCGCTGCATTATAAAATGTAAATCTTTGATATTTATCAAATGTATATTATTTATTCATACCCTGTTACATTCTTGTACTCTGATGTAATTGTTGTAATAAGCAATGAAATGTTCAGTCATTTATGTTCTGATTTGTCATGTTCTCAACTCAATCTGGGCTTTCTTTTACATGGAAGTTTGGGTCGTGTCACCCAACATGAGGAATAATAAGCAATTAACAGTATCATAAGTTATTCTCATAGTGGTAGTGATGTAATGGTCCTCAGACCTGAAATCATTATAATTTTACTCGAGGATATTTGTGTTTTGATGTCATCAAAATTTACTTTTGACCGAGTAGATGATAAAGGTGATCATTGAATACATCTCGAATCGAATGAAAATTATGAATGATCTAGATGGAATTTAACCCTACTATATATTTGTAGTGATATCCATAGGCCTCTTGATTGAGTGAGACTATGAAACGCATGGTTGTGCTCAAATATTGATTTGTTTTAAATAGTCTACTCATCTATCAAGAAAAAAGAATTAAATTATAAAGAGGGCGATACGTTCCAAGCCTCGAGTTTAATCCTGAATATATTAGTTAAAAGGATTATATTACATTGATACACTGGTCACAGAAAGGTTGTGTCGAATCGTTGATCTTGTTATAACTTGGGTAGTAGCGACGTATTACTAGATGCTAATCACTGTTTATGATTTTAAATATGATTTATAATCATTACCAACATTATAATAACCTATAAGGTCACACATCAGAGCGTTTGAATGAGGAGGACCATTTCAAATAAATAACATATAAATCAAACTTGTGTATTTATTATTTAACTTTGAAATGGTACATCGTGTTTTATCTGGCCTTATTATTCCGTCCCGGTTTTGATAAAAAATATTAACCCTTTTCATTCAGAATATACGAGACATGATATCAGATCTAACATCTATACAAAATAAAACAGGGATAATGGTGATTATTTGGCTAGTACAAATCCTCAATTCCCTCGAATTGTTTGACGATCAAAGAGGCAGGCATTTATGGACTTAGTAGAGGCATGGCAGTTTGTCTTGCTTGTAATTCAATTGACCCAGAATCAAGCGATGTTCCAGAATTGAATAAGTTAGGGTTTCATTGATTTCGTTAAATCCTAGAAGGTATGAATCTTATAATTACCTTTCTTTGCATAGATCCTTCAATTTTAATGTGTTGAAATTGTTAAAAGCTAGTTGTGATTAGATCGATCTAACCTAACAGTGGTATCAGAGCCAGGCTTGTAAAAATTTGGAATCTTGATATTAGATTTATTCTGTGATGTTCAATCTGTGTTACGAACACAACATGAAGTAAGAAATAGGTATAAAATATGACTCCAAAATGAATTGGTTCCATTATAACAGAATCTTGTTTTGCTATGCAATTTGGAAGTTTATGACATAATATTTGATATTAATAGAATTACAATGTCATTTCTTGCTTATTAAAAAACATGGAAACATGATTGGTTAAGTCTGAATATCAACTAAATTTAAAATTTCCATTACCATGTTAGTTTGTCTCGGAACCCTGTATATAAATCAAAAACCAGTTTTGATTGATTGGGAAAGGCAAGGCAATTTTATTTTAATTTTTAAATACTGATTTCATAAGATATATTATTGCTTGTTGAATCTGAAAAAAGTTGATTTATTGTTGCCTCTATATGTTTTTCATATATAAAGTATATATATATGTATGTATGTATATGTTTGAATCTAATAACTGTTAGACAGTAAGTCAAAATATTGAAAGTCGGTATTCACGACTTAGTATTATTTTCTTTAGTATAAAAACAAACATGTATGCATATAAATATGGCAGTGATCAACCTGACTAGTTCTTCGGACTTAGTGGCTTGATTTTATCAAAAATGGATGAATTATACCAGTTGACAACTTTAATATATACTTCCAAATTTTTTACTGATAAAGATAATATTTATTTAATATTAGATATTAAGTTTATGATTAGATGAATAATCATTGGATGTATGTTTCATCAAAGTAAATGTGATGGAAAATTCGTTGTGTCCTGTTTATTGTTATACATATTGGTGAATGTGAATAGAGAATATATTTCATCATTGTTTTGATATTGATCACAAAACATTAATGAATTCTCACTCTCTATAAAACATTAACAAGATTTGATCTTTTAATCTAAGTGATAAACATTGCTTACTCCTAAATTGATTTATTGTCATTATCACTGAGTTTAAACGTATAGATCACTTTATTATATTAACTGGGATGGTTATAGATGTTACTACATAGATTTTCTTTCCCATTATAATCCCCTATAATATATATATAATACAAAACAAGTATGACTTCCCCTTTTATTTTAACATCATTTGTATATGCATAAGTATTAAGGTACGATATAATCGTCAAACAGGTTGATAATCACACTGCTTAAAATATAATGCAAGTATTAACTTATTTTTTTTGTTTTAAAAAATGCATATAAATAAATAGTATTAGAACAATGATCTTATAATAAGGTGATACAAATAAACTGCTAGATCTCACCTTTTAAAATGAAACAAAACTGTCTGCTTATTGGTGCGAATATTGTTGATTTAGTGATATGCACAGTACATTGTTTAATACTTTAAGACATAACATATTATCTTGAAAAATTCATTATCAGTATGTATGGAATTATCACTTTATACAAATCAATACATGCATATGTGTTGTGTGCATATATAAATATATGTGCATATTAGATTGCATATCACATGAAATGATATATGTTGTATGTTTAAATCTGGGTTTTGAGTTAATTTTACTATATATATATATATATATATATATATATATATATATAACATCTGAACATGCACATATAATGATGGGCAATTGGTACAAACTTGTACTATTGGTTTAATGTCAGTGTTCCTTCTGTATACTTTACATTTAGTTGTGTATATTGAAATGTTCTTAATAATATGTATGGATTAAACGGGCTATGCAATACATGGATTATATGTGTTGAAATATACATATGTTTTGTGACATGCCATATATATAAGTTGAGATTGAAACTGGGCTGTATACATAGATATATTGGTTGACTGAAACATGCAGTTTAATTATTTGTAAATATGCCTATGTCAGTTGATAGTTCTGTATTCATCTTAGTCAAATATATACATGCATATTGAATATCACTGTGTTGATTTCAGAAGAAAAATCAACAATACTAATATGATCCATATTGAAGTTTCTATGTACTGTAAGTTTGACTTGCAATTATATTGTTTTGTTGTTTTCTTATAGACTTTTAAAAGTTATAACATCATACATACATACACACACACACACACACACACACACATATATATATATATAAGGAAGATTCAGTGGCAACCATATTTTCTAGCACCCCATTTGTGCCCTATTTCTAGCCACTCATTTATATTAGAATAAGGTAGTGGAAGGAGAGATAATGAGTGGGAGGAGAGAGAGGGGGAAACTTGTGGTGGAAATCAGAGGGCTTTTGGGGTGCTGCACTATTTGAGGTGCCATTGAACGCTCGCCTATATATATATGTATATGTATGTATATATATATATATATGTATATATATGTATATATGTGTGTGTGTGTATATATATACACACACCAGCACGGAGGCACGTCCGATGGATATGTGCATACCAATGTTGAAAATATGTTATTGGTAGCTTAAAAGGGAAACATGCTTCCTCAATTAACTAATAATATTGGGGGGAAATGGAGCCATCAATGGGAAAAAGAAACTTGGAAACACTATTGATTTCACACATTTTTCGTGAACTCAAACTATTTGAATGGTCTCTTCAGAAGGTATATCAATTATCAAGTAAAGGAGAACGCATTTATTTTAACATTTGTTGTGATGGCATTGGTGCAGGCAACCTCCTCTTCCCTCTTTCAGGTTTCTACTTTTTAGCATGTCTCCCAGCATTTGTTGGCACCATACATTTCTTGTTGTTGTTTCAGGTTTTCTGGCTATAAGGTCCACTTCAGATTTGCTTGTTGTTGCATTGTCATACTTTGCTACCTCCTCAACTTGTTTTCAAGGTTTCTATTATCATCATTGTTCTTCACGCTCAGTTCACCTTTCCACATTTTCTATTCTCCGTTCAATTCTTTGTATTTTCTACCACTATTTCATATTTTTTCCTAAAATAATTTCAAAACAATTAGAAATAGCAATAGATATAGCACAAATACTACCTGAATTTGTGTATTGGCACTCTACTACATAAATTGGAAGATACACACTTAAAGTGAGGCATACGGGTATTAATCAAAGATAAACGTGTTTTCTTTTATGTATTCCAAGAAAAAAAATGAATGAGGACCGATGATGGATTTCATACTTTTAGCAGCTTCATTTGCATTTGGGTATAATAATATAAACTCACCATTAGCAACTCTTTCACCATCATTTCTATTTTCCTTGCTAAGCTCATGCCTCCTGCAAAATTTATCAGAGACATATTTCATAACTATATATTATTAGTATATAATAATATACTGATAATATCTGTTTTTTAAGAAATGACAATTTCAGAATTGCATAATTTATATAGTAGATTGCCATTTTCCAAAATGACTCCAACATAACCGATTTTCTGGGTAGGGCCTTTCGACAGCTAATATATGTTTGATCATAACACTCTTTCATCTCAAAATCATCAAAAAAAGGTCAAAGTTAAATGCGCTTTTAAGCAATTTTGTTGTGGAACAGAATGGCCCTGATGATCAAGCTCATTAAGAACCAACATATATGCCTACAAAACCCATTATGTTGATTCAACCTTGGATTCAGATATTACAACTCATACCTGTGTTTCCTTTTCCCACCTTTTCAATAAAACATAAAATTGGATTTTGTTATCAATCTTGATCTACATAGATTTGGCTCTGAACATAAAAACAGGGTATTAAGGCAAAATATCCTATGAATAAATTATAATTTCTTATGCCTTGTATGCATATCTAGGTATCTATTCAAGTACCACAGATATTATATTAGAGTAATTAATCAAAATGAATACATAAACTTTGTGGTAATTATCTTAAAAGCAGGCATAAAATGAATGCATGCTAATGAAACCTGACCTTTTGTATTATCAGCAACACTAACATGGTAGAAAATTTAACAGACATATATAGTATATGGTGGCTAGTAATAGTAAATGAAAATTTGTGATTTAATGATAAGTGCCTATTTTTCTAAGTATTAAAATAAGTAATGATTATTTAAATTTACTTTGTCGTTCATTACCTTAGCTCGAAAAAATGGCACCACAATGTGAGAATTCTCAGCGTAGACCATCCTTAGTTTCATCATACGACAATCCACCGACAAATAAGGATCTCTCAGCGTCTGCAGTCATTACTTCTGCTCCCTGTAGAACAGTGTCCCAGTCACGCAGGATGCAACATCCCCAGGATTTCGTGTTCCTCGACATAGCAAACTACCATCGTTCAACTCCATCCAAAATCCTCCTGAGCCCTCTGCCTGTACATAACACCAACTCCATTTCCAAACTCCATAATCTAACTCATCTTTAACAAACTTAATCACTTGCTACTTGAAACCTCCCTCAACTCTATGATTAATAACTATTGTCACTTCCCGAACAACCCGAAACCTGCTCCTGCACTCTCGACCAAAACAACGAACTTCCTCCTCCTACATGTTTCAGACAAACATACAGAACAAAACAAGACATGAAAAAATAATACGGTATACTAATAATGGATTTTTAAACGCGTCTCAAGAAAAAAATCACCTGATTAGGAGAGATATTTTCTTTAACCATTTTTCTTCTGAAAAAATTATAAATGTAAGCTAGATGGTATGTAATATGTAACACCCCACATTTTTAAAATAATTAAAAATGTGTAAAAATATGTGTATATGCATAGATAGGTAAATAATGGTGATGTATAATGAAAAATTAATCTGATAATAGTGTACGTAACAGAGAAGACAATAAAATAAGGAAAACTTAATTTAAATATCGAGAATTAAGTAAAACGGACATCAGCATTGCGTTCGTCTCGGAATTCTGCTTGGAATAGAGTCCAAGTTTTCGAAAATCAGACTCCGTATGAAAGAGTTATTGCCTTCGGAAGATTCAACAAAAATTCAGAATTTGCATAGGAAAATACCCAGGCAGGTCGACCTAGGGGTCGACCTGGGGTTCGACCTACCCAGGGAGGTCGACCTGGGGTTCGACCTACCCAGGGAGGTCGAGCTGGGGGTTGACCTATCCAGGGAGGTCGACATGGGGGTTGACCTTAGTGTCGACCTCCCCCTGATTTTTCCAGATCTGGGCAGTGACGATTTTTTATGCGCTGGACGGACCGGATGGCTTCTAGGGCGATCTAATGGCTCTAAAACACTCTCTACACCTATAAAATAGTGCCTAGACCTTACCTAATTCATAAAATATTCCTTCTGACGATTCCACGTCGCTAAACTTCAACCAAACATGGACGCCGCCTCAAAACCCTAAATTAATTTGCAAGTTCTTCATCAACTTTGGAGTTTAATCTAATCAAGTAGCAATGTTCTTCATCAACAATTCATGCTCTTCACCAATAATCAAATAAAAAGATTAAATCAGCGTCCTACATCAACAATAAATCGCTTATTTCTCTAATCCAGTCAAAGTGTAACGACCCGGTTTTTAGCGACTTTAGTTATCGACATAAACTCAATGACGACTAACCAAAACATCGAAAAATACCGGTAGTTAATGAAAGAAATTAGAGGGTGAGAATAGACAAGATAGAAACTTAGAATAGAAGAAGGAGAACAACACAACGTCAGAGTAACACGAACCTCACAGCGGAACGAATAACATATAATATATAACATAACTTTGAAATATAAATATGTACTTGAATATACATATCATTTCCAAAGTACAGCACTTACAATACAGCGGAAAATAACTACAGCTATATAATTCTGAAGCCTCCTGCTCCAGCTTTTCAAGTATATCAGTAAAATCCCGACTACTTGACCGCCCCTACAAAATTAGGCACCCATGAGTTTAGGGAAAACAAAACAAAATAAACTCCGGGTCAGTCATGGGACTGGTATGAGTACAATAGTTAAAAGCAGTTTGAGCAAGTAAACGATATCTCATAAGACCATGCCGTATAACGGGACGGGTTTTTCCCTTATGAGAATCCAAAACATCTTTATATCAAAAACCTTTTGATATTATAATAATGTCTATCAAGCACAATATAATAATCATCTAGCAGAAACGCTTTCATCTCACGTTCTACATATATAGTATACAATCAAAAACGCAAGCACATATTGGGTAATGGATTTCCAACTATGACAAGGTATGGAACCACCTTTAGCTAGTGTACCTCTGGAGAAGAATACACTGGGTTCAACAAGAACATCTTGCAACCCGGCCACACATTACCGACTACTCATTTCGCTTGAGTGTATCGAATGTATATCACCAACGGTTGGGATCAGCAACCGTTTCCCGAATGGGACAGCATCGACAATAGATTTTTAGAAGTAAATGAAACTCTATATCAGGTGATTATACACCCTAATAGGTGCGACCTACATAGCCATGTTGCCTGCCCGATTTTTGTCATTTCTCGGTTGTGAGGCTAGAGGCCACGCTTATCTCTGACAGATCACACGTTTATTCACTTTGAATGTCACATCGTCATACTCGCCAAATCACAAATTGATTTCCCCAAAAATACCACGGGTATACAGCTAAGAGAAACGAATTCCTCCGCCACCAAATGTGAATACATTTGAAGAGATCAACGAACGCGATCTATTGGATGTACTCTGTCAGACCTTCTTCCATACAAGTTGTCCTAGGACTGGACAAACCGAAGGCACTATTCAGTACATCCATCTTAGGCAATTGTTATCTAAGATTTATAAAACAGCCCTTGCACTTTACACCGTCTTCAATAAATTCAGCATACTTGATTCGCAATGCTTATGCCAATACGGAGAGGTTCTTCGGATAATAATCCAACCGGTCTCTCCGTATTAACAATGTTAAAATGGTCAAAACTTTGATAGTCGGTGATTTAACTATCAAATGAAAACATGTCTATGTACACACAACGATCTTATTTCCAAATGGAATTATCGATCCAATCATCAAACATATATATATATATCCTCATTTTCTATGTTTAGAAAATATACGTTATTAACACTGGAAAACATTTCCATGGCTTAATTACGTATCACTATTCTTCCAAATCTATCAAACTCTAACTATAAACTAACAAGAGAACAACTTCCTAAGTACAAACCCCGAAGGTCGAAACCAATATCAGATCGATACTCAGGAAACCATTCAACTTATGAATCTCTAGTCAATTTTTAATTTTTGTTTAACTCCATTTTGATTAACTATGTTCGATTAACTCCTTTCGATTAATTAGACTAGACCAACCATATTCGATTAACTCGACTTAACTTGATTTGATTAACTAACTTGTCTTAACTAATTCGATTTACTAACTGGTGTTAACAAATTTGACTAACCCTTATTATATCTCATCAATTTCCTTTTTATACTTCTATTTAAATAAATATTTCCTTTATAACTCTATTTATTTCCTAAATAAATATTCCTTTATTATTCTGTTTATTCAACAAATAAATATCCCTTTATAAATTTTATTTACTTTCTAAGTAAATATCTTTCTTTATACTTCTATTTACTTACTAAGTAAATAATCGTTTTACACTTCTATTTCAATACACAGTTTGAAATTCCACTTTTTCATTCCAATATTTCTCTTGGTATTCAACAGTACCAAATAACAGGACCAGTGTCATTATAATCAAATCACAGATGATACACCACATTATATAACACAATATATGAAAACAAACAGTATTATAAATATTGAGGAATCCTATTGGATCCCTCCAACCTGGTTTCCTGCATCACAGATGTTAAACAACACGAGTATAAAATATTATGATACACAGAATAAATATTCGATTAACGATTTATATATATATCGTTATCTATAATTTCAACCAATACATAAGCAATTCAACCAAAAAGTTAACACACAGCAATCAACAGATAATTATCAGTTCTAAGAATACGTTATAAAAATATAACCGTTCAGAGTTGGTGAGTTTTACTCACATGGGTAGTTCATCGTTAATAACGATAACCATCGCTTGATTCAGACGGACAATTTATTTCTCTATAAATTGTAACAAGCTCGAATCCACTCCTTGTCAGTTCCATGGTGTAGCCACCGTCCATATGATCCTCACGGATCTTGTTTCGCTGAATTTCGATCACGTATGTAAAAGATATCGATATTACAAGTTAATGTACTATTCACTTTAAACTAAATTGAATTTACATATATAAAAATATATTGGGCGTCACCCAAAACCATCGGCCCATTACTTCATAAACAACCTGCTCCCTTTTGTTCTTCTTCTCTGAACAGGGAAGCACGCTCCAGTAAATGATCTAAGCCATTTTCGCATCTTCCATCTCAAACCATACTACCATTCTCAACGGATTTTCAAACCTTAATCACCATTTAACTTCTCGGCAAAATCTCTATCGCCTCATCTCATTTTCCCTTAACTCATCGGCCTTCTCTACCCTGCGGTTTTCACCCAGCACCGTACATCCTACAAAGAAGCTCCAACAATTTTTAATTACAAAATTTCCCAAAAATTCCACAATCGAAGCCAATCTCAACCACTAACGCAATGACAATTCTCCAATCTGCACATCGTCACCTTAATTTGCCAAAATGTGGAACCCTGGCTCGCGCTACAATATTCGAACAGCATAAACCTCGTCGAACTCAATAGATAGTATACCAAATTGGAGAGAATTCTTCAAGGATGTCTAATGCACTTGATTTCGGATTTATAGATTTATGTTTGAATTTCTTTTGATTTTCCTTTTCGATTTTCTCTCTTACGGTATCATGGAAGTGGGGGCCACCAGAGAATGGAGTATTAGGTTTTTAGGGTAAATTAAGAATGCTATTTATTGATTTTTGATTTTAGTTGGTTTGAGTTTTAGAGGGAGAGCTTTCTCCACGGTTTGCGTTTTGAGGAGCGGCTGGAAACAACTATGCGTGGCCTTTATTTGATCACAAAAAAGGAATGGCTTAGTTCTTGAGGTAGGATTTTTTTTAGTTATAACATTCTGGTCATCTCATTTTATAAAACTTCGTTAATTACGAACGGCTATCGACAGGATCAAATGCACCATCGTGACGATCAATGTGCCATGATCCCAGAAATATAAAAATACCGGTCGATTAACTCATATTGTGAAACCCCAAAATATTGATATAGGGTGCAAAACACTTCAAAAAAAATGTTTATTTAATTAATCAAAAAATACAGTAAAATTCTTAAAATTAAATTATCATTATGTCTCAAAGGGCTTGTCTAAATTTGAGGCCAATATTTAATTATAATTAAATATATCATTTTGGCTCACAACGATTTCATAGCGACTATTTCAAAATTTGATTTAGCCACAAATCAAAATCTACACGACGAAATCCCGATTTTTCTCTTCCACTAGAAAAATATACTTCACCTGCTCTGAACGTTTCTTGTTTCACAGAAATCCAATTTAAAACGGCTTCATATATTCGACTGAAGTTCGAATCGCTAAATTACGAACTGCCATGCCATTTTGAGCTCAATTTTAATTATAATATAATTTCTACCTTCAACTGACGATTTTAAATATATTCGTCAACATAATTCAATATAAACTGAAATATATATTTTAAATTGTCCAATTCACACCGTATCATGGATTCTGTTATTTCCGATTATTTCGGAAATATATTATTTTATTATTTATATTAATTAAATATAAATATTATTTAATTTTGGTTATCGATATCGCCAACTCGATATTTAATAATTAAATTAATTAATTATTCGACGGCAAAAAATGTGGGTCATTACAATCTTTCCCCCTTAAAATAATTTCGTCCTCGAAATTGCTAAGGTAGAGGACGACCCTATCTGCTGGGTAAAAATTTATCTGTTTACCACATAACTTCAGTTTAAATTGAACCAATTAATATCGACTAAAATATTAATTTATTCCGACTAACTAAAATTTTCAAAAATCCTGAAAAGTTTCTAACACCTTAAATTTTCGGAAAATTTCGCCATAACCTCCTTTGTACAGTCCTATCGGTAAAACCACAACTTGCCTCTCTAGGCCTTCTCCAACCCAAAAGAAAATCAAACAGCCAAGCGGCTTGCCGAATCGACTCATAAATCTCATACCCAATATAAATATAAACTTGTACCTTTTTTTCGGGCATATCATTATATCCTTTGCATCTGTTACCAATTTAACATATACCAATATCATCTTAATCAAACTCCTCAACTCAAACATTTGGTTATATCCAAGCCAAATAACATTCAAACTCCATTATCAAATTTCAAACTCTTAACTCATCAACTCAATTCCATTCCAGATTATCCTCTAATACATTTCAGTTTTGCTTAACTTATAATCTCAAGTTAAATTCTGGTTTATTATTTACTTTCATCATCCCATTCGAATTAACTTCACAAGTTAAATTTAAATTCTAGAATTTAAATTCCCGGGTTTCTATTTCAAATCAAATTTGAAATGATAATAATCAATTCAAAACCTTTGAATTTTTGAACGTCTTGTTTTCGCAAAACAAATTTGAAAACAAAATCTTTAGTAGTAATCCGTCACTTACAACTCGAAAATGAACACTGATGATGTCATGATCATCATCGAAATCTATTTCCAGCTATCGAAGTGAGTTCAATACTATATCACTTTTCAAAACTCATTCTTTAAACACTTCCATTTTGAAATCCATTCAAAATATCATTCTCAAAACAATTTAAAATCTCCCAGGATTTTAAAATTCTCATATACTTAATTTAACTCCATTACAAACACCTTGCAAATTCCAGGATTTTTATTTCAACTCAGATTTTAATTTCAGATTTAATTCAATTCATTATGCTTATCTGAATTCTGATCGGTTATTTACATAACCATTTCACATTTTTATAATCTTATTCGATTATAATAATCAACCAGTATATCCAATATATATATATACATATATATTCAATCCAAAATATATATATATATCTTCTCTATATCAAAATATAATTTGGGTAAAATTATTCTGTTTACCCTCTTTTCAAAACATATCATGTCGACCCATTGTATTCGAGTGGTTATAAACTCCTACCGATACAGTGGATCAAGCTGATCGATCAGAACACATAAAAAACTCAGTCAATAAATATCCACAATATAAAATGATTTTTATATCAAGTAACAAATACGTTCACTAGTATATATACAATCAAACTCAATCTAGGTATTACTAACTCCATCTCTACTGAGTCATGCCACAGAGCCAAGGTAATTACTTAACCTTAAGCTCTGATACCAACTGTAACGACCCGGTTTTTAGCGACTTTAGTTATTGACATAAACTCAATGACGACTAACCAAAACATCGAAAAATACCAATAGTTAATGAAAGAAATTAGAGGGTGAGAATAGATAAGATAGAAACTTAGAACAGAAGAAGAAGAACAACACAACATCAGAGTAACACGAACCTCACAGCGGAACGAATAACATATAATATATAACATAACTTTGAAATATTAATCTGTACTTGAATATACATATCATTTCCAAAGTACAACACTTACAACGTAGCGGAAAATAACCATAGCTATATAATTCTGAAGCCTCTTGTTCCAGCTTTTCAAGTATATCTGTAAAATCCCGACTACCTAACTGCCCGTACAAAATTGGGCACCCAAGAGTTTAGGGAAAACAAAACAAAATAAACTCCGGGTCAGTCATGGGACTGGTATGAGTAAAACAGTTAAAAACAGTTTGAACAAGTAAACGATATCTCATAAGACCACGCTGTATAACGGGACAGGTTTTCCCTTATGAGAATCCAAAACATCTTTATATCAAAACCTTTTGATATTATAATAATGTCTATCAAGCACAATATAATAATCATCTAGCAGAAACGCTTTCATCTCACGTTCTACATATATAGTATATAATCAAAACTGCAAGCACGTATTGGGTAATGGATTTCGAACTATGACAAGGTATGGAACCACCTTTCGCTAGTGTACCTCTAGAGAGGAATACACTGGGTTCAACAAGAACATCTTGCAACCCGGACACACATGACCAACCACTCATTTCGCTTGAGTGTATCGAATGTATATCACCAACGGTTGGGATCAGCAACCGTTTCCCGAATGGGACAACATCGACAATAGATTTTTAGAAGTAAATGAAACTCTAGATCAGGTGATTATACAACCTAATAGGTGCGACCTACATAGTCATGCTGCCTGCCCGATTTTTGTCATTTCTTGGTTGTGAGGCTAGAGGCCACGCTTATATCTGACAGATCACACGTTTATTCACTTTGAATTTCACATGATCATACTCGCCAAATCACAAATTGATTTCCCCAAAAATACCACGGGTATACAGCTAAGAGAAACGAATTCCTCCACCACCAAACATGAATACGTTTGAAGAGATCAACTAACGCGATCTATTGGATATACTCTGTCAGACCTTCTTCCATACAAGTTGTCCTGGGACTGGACAAACCGAAGGCACTATTCAGTACATCCATCTTAGGCAATTGTTATCTAAGATTTATACAACAGCCCTTGCACTTTACTCCGTCTTCAATAAATTCAGCATACTTGATTCGCAATGCTTATGCCAATATGGAGTGGTTCTTTGGATAATAATACAACCGGTCTCTCCATATTAACAACGTTAAAATGGTCAAAACTTTGATAGTCGGTGATTTAACTATCAAATGAATACATGTCTGTGTACACACAACGATCTTATTTCCAAATGGAATTATCGATCCAATCATCAAACATATATATATATATCCTCATTTTCTATGTTTAGAAAATAGACGTTATTAACACTGGAAAACATTTCCATGGCTTAATTACGTATCGCTATTCTTCCAAATCTATCAGACTCTAACAATAAACTAACAAGAGAACAACTTCCTAAGTACAAAACCCGAAGGCCGAAACCAACATCAGATCGATACTTAGGAAACCATTCAACTTATTAATCTCTAGTCAATTTCTAATTTTTGCTTAACTCCATTTTGATTAACTATGTTCGATTAACTCCTTTCGATTAATTCGACTAGACCAACCATATTCGATTAACTCGACTTAACTTGATTTGATTAACTAACTTGTCTTAACTAATTCGATTAACTAACTTGTCTTAACAAATTTGATTAACCCTTATTATATCTCATCAATTTCCTTTTGATACTTCTATTTAAATAAATATTTCCTTTATAACTCTATTTATTTCCTAAATAAATATTCCTTTATTAATTCTATTTATTTAACAAATAAATATCCCCTTATAAATTCTATTTACTTTCTAAGTAAATATCTTTCTTTATACTTCTATTTACTTACTAAGTAAATAATTGTTTTACACTTCTATTTCAATACACAGTTTGAAATTCCCCTTTTTCATTCCAATATTTCTCTTGGTATTCAACAGTACCAAATAACAAGACCAGTGTCATTATAATCAAATCACATATTATACACCCCATTATATAACACAATATATGAAAACAAACAGTATTATAAATATTGAGGAATCATGTTGGATCCCTCCAACCTGTTTTCTTGCATCACAGATGTTAAACAACACGAGTATAAAATATTCTGATACACAGAATAAATATTCGATTAACGATTTATATATATATCGTTAGCTATAATTTCAACCAATACTAAAGCAATTCAACCAAACAGTTAACACACAGCAATCAACATATAATTATCATTTCTAAGAATATGTTATAAAAATATAACCGTTCAGAGTTGGTGAGTTTTACTAACATTGGCAGTTCATCGTTAATAACGATAACCAATGCTTGATTCAGACAGACAATTTATTTCACTATAAATTGTAATGAGCTCGAATCCACTCCTAGTCAGTTCCATGGTGTAGCCACCGTCCATACGATCCTAACGGATCTTGTTTTGCTGAATTTCGATCACGTATGTAAAAGATATCGATATTACAAGTTAATGTACTATTCACTTTAAACTAAATTGAATTTACATATATAAAAATATATTGGGCCTCACCCAAAACCATCGGCCCATTACTTCATAAACAACCCGCTCCCTTTTGTTCTTCTTCTCCGAACAGGGAAGCACGCTCCAGTAAATGATCTAAGCCATTTTCGCATCTTCCATCTCAAACCATACTACCATTCTCAATGGATTTTCAAACCTTAATCACCATTTAACTTCTCGGCAAAATCTCTATCGCCTCATGTCATTTTCTATTAACTCGTCGGCCTTCTCTCCCCTGCGGTTTTCACCTAGCACCGCACATCCTACAGAGAAGCTTCGACAATTTTTAATTACAAAATTTCCCAAAAATTCCACAATCGAAGCCAATTTCAACCACTAACGCAATAACAATTCTCCAATCTGCACATCGTCACCTTAATTTGCCAAAATGTGGAACCCTGGCTCGCGCTACAATATTCGAACAGCATAAACCTCGTCGAACTCAACAGTGAGTATACCAAATTGGAGAGAATTCTTCAAGGATGTCTAATGCACTTGATTTCGGATTTATAGATTTATGTTTGAATTTCTTTTGATTTTTCTTTTCGATTTTCTCTCTTACGGTATCATGGAAGTGGCGGCCACCAGAGAATGGAGTATTCGGTTTTTAGGGTAAATTAAGAATGTTATTTATAGATTTTTGATTTTAGTTGGTTTGAGTTTTAGAGGGAGAGCTTTGTCCACGGTTTGCGTTTTGAGGGGAAGAGTGGTGGTTGGAAACAACTATGCGTGGTCTTTTTTGATCACAGAAAAGGAATGGCTTAGTTTTTGGGGTAGGATATTTTTTTTTAGTTATAACATTTTGGTCATCTCATTTTATAAAACTTCGTTAATTACGAACGGCTATCGACAGGATCAAATGCACCATCGTGACGATCAATGTGCCACGATCCCAGAAATATAAAAATACCGGCCGATTAACTCATATTGTGAAACCCCAGAATATTGATATAGGGTGCAAAACACTTCAAAACAATAAGTGCTTATTTAATTAATTAAAAATTACATTAAAATTCTTAAAATTAAATTATCACTATGTCTCAAAGGGCTTGTCTAAATTTGAGGCCAATATTTAATTATAATTAAATATATCATTTTGGCTCACAGCGATTTCATAGCGACTATTTCAAAATTTGATTTAGCCATAAATCAAAATCTACACTACGAAATCCCGTTTTTTCTCTTCCACTAGAAAGATATACTTCACTTGCTCTGAACGTTTTTGTTTCACAGAAATCCGATTTAAAACGGCTTCTGTATATTCGATTGAAGTTCGAATCGCCAAATTACGAACTGCCGTGCCATTTCGAGCTCGATTTTAATTATAATATAATTTTTACCTTCAACTGACGATTTTAAATATATTCGTCAATATAATTCAATATAAACTGAAATATATATTTTAAATTGTCCAATTCACACCATATCATGGATTCTGTTATTTCCGATTATTTCGGAAATATATTATTTTATTATTTATATTAATTAAATGTAAATACTATTTAATTCTAGTTATCGATATAGCCAACTCGATATTTAATAATTAAATTAATTAATTATTCGATAGCTAAAAATGCGGGTTATTACACAAAGTGAGTGGATTTGAATTATATTTGTTGTATAATGTTGCTTCTATCGTTTACCATTCCCCATAATGAATATGATGTTAATTTAATAAGATCTGTTATTTTATTTATGCCTACATTTGAGTTCTCTCCTTTTTTTATCCTTTCCCCCTTTTATTTTTGGATCTAGGTTATCTTGAACCTAGACGAAATCTTATTATACAATACGCATGATTGGGATATGGGGATATTGGAATATAATCTATAATTTTGGGGTTTGTGGCATAACAATTGTTATTTCATATATTGGCATAATCTATTTTATGTAGTCGAGGAATATAATCTATAATGCTGAATTTATGTAAGTTTCACATAATTGTCATTGGATATGGAATTGGTATAATTTAATATTAACAGCATGTAATTGGATAACATGGATTGGTGAAATTTATTTGTGACTTGGAAAGTAAGCCTAGAGGGTGAATTAGATTATATGTATGAACGTGGGAATGTTGGGGTATATATATTGGGAAAATATTGATTATATGAAATTGGGTATTATTGGATATTGGAAATTGGCATGTTTGGGTATGAATAACATGGAATTAGTGAATGTAACGACCCATATTCTACGCATCGTAGGATCATAGAATATTTATTTCTTTCACATACGAAGTCGTATGGTCATGTAATTTTGGGAGACGACTATTGGGGTCATTTCCCATGTTCATGATTTTTCCCGATTTTTATATGACCGTTTTGCCCCTAGCTGGTCTTGTTTTGACCATAACTTTTGAATGGAAAGGAATTTTGACCTAAAACCACTTCCATTGGCTCCGGATGATGGTTTACAATTCCGTAGAGTGGTCACATTAGCCAAACGGACTCACCGTTTGGGAGATATGGCTGAAACAGATTTCAAATGGTGAAAAACAGCTTAATTGGGCTTAACCGGGTGATTTACAGCTAGGCCCAATGGGGAATTTCGGGATTAGGGTTATGAGTAGGCTAAAATTAGTTAGAGAATGATCTTATTTCCATTTTTCAGCCGCCACTTTCATTCTTGAACCCTAACAATGGCCGCCAACATCTAGAAACATCCCCAAATCACTTTCTAATCAAGGATTTAGCTTAGCAACATCAAATCAAGGAGAAATAGCACCAAAGCAAGGTTAGAGCTGCTGAGTTGCATTGGGAACAGCACCAAATAGAGAATTATTTCAGTTTTGGGGTTTTATTTGTGGCTAAGGTGAGTGATTAGCATTGTTTTGACACTAATTACAGTTAATTAGGGTGATTAGTGATAATTAGCGAATTTATACATTAATAAATTTTGGAAAAATATTTATAAATTCTTAAATAATGTTTTAGACCTCTGTTAGAAATTTGGTTTAATTTGATTAAGTTTTGCTAATCATATCATTAGTTTTTACTAAACATGCTTAAGGGAAAATATGGGATTTTGGGTAGGTTTGATCCAATTTACATGCTATGGTTGTTGTTTTGATGTCTATGGTTGATTCACTATGTTGCTATGACTGTATGGCATGTTTTGTGGTTGCTTAGAAGTGATAGATTGGTCGAAAACGCCGTCGAATGGCGTAAAACAGTCGCTGGAAAGTTGCAGGAAATGTGTAGGGTTTCAAACCGGATCAGATCGGATTATGGGCTCGGGTCGGATTAGTGGATCGGGCAAGGAGAATATGAACCGGATCGGAACTTGGCACTAGCTGAGCCTTGGCTAAAAGGAGGGCCATTTGCAAGAGTTGGAGTTGGGATCAGATTGGAGCTCAGCATGGGGATCGGATCGGATCAGAAACGGGAGCGAAGGCGGGGGCGAGTCGAACTGAAGAATCAGATTGGATGAAGGACCACTGAACCGAACTCAAGCAGAAGCACACCCAAACCGAAGCACTTCAGGGCATCCGAACCGAACCGATCTAGAAGGGGAACACCTGAACCGAACTGCACCTAGGAGCATACTAAGAAGTATTGGACCGAACCGAACCGATGATGACACCCGAATCGAACCGATGTGGCAAGAAGGACCCCATACACCGAACCGAACCGAATGACCAATTGATTCTACTATCACGCGACGACTCTTTTGAAGACCAACTCCAATTCGACCAAAACCCGAGATGCAAAGGAAGTCCAAATGAGGGGCTTTGACTCAGGATCCAGTTGGGAACCAATGGGTGAGCTTCATGATTGGGCTTCGCTGCGGGACGTGTGCTAAGGGGTTATCGGTGTTTGTAACTTTGGATCACTATGTGTAGGGAGTACGTGAACGGATTCAGGGCCACAGTGGCCTAGGTACGACTAAAGAGCTATAGACCAATGAAGTGGGGTCATTTGTAAAGATTTGGTCACGACTTCATGTGGTAAGCTTGGTAGTAGCAGTAGTTGTACAAGTCGAACTTCGCCACTACTTCGATGGGTCTAGTGATTGACAGTGGTGGACATCGTATGCTTTACACACTGAGTGAGAGCTATGAGGATGGTTGTTATGGTTGATTTGTTTGCCATCATTATGACATGCACACCCCTACCCCCGTTATCTTTACACCATTTATTCAATGGCACCTTAGAGTATTGTACGGTATGTAGTGCTAACTCTTTGGTTGCAGGTCCAGGTTCAGGTATGGTTCAGTATACCTGTTATTGTTCTGTTTAGCTGCTTATCGCTCACACCAGACTTTTTGTCTGACCCAGAGTTTTAGGTCTCTTCTTATTACTCTGGGTGCTCTCACGAGCAGACTAGAGACAGGTTAGCTGGGTATGCACGAGTAGCTGATCTAGAGACGAGCTAGAGGCTTCCACGTATGATACATATAGATATTCTCCCTGTGTTGTTGAAGATCACTGCTTGGGCATTAGTAGTGCATCTTCTACTTTAGCTTTCTTTTGTTTTAGAGACAGTAATTTGGAAAGTTGTAATAAGCTGTATTTGGATTTTCGCTGCTATGTTGGTTTAGTTTTCAGCTTATGCACTGTCTCGCCTGTTTTATGTCAAGATTATGTTATTATTATATTTTGTTCCATGCGCTGCGAGACATTCTACAGGTTCCTTGTTAGTTCACACTCTTCTTTCCTTTCCTTGGCGACCATTCCGTGCTAGTCGGGCATGTGTACAGCGCACCTTCGGTGGAAATGCAGGCTGGTGCGGGGCGGGCCGTCACACTTGGTATCGGAGCTCTAGGTTGCGTAGTTAACCTAGGGAAGTTATCAGGGAGAGATAGTATACATATATGAGAGCACGTATTTGTGATTATTTTGATTTTCAAAAGTTATATATATATATATTATTAGTATAGCTAAGGGTGAAGTCGCACTGCACTTGCACCACTATGGAAATGGTTAATCGTTTTCTCTTTACAGATTGAACGATGAGCCGATATGCAAGAGGTGCCGGTAGGGGAGCCAATAATGGGAATGATGCTGACATGAGGACGATGTTTACTGACCTCATGAGGAAAATTCTTAGGGATGTGCAGAGGGTAGCTCCCAATAATGGTAATGGTGGTGGTCCAATAGTGCAGGCGCCTAGGGCCGATTTTGCCAAGCTGAACAAGGGTTATACTAGTCTTGGTGGGAAGACGTTCCATGGAACGGAGTCGGCCACGGATTTTCGGGATTTGTTGGATAGCTGCGAGCTTATCTTCGAAGATTTGGGTATCGAGGATGGGATGAAGAGAAGGCTAGCATCCCGTCAGCTGCAAGGACGAGCAATGAATTGTTGGAATGCTATAAAGGCAGCTACTCCCGAGGATAAGATTACTTGGGAGCATTTTAAGGTTCGCTTTAGCGAGAAGTTCATTCCAACTGCTCAGAAGTCAGTGTTGTTTAAAAAATTCTTGGAGCTCAAGCAGAATGGAAGAGCTGTCTCGGATGGTCATATAACTTTGGGAACCAATGGGTGAGCTTCATGATTGGGCTTCGCTGCGGGACGTGTGCTAAGGGGTTATCGATGTCTGTAACTTTGGATCACTATGTATAGGGAGTACATGAATGGATTCAGGGCCACAGTGGCCTAGGTACGACTAAAGAGCTATAGACCAATGAAGTGGGGTCATTTGTAAAGATTTGGTCATGACTCCATGTGGTAAGCTTGGTAGTAGCAGTAGTTGTACAAGTCGAACTCCGTCACTACTTCGATGGGTCTAGTGATTGACAGTGGTGGACATAGTATGCTTTACGCACTGAGTGAGAGCTGTGAGGATGGTTGTTATGGTTGATTTGTTTGCCATCACTATGACATGCACACCCCCACACCCGTTATCTTTACACCATTTATTCAATGGCACCTTAGAGTATTGTACGGTATGTAGTGCTAACTCTTTGGTTGCAGGTCCACGTTCAGGTATGGTTTAGTATACCTGTTATTATTCTGCTTAGCTGCTTAGCTGCTTATCGCTCACACTAGACTTTTTGTCTGACCCAGAGTTTTATGTCTCTTCTTATTACTCTGGGTGCTCTCACGAGCAGACTAAAGACATGTTAGCTGGGTATGCACCAGTAGCTGATCCGGAGACGAGCATGAGGCTTCCACGTATGATACATATAGATATTCTCCCTGTGTTGTTGAAGATCACTTCTTGGGCATTAGTAGTGCATCTTCTACTTTAGCTTTCTTTTGTTTTAGAGATAATAATTTGGAAAGTTGTAATAAGCTGTATTTGGATTTCCGCTACTATGTTGGTTTAGTTTTCAGCTTATGCACTGTCTCGCCTGTTTTATGTCAAGATTATGTTATTATTATATTTTGTTTCATGCGCTGTGAGACATTCTACAGGTTCCTTGTTAGTTCACTCTCTTCTTTCCATTCCTTGGCGACCGTTCCGTGCTAGTCGGGCATGTGTACAACGCACCTTCGAAGGAAATGCAGGCTGGTGCGGGGCGGGCCGTCACAGTGAATTTGGCTATAATTGGATAATTTGGGTAATATGAAAATTGGCTAACTATTATGTAATAAGTGTAGTGAATGGAAAATTGGAAATAGGCATAAAAATGAAATGTAATTAAGTTGAATTTTGAACTTATAACATGAATTTGGGGTTTGGGTGAAAGACGATTGTTAATGAACGCCTATGACATGAGATTAGACGTGTTTGTGGTATAAGACTGCCCGGAACCTCCCGGCAAATCTAGCAACCACAAGCGAACGTCTAATGTGAGAGGTCAACGTCAAGAACTAGAGGCGTAACGATTTATGACATGAGGTTAGGCGCGTTTGTGGTGTAAGACTGTCCGGAACCGCCCGGCAAATCCAGCAACACGAACAGACGTCTAATGTGAGAGGTGAGAGGTCATACATCGTTACGGCATTATAAATAAATTAAGAAATACTAACCATAATAAGACATGTGGGTGACATGGGTATGGTTAGAGGGTTAAGTGGGTGATATAAATGACATGTAAAGCATAACTAATGTGGACTTAACCGTTGTGAGACATGTGATGTAAGACATAACCAAGATAGACTTAACCATAGTAAAACATATGTAAGCCTTGGAAACTGTAATAAAAATGGGGTTAAGTGGGACACGTGTGACATGTGAAATAGCATTTAGATATGCTTAACCAAATGGGACCCGTAACGGTATCATAAATTAATTGAATTGGGTAAACTTTAAGTAACCGGTTAAGTAAAAGGAAGGGTTAAGTCAAATCTAAAATTAATGACACAGTAATGGGGGAATGATAATTACCTATTATAAACTTGAGTTGCAGTGATGTAAAATTAAATAATAGGCAAACTTGTCATAGGGACAAGGGAAGGTTATGACTTAAGATGTAATACAAGACTTGAAGGGTGAGACGACTTATACTATGAAATTAGTCAAATCTTAAATTAATGACAATAAATGGGGAATGATAAATAACGTATTACGAATAAACTTGAATAAGGCAAGAAAGGATAATAGGTGGAAATTATAATTTATGGGACAAGATAAGTTGTAGGAAACGATAAGGAAGACGAGATAACTTATATGTAAAGATATACATAAATTAAGTGGTTTGGAAAGGGGAAATGTGAAATTAAAAATGATATAAGTTATATGAATGGAAAAGAATTAAATTAGAATCATATATGTTGGTTGGGTTGAGTAATTCTCTAGGTGCCAGTCTGATGTTGATTTCGGTCTTCGGGGCTGGTGTTTAGAGGGTTATTCTCCTAAACAGTATGTATGTGGGATTAGGCATACTTAACTATGAATTAAGTATAACATGTTGTTGTAACCCAAAAAGGGAATAATTTATGAGATTGGAAAATAACATGTTGTGGGCTTATTAATGGACTTAAGTGGGTTAAGTATAAATGGAATTAATAAGCAAGGGTGACTTGGTGAATACGGGAAAAAAGGGAAGCTAACGTAAATAACCAAGTTAAATGAGAAAGTTGACGAGGTGGCACAAGCGTGAAATAAATGGTTAGACTTAGGGTCTAATGGCATATAAAACTAAGGCGCTTGAAGCAGTCCGTACATTATAGGATGAATAACCCAGCGAGGTAGATCATGATGGTGTCATAAGGCACGAGGAGAGCGCATGTTCACTATTTTGGTGGCTCCAACGGACTGGAAGGGGAAGCACGCGGCTTCCTGAGACGCTAAAGGTGCTCCTGGTAGTCCTCTGTAGCTGTTTAGCTTCGGGCTAGGATTACAGAGGTTGGGTCTGCGCGGAACTACCAGGTGGGTGGGCCTTGACTGCATAAGTAGGGGCAGTCAGAATGTTGTACGCGGTGGCATTAAGGGTGGTTCGGCGATTGCCTCAGGCGGAGGTGGAGGGTCAAGACCAAACGATAGCAAGATCGTCGGACGCTTGTCACCAGCAACCTAAGGAATGCAAAAAGACAAGAGCTAACCCCTAGAGATCGTTAACCTTTGCTATCAAGGGACGGGTGCGGGGAGACCCCACATGGATGTTTAGATTGTTTGCTTGTTAGGGGTGGTCGCTTAGCTCGTGTGGTCTTTACTGGTTGAGGGAGAGGCTAAGGTGGGGCCATAGCCACCACAGAAAAACCAGACCCGAGGGATATCTGTACATTGGACACTCTCAGAAGCGGGCCCGTACAGATATAGAAAAGCTCCCGACCGAGTTCCGTGTTTTCTGGTGTAGCCCTGCCACGGAACTTGGGTGCACAAGTAGAGGTTACATGCAGTAGAAACATAGAGTACGATTGATGATACGTACGTGGGAAAGTCTAGGTATAACCATCTTTTCTCTGGATGGTGTACCGTAGACTAGAGGGCCTTATTCGGTGATGGAACCAAACTCGATCGAATAGCTCGAGGATAGCAGTCAGTACGCTTATGTAGCACAGCGATAGTGCTTCTATGCGGATGTAGCGTTGTACGTTACTATGGCATAGGATGAGGGACTACGCATATTACTGTGGCAATACGGAGGAGACCGTGCGAGTGGGGTATCATGGGGTGTACCTCAATTTGGGGGTAGCTACATATACACTATATTAGGGTAATCTACTAGGGGGTAGATGGGTGCGACGTGTGTGTAAGCTTTGAGTGCTAATAACACGTATAACCTAATAAATAAGAAAGTGTAATTGAACAGTATATGTAGGATTATTCAAGAAGTGTAGTTTAAATTCATTCACACAGTTTTTATGTCCTGACCCCCTCCTCATAACATTCGCAGGTTAGACAGAGACTTATAGCTTTGGAAATACTGATTTAGCAGTATTGTGATTAAGGTAAGGCTATGTTTTAAATATATTATATTTTACTCCTTCCGCTGTGAGGTGTTTTCCAAAATCTGACATATCTCTTTTCTCTGTCTTTTTCTGCTGGATACCAGAGCAACCAACTCAGGTTTCAGGGGATTGGATTTTTGAAATAAAATCGGTCCGTCGGAATTCAGGGTTGTTCCATCTGGTATCAGAGCGAGGTTTAGTGATCTTAGGGAGATATTGAGTGAACGTATTTGTATTTTCTAAAATATAAATATATTATATATATAAACCTAAATCCATAAAGCAGCCCACTAGGTAGGGAAAGAGTTGGGATATTTAGTTTGTACACTAAAGTAATAAACATAGAAATTTTTGAGACCCTTAGGTGGTTTGGTTGGAAAGTGTACAATATGAATTGGTATTTGAGAAAGAAATTATCCCATATAATTAAAACTGTAATGTTATTTAAGAGTAGTGGGTTCGAAACTGAAACCTTATAGATTGGAAAAGGTTAAGAAGTGGAAAATGGATTAGGAATATATATATAGTCGAGAGAATTGAATTTGCATAAGTGTCTAGGAAAGTCTAGTCGAGTTAAAGACCCGCTTTGAGTCTAACCCAATGATAAGCTTTTAAGAACTTGAATCTGTAAGAGAGTTTGTGGTATTTTTCCAGGTTTTGATCTTAAAAGTATTTTGATGATTTTAGTGCATGATGGGTTTTAAAGTAAAGTGAGGTATATTGGGTAAAACAATGATTTCTTATTTTAAAAGAATTCTCTCATGAAAAGGTGCATATTATGGAGCATAAATTGCTCGCTAGTTTTCATATATGAAAAGAAGTTTTGAAATCTCTATTCAGTTAACAATAAATTTTGATTATTGTTTTAAAAAGAAATTTTGTCGGGTAAACAAAATAAGTGGTAGAGTGCAAGAATAGAGTAGATATTTGCGCCTTAGCAACCAAAGTTAACATTGTAAATAGGAACAGTGTAACTCATTAGACATCCTTGTCTACTCCAGTTTGTGATTTGAAAAAAAAAATATTTTTGCAATTTTACTTTGTAACATGTTTTTATGGTTTGGCAAAAGCAAGTTTTTGAGAAAAAGAATAAAAGTTTTACCACTTTAGTTTTTTTTTTTTGAAAGAAGAATGTAATAAAAAGAAAGAAGGCCAAACCATGTTTTAAAAATGGAGTAGTTAAGGATTAAGGCCTAGAAAGAACGAGATAAAGTTAAAGCTATTAGAACCAACTGGGAATTAGTTGAGATGAGAAATTCTCTGAGTATCAATCTGATGTTGATTTCGGTCTTTGGGGTTGATACTTAGAGAGTTATTTTCTTGCCAATTTACAGTCAGGGATTAGATAATATTAAACTAATGGAAAATCTCCCGTAGAATGCATAATCATTGAGAAACCTAGGATTGTTGCTTGAAAGAGAAGTATAGGCTAGTAATACATAGCATGGACTAGTAGTGACTACTAGGTAGTGGAAGGCCAAGTAAGTGTAGAGAGTTGGTGGTTGGACTTTTCTTTAGAGAAATAGTCTTATGATTCTTGGCCCTTGGTAGTAGCTGTGTAGGATGTTGTTTGAGTTAAAAACAGAAAGGCTTATTTGAAAGCAATAAACTTAAGTAATTTTATTAAGCCAAATAAGCTAAGAAAGAAACTAGCCTAACTAAAAAGAAAACAACAGAACCAATCAAGCAGCGAAACGAGACGGTAAAAGAAAATGGAAATCTTAAGAAAAAGATGAATAAATATGAAAATTTTCCAAGATAAGTGGAAAAAGAGAAGAAATTTTCTTATGTGGTGGTATTTGGATAGGAAAATAGGAAATCTTTATAGAATAGTTATGTAAAAATCCAAGTGCAATTAGAAAAGAAAAACGGAGGATGTAAAAATTTTCGTTTTCGTAACATAAGAAATCGAATTTGGAAAATTAGTTTTTTCTAAATTTCGAATTTAATGATGATTAGTAGGGTTTTGGATGCGAAAATTGGATGAGCTATGCTCTTACTCTGTAAGTGCGTAGGAAAATTTGGATGAAAAACGTTTTGATTTTTCAAAAATATTGCATTCATATAGAACTGCAAGTATATTTAGGATGACAACATCATGTTTTGAAAGAGTTTTTAAGATTTGCATACATGTAGGTGGATCCAAATTAGGCATACATACTTTACTATGATATATCTCACTTTGCACATGTGCACATTGTTTGCAACAATTGGATGCACACTTGATGGATGGATATTGCGAGGGGTTATCTATTTTACTCTTATCGAATTTCGGGGATGAAATTCTTTAAGAGTGGGAGAATGTAACACCCCGCATTTTTAATATAATTAAAAATGTGTAAAAATATGTGTATATGCATAGATAGGTAAATAATGGTGATGTATAATGAAAAATTAATCCGATAATAGTGTACGTAACAGAGAAGACAATAAAATAAGGATACTTAATTTAAATATCAGGAATTAAGTAAAACGGACATCACCATTGAGTTTGTCTCGGAATTCTGCTTGGAATAGAGTCTAAGTTTTCGAAAATCGGACTCCGGATGAAAGAGTTATGGCTTTCGGAAGATTCGACAAAAAATCAGAATTTACATAAGAAAATACCCAGGCAAGTCGACCTAGGGGTCGACCTGGGGGTCGACCTACCCAGGGAGGTCGACCTGGGGGTCGACCCATCCAGGGAGGTCGACATTTGTGTCGACCTCCCCCCTGATTTTTCCAGATCTGGGCAGTGACGATTTTTGATGTGCTGGACGGACCAGATGGCTTCTAGGGCGATCTAATGGCTCTAAAACACTCTCTACACCTATAAAATAGTGCCTAGACCTAACCTAATTCATAAAAAAATCCTTCTGATGCTTCCATGCCGCTAAACTTCAAACAAACATGGTCGCCGCCTCAAAACCCTAAATTAATTTGCAAGTTCTTCATCAACTTTGGAGTTTAATCAAATCAAGAAGCAAAGTTCTTCATCAATAATTCATGCTCTTCACCAATAATCAAATAAGAAGATTAAATCAGCGCTCTACATCAACAACAAATCGCTTATTTCTCTGATCTAGTCAAAGTGAGTGGATTTGAACTATATTTGTTGTATAATGTTGCTTCTATCGTTTACCATTCCCTATAATGAATATGATGTTAATTTAATAAGATCTGTTATTTTATTTATGCCTACGTTTGAGTTCTCTCCTTTTTTTATCCTTTCCCCTTTTTATTTTTGGATCTAGGTTATCTCGTGCCTAGACGAAATCTTATTATGCAATACGCACGATTGGGATTTGGGGATATTGGAATATAATCTGTAATTTTGGGGTTTGTGGCATAATAATTGTTATTGCATATATTGGCATAATCTATTTTATGCAGTCGAGGAATATAATATATAATGTTGAAGTTATGTAAGTTTGACATAATTGTCATTGGATATGGAATTGGTATAATTTAATATTAACAACATGTAATTAGATAACATGGATTGGTGAAATTTATTTGTGACTTGGAAAGTAAGCCTAGAGGGTGAATTAGATTATATGTATGAACGTGGGAATGTTGGGGTATATATTGGGAAAATATTGATTATATGAAATTGGGTATAATTGGATATTGAAAATTGGCATGTTTGGGTATGAATAACATGGAATTAGTGAATTTGGCTGTAACTGGATAATTTGGGTAATATGAAAATTGGCTAATTATTATGTAATTGGTGTAGTAAATGGCAAATTGGAAATAGGCATAAAAATGAAATGTAATTAAGTTGAATTTAGAACATATAACATGAATTTGGGGTTTGGGTGAAAGACGATTGTTAATGAACGCCTATGACACGAGGTTAGACGTGTTTGTGGTGTAAGACAGCCCGGAACCGCCCGGCAAATCTAGCAACCACAAGCGGACGTCTAATGTGAGAGGTCAACGGTAAGAACTATAGGCGTAACGGTTTATGACACGAGGTTAGGCGCGTTTGTGGTGTAAGACTGCCCGGAACCGCCGGGCAAATCCAGCAGCCACGAACGGACGTCTAATGTGAGAGGTCGTACATCGTTACGGCATTATAAATAAATTAAGAAATACTAACCATAATAAGACATGTGGGTTACATGGGTATGGTTAGAGGGTTAAGTGGGTGATATAAATGACATGTAAAGCATAACTAATGTGGACTTAACCGTTGTGAGACATGTGATGTAAGACATAACCAAGATAGACTTAACCATAGTAAAACATGTGTAAGACTTGGAAACTATAATAAAAAGGGGGTTAAGTGGGACACGTGTGACATGTGAAACAGCATTTAGATATGCTTAACCAAATGGGACCTGTAACGGTATCATAAATTAATTGAATTGGGTAAAGTTTAAGTAACGGGTTAAGTAAAAGGAAGGGTTAAGTCAAATCTAAAATTAATGACACAGTAATGGGGGAATGATAATTACCTATTATAAACTTGAGTTGTGGTGATGTAAAATTAAAGAATAGGCAAACTTGTCATAGGTACAAGGGAAGGTTATGACTTAAGATGTAATACAAGACTTGAAGGGTGGGACGACTTATACTATGAAATAAGTCAAATCTAATATTAATGACAAGAAATGGGGAATGATAAATAACCTATTATGAATAAACTTGAATAAGGCAAGAAAGGATAATAGGTGAAAATTATAACTTATGGGACAAGATAAGTTATAGGAAACGATAAGGAAGACGAGATAACTTATATGTAAAGATATACTTAAATTAAGTGGTTTGGAAAGGGGAAATGTGAAATAAAAATGATATAAGTTATATGAGTGGAAAAGAAGTAAATTAGAATCATATATGTTGGTTGGGTTGAGTAATTCTCTGGGTGTCAGTCTGATGTTGATTTCGATCTTCGGGGCTGGTGTTTAGAGGGTTATTCTCCTAATCAGTATGTATGTGGGATAAGGCATACTTAACTATGAATTAAGTATAACATGTTGTTGTAACCCAAAAAGGGAATAATTTATGAGATTGGAAAATAACATGCTGTGGGCTTATTAAAGGACTTAAGTGGGTTAAGTATAAATGGAATTAATAAGCAAGGGTAACTTGGTGAATACGGGAAAAAAAGGGGAAGCTAATGTGAATAACCAAGTTAAATGAGAAAGCTGGCGAGGTGGCACAAGCATGAAATAAATGGTTAGACTTAGGGTCTAATGTAAGGCGCTTGAAGCAGTCCGTACGTTGTAGGATGAATAACCCAGCGAGGTAGATCATGATGGTGTCATAAGGCACGAGGAGAGCGCACGTTCGCTATTTTTGTGGCTCCAACGGAGTGGAAGGGGAAGCACGCGGCTTCCTGAGATGCTAATGGTGCTCCTGGTAGTCCTCTGTAGTGGTTTAGCTTCAGGCTAGGATTACAGAGGTTGGGTCTGCGCGGAACTACCAGGTGGGTGGGCCTTGACTACATAAGTAGGTGGTAGTCAGAATGCTGTACGCGGTGGCATTAATGGTGGTTCGGCGATTGCCTCAGGCGGAGGTGGAGGGTCAAGACCAAACGATAGCAAGATCGTCGGACGTCTGTCACCAACAGCCTAAGGAATGCGAAAAGACAAGAGCTAACCCCTAGAGATCATTAACCTTTGCTATCAAGGGACGGGTGCGGGGAGACCCCACATGGATGTTTAGATTGTTTGCTTGTTAGGGGTGGTCGCTTAGCTCGTGTGGTCTTTATTAGTTGAGGGAGGGGCTGAGGTGGGGCCATAGCCACCACAAAAAAACCAGACCCGAGGGATATTTGTACATTGGACACTCTTAGAGGCTGGCCCGTACAGATATAGAAAAGCTCCCGACCGAGTTTCGTGTTTTCTGGTGTAGCCCTGCCACGGAACTTGGGTGCACAAGTAGAGGTTATGTGCAGTAGAAACATCGAGTACGATTGATGATACGTATGTGGGAAAGTCTAGGTATAACCGTCTCTGCTCTGGGTGGTGTATCGTATACTAGGGGGCCTTATTCGGTGATGGAACCAAACTCGATCGAATAGTTCGAGGATAGCAGTCAGTACGCTTACGTAGCATAGCAATAGTGGTTCTATGTGGATGTAGCGTCGTACATTACTATGGCATAGGATGAGGGACTGCGCATATTACTGTGGCGATACGGAGGAGACCGTGCGAGTGGGGTACACGGGGTGTACCTCTATTTGGGGGTAGCTACATTTACACTATATTAGGTTAATCTACTAGGGGGTAGATGGGTGCAACGTGTGTGTAAGCTTTGAGTGCTAATAACACGTATAACCTAATAAATAAGAAAGTGTAATTGAACGGTATATGTAGGATTATTCAAGAAGTGTAGTTTAAATTCATTCACACAGAACTTATGTTCTGACCCCCTCCTCATAACATTCGTAGGTTAGACAGAGACTTATAGCTTTAGGAATACTGATTTAGTAGTATTGTGATCAAGGTAAGGCTATGTTTTAAATATATTATATTTTACTCCTTCCGCTGTGAGGTGTTTTCCGAACTCTGACATATCTTTTTTCTCTGTCTTTTTCTGTAGGATACCAAAGCAACCAACTCGAGTTTCGGGGGATTGGATTTTTGAAAAAAATTGGTCCGTCGGAATTCGGGGTTGTTACATAATACGTATGAAAACTATGATAAAGATATTTGGATGAGCCGCTGTTATGAAAGGAAAATGTAGATGAATAATTATGATGAAGTTTGAAAAATATAATTGTCATAAATTATCAGTACGTGTGATTGTAAATGCAGAAAAACTACCATTGAACTACAGACTAGGCATGGCTAGCCATGTAAAATTGTAGCTGCATCCGGAGTCAGAGTTTGTGGCATCAAAATTGTTCACGAGTATTTAGGAATGAGGTGTAACAGTTAAGATGGTGAATGAAATGTCAAGCATGAGGGTCACAGTGCTAATGTATAGTACAACTGTCAGTGATGCAGCGTTAATATTTGGGAATATATTGCAATGATAGGTTTTTATGGAAAACTAAACTGCACTAAACTGAGTAACGTGATGACAAACTATACCTATAAGATTAATCAAAGAAATATTATCTAAGTTTAGACAAAAGTACAGGTATTTAGGTGTTTGCGGTCACCCTAAATACCGGTAAGCCTTGCAAAAAAAAAGAGTACAGGTATTCATTCGGCGTACTCCTGCATGAGCACGTTTTAGATTAATAAAATTTTAAAGGCAATATTATCTATTTTTGAACACTTCAAAATTGCAAACAAAATGATATGCCTAAAGGTAACTGAAATAATTGACCGTTTCTGGTTGATTTGGATGGCAAGTTAGAATTCTTTTAATGCTGATAACCGAAATAAAATAAATTGCCCCTTTGTTCCCTTATTCAACACATAATTTAGCATTGCATATTTACTATGCACCTTATCATTTACCATTGCTTAAATTGCTCATTTCTCTACATAGTTAAACTTTTACAATTTACAATCAATAAGCACAAATTATGAATTTAAACAAACGTAAAAATTACTGAAACAACACATAAACTTAACAATTCCAAAATTTTAGGCTCTTTTATTATTTTTCTTCTGCGATACTCAAAAGGAACTATGAAATTATTGCAGATGCTATATACTGTCTTCAATAATGACAATTTCAATACTGCTAGTGTACTATATAAATGCATAATTAGAATACAAATTATTTTACCCAAAAAAACATAAACCGAGGGCATTACACCTAATGCAATGTTCCAGAATCAAGTAAATATTTGAAACATAAATTATTCAAAAAAGCAACATCATAATGGCATGTGATTCCAAGTACTAGAACTAAATCAGTTCAAATTAGCATTACAACAAATAACTAGGAGATAAAACATAAAAGATATGTTGTAGCATCATTTTTGAATTTTGTATGCAGTTTGTACAAAATAAGACATTGCGCATTAGTTCAAGTCAGTGGAGATGGAGTAAAATTTGCAAAAAGAAGTAATATAAAATGATAAAAATTACCTACTATTGCAAATCTAAATTGTCATACACACGATGTAGTAGACAGCAAGAATAGGGCGTCGGCCAAATCAAGCAATGGTTTGTTCAAACCGGTCCCCGATGAAAATGTAGTTGTCAACATTCTTTCCAACGTTGCTTTTAGGTAACAGTGGTCAAAGTGCTCTCCAAAGATCCAAAATTGCACACCAAAAGTGGTAAATTGTTCGTTGATAGCCAATATAGCTCGTCGTAGATCCGTAATAGCTCGCCAAACTGGACGGCAATGCGGCGTAAAGGTTTTATACACTGAAGTCGAGAGGGCAGAGATCCGAAGGGGCAGTATGGGAAGGTATGTCGATAGAGAGTGTTGTCGAACAGGCTGCTGATTAGACTGAGGCGAGGTAAGGAAATGAAATTAGACGAAGGAAAAGAAAAGGGGATTTGAGAAGAGAGGAAAAGGGAAGAAAACGAGGGCAGTTTGAAGATCGTGCGAGAACCATGTTCAAAGAACGTGGATAAACATAGGATGAAAAGACAAAAGAACCAAGATGTTTTTACTGCGTAAAAAGTTGCACCGTAGGAATTTCTGAAAGTACAAAAAAGCTTCACCATCCCTAAATTATTTGTATTATTAGTAAAGATATGTTACAATGTATGCTAGGATTTACATCCCATTCTCTTAGAATAACATAAATATGTTGTTAATATAAATATGTAATAATGTATTCATACATATTGATAATTTGTTATGCTTGTATAAAATCTTTCTTTGTACATATAAATTACAAATGGTTGTTACATGATTGACACATGTAATTTTAGTTGTTGCCTAATGTACTACTGCATATAATGATAAACTTGGCCATAAACAAAGTTATAACCATGACAGATATAAGTCATCCTCAGAATGATCCTATCTTGATCAGTTCATAATATAATATTGCAAATATGATTTGCAATAACATGTATACATATGATGTATAAATCTGGGCATTTAGCTATTCTTAAAATCTGTTTTGAATGTATAAATGCAAACTGATGATATTTGAACTGTGGAATATATTTTATCATTTAATAAAATTGATTTTATATATATATATATATATATATATATATATATATATATATATGTTTTATAACATACTATAGATGTATAGTTTGTATAATAAACTTAAAGGCAATGGGTAGATGTTTAGGATATAAATTTGATACTAAAATTTGTTTTAAATCAACTTATGTATATCAGGACATTGACCCCTCCATTAGTGTACACCTAAAACATGTACTTATCTACAAGCATACAATATTTGATTGTATTGTTTATATATATATATATACACACACACATATATATATAGTTGAAGTTAAACAATGTTATATATATGTAATATATTTGATATATATATATATATATATATACTGCATAAATGATGCTCTGCTTATTTTCGGATGAATATTATATCTACAGTTATTTATATTGATAAATACATGCAGATTTATCCCTGTGGCATGATTCAGTTTGACTAAACTAATATGCGCAAGTGGATGGAAATGTTGGTGAAGAATGCAAAGGAGTTCAAGGAGCAAATATGGTTTTAAATTTTTCTGTAGTATGAGTTAATGAAGAAATAATGTATAGTAATATATGGATGTATTGAATTAAAACAAGCATGTGTAATTATAAAGCAGTTTGTATAATGAAGGAAAGAAAGAATATTGGGAATGCAAAGGTCACATTCCCGTTGTAATATAGCAACGATCACAGCCTATTATAACAATCAAATGGTCACATTCCCATTATAACAATGCAATGGTCACATGTCTATTATAACAAAGCAACGATCACATGCCTATTATTCAAGTCTATTTACATTTACTTCTTGTATTATAAATAGATGACTCCTATATACAATTTGTATCACCTTACAATTACAATTCATCAATAATAAAACTTCTCTTCAATCTTGTTTCATCTATTTTATTTTCTAATATGGTATCAGAGCTTCATTAAGGCTTAACAGCCATTGATCCATCTCTTCTTCAACTCAAAAGAGTTTTGAGTAATCTTTCTCAGCATCATGACTAATGACACTGCTTCATCAACTTCAGACAATGCTACTGGAACAATTGAGAGCTTTGCAGCTATAGGCAAACTCACCAAAGCTGTAATTTGTCCACAATCACAACTAATTACAGTATAATTAGACGAAGACAATTACTTACTATGGAAAGTTCATATTGAAACCGCAATTCAAGGGTATGGCCTTGAAGATTCATTATGGGGACCTTGTCTGTTCCACCAAAATTCATTACTGATCAAGAAGGCAAAATAGTCAACAATGAAGAATACATGAAATGTCATAGGCAAGATCGATTAATCAGCTCATGGTTACTATCTTCTATCAATTCAAAGTTACTACCATAGGTAACTGGCTGCAAAAGTGCTAATGAGATATGGACAACAATAGAAAAAGCTTTCAACAACTAGTCAGCGGCTAAAGTTATGTTTTACAAAAGGCAATTGCAAAAAATAAGAAAGAACAACATTACCATGAGAGATTACTTGAGCAAAATTAAATCTATATGCGACATGTTAGAAGCTATTGGTCACAAAGTGCAAGATTTTGAACAAGTCCTAACTATACTCAATGGCCTAAGTGAAGAATATGAGATTGTAGAAGCCATAATTTCCTCACAAAAGGAATTCTCCTCACTTGATGTAGTTCATTCAATTCTGCTTGCATATGAAGCTAGGCTTGAAAGCAAGAAAACTCAAGAAAGTGATTTTTCAATTAACTCTGTCGTTAACAAAAATAATGATAACAAAAATCAGGCAATTAACAATTTCAGAAATGATCAAACCGTTCAAAGAGGCAACCCCACCACCAGAGGTAGAGGTGGTACAGAAAAAGGATGCCGGAGCAACAACAACAATCGACCAAAGTGCTAAATATGTGAGAAGGTTGGCCATATCGCTATCAAGTGTTATTTCAGGTACAACTCAAACTACTCAGCAAGTCAAGCCAACAACAACAATCAAAGGAACAACAACTTCACAGCTAATATAGCATATAGACAAGGAGATACAACTAATCAGAATGAACAAGCTAGAGCCGATCATTTTCAAGATGAAACATGGTACCCAAATTCGGGAGCTAGCCATCATATTACAAGCAATCTAAATAACCTAAATCTAGGGAACAAGGAATACAAAGGTAATCAAACTATAAGCATGGGCAATGGTAAGTATGTTAAGATTTTTCATACTGGCACAGGTAGTATTTCTGGTAATAGAAATTATTTTTGCATAACTTATTAAGAGTTACCATCATTAAGAAAAACCTGATTAGTGTGTCTCACTTTGCTAGGGACAACAATATTTACTTTGAATTTTTCCTAACATACTGTGTAGTTAGAGACATACTAACTAGGGAAATTCTTCAAAAGGGTAATGCTGTAAAGGGACTTTATGAATTCAATTTCTGCTATCACAATACTGATATTAATGATCACCAATGTTGTAATTTGACTGATATAACTGATGAAGTTCAAACTAAAAGTACTTTTGACTTATGGCATTATAAGTTAGGGCATCCTAGTGCTAGCATTGTAACAAAAATTCTTAATGATAATAAAATAAAATTTATTCCTGCAAAATTGGCTTATGTATGTACTTATTGCCATATGGGAAAAAGCCACAAATTACCATTCTCTGATTCATTAACTGTGTATTCCAAACCTAGTCAATTAATTACCACTGATACTTGGGGTCCATCTCCTATATTTTATGGCTATGGGTGTAAATACTACATATCATTTGTTGATGCTTATACTAGATATACTTGGATATATTTATTAAAAGTTAAATCTGATACTAAAAGTGTTGTCATCAGTTTTATCAATATGTTTGAAAACCAAATAAACTGTCAAATCAAAGTCATGCACTCTGATGGAGGATTAGAATACAAGCGTCTGACTGATTATTTGAAAAGTAAAGGTATTATACATAGAGTAACATGTCCCTATACTTTTGAACATAATGGTATAGTTAAGAGGAAGCATAGGCACATAGTTGAATCAGGTTTAACTTTGAACAAGCATCTTTGCCACTTAAATTTTGGCCTAATGCTTTCAGTACTGCTGTGCATCTAGTAAATAGAATGCCTACTAGAGTACTGAAAGACATAACACCTCTAGAAAAGCTATTCAATGTGAAACCTGATTACAATAGTCTAAAAACATTTGGTTGTCTTTGTTTCGACCTTATAATAATCATAAACTTGACTATAGATGTAAACCTTGCACATTTATAGGCTATTGCAATAATAAAATAGGGTTTAGATATATAGACAAGTCTGGTAGATTTTTTACAAGAAAACATGTTATTTTCAAAGAAAATATTTTTCCTTATATCAGATCAGATATACAAACCATGAACAAAATATATAATCCAAAGGTTAGTATACCTGATTTGCATAGTATTGCTGACAGATGGCATCAAGAGAATGGTAACAAGGCTGCTAGTAGTAACTCTGAAGGCCATCACAGCGATAGTGAAACTAGTGATGATCAGCCAGAGCAAACTAGCCATGCCATTCAATCACCTGCAGAATCAAGTTGCAGGCAATCAGAAGTTACCCTTGCTTATAGTTAAGAAGAAAACAACAATGTGAGCAATCAAAATACTAGCAGCAGACAAAATGACTCACCATCTCAGTCACTACGTCATCAAACTGGACATCCAATGATAACCAGATCAAAAATGGGAATATTCAAACCAAAGACTTATACTGTAGTCATTACTGAAGAAGAGCCAAATAGTTATCAACAAGCAGTGAATCACAAAGAATGGAGGAAGGCAATGAATGAAGAATATCAAGCACTGATGAACAACTGTACATAGGAACTAGTAAATCCACCAAGCAACAAGAATATAATTGGGTGCAAGTGGGTATATAGACTAAAAAAAGAATCCAGATGGGTCTATCAACAGATATAAAGCCAGACTTGTTGCAAAGGAGTTCACACAAGAATTTAGCTTTGCTTATAATGAAACTTTCTCACCAGTGGTAAAAACCTCAACAATTAGACTTATATTGACTATAACATTAAGCAGTAATTGGAAAATCAAGCAGCTAGATGTCAACAATGCATTCTTAGATGGAAATCTACATGAAGAAATATTCATGCAACAACCACAAGGCTATACACAAGATCCAACATTGGTATGCAAACTGAATAAAGCAATCTTTGGCCAGAAACACGCACCCAGAGTATGATTTGAAAGACTAAAAGCAAGTTTAATAACACTCGGCTATTCACCTACTAGATCTACCACCTCACTATTCACAAAAATTAGTGAATCATCTACCATTTATATATTAATATATGTATTGATTTAATTATTACAGGCAGTATTGAAACTGAAATCAGAAAATTAGCAGATTATTTGAACAACCAGTTCTCAATAAAAGATTTGTGTGACTTATCTTATTTTCTTGGAATAGAAGTCAAAAGGAAATCAGATAAAGAAATTCATCTCTGTCAAAGAAAGTACGTTGCAGAACTTCTAAACATGACAAATATGACTAAAGAAAATGGTTAACCAACTCCTATGATCTCAAACCAGCACTTATCAAAGAACAGAGGGGAAGCTATCTTAAATATTAAACAATATAGGAGTGTTGTAGGAGCATTACAATATGTTACTATAACACAACCTGATATTTCTTTTAGTGTTAACAAAGTGCCTCAATTTTTGCAGGAACCTAAAAGTGAGCATTGGAGGGCAGTGAAACGAATACTCAGATACTTAAAAGCAACAATCAACTTTGGCATATCACTAAAAGGCAGCAGAGACATAAGCATTACATCATACTCAGATGCAGACTGGGCTACAAATATAGACGATAGAAAATCAGTTTCTGGTTACTATATTTATGTAGGAGAAAGTCTTATTTCATGGTGTTCTAAAAAGAAAACAACCATCTCGAGATCTAGTACGGAAGCAAAGTATAGGAGTGTTGCTAGCACTACAGCATAAATCTTATGGTTGCAATCATTATTAAAGGAGTTAAAGCTATCATCCAACAGGAATCCTAATTTGATGTGATAATCTAAGCACAATCTACATGACAGCAGACCCTATTCAGCATAATCGAACCAAACACATAGAAATCGACATTTTTGTTCGAGAGCAAGTCCAAAAGAAGAATTTACAACTGAATCACATTCCAGCTTATTATCAGAGGGCTGGCATTCTAACAAAATCACTTTCAGCTAAAAACTTCCATAGATTCAGGGAAGCACTTAAAACTGAAGAATAGTGAACAAATACGAAGTAGAAGATGGAATGTTTCTAGGCAAATTAAGGCAGCAAAACCTAACCTTAATTTGAGGGGCGGTAATAAAGGAAAGAAAGAATAGTGGGAATGCAACAGTCACATTCCCATTATAACATAGCAATGGTCACATGCCTATTATAACAATGCAACGGTTACATTCCCATTATAACAATGCAACGGTCACACACCTATTATAACAAAGCAACGGTCACATGTCTATTATTCAAGCATGTTTACATTTAATTCTTGTATTATAAATAGAGGACTCCTATATACAATTTGTATCATCTTACAATTACAATTCATCAATAATAAAACTTTTCTTCAATCTTGTTTCTTCTATTTTATTTTCTAATATTGTAGATTAATGAGTTACTTATGTTTAAAATGATCGTATTCATATGATTTGAATGTGATTAATTAAGTTGGATTATATATAGATATATATTCCGTAGTCATAATGAGTGTACAGTTTTATAATGAACTCTTTGAATGAAAATAATTTTAGTTTGGTGGGTTGGTATTAAAATGTCCTTTTAAACATTGTATTGGGCCTTATAGACCTATAGAACCTGGCCTTATAAATTTTGAAAAGCAATGGGCTTGAATTTACATATAATTATGGAAACAAAAGTATACCACGCTTTTCTGTACCCATATGGTAATTATGAAGGAGCCAGTTTCCGGTAACTTGATATTTAAAAGAAAGGGCCACGTTTTTTCTTATATTGATAAGTAAGAAGAAAATTAGTTTCTTTAAATATGTGGGTGCTATTATTATATGCGGTTATCTTTAAGTATTGATTGTGATATCTGGAGTTTAGCCTGCATTAAGTTGGGCAGTAATTTTGATTACCGAAATTCTTGAGATGTTCAAAAACAAAGAAAATATATATTTTCTTATGATATAACTTTTAATACATATTTTCACATATGTTACATATGTATGTTAACGCATATATATGTAACTAAAATCATATTAATGCGAAAATACATATATTTTGATATGTGTAAATGACATTAATACTGTTCGCCACTACGAACTATAAAAAATCTCTTTAAAAACAAATTTTGTTATATTAAGTCATGGTGATGTCTTACAATATATACACCCTTCAACGACAATCTCACTGGGATGTAGGTAATGCCAAAGCATTGTGCATCCTTTTATTTTGGTTATATGCGGTAGAGTAATTATGATACTCGACTGTATTATTGGGTCTGACTTAACTAGGCTGCATAATAGGATTATGGCCTTAGAGACAAAGAGCATGCATTATTCTATATTTTGAGCAAATGAATAATTTTATGAACAAAATGTTCATCATGCGATCCAAGAATTATATATACGATATAATTGACATAAGATGTCTACCTAAAAGGTTGTGTTTTGGGGTGTTATCCAAAGCTAGGTCAAGGCATGATTAGATATGGATCTTAGACAACCATTATATTATTTTGCAATATCCTATGTAATTTTGATCGTCAAATTTGTATGAATATATTGCAAAACTTCTACCTTTGTTTTATTATTTATTATCTACTGTGGATATTAAATGAAGACAACTCCAATAATTTATTACTAAAATTAATCCTTGAGAAGGATAAATTGAATTAAATCAAATTTATTGACTAATATTGAAATTTGACGATTATGGTCAAAAAAATTAAACGTAATTGTTTTAAAAATATAGAAGATCTAAAATGAAAGTTGAAGTATGACTTCAACCGAATAAGATGTAAATGTTATAACAATCTACTTATACATCTCTAGTATTAGATACTGGATCTGAATCACATAGTTGTATGTGAACATGCAGGAATAACAAAACAAGTAGAAATCGAAAAAAAGGACAAGTGGACAAATCGATCAAGATAAAAGGATTAAATTTTCAAGAGGGTGATACGATTCATGCCTCGAGTTTAATCCTAGATATATTGGTTAAAAGGATTTTATTACGTTGATACACTGGTCATGGAAAGGTTGTATCGAATCGTTGATCTTATTATAACTTGGGTAGCAGCGACATATTACTAGATGCCAATCACTGTTTATGATTTTAAATCAGATTTAAAATCATTGCCAACGTTATAATAACCTATGAGGTCACACATCAGAGCGTTTGAATGAGGATGACTATTTCAAACAAATTACATACAAATCAAATGTGTTGATTTATTATTTAACTTTGAAATGGTACACCACGTTTTATCTGACCCTATTATTTCGTACCAGTTTTGATAAAAAGGGTTAACCCCTTTTCATTTAGAATATACAAGACATAATATCAGATCTAAAATCTATATAAATTAAAATGGGGATAATGGTGACGATTTGGCTAGTACTAATCCTCAATTTCCTTGAATCGTTCGATGATCAAAGAGGCAGGCATTCGTGGACTTAGTAGAGGCATGGCGGTTTGTCTTGCTTGCGATTCAATCGACCCAGAATCAAGCGACGTTCCAGAATTGAAGAAATTAAGGTTTCATTGATTTCGTGAAACCTTAGAAGGTATGAACCTTCGAATTACCTTTCTTTGCATAGATCCTTCAATTTTAATCTGTTGAAATTGTTAAAAACTGATTGCGATTAGATCGATCTAATTTTTGCATAGAATTGAAGAAATTAGCATTATAATTTTTCTTCAGATCTACAAATTTTAATAATGCACACATATCCTTTGTTATACATAATATAGATCTATAGGGATTTGAGAATAAAAACATAAAAGCTATGGTCTAGATCCAAGATTTGGGTAAAGCCTTTAGGTTATTGGGAAATTTAATTTTTGTTTATAATATTAGATTCGGTTTCGATGATGTAATTTAAATGCATATGCCTAAATGTGGTGATTGGAATTTGTAGATTTTCTTGTAAAACATCTAAAGCTTGCCTATAATCATTTCTATACCTTTTTGTTTATGTTTAACCCGAAATCTGGAAATTAGTCCCTAAATATTATTGAGATTTGTGTTGTTGTTTTGTACCAAATTTGTAAAAATGGGTGCAATTGCAAGACTCATGTAAAGTGCTATTTTTAGCTTTAAATCTTCTATGTTTTGGATTGTTTAAGGCTTTTTCCTATTATTATTTTTGAATTTTCTCTTTTGCTCTTTTTACACAAAAAGACCATGTTTGAAATGATAAGAAATGCGCAAATAAACAAAAGAAAGAGATGTGTAAATCACGTGTTTTGTGTGTAATTTACGTTGTCTATTTCAAATAAATATTACCCACTCCTTGCAATGTTGAATGTATCTGTATTTCCTCTTTTTGAATGTTTGGAAAATTTAACAATAAATATAACGAAGAACCTTTTAATGGGATTTTTAAATCTCCATAATTCAAAACATATAAGGATTGTTATAGTCAATAGTTTGGACTAGAATGTGAATTACTTGGAATTATGAAATTTGTAAATGAATAAACACAGAAATCTAAAAATAATCATATACATAAAAAGTACACTAATATATTTATATACTGTATTCATCCAAAAACATACATAATTAATACAAGTAATTATCTATTTTAGGTAAATGTTAAATGTAGGTTTGAATTTGGAATGTTCTTCGTTACTTATGGGTAGGGTTGTATATAGGATAGGACAGTCCGTTGTCCGGCTCGGTCCAGGGCTATATGGTGTCTGGTCCATGTCCGTACAATTCTCTTATAGGACAGGACACACCAATGTTCGGTCCGATCCAAAATGTTCGATGTTTATCCAAGGCTATATCGAACATGACGGTCCGTTGTCTGGCTCGCTTCGAGACTATATGGTGTCCGGTCCATGTCCGTCTGAATCCCTTATATGACATGACTAGGACACACCTTTGTCCGGTTCGTCCGACCCGTTTACACCCCTACTTATAAGTATTAATTAACGCTACCGATAATAAATGGATATTTTACAATTGCAACCCTTGGTTTTAATAGGAAATAAATGGTACTGAATCCAACAAGGTTAGAATTAGTATAAATAAAAATTTAATATTGTAACTCCAAATTACGGGAAATTAATATGGGAAACACGCACACTCACACACACACATACATATATATGTATATAATTAAGAAATTAAATAATAAATAGTAATTGATGTCATAAATGAGATTTACAACAAATAGGAGTAGTGGAATAAAAAAGGACAGATATAAATGACATTTCTTGTAATGTCCATTGCCATAGAAAAAGTAATTTTTGTGGTTATAAATGGCATATGAAATTTATGACAATTAAAATTAAATGGGGATTTGGGTAGAAATTACCATAATGAATACCAAATCCAATAAATTCCCTTAGAAGTTATAATAATTTTATCTTATTTTATAAGAATAGTAATCCTATCTTATCTGTAACAACCCAAATTTTAACTCACAATAATTAATTAAAAAATTAATTAATAAATAAAATAAATTTATGAAATTGTCAGACTTTAGCTATGAGAGTTACATCATTGTGTCTGTGGCGATTTTCTATTAATTTGCATATAAAATTTGTAAGAATCAGAGTTAGAACGAAAAGATGTAACAACCCACCCCAAATGGACCTAAATTCCAATCCAGAAAAGGGCTATCAGAATTCAGAGCCATTCCAAATGGATCATTGGTTCCTATAAAGGAATATTTAAACAGATATAACACATCAGTCTAAAACGAAATCAGAGTCTGATACAACGAAAGGAATAAAATATAATATCTCAAAGTAGATGTACATAAATAAAACCATCATAAATGTTGGTAACATGAATCTCAAGCAACAATAAAAGGTACATCAATAATAACTATCACAATAATACAATAATGATACTGCCATGAATAACTAAATGCCTCCATCGTCGGGCTCCATCTCCAGAGCATCACTGTTCCCAAGCATTCCCACCTACTAACTTGTTTATATATTAAGAGGAGGGAGGTTAGAACACTAAGTTATGGTGAATGAAAATCACATAAGTAAAGGGTGAACTATTACCTATACTTGGCATATGAGTTGGTCGAGTTATGTTTACGCAAGCTAACACGCACTTAAACATATGAGGCAGACATCCTTACAATCATTTAAGGCCTTCATGTTAATAATAGGGCGGACATCCTTACAGCCACTTAATACCTTATACGCCAATAAAAGAGCTTACATCCTTACAATCACTTAATACCCCACGAGGTGGGAACTACTTGGTCATTTAAGGCAATTACCTAGATTTATTTAAGGCTGGATTCCTATTATCACTTATTACCCTATGGCAGACCGCTAGCCACTTAAGACCTCGTCATTAATCGTCAACGTTGTAAAATATATGCTCTCATCGTAGGTCGAGAGATAGTAAGTAGTCACTTAACACCTGGTTTAGGTAGGAGCGCGACACCATTTAAGACCCTCCTTGCGAACTCTTACCCACTTAATACTTCCCTTAGACAGTGGTTTCCTAGCCCTTTCATATTAACCGACCCTAGGTCATTCCTTACATAGCCCCTAAAGGAAACAAACTTCTGGAGAACTACCCAGCTCATCTTAATCGCTAAGACCCTTTAATACCTCATAAATATTAGAGAAAGGCAAACCACGTGACCACGTAAAACCTAATAAGGTAAGGGTGGGTCCCTTGACTTAGGTCCTAGACCAAGGGATAACCACTTAATACCCAAACCAGGCGGGTCAACCACTTATTATACACACACACACACAAAAAGACATTTCACACTAAACCGACCACTTATAGACGCTGGATTTTCCAGGAAGTTCCGGATAGGCTTCTACTATAAACTGCGCTTAACCTCACATCTTACGGTAATAATTATAATGTCCCATGACACCTAGACCTCTCACATTAACTCTTCTTACTTGTAGATGTTGGATATGTCGGTTGATTCATGACAGACATCTACTACAAAAAATGGTTAACCTCATGTATGTGTGTCATTAATTATAATAAAAGCCATTAACTCACATACATACAAATTTCCTATGGGAACATGCAAATTCTTGTTTTCGTAACTTAATGCATTTAATACGCAATTAATACATATTTATATTATGTTTATTTCACTATAATTATATATAAATAAATACCTAATACGTTTGAAATGTCAATCCTAATAACAACAATTAAGGTATACAAGTTATTTTCCCTATGAGTTAACATGGTCTAGACATGTACATTCACATTTAATGATAAAAAGGGAAATAACAACACATACAAATAAAACTTACAACCTAGGTTGTATAATTATCTAAATAATAGAATTATAGACATGGTGCAATAATCCAATTTCTGGAGTTGCTTCACTTTTTATTTTATCGCATACAAAAGCTTAAGATTCTAGCATATTGTATATAAAACGTTCGAACAAATCTATTTAAAATAAATGCTTAAACCTATTAACTTACAACACTCAAATCATATGTTTTAGTACATAAACATATATGAATACCGAAAGTAAAAAATCAAGTGAATCAAACCAAAAACTAGGAACTACACAACACCCAAAGCCTAACTTTCATCATTTCAATAACATAAACCCAAACATATAAATTTTCATTGAACATTCCCACAATAAACAAAATATAGGACTTGCAGGATTTATAGTGTTTAATTCCAAATCCAAATCCTAGTCAAGCATAAAAATCCAAATCTACTCTACGAAGGATAGAAAACAACAACTTATATAATTTCCACTCATAGAGATTTGAGAAGGAAGAATAATAAATTCTTTGTAGAATCAGATCTGGATTCAGCCTTCGAAATTCTCATGCTCCAATCATCCTACAATATATAAGAACTAGATCTTACATTCTTATATATATATAAAAAAACTAAATTCCAAATCTAAATCTATATGAATCCAGATCAGAAAAGATAGAATGGAGACTAGAGGAACAAAAGGGAATCCTAACCTTTTTAGGTATTCAGCAATGACAGAGGGACAATATGGAGGCGCAGAAGGAAATGTTTGAAGGGTTTAGAGTGAGCTTAGGGGCTATATTTATAGTTGCAAGTGTGCGTATAGACCGTTTGATTAGTTTGATTTAATCAATATAGCCTATTAATGCAAAACTATAAACAACTCCCTATTTAAAAACACATATCTACCCTTCCCTCGGGAGAATGGTCGACCCATCTATAGGAGGAACAGCGACCCCCAGGTCAACTCCCCTCCTACAGGGGCGGTTAACCACTTTTGGGGTCGAGTCTGGAGATTTAATTCTCCTTGTAACGTGATTTTTATTAATTTCTGAGTTTATTACGTTGATTATTTCCTTATGTTTATTATTCTAGCCCCTTTCTACATGTATACATCTACACGCAATTCAAATTATTGTGGAATACTCTTTTAGGCCAATTAACATATATTTATATTCCAAATTTATATTCATTCAATTTGAATTTCAAACCTTGTGTGTAAAAATTTACGTCTAATTTGTTTTATTAATGTCTTCTTTATACGAACTCCGTTTTCAGCAAATAAAATATGAAAATGAATTAAAATCTCGTTACGAACATAATTCGTATTACTTTCATAGCCTAATCTCGATTATCCAATATACTTATTTTCAGCCTATTGAATTTATTACTATTTATTATTACTTATTAAATTTAATTATCTATGTCTATTTATGGTTTATTTTACGGGATGTTACATTCTCCTCCCTTAAAAGAGATTTTGACCCGAAATGTTTTTAAAGGGAAGAAAAACACAACTCTTTCTAATAAACATGTTGTACATCCATGTTATTTACAGACATCCATAAAACATCCATGGCTCATTTTGATTTTGTAGTGCAGACTTGCTATAGTGAGCTCAGTTCTAGTGTGTATGTGTAATAAGTGATGCTGAATGCATGCAAAGCACCCTAATATGCATTTAATTTTTATGTGAGTGCACGGTTCATTTGTGTTGCAACCATTACCTACCATCCAATCAAGCAACCATGATGGAACCATAAAAGGAAATTCAGAGAAAATAATTACCCAAGAAAAATCTTTGAATGAGTTTGCTTCATCTTCTTTTCAGTTTCCCAGGTGCTTTCCGCAGGGTTACCTCCTCAATGTACTCGGACGAGTCCGATAAATTTGTTATGGAGTCTTTTGATTCCATGCTCCACAATCCTTACGGTGGCATAGGGCACCCTAGACTCCAACTCAAAGCTACCTATGTCCCTAATATCATTTATCTCAAAGTAACGACGAAATCATGAAGGCATCTCCTAAGATGAGAACCATGGAAAACGTTATGGACCCCCGATAAACGCTCAGGAAAATCCACACGATAAGCCAGTTTCTCTATCCTATCAACGATTCCAAATGGCGCAATAAATCTAGGAGCCAACTTCCTAGACTTTCCAAACCGAACAATTTCTTAAGAGGGGAATTTTTTACAAATACTAAATCTCCAGTGCTTAAATTAAGTTAAGAGGGGAATTTCTTACGACCCGCATTCTACACATTAGAGGGTCGCAGAATATTTATTTTATTCTCATACGAAGTCGTATGGTCGTGCAACTTTGGGGAACAACTATTGGTGTAATTCCCCATGTTCACGATTTTTGCCAAATTTTAAATGATTGTTTTGCCCCTGGCGAATCTTGTTTTGCCTATAACTTTTGATTGGTAATGAATTTTGACCTGAAACCACTTTCATTGGATTCAGATGATGGTTTACCTTTCCATAGAGTGGTCACATTAATCAAACGGACTGACCGTTCGGGAGATATGGCTGAAATAAAGTCTGGAAGATGAAAAACAACATAATTGGGCTTAGCCAGGTGATTAGCAGCTAGGCCTATAACCCATTTTGGGATTAAGGTTATGGGAGGGCTGAAAGGGTTTGAGAAAACATTTCATTTCATTTTCCTACGGCCAATAACCTTCCTTGAACCCTATCAGTGGCCTCCATCTTCCAAATCTCATTCTAATCCCTTCCCAATCGCTTTTTAACCACTAATTGATCAAATTAACACCAAATCAAGTCAAATTACTATCAAATCAGAGATAAAGCTACTGCTATACATTGGAATTCATGCCATAGTAGTAAAGTTTTAGATCTAAGATTTCATTTGTGGCTAAGGTGAGTGATTTGCACTTTTATTCACTAACTACGGCTAATTAAGGGTGGTTAGTGATAATTAGCGAAATTATGCATCATAAAAATCTGAAAAAATGTGTAGAATTTATAAAATATTATTTTATGTCACTGGTGAAAATTTGGGTTAATTTGGATTAAATTTGCTAATCTTATAGTTAAAACATGCTTAAGAGGATTAAGGGGAAAATCATGCTTTTTGGGTATGTTTGATCTAAAATATTTCATGTGATTGATATTTTGGTGTTTTTTGTTGATTCTACATGTTACTACTGTTGTTTGGTATGTTTTTTGACTTCATAGTAAGGTTAGAATGGTTGAAATGCAGTCGTTTGGCGAAACTAGCTTACTGGAAAAACTGTAGAAAACTAGTTCCTGAAGGGGGTATGCCTCACGAACCGCCTAGGAAAATTTTGATTCCTGAAGGGGGCATGTCTCACAAACCGCCCCAAGATAATGGTCATGAACCGCTCCAAGATGATGGTTACGAACCACTCCAATATGAGGACTCACGAACCGGGGGAGGGTGTCACGAGCCGGGGAGGGAGTCACGAGCCGAGGGGGTGTCACGAAATGATGGGATGTTCACGAGCCAGGTGGGTGGTTTCGAACCAGGGGGTGGTCATGAACCGGGGGGGTCACGAGCCATGAACCGACCCTAATGAGGACCCCGACCACGACCCGAACCAAGATGATGACTCCAAACCAAACCAGATTCAAACTTCTGCCAGTGAACTCTTCTGAAGATTAACTACAATTAAACCAAAACCCGAGATGCAAAGGAAGTCCAAATGAGAAGTTATTACTTAGGATCCAGATGGGAACTGACGGGATAACTTCTAGAGTTGGGCTGTGTTTGCGGGACATGTGCAAAGGGGTTATCGATATCTATAACTTTGGTTCACCATTGAAGAGAGGAGGCATGTAGACGAACCAGAGCCAGGGAAGTGTGGACTAGTTGGCCTTTAACCTAGAGCCAGGGATGTGTGGATTGGGTAGGGTTATTGACTATAGATCAGGGAAGTATAATCACAGCAATAGTTGTACGGAGTTGCCATCATGACCCCAATAGATTTGGTGATCAAAGCGGTGGATATTGTATGCTTTACGCACTGAGTGAGAGACGTGAGGATGATTGCTATGTTGATGTTTGTTATCACTATAACATGCATACTCCCATTTTTACACTATACGTTAGTGTCACCTTAGAGTACTGTACATCTTGTTGTGCTAACTCTTTGGTTGCAGGTCCAGGTATGATTATTTATATCTGTTATTGTTTTATTTTGCTGCTATCGCTCATACTAGCCTTTTGTCTGACCCAGAGTTTTATGTCTCTTCTTATTGCTCTGGATACTCCTAAATGAGCAGACTAGAGACAGGCTATGTGGTTATGCACGAGTAGCTGTTTGGAGACGAGCAGGAAGCTTCCACGTACTATATACATATATTCTCCCTGTGTTGTTGCTGGTCACTGCTTTGGGCATTAGTAGTGTAACTTTTCTATTTTGCTTTAGAGACAGTATTTTGAAGTTGTAATAATGATGGTTTGGGTCATAAGCTGTATTTTGGATTCCACTGCTATGATGGTTTAGTTTCAGTTTATGCACCATCTCGCCTATTTTATGTCAAGTTATGTTATTATTATATTTTGTTCCATGCGTTGTGAGATATACTACAGGTTCTTTGGTGATTCATAGTTTCAAAACCCTTTTTTTTTGACAACCGTCTCGTGCTAGTCGGGCACTGGCACAACGTATTATGGGGAAATGTAGGCTGGTTTGTGGCGGGCCATCACACTTGGTATCAGAGCCTAGTTTGTGTAGTTTAACCTAGGGGAAGACATCAGGGAGAGATTGTATACGTATATGAGACCGCGTATTTGTGATATTTTGGTCTTCAAGAACTCTATATATATATATATATATATATATATATACTATCAGTATATCTAAGGATGAAGTCGCACTGCACTAGCACCACCAAGGAGATGGTTAATCGTTTTCTATTTACAGATTTGACGATGAGCCGAAATACGACGAGTATGGATTCAGGGGCCAACAATGGGAATGTCCCTGATATAAGGACGATGTTTACTACCTTCATGCGAGAGATGCTTAGGGATGCTCAGGGAGCAGTTCCTAATGTTGCTAATGGTGGTGGTGCAGCAGTGCAGGCGCCTAGAGCCGACTTCACCAAGCTCAGCAAGGATTATACTAATCTTGGTGGAAAGTTGTTCCACAGAACAGAATCAGCTATGGAGGTTCAAGATTGGCTTGATAGTTGTGAGCGCATCATCGAGGATTTGGGGATCGATTATGCAATGAAGAGGAAGCTAACATCACGTCAGCTTGAAGGACGGGCAATGAATTGGTGGATTGCCATCAAAGTGATTACTCCCGTGGATCAAGTTACTTAGAATCAGTTTAAGACCCGCTTCAGTGACAAGTTTATTCTAGCTGCTCAGAAATCATAATTGTTCTGGAAGTTTTTGGAGCTTAAGCAGAATGGTAGGGCAATCTCGGAATATATTGCTGAGTTCGATACTTTATCGAAATATGGATTATCTCTCATCGATACTGCCAAGAAGAAGAACGAGAAGTTCATAACTGGCCTAGATGAGTAATTGGGGGAAATACTCATAAACCATATCGATGAGACATTCAGATCTATTATAGGGAAGGCATTGAGATCTGAGAGCCTTTACCCTAAGTCGAAGACCGAAGTTGCTATTACATCTGCAGAGGAGCCAAAGCCGCAGGCAAGCGGTGTAGGCAAGAATAATTCCCAGAATAAGAGGAAACAGAATTAGACCAAGGATGGTCATAAAAAGAAGAATAAGAAAGATATCGAGTGTTATAGCTGTGGCAAGAAGGGTCACTATGCCAAAGAGTGTCGAGCAAAGCTAGGGTAAAAGAAGTGCTTCAACTGTGGCCAAGTGGGACATTTTAAGAATGAATGTTCACAGCCTCCTAAGGAGAAGCAAATGGTGAAAGCATATGCTATCAACGCTGTTCCTCCTTCGTCAAATGCCCCAACTGCGGCGTAAAAGGGAAAAGGTGTCGTTATTCAAGGTATGCTTTCTGTTTATGATGTTCCCGTTCGAGTGTTGTTTGATACCGGGGCTTCCCATTCCTTCGTATCTAGTGACCTGGTAAATAGGTTGGAATTGGAACCCGAGATTGTCGATATACCTTTAATTGTGAAAAACCCGATCGATGGTTCAACTAGCCTTTGCGTGATTTGTCGTAATTTAGTCTTATCGAGTCATGGATGTATGTTTGTTTGAGGTTGTTTTGTTTTGGGCTTTACCGGGTTTGGCATTATTTTGGCAGTCGATTGGCTCCAAAGAAATGGGGTGGTGCTAGACTGTGAGGGGTTTTCGTTGACCATTAGAGCGGACGATGGACAGAGGGTGGTACTGGGTTGCCTACCTAGTGATGAGGTGATGGCTAGTTTTCTACATTCTCTCGACATCCCGTAGGATGAGTTATCAGATGTGCCTATTGCTGGCGAGTATACGGACATCTTCGAGGAAGTGACCGGACTTCCACCACACCAAGAGATTGAATTTCAGATTGATTTAGTGAAAGATGCCAGACCTATAGTGATTCCACTTCGTCGTATGGCACCAAGGGAACAGAGTGAGCTCGAGGTGCAAGTAAGCGATCTTTTGAAGAAGGGATTTATCCGAAGAAGTGTTTCCGAGTGGGGAGAACCAGTTGTATTTGCTACTAAGGCCGATGGTTCCCTTCGCTTATGTGTGGATTACCGCAGGTTGAATAAGGTGACTAGGAAGAATAAGTATCCTCTTCCATGGATAGATTATTTGTTTGATCAATTGAATGGAGCAAGAGTGTTTTCCCAGTTGGATCTCGTGACAGGTTTTCATCAGCTCCGAGTAGCAGTTGAGAGTATACCTAAAACGGCATTTCGGATGCCGTTTGGATTCTATGAGTGGTTGGTCATGCCATTCAGGTTGACCAATGCACCTGCATATTTTATGGATCTTATGAATAAAGTTTTCAGAGATAAATTAAACAAGTTTGTTCTTGTGTTCGTGAACGATATCTTGGTTTACTCGAGGATAGAGGAAGAACACAAGGAACATTTGAGGACAGTGATGGAGGTGTTGAGGAAACACCCATTGAAAGCAAAATTTTCTTAGTGTCACTTCTGAAGAAGGGGTGTGAGATTCCTAGGCCATGTTGTCTCAGAGAATGGTATTGCCGTGGATCCTGCGAAAGTGGCTACGGTACAGGATTGGTCTACGCCCAGGAATGCAACGGACGTAAGAAGTTTCTTGGGGTTAACTGGATACTATCGTAAGTTTATCCAAGACTTCTCCAAGATAGTAGCACCATTAGCTCAGTTGACCAAGAAGAATCAAGCTTTCATTTGGTACGAAAGGTGTGAGAATGCACTTAAGAGCCTAAAGGAAAAGTTAACGTGCGCACAGGTGTTAGTTATTCCTGAAGGGAACGAAGAGATGATGGTATACACGGATGCATGTGGTACCGGACTAGGTGATGTACTGATGCAAGGAGGTAGGGTTGTAGCTTATGCTAGTCGGCAACTGAAATCGCATGGGAAAAGGTATCCTACCCATGGTTTGGAATTGGCAGCATTCGTGTTCACGTTAAAGATGCGGAGACACTATCTCTTGAGAAGGATTCGAGTTGTATACCGATCATAAGTCATTAAAGTATCTTTTCTCTTAGAGAGATTTAAATCTTTGTCAACAAAGATGGTTAGAGTTCTTGGCTTCATACGATTTCAATATCGCATACTCACTCGGGAAGGGCAATGCGGTAGCTGATGCATTGAGTAGGAGACAAGCCAATTTGGGGGCTATGTTTCTGGAATGGAAGCAACTAGAGTATATCACATGATATGATTTTAGGCCTCAGTGCGAATTGGATATAGAGATGTAAGCAAGTTTAACGATCAGACCCACCTTGATTGAGCAAATCGGTTCTAGCTAGAGGGACGATCCTAACCTATTGGAAATCATCTCCAAGGTAGCGATGAGTATTGACGGTGAGGATATGAACTAGTATGGACTTGATAGAAAAGGATGGCTTCGAAAGAATGGGAAAATGGTCGTACCCAACGTTAATGGATTGAGAGATGAAGTACTTAGAGAGTGTCATCACTCGAGATTGACTATACATCCCGATGGTAACAAAATGTATCGAGATATGAAGCAGACCTACTACTAGGAAGGGATGAAGAGAGACGTTGGGAAGTTTATATCTAAGTGCCTGAATTGCCAGTTAGCTAAAGCCAAGAAAAGAAGCCATGTGGTTTGTTACAACCGCTAAAAATTCCCAAATGGAAATAGGAATAAGTCTCAATAAATTTCATTGATGGTTTACTAAGGACTAGATCAGGTCATGATAGTATTTGGGTGATTGTGGATCGATTGACCAAAAGTGCAAGGTTTGTACTGGTCAAGTCGAATAGAACGGAAGCTAAGTTAGCAGAACTGTATATGAAATGGGTAGTGAGATTTCATGGAGTACCTAAAGGTATTGTGGGTGACCGATATCCATTATTTACTAATGGGTTTTGGAAGAGCGTATAAGAGGCTTTAGGGTCAGGATAACATCTCAGTACCGCGTACCATCCTCAAACCGACGGTCAAACAGAGAGGGTGAATCGTGTATTAGAGGATCTCTTAAGGGCATGTATATTGGACTTTGGAGGATCATGGGATGACCATTTACATCTGGTTGAATTCGCATATAATTATAGTTATCAACCCAGTATTGGCATGGCTCCATTTGAAGCTTTGCATGGATGACCGTGCAACTCACTATCATGTTGGTTGGAGACCGGTGAGAAATTTGTGCTTGGGCCGGATGCAATAAGAGAAACTTCAGATAAGATCAAGGTTATTCAACAACGAATGAAGGCTGCCCAAGATAGGCAGAAGAGTTATGCTGATAATAGATGAAGAGAATTGAAATTCTCCGTTGGCGACTTGGTATTCGTCAAAAATTTTCTGTTGAAGAGTGTGATTCGATTTGGTAGGAGAGGTAAATTAGCACCAAGGTTTGTTGGTCCATTTCCAGTTCTCGAACAAGTTTGGAATTTGGCGTATAAATTTGGATTACCAAACAAGATGGCGGGAGTGAACAACGTATTTCATGTTTCCCAGTTAAGGAAGTTCGTGCACGATTCTGATATGACTAATTCACTAGATTAGTTGGATGATATCAAGTGGAATCTGAGGCAGTTGGGAGCCACGAAACGATTCATATTGTTGGACATGATACGAAGCAAATTCGAAGGAAGACGATGAAACTGATTAAAGTCCAGTGGGGTGATAATGAGAATGACTGTACTTGGGAAACCGAGGAGAGCATAAGGAAGTCATATCTAGAGCTCTTTACCTGGTAAGGTTTTAATTGCGATATAGTTATTCCGCATGCTAGGATAGTCTTGTTATGTTTATTTTGTATTTTTAATTGTTGCAAATGGTTGATAGGCATGTAGGACCTTTTGGTGTTTTCTTAGTTAAGGAATTTCGGGGGCGAAATTTCTTAAGGGCGGAAGAGTGTAACCACCCGCATTCTTCGCATCGGAGGATCATAGAATATTTATTTCATTCTCATACGAAGTTGTATGGTCGTCTAACTTTTGGGGACGACTATTGGGGTCGTTCCCCATGTTCACGATTTTTGCCGAATTTTAAATGACCGTTTTGCCCCTGGCAAATCTTGTTTCACCTGTAACTTTTTATTGGTAATGAGTATTGACCTGAAACTACTTCCATTGAAATCGGATGATGGTTTACCTTTCAGTAGAGCAGTCAAATTAATCAAACGGATTTACCGTTTGGGAGATATGGCTGAAATAAGGTTTGGAAGATGAAAAACATCATAATTGGGCTTAACCGGGTGATTAGCAGCTAGACCCATAACCCATTTTGGGATTAGGGTTATTGGAGGGCTGAAAGGATTTGGGAAAACATTTAATTTCATTTTTCCAGCCACCAATAACCTTCCTTGAACCCTAGCAATGACCTTCATCTTCCAAATCTCATTCTAATCCCTTCCTAATCACTTTTTAACCACTAATTTATCAAATTAACACCAAATCAAATCAAATTAGTATCAAATCAAAGATAGAGCTGCTGCTATACACTGGAATTCATACCATAACAGCAAAGTTTGAGATCTAAGATTTCATTTGTGGCTAAGGTGAGTGATTTGCACTTTTATTCACTAGTTACGGCTAATTATGGTGATTAGTGTTAATTAGCGAAATTATGCATCATAAAAATCTGGAAAAATGTGTAGATATTCTAAAATATTATTTTATGTCACTGGTGAAAGTTTGGTTTAATTTAGATTAAGTTTGCTAATCTTATGGTTAAAACATGCTTAAGGGGATTAAGGGAAAAATCATGCTTTTTGGGTATGTTTGATCTAAACTATTTCATGTGATTGATATTTTGGTGATTTTGGTAGGTACTACATGTTACTACTGTTATTTGGTATGTTTTGTGACTTCATAGTAAGGTTAGAATGGTTGAAAACGTCGTCGTTTGGCGAAATTAGCTTGCTGGAAAAACTGCAGAAAACCGGTTCCTGAAGGGGGTATGCCTCACGAACCACCCAAGAGAATTTCGATTCTTGAAGAGGGTATGTATCACGAACCGCCCCAAGATGATGGGCACGAACCGCTCTAAGATGATGGTCACGAACCGCTCTAATATGAGGACTCACGAGCCGGGGGAGGGTGCCATGAGCCGGGGAGGGGGTCACGAGCCGAGGGGTGTCACGAACCGGTGGGGTGTTCATGAGCCGGGTGGGTGGTCACGAACCGGAACGGGGGGAGTCACGAACCGGGGGGGGGGGGGGGGTGAAGAGCCACGAACCAACCCCGACGAGGACCCCGACCCGAACCAAGATGATGACTCCAAACCGAACCAGATTCAAACTTCTGCCACTCGAGGACAATTGTGAACTCTTCTGAAGATTAAATACAATTCAACCAAAACCTGAGATGCAAAGGAAGACAAATGAGAAGTAATTACTCAGGTTCCATATGGGAACCGACGAGCTAACTTCTAGAGTTGGGCTGTGCTGCGGGACGTGTGCAAAGGGGTTATCAATATCTATAACTTTGGTTCACCATTGAAGAGAGGGGGCATGTAGACGAACCAGAGTCAGGGAAGTGTGTACTGGTTGGCCCTTAACCTAGAGACAGGGATGTGTGGACTGGGTAGGGTTGTTGACTATAGACAAGGGAAGTATAGTCATAGCAATAATTGTACAGAGTTGCCGTTATGGCCCCAATAGATTTGGTGATCAAAGCGGTGGATATCGTATGCTTTACGCACTGAGTGAGAGATGTGAGGATGATTGCTATTTTGATGTTTGTTATCACCATGACACACACACTCTTATTTTTACACTATATGCTAGTATTAACTTAGAGCATTGTACATCTTGTTGTGATAACTCTTTGGTTGCAGGTCCAGTTTCAGGTATAATTATTTATACCTGTTATTGTTTTATTTCGCTACTATCGCTCATACTAAACTTTTGTCTGACCTAGAGTTTTATGTCTCTTCTTATTACTCTGGGTGCTCCTAAACGAGTAGACTAGACATAGGTTATGTGGTTATGCACGAGTAACTGTCGGGAGACGAGCAGGAGGCTTCCACGTACTATATACATATATTCTCCCTACGTTGTTGTTGGTCACTGCTTTGGGCATTAGTAGTGTATCTTTTCTATTTTTCTTTAGAGACAGTATTTTGAAGTTGTTATAATGATGGTTTGGATCATAAGCTGTATTTTGGATTCCGCTTCCATGATGGTTTAGTTTCAATGTGATACCCCACGTCCGTTAATTTCACTCATAAGGGGAATGCATTAAGTTTTGTGAAGCGTTATAGTAAACAGAACGGAAATATTAGAAGATAGACATATAAAATAACAACGGAATAAAAGCTTTATTTATTATAAGATGTCATGTTCCAAAAACATCACATGTCTGAAATACAAAAGCCCATTACAACATAAAAGCTAATGTCTTTTACTCAAAAATATCAGAGTACATAAAAGAAATAAAATTCCCCAAAAACAAAATATAGCCATAGCAACAAGGATAGGAGCTTGAGCCATACATCTCAGCAGCTCCAGCAAAAGTAAGCAGAATCACGGTCAACCTTGAGTGTTCCCTCCATAAGAACTGGGGGGGGAGGAGGGGGGAGGATGGAAGAAAAAAGTGGAAACAAAAAGGGCCAGACATAAAGTATGGCGAGTCCAGCTGCTTTTAGCAAGTAAATAAATAAAAGTAGCATGACAGGCATATAAAGTGGATAAGAGAGAGATAACTACATAAAAGGCAAGTATGACAAGGTGAACAGGATAGGGTGTATACGCTTCTAATGATTACTCTGCACTACTACTAGTATATCCAGAATGAGATGATCTCCAACATGTATGAAATGGTAGACTTAGGCGTACTTCTAATGAGAGGTTTTAACCCTATACAATCCACAGGCAGCCCCAATAACAAACTCCTGAACTTACTAGAGTCTAGATGTACCCTAACTACTACCCTAATCGATCGGCTCCCTACTTCATAGACACCTTGTGCTGGCCCCATAGTAGGATGTATCACTTCCTAAAGTGGCAACCCTTCATTTTCAAGATGTGCACAACCATATCTACTAATGTCACAACGTCTTAATTTCCATGGCAAGCTGGACCCATGCACGCACATGACTCCGTTGGTTTCCTACGCTGTTGACACCGCCCCTTCATTTTGGATCTCTTACAATCAGCCCAGTAAGCGTGCCCCTAATCCAACCTAGTTTGGAGTACTCGTTTGATATGTAGACGGGTTACTGACTGAAACGGGTCCCACACACAAGATGATACAAGCTCCCCATAGGCTTGCATCCCCACTACTAGGATTTCAACTAGTCATGCCTAATAGTCCAACATGTAAAATAGGTTAAGTTGTCGGGCCTATGTATGTAAATATTACCCTACCGCCACAAGATTTACTTAACCCTCACTAATCCATGCAAGTTTACTTAACAAAGTTGCATAACCCCAAAGTATAAAATAGGTTAAGTTTGTGGGCCTATATATATAAATATTACCCACCGCCACAAGATTTACTTAACCCACCCACTATTTCAACCAAGTTTACTTAACCCCTATTTAAGTTAACATGTTCATACAATCCCTATGGATTCATCTAGGTTAAGTATTCCAACTCGTTACCAAGTCAATTTATGGTTATAATGGGTTAGACCTCCCACATTAGGCCTACAACTTGTGGATGCTGAATATGCCGGTCGGGTTCGGGCAGACTTCTTCCACAAGTTAGGCCTAACTCGTGTCTTAGCCCTTCTCGTATTTGTGCACTTAGACCACTCACATTAGATTCAACATTTGCAGTTGCTGGATATGCCGATCGGGTCCGGGCAGACTTCCACCACAAATGCAATCTAACCTCGTGTCATAAGTGCCATTAAAGTTTTCTAATTACTGTAATCCTAGGCATTTTAATTACTAACCAATTAATTATACCTATCTCTTTATAGGTGTTCATGACCATTTACCCAATTATATTCATAATGGATTATATGTCCAAATTCATACTTGTCATTCAAGTTATGCCAATTCTAATGTTTTCCCCTGTTCCCTAACTAATGCTTTCGCATATATTTAGCGTCATGTCTAGGCTAGAAAGTAGCCTAGCAATAAATAATAAAAGGAAAAGATGACAATAGTGATTATTTTAACAAAAGTGACATAAACATGTAATTGGCCTAGTGATAAGGTGGACATATAAAAATAGATCTAGTGAGCATGTGATAATAAAACTAGATCTAACATACCAAGGATGTCATGATAGGCATGAATAAATAAGGATTCATATTTCCAATTAATGATAGATATAAATTAATCACCACGTGTTAGGTAAAGTTTAAGATTCACAAATGTGACATGATAAATTAATCACAGGCGAATTAGATCTATAAAGGTAGATCTAGCATGACATGATAAATTAACCACAAACGAATTAGATCTATAAAGGTAGATCTTGCATGACATGATAAATTAACCACAAGCGAATTAGATCTAAAAAGGTAGATCTAGCATGACATGATAAATTAACCATAAGCAAATTAGATCTATAAAGGTAGATCTAGTATGACATGATAAATTAACCACAAGCGAATTAGATCTAAAAAGGTAGATCTAGCATGACAATAATTTAAGATCCACAATTATGACATGACAAATTAACCACAAGTGAATTAGATCTAAAAAGGTAAATCTAGCATGACATGATAAATTAACCACAAGCGAATTAGATCTAAAAAGGTAGATCTAGCATGACACGATAAATTAACCACAAGCGAATTAGATCTAAAAAGGTAGATCTAGCATGACATGATAAATTAACCATAAGTGAATTAGATCTAAAAAGGTAGATCTAGCATGGTAATAATTTAAAATCCACAATTGTGACATGACAAATTAACCACAAGCGAATTAGATCTAAAAAGTTCTAGCATGATAATATTTAAGATCCACATCATAGTTATGTCATAGATACAAAAGTCCCAATAGATAGGATATGATAAAGATTTAGATCCAAGTCATAAAATATTATAAATTCACAAATTATGATAGATCCAATATGATTCAGTCACAGGCATATATCCAAATCACAGTCATATCACATTTACTTTTAATCATTTAAATCTAAAAATAACTAACTCACCGTGTTTGGATTTTAGAAGATAGAAAAAAATTGTTGGTGTTGAATCTCAAATCTATAGTTGAAACGCTTGAATCTTTTTTTTAAACTTGATTTTGGAGAAGAATAGGCTATTTAATTGAAGTTGCAGTAGAGCCTCACCGTCACCATTATTTTTTCAATGAATAAAACCTAGGTTTAGAGTCCTTTATATAGCCGCTGCACCCTTAATCTGGACACTGCGTGCGTCTAGAAACATTCAGCCAATTCGTCCCATAGGTCGACCCATACTCCCTGAGTCGACCCCTGTGTCGACCCAGCGGGACTTGGATCGACACCCCAAAAGGGTCGGGTCGGCGTTTTGGCTTCCTGCTTTGACATTTTGAATTTTTTTGAATATTTGTTTATCTAATTTATATATATATATATGTGTGTGTGTGTGTGTGTGTGTATATATATATTTCTCATATGCATGCAAACTTCAAGGCTTAATAACTTCTTCTTGCGTTGTCCGTTTTACGCAAACCAAATGTGTATATTGACCAAAATTTCAAGACGAACGCAATGGTACAGTCTGTTTTACTTAATTCGCATTATTTAATTAAGTTATCACATTATATTCATTATATAATGTAGTTAAAGTGTCTAAAATTTTCGGGGATGTTATATTCATCTTATACACTGTCTCGCCTGTTTAATGCCAAGTTATGTTATTATTATATTTTATTCCATGCGCTGTGAGATATACTACAGGTTCTTCGGTGATTCATAGTTTCAAAACCCTTTTCTTTTGACGACCGTCCTGTGTTAGTCGGGCATTGGCATAACGCATTTCGGGGAAATGTCGGCTGGTTCGGGGCGGGCCATCACACTTGGTATCAGAGCCTAGGCTGTGTAGTTTAACCTAAGGGAAGACATCAAGGAGAGACAATATACATATATGAGAACGCGTATTTATGGTATTTTGGTCTTCAAAACCTATATATATATATACACACACACACACACACACACTATTAGTATATCTAAGGATGAAGTCGCACTGCACTGGCACCACCAAGGAGATGGTTAATCGTTTTCTCTTTACAGATTTGACGATGAGCTGAAATACGACGAGTATGGGTTCAGGGGCCAACAATGGGAATGTCCCTGATGTAAGGACGATGTTTACTACCTTCATGCGAGAGATGCTTAGGGATGCTCAGGGAGCAGTTCCTAATGCTGCTAATGGTGGTGGTGCAGCAGTGCAGGCGCCTAGAGCCGACTTCACTAAGCTCAGCAAGGATTATACTAATCTTGGTGGAGAGCTATTCCATGGAACGGAATCGGCTACGAAGGTTCAAAATTGGCTTGATAGTTGTGAGCGCATCTTCGAGGATTTACGGATCGATGATTCATTGAACAGGAAGCTAGCATCACGTCAGCTTCAAGGACGAGGAATGAATTGGTGGAATGCCATCAAAGCACCTACTCCCGAGGATTAAGTTACTTGGAATCAGTTTGAGACCCATTTCAGTGACAAGTTTATTCCAGCTACTAAAAAATCAGAATTGTTTAGGAAAATTTTGGAACTTAACCAGAATGCTAGGGAGGTCTCGGAATATATTGCTGAGTTTGATACTTTATCGAAACATGGATTATCCCTCATCGATACCACCGAGAAGAAGAACGAGAAGTTCATAACTGGCCTAGATGAGTAATTGGGGGAAAGACTCATAAACCATATCAATGAGACATTCGAATCTATTGTAGGGAAGGCATTGAGATCTAAGAGCCTTTACCCTAAGTCAAAGACCGAAGTTGCTATTACATCTGCAGAGGAGCCAAAGTCACAGGCAAGCGGTGGAGGCAAGAATAATTCCCAAAATAAGAGGAAAACGAACTAGACCAAGGATTGTCAGAAAAATAAGAATAAGAAGGATATCGAGTGCTATAGCTGTGGCAAGAAGGGTCACTATGCCAAAGAGTGTCTAGCAAAGCCAAGGGAAAAGAAGTGCTTCAATTGTGTCCAAGTGGGACATTTTAAGAATGAATGTCCACAACCCCCTAAGGAGAAGCAAATGATAAAAGCGTATGCTATCAACGCTGTTCCTTCTTCGTCGAATGCCCCCAACTGCAGTGCAGAAGGGAAAAAGTGTTGTTATTCAAGGTATGCTTTCTGTTTATGATGTTCCCGTTCGAGTGTTGTTTGATATCGGGGCTTCCCATTCCTTTGTATCTAGTGAGCTGGTAGATAGGTTAGAATTGGAACCCGAGATTGTCGATAGACCTTTAGTTGTGACGAACCCTATCGGTGGTTTGACTAGCCATTGCATGATTTATCGTAATTTAGTCTTATCTAGTCATGGATATATGTTTGCTTGTGATTGTTTTGTTTTGGGCTTTACTGGGTTTGGCATTTTTTTGGCAGTCGATTGGCTCCAAAAATATGGTGTGGTGGTAGACTGTGAGGGGTCTTCGGTGACCATTAGAGCGGACGATGGAAGAAGGGTGGTATTGGGTTACCTACCTAGTAATGAGGTGACGACTAGTTTTCTACATTCCCTCGACATTCCGTAGGATGAGTTATCAGATGTGCCTATTGCTGGTGATATCCGAACATATTCGAGGAATTGACCGGACTTCCACCACACTGAGAGATTGAGTTTCACATTGATTTAGTGCAAGATGCCAGACCTATAGTGATGCCACTTCGTCGAATGGCACCAAGGGAGAAGAGTGATCTCGAAGTGTAAGTGATCTTTTGAAGAAGGGATTTATCCGAAGAAATGTTTCCGAGTGGGGAGCACCAGTTATATTTGCTACTAAGGCCGATGGTTCTCTTCGATTATGTGTGGATTACCGTGAGTTGAATAAGGTGACTAGGAAGAATAAGTATTCTCTTCCATGGTTAGATGATTTGTTTGATCAACTGAAAGGAGCAAGATTGTTTTCTAGTTGGATCTCGCGACAGGTTCATCAGCTCCGAGTAGCAATTGAGAGTTTACTTAAAACGGCATTTTAGACGCCGTCGGGATTCTATGAGTGATTGGTCATGCCATTCGGGTTGACCAATGCACCTGCATATTTTGTGGATCTTATGAATAGAGTTTTCAGTGATCAATTAAATAAGTTTGTTCTTGTTTTCGTGGACGATATCTTGGTTTACTCGAGGATAGAGGAAGAACACAAGGAACATTTGAGGACAGTGATGGAGGTGTTGAGGAAACACCAGTTGAAAGCAAAATTTTCTAAGTATCACTTCTGGAGGAGGGAAGTGAGATTCTTGGGCCATGTTGTCTCCGAGAATGGTATTGCCGTGGATCCTGCGAAGGTGGCTACAGTACAGGATTGGTCTACGCCCAAGAATGCAATGGGCGTGAGAAGTTTCTTGGGGTTAGCTGGATACTATCGTAAGTTTATCCAAGACTTCTCCAAGATAGCAACACCGCTAACTCAGTTGACTATGAAGAATCAAGCTTTCACTTGGGACGAAAGGTGTGAGAATGCATTCAAGAGCCTAAAGGAAAAGTTAACATGTGCACCAGTGTTAGTTATTCCTAAAGGGAACGAAGAGATGACGGTATAGACGGATGCCTATGGTACCGAACTAGGTGTTGTACTGATGCAAGGAGGTAGGGTTGTAGCTTATGCTAGTCGGCAACTGAAACCGCACGAGAAAAGGTATCCTGCCCATGATTTGGAATTGGCAGTGATCGTATCTCTTGGGAGAAAGATTTGAATTGTTTACCGATCATAAGTCATTAAAGTATCTTTTCATTTAGAGGGATTTAAGTCTTCGTCAACAGAGATGGTTAGAGTTCTTGGCTTCATACGATTTCAATATCGCATACACACCCGGGAAGGGCGATGCGGTAGCTGATGCATTGAGTAGGAGACATGCCAGTTTGGGGGCTATGTTTCTGGAATGGGAGCAAATGGAGTATATCGTAGGATATGATTTTAGGCCTAAGTGCGAATTGGATCTAGAGATGTTAGCATGTTTGACGACAAGACCCACCTTGATTGAGCGGATCGGTTCCAGCCAGATGGACGATCCTAACCTATTGGAAATCATCTCCAAGGTAGAGATGGGTATCGATGGTGAGGAGATAAAAAAGTACGGACTTGATAGAGAAGGATGGCTTCGAAAGAATTGGAAACTGGTCATACCCAACGTTAATGGATTGAGAGATGAATTACTTAGAGAGTGTCATCATTCGAGTCTGACTATACATCTCGGTGGTAACAAAATGTATCGAGACATAAAGCAGGCCTACTACTGGGAAGGGATGAAGAGAGACATTGGGAAGTTTATATCTAAGTGCATGAATTGCCGGTTAGCTAAAGCCGAGAAAAGAAGCCATGTGGTTTGTTACAACCACTGGAAATTCCTGAATGGAAATGGGAACAAGTCTCAATGGATTTCATTGATGGTTTACCATGGACTAGATCAGGTCATGATAGTATTTGGGTGATTGTGGATTGAGTGACCAAAAGTGCATGGTTTATTCCAGTCAAGTCGAATAGAACGACAGCTAAGTTAACAAAACTGTATATGAAATGGGTAGTGAGATTTCGTGGAGTACCTATAGGTATTATGAGTGACCGAGATCCATTATTTACTAGTGGGTTTTGGAAGAGCTTACAAGAGGCTTTAGGATCAGAATTACATCTCAGTACTGCGTACCATCCTCAAACCGAGGGTCAAACAGAGAGGGTGAATCGTGTATTAGAGGATCTCTTAAGGGCCTGTATATTGGACTTTGGAGGATCATGGGATGACCATTTACATCTGGTTGAATTCGCATATAATAATAGTTACCAATCCAGTATTGCCATGGCTCCATTTGAAGCTTTGTATGGAAGACCGTGCAACTCACCATCATGTTGGTTAGAGACCGGTGAGAAATTTGTGCTTGGGCCGGATGCAATAAGAGAAACTTCAGATAAGATCTAGGTTATTCAACAACAAATGAAGGCTGCCCAAGATAGGCAGAAGAGTTATGCTGATAAAAGACGAAGAGAATTGAAATTCTCCATTAGCGACTTGGTATTCATCAAAATTTCTCCGTTAAAGAGTGTGATTCGATTTGGTAGGAGAGGTAAATTAGCACCAAGGTTTGTTGGTCCATTTCTAGTTCTCGAACAAGTTGGGAATTTGGTGTATAAATTTGGATTACCAGACAAGATGGTGGGAGTGCACAACATATTTCATGTTTCCCAGTTAAGGAAGTTCGTGCCCCATTCTGATATGACTATTTCACTAGATCAGTTGGATGATATTGAAGTGGAATCTGAGGCAGTTGGGAGCCACAGAACGATTCATATTGTTGGACATGATACGAAGCAACTTCGAAGGAAGACGGTGAAATTGGTTAATGTCCAGTGGGGTAATAATGAGAATGACTGTACTTGGGAAACCGAGGAGAGCATAAGGAAGTCATATCCAGAGCTCTTTATCTGGTAAGGTTTTAATTGCGATATAGTTATTCTGCATGCTAGGATAGGCTTGTTGTGTTTATTTTGTACATTTGATTGTTGCAAATGGTTGATAGGCATGCATGACCTTTTGGCTGTTTTCTTAGTTAAGGAATTTCGGGGGCGAAATTTCTTAAGGGCGGAAGAGTGTAACGACCTACATTCTTCGCATCGGAGGATCGTAGAATATTTATTTCATTCTTATACGAAGTCATATGGCTATGTAACTTTGGGGAATGACTATTGGGGTCATTCCCCATGTTCACGATTTTTGCCGAATTTCAAATGATCGTTTTTCCCTTGATGAATCTTGTTTCGCCTAAAACTTTTGATTGATAATGAGTTTTGACTTGAAACCACTTCCATTGGATTCAGATGAAAATCACATAAGTTAAGGGATAGTGATTTCCTATGCCTTGGTAGTAGGGGTTTGCCGAATTATGGTGACGCAAACAAACACACAATTAAACATATGAGGCGGATATCCTTACAGTCACTTTAGGCATTCATGTTAATAATAGGGAAGACATCCTTATAGTCACTTAATACCCCATACGCTAATATAAGGGCAGACATCATTACAGTCACTTAATACCCCCATGAGGTGGGAACTACTTAGTCACTTAATTCCATTGTTTAGATTTATTTAAGGGTGGATTCCTATTATCACTAATTACCCTATGGCGGACACCTAGCCACTTAAGACCTCGTCTTTAATCGCCGATGTTATAGAATATATGCTCTCATCGTAGTCGGGCGATAGTAAGCAGTCACTTAACACCAAGTTTAGGTAGGAGCACGACACCATTTAAGACCCTCCATGTGGACCTCAACATTACTATGTAGCTGTCCCTACGGGTGAACTACTAACCACTTAATACATCCCTTAGACGGTGGTTTCCTAGGTCTTTCATATTAGCCGTCTCTAGGTCAGCCCTCACATAGCCCCTAGAGGAAGCAGACTTCCGGAGAACTACACAATTCATCGTAATTACTAAGACCCTTTAATACCTCATAACTATTAGAGAAAGGTGGACCTCATGACCACTTAAAGCCTAATAAAGTAAGGGAGGGTCTCATGACTTGGGAACTAAACCAAGGGATAAACCTTAGGAATGGACCTACTCCTAACCAATTAATACCTAAACCAGGCTAGTCAGCCACTTAATACCTTCCTAGAGGCAAGCCTACATCACACACATACACACACACACACATACACACACACACACAAACATAAGACATTTCACATTAAACCGACCACTTGTAGATGTTGGATTTGCTTAGCGGTTCCGGGTAGGCTTCTAGTACAAGCTGGGCTTAACCTCGTGTCTTACTGTACTAATTATATTGGCCCATGACACCTAGACCTCTCATATTAACCAGTCTTACTTGTAGATGTTGGATATGTCGGTAGGTATGAATACTTCTACTACAAGCAATGGTTAACCTCGTGTTTGTGTGTGTTATTAATAATAATAAAAGCCACTAACTTACACACATACAAGTTTTCTATACGGAAATTTGAATTCCTATTTTCCTCACTTAACACATTTAGTATGCAATTAATACATATTCATATTGCGGTTTTTTTGCTATAAATATATAAATAATAACACATATAGATAAGGTATACAAGTTAATTCTCTTTTAATTAACATGGTACAAACATGTATATTCACATTTAATGATAAAAAAGGAAATAACAACACATACAAATAAAACTTATAACCTAGGTTTAAATAATTATCTAAATAACAAAATTATAGATAAGATGCAATAATCGAATTTATGGCGCTGCTTCACTTTTATTTCTACATACAAAAAATTAAGATTCTAGTATATTATATATAATACGTTCAAACAAATCTATTTAAAATAGATGCTTAAACCTATTAATTTACAACACTCAACTCTTATGTTTTAGCACACAAACATATATGAATATCTAAAGTGAGATTCAAGTGAATCAGACCAAAAGCTAGGAATTTCAAAACACATAAAGCCTAACTTTTATATTTCAATAACAAAAACCCAAACATATAACTTTTGATTGACCATTACCACAATAAACAAAATATAGGATTAAGAGGAATTGTAGTGTTTTATTTTTGTTTAAAATTATATTCCCATACAGGCATAAAAAGTCTAAATCTACACTACGAAGGATAGAAAATAACAACATATATAATTTCCACTCAAATAGATTTGAGAAAGAAGAATAATAGAATTTGTGTAGAATCAGATCTGGATTCAGCCTTTGAAATTATCGTGCTTCAATCCTCCTAATATATATAAGAATCAAACCTTAAAATCTCATATATATATATATATATATATATGTGTGTGTGTGTGTGTGTGTGTGTGTGTGTGTGTGTGTGTGTGTGTGAGTATAACTAAATTCCGGAATTTAAATCTATATGAATCTAGATCAAAAAAGATAAAATGGAGATTAGAGGAATAAAAGAGAATCCTTACCTTTTCTGGAATTCAACAATGATAGAGGGATAATATGAAGGCACATAATGGAATGTAAGTAGGGTTTATAGTGATGCTAAAGGGCTATATTTATAGTTTAAAGTATTGTATAGAACATTCAATTAGTTTGATTTAATATGAACAGTCTTTTGATGCAAGACCATAAACAACTCCCGATTTAAAAACACCTTTTCCACCTTTCCTCTGGAGGGCGCTCAACCCCAAGTCGACCCCCGCTCCTATATGGGAGGTCGACCCCCTTTGGGGTCGAGTCTAGAGATTTATATCTCCATGTAATGTGCTTTTTATTAAGTGGAAATTAAGGAGGTATCCCTATTTTCAAACTTCATTTAGTGCGCATCCTTGCGTAACTTTGCATGTAAAGTGGATCCCCATTTCCTATAGCAACGTGTTTTTCTGAGCGCTGTTGTATAAAAAATTAAAAAAATCATAAATATTCACGGAAATATTCTACAAAAAAAATGCTGAAATGTCAACAATTTTGGTGAATAATTGTAGACATTTCTGCAATTATTCACATATTGTATTACATGTTTTAAAAGATGGAAGAATAGTTGCAGCAATGTCTACAATTATTATAAATAATTGCAAACATTGTTGCAACTCTTTTATTGCATAGTGTACTATATGGAAAAGTTGCAGATTTCTCTGCAAATATTACAAATTGTTGCATATTTTTCAACAAGTAACTAGAGATGAATAATATGTTATATGTATGCAATTTTAATAATTTATATGTAATACTTCGATGTTTAAACAAGTGTATGTTTTGAATTTAAAATTTTGAAGCAAAGTAACAAAAATTGCATGAAAACCTGCAAGTTTTTGAAATAATTGCTGCGATATATGTAATTTTACAAGAAATTGGTGAAATTCCCTATTACATGATTTTTTTTAAACCATTTTTGTAGTTTTTTTAAATAAATTTAAGGATGGTTATGTGTTAATTTAAATTTCGAAGTTTGACAAAAAAAAAATTTGTTGTTTTTTTGATGGTTTTCGAAATACTAGGACCTAATTTATAAACTTTTTAAATAGGGAGTTTTTTTTGTATTTTGAAACCTAAACTGGACCTGAGTCAAACTGTCCATTTTATTAGTTCTGAGTTTATTACGTTGATTCTTTCCTTATATTTATTATTTTTGTCCCCTTCTTTATGTATATATCTACACACAATTCAAATTCTTGTGGAATATTCTTTTAGGCCAATTAATATATATTTATATTCCAAATTTATATTCATTCAATTTGAATTTTATAACCTTGTGTGTAAACAATTTACATCTAACTTGTTTTACAAATATCTTCTTCATATGGACTCCGTTTTCAACAAATAAAATATGAAAACGGATCATAATCTCGCTACGAAAGCAATAGTTATACTTTCGTGGTCCAATTCCCAATTATCCAAAATTCTTATTTCAACACATTGAATTTCTTACTGTTTATTATTATTTATTAAACTTGATTATCTATATCTATTTATGTTTTATTATACTGGGTGTTACAAAAAATATCAAAGAAACATGATTATATAAAGGGAACGGGTTGACCCCATGGGGTCGGGTCAACCTCCAAAAGTACCTGGGTAAAAATTCGTCCAAAAGCATGAATTTTAGTTTTTAGGTCGACATGGCCGATTTTTGCAAGTTAGTTGAGATATCAGATGGTTTTAATCCTATCAGTGACTTAGTTGACTTGGATTGAATTCAAAAATCCAGCGACCTGAGATCCCTAGACTACGCTATAAATGGACACCTAGACCTAGCTATTCACTCACAACACAATCTTTTCTCCTCCCCGAGTTCTCTCTTCTGAGGCGGACCTGATCGCTTAATTTTTTCTAGGGAAAAGTTTATAAAATAAAATATTTACATAATCGACTTAGAGGTAGGATCTGCAGCAACCAAGAAGAAAGAGCTGACGTGGACACAATGATTATTTAGATTATAAGTAGTTTTAAAGTCTAGGGGTTTTAATAGTTATTTACAGTTTTACTTACTGTTTTTCTAGTAGTTTTTAGTACTTTTTTTGTAAGTTGGTTAAAGGTTTTTTCTTCCAATTTCTTTATTTATTTAAGTTCTTTAAGTTTAATTTTCTATTCCTTAGTATTTATTTTTCTCATCTATTTTAGTTTTCTGCAATTATTAACATTTTTCTTAGAGCTGTAAATGTTAGTTTGCAAACATAGTTTTTAATCCTCTTTTTGCGAGTAAAATAGAATAATGATTTAAAAATTCGCACATATGGATTAAATAAGAAGGAAATAAATTTACAGTGAATACACGTATATTATAGATTTACAATAAAAAAGAACTAGACTAAATTGTGCAGATTTAACAAATTTGCAATGAGTTATGACCAAAGTTATAATTCATAGAAAATAGAAAAGCAAGCTAAACAGAAAGCTCATAATAAAATAAGAATAAAAGAATGTATCATGATACTAGTAATATTATTACTCAGTTAAAAATTGGGTCAACAGGTTTAGCGAAGATTCAGGATTGGGCTAAGAATGAAAGAAAGAGAAACTCAGATTATAAGTTAGGACCCATATCAGTTGCATCCCTTTTCAGATAGGATCTGGTGGTCTCGCGAATGACGGAAGTCTTAAATTAGTGATTAGAGGACTTAGTAGTTAGTGTCCTCTAATTTATAACAGCGTGTCAGTAAACTACGTATAAAGGTGTTAAGTAATTAATTAATCCGCCTTAGATCGCCTTAAGTGATCACAGTAATCCTCCTTTTAATATTATATTTTGAATGAGGTCATAAGTTGCTATAGACCAACTCCTTTAATTTTGTGAGGTATTAAATGGTCAGGAAGTCTACCTCTTGGTTGTTAGGTCATAGTGTGGTTTAAAAGCTTTATATATGCGTAAATGTTCTATTTCTGTATCTAACAATAATCTATCTTTAGGAAGTACAACCTTGGTGTGGTAGTCAATCATTGTGCGTAACTTTGCAAGGTTATGTTAATATTACTGACATTGTTAGACATAAAATTTGGGTGAAATCAAATGTGATATATTGGTGTATTGTAAAGTATTTTACATTCTCACCTCACTAAGACTTGTTGTTTTGACCTTCTCCTCATAACCACTCTCAGGGTTAACTTAGAAAAGATAGGTCTTTGGAAGTGTTCATGCTTGGTTTTCTATTCTAATGCTCATATGTGATTCACTATTAAAGTAATTGTCATGATTGATACTTTGGGTGTGTTTGCAAACGAAATGGAATGGGCATTTGGAAGGGGACGTGAAATGGTATTTTCACGAACGAAGAATGCGTTTTTCTATGAAAATTGAAATTGGTGTTGTTATTATTTTATTATTATTTTGTTTGTGTTTAATAAAGTAGTCGAATGCAAAATACACATTGCAAAATACAAATTGCAGAATTCAATTTTCATAATACAAAAAAGTGCAGATACAAAGTGCAGAATTTAAAAGCAGAAAATACAAAAAACAAAAAAAAAAACAAAAAATCTCTACAATGCAAAGCATTTCTCCTCAACTTATCAATAGAATAACGGACACATTTTCTAAGCTGCTCTGGCTTGTCCAACAAAGAAAGAAAATGGTTCTGCCCTCTGCTTTAGTACTTCGTCATGCACACCGCCACCTCCCAATCTTCATAGTCGTCTGTAATCTGTATCGCAACGTACAACCATGCACACATCGATAATATCGTCTTGTGACATGGTAGGAGGAGTAGAATGAGATGGACCAGTACTCTGCCTAGCATGTCGACGAATTGGACGGCTAGAGATCTCAGTACTATCGCTTCTAATGAAATCGCTGTAGAGCTGGACCGCAAACTGCATATTAACTAGGGACTCGTGGAACTATACTGACACTCTTCTGAGTTAATGCAGCCTCAAAAAAGAGCGTTCAACTCTCTAAATCTACTGGGAGATGTATGCTCGTACTTGTGACACTATGTGGGTACCGTATCCCACCCCTCGTCGGTTCCACCAACAATGTCCTTCTCCTTGTTCTAATACTCACTAGATCTTGAAAAGCGCGACAATTTCCTCATACCACTGTGCCACAGATCCTTGACGCTGCGGCAAAATCTTCATGTAAATGTCAATAAAAGCGTTTGTTCTTTCGTCGTTCCATTCGACGATAGTGCGAGTGGAAGAAAAATGACTAGCTGACATTCTTTAAAAAAATCAACAAATTACGAAAAAAACACATGTGATAAATATTGAGATGAAAAACACGAAAATAACAGCGTTTACCTAAAACGTTGACGTTGATTCACGAAAAAAATGGAGAATTCTCGGATTTGGGCTGGTTTGGTGAAGAAAATAGGGAAATGGGGAACGGTTTATACAGAAAATGAAGGTAAACGAACACTGGGGAATATTGGCGTCCTGACGCATCTGACGCGTCAGACACAAATGACTACTTTCCAACGTTTCGACTTGAAGGGGTTAAAGCGTGGGCCCCACTCATGGCACGTGGCTTATGAGGTAGATTCATCTGCTCGAGGGAATAGCCAATCATGTGGGGACAGCCAGATTTTTCATTACCAGACCGAGCTATCTCACACCCAACAATTCCATTTCATTGCCACCGCAAAGTCACTTCCTTTTTTTCTTTGTGAGTATCGGAAGACGCAATCACCAATTTTCCCTAATCAGTTGCACTTGCAAATGGTACTTTGTTATTTTTCTTATTTCCGTTGCGATTAGTTTTATTGTACTCTATTATGCTAATGCTTCAGTTACCAAAATTGCACTATCCGCATTTGGATGAGTTTAATTTTTGATTTTTGTTGAAATTCCAACTCAGTACAATATTGAAATTCGTTTTCGAGACTACCCTCAGCCTCTCTATGTTGTTCTTAGCTGACGGTCTTTTCTTATGCAAAGCTCGCGGGTTAACTAGCCAGTTCAAGCTTAATATGGACGACTGCTGTTATTATCTCTCCTTTCAAATTTCAAAAACCTCATGTACTGCAAAGCAAAATGACAAAAATAAAAATATCGACGAGTTGGCAACGAATGTTTTTCCTCTCTCCCCTTCAGTTGGCGCTATTCCTTCTGAGCAGTCATTAATATACTTGCAAATTGCAGTAACGTCCTTCGTTTATTTCTTTATTTAATCACGTCACTATACTTTCGCTTGTCTCTTTCAATCCCTTTTTCCTCGAGTTTCTCTTATAAAATTAGCTTTTAATCGAACAAAATTTCTCTGTTGTTTATTTTCCTCAATCATACCATTTTTAGCTCATTTCTTAAGGTTTAATGCTAAGAAAATGCTGCGGAATCAGCGACAATTCGGAAGTAGCAGATTACGTTCTCGAGAGCAGGCTGATGGAGATGCTTATAGAATTCTACCCAGAGAAGGTTAAATTTCCAAAAAGTTCGGTTCTTTCGCTTAATTTTGTTTCAACCTGAATGAATAATGTTTGTTAACATCATAATTTGTTGTTTTCGACTGAACTTCGAGAACTTTAAATACCAACAAGTTGCAAGTAGAATTCAGTTTTTATTTTCTTTTGTGTTATATACGTACTGTATTAACTTCTACAGGGTTCGAATGTGTGTATATATTCAAATTTTAGCTCCATTTGGATTGTCACATAATGCTTGTGATTTAACGTGGAAAAATTGTTTTTGATGGCATGATATTTTCGTCGTCCTTGATATATTATTCGGGAATAGGATAATCTACAACTCCATACGATTAATATAAGTATGTTGCCTTTAGTTCCAGACTTCTAAATGTGTTTTTGATTATGATGTTTTACTATTGAAGGTGTGAAATTGCTGGGGATTGATTGATATTTTGATGTCTGAAATTTCTCAAGTTACTAAATGGAAATCAAACCCTCACAACAAAGTGCGGAATGTTTTGCAAAATATGAAATGGGTGCTTAGGTTCCTCGACCATTGTTTTAAGTGATAAATTAAACGGTGTATATTATCCATTCTAGCTATCTTTTGTTTTTGTTTTCATATATAAAATTTATATTTTCCTGGTGAGTATTTCTTTTGGTTGTATATTTAATCATATTTTTTTGTGTCTGCTGAAGTTTGGAATTGACTGTTATGCCAAATATTTGCACATTGATGCTATTCTTCTACTTTTTCATTTGAAAGCTCTTCATTTTTGTTACTTCTCTCCACTTCGGTGTTTTTTTCTTCTGGTCCACTAACTTGCGTAGTTCGTACAGGGAAATTGTCGACTTTTAGCGGTATAATTCAGTTTTAATGTGCAGAAGTAATATTTAATTTGAAGTTTGGAGACAAAACAAAACATATTTTTATACTGGGATTGCTTAGGTACCATCGGAGCATCGAAGAAGATCTGTCCGCTGCATTAGTTTTTATCTTATATGCTATAGTTTTGATAAATTTATATTATATGGTATCTAAATTTGTATTATATGGTATCAATCATGTGATGATTAGTTGATTTTTATATACATCAGTCTGGGTTACGATCTGTTCAAATAGACTGCTTTCATCTAAGTAGATCTAATGTATTGTTAAAATAAGATGTTAATGCTATTCCAATTATGTATATTATGACTTCAGATTTGTTGGGTCCTTTTTCTTCTCTTTTGTTTATTATATATATGTATTGCAAAAATACTGTATTAGCTAATAACTTTACAAATCCAGTTAAGAGAACCCGAGTAATATTTCTTATTACAGGCATGCTATTTTTCAGTTGTCACCTAAGAATTTTGTTCAGGCATAATATAAAATTCATTTTTTTTCCTTCTATTGATGTCATTGCAAATAAAAATCTTTCTCCTCTTGTTTGTGGATGAAAGTTTTCAGTGTATAGTTCCTGTATAACAAGTGACATGGTTATTTATTTGCCCTTTTAGTTTCTGACCAGCAGTTTATATTTTACCCTTTCAGTTGGTGTAAATAACATCGATGAAACATTAAGTAGTCGACAAACAATTTCATTGATACCGATTTGATTGGTATGTTGTGCATTAATGGCTGGCTGTAAGCACACTTTTTTCTTTTTCTGGTTCATGTATTTGGTTTAAGAATATCTTTGCTTCTTGATTGCATTACTTAATTGACAAAGTTGACATTATTTACTTCTCATCTCCATACCTAGTACCAATACTAAGCGAAGTTCTTTGTCTTTTGTTATTGTGTTAGTATACCAGTGGGAACTCATTGTCCTTGCTTTTCAAGTTCTCTTTCAAGCGTGCAGATGCATGCACTTATCTTTAACCTGTCCCAACCACATATTATGTGTAACCTCCAATCTGTTGACTTGTAATTTCTTCCCATGCCAATATTAATAAGTAGCCAATACATTCCTCCTTTGTGTGTTTTATTTATTTATTTATTTTACAACAGTTAGTCCCGTTCTTTAACTGCGTGTGCAATGTGGATGATATGTACATACTATAAAAAGCTGGTGCTTATTAATATTAAGGTACCAACGTACCATATTTTCTATTAAGTCAGAAAATTATTTTCATACACATGGACAGCTAATTTCTTGTTTGTACATGTGGTTGATTGTATAATGCTTCCCATAAGTTGGTCAGCACTCATACTACTCTCTTTAGTGTAAACTGCACAAGTATTGGACTTAAAATAACTTTAGGCATACTCTGTGTTCATTTGACTTTGACTAGAGCCAAATAGCAAACCTGCAGGAGAAGTAACCTATCCCTTTCCTTGAAATGTAACCAGATTTCCATACTAGCACATGTAACATTCATAATACACACTCTGTACATTAGGAGTTCGAAACAAGCATAATTAATTAGCTTCATTGTTGAATACTCTTCTTTGTGTTGCTTAAATCACATGTAACTTTCAATTATAGTTATTGATGTAGTTCTGTTACTTTTTTTTTGGGGCATTGATTGCATTAGCCAGCTTAGAATTGTTGTGAAAATAATTTATTGTTTAAAAGTCTTACAAGGGTTAATTTCATCTTCCCTAATTTTGTAGGCAATACTAACTTTTGAGGCATGTTGGGCAACCAAAATTCTTGTAGTTTATCTGTTTTACACTCCTGTGTTTAGTAATAATAGTCTTCTGACTTATCATTTCTATCAATGATACAATTATCCCTTAATATGATATGATAATAATAAGCAAGTCTATCTCAGAAGCAAATTTTATCTTACCTTTCCCAAATTTATCTCAGGGAAGCCTCGAGTGCGGACACAAAATGATGAATTGAAAATGATACCCATCAAAACTCTTGCTGAAGATAATTACGTGAGTCCCTTTTTTCTCTGATGGTTTTACTTATTCTGTTTAGATGTGCTTGCCGATAATGGTAAATATTTGGATGGTTTTTCTTCTAGGTTACTCGATAGGGACATAAATTCCTAGACATATTTCACAATTTTCTTTCTATTGCAGCATTTTATATTTGATTGATAACATGTTATTTGTTTCAAACATGAAATATTAAGCTATAATCACATCATGTAAGAGTGTAATCCCCTTAACAAGGAAATTTTGTAAAACACCCTCTTTAACCTTCAAAATACATGACCACCCCTCAGAAAGTAGGTTTTAAAAAGGAGAATTTTATTGTGAAGGACAAATTTCATAACTTTTTTAGGCTCAAGTACAACCCATCAAAAATTTATTCCCAAGGACAATACACTGTAAAACTGATACTTAAAAACTGATAGTTAAATTTTGATACCATACAATGTAAAATTGATACTTAAAAACTGGTAGTCAAATTCTGATACCATGCACACTATAAAATTGATACCTAAAATATGATGCTTTGTCTTTTAAAATAAAATTTCAACAGGTCGCCCTTACGGCTGAAAAAGCCCGTAATTTTGTCCTTGACATTATTTTGCTATTTAAAAAGTCCCTATTTTTAAGTTTCAGCATATTTGCAGTGAGACTGGGCTGCAAAAATTTGGCAAGAAACTTAAAAATATTTGTATTAAAGAATTTGTTTTGATTATAGAAACATGCGATTAAAATTCAGATTTAATTTCTTAAAACAAGAACGAATTCTTTACCAAAATTTAAAATAGGGATGTAATTAGAAGTAAGCTTTTTTTGGAATGTTTTTTCACATAAGAAATTTGAAAATAAGGGTTATTTTCCTCTTAATTAAATACAATAAATATGTTCAGGTCTGAGCATGTTGGTAAATTAATAAGCTCGCTTATAAAACCTGTCCAGGTTTGGGCTAAATGCCAGTTTACCGATTCTGTAACATTTCTGATTGTATATAGTACTAGTATTATCATATTCCAATTTCTTATGGGTAAGAAATATAAACTAATACTTGAAGAAATATCCGAAAACGGTTCTAATACTTCCCAATCCATGTCTTTTTAAAAACCTGCATTTGTAGCCATTTACTTTTCTCATGAAAGGAAATGAGCTCGTTGTACATTAAGTTTGAAAAGGCAAAGACGCGCACAACACTTTTTTGTGTTGCTTAGGCAGGGCATAAATCTCAAGGTGTTGAGCTGTAAGTTTTTGAGTAAGGATAAATCATTCTACACAAAAATATAAAGAATAAAATATTATAAAATATAAACATCAAGTGTAGAAATAAAAAACGTAAAAGGCGATCCAAACAAAATATAATCAGTTGCGTAAAAATATATTTCATTCTGTTAAAATTAGATTTTTACTAACAGCAACAAAAACAACATTCGACTTCGAGTTTAAACATAAACTAAAGCAACATCAGATTTAAATACAATCAAATCTAGAAGAAAAAAATAGTAGAAAAGCAGGTGAGTAATTTTTTCTTTCATTTCTGCCTTTTTTTAGGTTAGATAGACATCTAAATATGCATGTTCGAATTGATTATGAAATTGAATTAGAAAAGCAAAATACATGTCATCTTGGTTTTTTTTCTTTTCGTGGTTACTTTTTTCATTGTTTTTAGTTTAGTTTTGGTCTGCTATGAAACATTAAATTCTTGTAATTCTAGTTGGATTCCGTTTTATTACAGTTGGAGATTAAATTTATGACACCTAAGTAATCTGAGGCATGCAAAGCCTCATGGTGTCTTTCCTCTGCTTTTCCTTGAGGCTTGTTTGAGATGCATCTTTGAAGATACTTATCGTCATTAACTAGATGGCTATAGTTGAATCCCCTCCTCCCACAAGTTGGAATCCTGATGGTGGTTGCTTAGTTTAGCTCATTGACTTGTTGACATAATTACATGTATAGCATTCTACCATTCTTGCCAATCAAATGATATTAATTAATTTTTGAATCAGTGTCTCCATTATATTCTGCCATATTATATTTGCTTATATTTAGACTCTGGATATTTATCCAGGCATATTCATTTTCTCTATGAAGAACCATTTGCACCATATTTTTCTGGCTTTGGGATACTTGCTGTGTTCTGTAATATTGCCTCTCTTCATCTCGTGTTCCGAATATCATGCAAATCTTTTACAAATGTTTAATAATATTGAATGACTTACAAGAGATGAAAGTTTGCTGTCCATTGCTGAAAATCTGTATTCCCTACTGAAACATTTCTTTTGTGCTCACATCCTTATCTCATCAATGGATAGTACTTAGAGCATCTCCATCAGCTGCGTCGATTGGGAGTGGGGAAGAGACTTTAGAAATGGTGAGAATCCCCGTTCTTCCAGCAGTGAACGGGGATTTACGTGAGTTTTTATTTTTTTTAAATTACAGGCTATAAACGGGGATCATTTCCCCGTTTATAGCAGATTTTTTTGGTTTTTTTTTTTTAAAGTAATTGCACTAAACTTGGTTCAGAATCCCGTTTATATTCTAAACGGGGTTTTGAACCCCATTTTTAATCGTTGCTCAAAAAAAAAAAAAAAAAAAAAAAAAAAAAGAACGGGACTTTGCCCCGTTTAAACCTTCTCCCCACGCTCGAATTCGCACTGCTGGAGCGTGAGGAGAGAGTTTTAAATGGGGCAAAGTCCCATTTGAGCATCTCCAGCCACAGCTGGAGATGCTCTTACAATATTGTCCCATTATAGCAATGTACATTATTTTTCACAATATTTTACACACTCTATATGAATATTGTTCAAAAACCACAAGATTAAAATAGAATTGCATTTAAATACAAAATTGAAGAAATGACTCTTCTTTCTTTAAAATTAGTCATCAGCCAATTAGTAAAGTATTCATTTCCTGATAATTAACAAACTTCCTATAAGTAGTCATAACCGTGTTACTTTATCAGCTAAAATTTCATTGTGTTAATTTACCAAGGATTAACAGAATCCCCACCACACTACCGTATTCGCTCTTTCTTAGTCATCCACTATTTAGTTGGTTGGAACTTATATAAAGCTTCTAAGTACATTTTTTGTTTATATTTTCAGTCTAATAACGAGTTCAGGCATGTTCAACTCAAGAAGTCCCCTAGGACATCTGTAAAATTGACTAGTGATGGAGAGTTTGTAAAGGACAAGGAGGTGAAACGGTGTACACCTGGCCTTGTTGCTCGACTAATGGGTCTTGATTCATTTCCTCATGCCAATAAGCAGCATCATGAGCAAAGAGAGATAAAGTCCATAAGTTCAACGTTTACTGATTCTGAGGAATGCAAAGATGTATTTGAAGTGACGGAAATTTCAAAGTCCAAACAACAGGAACATATGCCATATCGTCAAAGAAAATTTGACCTGAAATCACATGACATAGACATGGTGTATTCAAAATGTAAATTATTTGATGAAACTGCCATGGAAACCGATGAGAGATTTTGTGATATATTAGAAGACTTTGATTTTAATGAAGACTGTTACATAAAATTTCTCGAAGAACCCAGAGTTTTCAAAAAACATGCAAGCCCAGCCATGTTTTCAGAGCCATCTAATAAATTGAGTTATTATACTGAAATATATGATGGAAGGCACTCTCAGCATCTGAAAGGCCATGCAAGTTCACACAGGAAACATATAACTAATGTCGTTGGTCGCCATAGAAAGGAAGACCGCCACTGTACTCCTGTTGTTCTACTTAAGCCAGGTTTTGATAAAGTACAAGACATGATAAAAACAGTTCCTTCAGCTAGATTTTTGAATAAAAACCAATACAATCTCAGAAAGCAAGAAGGATTTCATGTTCCTAAGAGGTGTGTTATGTATGCAGGAGAAAGAGAAATGCACAATCTGTATAGTAATTTAGAAGTAACCAGTCGTGATTCAAATCGAATACGAAAAATAGCCAGACAAGTCACCGAAAGACTGAAAAAGAATGGATATGTTAGGGATGAGAGCTCTCATGGAAGCTATAAATCATTTCAGTGGACAAATGACGATGATAGCATCAGCAGTTCATCATATTACTCTTCTGAATCTGCATTCAGCAAAGAAGCTAGAAAACGCTTGTCTGATAGATTTAAAATGATCCAACAAAAACAAAGGTCTACTGGTAAATCACACGGTAATCTTCAAGAAATACTTGTATCAGACAGGGAGAGATTGCGGACTAATTCTAATTCGTCATATAATCAGCATAATGTAAGCCATATAATGACTTCGAATTCTGTTCCACTTTCATCGTCGTTTGTTCATCAAGATATTGAACATGCTAAAGGAAATACTTGCCATAATATGGTACTTGATAAAAGACAAAATGACTTAATAGATGTAAATCTTACTCCAAGAGAATCTGCATTCCAGAATTTGAACTTATACCCTACTCTAGTTTATTCTAGCAAGGAGGAAAGTGAGATGTCTGAAAGGGAAATTCACGTGGATATGGATGAGATGTATTTGCCTCCAAAGGTTAAAGATGAAGAACCTACGCTTCTAGATGATGGGATGCCAGTGCAGCATGCCAAAGGTTTATCATTGCAAGCCACCGATGTAGAGAGTTCAAGTGCTGATTTTTGCGGTTCATTGATAAAGGTTAGAATTTCAATATCACAAATGTTCTGTGATTAATGTAGTTCTTTGTCTTGTTAATGCACAACGGATAAAAATTGCATATTATTGCAGTTCATCTATTTTAAAATTTGCAATTGATCTCTCAAGATATGAAACCTACAACGTGTGACTACCTCTCCAAATGTCTAACACTTAGATCATTGGTTATTGGCTTTTGTGGGAATGCAATGAGATAATCTTGCTTATCTTCTGAAGATGATCAAAAAGATAATAGTTTAAAGTTTAAACAGCGTCCTTGTTTGTTAATATATTTGATTGCCTGAGTTATTTAACTGCCTAGAATAGCAATGCTTGTTTGTTTTTTTTAGTTAGAAAAAGTTACTGCCTTTAAGGTGGTGCCTGGCGCAACGGTAAGGTTACCCGGTTGGTAATCTGGAGCGCGCAGGTTCGAGTCCCGGCCTCTTCACATATGTGAGGGAAAGGCTTTGGCACTAATCGACCACCCCCAGAGCCCGGAAAGCCGTGAGAATAGCACCAGGATGGGAGACTGACCCGGGAAGTCCTCTCGCGCTTGAGTACGGGAGCCTTTGGCACTGGGTATCGACCTTTAAAAAGTTACTGCCTTTGGCACATATGTCTTCATGCTGGTTGGTTAATTTCCTCTCCTTGCATACAATGGATCGAAAAGTTGATAGATATTGTCATACTGATTATGGTTGAAGGAAGTAGCCTTTATAAATTACTCCTATGTTTGTATGCACTGGCATACTAATTCCTGGAAATCAACCATGCACTTGAATATCGATTAATTTGTTTGGGTCCTTAAGCTTGGCGAGTTCACTACATAGGGCCAAATGCCTTTTTCATATATATTTTTATGTTATCCGCCTCAGTAATATACACACAATTATTGCTGGGCAACTCAATTTACATATCTTTTCGTTCCATTTATTCTGCAATGTTATCACAGATTGCTGTCAGTGGAATTGCAATCTGACTGATTTTCACACTAGATTCAATTTATTTGTACAAAACGAAATGGTACTCTTATTTCATGAAATGCTAGTCTGTTGATCTGACATAGATATTGCGAGTCAAAAAATTGATAACATCACATTGCGGCTAGTTGCTAACTACGTTATTTTATATTCAAATAGTTGTTTGATTATTCCCACTTTAATCAAAATTTGGAGCCTTCTCTGTGAGCAATCATGGCGGGTGATGTGAATCTTGTACTAGTAACGTTTAGCTTATATATTTAAAAATGTGTAATATTTTATATTTTCTTGTGCTGAAGATATAAAAGGTTTTTCCACTGCAGAAAAAAATCGATGGTAGTCGGCAGGTCAATTCACAATTTCATGCACAATATGAGGAAAAGAGCCCTTGCTTTCTTGTAGAATCTACTTCATCTGATGATGATCGGTCCAGCTCTGAATGCTTCCAAAAACTCAGTGCAGATATTAAAGGCAAGCAGTGCATTACTACTGTGTAAAAATTAATAATTATAATTAAAAAAAAAAATGGGGGTAAACAAGTAGGTTAGCTAGAACTGTAGTTTTGTCTATCCATATCATTTTATTTTATTAGTTTTTACCATAAAGGTACAGAAATAAAGCAGAAGTATAATCACCAACTGCTCACTGAAGATTACCTGTTAAACTTTACAACACACACGCGGACAGAATGAAACCACATAATTTCAAATGGTCAAAGCATCTAAAACTAAAAGTGACAGACTCGTATCTTTTGCAGAATTGCAAATGCATCTCAAACTTCTCAAATCAAAATCACATGGAACCAATGCCGACGAATCAGAGTCTAGTGATGAAGATATAAGAGAAAATACAGTCCCACAGTTCAATGATGATGAAGATAGAGATTACTCATACCTCCTAGATGTTTTCATATGTTCAGGTATCCACTCCACCAATGCAAATGAAATCACCAACCCTATAAGAAGAGAATTGTTTGAAAAATTAGAAAAGAAGTACAACGTGGTTGAAGCATGGTCAATATCGGAGAGGATGCTCTTGTTTGATCATATAACAGAGATAATATCCCATGTTGCTGAAAAATCCAAGAGATGTGTCATGAATTGGGCACGGGAGGATCTTGTAGAAGAAACATGGCAAGCAGTGGTGAAACAAAGGGAAGAACTGAACGATGTTTTCGAAGAGAAACTCTTGTTGGATCCGGGTTGGTTGAATTTAAAAGATGATGTATATGTTGTTGTGATTGAGTTGGAGAGGATGTTAACAGATGAGGTCATGGAAGATTTCATTGATCTTTGAATGCTCAAAGGGAAAATCAGCTACTAGTTATGTACTTAGCTAAGTGATTGGCCATTGTTTTCGTTTTAACTGATTTACCTGATATATATGCATCTGAATTGTGTTTTCAGGGTTGAATTCTTCACTCCCGGCATTCTATTTTGGAGCCAAAGCTGGATGGATCAAAATCAAGCCCTTGGGAGATGTATCTAATATGTCGGTTTTTAGCTGTAAATCATACAAAAGCTAACCTCTTGTAAATTGATGCGTGTATATGATGTATTGCCTATTGTTCTGCCTAGCAATAACTGACTTTAGTAGAGCCTAGCGTTGATGGGTGTATTGACGTTATATAGACGGTTATTTGTCCTTCTACCTAAGATTTGCCGCTGCCATGCTAATCTGCAAGCTTTCTTACCCCATCCTTATCCCAAATTTTTGTTCGACATTCATCGACGAACACACCTTTTCTGTTCAGTTGTTGGTTCCAAGGTTGCTTAGTCCGGTGTCTGACAATATTGCTTAGGCTAATATAATGGCTTACCAGTTCATATCACACGCTTCTTTCATTTAGCTAATACCAAAAACCCGAGTCCCTTCATCTCCATTTTGCACAAGTGCCTAGATTTGAATCCAAATGTTTCCAAGCTACCCTTTGTCTTCTACCTTCAAATTCATGTAAGGGAACATCATTCATTACTGATTTAAGCCTTTGAATTAATAGATTTTTATATTTATTTGAATCCCTTTTAATATTTCAGGTTGGTCAGTCTAAGGGACATGTAACATCTCACGTCCATTAATGTCACTCACAAAGGGAATGCATTAACTTCTATGGAGGTTTTAGGTGAATATAGAACAGTAAAATTTCAACAAGACAGATATAAAATAGTACTTGGAAATTTAAAAACTTTATTTTAATTGCAGCAGAAGTCAAAACATGTTTGGTTACATCATAACACCATAATCAAAGTCAAGTACAATATCTATCTTGATAAAACAAGAATATAATCCCATTACATAAATAACCATTAAAAAGAAAAATAACAAGCTGCACTTTACTTCAACAGTCCAAGCTTTCCAAGAGATAAGCAATCCAATCAGACTCCACTGGAACTTGGTCCAACCTGAGGACCTGAAGGGAGAAAAGGATGAAAAAGAGGAGGGGGGGGGGGGGGGGGGGGGGGCGTCAGACATAAAGTCTGGCGAGTATGATAATTCTATAATACTATTATCAAAATAACTGGACTAAGGCATAAGCTGGAAAACAAGGAAATGTCTATGAAAGAGCAGATTAAGGTCATAGACAATCGCTAAAGGAAACGTTATAGGCGCTCCTAAATACTAAGGATAAACACTATACTGCACCACACCAGTCACCCTAAAGATTGATCCCACTTAGCTTCACTTAGAAACATTCTTGATGGCTTTACGTACTCCTAACTGACTACATAGGTGTCGTGTGCCCCTATCTCCACTAGGTGTACCCCACTTTCTATTTTTCGATCGGCTCCCTACTCGTAGATACCCGTGCTGGCCCCACAGTGGGGTGTATCATTCCCCTAAAGTGGCAACCCGATATAACGGAGATGCACGGCTTATACCTACACGATGCAACGTCTTACCTACCAGCCCGGGTCCACACACGCATATGAAACCCGTTGGACTTGCGTTTCCACCGCTCCCTGTTTTGGTTTCTTATAGTCAAACCCAGTATGCGTGTCCCGTCCTCGACTTGGGTCGAGCCCACAAAGATACGTTTTGGGATACTGGTTGAAATGGACCCCCATTATCTCCCACAAGCATTCCACCTAAGCTTGTCTTCTTAGTCAATCCCACTTAACCCACTATTCATTCTGTAACAACCCACTTTTTTTTAGGGATACTGAATTGGGAATCCAATAATAAATTGACAATAATTATATTAAATATTGTTTGAAAATTAAATAAATGACAATAAAATATTAAAATGGATGAGAGGAAAAATTGATGACGATCAATAATTGCGTTGTGCATGGTTAATATGAGGAATTTCACCAGTTTTGTTGCATAATGTAATTTATTTTAGCAAATGAACTTTGAAAAAAAAAATGTAATTATAAGTTAGTGAACATTGTGTACAAGTTTTTTTCGCATGAAATAAAACGGACAAATTTCAATACAATGGAAAAGTGCAAATTTTAATAGAAACAAATAAAATAAAAAGAAAAGATTATAAAAAGGAAAAAAAAATTAATAACATATCTTATTTTATATCATGTAGGAAAGCTCTAGAAACTAATTTAAAATGTATGACATAGAAAAAAAATCTCCTAATGAGACAAGGTATAATCATTGTATGCATAGAGAAATAAAAAATATCTCACAATGGGACAAAGAACAATCATTAAGTTTCATAAGAAAAATAAAAAGAAAAACAAAAAGAAGGGGGAAATAATAAAGAATAGGGGGGAACTTGGTGGAGAGTTCTAGAGAGGGACCTTGGGAAAAAATATCAATCCTTCTCATCCACCGATTACTTCAGTACGTATATCCCTCATTCCTCATTCAGAAAACAAGCCGTGAGAAAAAAAAAAAAAAAAAACAGAAATGTAAAACCTCTCTCATCCATAATCTCTATTCAATCAAGTTTTTAAGCAAAAATTGAAGACAAAGGAAGGTTCCCAATTCAGTAAGTATTCCCTAAACCTATTCAATCTTTCTCTGGTTCTTTCAATTCTTGTAAATTGAAAACTTAGGATTGTTTTCCTCTTCAATTCCTATTGTAGAGGGCTCCAACCAACAAATTAGTCGATTTCAGAGGTGAAAGTTTGCTTTTTGGCGTAATAGGTGAGTGAAGTTTTGCCCTTTTTAATATTTTGGGTTTGCATGTTATCAAAACATGAAATTTATGTGTATGTTTGTTGTAAAGCTTCTTCCCCACGCCTTACTTCACTGTTTGGGGTCTTGATAACTTGAATTTGTGTGAAAATTGCAATATCCATTGTGTTGGAAATGATATTATGTTGTAGCAAGAGGAGGAATTGGTATCATCAATACAATTAACATGCACGCTTCATGTATGTTGAAATGCCTTCAAGGCAAAGTGGATTAATTCATTTGTTAGAAAAAAAAAAAAAAAAAAACTGAAATTTTCAGTTTGGGGTGAAGGAGCAGCTGCAGCTCCTTGAGCTGCAGCTAGGCTACATACACTTTGCATGCATTGAAATAACATGCATGCAACAAGTTTTTTTTTTTTGTACAACCCCTTCAACCTTCCAATACTTCAACAAACCGCATTCAAATTCATTTTCAATGACCAAGAATTCAAGAATAAATCATATTTAAGGAAGGAGCTAATTTATTATCAAAATTTCACCTTTAACCCATCATGGATGAACAATTCATGATTTTGCAGCCCAGGCGGGCTGCACTGTGCAGCCCACGAGGGCTGCAGTGCAGCCTAGCTGCAGCTCAAGGAGCTGCAGCTGCTCCTTCACCCCAAATTGAAAATTTCAGTTTTTTTTTTTCTAACAAATGAATTAATCCACTTTGCCTTGAAGGCATTTCAACATACATGAAGCGTGCATGTTAATTGTATTGATGATACCAATTCCTCCTCTTGCTACAACATAATATCATTTCCAACACAATGGATATTGCAATTTTCATACAAATTCAAGTTATCAAGGCCCCAAACAGTGAAGTAAGGCGTGGGGAAGAAGCTTTACAACAAACATACACATAAATTTCATGTTTTGATAACATGCAAACCCAAAATATTAAAAAGGGCAAAACTTCACTCACCTATTACGCCAAAAAGCAAACTTTCACCTCTGAAATCGACTAATTTGTTGGTTGGAGCCCTCTACAATAGGAATTGAAGAGGAAAACAATCCTAAGTTTTCAATTTACAAGAATTGAAAGAACCAGAGAAAGATTGAATAGGTTTAGGGAATACTTACTGAATTGGGAACCTTCCTTTGTCTTCAATTTTTGCTTAAAAACTTGATTGAATAGAGATTATGGATGAGAGAGGTTTTAGATTTCTGTTTTTTTTTTCTCATGGCTTGTTTTCTGAATGAGGAATGAGGGATATACGTACTGAAGTAATCGGTGGATGAGAAGGATTGATATTTTATCCCAAGCTGCAGCCAGGCGTGGGCTGTAGTGCAGCCCAGGCGGGCTGCACTGTGCAGCCCAGGCGGGCTGCACTGTGCAGCCCAGGCGGGCTGCACTGGCAGCCCACACGGGCTGCAGGCGCAGCCCATTTGGGCCGCACTATGCAGCCTAGTTGGGCTGCAAGTGCAGCCCAGTGGGGCTGCATAAGCAGCCCAGGCGGGCTGCACTAGCAGCCCACACGGGCTGCAGGCGCAGCCCATTCGGGCCGCACTATGCAGCCCAGTTGGGCTGCAAGTGCAGCCCAGTTGGGCTGCAAGTGCAGCCCAGTGGGGCTGCATAAGCAGCCCAGGTGGGCTGCAGGTGCAGCCCAGGTGGGCTGCAGGTGCAGCCCAGTTGGGCTGCAGGTGCAGCCCAGTTGGGCTGCAAGTGCAGCCCAGTTTGAGCTGTTTTTTTAAAAAAAAAAAAAAAGAGAAGAGGACGAAAAAAAAAAAAAACTAAAAATTATTTTTGTAATAAGATTTCTTTTAAAAATAATTATAGGTTTTACCGTAGTAAATCGTTTTCCTTTGAAATTTTCGAAAGCAATTCCTCTTTAAAAGAAAATTTTGTTATATACAAATTAAATGATCGAATAATTTTATTAATTTCAAACAAGTTAAACATGCTAAGCAATGCTTATGTTTCGTTATAATACATGAGTATTATGGGGTACTTGTGTATTAGAGCGAAACGGAAGTGTAACCATCTATGGACATGTGATGTTATCTTTTTTTGTAAAGTATACTGCGTTTATAAAACTTACTTTTATGAAAGTTGCCATGATGAGTTTTTTTATAGTGTTTTGACATTATAAACACTATGAGTTTTCAAAGCATGAATTTACAAATTAATATTTCAATATACTTTAATTTTGGGATTGGGATAGATTGGACTCTGTTGTACCAATGGGCCAAAACTCCATCTTGGTCGACCTGATTCGGGTTCGCTACCTGAATCACGGTGGTTTTAACTTTCGCCCACCTACCACCAAAGGTCAAACGGTCTGCTACATTGGGCAATTTTGTTGTTTGATCGGGATTCCCGATCGGCGGGTCACGGACTACATCAGATGGAGACGTGGGTGTGCCACGTGTAGTGTCGTGAACGGGTAGCATACGGCCTTCGCCTTAGACCGTCTTGGTTATCCTGGGTTGATCGCCAGGTGTCGTTATGGCGTTATGAGTAGGTTACGGTGCTGATGTCTCCGCGCGCGCAAGAGCTCTACCACTGTGATTTTACAATACTAGCGTCTGTTTATTTGGTATCTGTTATGAGTCATATTATATTTATCCCGTAGTTCCCATAATTCTTTATTAACTTCTAATTTGTTTGAATAATAATGGGATATTACCCAAGATAATTTGGAAACCCAGTATTTTAACCAACGTTTGATTATATTATCATATTGCTTTATATATGATAATTGTTTTGGTATCGTATTGCTTTACATACAATACCTGTGCCCTTTTAACTTTACCTTTTATATTATCATATTGCTTTATATATGATAATTGTTTTGGTATTGTATTGCTTTACATACAATACCTGCACCCTTTTAACTTTACTTTTTATATTATCATATTGCTTTACATATGATAATTGTTCTGGTATTGTATTGAGTTATATATAATACCGATGCATGCGATTATCACATATTAATGCGACGATTTCGCTAAATTGTTCACATACAGTAACATCCTTACGCCTCATGTTGGCTTATACATGCGGCACCTTTATTTATTTGATGAATTATTTATTGTCCATAGATATTTACTTCACTCACACTAGCAATAGTCTGACCCGTGTGATTTGTTTTTTTTTACAATCCTCGGGTCAGGTTGAGGATTGTATGCAGGTTAGGTTGCGTGGATTGCAACGTCATTCTTATCTTTTTCCACGTTTTGGGGTTTTGGACTACGCAGCTTCAGACAATTAGTATCGTGTAGTATTATGGTATGTGCACTATTATGTATTTTGGGAGGCGATATTATGTATGATGGACCATGTATGCTGGACATCTCTATTATGATATGTATTATGTATTCCGCTGTTGTTATTGTGCTGTGCTTGATTCTATTATATTTTGCACTATGTGCCTGGGAAATTTTCCTGTACCATTTCTTTGAACTTATACTGAGCACAAAGGGTAAGATGAGAAGTTTTAAATTCTCGTGCCAGTGTTCGTTCAAAGGAATGAGAACAACTTTTAGCCCTATCGAGTCTCATTCTCCGTGCTTTCCGACAGTAACACTTAGTGTTGCTCTTGGTTAGCATGGGTCTAGGGGCCGGGCGTTACATTGTTGGTATCAGAGCCCAGGTTTGACATAGTACAAAATATATTTAGAATATGGATTAGCACAAGACAGTAGAAACATCATACATGTCTGTTTATTTTACAGTATCACTCCCATTATATAATAATAGTTGTACATACGTGAACCAAAACCCCAATTTTTAGCGTTCTAGTGCGAGTATTATTTTAATTCCAGCTGAGTGATATATCTCACTATATGCAGAGTAGTAAGAAAGATGGCTGGAAGACCTCCCCGTTTGACGATGGAGTAGTGGTTGGAGTTGATGCGGAACATGCCTCAAGCCGCACCCGCTCCTAATGCTGCTCCTAGAGCTGATTTCGCTCGTATGTGTAAGGACTTTACGAGCCTTGGAGGGAAGCCTTTTCTTGGGAAAGAAGGTGTTATTGAAGTTCAGGCCTGGCTTAAGACTTGTGAGCGTGTTTTTGGGCACATGGGTGTGACTGACCGTCAAAAGGTCGAGATTGCTTCTAGCTTCCTCCAAGGCAATGCTTCTGATTGGTTTGATATTATGAATGCTGAGAGGGGAGAGGAAGAGCTCACATGGGAAAGATTTAGAGAACGTTTTGAGTTGAGATTCGTTCCAGAAGCAGAGAAGGCCATCCTTACTCGCAGATTTATTGAGCTTAAGCAGAGGGATACATCAGAGCCAGGTTAACTAATTCAACTAGTTCAACTAATACGTATGTGCTTAACCGCCATACGTGCGTCACTCCATCCAAAATAGCATGATCACGTAGTTGGCTCAAATACGCCACACGTGAAGGGGGAGTGATGAAAATATAAGTCCCACATCGGGAAATGTTCAACTAAAATCCTGGATATATACTAAGAAGCTACAGTTCACATCAACCAATTGGTTTTGTGAACAAACTATGTAGCTCTCTAAACTATAATAGTCCAACAGTGGTATCAGTGAAAAAAAAAATTTATTTTGTTTTGATTATGTAGGAAATCTCAGAGAAATCCTATCCATGAGGCTTGGTCTCATAACCATATTGGCCAACATCCTTCCAGAGCTATGAGTGGGCATATTACAATAGATTCCACTAGAAGCCAATGTAGGATCGATAATAACCCTAGAGGGGGGGTGAATAGGGTTTTTAACAATAAATTTAAACTAAACACAGTAATAAAGAAATGCAGTAAAAATAAAATCACACACGGATATACCCAGCTTCGGCAAACTGTGCCTACTGCTGCCTTTCTAAGATTTTTACTAGGAGATACAAACAGATCCCGCTTACAATCCTATGTAAACTCGCAACTCCTGCTCCTGTTTATCCCTAAGCTCAAAATCCTAGACTAGTCTGTATACCCTAGACTAGATTTTCTCAGATTACACTTCAATATTCTGTGCTTCCTAGTTTTACAATAAAACTAGAAAAGAAAAATTTTAAAAAAAATAAAAAAAAACTTTAAAGGAAATAGGAAGAGGAGTTAAAAGTGGGGGTCATCCCCTTTGTCACTCAAGTTCACTTGGTCGGCCCATTTGTAAACCCTTAACACAATATCCCGATTGCTTTGAGAAAACTGAAATGGCGGCGCCTCCAAAAACTAGGGTTTCAAGCTTCTTCTTCCAAACCGTGGTTTCTGGAATTTGGTGAAATTGTTCCTCTGATGGCTTGAATATTTGTCTTGCTCTTGGTCACCTCGATTTGGAACTTGCGATCAAAAAGTGAGTTTTTTTTTTAACTCTTGCAATCTAGGGTTTCGGATTTCTTCTGTGTGATTTTGATTATATTTTGTCGATGATGAAGTAGTGTGAATTTATAGGGGTTTTTCAACCCTATCCTCTGATTTCACCTTTAAGTCTTGCTCGATTTTGATTATGGAATATTCGATTTTAATTCTAAAAAATTTGTCCAGATTTAAACCGAATTAAAAAACTTCTTGTTTTTGCTCCAATGTTTTTCTGCAGTCTCGAAGATTTAATCCTGATTTGATGCTGACTCGTCTTGATAAAAACCTTCCTTATTTCTGTGAAACCGATTTCAAGGATTTTCAAGTCAAAAAAAATTCCCTTTTTGACACACTCTTTAAAAAAAGATCAATTTACAGACTTTTCTGATTTTTCATTCACACACACTCATCTCGAATTGATTGTGCAGATTTGCAGCTTGTATACCATGATTGATCACCTGAAAATATGCACATATATATTTTTGCCTTGGATGAAGTTTCTGATTGAATCAAAACAGGAAATAAATCGAAACAGAATTGATTTCTGCTAAAACAGTTCTCTTCGAAATGAGTTGCTTATTTTCTGGAAAAACATTTAAACTTTGCTAAAGAATATTCACTGATATGTTTTTGAAACTTGCCAAATTTTCTTTCCATGCATTTGTTTCTCTTTGAAATTGAATTTGAGATTTTCTGGAAATACTTTATTTGTTTCTGCTCAGTAGATCATATGTGCACAGCCATGAACTTGTACCCATTTGAATTTGTGAATACATGCTATACATGTACCATATCAGTTCGGCATGTATTACACTTGAGCCATATACATTTGTGCTTGAACCTAACTTCCCTGAAATACTGCATTTACAAAGTTTCTGTCTGCGTGCATAAAGTCTGACTGTTTTTGAATGTTGACTATGATACTTGAAAAATGTACACTTGTATTTGTGCATCCATGGTATCATGCTGATTAGTTTCTGAATTTTGAATTTGTTGTTACCACCATGTGCTCGACCCTTGCACCATTCATTTGGTTTTCCTTTTTCATACTTGTTGCACTCATGGTTGTGTCATCTTGCTAAGAGCTCGACCATAGTTAACAATGTTGGCGCACCATGATTCACTCGACCATTTTTCACTTGAATCATGTATGTTTGTCCTGAGCTTTGCTGTCTTCTTGATGCACTTTATACTTGTGCATGCATGATGCTGTTACCATGTATTTGCTGTCATGCATTCCATGTTGGCTCGACTGCTTGGGTCCACTATGTCTTGGCTTTGTACTTGAACCATCATTTTGCATTTGGTCTTTTGATCTTGTACTTGCACTTGTTACAGTCTGTTTGCACTTGTGTTGATCTGTTCTGATCTGCCACTTTATTTGAGCACACCACATTGCCATGATCACCATGTTGTGTTTTGATCTGTTTGCTGAAGCACTGCCTTGTTTTTGCTGATTTCTGATGTAAACCCCTTTTTTTTTTTGATTTTTATCTTGTCTTTTGATTCTGAAAAAAAAACAAACAGCAGTCAAACTGTACTGAGTTGAGGCTGGTCAGAATCAGTTGGTTCTGATCAGCAAACCAGTATGGTTTTGATGTGGCTGTTCAAGTCTGAAATATGATGAGAAAAACACACAGAAAGCTGAGACAAAAAAATAATAATTGAATCAATCACACAGAGAATCAGTTTTGTCAAAAGTATTTGTTTTAGTTCCAGTGTACTGTGTATTTTTTTCTTTCTTTTGTGACAGGTTACAGGATGATGCTTTGGGCAGCTAAGGTGTTCTCAACAAGAATAATCCAGCTAGAAATGAGAAAAAAAATGAAGCGCTTGTAAAAAAAAAAAAATTGTATGTACTGAAATTACTTGTAAAGTGATTTGTAAAGTCTTGTGTGTAAATGAATTGTAAAATAAATAATATTATTGGAAATAAAATTTATTTGATTTGTTTTTCTATATTCTGTGTAAATTCTGTGTTATTTTATTTTCCAATAATACTAGATATTCCACAATCAAACACTCCAGTAACAAAAATCTATTTGTTATCATCAAACAAAAATATTAGTATCAACAAACTCCCCCTTTTGATGATGACAAACAGACTTAAGATTTTTGTGAATAACGAGATGTGTTTGAACAAGGGCTCCCCCTACATTTGAGCTCCCCCTATCAGTTCTATCAGTTGTAAACAAACATGAGTAAAGAAATTGAAAATAACAAAAAAAAATTAAACACTTAGCATTAATGGCAAAATAAAATCTATAGATGTCTGTAAACAACACAAAATCTTAGCTTCTTCTCCCCCTTTGTAATCATCAAAAAAATAACAATTCTGGACATCTGTAAAGAGTATGGACTGTAATTAGTAATCAAGTCATTTGACGGTATCAGATTCAAACACTCCGAATAATCAAACAAAAGGATTAGAATAATCTGTAAAAGAACACATTTCACAAGACAGAAAGTGGAACGATGGAATATTCAATATATATCAGGTTTTTTTTTTTTTTTTATTTCAATAGCAAACTAACCACGCATGACCAAAGCTTGGATTTTTAAATGGAATTAGTTGCTACATGAAAAAGATTTCAATACTATACTGACCACGCATAACCAGATCTTGGATTTTTAAATGGAATCAGTGATAGCATGAAAAATAAGTATTCTCATAACCGTGCATGACCAGAGCTTGGATTTTTAAATGAGATTAGAGAAATACTTATTATTATTATTATTATTATTATTTGTGTATATTTAAATCTCCTTGATATATATAAAATAATGATGATTGATAGAAGGATGATAGAGACAGAAGATGAAAGTGAACAAAAGTTCCTCAATTACTCATATTATAAAGCATATTTGATCGTATCAGAGCTACAAATTTTCAAACATATCATATTCTGAAAACTTACACAGTCACAAATTTATCATAAATGTCCAAAAAACAAACTGGTCTTTTCTTGATGATTTGAAGCATGGATTATTTGTCAGAAAGATAATTGCCAACAGAGCATCTTAAGAGAAAATTTATCCAAAAATGCTAAAAGATTAATTTATTTCTATAATTCCCAAATCCAAACGTAATCTGCAAAATCTGTCTTCAGGAAGAGGTTTTGTAAAAATATCAGCAAGTTGAGATTCGGTTGGAATAAATTCTATACAAATATCTTCACAAGCAATATGATCTCTAAGAAAGTGATGTCTTACATCAATGTGTTTCGTGCGTGAGTGATGTACTGGATTATTTGATAAGTCAATTGCACTCTTACTGTCACATTTTAAAGGAACCCGTTTATAACAAAGTCCAAAATCAGATAAAGTCTGCATCATCCATAAAATCTGTGCACAACAACTTCCTAAAGCAATATATTCAGCCTCAGTGGTGGATAAGGCAACACAGTTTTGTTTTCTACTTGACCACGACACAAGTGAATGACCTAGCATGAAACATGTCCCACTAGTACTTTTTCTATCAGTGAGTGAACCAGCATAATCAGCATCAGTAAACCCAACTAAATTAAAGTTATCACAAGAAGGATACCATAATCCCAAATTTGGTGTGTGTAACAAATATCTTAGAATCCGTTTTGTGGCTTTTAGATGAGATTCTTTAGGATTTGATTGAAAACGAGCACACAAACAAACAGAAAACATAATATCGGGTCTAGAAGCAGAAAGATAAAGAAGTGAACCGATAATACCGCGATATTTCTTTTGATCCACAGCAACACCTTTTTCATCTTTGTCAAGTTTGGTTGTTGCACTCATCGGTGTTTTCATTTGCTTTGCATCTTGAACTCCAAATCTCTTTAACAACTCCATAACGTACTTCGTTTGAGAGATAAAGATCCCTTTGCTACTTTGTCTGATTTGGAAACCAAGGAAGAATTTCAGCTCTCCAACCAAACTCATCTCAAATTTGCCCTGCATAACTTTTTCAAATTTTTCACACAAGACATCATTAGTAGCACCGTATATGATATCATCAACATAAATTTGGACAATTAAAAAATCATCACCATCATGAGATAAAAACAAGGTTGTGTCAGCACTTCCCTTTTTAAAGCCATTTTTTAAGAGATATGTACACAGACAGTCATACCAAGCTCGAGGAGCTTGCTTAAGACCATACAATGCTTTTTCCAGTTTGTATACATGATTTGGATAATCGTGACTCTCAAAACCAGGGGGTTGTTCAACATACACTTCTTCTTTCAGTTCTCCATTCAGAAAAGCACTCTTCACATCCATTTGCTTTAATTTGAACCCCTTAAAGCACGCAAAACTTAACAAAATTCTGATTGCTTCAAGCGTAGCAACTGGGGCAAAAGTTTCATCAAAGTCAACACCTTCGATTTGATTGTATCCCTTAGCGACCAACCTAGCTTTGTTTCTTGTTACGTTTCCAGATTCGTCAAGCTTATTTTTGAATACCCATTTTGTTCCTACAACTGGGTAGTCTTTTGGTCTGGGTACCAAGTTCCAGACTCTGTTTCTCTCAAACTGGTTAAGTTCCTCCTGCATAGCTAACAACCAAAATTCATCATTAAGAGCAACATCATAAGAACTTGGTTCTATTTCAGATACAAAGGCATTATGAATACAAAGGGTACAAACTTCCCTATTGAGAGAGGATCGTGTACGAACACCAGCAGTTGGACTTCCAATTACCAAATCTGGAGGATGACTTGGCTTGAATTTTAGTCTTTCAATATCTGTTGCTACTTCAATGGCTTTTTCATTGTTTGTCTCAACATCATTGTTTTCTTGTTCAATTTCTTGTGCACCAGCATCATCTTTATCATCTTCAGGTATCGTATCCAAATCTGATTCATTGAACTTGACATTGACGGTTTCCACGATTGTTCTTGACTGTTTATTGAAGATTCTGTAAGCCTTACTTCTTGATGAATAACCCATGAAGATTCCATCAACCGTTTTTGACTCAAATTTCCCAAGCTGTTCACCTGTGTTCAAAATATAACAAGGACATCCAAACACTCTAAAATATGAAATGTTAGGCTTTTTGTTTGACCACAGTTCATATGACGTTTTATTAAGTATTGGTCTAATCATAACTCTGTTCATTACATAGCACGAAGTATTAACTGCCTCAGCCCAGAAAGTTTGAGGCAATTGATATTCACATAACATAGATCTAGCCATTTCTTGTAATGTACGATTTTTCCTTTCAACCACCCCATTCTGTTGAGGTGTTCGAGGAGCGGAAAATTCATGTTTGAAACCATTTTCTTCACAAAGATTTTCAAAGTCTAAGTTTTCAAATTCACCTCCATGATCACTTCTTAAAGTTTTAATTGAAACCCCTTTTTCATTTTGGACAAGTTTTGAAAACTTTAAAAAATAATCAAAAGCTTCAGACTTTTTGGCTAGAAAGTAAACCCATGTAAACCTAGAGTAATCATCAACCAATACATAGCAATAACGTTTACCATTTAAACTTGCAGTATCAGTAGGTCCAAACAAGTCCATATGAATCAATTCAAGCACTCGTGAAGTGCTAACAACATTTTTTGGACGGAAAGATGAACGACTAAGTTTTCCCATGGTACAAGCTTTACATACTTTGTTATTTTTGAAATTCTGATGTGGTAAACCCCTGACAAGTTCATTTGTTTTTAGTCTTTCAAGAAGTCCCATACTTGCATGTGCCAATCTTCTGTGCCATAGGATTGCCTCCTCTTCTGTTGCTACCAAACACCTAGATACTGTTACATCATCGAATGAGAGAGTATAGACATTTCCTTTTCTTTTCCCTGTAAACACAACCTTTCCAGAGGAGATCTCAATGATTTTGCAACTATTACTATCAAACACAACATTCATTCCTTTATCACAAAGCTGACTGATGGAGATGAGATTGTGAAAAAGATTATCAACATATAAAACATCAGTTAAGGCAAAGATACTGTTACCTACTTTTCCCTTACCAATAATTTTACATTTGCTGTTATCACCTAACGTCACATTCCCACCTTTATGTTTTTCCAGGCTAAGGAACAGTCTTTTATCACCCGTCATATGTCTGGAGCAACCTGAATCCAAGTACCATTTTTGTTGCTCCTTAGCCCGCCAACATACCTACACAAACAAAGAAGAAGATGACCTAGAGAAACTTCTAGGCCTAATCATATCAGTAGTAGAAGAATGATAGTCATAAGATTCTTTTGGAATCCAAATTTGATTTTTCTTTGTGTTCCAATCTTTGTGATAATTGTGTGCCAAGTGTTTAGGGACCCATACCTTTTTGAACTTCTGAATTTTACTGCTAAACTTGCAATTTTCATGACTGTGACCAATCACCCCACATTTTACACATTTGGGAAGAATACCTTTACCTTTAGCATTGTCACTTCCAGTTATTACCTGTATCTTCCCAAAACCTAGTCCTTTTCTATTATTCCCAACCAATTGGTTTCCAAGTAACATTTTAAAAGATGTTTGACCGATTGAGAATTTGTTCAATGTGATTTCTAGATCTTGGACTCTTGTTTTTAAGATTGTGTTCTCATTCACAAGTGAAGTGCATCGTTCAATGTAGTTCTTTCTTTTAGTGTCATCTTCAACTTTTAGAGTCAAGTTTTCTTTTTTAAGATTCTCAATGGTGCTCTTGAGTGTTAAAATTTCTAGATTCACATCTTTACACATTTCACAATCTAGGTTATTGGTTTTTGAAGCATTTTTAATTTCAGATTCCAACTTCTTATTATTGTGAACAAGGTTGAAGTTTTCCGCTTTTAGTTTCTCTGCGTCTGATTCTAACGTGTCAATAATTTCAGAAAGATGTTTACACATTAAAACCAGATCGTCATAACTGTATACCTCAGTGGTTTCCTCGTCAGTATCTTCTAGGTCTGATTTTGCCATGAAGCACAAATTGCTTTCCTCCTCACTGCTGTCTGAATCTTCTTCTCCTTCCTCGTCATCCCAAGTCACGGCAAAAGCTTTCTTTTTCTTCTTGTTTCTTTGGAGAAGTGGACAATTTGGTTTTATGTGTCCAGGCTTTTGACAGTTGTAGCAGAGTGGTTCGTCTTCTGAATTGTTGCTCTTTGGCTTATTTCTTCGAGGTTTGAATTTTCTCCACTTCGTGAGTTGTCTGACTGCCATGGCAAGTTGTTCAATGGGATCTTCACTATCGCTAGTGACAGTGTTGGACAAAGCTATTGACTTCTTTTTCAGATCTGAGTTGTTGCGATCTTCTCTTGCTTTCAGCTCCATTTCATATGTCATCAGATTTCCGATAAGCTCTTCCATGCTCAGCTTGCTCAGATCTTTGGATTCTTGAATGGCTGTGACTTTTGCTTCAAAGTTCATGGGCAGAACACGCAGAATCTTTCTCACAAGCTCCACTTCTGTATAGACCTTCCCAAGGGCTCTGGCATTGTAAACTAGTACGGAGAAGCGACCATACATGTCCTTGATGCTCTCGTCCTTCTGCATGTTGAAGTTTTCATATTCATTACTGAACATGGCAAGACGGGATTCTTTAACCTGAGACGTTCCTTCGTGTGTGACTTCCAGAGTATGCCAAATTTCCTGGGCTGTATTACAATGAGAAATTCTGTTATATTCTGTTTTATCAAGAGCACAAATCAGAGCATTCATAGCTTTAGAATCTATAGAGTATAGTTTCTTATCATTTGCATCCCACCTATTTTTTGGTTTAGGTGTTACAATACCATTAACAGTTTCAGTCGGAGGTGTATATCCAGTTTCAATGATATCCCAGACATCATAATCAACAGACACTAGATAAATTTTCATCCTAGCTTTCCAATATGCGTAATCACTACCATTGAACATGGGTGGTCTAGCAATAGATTGACCTTCAGAAAAAGCATTGTTCATTGAAGTCATGATTCTAGGGTTCAAACACCTGCTCTGATACCAATTGTAGGATCGATAATAACCCTAGAGGGGGGGTGAATAGGGTTTTTAACAATAAATTTAAACTAAACACAGTAATAAAGAAATGCAGTAAAAATAAAATCACACACGGATATACCCAGCTTCGGCAAACTATGCCTATTGCTGCCTTTCTAAGATTTTTACTAGGAGATACAAACAGATCCCGCTTACAATCCTATGTAAACTCGCAACTCCTGCTCCTGTTTATCCCTAAGCTCAGAATCCTAGACTAGTCTGTATACCCTAGACTAGATTTTCTCAGATTACACTTCAATATTCTGTGCTTCCTAGTTTTACAATAAAACTAGAAAAGAAAAATTTTAAAAAAAATAAAAAAAAACTTTAAAGGAAATAGGAAGAGGAGTTAAAAGTGGGGGTCATCCCCTTTGTCACTCAAGTTCACTTGGTCGGCCCATTTGTAAACCCTTAACACAATATCCCGATTGCTTTGAGAAAACTGAAATGGCGGCGCCTCCAAAAACTAGGGTTTCAAGCTTCTTCTTCCAAACCGTGGTTTCTGGAATTTGGTGAAATTGTTCCTCTGATGGCTTGAATATTTGTCTTGCTCTTGGTCACCTCGATTTGGAACTTGCGATCAAAAAGTGAGTTTTTTTTTTAACTCTTGCAATCTAGGGTTTCGGATTTCTTCTGTGTGATTTTGATTATATTTTGTCGATGATGAAGTAGTGTGAATTTATAGGGGTTTTTCAACCCTATCCTCTGATTTCACCTTTAAGTCTTGCTCGATTTTGATTATGGAATATTCGATTTTAATTCTAAAAAATTTGTCCAGATTTAAACCGAATTAAAAAACTTCTTGTTTTTGCTCCAATGTTTTTCTGCAGTCTCGAAGATTTAATCCTGATTTGATGCTGACTCGTCTTGATAAAAACCTTCCTTATTTCTGTGAAACCGATTTCAAGGATTTTCAAGTCAAAAAAAAATTCCCTTTTTGACACACTCTTTAAAAAAAGATCAATTTACAGACTTTTCTGATTTTTCATTCACACACACTCATCTCGAATTGATTGTGCAGATTTGCAGCTTGTATACCATGATTGATCACCTGAAAATATGCACATATATATTTTTGCCTTGGATGAAGTTTCTGATTGAATCAAAACAGGAAATAAATCGAAACAGAATTGATTTCTGCTAAAACAGTTCTCTTCGAAATGAGTTGCTTATTTTCTGGAAAAACATTTAAACCTTGCTAAAGAATATTCACTGATATGTTTTTGAAACTTGCCAAATTTTCTTTCCATGCATTTGTTTCTCTTTGAAATTGAATTTGAGATTTTCTGGAAATACTTTATTTGTTTCTGCTCAGTAGATCATATGTGCACAGCCATGAACTTGTACCCATTTGAATTTGTGAATACATGCTATACATGTACCATATCAGTTCGGCATGTATTACACTTGAGCCATATACATTTGTGCTTGAACCTAACTTCCCTGAAATACTGCATTTACAGAGTTTCTGTCTGCGTGCATAAAGTCTGACTGTTTTTGAATGTTGACTATGATACTTGAAAAATGTACACTTGTATTTGTGCATCCATGGTATCATGCTGATTAGTTTCTGAATTTTGAATTTGTTGTTACCACCATGTGCTCGACCCTTGCACCATTCATTTGGTTTTCCTTTTTCATACTTGTTGCACTCATGGTTGTGTCATCTTGCTAAGAGCTCGACCATAGTTAACAATGTTGGCGCACCATGATTCACTCGACCATTTTTCACTTGAATCATGTATGTTTGTCCTGAGCTTTGCTGTCTTCTTGATGCACTTTATACTTGTGCATGCATGATGCTGTTACCATGTATTTGCTGTCATGCATTCCATGTTGGCTCGACTGCTTGGGTCCACTATGTCTTGGCTTTGTACTTGAACCATCATTTTGCATTTGGTCTTTTGATCTTGTACTTGCACTTGTTACAGTCTGTTTGCACTTGTGTTGATCTGTTCTGATCTGCCACTTTATTTGAGCACACCACATTGCCATGATCACCATGTTGTGTTTTGATCTGTTTGCTGAAGCACTGCCTTGTTTTTGCTGATTTCTGATGTATACCCCCTTTTTTTTTTTTGATTTTTATCTTGTCTTTTGATTCTGAAAAAAAAACAAACAGCAGTCAAACTGTACTGAGTTGAGGCTGGTCAGAATCAGTTGGTTCTGATCAGCAAACCAGTATGGTTTTGATGTGGCTGTTCAAGTCTGAAATATGATGAGAAAAACACATAGAAAGCTGAGACAAAAAAAAAAAATTGAATCAATCACACAGAGAATCAGTTTTGTCAAAAGTATTTGTTTTAGTTCCAGTGTACTGTGTATTTTTTTCTTTCTTTTGTGACAGGTTACAGGATGATGCTTTGGGCAGCTAAGGTGTTCTCAACAAGAATAATCCAGCTAGAAATGAGAAAAAAAATGAAGCGCTTGTAAAAAAAAAAAAATGTATGTACTGAAATTACTTGTAAAGTGATTTGTAAAGTCTTGTGTGTAAATGAATTGTAAAATAAATAATATTATTGGAAATAAAATTTATTTGATTTGTTTTTCTATATTCTGTGTAAATTCTGTGTTATTTTATTTTCCAATAATACTAGATATTCCACAATCAAACACTCCAGTAACAAAAATCTATTTGTTATCATCAAACAAAAATATTAGTATCAACAGCCAGCACCTCCAAGTCTCGCCATTCAGCTATCATCATCGATACAACCGCTTGGTGTTTACGACTAAGAGCATCAGCTACACGATTACCTTTCCCAGGTGTATACTGAATATCAAAATCATATGCAGCCAAAAACTCCAACCATCTTTGCTGACGCATATTCAACTCTTTTTGAGTGAAGAGGTATTTCAAAGACTTATGGTCAGTATAAAGGACAAACCTCTCACCCATGAAATAATGACGCCACAACTTCAAAGCAAAAACTACAGCTGCCAGCTCCAAATCATGTACATCATATCTAACCTCATTGGGTCTTAATTGTCTAGATGCATAAGCCACAACTCGTCCTTTCTGCATAAGCACAGCACCCAGTCCAGACCCACAAGCATCAGTATAGACCACAAGATCCTGATTGCCCTCTGGAATCACCAAAACTGGTGCATTAGTGAGCATCTCCTTCAACTTAGAGAAAGCTTCTTCACACTTATCTGTCCACTCAAATCTTATACCCTTCTTCGTCAGCCTTGTCAAAGGAGTGACAATCTTCGAAAAATCCTTAACAAAGCGACGATAGTATCCTGCTAGACCGAGGAAGCTTCGAATCTCCGTAACAGTCTCGGGCCTTTTCCAATTCTGTATTGCTTCTATCTTAGAAGGATCCACAGCTAGACCGGCTTCGGATATAATATGGCCCAAGAACTTTACCTCCTTCTGCCAAAAGTGGCACTTGGAAAACTTTGCTTTTAGGTTATGTTCCCTCAAAGTCTCCAAAACAATCCTCAAATGACCTTCATGTTCTTGCTCAGACTTGGAATAAACTAATATATCATCAATGAAGACCAAGACGAATCTATCAAGATAGCTTCTGAACACTCTATTCATCAGGTCTACAAAGTATGCAGGGGCATTCGTAAGTCCAAACGGCATTACCAACCATTCATAAGAGCCATATCGAGTGCGAAAGGCAGTGAGAGGGATGCTGTCTTCCGCTACTCGCAACTGATGAAATCCAGTGGCTAAGTCAAGCTGGGAAAAGACTTTTGCTCCACTTAAATGATCAAAAAGATCATCAATACCGGGCAGTGGATACTTATTCTTCACGGTCAGCTCATTAAGCTTCCTATAATCAATGCACAAGCGGAGAGAGCCATCAGCCTTCTTTACAAAGACTGCAGCAGCTCCCTAAGGAGAGCTACTAGATCGGATGAACTGCTTCCCTTCCAATTCTGTCAACTGCTTTCGAAGCTCCTCCATCTCCACACGAGGCATACGATTAGGTGGTCTACTAACTGGTTGGGCTCCAGGGATAAGATCTATGCGAAACTCCACAGCTCTCTTAGGCGGTAAGCCGGTAACAGGCTCAAACACATCACCAAAGTCCCTAACAACAGGAACTCTGGCAATCTCATCATCTTCTCGTGATTCAATGGAATGAAGAGAACCATGAGCATTAGGGCTTTGCGTATCAAGTGTTATATTAACGAGCCCTTTGAAAGATGGATGCTTCAAGGTAACAACTCTGTCTAAGCAAGATAGACGAGCCTCATATCGATCCAACCAATCCATCCCCAAGATAATATCAAAGCCAAGATGCTCAAACACATGCAAATCACATGAGAAAGGGAGTCCTCCTAAAAAGATCTCAAGGTTCTTGCACAACATTCCAAGTGTTGCGGACCCGCCAATGGGATTCGCAACCCTTAGAGATGTGATGAGATAAGTTACTTCCAAAGCATATCTATCAACTAAATCTTTAGATATAAATGAGTGTGATGCACCAGTGTCAAAAAGTATGCAAATGAAAGTATCTTTAAATGGGGTTGTACCTTGCATAACTTGCTTCCCCTTCCTTTGGCTCGGACCAGGGTCTCCCTCCATGACATGCAGTCTAGCAGCTTGTTTCTTCCTCGTGAGTTGTGGGCACTCGTTCCTTAAATGACCAATCTGGTGACACTCGTAACACTCCCTTTGAGGACAAACATTGGCATAATGCCCCTTAGCTCCACACTTATAGCATTCCACTCCACCTTTAGCTTGCTTTTGAGTGCCTGAAGCTTGTCCCTTCTTTTGCTTCTTTTGAGAATTCTGCTTCTTCTTAGGGAAGAATGGAGCTTTCCTCTTAGGTGCATCCTCATCTCTTTCACGATATAGATCTTCGTACCTCAAAGCCAGATCAACAATCTCATCAAATGTAGAGCGAAGCTGAGTCAAAAGCTGTTCTCTCAGCTTCCTACGCAGACCATCCACAAATTTTTGATTCTTTTTGAACGGGGTGTTGATCAAGTCTGCACCATACTTAGAGAGAGAATTGAAGGTATCGACGTATTCCTGAACTGATGTTTTTAATCGGAGGAAGAGGGGTTGGCTTACCCGAACACTTATCGAGTGTGCACAACGTCTTTCATGTGTCTCACTTGATGAAGTGTTTAAGGGATTCCGAAGAGGTCTTAGAGCCGAAGCAGTTGCAGCAGCTTGAGATCGCTCCCAACATGACTTTTACTCGAGAGCCTATTCGTATTATTGCCTCTGAGACGAAGAAGCTTCGTAGCAAAGTGGTTCCTTTAGTCAAGGTGCAGTGGTCAAGTAATCCAAAGGATTGCACTTGGGAAACACAAGAGTCGATGCAGAGGCATTATCCTAAATTGTTTGGCGCTTGAGTAAGGTATGTCCTTTTATTTTGAGTTGAATCTACATGTTCGTTACATGTGTGTTTGGTTAAGTCTAATCGTATTTCTAATGCCTCTAAAGGCAACCACTAGATTCCACATGCCACCCAAGGCACCTACTTAACCCCCATGTCCCACCTTACATGATTATCTGGTTAAGTATTTCTTAATTCATTAAGACCATAACCTCATAAAGACCTCTCACATTAGACTGGCATTTATGGCAGCTGGATTTGCCGGGCGGGTCCGGGCAGTCTTACACCATAAAAGAGTCTAACCTCGTGTCTTTACAACTGTTATGCTTTAGTTTGGGCCTAGGACCTCTCACATTGGGCCGACATTTGTGACTACTGGATTTGCCAGGCGGGTCCGGGCAGGTTTACGTCACAAACGGGTCCAACCGCGTGTCCTAAGCATTGATTATTATTAATAATCCACTTTCCCCAATTTTAATAATTCCCTACTTGAATTATTAATTAATTCCAAATTTAACAATGTCCATAATTGACTCAATTATGGACATCCATTTAAGGCATGCAAAATCAAATCAATTGCACCCCAATTTATTAATTTCCTAATATTACCCCAACCCCACGTTTGAACATTTATTCGCAAAATGTATGCTAGACCCGATTAGTCTAACTCATAGCATAAAATAAAATATTCACAACAACAACATATATATGTGACTAAATGAATCCTAACAAGGGGTGAAACTTGCATATATCAAAATTACAACTTGAATAAGGTTATACATGTCATGGATCTAAGGGTGTCAACTTATTCATAATTCACATAATATGATTTTGATCAAATTTCATGTGTGAATCAACATCATTAACAATATGGTTTTATATGGGTACACCTAACTCAATAGGCAAATTCCCAAAAAAAATCAAAATTCATTTAATCATAGATTCATGTATATGGGTACACCTAACTTAATAGGCAAATTCCCATATTCAAGATCCAATTAATTTGTAGATTCATGTATATGGGTACACCTAACTCAATAGGCAAATTCCCATAATCAAGATCTATTATAAAAAAAACATAAACTTTAAACATGATCCAATTCGCATAAATGATAACATCATGATTTTACAACTTGCATGATTCAACACAACTTAACATGACATCATTATCATATAACATAAGTATTTCAACATATATGATAATATGAGATCTACAACACATGTAAGATTTACAACATAGCATATCATAATTTACAACATAACTTGATATGATTTACAACATAGCATAACATGACTTACAACATGGCATAACATGATTTATAACATAGCATAGCATGATTAATCACATATGACATAGCATAGGATTATTTACAACATAATCACTACAACATAACAATATATATATGATAACATAATAGCATAAGAGATCCACAACAAAATTTACAAATACATAACAATTCATATCACTTTCTTGTGATCCAATTCATAACTTAATCGAATTATTTTATAATAACATTGTGAGAATCAGCATACTCACAATTTTAAAGAAGAGAAATAGAGAGAGAGAGCTTTTGATTTGATTTGAGTAGATTTAGTTTGTAGATTAGGCCTTCTTCTTCTTCTTCTTCTTTAGTTTGTGACGGCTACGCTGGACTCCATGGCAACGACATGTCGGTAGCTCTCCAATTTTTCATATGAATTAGAATGAGAGACTACCCACTTATTTATAGAATTTAGGATTCATTTAGGCCATTAGATTTAACCTAGAAATAACCGCAGCCGTTCAGACAAGATGGGGTTTATCTTATTGACTCAGCAATGATTCAGAAGTGACTCAGCAAACACTCAGCAAATTAATAAACTTCTATTCATGTTTACATTAACTGCCCATATATATATATATATACACACACGCACCTATTCATGAATTCAAATTAATCCATAATTAACTTATGACCATTTCTACACATTAATTTTCCAATTAATGTCTTAATTCCATTTTTCGCCTTTTAAGGCAATTCACATATCTCAAATTTGTTATATGCCTTTTAAGGCTATTTCGTGCAAATTCTCAATATTAATTCTTTTAATTTGTGAATATTAGTATTAACTGATTTACGGGGTGTTACAGGACAATTGTGTTATATATATATATATATATATATATATATATATAATATTCAGACCATATTTTTTAGAATACAGTGCAATTCTAGGTTAAATCATCCTAAGGGGTTTTGGGAAGATATTTTTTCTGTGCATCTTATGGCCTTAGGGTTTACGGGCTCAACCTAGGTTTTATGTGATGCCTCAACCCGAGATCCATATTAACAAAGAACATTAACAAATAATGTCGTATGCTAATACGGAGAGTAGGCCGATTAGAAGTGACAATCCGTAAGTCTTGTATCAAACAAGTATCAAATACGTTGATAAAGTGCTTTCTTTCTTTTAGTGGATCAACATATATAACTCTTGCCCAATACAATACTATGATGGTTATAGATCAATTCAGAACAAAACACAACTATAATAAACGACATAGGTCACAGAGCAACAAACCCAGTTTATATATATATATATATATATATATATATATATATATATATATATGAGGAGGGTTCCGCTACACCTCTTATGTTGCACGTGAACTCTCCTCCTTAATCTCCACCACCCATTTCTCCATTCATTCTCTCTTCCCATTTCAATATTAGTTCGTAATGGAAAGAGAGAATGAGTGGGGAAATGGGTGGTGGAGATTAAGGGGAAGAGTTCACGTGCAATATATATATATATATATATATATATATATATGATCAAGAGCACCCCAAATAGTGTAGCACCCCTTTAGCCTCCCTAATTTCCACCACACAATCCCCTTTCTCTCTCCTCCCACTAACTCTCTCTCCCCCCACTATCTTATTTAATAATAAATGAGTGGCTCTCATTAAGGGGCTTTAGGGGTGCTACAAATTTGGGGTGTCATGGAACCCTCGTCATATATACATACATATATATATATATATATATGTGTGTGTATGTGTGTGTGTGTGTGTGTAAGGATACTTAATTTCCCTAAAAATGGCGGACGACGTCCCGTTAAAATCTTCTATTAACTCATCTCAAAACCAACAATCGAATAAAAAAGCGAATCCGAATTCAGATCTGGAAGAAGATAATGATGATGATACAAGGATCGATGATTCTCTTCATTATGTCCAACCTTGGGAGTCTTATGTTGTTCTTTTGGTGGAAACTTTTAAAGCTTCAGCTGATTAATGGCGAAACACAATAGCAATTCATCTTATAGATTTCAGGCTTCCTGTGATTAAGCTGAAGGAGTATATACAAAAGGCGTGGAAACCTAAAGGTAGTTATCGTGTTCATATAGCTCCGGGGTTTTTCTATACTGTTCAATTTGAGGAGGTGCTCGATTATATGTCTGATTGAAAACACCAACATATTCGTATTTTGGTAGATTAATGATGGCTTTTAATTGGTTCCCTGGATATGAATTTGATAAATTTTGTGCTAAAAGGATTCAGATCTAGATAAAATTGCATAACCTGGAAACGTAAATGTGGACGAATAAAGCCTTTTCGGTTATTTCTATTTTTATTGGGGATCCAATTCGTCTTGACAAAAATACAGCTAGTAAGAGAGTAACCAAATATGCTAGAATTTTAGTAGGGATTGAGTTAGACTCCAAAACTGGTTGATAAAATTCCCATTATGCTGCATAATGGTTTACAGAAGGAAGTAGCTGTTGAATATGAATACGTGCCTTTGTAAATGTGAGAAGTGTAGTAAATTTGGTCATAAATCAATTGTTCATGAAGTCTCTAAGGAACCTGCGTGGGTGTTTAAGCAAAAAGAGGTTGGTTCATCCAGTGGGGGTAATCAAGAAGCTGAAAATACAAAAGTTAATAGGGATAGTTATGATAAGGTTAATGATGATGGAGATCTGGATTTTCTTAATTCAGGATTGCCTTAGAAATTAAATCCTTATGACTTGAGTCATGTGGCTGATCATTTAACTGAAGATCCCTTAGAAATGGATAATCAGGATGTTTCTTTCGGGGTTTCATTCAACACGGATTACTTAGCAAATGTGAAAGGTAAGAAGAAGGTAATTGACATTGCTCCTCGTAAAAGAGATTTAAGGAGAAATTCATCTATTAAAGGACGATTATGACAGGAAATGTCAGAGGGATGAACACACCAACGAGAATGCGTGATGTGTTATCTCTTCTGATAATATTTAAACCAATATTAGTTGGTTTAGTAGAAAACAAGTTAAGTAGAGTTAATTTGGTTAATTTTAGAAAATTAATTCCAAGTGGTTGGGAGTTTATTCCACATGATGATACACAGTTTTTTGGTAGAATGCTTTTGCTCTGGAATTCTAGTGTCTGGAGGATTTCTTTTTTTTCTTCTTCTTTTCAGCATTTATCAGTCCAAGTAAGCAATATAGGTGGGCTTTGTATTATTTTTACTGTGGTTCATGCTAGCAACAACTATCAGGAAAGGCAAAGGTTGTGGCAACACATTGTAAATGAAGCAAAAATTGTTGATGAGGAATGGGAATTAATGGGGGATTTTAACAACTGTACGTCTCATTTGGATAAAAAAAAGGGACTTGCTATTCCTTTTCAACATATTAGAGCTATTAATAATTGTATTACATAGTCTAGATTAATAGAGATAAAGGCGTTTGGGTTTAACTTCACATGGAGACGTAGTGGAATTGGTAATAATATTGATAAAATATTTGTGAGCCATGCATGTTTACAGAAATTCACTGATATGAAAGCTATATCTTTATGTCAGTTGTCAAGTGATCATAATCTCCTTCTGGATTTAATTCCTACTTCTATTTTGAAAGGTTTCCCTTTTAGGTATGTTAATGAATGGCAGTACAAAGTAGGGTATAATGAATGTGTCCAGAAAGGTCTTCAAGTTCGTGGCTGGGGCTTTCCTAGTTACATATTTCAGTAGAAACTGAATGCATGTAAGGTGAAATTGAAACACTGGGATAAAACTAGGCCTAAGGATAATGATATGTTATTGGAGGCTTAAATTTTTTTTTAAAGAAAGTGAAGTGACATCTGATTCAGATCCAGAAAATTTAGAGTTATATGAGGAAATGATTGAGGCAAAGAAAGCTTTGTCGATACAAAAACAAATAAAGTTTTGGAGCTTTAAGCAGAAGGCAAAGGTTTCTTTGTTGCAAGAAGGTGATACTAACTCTAAGTTTTTTCACTCCAAAATGTCAACGAGGAAGTACACAAATCATCTAAAAGCTTTGATAAATTATGAAGGAAATCTGCTTTATAAACCAAAAGAAGTGGCGATGGAGGCTATTGAGTATTACAGCTCTTTGTTTAATGGAGATAAGATTTCTAAGTTCCCTTCATTCCAAGCTATATCCACTATAAACGTTCAAGGTCATCAGGTACTATTAAAACCAATTACATTAGAGGAAGTTAAATTTGCGGTAAATTCTGTTCATATTGGTACTAGTCCAGTGCCAGATGGTATTAATTCTAAATTTTTTTATTCTACACTGGGATGAGCTTAAACATGATCTTCTATCAGCTATGCAAGACATATTTCATTCCGCTAAATTGCCTAAGAATTTGAATCATATGTTTATTACTCTTGTACCAAAAGAAGAAAGGCCTTCGGAAATTTCTCATTATATACCAATAACATTTTTCAATTTGTATTACAAAATTTTGTGTAGAAGAATAAAATGGTTCTTGCCTCACATTATTTCTGAGAATCAGTGTGCTTTTGTACCGTAAAGATCAATTGGAGAAAACATTCTTCTTGCTCATGAGTTGTTAAGAGGCTTTAAAATACAGGGGTCGAGTAAATTTTGTGTTAAAGTCGACCTTCACAAGGTGTATGACAAGATAAGTAAAGAGTTTATATGTTTTGTTATGGCCAAGATGGGATTTCCTGTGCATTTTATTAATATAGTTTATGAATTCATTTCGACACCTAACTTCTCTATTATGGTCCAAGGAATTCCTAGTGGTTTTATTTCATCAAATAGAGGAATATGTTAGGGAGATCCTTTATCTCCATATCTTTTCACAATTGCTATGGAATATTTCACCTTTTGTATGAATGAAGCCGCTGTGTTGAAGTTGTTTGTGCCAGTACATAAGTTTGAGCATGCTATGACGCATTTATTGTACGCGGATGATTTAGTGGTGTTTGGAAAGTGTTCTCCTATAAGTGCTAATGCTTTGAAAACTATTTTTGGAAAATTGGAGAGGTTCAGTGGCTTGACTGTTAGTTATTTGAAGACTAGGTTATACTTCAATTCTTCTTCATATAATTCAAGTGTGATAGCTTCTATTTTGGGATTTCAAATAGGTCATTTGCCAGTTAAATACCTCGGTGTGCCTTTTTCTTAAATTGTGTGGATTATAATGACTATCAATCATTACTGAGCAAAATTCAAAACAAAATTCAAGCGTGGGATGCCAAATTCCTTAGTTTTGCGGGAAGAGCTAAATTGATTCAATCTGTTATCACACCCACTATTTTATACTGGTTATTTGTATACCAGTTGCCAGAACTTGTTTAGATAAGTTGAATAATATGTGTGCGGGTTTTTTCTAGGGAGGAAGTGTTCATAAAGTTAGTTGGAAAAAGCTTTGTACACCTAAAAGTGAGGGAGGAGTTGGTTGGAAAGATTTATCAGACCTTAAGAAAGCTACATGTATTAAAATGTTGTTGAAATTTATCTCAGCCTCTTTATTGTGGAGTAGATGGATGTATTCGAAATGTTGTTTTGGAAAGCAGTTTTGGCAAACGAAAATAGATAATAATGCTTCGAGTACGTGGAAATCCATACTACGGTTGAGAATTGATGGCAAACAACTATTGAATAAAGTGATTTCTTATGGTACATCTACTCTTCTTTGGTTTGAACCGTGGGTGAATTGTAAGTGTTTGGTGGATCTAATAGGTTTGTCTAGATTTCAAGCAATAGAGAGGAAAAAAGAAGTGGTTTCTTCTATCATTGTTGATGGAAAAATAGATGCCAATTTACATGCAGCTATGAGAGAAGTCTTTCATGAAGTCAGTGGTGTTGTGGTTAATAGTAGAGTTCAGGCAGATTTTTATGTGCGGTGTGAAGGTGGCTCATTCACGTTTCATAAAGCATGGGATCATGTAAGGGTAAAGCATGAATCTGACACATTATATAAAGTTATATGGCATAGAAAGAATGCAAACAGGATGTCATTCATAACATATTTGGATGTAAATAATAGACTCTACACCAAAGATAGAATGAGGAATTTTGGGCTGTTACAAGAGAATTGCTGCAATTTGTGCAATGAGGAAGAGGAAACAATGGACCATTTGTTTTTTAAATGTGAATATTCTAAATATATTTGTTCAAATATTGCAGAGAAATTGGGTTTAATAGTTGAAGATGAATTTTCTTTGAGGAGTGAAGCAGTTGAAATTTTGAACAGATTTAAGTGTAAGAATTAATTGTTGTACGTAGCCTGTGGGGTATTTACAACCGTTGTGTATCAAATCTGGTTGGAGAGGAATAACGGGATCTTTAATAACAAAGCTGTTGGCAAGGAGATTCGGTTAGTTATGATAGAGAAGGAAGTTGGTTCACTGGTTAATGGTAATGGAACCACGATTGTCAGATCGATGCAGAGAATTGATTGGCTGAAGAAATGGGGAGTGGACTTGTGTGATACAGGCTAACATTTTGTTGCTTTATTTTCATTTTAGTCGTAAAGTTGGTTGTATTGAGTGAGAAAGAGAGATATTATGTTTGGCTTGTTATATTGTATAGTTAATATATGGAGTTTATGTGTGCTCCCTTCCCTTATATCGCACCCATCTAGGATAGGGGGTATAGGGTTTTGATGAGGCATATAAATGAAGTATATGATTGGTATAAGCAATAAAGTGTACCAATTTTCAAAAAAAAAAAGTATATATGTATATGTATACATACATATGTGTGTGTATATATACACACATCAAGTACACTATAAGTAATATACATAAGTGGATATATAATCCACAATACATCCAACATCAACCCCTATAAAAGAGTATTTACATAAATTAGAGTACGCTAACACATAGAGTGAACCACGCAAAAACCATGCAATAAAAATCCAAAAGATTAATAGAGATTTATTCAGGAAGATATAAGTAAGCAAAGATCAGAGATAGCCTAACGTGCAACTCGTTCTGATTAGAGTGTAAAAATACATGGGTCGGTCTAGTTTAAACAGTATTAATAGGACATGAAAAAAGAATATAACTTCATAAAGGATAACTCTTCTCGAGTAGCAAGTGAGCAGGTTCAACTAAGTATAACAAGGGCTCGTGAGTTAGATAGTAACTAACTTCATATAATGATATAGTGAATGGTGTCTATAACAACATAACATCAATGTATAGAACACTTATTAGTGTCCCCATTGACATAGTAAAATATAACACTTATGAGTGTTCCGATTACGTAGTGAAATCACCAAACGTATAAGAGTATCATAGTAGCACTAAGGCTACATAAATGAATCATCATCAATATCAATTATGGCATCTTAAATAGGATCTAAAACAACAACTAGCTAAAAATCAACAAAGCATCAAGAATGATCCAAAATAACAAATAATATCAAAATGGACCCGAACAACAAATAACATTAAAACAATGGATTTAAACAATAATAGCATGTGCAACAGATATGTTGCTCCCCCGAGCTTTGCCGAGTACTATATACATATTAAGACGCATATTACTATGAACACTCCTTCCTTCCGCCATGCTCAGTTGAGTGTAAGCTGACCCCTCCAGCCAAGTGAACATGTATATAAAAAACTCTCCCCGGGCCTAGCTCTCCCCCGAAGCAAGTACTGGCAATAACAAACAACAATAATGTGCTAAAGCCTTCCAACCAATAATTCAAAAAGCGAAAACAATATGTCTCGTACTGCATATTCCACTAATCAATTTATTACTAGTCAGCCTGCACCACACTTCAGAATTAGAAATAATTTCAATCAACGAGTCAAGCATTAACTGATATAATAAACCAACGTGTCTCATACCACTACATCGTTTAAGTCCCAACCTCCTCTTCTTAAAGAATGCAAAATCATGTGGTTTATATTTTGAAAATACTTGGTTTGAGAAAAACGAGCTTATAAAACGATTCTGAAATCATCTGAATTCTCTTCGAAAATCTATATACATCGAAAAATATTTCATATAGTACAAGCTTGAGACAATTCTATTTTATAAAACAAAACACTGAACACTATTTGCCTCACAACAATATATATATATACACACACACACATATATGTATGTATGTATATGTATAGAAAAATTCCTTATTAAAATTGTTTTGTAAAACGTATAAGGTTTCAGAAATTTCATGGAATAGCTCATGAAATCAACATTAGAAATCATACGAAACTTCACCATTTCGTGTGCAAATTGGTGACAACATTGGCTTATGTATTGTGAGATTAAGCCTAAGAAACATTTCATAAAATCATCTCAAAACCCGTCGAATTCAGCAAAGAAGTACTCAGGAAAATACATAAAAAAGGAGCAGGAAATCGACACACACGCAAAAATTGCCTGCACAATTTATACTACATGAGGTCAACCCAGGGATCGACCTATACGAGGTTAGGTTCGACCTTCGACATACGATTTTCTACAGAAGCAACAATTGCTCTGATTAAAGTTTGACACAAAATATCAACACGATACAGAGGTTGGATTGACTGAAAATGGCATGTACAAAAATCAATAACATACTATCATTCAGAAAAATTTTGGCACTATTTTGGCAAGAAACGAAGAAGTTATAACATCACAAAGTTGGACAGAGAGCTGTTTTTAAAAATCAACTTTTATATTTATAGAGATACGTTTACTAACTGAATCTACTGCAAATGAGTAGAAACAACTGATAACTAGACAGTGTCAGCTTTACTCACTTATTTGGCATTTTATAGCAATATGTAGTAAAGCATTTGAGCAAGAATGGAGCTTTTTAGCTTGATTTTGGCTCTCAGCTAGCTGTAAACAAGTTTACAACATGTATCATAAAATTTCAAAACACAGTAACATAACTTACAAACTGAGACAAAAATTGAATAATTGTAAGTTTTTGAAGGGATTACCCGATTGTAATTTTAGTTTACAACTAAATTTAGTTTTTTAGTTTACACTGTAAGTGAAGGATTCAGTTTTATTAGGAATTTCTTTACTTTCACTTTATTGTGTACTTTCTTTTTGGAGAAGAAGATGTTTCAAGGAAGATACATGCAGGGTATAAATCTCTAGATCTTTCCTCTACTAATTTCTTTAGTTAGGGCCTTAATTAAAGCCTAATTAGGCTGCTAGCACTTGTTTTCTACTAGCTATATTTTAGGATGGCTATGTTAAGTCAAAACGTGTTGTCTAGCTCATAAATCTCCTTATTTACCTTATATTTCCTTTTATTAACATCAAAACACATAGTTTAACTTTGTTAAATTTTTATACAACATACTAAAAAAACATTTTAACCCTTTTTAGATACACTTTCGCACAAGTTGACACAAAATTCTCATTTTACCAACAACTTGCACATTTTACATACTTATGCATAAAATTTACATTTTTAAGTTTATAATTGTACAAATCATAACATTTTTACACAACAACTTGTACAATCATATTAATGACACTTGGATATTTATTTTCATCAATATTTTTATTTTTATACTTTATTTGCACTCAATTATATTCATAAAAAACAACTTTACACCAAAGTTCATTGTACACACACACACACACATATATATATATTGCAATTTGTTTCAATAACAACATAATAAAATCTTATAAATATTTATTTCATCTTAGCTTTACGTTATAAAGTTTTTTTTAAACTTTATATTTGTTAAACATAATGAAACGACCCGAACTTCCCCATAAAGGAAAGCCCGGATTGAGTTGAGAACACGACAAATCCGGACACAAACGACAGAACATTCCATTGCTTATTACAATAATTCCATCAGAATACAAGAATATAATAGAGTATGAATGAATAAAATACATTTGATAAATATCAGAGATTTAAATTACATTTAAATACAAAGCAGCGGAAAAATAATACAAAACACAACTGAAAGAAATACACGGATACAGAGCTTTCTGAATATCCCTTCAGCTATAAACCAGGATCCAGTGAATATAATATCTGCAAAACCCAACTACTAGCTGTCCGTGTGGAAAATAGGGGCACCCAGAGTTTAGGTTAAAACAATAAACTCCAGGACAGTCATGTGACTGGTGTGAGAACTAAAATAGTTATTAGCTTTATTTTAAAGTTAGATAAATCAAGGGACCACGCCGTATAACACAAAATGGGTTTAACCCTAAGAATACCAGTGCATAAAACAAACAGCGCAATGCTAAATAAAGAACAATGATGCTATTATAAGACTCAGGTCTCATCACACAATGCAACGCAAGCCGGAGAATAGAGTTTTTACCTTATAATAGCCAAAAATGCTTGGTACGTGAAATTTCAAATTTTACTGTTACTATTAGTGTATAGTGTCAAAACAATTTCAAATATAAATATATCAATCATAGATGGCATGAGTGCCCCATCCCACTATGTCGCCATACTAGGATCTACAATCAAAACCGCAAAATGTCGTATTGGAAGTTGGATTTCCATCTGTGAACCAAGGCAAGGGATTGTCCTTACCGCTTCGAGTCTCTTAGCCCGAGCCTCAGGAACAGCCGCAACTGCACCTTGGATCGTCAGGCCCGGTCCAAACGAAGTGGATTAAAATGCCTGAACAATGCGTTTCCCAGCCCTATGGGACGTAAACTAGTCATATCCCGACCAAACCATCCATCGGCCCCGTAGTGACCGATATAACCAAGGTGCCTCACTTTCCATCATCCACATAAGTAAAAATGTCGGGACTTGCAAACGCTGACACCACTCCTAGCTATAAAGAAACACATGTCCTCCCTGATGTCCTCTCCCGTTTCTAGTTCACACCGGGTGTGAGGCTCGCGAATTAATGTTATACACAAAGCATCGCTATATTAAAGCTATGCTTTGATCATCAACCACAAGACTTTGCTTTTCAACAAACGCCTTGATCCATGCAACTCAGCATGCCACACACGCAATTCATGCCATGCGACTGATATCCATCAATATATAACCTCTGAGCTCGTACGTCTCAGAGATGGGCGTTAAGCAAGAGAATAAATTCTCCATCGCCAAACAAGTATATATTTAATAGAAATCAATCACACGGAATAAAATCCAATGTCAGACACACATCCACTTACAAGTTCGTTCTGGGTCTGAACGAAACCGGAGGCACTTTATTCCTCGTCCCATAAGTCCAATACAGGAGAGAGGCCCTCGCATATCCGTCGATATCCAAATATGTCTGGACGATCACCATTTATTACCTCGTCTTGGGTGTACAGCCCAATCAAGACATCGGTATTCTTCCAAACGATGTGAAGACCTCCGGTCTTCAACCACCATCTTCATCATCGACTTATCGTCGAATCAGTTATTCAGAATGGGTATAAACCCGGTCTTTCTGAATAACTCGTGTAACACCCCACTTCCGTTAAGGTCACTCGCAAAGGGAATGCCTTAAATTCGGTGGAACGTTATGAGTAAACAGAATAGAAATTAACAAGATAGATATGTAAAGTAGTACCTGAAAAATTTATAACTTTATTTCAGCAGAAACATAAATAAGTTTGGTTACATCACAATACCAAAACCCAAGTACACAAATATCAGTCTTATACAAAATCCTTCAGAATGCATAATTTTTAAAGCCATAGTCCCCAACAGAGAATGACATAAATAGGTAGAATCAAAGCCAAGCAATATTTCAAACACTTCTAGCACTTCAAGCAGATGGAACCTGAATCAAGCTCCTATGTTTCCACCCTGAGAACCTGGAGGGAGGGGGAAACGGAAGAAAAGAGGTGAAACAAACTAGGTCAGACATAAGTCTGGTGAGTCCAGTGACTTACAGCCTATAAACTAGATAACAGTATCATGACATGTAAATAAAACTGGATGAGAGATAACCATAACAGGAGTAACAAGTTAAAAGAAGAGACAGAATGATATAGGCTAAACTAAGCTTCTTACTTGGTTTTCACTTCTCTGCACTAATACTAGTATAACAGAATTAGGTGTTATCCTAATATCTAAACAGAAAACAGAATGATCTCTTCAGAAACACGATTCTAGTAATGGGCCTTTACCACACTAACAGAGACAGATGTACCGAAACAGAATGCTAGTAATGGGCCTTTACCACCCGAACAGAGACAGACGGTAACAGAATATTCCCTACGGAAACAGAATGTTAGAATTAGATGTACACTAGTAATGGGCCTTTACCACCCCAACAGATGGTACCATGCAGAAACAAACAGGTGTACCACCCCAACAGAAACAGACGGTACCCCAACAGAAACAGACATAACTAAGTGTACCCTAAATTCTACCCCAAACGATCGGCTCCCTAATACATAAATACCCTGCGTCGGCCCCACAGAAGGGTGTATCACTCCCTAAAGTGGCAACCTATAGACACAGACCTATTTACAGATGTCACAGTGTTTTACATCCTCAGAGCAGACCGGATCCATGCACGCACATTGTCCAGTTGGAATGCGCCCTCAACACCCCTCGCCACTATCAAAGTGAACCTCTTACAATTAGTTCAGTAAGCGTGCCCTGGACCCCTACCTAGTGTTGGGTCATAGTTTTTATACTAGAAAGGGTTACTGACTAATATGGGTCCCAAACAACAGATGACACAAGTAATTACCCCTCCTAACCTTGTGTCCCCAGACTAACAGATTTCAGATTAACTTGCTTACAGATTTCAGACGTACAAAGTTCAGATTAACTAGTTCTCAGACTAGACCTACAAGTTAACAAGTTTTCAGACTAACTGATCAGATATACAGATTAACAAGTTTTCAGATTAACGGATCAGATATACAGATTAATCAATTTACAGATTGTTTCACCTAACCTTGTATTGGGCCTTCAGATTTCAAACGGGTTTATTAGATTCATCAGTCCAGTTGATTTATCCTTATCTACCGAATACGTTTTAGGCATCATATTTATCTTTGATTTGCATTAATTAAATATTAATGCACAGACCTCTCACATTAGGTCGGTAGCTTGTGGCCGCTGGATGTGTCGGGCGGTTCCGGGCAAACTTCTGCCACAAGCCAGACCTAACCTCGTGTCTAAGCATCTTTATTCCCACGACCTCTCAGATTAGACTGACAATTTGCAGTTGCTGGTTAAGTCGGTTGGGTCCGGGCGGGCTTCTACCGCAAACAGAATCTTACCTCGTGTCTCAGCATTCTAATTTTAGCTAAAGTATTCATTCACAGATTATGCCAATATCAGACTAATTATGCCAATTCAACAAATTAACTTCTTTACAAGTTACAGCATATTATCCAAAGTTCTATTAAAATGTTTTGCTCAATTTTTAGATCGAGCCTACAGATTTTCATACCCAAATTATCGTATTCAGTTTCAACAGATTTAACAGATTAGGCAATTTAACAGATTCAGTCACCCCTTAAAATTCTATTGACATACCTCGCTTAATTATAAAATTAAGCCTAATTTTACATGCCTAAACTATGGTCATAATTCATAATATAACATATGCCCTAAATTTCTAGTTAAATTTACATAGTACAGAATATTCTCCAAAAACCCTAAATCATGATATACAATATGAATTATGCCAAATTATAGCCTTTGGTTTCAGCGTATGTCAAATATCCAAAATCCCCATTTAGGCGTATTCACAATTAATAGTTATCCTATTTTAATATAGATCTTTTACGCCTAAATCATATATCCTTTTTCTTCCAAGTCATAGATCGTCATATAAAATATGCCCCCAAATCTAGATCTTAAATTACAACATATATTATGTCCTCAAAATCAGATCTTGAATTATAACATGCATTATATTTCCAAATTACAAGTCATATATTGTCATACGATAAGTCTCCTTCTTCCAAATCATAAACCGTCATATATAGTATGCCTAGATCTAGATCTTGAATTACAACATATGCCCTTTTCTTAAATCAGTCACAAATCAGTCATGTACAATTATGCATCATTCATTATTTTCCCCAAATTTAGCGTTTTTGCATCAATCTCTTAGGAGATTTGGATCAGGCTCGTGGTAACCTGGCTATAGAACAGATGGAAGGAAGAGATACAGAATAGTTACAATAATAAGATGGATCTACAAAGAAAAACAGATCTGATAAACAGGAATAAGATAGATCTACATAGGAAAAAAGATCTGATAAACAAGAATATGCATAATCTCCAATTCATATTTATAACCATGTCAAGATCATAATTAAATTTCATATCTGAAAATAACTGTACTCATCTTGGTCGGATTCTAAAAGAAAAAGGGGTTGTAGTTGTTCTCTTTTAATCCTATTCAGATTGGAAGAAGAAGGAGCACTTGTTCTAGATTAGGTTTCAGCAAAGTAACGAAGCCATTAATTTATATTAATATGAATTAGGACAGAGTATATGCGTAATGAAATTGTGTGGAGAGAAAGTGAGGTTTGGGGGTGTTTAAATAGCTTTGGAGCAACGAATCTGGTCAGAACGGGCATCTAAATACAGAAAAACGAATCTGTCCACGGATCTGGAAAAGGGGGGGGGGGGGGGGGGGAGGTCGACCCCATGGTCGGCTTGTTCTACCCAGGTCGACCTCCAGGTCAACCCCCTGGTTGACCTGGGTCCTGGGCGGGAATTTTCCCGCCCAGTCCGTGTGTGTGATTTGAATTTTGAAACTTTGAATTTGAATTCGGGCTGGTTTTTATTTTAAATTCCTGAAACTTCTAAGTGCCATAACTTCTTCATACGGAGTCCAATTTACGCAAACTCGGACTCTATCTCAAGAAGAATTCCGAGATGAACGCAATGGCGTAACCCCTTTTCCCTAATTCTTCTCTTAAAAATTAAGTATACTTTGTTTTGCTACTTTATGTTCACAGAAAATACGGGGTGTTACATTCTCCCCCTTAAAGGATTTCCTCCCCGAAATCTTCAAGTTAAGAAGAAAGTGTCCTACCATCCAATCACCCATTTACTCAACCATCATCCACAAGCATCCATTGTCCTTAGAAAACTTTTAATGTTGTATGAACATATGCAAAAGTGTGTGTATATGTCTCTTATTTAATGCAAAGATCAGGCGGTCTACTGATTCAGTTGACCTCCTTAATGCGGATTATGTTAGTCCCATGAGTCCACTTATGTATGCAAGAAATCCTATTTGATACACATCATCTTTATATGCGTGCACAACCATTCATCCAAATGCAACATCCATGTGATGAGTCAATAATTTTGCATCCACAAAAATCGTAAAATGCGCACTCATTCATATGCAGATTGAGAGTGTTTTTGAGTCGATCTAGTGCCTAGTGTGTGTATATGCATCCACGAGCAACCACTAGCAACCGCTTGCATCCACTTGCAAGCATCAAACATAACATGTCTCAAACACATGTTTACACCCATTAGTTTCTACCTAAAGGTCAAAGAATCGATCGATAGGATACAGCCGAGTGATAGAAGCAAGTACAAAGGTTCCGTTCCTATTAGACGTCGGTTAAGAGAATAAATCCCTAAGTATCAACCCCGAAGACCGAAATCAACATCAGATTGACACTTAGAGAATTATTCCCATTAAACAATGTCAAAACTGGAAATCTACTTCACACTTCAAGTAAAAACTCCTATCATTTTCAGAAATATTCAAATACTCACAGATTACTGGTACATATCATATTATCAAATGATTCTCAAGAAACTAAGCATGATATATCCCACAAAAACCCAGAATGTATGCGTCATAGTCAACTTAATGCCCAACACAGATGCCCTCAAACCCCAACTTATCACAAACAGATGAGTCGTAACCCTTATGGGGTTTGAGACTATAGCGGGATCAGAAAAAAGACTAGTATTAAAGTGTAGAGTCTCGATTACAGAATCAAAATGCCAGAATCAAAAAGAGTTTTATCTCAATAATCAGATAAGAAAATTAAACCTTCTACAGAAATTTTCCTATCTCTACCCAATCTACCAGTCACGTGAGCATTCGCCTGCCCTCCAGAAGTAGTTTCTGCCCTCTTCCCTTGCCCACGTTTCTTCGGGCAGTCTCTAGTGAAGTGTCCTATTTATCCACAGTTGAAAGCAAATGCCCTTCCTCTTTTTGCAATCCTTGTTCAGATGAGTCAAGCTTCCACAAGTAAAGCACTTTTTCTCCTTCTTATCTTCAGACTTTTCATCCTTCTTTTGTGTTTCCTTTTTGGGCCACGCTTTCTTGTTCTGTGGTCCTTCGAGCTTTTCCTCTTTCTTCTCACTTTTGGCTTCCTCTTCATGCATTAACGCCATGTCAACCAATTTCTCGAAGGTAGCCCCCATAGGAATGTGGGTCATAGCCAACCCATGTAGCGGCTCAATTAAACCTTTAACGAGTCTCAGGGCCTTCTTCTTAGGTGTGTTCACCAAGTCTAAGCTGAATCTCGCCAGTTGATTGAACTTGTTGACGTACTCCTTCAATGATAATTCCCTTGCTTCAGTGCTAAGAACCTCTCCATGTATAAATTATTTTCTGCTCGTGAGAGGAATTTCATCTCGAACCTATGCCTGAAATCCATCCATATCTCTATCGGATGCTCTCCATTCGTGACGTCCCACCAAAACGTTCGTCCTTCATTAACCAAGCAGCTAATTGGACCTTCCTTCCATCTTCTAACTCGAAGATACCAAACCAATCTTCTACCTCTTTGAGCCAATTTCGAGCTTCAACAAACGTCTCTGATCTGTGAAAAGGTTTCCCGCCTATTGCCCGAAAGTCTTTGCATATCTTCGAAAAAGTATCAACGTGGGGAGGGGGAGGGGGAGGAGGAGGAAGAGGAGGGGAAGGAACGTCTGCTGGGCCTGTGGCGGTGGCTCTAGCCTCCAAATACCTTCTGAACCAAGTTGGTATCGGTATGCCCTTGGGTATCTCGAGTAACCCAGACATGCTGAAAAGAAAATGAAGAGATGCAAAATGGAGAATTCGAAAGATAGATATATGGATTTTGGGGATTATGCTTTTCAAAATAAACTTTACTTTTAAAAATACTTCCTTTTTAAAACCTTTTTGAAAATAGTTTCCAAATTTTTTTTATCAAATCGGGTAACCTACAGCTCTGATACCAAGTGTAACACCCCACTTCCGTTAAGGTCACTCGCAAAGGGAATGCCTTAACTTCGGTGGACCATTATGAGTAAACAGAACAGAAATTTACAAGACAGATATGTAAAGTAGTACCTGACAAATTTATAACTTTATTTCAGCAGAAACGGAAATAAGTTCGGTTACATCATAATACCAAAACCCAAGTACACAAATATCAGTCTTATAAAAAATCCTTCAGAATGCATAATTTTTAAAGCCATAATCCCCAACAGAGAATGCCATAAATAGGTAGAATCAAAGCCAAGCAATATTTCAAGCACTTCTAGCACTTCAAGCAGATGGAACCTGAATCAAGCTCCTATGTTTCCACCCTGAGAACCTGGAGGGAGGGGGAAACGGAAGAAAAGAGGTGAAACAAACTAGGTCAGACATAAGTCTGGTGAGTCCAATGACTTACAGCATATAAACTAGATAACAGTATCATGACATGTAAATAAAACTGGATGAGAGATAACCATAACAGGAGTAGCAAGTTAAAAGAAGAGACAGAATGATATAGGCTAAACTAAGCTTCTTACTTGGTTTTCACTTCTCTGCACTAATACTAGTATAACAAAATTAGGTGTTATCCTAATATCTAAACAAAAAACAGAATGATCTCTTCAGAAACACGATTCTAGTAATGGGCCTTTACCACACTAACAGAGACAGATGTACCGAAACAGAATGCTAGTAATGGGCCTTTACCACCCGAACAGAGACAGACGGTAACAGAATATTCCCTACGGAAACAGAATGTTAGAATTAGATGTACACTAGTAATGGGCCTTTACCACCCTAACAGACGGTACCACACATAAACAAACAGGTGTTACCACCCCAACGAAAACAGACGGTACCCCAACAGTAACAGACAAAACTAAGTGTACCCTAAATTCTACCCCAAACGATCGGCTCACTAATACATGAATACCCTGTGCCGATACCACAGAAGGGTGTATCACTCCTAAAGTGGCAACCTATTGACACAGACCTATTTACAATTGTCAGGTGTCTTACATCCTCAGAGCAGACCGGATCCATGCAAGCACATGACCCGGTTGGAATGCGCCATCAACACCCCTCGCAACTATTAGAGTGAACCTCTTACAATTAGTTCAGTAAGCGTGCCCTGGACCCCTAGCTAGTGTTGGGTCATAGTTTTGATACCAGAAAGGGTTGCTGACTAATATGGGTCCCAAACAACATATGACACAAGTAATTACCCCTCCTAACCTTGTGTCCCCATACTAATAGATTTCAGATTAGCTTGCTTACAGATTTTAGACGTACAAAGTTCAGATTAATTAGTTCTCAGATCAGACCTACAAGTTAACAAGTTTTCAGACTAATAGATCAGATATACAGATTAACAATTTTTCAGATTAATGGATCAGATATACAGATTAACCGACTTACAGATTGTTTCACCTAACCTTGTATTGGGCCTTCAGATTTTCAAATGGGTTTATTAGATTCATCAGTCCTGTTGATTTATCCTTATCTACCTAATACATTTTAGGCATCATATTTATCATAGATTTGTATTAATTAAATATTAATGCATAGACCTCTCACATTAGGTCAGTAGCTTGTGGCCGCTAGATGTGCCGGGCGGTTCCGGGCAGACTTCTGCCACAAGCCAGACCTAACATCGTGTCTAAGCATCTTTATGCCTATGACCTCTCACATTAGACTGACAGTTTGCGGTTGTTGGTTAAGCCGGTTGGGTCCGGGCAGGCTTCTACCACAAATAGAGTCTAACCTCGTGTCTCAGCATTCTTATTTTAGCTAAAGTATTCATTCACAGATTATGCCAATATTAGACTAATTATGCCAATTCAAAAAATTAACTTCTTTACAAGTTACAGTAGATTATCCAACGTTCTATTAACATGTTTTGCTCAATTTTTAGATCGAGCCTACAGATTTTCATACCCAAATTACCGTATTTAGTTTCTGTTGTATATAACGGTTTTGTATACACAATTATATGATTTTTGTTTGAAGATAACAAACAAATATATTTTATTTTAAATGTGTTTGTTATTGTACTATTATATAACTTCACGGACAGGAATATAATATTTATATTTAAATAGAATACGACTGTACAGAATTTTATATATTCACACAGTATTTTATTTAAATATAAATATTTCAACATTCAAACAGTACAAATTATATGACTCCACTATTTGTACACATTCACAGATATTAAACATGATATTGTACTTGTATATAAATTGAATACGATAGACAAATTTGTTTGAACACAATAAAATAATATTTTATTTCAATCAGATTTGTTTATTACAAATATCAGTATAATTTTCTCATTCTGTACATTTGTTCCTCACTACAACATTCACACTCAGTTGTATAAACTCTCTCATATACAGTTTCACATATAAGTCAAACAACAATGGAAAGTGGCTCAACAATGAATATTCAAAGTCAAGACAAGTGCAAATCAAATTATATGTAGCATGAATTTTTTTTAAGCAAACAGGGCAATAGTTTTTGATGCATCAGAAATTGTACAAAGAATAGGAAAATGGTAGAGCTAAGATACACTTGAATGGCAATATTTGTGTCCAAAATTTGCCAAGAATTAATGCTTTCCAGAAATGAAAGATTAATCAGATTTGGAAAAATGGTTTATTGCACCATTTAAATGTTTCTAGAAATTATACAAGAGTTTCAAATCTGCACAAGCCTATTTTAAGGAATGATTTATAGCGCATATTCAATCATGCAAAAGTTCAAGTTTATTTGGCACAGTGCATATCTGAAATGTAATCAAAGTCATTTTTGCATTTGCATCTCGAGATAATGTACAATTTATCACAAGTGCAAATATAGTATACATGCAAAACGAAATTGAGAGTTTTCTTCCCTCTTTAATTCACTGGTTCAATCAGCATGGAAAAGAATTAATGATTCTTTGGCAAGAATTCATACCAAAAGAAATCAAAGAAATGACTCATGGCAATTAATAGTGTTTAATTGGTTCCATGAATTCAGCAATAATGTTTTCGGCAAGAAATTAGTCAACGTTTCAAACTTGGCATGGAGACAACTATACAATCTTTTCTGAACAAATCATGTAGTGTTTTTATTTCAGGAATGCAGGAATTCATTTTTGGCAAAACACAAGTCAGGGCAGTTTTTCAACACATGGAGAATATATTTTTTTTGCAAGAGGATAAATTTCCATCTTTTTTTTGGTAAGAAAGAAATTCCATAGTTCAACTCACTATGAATATATTTGGCGAAAACCATTTCAGTTTTTTTTCCCCAAATATACAAAGTGGCAAGATTGGCACAAATCTTTTTTAAGTAGTGTAAATTGCATCAAGCATGCGGCATATAAGAAAAACTGGAAAGGGCTTAATTTGCATTCTTTGTAAAGATGTATTGTGGCAAGTATTCAATCAGTGAACAACTTTTTTGGCAAGTGATTAATTCATTTCTAGAAATGCATATGTGAACAAATCAGTTCATACATATATGTATGGAAAGATTTTTGAATTACAGTTTCGCAATCAATCATGTTTGTATGGCATGTTTTCAAAAGGTGTGTTCACATATGAAATGCAGTGAAGCAAGAAAATTCTTTTTGGGCAAAAATTCATTTCTTTATAAACAGGCAAGAAAATGGAGCATATCAGAAATGATCAAAATCATTAATAGTGGGGCAAGAAGTTTAATCCCAGTTTTCTAATCACAGTGTATTTTGGGCAAGTGTTAAATTCATTTTTGGCCAAAGATATATTTCCAGATTTGAGCAGAACAATCTATATATGGCATAGTAACCAATTTATGGGCGACACAAGGGACATAATCGTTTCTATCAATCACACATGGAAAACATTTATTTGTTTTCAAATTTATTTCCAGAAAATTAGTTGAGGGGCAAAGGTTTTCACATGATGGCTTCAGAAATTCATTCAGGGGCCAAAAGGGGTGTAACTCACTTTCCAAAATTGATTCAATCGCACAACAACACAGTCAATGCAGAGAATTCAAAAGAGGAAAACAAACATATACGCAAATCAAATCAAGGCACTAAATGAAATCAGAGTAATTTTAGGATTTCATAATCCTATAAATTCAACCAATTCATCACAGGCAAGTCAATCGAAAACCAACCCAACAATTCAAAGAGAAAATCAGAGAAATCAAAACAGTAATACTCATGTGTTTTCGATCATCATTATCCCAAATCGAAGCATCAGAGAGCATCCAGTTTTGAAGCTAAACAGAGAAGCAAATCAAAGAGCAATCACGATTGAATTTGATTTGGGATTTGAAAAACCCAAATTCCATTCTTAAAGTCGGCCAGCATCTGTGAAGGAAGGAGCTTGCAAAGAAGAATGGGCCAGGCTCTTCTTTTTATGTTATAAAAGGGATTTAGGGTTTATTTGTTTTTTAAAATTCATTTTGTTGTATTTTCTTTTGTAATCGTTCAAACAGTTTTCTAGAGTCTGTAAAATTCTAGGGGAATCCAGTTAGGGTGTTAACTGGCAGTTTACTAGCGTCTGTAAAACTAGGGGAAATCTGGTCTAGGGGATATAGACCAGTCTAGAGTTTTGAGCGTAGTGTTAGAATAGGAGCGAGGGGTTCGCAAGTTTACATGGTCTTGTAAGCGGGATCTGTTCTATCACCTAGTAGAAACTTTAGGAATGCAGCAGTAGGCAGAGTCTTGCCGAAGCTGGGTATCTCTGTGTGTTATTTTCTTTTTGCTTTTTATTTCTGCTGCATTTTGTGATTTGATATTTTTTTTATATCTCGCTTAATTTTCAATAAACCCTATTCACCCCCCCTCTAGGGTTAATCTAGATCCAACAAGTGGTATCAGAGCAGGTTTTCTATTAACTCTAGAGTAATGGTGATCTCTTGTTGTCCGACCTTAGAGAGTCAGTCCAGTCGTATTCCATCTATTTTTAATGGTACAGATTTTGTAAATTGGAGATCAGAAATGAAATCTTATTTAAAATTTGTTGATATTAAATGTTGGAATAGTGTTATAAATGGGTATGATATTGTAAATAGGAATGATATTGGATTTAATACTCGTGCTATTCATATCCTATATTCTTATATTGATGATGTACAATATAGTCTTATCTCCCATTGTTTGATCGCGCAGGAAATCTGGACAACTCTCAACACGCTATATGGAAAAGAAGACAACAGCTCAAAACCCCAGAAGGTCAACTCAGTTTCAGAGTTGTGCTTAATAGGTTTTACAGATGGAAATCCAGATGGAGACTCAACTGGAGATCTTTCTTGTAAAGATTTAATTTCTCACTTAAATGGTTTAACCGAATCTGTTGAGAAACTAAAGTCTAAAAATAAAATTCTGAAATCTGAAAAACTTGAGTTGATTTGCAAAAATAATCTTTTGGAATTAAAGCTTAAAAATGTCAAGAAGTATTCAAATTCTAATTGCAAAAATTGTTTAAATTTGAAAAATGATCTTGTTCATCAAAATAAACATATTCAAAAACTTGAGAGCGAAATTTTGATTTTAAAAGAGAACAAGATAGAGCTTGAAAGCACAAACAATGGTTTGCAACAAGAATTTGAAAATTTCAAGACGATTGAAAATTCCAAATATATTTTTGCTGAAAAACAAAGCTTGTTGAAAACTGATTCTATTCTGAATGAGCTAGAAAGTGAGATTGAAAAACTTAAGAAATTTGAATCTGAGAGTCGAAAACGTTTTGAATTTGAAATTGCTGAATCCCAAACCAAAATTAAATTGCTTAGTGATGAAAATTTGGTTTTGAAAACTGATTTTGAAAAAAGTAAGATCACTGAAAATCATTGTTCAGATTTAATGAAAGAAAACGGTGACCTTAAAAATGAAATTCAACGACTTGAAACAACATTGTCTAAATTTTCTAACGGTGAAAAATCTTTAAATATGTTGTTGAAAAATCAGTTTTCTTCAGGAAACAAAAGTGGACTCGGCTTTGGAAAATTTGATGTTTTTGAAAAGAGAAGTTCAAAAGATTTTAAAAATCCTTCAACCTTCTTTGAAAAGAATCGACTTGATAATCTGAACTTTGATAATTTCAAAGGATTTTTCAATCGAAAGCAAAATGTAAACTTGTTTAGAAACAACTCTGTTTGGACCCCAAAAAGAAATAAAATGATTTTTGGAAAAACTAAACAAGTTTGGGTTCCTAAAGGCACAAAGATAGATTCGAATGGGATGTCATACAAACAGATTTGGGTACCAAAAGATGTTAACATAACTGTGAGTGGTTTTACTAATTTTGTTAGACCACTCAATCCCCTAAACTGTTAGGTACCAAAGGAGGCTGAGGAACTGTTGTGGAAAAAGAAATGTGAAGCAAAGCTGTCTATACTTTTATATTATTCACAGTTTCTTCGGCCAAGATCTGATGAGTCAGAGATTCTGGTTTACACTGATTTCAGGTATGATCTCTGAACTTGTCTTTGTATATTCTCTCTGTTTTTATTTTCTGTGCTTATTCCTTCCTCTACCCCTTATATTTTTCTTCAGTTTTTTTTGTTGATTTATCACTGCCATAATTTTTTTTCTTTATGGGCTTCATTAACTTCCAATTGCAGAAGTCATGTTTTTTCTGGAAATTTGCTTCTTTTGAATTAAACTCTAATGTTTTTTAATCTTTTCCAGATCTTGAATTTATTTTGTAAATATCTGCAATTGTTTTGAAGTTCTTTTCCTGTGTTCTAAATTCCTAACAGTGTTGACGTATTCTTGTTATATCTTGAACACTGTTATTTTGAATTCTAAATTTTTGAAGATCTGAATAATTAATGAAATTTCACACATTTATGCTGTTTTGAGTTTCTTCCAATTCATTTTGGAAACGCTTAAAGTATTATACTCATTACAGTACACTGCTTCTTATCATTCGTGATAATTTCATTGATTTTCGGATTGGCTTGAATCGCAGTGATACATCTTGAATTTCACATTTATTCATGATTATTATGGTTGAAATTTGTTTGTTTGAAATCATCTGAAATTCTAGATATTTTGAATATCACACACTACTTAAATTTGAAATTATCAATCTTGTGTGAATAATTCATTATATCTCAAAACTTAACATTGATTCAAGTGATTTCAAATAAATTTTCTTGATCACGAATATCCTTCAAATTAGATGTAAATGATCTGAATATTCTTTATACTTGTCTAAAATATTTGTAAAAATTCTTTTGAAAATATGGTCATAAATATCACTATTATTTTATGATTATTTGATTTGAATATATGTTTGTTTAACATCATTTGAAATTATTGATTTATTGAATCTCACACATAATTTGAATCTAAAATATAACCTGGTGTGATTGATTCGTTAAATCCTAATACTTTCACATTTCTTCAAATGATTTAAAATAAACTAAATTTTATAATCATGAATCATGGAATATATTGTTTTTGTGACCTTCAAAAACATCGTCTGACAAGTCTGCTATGATATTGATTTTTCTGTGCTGCTCTGATACTGTTCTTTGATTACTGCTTGTCTTGGTATATACTGTCGGCTGCTTTGACAAATGTGCCAAATTTATCTGTCTTGTCTGCTTATGATCTGAGTTTGGATATCATTGTCTATAATACCTGTGTTAGCCACCCATGTCATGTTAAAATTCTTATAAATTGAGACACCATTTGGTATCAGATGTGCTAATTTTTTTTTTGTATATTTTTTTTTATTCCCTCTTGTTCTGTATAACTCTTCATATTCCTCTTGAAATTGATTTTCAATTTTAAAATTATTTATTTTTTATTCATTCAGAAATTGAAATCAATATCCAAATTGAACTGTATTTATAATTCATCAAAATTATTATCAGATTTTGAAATTGTGATGAATTGTGACTGCAGTATATTTCACAACAAGAGGAGACTTAATTTAGATTTTCATGATGGTTGAACATTTATTATAATATCTTTGAACTGGTAATTATTTCACGACCTTTTTCATAATCTATCATCCTTCTATCATCCATTATGATTTTATATAAATATGGGAGTTAATATTTTTTAGAAATCCTTTTGAATAAATAGTGAAAATATTTATGATAGAAATTGGACTATGTTATTATTCAGAATTAGTGATAATTGAAAATTTTCAATGATCCCGATACAGTCGAGCATATTTCATAATATAATTAATTTAGAAATTTATTTCACAAACCATTTCAGTACCTACCGCATTTCTATCATCCATTTTTTGTTTTACATACTGAGGAGTTTTTTCACTTTGAAACTAAAAATAATAAAAATATAATATTCTTAAGTATTTCTCTAACCTCATTTAAAAATCCAAGCTCTGGTTATGCATGGTTATGAGATTACTTATACTTAAGCTGCAATTGATCTCATTTAAAAATCCAAGCTCTGGTTATGCGTGGTCAGTGTGCTCTTAAATGAAAAATAAAAGAAAAAGGAAATAATGTACTAATTATAAATTATTATGAATTTCTCCTTGGTATGTAAAAATCAGCCTATCAATCCATGTTCTAATCTGTGAAATGTATTAATATCTTATGACGTATTATGATTTGTTGATTGATAGCTATTGGGATTTGAGATTATACGATGTTTTCACTTAAATTGAATTATTAACTTTAGTCCAAAATCCATCACTGTTTTTGAATCTCATTTTTTTTTTAAAAAAATTCTTTGGAAAATAATTGGAACTCATTTTTTAACTCTCCCCATTTATATGAATTTCATCGTAAATCCGTCATTATCCACAATGTGAAATATGCCACTAGTTCTCAGTATATTATGATTTTTGTTTGACTGAATGAGATTTATGATGACTGTTCTTTCTCTTAAGCTGAAATTATACTTTTAATCAGTCTTCATCTATTTTTTAACTTCTGTATCCTTTTGATGATAACAAAAGGGGAAGAATGAGTTGCGATTTTTGATTTATGAGCGAATATTTTATAAATATTTTTTATTTTTTAAATTCTATTCAAATTTATTATTTTCACTCATTCACAGTTATAGGGGGAGTTTTTGTTGTAGGGGGAGCTTTTAAATAGGGGGAGTTCAGTTATTCACTATCAAACACATTTACTGTATTCAAAATCTTAATATTTGTTTGTCATCATCAAAAGGGGGAGATTGTTGTATATAACGGTGTTGTATACAAAATTATATGATTTTTGTTTGAAGATAACAAACAAATATATTTTATTTTAAATGTGTTTGTTATTGTACTGTTATATAACTTCACGGACAGAAATATAATATTTATATTTAAATAGAATACGACTGTACAGAATTTTATATATTCACACAATATTTTATTTAAATATAAATATTTCAACATTCAAACAATACAAATTATATGACTCCACTATTTGTACACATTCACAGATATTAAACATGATATTGTACTTGTATATAAATTGAATACGATAGACAAATTTGTTTGAACACAATAAAATAATATTTTATTTCAATCAGATCTGTTTATTACAAATATCAGTATAATTTTCTCATTTTGTACATTTGTTCCTCACTACAACATTCACACTCAGTTGTACAAACTCTCTCATATACAGTTTCACATATAAGTCACACAGCAATGGTAAGTGGCTCAACAATGAGTATTCAAAGTCAAGACAAGTGCAAATCAAATTATATGTAGCATGAATTTTTTTTAAGCAAACAGGGCAATAGTTTTTGATGCATCAAAAATTGTACAAAGAATAGGAAAATGGTAGAGCTAAGATACACTTGAATGGCAATATTTGTGTCCAAAATTTGCCAAGAATTAATGCTTTCCAGAAATGAAAGATTAATCAGATTTGGAAAAATGGTTTATTGCACCATTTAAATGTTTCTAGAAATTATACAAGAGTTTCAAATCTGCACAAGCCTATTTTAAGGAATGATTTATAGCGCATATTCAATCATGCAAAAGTTCAAGTTTATTTGGCACAGTGCATATCTGAAATGTAATCAAAGTCATTTTTGCATTTGCATCTCGAGATAATGTACAATTTATCACAAGTGCAAATATAGTATACATGCAAAACGAAATTGAGAGTTTTCTTCCCTCTTTAATTCACTGGTTCAATCAGCATGGAAAAGAATTAATGATTCTTTGGCAAGAATTCATACCAAAAGAAATCAAAGAAATGACTCATGGAAATTAATAGTGTTTAATTGGTTCCATGAATTCAGCAAGAATGTTTTCGGCAAGAAATTAATCAACGTTTCAAACTTGGCATGTAGACAACTATACAATCTTTTCTGAACAAATCATGTAGTGTTTTTATTTCAGGAATGCATGAATTCATTTTTGGAAAAACACAAGTCAGGGCAGTTTTTCAACACATGGAGAATATATTTTTTTGCAAGAGGATAAATTTCCATGTTTTTTTTGGTAAGAAAGAAATTCCATAGTTCAACTCACTATGAATATATTTGGCGAAAACCATTTCAGTTTTTTTTCCCCAAATATACAAAGTGGCAAGATTGGCACAAATCTTTTTTAAGTAGTGTAAATTGCATCAAGCATGCGGCATATAAGAAAAACTGGAAAGGGCTTAATCTGCATTCTTTGCAAAGATGGATTGTGGCAAATATTCAATCAGTGAACAACTTTTTTGGCAAGTGATTAATTCATTTCTAGAAATGCATATGTGAACAAATCAGTTCATACATATATGTATGGAAAGATTTTTGAATTACAGTTTCGCAATCAATCATTTTTGTATGGCATGTTTTCAAAAGGTGTGTTCACATATGAAATGCAGTGAAGCAAAAAAATTCTTTTTGGGCAAAAATTCATTTCTTTATAAACAGGCAAGAAAATGGAGCATATCAGAAATGATCAAAATCATTAATAGTGGGGCAAGAAGTTTAATCCCAGTTTTCTAATCACATTGTATTTTGGGCAAGTGTTAAATTCATTTTTGGCCAAAGATATATTTCCAGATTTGAGCAGAACAATCTGTATATGGCATAGTAACCAATTTATGGGCGACACAAGGGACATAATCGTTTCTATCAATCACCCATGGAAAACATTTATTTGTTTTCAAATTTATTTCCAGAAAATTAGTTGAGGGGCAAAGGTTTTCACATGATGGCTTCAGAAATTCATTCAGGGGCCAAAAGGGGTGTAACTCACTTTCCAAAATTGATTCAATCGCACAACAACACAGTCAATGCAGAGAATTCAAAAGAGGAAAACAAACACATGCGCAAATCAAATCAAGGCACTAAATGAAATCAGAGTAATTTTTAGGATTTCATAATCCTATAAATTCAACCAATTCATCACAGGCAAGTCAATCGAAAACCAACCCAACAATTCAAAGAGAAAATCAGAGAAATCAAAACTGTAATACTCATGTGTTTTCGATCATCATTATCCCAAATCGAAGCATCAGAGAGCATCCAGTTTTGAAGCTAAACAGAGAAGCAAATCAAAGAGCAATCACGATCGAATTTGATTTGGGATTTGAAAAACCCAAATTCCATTCTTAAAGTCGGCCAACATCTATGAAGGAAGGAGCTTGCAAAGAAGAATGCGCCAGGCTCTTCTTTTTATGTTATAAAAGGGATTTAGGGTTTATTTGTTTTTTAAAATTCATTTTGTTGTATTTTCTTTTGTAATCGTTCAAACAGTTTTCTAGAGTCTGTAAAATTCTAGGGGAATCCAGTTAGGGTGTTAACTGGCAGTTTACTAGCGTCTGTAAAACTAGGGGAAATCTGGTCTAGGGGATATAGACCAGTCTAGAGTTTTGAGCGTAGTGTTAGAATAGGAGCGAGGGGTTCGCAAGTTTACATGGTCTTGTAAGCGGGATCTGTTCTATCACCTAGTAGAAACTTTAGGAATGCAGCAGTAGGCAGAGTCTTGCCGAAGCTGGGTATCTCTGTGTGTTATTTTCTTTTTGCTTTTTATTTCTGCTGCATTTTGTGATTTGATATTTTTTTATATCTCGCTTAATTTTCAATAAACCCTATTCACCCCCCCTCTAGGGTTAATCTAGATCCAACAGTTTCAACAGATTTAACAGATTAGGCAATTTAACAGATTTAATCACCCATTAAAATTCCATTGACATACCTTGCTTAATTATAAAATTAAGCCTAATTTTACATGCCTAAACTATGGTCATAATTCACAATATAACATATGCCCCAAATTTCTAGTTAAATTTACATAGTATAAAATATTCTCTAAAAACCCCAAATCACGATATACAATATGAATTATGCCAAATTATCGCCTTTGGTTTCAGCGTATGTCAAATATCCAAAATCCCCATTTAGGCGTATTCACAATTAATAGTTATCCTATTTTAATATAGATCTTTTACGCCTAAATAATATATCCTTTTTCTTCTAAGTCATAGATCATCATATAAAATATGCCCCCAAATCTAGATCTTAAATTACAACATATATTATGTCCTCAAAATCAGATCTTGAATTATAACATGCATTATGTTTCCAAATTACAAGTCATATGTTGTCATACAATAATTATCCTTCTTCCAAATCAAAAACCGTCATATATAGTATGCCTGGATTTAGATCTTGAATTACAACATATGCCCTTTTCTTAAATCAGTCACAAATCAGTCATGTCCAATTATGCATCATTCATTATTTTCCCTAAATTTAGCGTTTGTGTGTCAATCACTTAGGAGATTTGGCTCAGACTCGTGGTAGCCTTGCTATAGAACAGAAGGAAGGAAGAGATACAGAATAGTTACAATAATAAGATAGACCTACACAGAAAAACAGATTTGATAAACATGAATAAGATAGATCTACACATGAAAACAGATCTGATAAACAAGAATATGCATAATCTCCAATTCAGGTTTATAACCATGTCAATATCATAATTAAATTTCATATCTGAAAATAACTGTACTCACCTTTGTTGGATTCTAAAAGAAAAAGGAGTTGTAGTTGTTCTCTTTTTATCCTATTCAGATTGAAAGAAGAAGGAGCACTTGTTCTAGCTTAGGTTTCAGCAGAGTAACGACGCCATTGATTTATATTAATATGAATTAGGACAGAGTATAGGTGTAATGAAATTGTGTGGAGAGAAAGTGAGGTTTGGGGTGTTTAATTAGCTTAGGAGCAACGAATCTGGTCAGAACAGGCGTCTAAATACAGAAAAAAATATGTCCACGGATCTGGAAAAGGGGGGAGGTCGACCCCTAGGTTGACCTGTTCTACCCAAGTCGACCCCCTGGTCGACCTGGGTCCTGGGCAAGAATTTTCCCGCCCAGCCCGGTTGTGTGATTTGAATTTTGAAACTTTGAATTTGAATTCGGGCTGGTTTTTATTTTAAACTCCTAAAATTTCTAAGTGCCATAACTTCTTTATACGGAGTCCATTTACGCAAACTAGGACACTATCTCAAGCAGAATTCTGAGACGAACGCAATGGCGTAACTCGTTTTCCCTAATTCTTCTCTTAAAAATTAATTATACTTTGTTTTGCTACTTTATGTTCATAGAAAATACTGGGTGTTACAACTCGCGTATATATAATAAGCAAGAGCTATAAAAACACAACATATGCCTCATTCCAATCCAGAATATTCTTTATTCAAATATTCACATTTTTAAGGAAAGATTCCAATTAATTTTATCAAAGATAAATTCTTTAAAATTTATTCTTTAATCTTCCTTTGAATATCATTTCAAACCATATTAAGTTTTTCCAAACTAGTCGGGATTAGCGAATCACACCGAAATAATCATTTATTTTATTTCCCAATCCCAACCTATTCATCCCATGGAACAAAACTGGTAATACTCCCTATATAACACCACGGTGTTATTGGTAAATATTAATTACCATTTCACATTCAAATCTAATTAAAGATTTAACTATCGCTTGGAGCAAAACTGGTGATACTCCATTCTCGATCTTTTCAATCTAATTAAAGATTAATTAAAACTCCACTTAGTTTTAATCTTCCCAAAAATCATTAATGATTATATAACTTGGGAAATCATATACTGTCTTTAACTAGGTTAAAGAATCAATGTCATTTAAAACACGGTTCACGATAAACCCAAAATACATTCCACTTTATTCCAATTACTAAATATAACTGAAAACTCGAATAATCTTAATTAAAAAAATTATGCTTTTCACACGGGGTTTAAGAACAGTGTTACTAAAGACACCATTCCATCAGTCTCTAACCGTAAATTAGTAAGCGAATAATTCCTTAAGTATTAATCCCGAAGGTCGAAAACAACATCAGATCAATACCCAGGAAACCATTCAACTTATCTAATCTCCAGTTAGTTTCTAATTTTCTTAACTTCATTGCGTTTAAGAATAGCATTTTTAAAGATACCATTCACGACAAACCTAAAATTCAATTCAATTCCAATTAAATATTAATTAATTGGTAAACTTCATTAAATCTTAATAAAAAGATTTAATCTTTTCTCAACTGGGTTTAAGAACAGTGTTAGTGAAGACTACGTTCACGACAAACCCAAAACCCCATTTGATATTAAATATAAGGCCCTGAATAGAAAATTTATCGGCTTATATTCAATATCAAATTCTAAAATCAACAAATATCGTATTGGAATAACGATATATATATTTTCCAAATTCCTCCACAATGTTCGTATAATCATGGAATCTAATATCGAAATATTCCGAAGATAATTTCTATTCAAATCCATTCCAATTCATATATTCACTACAACAAATATACCATATTACAACGGTGCAAAAAAGTTGTAAAAAGTTTTTACAACGGTGGAGCCACCGTCGTGTATTAAGAAGTTGTAATATACGTATATCTTTTACAACATTTCTGCACCGTTGCAACACCGTTGTGAAATAGGGTATTTAACAACTTTTACTTACCGTTGTAATAAATTTTATTACAACTTTTATTCCCAGTTGTTGTAAACATTTAAATATCATAAGATCATAGGTATGATAACTGGTGATTATCGTTGTGACTTCCAGAATATTACAACTCTTTCACACCGTTGTAAAATGATTTATTACAACTTTTTTTTGCTGTTGTAACTTATATACACCTTACTAATATAAAGAATTCATGTATATTAATAATAATACGATTCATATTTCAATGCAACAAATATAACTATACAAAATCATTCATATATATTAATTGACATAATATTCGATCAACATACACATAGTACATCACCAAATAAACCGATCATAAAAAACATACATCGATCTAACACAAAAGATACATAAGATAGATAGAAGTTTTGCCCACAAAAGATAAATAAGCATACCCTATGAAAGCACTCTAGCTGAAGGCAACGTAATTTTTATTTCAAGCCACAGTTGATCCAACAGCTTCTCAAATGGTAGTCATTTCAGAATTCGACTTCCATAAGAAAGCTTCTGGATCCACCGCCACATCAATCCAAACTTTCCAACGTCCTCGCGGTCCACGGTGGAACTGCAAAAAAAAAGTAATTTTAATAAGTTTAGTAGAACAAGAAACTGATGCTTAAAATAAAAAAATTCAGAAAAGTACAGGAACATAGACCCAAAAAATTGAAAAATGATTTTGCACCAAAAAACTCAGTACAGGAACATATACCTAAAAAAATAAATATTTCCAGAACCTATTTTGCAAACATGGGCAAGAAAGATCAAGAATCTTAGCATATAACATAGGCATATATGGAATAATAGGTGCTTAAGGTCTACCAGAACCTATCTTGCACGAGATGTGCACTTCCCAATTTTGAGGAGGAAACAGGCAAAGTACATGTTATGAACAGAAATCAAATAAATGATTGATATACCATTAACAGGTGCAGTTTGGCACTTAAGAGGAATGAAATGCATTTCAGTTGCGTTCAGGTTTCTTTTCTGTAATTGATTGTCTACTGGACACGACCATTTTATTAAATGTTTCCTTGGTATAGCTTGCAGGAAAATTTAATAGAACATACATTCAAGAGGAGGTACTTGCAACAAGAATAGAGTCCAATATTAGGTAGAAATAAAATAGATGAACCGTACTTGATTTAATTGGACTCTACTCTTGCTGCAAAAAAGAGATACAATAAAACAGAACCTGGCATTACAACATTTTGATGAAAGAACAATAAAAGAGATGAACCATACTTGTTTTAATTGGACTCAACTCTTGCTACAAACATCAGCAAAGTGCAAATAAATGAGAAGAAAACTCCAAAAGAGATACAAGAAAACAAAACCTGGCATTGCAACATTTTGATGAACCATGCAGCAAAGTGCAAATATCAGCAAAGTGCGAAGTCCAATATTAGGTAGTCTAATATTTTTGAATTTCCATATTCAAGAGGAGATACTTCCTGCAAAATTTAAAACAGAACCTGGCATTGCAACTTTTTGATTCAAGAAAACAGTGGAAGGTCATGACATCAATACAAAAAGCTTAAAAAAGAGATGGAAAAATGCAACCTCTATAACAGATTTTCATAAATAAAAATTTAGTCAGCTAACTACGAAAAATAAATTAAGTTATCATTTATTAGGTAACTATTACATCCTCAGGATAAAAAAATAATAATTGGCACGTGGAACTTGAAAACAAGTTAAGAATAAACAAACCAAAATGGAAAACTAGCATGATCCATGGATGAGTTCTAAATCAAAATGTATAGTTTAGTGGAGCTTTTAATGGGTGGAATGGATGAAAAAATAAATACAATAATAGCTCAATCCTGTAGAGAGAAAATGATAATATTGTTAAGATGTAGAGAGGTTGAATGTAAATCTTTAAAGAAAAAAAGCACTGAAGTTTTATAACCCTTTTGAATGTTGTTTGGGTTCAACTATTTTTAGCACAAACCAACATTAAAAAACAGTTTTACTGAAGTCTACTAATCCTCTCATTCACAAGACTCGGTTTCTGTCAATAATATGTAAATAAGATGAACGAAATACCCTTGGCCTAGGTGAACTCCTTTGAAACCTACTACACAGCCCATTCTCCGATCCTTTCAATCTTGTTCCAACCTAATTAATACTTAGATAACAATTAGGGCTTAGTAATGGAAAACCAAGAGATCATGCATCCTAAACCAATGACCTAGCAATATTTATATACCAACAGAATATTATATGTTTACACCGCAAGCAATTATCACCAAGCTTAAAAAACATTGTAGTTGCTATTCTTATGACTTGTTTAAAGCAAAGGTTCAAGCAGCAACAATCAATTAAATTAGATACAAATAAGTATATAAAGGGGCAAATGTGCCTATTACAGTTTGAATTTTAATACAACTATAAAAGATCACAATTTAGTGCTTAATTATAATTTTTCCTTAATTAATAGCCAACCACTAACATTCTTCCTTTTTGTTCCAAACATTGGTTTAAATTCCTTAAGAAGATCAAAGATATTTATTTATCCTGATTGAATAGGACTTTAAAGCATAGACCATGCTACAACCATACATCTCTATCTGATAAAAGCAACATATTATTTTCCCAATTACTTTCAAGATTGCATGCATTGTGCCTCAGCCTTTTAGCTATCACACCAATGAAAAAATAATACATAGAAAGTATCCAAAAGTTCAGATGCAGTACGTCTGGTAAAATCATCTCAAGAGCAGAAGATAAATGGATGAATTAAACCCTAGATTAAGAATGAGTACCCTGTTTAGCAGAATTTCGCTGGTCCTATCTCCTTTTGAGCATTTACTTCCTCAAATAACAGCTGTTTAACAGCCCTTACATGCCCATCAGAATCATTCCTGCCATCGTTTTTCCTGCTCCAATCGCTTTGCTTTGCTGTGGAAGTCAGTGTTTGTTGAGACGCGATTTTGTCTGAGGAAGAAAAAACTAGGGATCGATGTTGATTTGGGGAAGAGTAGAGGAAAGGTTAGCCAACGAATATAAGACGCGAGTTACTTTTGGAGCCAAATTTTCACTTTTAACGCGCCTGAATTTCATCCTTCTGCGTTAAGATGACCGTCAGATATTCGTGTGTCACTACCAAAATTTCACTAAAATTTATAGAATTAAATATTATACGTTTAAAGTGAAATTTTCTGATCGTTTCAAAGAAGGCACTGTCGTCTGAAATCAAAAAAATCGTGCCCCCGGACCCGCCGTGACTATGGGGCCCCAGACCCCCACTGGCGCTGCGCCCGGACCCGCTGACGGCACGCCTCCGGCACGGAGCACGACTCGCCTTCCGCTCGGCGCTGAAATTACAACATAAATAATAATTTAATTAACCATAAATTAATTAAATTACAACATAAAAATAAAAGGATCCGTTCAAATGGTCCGCTTAACGCGCCAAACACATTCTCCGCTAACTCCAATTCTCTGCTAACATTCTCCGCTCAGAATCTTCCGCTTATGCTTGCACCAAACGCACCCTAAGAGCCGTGCTAACATCAGTGGCACATCAAGAGATAGATCAATACTTCCGCGCGAGCATATGTCCAACCAATCAGCTGAGCGAGCATATGACGACTGTAGGCACGCGCGACAGATGCTAGCAATTCCCTGACTATTAAATACTTAACCATAATTATTGAATAATAGTTACTTTTTATTAATTTTTAAATATTAATTATTATTCATTTGTTAAGTTATTACTGAATGTTGATTATTATTAATTTGTAAAGTCATTATTGAATATTAATTACTGATTATTTTTAAATATTAATATTATTAATATTAAATATTAATATTATGAATATTAAATATTAGTCACATTATTAGTATTTAATAGGCCTCTATTACAACAAGTAGAAAAAAGAGCTTATGAAAATAAGTTTATGCAACTTTCTAATAAAATTTTGAGGTCTAATCTAATTGTCTTGAACATGTATCATAAGTTAATTAAATATTGTTTTAAAAATATATATATTGTGTATATATGGAAAATGTTTAATACGGAGGGAAGTGGAACACTAATCTCATCCACTAATTACATTTTGAATGTTATTTAATATGGTAAGTTAAATAATATATAATAGCTATTTATTAATCTTATGATTTTTATTTTTTATTTTTTATGAAAAAATGTAATAAAATATTATATAAATTACTTGAAATTTTTATTAAAATATTTAAAAGTAATTATTTAATTATTACTTCTTAATTAGTTATTCTTACTTCTTATTTATTGGTTACAAAAATTAATTATTCATTACTAAAAACTAATTTTGATTTATTTATTTTTAATTTCTAATAATAATACATAATTATTATTTATCAATTATTATATAGCAAAAAGAAATTATTAATTTCAGTTATTACATATTTTCAAATAAACTATTTATTATTATTATTAAACAATAGTTATTGAGTATTAATATTTTTATTAATTATCGAATTTTCATTGATTATTAATATGGTATTTTGTTGTAGTGTAGTCATATATTACAACTGTCAAAAAATAAAAGTTGTGATAGGCTTTTATTACAACTGTCAAAATTACACAGTTGTTAAAAATAAGTTTATTACAACTTTTCTGGAAAAAAGCTGTAAAAAACATTTATTACAACGGTGATTTTACCACCGTTGTAAAATTAAAGTTGTAATATGGTGTTTTTGTTGTAGTGATTGGGAATTCCTATTATTTCTAAAACCATTTCAAATCCAATTTATTTATTTAAAAATATTGGATTATAATTCTAGTTCATAACTAGTTCATTTCGATAAAAATATATTTTTATCTTTTCAAATATGGAATTTTTCATCCCAATTCTTTCCAAATCATTTATTATGATTTTACACAAATTATTAATATTTTTAATATTTTATCAAGGCCCGTACAGTTGATTTCCATAAACGGTCATGAAACTGCACTTACAGCGACCGTTTCCTAATTTGATTTGGACATAATTCCAAATCCAACCATTAGATTTCAAATCTCTAATATTTGTTGGAAAGCTCTTTTTGATACGAACCCAACGGTTATGGTTTCAGGAGAATCCGACTGTCGGATCTCCCGTAAAGTCAATTCAAAGTCAATGGTCGAAATTCGCGAACTACCGTGGCGCAGCGCGTTCTATTCAGACCATTAAATATATATATATATATATATATATTATATATATTTCATCGATTTCCATTTAAAACGTATTTTATAAATTGTTTTAAATTCGTTTTCAAAACGATTTCAACTTCATATTCAATTTCAAATCAAAATTGAATATTCCATATCATTCTTATGTAATTGATGATATTTTCAAAACTCTAGATTTTGAAATCACTTCCTTTCCGATATATATTATAAAAATGAATAAAATCGATATAAAATCATTCATGTCAAAATGGCGTTAATCTAATCAACACGGTTTTGTATATTTAAATATTTTTGTGTCCATCCCAAATCGGATATCAAAATCATATCTTGATTCTTTTCTGAATATTATTTTAAAATATTCGTTATTTTAAAATATTCATTCTTTCTGAACTGAAATCGGACATAGTCAATCACCATATAATGTGATTTATATGGATTTCATACAACGCATGTACATAACAGCAAAGATGAACAATCAACTATCATCCAAAGTGCACTACACAACTGAATAAGCATTAAATATAAATAATTCACGCTTGCACAGTCTGTCAACTAAAAGATCGACATACCACTAAACAATTGGGATTAGTGTATATCAAATATCATCCCAACACCCGTGTGGGGTTTAGTTCAACAAACACAAAATTTATTTGTGCAGTTGGGCGATGTGTAAAATTTATCGTCCCAATCAATATCAGTCAAATGGGTGTACATAAACAAATCGTTCGATTTGTAAATGAATATTTATTTTATTCATATACACGTTAAAAATATAAAATATTTTATTTCAACACGTGAATATTTTATACAGTCCATTTCACATCACAAACAATTTTCACAACACAATCAAACAAACAAGTCGTCCATGGTCTGGGGACGACGGTGTCGGGTGCTGCTAAGCACCGTCTGCATCCTAGTATATATTTTTAACTAGAAAATAAATTGAAGTGAGAAGTTCTCACCTTGGGATCCACTCCTCCATTCTTTATCATCGCTTAGATTCGCTGTTTTGATTCCAACGCAATCTTTTTCATGAAATTTATATTAAAGATCATATTTTTATCCTTATACTGTTCATATAAAAATAACATCTTTATATCACCATTATATATATAAAATTCCAATTTTTATTCGCTACATACATAAAAATCATATTTTGATCTTTCTAAGAATATTTCCATGCCATACACTAGTTAAAAATCATATTTTTAACTTGCCAAAAATATTTTCTTAATACGATAAAAATCGTATCTTCATAGCGATAAAAATCATTTCTTTATACCGATAAAAATCATTTCTTTATACATTAAAAGATCCTAACTTCAAACATTAAAAATCTCGACTTTATATGATAAAATATCTCATTTTTATCTCATGTCTTTTACATAAAGATTACATTTTTATTTCGTTAATATATATACAAAGATCATATTTTTCTAATTAAAAATTATAACTTTTTCAATTTAAAAACTATATCTTTCAAGTGTTAAAAATCTTAACTTCTTATGAATAACGATCTAAACTTCATATTGATAAAAATCTAATCTTTGACCTAATCAAAAATCATATCTTTCCTATAATAAAAATCATGTCTTTTTATATTGCTATATATATTATAAAAATCTTATTTTTATAATGCTATTCTATATAAAATTCACGTTTTTCCCTAGCTAAAAATCATATTTTTACTTCGCTAAAAAATATATTTTTTACTCTATCATACTATATATACATAAACTGAATTTGTAAATGGTATATAAAAAACTGATTTTATTGAATTACAAAAACTATTTAAACTAAATAAATAAATAAAAACTCACCCCTTTTTCTTTCTGTGTTTGTCGAACTAGGCTGGAGGGCGTTAGATGGTGGCCGGAAATCAATGCAGGCGGCGGAGGTGATTCTCTCAGGTGGCGGCGGCTTAGGGTTGGGTTTTTGGCTCGGATCTGAACGGAGGTGGGGGTCTCATGACTGGAGGGGAGGCCGGAGGGGAAGGCGCACAGGGGTGGGGGGTCGATCATCGGAGGGGCAGCGCCTTACTGCGAACAGCGGAGATGCGGTGGAGGAAGAGGAGGCGTGATTCGATCGTTTGATCGATCTGTTTTTTTTTTCTTCTGTTGAAAAAGGGAGGCGGGTTTTCATTTGGGTTGACCACGGTTTCGATGTAATGAGGGTTCGACCAAGTCCTAGTGTATATATAATATATTATTTATATTATTTTAATTTTGAAATTACTTGTTCACTGATAAAAACTCCAAATCAAACCCAACGACTATCGTTTCTAGCCAAATACCCCCATTCTGAACCCAATGAGATATGTTTCGTAAGCCAATTCGGGTTTTACGATCAGTTTTCGTCAAATTTAAAATATGATTTAGTATATATTCCATTTGAATGCACATTTTAATTTACCGGGGATGCATACTAACTCCAAAAATTCCAGAAAAGTAAAGCTAGCTATGTTTTGACGATACGGTCCAAACAAAACTAATTTTGCCGAATTTGGAGACTGTTTGAAAAATGGTCATTTTCTAGTCGATCCAAATTGACTGAAACTGTTAAAACACGTTTTATTTTGCCACGCCCACATATTAATTTCAACTATTATGAATTTTGGAATCTAACAAAAGTTTGACATCCTAAATCAAACAAAAGTGGTTTCGTCGAAAACGGAGGTCGTTTGCTAAATGGCTATTTTTAGGGGCTGTATTTCCATAGCGACTATTCTGAATTTTCAACTGGGCATAACTTTTTATTCCTGCTATGAAATTTGGATTTTCCAGATTCATTAGAAAGATACTTTCAAATAGATTCAAATATTTTTGGTTTCACCAAAATCCGGTTTATTTTGAATCTTGTACATTCAATTGAAATTTGAAATTGAATTTTCAAACTGCAGCGCCATTTCCAATTCCTTTTATAATTAAAATAAATATTTATATTCTAACTTTGATTTAAATAAATATATACATTCCAATTCTATTCAAAATAAATTTCTTGTCGTTATTATTTAAAATAAATCATTTAAAATATTCAAAATTCATTACAATACCAAAAAAAAAATGGTTCTAATTTTCAGGGTTGTTTCACATAATTTAACCATAAATTAATCGCATTTACCCAAGCATCTTATTTAAGCATTTCAAATGATTAATAACTAATTTTTCCAAATCCCTAAGTTACCTCAAACCCAACCGTCAAATTCAATTTAGATAATTGTTTTAAATTTTCTTTCCAAACAATATTTACTTCTTAAACACTCAATTAAAATCCTCATTATCATTTTTTAATCGTTATTACAGGTAATCACAAATCTAGTGCTGTTATAGACCCCTTACAAAAATTGTGTCTCCGTAATTTCCTTAGGGAAAAGTTATATCATATTAACTTATTTCATACAAAAGAGAAATTGACAACGAAAAAATAAGGTTTGAGTTTATAATTTCTCATCCTTGCCAAGGGAACATAGGAAATCGGGATACAATCGCTTGATGAATTCTTTGGTTTCCGATCCCAAGTTTAGCCATTGGGATTATCAGACCATTGAATCTTCACGAGCAGCACATTCTTCTTTTGAAGATGTTTAACCATGAAAGAAAGAGCGCACATAGGGCATTGCACGTAAGAAAGATCAGGTGAGACCTCAAGCTCCCCTAATACACGAGTGCCATGCATAGATCCAAATCATGTAGACACTTATGTAATTCAGAGACGTGAAACATGTCATGAACACTAGAAAATCAGACTGGAAGCTGTACTCGATAAGCTACAAGTCTGATACATTTACTGATAGGAAATGATCGTATGTATTTGGGAGCCAACTTCCCAGTCTGACTGAAGTGTACCACTCCTTTCAAAGAAGATGCATAGATCTAGACCGAATCATCAATTGAGAACTCAAGAGGCTCTCTATGGTTGTTCACGTATGATTTCTAATGACTTTGCACCTTTTTCTTCTTCTCTTGAATTAATATAATCTTCTTGGATGCTTCACAAACTGAGTCAGAGCCTAATATAAGCATTTCTTTGGACTCGAGCAATAAGAAGGAGAACGATACAACCTTCCATATAAGTCTTGAAAATGAGCCATGTCGATACTAGATTAGTAGTTGTTGCTATAAGCAAACTTGACAAGAGGAAGATGATCCTCCCAAGAACCACTAGAGTATAAGATACATGCATGAAGTAAGTCCTGTAAGATATGATTGACCCGCTCAGTCTACCCATCAGACTATGGGCAATAAGTTGTATTGAAATTAAGCTTTGTGCCCAAAGCTTGCTGAAGATTATTTCAAAAAGACTCATAAAGAGTGGATCACGATCACATGCAATAGAACTAGGAATACCATGCAATCACACGACTTCCTTAATATATAGCTTCTAAAGAAAATATGTTGTCCTATTAGATTTAATAGGAATAAAATGTGTAGACTTAGTAAGGCGGTCCGCTATTACCCAAATGCTACTATGGTCCAACCTCGAACAAGGTAAGCCATCAACAAAATACATTGAGATCTGATCCCACTTCCACTACAAGACCTCCAAGGGCTGAAGTAGACTACTAGGTCACTAATGCTCGACATTTACGAGCTGATAAGTCATGAAGTTACTCACATAACTTGCCACGTCATGCTTCATGTCATCCCAGAAATAAAGGCAACACATATCAGCATACATCTTGCTTCTGACAGAATGGACAATATACTTGGTACGGTGACACTTGATAGAATATCCTACGTAAGATCTAGAACCGAAGGTATAACAACTTGGTTCTTATTACAAGGACAACCATCCAAATCAACGCTAAAGTCACTCAACTCCTCATCTTGGGACTCAGACTGGCAACGCTGGATAATAGAGATAATATTTATATTTTGCCATTGTGTCTCTGCAATACAATCCAATAAGTTGGGTCATGCATCCATGCTAAATAATAAGATTTGAGAATCAGAAGAGGGAGAACAATCTTGAATGTCACAATATGAAAGTCTCTAAGATGTTCTACTTTGTAAGCATCATGGAAACAATGGTTGACTGCTAACTGTAAATTTCCAAGGTTTATTTGAATTCCAGCATTAAACATGTACTATATAACTGTATAATATGCTTTATATCGATGAGTGCGCACTTGACGTTCAGTTCGGGATCGCGTTAATGATCGAAGGCTTGGAAAGTAACGTATGTATGTGTGCATGTAAATGATTATATCGATTTTTCCCTTCCTTTCCCTTTTTTACAAATATTATAAAGGATCGGTAATGATCCCTATAGAAGGATCGATATTGGACCTATTACAAATTTACATGGGACTTGGGCCCTATATGGATCTGTTCACAGCGGCTTTTCGACTTCCCAGCTTGAATTGTAAATAGCCTTCTTCCATACGAGAAATTGATCTTTTTCCACTCTAGTTATTTCGTACTATATTACTTTGGAGTAATACCAATCCTAGCACTATACTTTCTGATTATCAACAATAAAGTTATAAAATTTCTTAAGTGGATGTAGATCGTCTTACATTGAACCACTATAAATCGTTTTCCCTTATTTCTACTGCATTTCTATTATTTTTATCCTTGTTTTTGATTTGTTTAAGTTTAACTATCGTTATACTCATTGAGTATTGTACCATTTTTTATTTCAACATTTATAACTTATAAAATGTAAGTAGCAGAAAAGTAAGTTAAATTTTGAACCTGTAGTAAATGGAAATCAATTGTAAGTTAAATCGACGATTATTTATGACTTGAACTTAAGTTAAAAGAACTATAGTATATGAATTTTCAAATTTATAGAAATAGTTTAGCAACGGAATAAGTGTAAGAATAATATACTAAGTAAAAAAAGGAAAATGAATATATTACATGCTACGTTGTTATCTTATGTAGAATTTGGAATTGAATATTTGAATTGTTTAAGGTAACGTAAATGATTGGTTAAGTTGTAACTTGAGGCTGTTGAGCATAAGGTAATTCTTGATGGACTATTTGTCATCCTTATGCGATGATAAGGTTTCTAACCAGAATTAACTATGAATTATGATTGTTAGTGTTAAACACTATATTATATTGTTACCTGATTATAGCTTTTGATCGCATATGATGTTTGTGCATGTTCTTGTAATTATTATGTTACTTGTTTATATATTTAACTCTCTTTTGGTTTATATAAGTATATACATAATGGGTGTATATGTTATGCTTGCTTATGGCTTTTTGTTTCACTAGTAAAGATTGATTTTTTGACAAATGCCACATATTCACGCTTAATGTGTGTGTGTGTTATGTATGTATACACCATACAAATACAAATATGTAGTATATACTTTTGTAGTTGTCCCGATATAAAGATGGTCTCGGAATTGAACTTATATTAATGTTATAATTTTTTTAGAATCTAGCAAGCGAATGAAATTCTACCGATTTTTTTTCAAAATTTCAAGTGTTTGACAAATTCAAAAGTGTTTTTGAAAGTATTTTCGTAATGAAAGCTAGTGGGTTTCGAGGCGTTGTTCTTGGTTATGATTTCATGATGAAATTCTTTTAAAGAGGGGGAAATGTAACAAATCAAATTTTTAGTACTTAAATATATGATAGATTTAAATATTAAAATCATTGATTTTGAAATTTAATGGCTTGATTTAATTTGTTTGAGAATTTGAATATTGTAATAACTCAAAATTTGGATTCTAAATTTAATATGAAATTAAACTTATTTGAAGCTCTTTAAAATTCTAATTCGAATATGAGCAATAATAATAAATTATTATCAATAAAATTAAATGTTTTGAAATTTATTTATAATAACTCGATTTTGTTAAACATGCAAAAACAACCATCTTGCAAACTATCTCGAAAGTCGACAAAACCAGCTTTATCGGATCCAGATTAGTAAATTGTCATGTGATTTCAAATTTTGTAGTGATTGGATTTATTGTGTGATCGCACATGCTAGAAATACGTAGAAATTTAAAATTATAATATGATTTGAAAAGCTATAATTTGCATACGATTGAGCTAGCTCTTTAAACTAGTTCCATCATATTTGAAATATGGGTTATTAGTTGCAAACGATGGTAGGCAATTCTCATTTGAAGTTCCGAAAATTTTTCGCTTAGTAAATAGTGTTTTTTTGGAAATGTTATACATGCATCTCGTTCTTCTTCATATCAAAAATTACTAAATCCTAGCCTACATAGACCCATTAATAGCCGAAATTTCTCCAAATGATCCAGTATATTTTGTTCTTTTTCTCCTACCTCCTCCATCGTCAACTTTTAGGTGATGATCTCGATAGAAAACAGATGTGAGAGAGTCGACGAAGCTATCTACAGGGTTAGTGGTGTTGACGTAGCGTGGAGATGTAGAAAATGTTAAGGAATGAGATGTTGATGATAATGGTTTTGATGACAACAACCCTATTTCAACTTTGTTTCAACTATTATTGTTATAAAATATATACTAACACTATTTTCTAGAATATATATGTGTATGTACAAGAAATCTATGCTGGTATTTATTATTGAAGACTATACAGTTCAAAGAATCAAAGATTTCAAAGTAGAAGAGTTCAAATTTCAAGACTCATGAGTATCAAGAGTTCATGAATTATAGAGTAAACGTGTCTTAATATATTATTGAAACTTTGGTTAACATAGAATTCTGATTTCAAACTTAATTATGATTTCAAATTCTTTTTCAAATGATGTCAAAATTACGTCCTTATTTATAAATATATACTTCTTTATTTTAAGAAATATTTTAACTCTTGAATTTTATTTATAATTCCTATTTTCGAATTTATGATAAATGGATTTTTACTTAAAAAATTTATTACTAGTTTTATTATAATTTTTTTTTCAAATTTCCTTATTTATATTAAGTTTTAATATATTCATAGTTTTATATTTATATCTTTATATCTTTATATCATTTTACATTTAGTTTTTAATTATTTTTATTTCATATTTATTTAAGTTTTAAAATATATTTTACTTTGAACAGAATGTTTAATATAATGGAATATAGTTTGATTTAACTCAGGAATCACCACAACTTATTTAAAACTTTATTAACTTCATTTTAACATTCATTTTTTAAATTTATACTAGCATATGTCAACATCATACTTTTTGTATGATAAAATACTGGCCGTTAGGTAGTTTTTTAAATTTTGAAAAGAAGTATCTTTTGAATTCAAACATTTTCTGAAAGGTTATGGCTGTTGGAAAGCTATAAATACCTTTTAGAATTTGAATTTTTTAAATAACTTTTCATTCTCTTCTTCTTCCTTAATCATTCCACTGTTACTCTTCTAAATTTCTTAACTTTCTACACTTATACTCTAGCGATTTTCAAAGAAATTATATCGAACTTCTTCTCTTTCGATTCTACATCAAACTCTCTTTGAAATTCAAGTGATACTTAAGAGTTATAGTTATACTCCAAAAACTAATAAGAGAAGGGTGTGGTCCTGTATCGTATAAAGTGACTGGATGTGATTATGTCTTGGAATCGTGTGACACCCTGTAATTTTAAAGAACATTATAATGATAATCTAAAGAATACTTGATTAAATATTGGGAGTTAAGTAAAACAGATTACGCCATTGCGTTCGTCTCAGAATTCTGCTTAAGATAGACTCCAAGTTAGCGTAAAACGGATATCGTATGAAGAAGATACCAAGGTTTGAAGTTTGTATACATATAAGCATAATATATGTATATATACACACAAGACAAATCCAGAAAATCAAAATCAGAGAGTGGCAAAAAACAGGGGAATCGGCCCGTTGGGGGTCGACCCCATGCCCCATGGGTCGACCCCTATACGGAGTTGTCAACCCCTGGGTCGACCCCAACCGGATTTTGGGCAGATTCCTCCCCTGCACTTGGACGCATTTCTGAACGAGATTCGTTGACCTTAGGCTATAAATAGGACCTTATTTCCATTGTTTTATTCACCAAAAACAATGGAGACAACGAGGTGCTGCCCAACTCAGATTGAAGTAGCCTATTCTTCTGCAACAACGATTTATACGTATTCAAGTATCTCTACAACAACATCTACATTCATTTCTCTATTCTTTAAATCCAGTCCCTGTGAGTTTATGTTGCTTTTAGATGTAAACATTTAATAAGTAATCTTGACATGTTTATAAGTTTAAAGCTAAGTCTATGCCTATTAATAACTTGAATCATAACTAAACAGATCTGCTACTACTTGTACACCTAATCTACTGTTTAGTTCTTGTATGCCCATTCCTGATATGCCTATTCTGTTATTATGCCTAACCATGTCACCATATGCCTATTCTGTTAGCATGCCTATTTTTGTCATTGTATGCCTATTTTGATTTATGCCTATTTCTGTTCTCTTCTCTCTCCCTCCTTCCCTTTTTATTTTTATAACTAGGCTACATTCGAGCCTAGGCCTATCGCTGAAATATGTGAGCACACGAAATTGGGAATGGTTGGGAATGATGAATTAGGGCATAACTTATACTATAAAACATGACTGGGATTTGGGGCATAATCTATACCTTAATCTAAAACATTAATTTGGGGCATAACCGGGGATAAACATGAAAAATTGTTTAATAATGAACATGCCTAGATTTACATTAATTAAAAACTGTAACCTCACTTAGACACGAGGTTAAATTACACTTATGGTAGAAGCCTGCCCGAAACTGCTCGGCAAATCCAGCATCCACAAGTGGTAAATCTAATGTGAAGGGTCTCGTGCATAAATGTACACGTAACGGTGCTAGGACACGAGGTTAAGTCCGACTTGTGGTAGAAGTTAACCTGTATTACATGTTGGGGTTATGCAACCTTGTTAAACTGTTAGTCATAACCTGTCAAAATCCTAGTTGTGTGTATGCAAGCCTAGGGGGCTGCTTGTATCATCTATTATGCGGGAACCATATCAGTCGTAACCCATCTTGGTATCAAACGGGGAACCCCGAACTAGGTCGGGGTTAGGGCACACTTACTGAGTTGATTATAAGAGGTTCATATAGGTGGAGGTGTTGACAGCGCGGGATCAAACGGAGTCACGTGCGTGCATGGGTCCAGCTTGCTCAGGAAAATTAAGACGTTGTGACAACAGTAGATGGTTGTGCCTCTCGAAAATAAGTGGGTTTCCACTTTAGGAAGTGATACATCCTACTGTGGGGCCAACTCATGATATCTACAGGGTAGGGAGCCGATATTGATTGGGGTAGTAATTAGGGTACATCTAGTCTTGCTTGTTTAAAAGCCCATTATTATCATTGGGGGTAACACCTGTCATTTCTATTGGGCTTCATGTTATTATTGTTGGGGGTAAACCCCGTCACTAGCAGTGCACCTAAGTCAATCATCTATTTCTGTAGGGATCATCTTGTTTCTGTTATACTAGTATTGGTGCAGAGAAAAAATATTAGAGAAGCGTAACCTATTCTATTCTATTTATTCTGCTTATCCTGCTCATTTTGTTATACCTGTCTTATGGTATTGTTATCTCTCTCATCCAGTTTATATGCGTGTCATGATGTTTTTACTTATTTATATGCTAAAAGTAACTGGACTCGCCAGGCTTTATATCTTACCCATTTTGTTTCCACTTCTCTTTCTTCTGTCCCCCCAGGTTCTCAAGGTAGGAATACTCAGGCTTGATTTGGATTCTCTCTTTCATTCTGCTTGGAGCTACTTAGATTTATTGCTTTGATTTCCTGTCTTATCTGATGTGGCTATATTTTGGGGACTATGCTTTTTATATATTATTTTTCTCTGATGATTTTAGTACAAGACAGAAGTTTTAAACTAATGTAATGGGTTTTCTGTATTTCCGACTTATGATGTAACTAGGTTTTGGACAACGATGATTTTTGTTTAAGTTTTAAATTCTACTGTTATTTTATATCTGTCTTGTGATGTTTCTGTTTCTGTTTACCTATAACGATACACGAAACTTAATGCATTCTGATAAAGAGTGACATTAACAGATGTGGGGTGTCACATTTGATATCAGAGCTTAAGGTTACCAGATCGAATAAAGGATTTTTAAAATTGTTTTCAAAAAGGTTTTAAAAGAAAACATTTTCAAAAGAAAAGTCTGTTTTGAAAAACATATTTCCTAAAGCCATATGAAATATTTTTCGATTCTCTATTTGAGCCTCTTTTCCTTTTCTCTTCAGCATGTCTGGGGAACCGAATATTCCCGAGGGCGTACAGATACCAGCTTGATTACATTGGTTCCCCTCCCCTAGCTGCAGCCATTGTTCCTCCTCCTCCGCGAGTTGATAATTTCTCCAAGGTATGCAAGGATTTCTGTGCTATGGGAGGAAATCCATTCCAAGGAACTGAGACTTTTGCAGAAGCAAGGAATTGGCTTAAAGAGACGGAAGATTTGTTTTGGATTTTTGAGGTTGAAAACTATAGAAAGATTCAGTTGGCCATTTAGCTGCTGAAAGATGAGGCTTCGTTCTGGTGGGGAGTTACGCATGCAGGATGTCCAGTTGGGACTTGGTATGATTTCCGACAGAGGTTCGAGATGAATTTTATTTCTCAAGCCGAGTAAAGTATGCAAATGGAAAGCTTTTTAACACTTAAGCAAGGGGATATGTCTGTCGAAGAGTATGTTAATAAGTTCAATCAATTGACGAGGTTTGGTTTGGAGCTAGTGAATACCCCGCACAAGAAAGCTATGAGGTTTGCTAAAGGATTGAATGAACCCCTCCATGGATTGGTTATGTCTCATATTTCGATGGGATCAACTTTTGAGAAACTCGTTGATATGGCATTGATGTACGAATAAGATAAAGGTGAAAAGAAAGAGGCTAAGATTGATGAAACACAAAACAAGAAAGTGTGGCCCAAGAAAGAACAAAAGCAACAATAAAAGAAGGACGGAAAGAACGACATAGCCTGAGAAAAGAGGAAATGTTATAACTGTGGATGCGAGGGTCATTTGAGAAAATATTGCAGACTAAGGAAGAATGATTACTTCCAGTGTGGAGAGGTCGGACCCCTTATTAAGGATTTCCTAAAGAAACAAGGATAGGGCCAAAGGATAGGATCTTCTGGGGAACGGGTGCATGCTCTCGTGGACGGTGTACCAGATAGAGGTAGGAAAGTTTTTGTTGAAGGTTTGATTTCCTTTCCAATCATCCTGTTAGAACTCTTTTTGGTTCTGGTGCTTCGCATTCTTTTATATCTAATTATGTGGTTGAGTCTCTATACCTTAGTACTAGTATGGTTTTGGATCCCGTTGTTGTCTCAAACCCAATTAGAAGTACAACTCAATTATCTATGATTTTTCGGGGTTTGAGAATATCTTTGTTGGGCGTCGAGTTTGAGTGTGATGCATACGTGCTTAGTTTCATGGGCTACGGTTTGATTATAGGGATGAATTGACTAGCCATGTATGGTGCCATTCTAGACTGTGAGAGGAGGGTCGTTAGACTTTTGTCTTGCCATGGGAGACCCTCGATATTTCTTGTGACCCTAAGGGGTCTGACATGCTTAGTTTCTTGAATCACTAGATGCATATATCGATGACTTGCGATCTGTACCAGTAGTCTGTGAGTATTCAGATGTTTTCGAGGAAGTTAAGGGCTTACCTCTGAGGCGCGAGATTGATTCCCGTATATACTTAGTGGACAATGCAAAGTCAGTTGCATTTCCTGTGCGCCATATGGCTCCGAGAGAAAGGATGGAGCTCAACAAGCAAGTATGGGAGCTACTTAAGAAATGGTTTATTAGGTGAAGCATATCTGAATGGGGTGCTCCGGTGGTATTCAGAACTAAGGCAGATGGTTCCTTCGCTTATGTGTGGATTACAGAGAGTTGAATAAGCTTACTAAGAAAAATAAGCACTCACTTCCGAGGATAGATGATCTGTTTGACCATCTTGTTGGTGTATCTATTTTCTCCCAGTTAGACTTGGCCACGGGGTTTCATCAATTATGGGTGAGCGAGGACTGTACCAACAAGACTGCCTTTATAACTCCAGATGGTTTCTTCTAGTGGCTTGTTGTGCTTTTGGTTTGACGAATGCACAAGCCTATTTTGTGGATCTTATGAGTAGGGTGTTTCGGGAGTTTCTAATTAAGTTCGTTGCGGTCTTTGTTGATGAAATCTTGATTCTCTCGAAAAGCGAGGAAGAGCATGCCATACATTTAAGGGAGGTTTTGCAGACGCTCCGAGCACGTCAGCTTAAGGCGAAATTCTCCAAATGTCACTTTTGGAGAAAGGAAGTGAAATTTCTAGGGCATGTTGTCTCTAAGGATGGGATAGCAGTAGATCTCGCGAAGCTGGTTTCAGTTCAAGTGGCATATTCTAAAGAATGCAACGGAGGTTAGGAGTTTTCTTGGTTTAGCGGGCTATTATAGGAAGTTCATCAAGGACTTCGTAAAGATATCAGCCCTACTCACCAGGCTGACAAAGAAGAATCTGACATTTTCTTGGGATATAAATTATGAGGATGCTTTTTGGTGATTGAAGAGGGCTCCGACAATAGCCCCAGTTTTGACTTTGCCCGATGGGAACAAAGCATTCACAGTATACACTGATGCATGTGGTACAGGGCTTGGTGTTGTTCTGATGCAAGAGGGAAGGGTAGTATGTTATGGAGGTAGACTGTTAAGAGTTCACGAGAAGAATGACCCTACCTATGACTTAGAGTTAGCTGCTATAATATTCGCGCTTAAGACATGGCATCATTATCTACTTGGAGAGAAGTTCGAATTGTACACCGATCATAAATCTCTCAAGTACTTTTCTCGTAGAAGGATCTCATTTGATAAAATAGAGATGGATGAAGTTCCTAGTGTCCTATGACTTTGATATTGCTTATATCCCTAACAAGGGTAATGTGGTGGCGGATGCATTGAGTAGGCAGACGATGACCTTGAGTTCTCTATTTGTAGAGAGGTATAGCTTGGAGTATATATCGACTTCTGATTTTAGACCCTCTAACAAGTTCACACCCGGTTTATTGGCATCATTAGAGGTGTGACCTACTCTTTTGGATCAGATAGGAACTTCGCAGTGAGAGGACCCACAAATAGCATACATCTTGGATAAGCTCAGTAGAGGAGAGACTTCCAGCCACCTTAGTAAATTTTCCACGGATGATAGAGGGTGGTTGCGATGAGATGGAAGGCTTTTTGTTCCTCGAGTTCAGAGTCTGTTGAAGACAATCCTTGAGGAAGCCCATCATTATAGGATGACTAATCATCCCGGCAGTGACAAGACATATAGAGATATGAAGGGGGTTTTCTTTTGGGCTTGGATTAAGAAAGATGTAGTGGAGTTTGTTTCTTGATGTTTGAATTGCCAGCTAGTCAAAGCTAAGCAAAGGAATCCCTATGGTTTACTTCATCCTTTGGAGGTCCCATAGTGGAAGTGGGAGAGCGTCTCTATGGAATTCATTAATGGTTTGCCTAGATCAAGGAAAGGAACACTATTAATTGGGTTATAGTTGACAGGCTTATTAAGAGCGCTCATTTCATTCCTGTTAAGAGTAAGAGGACGGCGACATGGTTGGTAGTAGTTTATCTTCGTGAGATAGTTCATTTACATGGAGTACTTTCCAGTATTGTGAGTGATCATAACCCCATATTCACTAGTGAGTTTTGGAGGAGCTTGCAAGAGGCATTAGGTACACGGTTATGTTTGAGCACTGCTTATCACCCTCAGACCGATGGATAGACAGAAAGGGTGAATAGAGTTCTTGAGGATCTTTTAAGACTGTGTATCCTAGACTTCAGAGGGACCTTAGAATAGCATCTTCCATTGGTAGAGTTCGCCTACAACAATAGTTATCAGGCTAGCATTGGCATGGCACCCTTCGAGGAACTATATAGACGACCCTGTAGATTACCAACTTGTTGGTGGGAGTCTACAGAAAGGCTTCTACTTGGATCTGAAATGATTAGGGAAACTTCATAGAATATTGATCTTATTCGCAAACGCATGAAGACAGCTTAGGACAGAAGAAGTCCTACGCAAGTAAGAGAAGGACAAATATTGAGTTTGAAGTAGGAGACATGGTCTTCATCAAGGTATCACCTTTGAGGAATGTGGTTCGCTTTGGATCTGTAGGGAAATTGGTGCCAAGATTTGTTGGGCCATTTCCCATAATAGAAAGGATTGCCAAATGACTTATAGGGTGAAGTTACCGGAGAGATTGGCAGGAATTCATGATGTTTTCCACGTTTCTCATTTATGGAAATGCTTGCATGATACCGCATAAGTAGTGGAGCCGAGCATGCTTGAGGAAGTAGAGGTGGAATGGAAAGAGACAGATAGACGAGTTCCTACCCATATTCTTGGATAAGAGGTTAAGAAGTTACGCAACCGAGAGGTCAAGTTGATGAAAGTTCAGTGGGGAGATGACCATGAGGATGCAACTTGGGAGACCGAAGACAAGATTCACGCTTCGTACCCTTTTCTTTTCAAGGGTAAGTTCTTAACTTCTTTTTCCAAAGCTTTTATTCGTACTTGCTTCTGTCATTTAAGTATATCCTATCGATCGAATCTTCGACCTTTAGTTAGGGAACCAATGGATGTAAACGTGTGTTTGAGAGGTGTTATGTTTGATGGGTGCAAGTTTTTGCAAGTGTTTGCCAGTGATTGCTCGTGGATGCATATATACACATATTAGGCACTAGATCGATTCAATCACTCTCATAATGCATATGGATGCGTGTGCATTTTTCTTATTTTATGGATGGAAATGGGTGTATCATCATATGGATGTTGTATTGGAATGAATGATTATGCACGCATATAGCATTCACATGATATATTAGGATTATTTTCATACATGTTGGATTCAAGGCACTAACAAACATTGCATGAAGGAGGTCAACTGAATCGGTAGGCCGCCTGATTTTTCGCATTAGTATAGGGACGTATACACACACCTTTGCTTATGTTCATATAAGCATTAGAAATCCATTTAAGGACAATGAATGCCTATGAATGGTGGATGAGTAGATGGATGTTAGGATATACTTTCTTCTTAACTTAGAGATTTCACGGACGAAATCCTTTAAGTAGGGGACAATGTAACACCCCGTAATTTTAAAGAACATTTAATTAAATGTAAGGAGTTAAGTAAAACAGACTGCGCCATTGTGTTCGTCTCCGAATTCTGCTTAAGATAGACTTCAAGTTTGCGTAAAATGGATATCGTGTGAAGAAGATATTAAGGTTTGAAGTTTTTATAAATATAAACATAATATATATACACAAAATAAATCCAGAAAATCAAAATCTGAGAGCGATAAAAAGAAGGAAATCGGGCCGTTAGGGGTCAACCCTTATACGGGGGTGTCGACACCTGGGTCGGCCCCAGCCAGATCTGGGGAAAATTACTCCCCTGCACTTGGATGCGTTTCGGAACGAGATTCGTTGACCTTAGGCTATAAATAAGACCTCATTTCCATTATTTTATTCACCAAAAACAATGGAGACAATGAGTGTTGTCCCAACTCAGATTGAAATAGCCTATTCTTCTACAACAACGATTTATATGTTTTCAAGAATCTCAGCAACAACATCTACAGTCATTTCTCTGTTCTTTAAATCCAGTCCCTATGAGTTTATGTTGCTTTTAGATGTAAACATTTAATAAGTAATCTTGACATATTTATAAGTTTGTATCTAAGCCTATGCATATAAGTAACCTGAATCATAACTAAACAGATCTGCTACTACTTGTACACATAATCTACTGTTTAGTTCTCATATGCCCATTCCTGATATGCATATTCTATTATTATTCCTAATCATGTCACCATATGCCTATTCTGTTAGTACGCCTATTTCAGTCATCATATGTCTGTTTTGATTTTATGCCTATTTCTGTTCTCTTCTCTATCCCTTCTTCCCTTTTTATTTTTATAGCCATGCTACATTCGAGCCTAGGCCTATTGCTGAAATATGCGAGCGCACAAAATTGGGAACAGTTGGGAATGATGAATTGGGGAATAACATATACTGTAAAACATGACTGGGATTCGGGGCATAATCTATACCTTAATCTAAAACTTTAATTTGGGGGCATAACCATATTGGATAAACATGAAAAATTGTTTAATAATGAACATGCCTAGATTTACAGTAATTAGTAACTGTAACCACGCTTAGACACGAGGATAGATTACACTTGTGGTAGAAGCCAGCCCGGAACAGCCCGACAAATCTAGCATCCACAAGCGGTAAACCTAATGTGAGGGGTCTATGGCATAAATGTACACGTAACGGTGCTAAAACACGAAGTTAAGTCTGACTTGTGGTAGAAGTCTGTCCAGAACCGCCCGGCACATCCAGCACCCACAAGTGCTAGACTTAATGTGTGAGGTCTATTCCATTAACAACCATAAATGGAAATATGATAATAACTTGTTAACCTAAGATACTTAACCTGTTTAAAATGTGGGGTGTAACAACCGGAAAATCAGAACCAATTTAAAATTTTTATTTTGGCTATTTTAATGAATTTAGAATATTTAAAATAATTTATTTTAAATAATAACGACTAAAAATTTATTGAAATGAATAAATTTATTTTAACCATATAACGAGCCTGAAATGGCGCGACAGTTTGAAAATTCAACTTTGAACTTTAACTGAATGTACATGATTCAAAATAAATCGGATTTCAGTAAAACTAGAAATATTTAAATCTATTTAAAATGTCTTTCTAAAGGATTTGAAAACTTGAAATTTCATAGCGGGAATAAAAAAGTTATGGCCAGTTGAATATTTAGAATAGTCGCTATGGAATTTAATATAAATATATCCCCTGAAAATAGACATTTCAATATATGTTAGCTGGTGTGCTACTTGTCAACAAGTCAAAAGCGATCAACAGAAACTCGCCGGATTTTTGCAACCGTTAGAGATTCCAAATTGGTAATAGGACAAAATTTCCATGGACTTCATAGATGGTTTGCCCAGAACCAAGAAAGGAAATGACAGCATATGGGTGATCGTAGACCGTTTCACGATGACCGCCCATTTTATACCTTTCAGATCAAATAGAACGGCTCAGAACCTAGCAAAGATTTATTTCAAGGAGATCGTTAGACTAGATGGGGTTCCCAGTAGTGTTGTTAGTGATCGTGATCCGATATTCGCTGTAAATTCTGGGAAGTATTCCAGGTAGAGCTGGGAACAAAGTTAAACCTTAGCACCACATATCATCCTCAAATAGATGGCCAAACTGAAAGGGTGAATCGTATACTAGAAGATTTATTGCGGGCATGTATTATGATTTTGGTGGATTGTAGGAAGATCACTTGCATGTATCTGAGTTCTCATATAATAAAAGCTACCAAGTGAGCTTAGGAATGTCACCATTCGAAGCATTGTATGGTCGACCATGTAGATGTCCCGCATGTTGGGTTGAATCAGGCAATCAACTAGTATTGGATCCCCACATGATTCGTGAGGTTTCTTATAAAGTCGATATCATTAAGAAATGACTGCAAGCAGCTCAAAGCCGACATAAGAGTTATGCAGATTCTAGAAGAAGAGATTTAGCATTCGTTGTTGGCGACTATGTATATCTGACACTTTCTCCAATGAGAGGAGTAGTCCGATTCAAAAAGACAAGGAATTTGGCATCCAGATTTATTGGTCCATTTCCTATACTTGAAAGGATTGGAACTCTTACTTACAGAGTTCAGTTATCTGACTGGTTGCATGGAGTGCATGATGTATTTCACGTGTCTCAACTTCATAAACATGTGCATAATCCAGACTTGGTCGTTGAAGAAGCAGCGCAAAAAGATTTGGATATTACTCCAAAATTAGCTGTGAGAAGAGAGCCGATAAGGATTATTGGCAAAGAAACCAAGGTTCTAAGAAACAAGAAGGTTCACATAGTCAAAGTGCAATGGAGCGGTGATCCTCGGGACTGTACATAGGAGACAGAAGATAGCATTAAACAGGCTTATCCCATGTGCAAAGTGGACATCTCTGATTAGCTCTGATAGCAACTGTGATGACCCCAAAGCCCCATGCCACAGCATCAAGGATAATCACTGGAATATAACATATAAACAATAAAAGCAGAACAGAAATATAAAGTTACATCAGATACTGTACATCAAATTACACTGGAACAAATATAATCATCAGAGTTACAAAGCATAACAGGATCATACTTAGTAAAGAATTCAGTTTCAGCATAATATAAAATGTCTACAGCAGGATCAAACATAATATACATAATACAGTCTGGAACAGTATAACAGAAATGATAGAATCCATCTTCAGCTCCATAGCTATCCAGAATGAACTAGCAAAAACCTGAATACAAAGCTGCCCATGTAGAAATAAGGGGCACCTGAGTTTGCAAAGTGAAACAAACTACAAGTCAGTCGTGGGACTGGTATGAGAAATCTACTTACCTTATTTGATAATAAGGCCAATCACAGGACCATGCCGCTAAAGCGGAATGAGTTTACTCCATTGGATTGCCAGTGCATACAACAAGTAAATCATTTAAAACGTCGCAATTCTTTTTTAAAAAATGAAGCCATTATAAGACTCAGGTCCCATCACACAATGCAAAGCAAGCCGAAGGATAGAGTTTTACCATATGATGGCCAAAATATGTTTGTACGTATAAATCAAAATCATTTGATATTACTACTAGTGCATATATGTTTCAAAAACAATTTCAATCATATTGTATCAATCATAGACGACATGAGCGTCCCATGCCACTATGCCACCACATATAAGTTTACAATCAAAACCGCACAATGTCGTATTGCAAGTTGGATTTCCATCTAGAACCAAGGCAAGAGATCATCCTTACCGAATTCGAGACAATCTAGCCCATGTCTCAGGATCAGCCACAACTGCACCTTGGATCTTCAGGGCCGGTCCTCTCTTACGTTTGAGGATTAGTAATTCCTGAACAATACGTTTCCCCGCCATATGGGGGGTAAATGAGCCAGATGACTCAATATCCATCGGCTCCGTAGTAACCGATATATCTGAGGCGCCTCGCTTTCCATCATCCGCATAAGTAAAAAATGTCTGAGCTCCATACCATGACACCACTCGTAGGTAGAAGGAAACGCATGTCCTCCCTGCAGTCCTCTCCCAATTCTGGTTCATACCGGGGTGTGAGGCTCGCGGATTAACGTTATACACAAAGCTATGCTATATTAAAGCCGTGCTTTGATCATCAACCACAAGGCTCTGCTTTTCAATGAAAGCCTTGATCACTTGCATCTCAGCATGCCACACTGACATTCCACGCCATGTGACTGATATCTATTGATATATAACCTCTGAGCTCGTACGTCTCAGAGAAGGGTCTTAAGCAAGAAAACAAATTCTCCATCACCAAATAGATATATATTTAATAGAGATCAGTCAGTATAGAATAAAATACAACGTCAGACACACATCCATTTACTAGTTCGTTCTGGGTTTGAACGAAACCGGAGGCACCTTATTCCTCATCCCACATATCCAATACAGGAGAGAGGCCCTCGCACATCCAGACAATCAACAAATATGTCCGGACTACTACCACTGTAGCCCCTCTTGGGAGCTAACTGATCCAGGGCATCAGTAGTAATTCATTCGATGTGAAGATCACCGGTCCTACACCATCTTCATATCTTCGACTTTAATCGTCGATCAATTATTTGAAATGAGAATTAACTCGGCCTTTTCAAATAATTCACTTATACATAGAATTCAAACCAATTCTTTTCCATGGTTAAATTATTCGACATTCCCTTTTCAATTCAATATTATAATTTCATGTCAAATACATTTAACCATCAAAATATCGAATAAACCAAGTAAAATCGATTTATTTAAATTCCATATCGCTTATAATATTTTATAACAATTTTTCGCTATTTTTAAATATATAAAATAGCTCATTTTCATCGAACGACGTTTCAAGTCATTCGATGGCACTCGCACTGCTCTCGTCCTAATTTGAATTTAACATTTCAAAAAATCTAACCATATGATCTTAACGAATTTTGTATCGTTAGAAAGATATCTCCAAAGCGAACCCAACGGTTCCGGTTTTAGGAAAATCCGACGGTCGGATCTATCGATAAAATCGTTTAAAGTTACGATTTTAAAACACGAACTGTAGCGGCGCAATTCGTTTTATTTTAATATATATATATATATATATATAAATAATTCATTCTGGTGCTGTTTTTATTCAGATTTGAATCAAACATTTCTCCAAATCTAACCGTTGGATCTCAACAAATTTTATATCATTGGAAAGATCTTTCCAAAGCGAACCCACTAGTTTCAGTTCCGGGGAAATCCGATGGTCGGATTTCTCGGTATAATCGTTTAAAATTACAATTTCAAAATGCTAACTACAGTGGCGCGATTCGTTTTATTTTAATATATATATATATATATGTAAATATAATTCATTCGACGATTTCCAAATTGATTTCACTTCAAAAATTTGGCTGACGCTTTTAAATTTCAAAAAATTTCACCATAACCTCCTTTGTACAGAGAGGGGTTTGGAAATTTATTGGGCCGTATTAGGCACCAAATAAATCCAGTATAAGCATACACAATTTTTAGTGTCCTATTCTATGCCCGAGGGAGTGTGTAAAATTACTCCAGAGATAAATCTCGTCACCTCGTCCAGTGTTGGAAAATAAATAATCCATATGCCGTATTTAATAACTAGAGAGACGTGATTATTGTCAACTCTACACCCATGTGGGGTTTTTATTTAATCTAGCAATTTACCATTATATTTATTTTGTCCATATCAGTCCTCAGTTCAACCTGTAATTCAATCATCGCCATACGAACATCTCGCTCGTATGGTAATCTCAACCTTGTCATACAAGCTCCAAATGCTTATATGAAATATTATATGCTATGAAATCAATAGTTTGTCTTCAGTTCAATCTGAAATACTGTCATCTCTATACAAGCATCTCACTTGTATGGTAATTCCAACCTCTTCATATAAGCTCCAAATGTTTATGTGGTATATGATAGAGTATGCTATCTTCACGAAGTATGCCTTGCAGTGTAGTTCAAAATTAATTATTGTTATTCTATAGTGTTATTTATAATCTCACACAGAACAACCAGCACACTGCATCCAATGGCATTCACAGGAGTTGATATATAAATAAAATTGCGCAACCAACTCATTAAGGTTTACCTATTTGTCGGGCATGCAAATAAATTCTTTACTCAACAGCAAATCCACTTACCTATTTATAATGTGTATATATATGCATATCTATGCTAAAAAAATATTCATAGCAAACAAATAATAAAATTCGTTAAGATCCAACATTAGATTTGGTGAAATGTTAAATTCGATTTGGACTAGAGCAACGCCAGTGCCATCGAATGACCTGAAACGTCGTTCAGCGAAAATGGGCTATTTTTACACACACACACACACACACACACATATATATATATATATATATATAAATAGAAAAAAACCGTTATAAAATATTATAAGCGATATAGAATGGAAATAAACCGATTTTACTTGGTTTATTAGATATTCTGATGGTTAGATGTATTTGACATGAAATTATTATATTGAATTGAAAAGTGAATGTCGAATAATTTAACCATGGAAAAGAATTGGTTTGAATTCTATGTATACGTGAATTATTTGAAAAGGCCGAGTTAATTCTCATCCCAAATAATTGATCGACGATTAAAGTTGAAGATATGAAGACAGTGCAAGACTAGTGATCTTCACATCGAATGGATTACTACTGATGCCATGGATCAGTTAGCTCCTAGGAGGTTTATTGTGGTAGTAGTCTGGACGTATTTGTTAATTGTTCGGATGTACAAGGGCCTCTCTCCTGTATTAGACATATAAGATGAGGAACAAGATGCCTCCGGTTTCGTTCAGACCCAGAACGAACTAGTAAATGGATGTGTGTCTGACGTTGTATTTTATTCTATACTGACTGATCTCTATTAAATATATATCTGTTTGGTGATGGAGAATTTGTTTTCTTGCTTAAGACCCTTCTCTGAGACGTACGAGCTCAGAGGTTATATATCAATAGATATCAGTCGCATGGCGTGGAATGTCAGTGTGGCATGCTGAGATGCAAGTGATCAAGGCTTTCATTGAAAAGCAGAGCCTTGTGGTTGATGATCAAAGCACGGCTTTAATATAGCATAGCTTTTTGTATAGCATTAATTCGCGAGCCTCACATCCCGGTATGAACCAAAAACGGGAGAGGACTGCAGGGAGGACATGCGTTTCCTTCTACCTAGGAGTGGTGTCATGGTATGGAGCCCAGACATTTTATACTTATGTGGATGATGGAAAGCGAGGCACCTCAGATATATCGGTTACTACAGAGCCAATGGATATTGAGTCATCTGGCTCATTTACACCCCATAGGGCGAGGAAACGTATTGTTCAGGAATTACTAATCCTCAAACATAAGAGAGGACCGACCTTGAGATCCAAGGTGCAATTGCGGTTGATCCTGAGACATGGGCTAGATTGTCTCGAATTTGGTAAGGACGATCCCTTGCCTTGGTTCATGATGGAAATCCAACTTCCAATACGACATTATGCGGTTTTGATTGTAAACCTATATGTTGCGGCATAGTGGCATGGGACGCTCATGTTGTCTATGATTGATACATTATGAATGAAATTGTTTTTGAAACATATATGCACTAGTAGTAATATCAAATGATTTTGATTTACAAGTACAAAGCATATTTTGGCCATCATAAGGTAAAACTCTATCCTCCGGCTTGCATTGCATTGTATGATGGTACCTGAGTCTTATAATGGCTTTATTTTTGTAAAGAGCATTGCGATGTTTAAATGATTTACTTGTTGTATGCACTAGCAATCCAATGGAGTAAACCCGTTCTGCGTTAGCAGCGTGGTCCTATGATTGGCCTTATTATCAAATAAGCTAAGTAGATTTCTCATACCAGTCCCACGATTGACTTGTATTTTGTTTCACTTTGCAAACTCGGGTGCCCCTTATTTCTACACGGGCAGCCTTGTATTCACGTTTTAGCTGGTTCATTCTGGATAGTTATGGAGCTGAAGATGGATTTTACCATTTCTGTTATATTGTTCCATACTGTATTATGTATATTATGTTTGATCCCGCTGCAGACATTTTACATTATGCTGAAACGGTATTCTTTACTAAGTATGATCTTGTTATGCTGTGTAACTCTGGTGATTATATTTGTTCTAGTGTAAATTGATGTACAGTATCTGATGTAATTTTATATTTCTGTTCTGCTGTTATTGTTTATATGTTATACTCCAATGATTATCCTTGCTTCCGTGGCATGGGGGTTTGGGGTCATCACATGGGGGGTTACATGAACCTGTCGAATTGAGTAGGGGTTAAATAATCTTGCTTGAATCAGTGGGGATTAAGTTAATCTTGTTAAATCTACGGGGGTAATATAAGCCCGATAAACTTAACTTGTATTACATGTTGGGGTTATACAACATTGTTGAACTATTAGGCATAACCTGTCAAAATCCTAGTAGTGGGGATGCAAGCCCAAAGGGTAGCTTGTATCATCTGTTGTGTGGGACCCGTATCAGTCAGTAACCCATCTTGGTATCAAACGGGGAACCCCGAACTAGGTCGGGGTCAGAGCACACTTATTGAGTTGATTGTTAGAGGTTCATATAAGTAGAGGTATTGATAGCGCGGGATCCAACGGAGTCATGTGCGTGCATGAGTCCTGCTTGCTTGGGAAAATTAAGACGCTGTGACATTAGTAGATGGTTGTGCCTCCCAAAAATAAGTGGGTTGTCACTTTAGGAAGTGATACTTCCTACCGTGGGGCCATCACATGATATCTACAGGGTAGGGAGCCAATCAATTGGGGGGGTAACACCTGTCATTTCAGTTGGGCTGCTTATTATTGTTGTTGGGGTAAAACCCGTAACTTGAAGTACACCTAAGTCTACCAACTGTTTCTGTATGGTCATCCTATTTCTGTTACACTAGTATTGGTGCAGAGAAAAATTATTTGAGCAGTGTAACCTATTTTGTTCTGTTTATTCTGCTTATCCTGCTCATTCTGTTATACATGTCTTATGATACTGTTATCTCTCTCATCCAGTTTATATGCCTGTCATGATGCTTTTACTTATTTATATGCTAAAGTGAACTGGACTCACCGGACTTTATGTCTGACCCATTTTGTTTCCTCTTCTCTCTCTTTCGTTTTCCCTCCAAGTTCTTAGAGTGGGAATACTCAGGCTTGATTTAGATTCTCTCTTTCATTTTACTTGGAGCTGCTTAGATGTACTGCTTTAATTTCCTGTCTTCTCTTATGTGGCTATTTTTGGGGACTATGTTTTTATATATTATTGTACTCTGATGATTTTAGTACTACAAGAAAGAAGTTTTAAACTAATGTAATGTGTTTTCTATATTTCAGACTTATGATGTAACTGGGTTTTGGACCACGATGATTTCTGTTTAATAAAGTTTCAAATTTCGCAGTTGTTTTATATCTATCTTGTGATGTTTTTGTTTTTGTCTACCTATAACGCTTCACGAAACTTAATGCATTCTGATAAAGAGTGACATTAACGGACTGGGGCGTCACAAATCGATTGGGTGTAAAGTTGTGGCCCGCAAATCAACTAAGTCTCACTGTACTTGGAATCAGTTGGGGTCTTCCCTTGTAGCCCTGAAATCAAGGATCTTAATTGGATTTGTTGAATAAAAATCCACATCAACCCAGTGTTCTGTGGGACTGGATGGGGGGAACTCCCGAGGTACTTTCCTTTCACTGCTTTTACTTTTATTTTCTGCATTCTATGATTGATTTTGTGTTTGTTAATATCTATGATTTTCATACTGTTTTGTTTAATCCAAAAATATTTCAAGAAATTAATATATTCCATAAAACACTATTCACCCTTCTAGTGTTTATTTTGCCTTAAGATTCTTAATTCGCACCTCTAACAAAAAGCCAAGTAGAACGACGTTTGATCAACTTTATTTTTTGAGTAGAGGAGATGATTTCGTGGGTTGCACTTATAGGCGAAGAAGGCTCTCAGAGTGGTTGGAATGATGGTGGCAATGGATGGATGTCTGATTGTCTAAGGTGGTCACATTGATTGATTTCAGGGATGAAGCACGGTCGGACTTCGCCTATGAAAACGAACTAAAGGGAGAGAGTTTAACGCGTGACTACAACAACTAATTTTTTGTTAATCAAGATGATTAATTTAGTTAATTACATCATTAACCTTTTCAAATTATTTTAATTCGATTTAAACTTGTAACTATATATGTTTTATATGATTTCAGATTTGGGTGCAACAAGTTGCATTAGATTTGTATCAACAAAATATATGTGTAGGGCTTGAATTTGATTCATTTGGAGCTTCTTGGATTTGTGCTTAAAGTCAAATGCCTTCGATTTTAACTATTCAATGATGTGAAAGAATTTTTGGTTGGATCGTAAGTAAAGCTCATATTTTTGTACCATTGTTATACCACATAGTAATATTCACAGTTGATTTCATATTTGTATATTTGATTGGTTATTTGGTTGATTCACTGCTTATTTAGTTGGTATGGGTATATTCCTGCCTCTAGGGTTGATGACTTTTGACATTACCTGCTTAATAATGGAAGATTCATCTTATATGAGTTGGATTATATTATATAATAAACATCCATATTGTCATTATATATGAGCTATGATGTAAGGGCGATTAGTTGGAGGGATCTAACAAGATTCCTTAAAGTGACTGGATGTTATTTGCTTTCATATCTTACACATATGAATGGTTGGATGATGATTGCTATATCGGATTCAACCTTGATATGATATTACTCAATAAATTGTACTGGTTAACTGATTGGTGTCAGATGGTCCGAATGTATTATTTTGAAATAAGATCATTTATTGTAATGAAAAATTACAAAATTTTAGAAGTTATAAAAATAGTTCTCTAACTAAGAAAGTTTTATTGAATTTTTTTATATAAGTTATATAAAATGAAGTTTTATAAATAAACCAAGATTTTTAAACAAATTTTATAATGGATTCCACAAAATAGTTTAACAATGAATTCTGGTTTCTTAAACAGGTTTTATAAAATAGATTCTCAAGCGTTTCAAAGTTAACCAAGTTTTAACAATTATATTTATGAAGTCATAAGACAAATTTTATAAATGAATATGCTTTATGATATATTTCAGTTGTTTCGAATAAGTTTAATAAAATGATTTATTGAACTTTTAATGCACTTTTGAATAGTTTTAGAACTTAGAAATAGAAATTTAATAAGTTTAGAAATTTATACAAGAACTTATAAATGATTTGAATTTAATTTACAAGCTAAGTTATAAATGATTTGATTTATAATCAAATAATTTTTATAAGATTTGAAAATAAAAATTAATATTTCAAAAGCTTAAGGAGGTGTTTGGTTTGAAATGTGTCTTTTTTTGGAGTTTTCAACAATATTTATGAAATATGAAAGGTATTGAGGGACGATGCAAAAATGCAAGAAAGATGGAGGGGACCGCTGAGGGAATGGATCAACGATAGAAGGATACGTTGTATTCCGTGCAACCCTTGTTTGTCAAAACATGTAAAACAATTAAAAGTTGCTTTCTATTTTGTTTATTAACTTTGTTTTCTAAAATGATGACAAGTCTATAAAACATGTTGTGCCTACCTAGATCCCTATCCCAAAAGCAAGTTACTCCTCTTTCTTTACTTCATTACCTAGATGTGCTGGAGTGTATTTACCCCGTGTTTTCTCTTCATCTTTTGAGAACCCGATTCCTCCCATTGAAATTGTTCATGAGGAAGTTAATCTTTGGAAAGATCTCTCAGTTGGATTCTTTCTAGACTCCGATATACCGCTCCTTGATGTTCGTGAACAATGTCGTAAGGCCTGGAACTTGAGGAGTGGTCTACGTGTTAATGTTGTTAATGGAATGTATTATTTCAAATTTTCGAATATGGATGAGAGAAGGAAAATTTTGGAATCTGATCCTGCAATTATTTAAGGAAAACAATTTATAATCACTTCTTGGAGTACGACGATTGAGAGTGCCAGGAAGCGTGCGTCTTCCATACCAGTTTGGACTATTTCTATTAGAATTCCTTCGGTTCTTCAAACGCTTCCTGGTTTGAATTGGCTGGCTGGTAGAATCGGAAAGTTCAAATGGTTTGATACAACACTGAAGCTAGGAAAAATCTTGTTTTCGCAAAAGTCTTAATTGAAATTACGCCGAGCAAGCCTCTACCACTAAAGCTCAAAGTCTCAATTGATGGTTATGATTCTTATGTTGATGTACAGTACTCATAGCAACCAAAAATCTGTACTAGATGTCATTCTTTTGGGTATCTATTTGATTCTTGTAAGATTGTGGATATCTCTAGTGCTCGTTCTCCTCTTAGGAAACCTCCTCCTAGTATCTGGCTACCTAAGTCAAAAGACGTTGAAAAGCAAGTTGAAAAGAAAGTCAATGAGGTATCAATATCAGAAGAAGAATCAGTAGTAAATACTACTATAGAGAAGCAAATCTTGAATGATGATGATATCTCTTCTGAAGAGGATGATGGAATCTATTGGCAATCAGATGACCACTCTTGGCTGCATTCAGTCTCTGGCATGCGATATGACCCCTCGGAAAACTTATATTATATTTATGTAACTGACATAGAAGATGACGTTAGAAGATTGTTGTATAAAATTGTTGGAGAAAGCTTTGAGCTCATTCTGGATGGTGAGCTAGGTCAGTTGAACAAGGTTCTGTTCTATGATTCATCTTGGGATTAGACTCGTGATTTTCGGTGTCCAAACCCTTGTTTTGATCCTAAACTTGTTATACTCTTCTCTGAGTATGTCAGTGTTCTGGATCTAGTGCTAGCTCCAATTGTTCCTCTATTGAGAAATACTTGTGATTCTTGTATTTTGCTTTGGACTAGTTGTAGTAGCATTTTGCTATTCACCTGTATTGTAATGCTCAGTGTACAGGCACTTCAAACCAGTAATGGAGATTTGTGCCTGTGCAGAACTTTTTCTCTTTTCTCTTTTATAATAAACATTAGCATAGACCACTATAAAAACCGACTTGCCTTTCAAAATGTGTTGTGCGCATTTTTGTATGGACGAAAATTGAAAAATGAAAAGACTATACCAAACACTACCTATGATGTTTTGAATATAAAATATCCTAATTTGAATTTGCATTGAATTCCGAATATGGAACTCATGCTGCTCATTGAATTTGAACGGTGATTGCACTATTATTTAACGAATATTGTACATGGAACTAGGAAGTTGGCATTAAGCATGCCATTATATCATCATCCTACATCATTTTGCACTCAATGCCAATCATTTTGGGTTTTATAGTTGACATCATATAACATGCTGTGCAGTTAAAGCGCTTAGCAGATCCGATGCGACGGATGTCCAAAAAGTCATAACGGAGATAAAGCAAGGAAATAGCAGGATATAGAGGATAACTCTAAAATAGCACATATAACTCATTCGTAATGTTTTTACGAATGTAAAAATGATAATTTTTTTGGAAGATTGCCACTTTATTTGACTATAATTAGTAAATTTTTAATTTTAAATAAAGTTATGTGCAAATACCTAGAGGTAAACGTAAATTGCTATTTAACTTAACTTTTTGTTTCAATATATATATATATATATATATATTAAAAATGCAATAAAAAACTTAAATTTTTTTATAATTCATAGATTTCATTTTTCTATTTGTTTCTTTCATCAAAGTTATAGCGGGAATAATGTAATATAGCGGAAATAACTGGATATATCGGGAATAGCGGAATGTAGCAGGGCTAATAGCGAAGAGGCTATATTACAAACTATTTGGGAAAAGTATAGTGGTGGTAACTCGTTACGGGATATAGTGGGTTTGTAGCGGGGTGATAACGGGACATTAACTACATAGATAACATCACACTGTTTTCGACTCATCTATGATTTACGATTATACTTACACCTTTGAGTTAAGTATGGATATGTTTTCAAAGTAATGAAAACTATATGATTTATGCATATGCTTATTCCATTGAGACAAGCAAATGAAATCAACTTTTATTAATTGATGAAACAGTTTTGATGAATGATTTTAGTTAGAAGGGCTTACTTGCTAATATGCTTGACTGTACAATTACGACTGATGGTTAAGTAATCGGTTACCAACATTTACTTTTTAACTTATATCGAGTTGGTTCGAGGAACCGAGATCTGAATTGGAACCGAAACCACATCAAACTGGCTATGCATTCAAATTTATATGTGTTATCATGAGGCTCATACTTATGCTTATGTTTATGATTTGAAGGTGTAAGCATTTGAAACAGAAAGGATTGTTTGTTGATGTCTCTGGTTAGCTACTAGGATTATACTTATAGCGATGGTCTCTATGTTTTGGATTTCTACATGATGCCACGATTTCTTATTACTAATTTTGAGGATTATCTCCATAGGATTTAGGAAAAGAGTACCTTTGGGGTGTTTTCTTCATAGACTACTTGTATGGGTGGATGCCCGACTTTACATGCCTTAGACTGCTTACAAACTACATCTGTTTTGTGGTGCGAGAGGCAACCTGTAACAACCCGTATTTTTGAATAACATGTTATAACATAAATGGAGGCAGAATTAAACTATAAAATCTGAATCAAGGGAAACGGGCTGTGCCATTGCATTCGTCTCGGAAAAATGCACGAAATAGAGTCCGAGTTTTCGAAAATCGGAGTCCGTATGACCAAGATATGGCCTCGCGAAGTTTCACGAAAAATTCACAAATTAAAGTATACTTAATTAAGTGAAATGGGTTGCGCAGAGACATATATATATATATTGATATATATATATATATAATTGAAAAATAAATAAATAAATATGCAAAAATGTTCAAAACAGCGAATTGGGAGAGGGGAATAACCGAACCGGCCGATTTTTGAGGTCGACCCGAGCTCGCTGGGTCGACTAGGGGTTAATCCAGGGTGTTTGGCTGTCAACCCGTGGGCCGATTTGCTCAAATGCAGATTTTGCATTTGAATGGTTCTCCTGGTTCAGCTTTAATCTAAAGGCCCTAGATGGTTCCTACACTTGACTTCTTCCCCAAGACATGCTTTGATGGCTTGGATTGAATCTAGGGTTAATCCTATGGCTAATACTATCCTAATCCTCTATAAAAAGACCCCAAACCTAGCCTAAATCACCATTATTCAATCCTACAACTAAACTATGTCAAATTTGTTCCTCTCATGGCCTCCACTCTCATGCTAAAATTTCTAAGTTAATTTCTATGAGAGATTTTGAGTTCATACAAGTGTTTTCAAACTTGTACGAGTGTTCTTAGCTTGCATTCAAGTCAAGTTGCAACATTTCTATTTCAAAGCAAGGGTTTTTATTGAATTGGCTCAAGGGTTTTCATTTGGAGCTTGCATATTTGGGTTTTTGGTGCTTGCATAAGGGCTTCGTCTCAATCTTTATAATAAATATTAATTTGTGTCTTCATAGCATAGTAAGCCTTTTTCTACTTTCTTTCTTTGAACTCTAAAGTTAAATGAATGATGCAAGTTTGGGGTTGATCATTATATGCAAGTTTGGTTGATCATTATATGCAAGTTTGGTTGGTCATTATATGCAAGTTTGGTTGATCATTATATGCAAGTTTGGTTGATCATTATATGCAAGTTTGGATGATCATTATGCAAGTTGGTTTAATCATTATGTATGACACATGTTGCTATGTTATGCAAGTTTGGGTTGATCATTATACACATGTTATCATGTTATGCAAGTTAAACTTGATTTTATGGCCTTAAAGCTTCAAGCTTTATGTTAAAGGTTGCATTTTGGCAACATGAAAGTTATCCTATCCCTTATGATAACTTGCTTGTGAGGCCAAATGCGAACTTCTAGCAACCTCTACATGTTATTTATCACCATGTATCACTCATATGCTAAGTTTGGTTTTATGCATGCTTTTGAAGCCTCATAATGCAATATGCAAGTATATGAACATATGTACATTTCATATGCCACCATGTTAAACTCGTGGCTTCAACACCTTTTTGTCATGGTTATGCCAAGTTCCCTATTTTATCCTTTATGCGTTATTGCGATTATGTAAACGATGGGATTACGTTGGGGTTGGGTAACATAATGACATGAACATGATTTTTATAACATGACGTGATATGTAATTATGTTTTGGAAACATAATGGACATGACACTTAGAAAAGATGAGTGTGGCCAACTCGAGGTTGGGTTGAGTTTGTAGCATAAATCTACCCGGACCCGCCCGGCTTAACTAGTGGCTACAAACAATAGGACCCAATGTGAGAAGTTGGTCATGTTGTGTTCGAACCCGAGGTTAGACCAGGTTGTGGTGTAAAGCTACGCGGACCCGCCCGGCTTAACTAGTAACCACAACAAGGTCTAATGTGAGAGGTTAAAGCACATTAAGTTAATGAATGCCTCCTGATTAGGGTTAAGTCATGGTCCACTTAATACTTAACCAATATGGGCTTGATGGATTAATCGAGGTTAAGTCAGGAGCCTTGGGTACTCTTAACCAATTTAATCCATGTGTGGATCGGGTTAACCACATTTAACCCGTTAAGAAACCCTAGTTGCGTGGTCCTTTTCAGCAGTAACCTTCTAGTTGTATCATAAGACCCTAGGACTAGGCTAGGGTGCGACACGATTACTGGGCTGATTATAAGAGACCAAAAAGAGACGGCTGAGTGATGCCCCGATTGTTCAGGCGGACCATGGTCGTGCACATCAAGTCCGGAGTTGAACACGGGCACCGGTAGGTTTGGACTGTGTATCATGGTATGGTGTCAGAGGGTTACACCGTAGGGCCAGATACTCCCTAGGTTGGACCCTGCACAGTCAACTACATTACATGATTACGCCGTATGACACCGAAACTTGACGAGTTAGGCTTATAGGGAGCCGATCGACTAGACCGAGTAGTTGGACCTTGATCTAGGTCATCTCAAACTATTTGGGCCAAGCTTGGGCCAAGGGATCAATTCTTGTTTTTACTTGACATGTTAGAATGCTAGTACACCCGTGGTGCAAAACTTAACCTTGATTATGCGATGACACCTTTATCTATCTTGTTAGTTAATCATCATGCCAGTATGTTGTTATCCTTATGTTCATCTCAGCTTCTCATGCCAGTTAACTTTACTAGTTCATAGACAGATAGTAGTAGGGCTTACCAGTCTTTTTGACTGATCTGTTTTCTTTCGCCTCTTTTCTTCCGTTTCCCCCCCCCCCCTCGGGTTCTCAGGGTGGGAACATTGGAGCTTAGCTTGGATCTTTACAGCTTGCTTACTGGATTTGCTCATGTACGGTTTTGGACATTGAGCTAGCTATGGTTTATCACTTCATTTTGGGGATAGTACTTTATGTATTTCAGTTTTTCAGTTTATGCTTTTATCTAGACTTTGTTGTTGGAAAATAATGACCAAGTACTTTATTGTAACATGACTATGGTTTTGAAATGCTAAGTTTTATCCGCTGCTTTACTACTCTGTTTTACTTATATGTTCTGTCTTGTGATATCTGCATGCATGTTTACCTTGTTTAACGCCCCTCCAAAGCTAATGTCCTTGCAAGAGTGGCATTGGCGGAGGTGGGGTGTTACATTTGGTATCAGAGCCAGGTTTACAAGATTTGAGCAAAAGTGTTTTTGAAACTTACCTTTTGAAAAACTATTTTCAAAACCAATTAAGTATTTTCCAAGAAAAGTCTAGTTACTTTAAAAAGGCTATTCCCCAAACGCCATAGCACTATCCTTCGTTTCTTCGTTCTGAATCTATCTTTTTCTTCGTTTTAGTATGGCCGATCGCTTTAACATCCCGGAAGGCGTACAAGTACCCGTCTGGTTCTGGAGATTTATGGAGGCAAGGGCGAATGAAGCCGGCCCCGCGAACATTCCTCCTCCTTCCCCCGTGGCTAACATCTCTCCTCCTCCCGTAGCTGAGGTTCCTCCTCCCCCTCAGCATCCGCAAGAGGATTTCGCAAAGCTTTGCAAAGACTTTAAGGCGATGGGTTGCAAGAATTTTGTTGGAACGGAGACTTCTGTGGTGGAAAGAAACTGGTTAAAGGAAACTGAAGACCTCTTTGCTATCTTTGATGTGGAAGATCGTAGGAAAGTTCTGTTGGCGGTATGGCTATTGAAAGGGGAAGCTGCTTATTGGTGGGTAGTCACCACCACTACTAGACCCATCGAGACTTGGGATGACTTTAGGAGAATGTTTGGACTAAAGTTTCTATCATCGACAGAAGAGAACCTTCAACTAGAGAGGTTCCTATCACTAAAGCAAGGGGACATGACCGTTAGAGAATACGTGGATAAGTTTAATTAACTTGCTCAGTTCGGTCTAGAATGGGTTAACACCGCTCGGAAGAAGGCCCTATGCTTTGCTCTAGGATTGAATGAGCCATTGCGTGGTTTGGCCATATCTCATATACCCCTGGGGGCGACCTTCGAGAGTTTGGTGAATATGACCCTACTTCAAGAGGAAGATTAGAGTGGCAAGAAGGAGGTCAAGGTAAATGAGTCCCAAGGCAAGAAGGAAGATACTGAGAAAAGAGATAAGAACAACAACAAGGCAAGAAAGACAAGAAAGTGCAACTTCTGTAGGATCACTGGGCACATAGCCAAGGATTGCAGGAAGAAGAAGAGGAAGTTAGGCAAGTGTTTTCATTGCAGAGAACCTGGACATCTTATCATGGATTGCCCCAAGAAGCAAGGACAAGGGCAAGGGCAGAATCAACGTGCAGGACCTTCTGGAGGGCTAGTGCATACTCTCAACATCGCTCCAGTTCTTGATCGAGGTAGTATTTCTGTAGAAAACCTTGTTTACATTTCTGATTTCCCTGTTCATACCTTGTTTGATTCTGGCGCATCGCATAGTTCTATTTCTGATTTTGTTGAAGGTTTGCACCTAAGTACTAGCCTAGTTGAGGATCCCGTTTGTGTTTCAAATCCAATTGGGGGTTCCGCCCATCTGTCTATGATTTGGGTGGATTTGAAAATTTCTATTTTGGCCGTAGAATTCACGTGTAGTGCTTATGTTCTCGGGGTCACGGGATATGGGTTGGTCTTGGGCATGGATTGGTTGTCCAGTTATGGAGCCATCCTCGATTGTGAGCATAGGGTGGAGAGGCTCATGACTCGCCTCGGTAATACCCTAGAAAATTCTTGTAACCCTAGAGGTCCCGTCATGTTATTTTATCTTGAATCTCTCGACTCGTCCATCGATGATCTGCAATCTGTAAGGGTGGTCCGAGACTATCCTGATGTCTTTGAAGAAGTTAAGGGGTTACCCCCTAAACGAGAGATAGATTTCCGCATTTATCTAGTCGATAATTCCAAGCCAGTATCATTGCCCGTTAGGCACATGGCCCCTCGTGAGAGAAGGGAGCTCAGTAAGCAAATCAAGGAGCTGCTTGAGAAGGATTTTATTAGACGAAGCATTTCCGAATGGGGTGCTCCGGGGGTATTCGCTACTAAGGCGGATGGTTCGCTTCGTCTATGTGTTGATTATCGAGAGTTGAACAAGCTGACAAAGAAGAATAGGCACCCGTTACCGAGGATTGATGATCTCTTTGATCAGCTGGATGGTGCTTCCGTTTTCTCTCAGCTCGATCTAGCCACTGGATTCCATCAGCTTAGAGTAGCTGAGGATAGCATTGATAAAACTGCGTTTAGGACTCCAGATGGATTCTTTGAATGGCTTGTCATGCCATTCGGTTTGAATAATGCACCCGCCTACTTCGTAGATTTGATGAGTAGGGTGTTCAGGGAGTTCCTTAACAAGTTTGTTGTTGTCTTCGTGGATGATATTCTGATCTTCTCAAAGGATGAGGAAGAGCATGCTAGGCATCTCAAGGAAGTGATGAATACGCTTAGAGCGCATCAGTTGAAAGCCAAGTTCTCCAAATGTCATTTCTGGAGAAGGGAAGTTCGGTTTCTTGGACACATAGTTTCTAAGCAAGGCATAGCGGTGGATCCCGCGAGAGTGGTTGTGGAAGACTCCTAGGAGTGCAACCGAAGTAAGAAGCTTTCTCGGTTTGGCGGGCTACTATAGGTTCATCAGGGACTTCGCTAAGATTTCAGCCCCTCTTACTAAGTTGATGAAGAAGAACTTAGTCTGTGCATGGGACTTGGAGTGTGAGATTGCTTTTCAAAGGCTCAAGAGAGCCCTTACCTCAGCTCCAGTTTGGCAACGTGGATTGGCACTGTTTTCAAGAGATAGTTTTCTGCGTGGGATACCGTATAGTATGTAAACGAGATCCAAGATTCACTAACGAATCTTGGAAAGCTTGCATGAAACCATGAGTACGCAGTTGGGTGAAAGACAAGTATTTTAGGCAAAGAATAAGTGGAAGTGGAATGAGAGGCAACGATGAAATGAGTTCTAACTCATATTTTGGAAATAAGAATTAAGAACTACGGAATTGTGAAGTTAAAAGACGGTCAGGGCACGATGGGATTAAGCACAAGAAAATGCGGCTTAGAAGATCGAAGACTAGATACGCGCATTTAACCTCTTTCTAAGAGTATATCCTTGATCCCTATTGTTCCGTAGAGCTTACTCGCATGCTACCTTTTAAGTATATCCTCTCAGTCCTATCCTCAATCTTAGTTCTGTTACAAACCCCCTAAGGAGTATGGCTAGCCTATTTGTGGTATATGGTTGGGGTGAAGAAGTTCGCCACCAAACTATTTGGGCTTTATGGGATATGGGTAATAATTGATAGATTTACAAAGAGAGCCCATTTTATTTCGGTGAAAAGCAAGAGGACCGTATCGCGGCTAGCATCTGTTTATCTTCAAAAGATAGTACGGCTGCATGGAGTTCCTTCTAGCATAGTTAGCGATCGTGACCCAATTTTCACTAGCCAGTTCTGGAACAGTTTGCAAGAAGCAATGGGTACGCGATTGAATCTGAGTACAGCCTATCACCCCCGGACGGATGGCCAAACCGAAAGGGTGAATAGAGTGCTAGACGATCTTTTGAGGTTTTGTGTCCTCGACTTCGGTGGTACTTGGGAAGACCACCTTCCTCTTGTAGAGTTTGCTTATAATAATAACTATCAAGCCAGCATAGGGATGGCACCATTTGAAGCTTCGTATGGGAGGCCGTGCAAGCCACCAACATGTTGGTGGGAAGACGACGGATAAGCTTCATATGGGTGGGAACATTGGAGCTTAGCTTGGATCTTTACAGCTTGCTTACTGGATTTGCTCATGTACGGTTTTGGACATTGAGCTAGCTATGGTTTATCACTTCATTTTGGGGATAGTACTTTATGTATTTCAGTTTTTCAGTTTATGCTTTTATCTAGACTTTGTTGTTGGAAAATAATGACCAAGTACTTTATTGTAACATGACTATGGTTTTGAAATGCTAAGTTTTATCCGCTGCTTTACTACTCTGTTTTACTTATATGTTCTGTCTTGTGATATCCGCATGCATGTTTACCTTGTTTAACGCCCCTCTAAAGCTAATGTCCTTGCAAGAGTGGCATTGGCGGAGGTGGGGTGTTACACAACCCATGCACCATATAGCCCTTTTCTGAGATTAGGAGCATAAAGATTGTACTTTTGTGAACGTCGATTAATGGTCATTATAATAACAATGTGGCATTAAAAAGATTGCTATGTGCCATGTGTGAAAGGTGTATGCTACCTTTGGCATCATCACCCGAAAATGAAACAACATTGCATTTAGTGGGGTTATATCGGTCGTGCCATTAATATGTGCTCACCACCCTTCTAGATACTATGCTTTTTATATATTGAGCATGCTTGGTAGGTCTGGATATCGGGGTAACAATATACTCAATACACCACCTTCGAGTATGCATAGCTATGTCAGACTTACCAATAACATAAGGGTTGTTGGTTCTTTACTTTCTATTTGGAATCCTTTTTCCCCCATGAACCAATATGTTTGTCTGTATGCCCTAATATATGTAGAATTTAACAATGGTAACAATATCGCAGCCTGATTTGATTTGATTTATTTTATGGGTTTTTCCCAAATAGACATTGAAAATAATATCGCTTGATTTCATAAAAAAAAATGTTATCATAAGCCAAAAACATGTGCCATGTTTATGTGTGGTTATGTCTTACATGTGATTCATTCATTTAAAAGATTCTCTGCAACTAAACATGTTGTTTATGATGTGAGTTTTCTCACTCTCAGGCCGATCCAAGCATTGTTTTCTTTAATATTAGGGCTAGACCAAATATATTTTCCATACTAGCTTCAGATTTGCTTGGAGCTTCAGGAGAGGAGCTCAAGTTGAGACATAGTCTTGCATTCTTGTATTATTAATTTTCCAATGTGACATGCTATGTGTTGTGTATGTATTCCGCTATCCTATTATGTTTGATGTTGTATTTTTGTTGTTCTATGTGTTGTATGTATCAATATTTGTAAGGTCAGTTTCTAATAACTATCCAAGCAGATTTTTCCTTTGCACTCCGTTTATTTATGTATATATATACATATATAGTTTACTATTTTATGGAAAGGTGTATCGTTATATTATATTTTATTCATTCCCTAGTGAGATTCTGATATACTACGATCCTGTGGTATTTGTCTTCTTATTTTTCTTCTCATTTCATTCTAACCTTCTTTCCTTTTTCCTCTCACCCTTTATCTTTTTTCTTCTGGATCTCTCTAAGTTTTCCCTGTCTGGCCTGTGCCTCGGGCCTAGAAAATCTTTGGGTCATCTTATAGAATAATCCCAAAACACACAAAATCAAACACATACAAACTGTAAGTTAATGCATAACCTAAAAACTCTAGTTTAAAGGTGCCAAGTCTCATTTATGCGGTAGCATTACCTTCTATTGGATTTGCCATCCTTTGGAAAGTAACAAAGGTATGATAGTTTTAGACTTAGGTTATATATTAAACAATGCAAGATAAATGAATTTGATGGTTCACTGCCAAATAATACTTTAACTGATATGCCATAAATCAAAAAATTACCGCCCATCATAGACTTTTCTTTCTAAGCAGCTAACGGTCCAATAGCTGACAGCTACGAAGTAAAAACCTTCGCATTATTAACTTTTTCTACTTTTGGACATTAGTTCTTGTAGTGCCTCCACCTGTTTGCAATTAAAGCACTTTGTATCCTTCTTTCCTCAACTGCTTTTCCATAACCCAATCTGCATTCCCTGACCTAGTGCCCATTCTTATCGCCTTTGTAACAAACAATACCAGTTTTCCCTTTCTCTACAACTCTACCCTTCTGAGCTAACTTCCCATTGAAGAACTTCATTTTCATATTTTGATATCTCTAAGCTTACGCCTTCTTATCCTTTTCTAAAGTAGAAAGCTTCTCCTTGTTTTTTTATCACCATTAGTTATGTCCAAATCAATTTTCAAAAAAGTAACTATGGAATCGTTAATAAACCATAAAAATTATTAAATATAATAAAAGAGTTTTTATATAAATTAAATATCATTTTCACTTAAAAATGGAAATATCGAGATATATACCCAAATACGTTAATTTTGGAACTATATGACATCTTATTTGGATATATACGATAATATTAATTTATTATTGTTAAATTTAAATGTTTTTGAATTTATTAATATTTTATTTGATTTATTTAAGCTTTAATAATAGCCTTTTTGCGAATGACCACCATTTTCGACGAAACGAATTTTATTAGATCTGTAGTGACTAGTTAATGCTATATTTCAAATTTCGCGCCAATTAAAGTTGTTTTGTGACCGTGCTAATTAAGATGTGAACTGATCGATAATTTGAGCTCGAATTGGTGCTTTTTGAGAAAATGAACATGGAATTCGACGAAACAAGTTTTATTAAGACTGTAATTACAGACCATAGTTGAATGTTAATTTTTACACCCAAATGGAGTTCATATGTACCCGTGCGAATTTTTAAACGACGATCGGAGACAGCGATTGAATAAAAACTAATAAGATAACAAACAAAACTTCACCAATAAGCTATACCCTACTCTATAAGTATATACCCAAACCAGCAGCCGTAAACCCTTAATTCTCCTCAGCCATATTTGCAAATAAGTCCTCCGCATTATTTTAATTTTTATCTCCCAAACCATTAGGAATTAGTCAAAGTCACCAACATTAAAGTTGGACTACTCGGTGAAGGCTACTTGCTATAAAATTTTGGTGGCGAATGGGTGACGAAGTTCGTCGGGATCTTACCATGACCATCAACGTGTTACTTTTGGTTTTGGTGAAATAACGTGCAAAGGGTCAAGAGTTAGATGAAGTGGCCAACTAGGAAGTTGGAGAGGAGAGGTAGGGCTACAACTTTGTCGTTGGGGGTTTGGCCTGAAAGTGGCCATGGCGGTAGCGAATTGGACATGAACGGAGATAACATGTTTTGGCGATCAACAAACAGATTTTTACATATTCCGGTCGACGTTGTTGTTTTCAGGTGAAGTGGCCAACTAGAGAAATGTCTGGGGTGATGAGATGGAGGTGCAGGTCAAATTTGGTGGAGAATGGTAAAGTGTGGTGGTCGGAATTCACCCCGAAGTGGGTGGTGATCGAGTCGGAATAACCATCGAATGGCAGCGAGTTTTGGGGTGGTGACTACTGGCGTCGGTGCGCCGTTCGAGGGTGGTCACGGTGGTGGGTCGCTGGTGGCGTCAGGCGAAGATAAGGCGGTGCGGCGAGCTTGAATGTAGGTGGAGAAATGGCGTGAATGGTTTGGGAAGAAGGAGATGAGTTTATTAATATTTTAATTAAATTAATTTATGCATTCAAAGTTTATACGATTATAACTCACTCATATGAACTCTTATTTGGACAAGGCTGGATCCGTTGGAATCGTGGAGTGGAGAGCTTCACAAAAAACTGATTTGGATAGATTTGGAGCAAGTTAGAATTTTGGGTTAAATTAAACCCATGTTTAATTTAATCCAAAATACAATTGTTATTATAATGATAAAAAAATCATAGTGATAACTCCCTGAACTGATTTAAAAAATTATTATAATCGTATCCGATTATATATTGATTGTTTGTGGTTCTGTGATTGCTTCGTGGATGTTGGATGTTTATTTACAGTTATTTATATACTGTTTATATACATTTAAGCGTTAAAAATTATAAACGCTTATCTTATGACTGTTGTTTGATGGATGATAAACTATTGTGGTTTTTATTATTATTGTTCGCAATTGGCATCAGATCTTTGGTTTATTCAAAGCTTTGGGGTATGGCTCATTTAAACAGAAGGAAAGGACTCATCGGAGGTTGGATTACTAATATCCTAAAAGAGTGACTCATTAGAGATAGGGTTAGTAATGTTGATTCACGAGTTTTTGGTTCTTGACAAGGAAGAAGAGAAGATAAAAGGAAAAGTGATTTAGTATGATTATTTATGTGTGAATAAGTAATGTTAAATACTATTAAAATCTATCCTTAAATATTCAGAACAAACAACACAAATCACAAAAAAAAAAAAAAAAAAATTTATATAGTTGCACACAAGTCACTGGACTGTGCATTTTCGCATAGACTAGTCGACCGGTGTGAACAAAAGTGCATATCCCTATGGAGTTATGCACCCATATATATATACATATATATATACATATATATATTTATACATACATACATACATACATATACATATATATATATATATATATATATATATATATGAATCACCGCTTGACTGGTCACTTTTTACTAGTCGACTAGTTATTTTCAACTATCATTTCCAACGAAGAGACACTTCTTTTCATGAAGAGGTCCAGTCTAACTTCAAGGGAAATGGTTGCTTCTTTTCATTGAAACTCTTCATGAATAATTACTACTTTTCATATACTATTTATACGTACACTACAAATATCATTTTCCAAATCATCGATTATTGTATTATTTTCAGATTTTATTCTCTTATACTCTTTGCATTCAAATGCCCTCAAAATAATTCTCATTTCTTTGAATCATTGATTCTATTTTCGTATTTCTTGATTCAAAAGCAATCTACTTCTCCAAATCTTCACAAATACATCATTTATTTAAGGATAATATTATAGAAAGGGTGTATTCAAATCATGACTAATCTGTGTTACTTAGAAAACATATAAAAGTCAAAGCTATTAGTGTATTATTGAAGTCCTATTCGGCTGCTCAAGCGTGAAATCCCGTTCGGCTGCTCGGGTGTGTGTTAGCATATTCGTCCGGGTGAAGTGAGGGTACTGCTAGTGAAATTCCAGAAGGAGTCTAGGACTGGCTGGACGTAGGACGATGCTCCGAACCAGTATAAAAATTCCTAGTGCTTTTATTTTTATTTACTACATTTATTCTACTTAACTGTGATAATAGTTTATTTTATTTATTCTCGTTAAATATTTACTTGCGTGTAACGACCTACATTCTATGCATCGGAGGATCGTAGAATGTTTATTTCTTTTTCGTATGTGGTCGTATAGTCGTGTAACTTTGGGAAACGACTATTGGGTTCATTTACCATGTTCACGATATTTGTCGATTTTCAAATGACCGTTTTGCCCTTGGCGGATGTTGTTTTGCCTATAACTTTTGACTGGTAAGGAGTTATGACATGAAACCACTTCCATTGGATTCGGATGATGGTTTAACTTTCCGTAGAGTGGTCACATTGATCAAACGGACTTATTGTTTGGGAGATATGGCTGAAATAAGGTTTGGAAGGTAAAAAACAGTTTAACCGGGCCAAATTAGGGTGATTAGCAGCTAGGTCCATAACCCATTTCGGGATTAGGGTTATGGGGAGGCTGAAATCAGCTAGGAAACGATCTATTTTTATTTTCTCAGCTGCCTAAAACATTTCTCTAAACCTAGCAATGGCCTCCACCTTCTAAAAACATCTCTAATCACTTTCTAATCAAGGATTAAGCTATTCAACATCAAATCAAGTTAAAATACCATCAAATCAGAGTTGGATCTGCTGTGCTGCATAGAGATTCGACCCAAATCAGAGATATTTTCAGATCTAAGATTAATTTGTGGCTAAGGTGAGTGATTTGCATTGTTTTTCACTAATTAAGGGTGATTAGTGATAATTAGCGAAATTTTGACTCAGAAAAATCTAGAAAAAATTTGTAAAATTGTAAAATATTATTTTATGGCTCTGATAAAAATTTGGGCTAATTTGGATAAGTTTCGCTAATTGTATGATTAAACATGATTAAGGGGGATTAAGGGGAAAACATAGGTTTTTGGGTATGTTTGATCCATACTGACATGTCAAGTTGTTGTTTTGGTGTTTATTGTTGATTCTCTATGTTGCTATGACTGTATGGTATGCTTTGTGGTTGATTAGAAAAGTTAGAATGGTCGAAAACGCCGTCGTATGGCGTAAAACAGTTGATGGAAAAGTTGCAGAACCAGATCGGATCAGACCCTACTCGTGAGGCATATGTCACGAACCGATGGGAAGGGGGAGCCACGAGTCGGATCGGCCCCCACGAGCTGGTGACCACCTATTGAACAACGAATTGGAGTATCAGAGCATGAGACTGAACCCTTCGAACCGACCCGCTCACCTAGAATGTACCACGAACCGCCCGAGGAAGCAAATCATGACCTGATGCTTGAAGAGGAGGACCGAACCAAAGTGCCATGAAGGAGCCACGAACCGGTAGGAGGATGCCCGACCCGAACCGGGTTATTGATCACGATCCGAACCAAATGGGGTGCGACGACCTGAATCCATGCGATGGCGACAACCGGAACCAGATGTGCATCACGACCGAACCGAACCGAGGATGAGAAGAAGGACCGAACCATTCCGGATGAAGACCAAAACCTGAGATGCAAAGGTAGTCCAAATGAGAAGTTGTGACTAAGGATCCAAATGGAAACCAACGCGTTAACTTCATGAATTGGACTTTGCTACGAGACGTGTGCTAAGGGTTTATCGACGTCCATAACTTTGATTCACCACCAAGACGGATGTTAGGCTACGTATCAGTGCAGTGGAGTAGTTATTACTCCATGGGGCAGAGTGATCGTAGCATGGCTATGAGCCAGTGCAGTGGAGGCGTCATGACTTCATGGGGCAGAGTGGACATAGCAAGGGATTAATGGCTATGGATCAGTGCAGTAGAGCCATCATGACTCCATGGGGTATAGTGATCATAGCAAAGGATTTGGGTGGTCAAAGCACTGGATATCGTATGCTTTACGTACTGAGTGAGAGATGTGAGGATGGTTGCTATGCTTGATTGTTTGATATCACTACGACATGCACACCCCTCCCCCGTATCTTTACACCATATGTTAGTGTCACCTTAGAGTATGTACATCTTGTTGTGCTAACTCTTTGGTTGCAGGTCCAGGTTCAGGTATGGTTATGTATACCTGTTATTGTTCTGTTTTGCTACTTATCGCTCATACCAGACTTTTGTCTGACCTAGAGTTTTATGTCTTTTCTTATTACTCTAGGTGCTCTTAAACGAGCAAACTAGAGACAGGTTAGTTGGTTATGCACGAGTAGCTGATCCAGAGACGAGCATGAGGCTTCCACGTATGATATATAAATATTCTCCCTGTGTTGTTGCTGGTCACTACTTTGGGCATTAGTAGTGTACCTTCCTATCTTGCTTTGGAGACAGTTTTAAAAGTTGTAATAATGATGTTTGGATCACAAGCTGTATTTGAATTTTCCGCTGCTATGATGGTTTAATTTTCGCTTATGCACTGTCTCGCCTGTTTTATGTCAAAGTTATGTTATTATTATATTTTATCCCATGCGATGTGAGACATTATACAGGTTCCTTATTAGTCCAAATTCTTTTCTTTTCCTTTCTTTGGCAACCGATCCGTGCTAGTTGGGCATTGGCACAATGCACTCTCATTGGAAATGTCGGCTGGTGCGAGGCGGCCGTTATATTGTGTAACTATATCAAGTAAATTATATCACATTATCACTTCCTCCGCATTTACACTTGATTCCGTATTACTTGATCCTACTTTAGCACACTTTTCATTTCATATCAGAGTATGACATCTGATAACCGTACAATAGTTATTTGATATCTCGTTAATATGGAAAATAACACGGACACTAAACACCAGCACAAACACTAGCTTTTCAAAAGGTCAATCTACTGCACGACCTCCACTTTTTAATGGCATGAACTATAATTACTGGGCTACATGTATGAGAATTTATATGCAAGCAAATGGTTCTGACTCTTGGAATATTACTCAAAAATAATATACACCTCCCACTACCAATTATTCCGAGTGATCAACCAATGAAAAAGAAGAAGCTACTGCTAATGCTAAAGCCATGAATATGTTTTATTATGCCTTGGATAGAAATGAGTTTAACTAGATTTGTTTGTGCAATACTGCATATGAAATTTGGCGAACACTCAAAGTTACATACGAAGGAACTAGCAAGGTTAAACAAAGCTAGATATACATGCTTAAGAATGAATTTCAGAATTTTAAAATGAACAAAAATGAATCGATTAATGATATGTATTTCAGATTTCAAAACATTTATCATTCATTATTGGGCTTAGGAGAAAAATACTCTTACTTTCATATAGTATCAAAAATCCTAAACTCTTTGACGGACGATTGAGAAAAGAAGGTCTTGGCTATTGAAGAAGTTAACGATCTTTCAGCCATGAAGCCTAAAGAGTTAATAGGAAATCTAATATCGTATAAAGATAACTAGCAGGCAAAAACGGTTCATGTACAAGACAAAAAGAATTTAGCTTTCCATGTTGAAAAAGATGAATCAGACTCAAATGAAGAAGACCTAGCTTTCATTGCCAAGAATTTCAGAAACTTTTTGAAATACAAGAAAGGATTCAAGAATAATAGGAAGAAATTTTTCAAAAATAACAATAAAGCCTCCTCATCAACAGTTGGATGCCATGGATGTCACAAAAATGGACATTATCAAAAAGATTGTCCGAAACAGAAGAAGGAGCTTCACAACAAAAACAAGAAGGAAAAATCCAAAAGGCGAGCCTTCTCAGTAACTTGGGATGATTCAGATTCTTCATCTTATGAAAGTGATAGTGAAAGCGATAACGGACAAGCTAACGTATGCTTCATGGCTAAAGAAAATGAAATTAGTGATTTTACTTTCAAAGATATGGTAGAAATAAATACAGAATTATTAGAATTTAGAAATAATTTCAAAAGAACATATAAACAAGCAAATGAAGAACAAAAAAAGGCAGAATTTGATAGAGATTTGCTGAAAGATGAAAAAGAGATATTAGAAGATAAAATAAGAAAACTTCAAGAATCTCTATCTAATGCGAATTCTCAACTTCTTATTGAGAATTGAAACTCAAAAAGAAAAGAATAATCTGCTTGCTTCTGAGAATCATGAGTTAAATACTAGGATCAAATTAATAGAATTAGATAATTCTAGTCTCAAAGTTAAACTAAATGATATCACTAAAATTGTCACTAATTTTAATAAAGGAAGAGAGAATTTATCTAAAATTATAGAGAAATCTCAACCTACATCTAGCAAGAAAAGACTAGGATATGTAAAGTAAACAAATATTTCAAAGAAATAAAAGAAAAGGAAGTCTAAACCTAGCTAGCCAGTAACACCTTCTATAAAGAAAAAGGTTTCTAAAATTGTTAATATACGGGTTCCTAAAACGAACAATTATTTGATTAGGAATAAATATATTACAACATTCTTAGAAACTGTTCATATAATAATAATTATATTTTTAAAAGGGACACTGAACGCTCCTGGGTTTGGTTTCCTAAGACCTAACTCTTAGAACCCTAACAGAGGAAGTGGATACCATCGTTATTACATATTTTTTGCAGGTCCTACTCAAGAAGAGAGGAAAATGGATACTCGACAGTGGTTGCTCAAAACATATGAAAAGAGACAAAGAGATGTTAATGAATATTATCTACTCAAAAGGAGGAGCTGTCACATTTGGAGATAATTCCAAAGGCTATATCATCAACAAAGGAGATGTGAGAAACTAAGGTACATATGATTTACCTCTCATTACTGATGTTTTGCTAGTCAAGAATTTAAAACACAATCTGCTAAGTATTAGCCAGTTATGTGATAAAGGTTTCAAAAGATCGTTTTCTGAAAATAAATGTAGTATTTATGATAAAAATCAAAATCTTATTTTTGAAGAAAATCGAGATTAAAATATTTGTATTTTAAATATGAAAATTAATCATAACCCAAATATGTGCTTATTAGCCAAAGAAAATGATCCTTGGTCGTGGCAGAAAAGATTTTGTCATATAAATTTTGAAACTATTAATAAAATATCAAAAAATGAAATCGTAAAAGGATTACCCAAAATGGAATTTAAATCAGAAAATTTATGATGATTGTCAACTAGGGAAATTAATAAAATCATTATTTAAATTTGAAAAGGTCGTTTCAATATTACAACCACTAGAATTACTACATATGGACTTATTCGGGCCAACTCAAATTCAGTCCATAAACCATAGTAGATACATGTTTGTTATAATTGGTGATTTTTCTAGATATGCTTGGACAATATTCTTGGAAAATAAAAGTGATAATCATTTTAAAATGTTTGTTAAACAAGTTCAAAATTTAAAAGATTTGAAAATAAAAAATATAAGAGGCGATCATGGAGGAGAATTCAAAAATGAAAATTTTGATCTATACTGTAAAAAGGAAGGAATTTTTCATAATTTCTCACTTCCTAGAACTCCACAATAAAATGGAGTTGTAGAACAAATAAATCAAACATTATAACAATGTGCTAGAGCGCTGTTGAATGGAAGTATGCTACCAAAACTTTTCAGGGCAGAAGTAGTTGCAGCAGCTTGTTATGTTTTGAATCATGTTTCTATTCAACCACTTATGAAAAATACTCCATATGAACTTTTTAATGGTAGAAAACCAAATATTTCATATTTTAAAGTTTTCGGTTTAAAATATTTTATCTTAAATACAAAAGATCAGCATGAAAAATTTGATTCGAAATCCAATGAAGGTATATTTACAGGATATTCAGTTCGAATCGTATTTTCAATAAAAGAACAAATAAAATTGAAGAATCACTTCATTTATCTTTTGATCAATATTTTACTCAAAATACATATACTAATGGAGTTTTGAAAAATAGAAATTCCCAAGATGATGATAATATTAATTATATTTATAGAGAAGATGAAAACGTTATTCATAATAATTTAAATGAAAATACTACTGAAAATCAAAATATTATCAATGATAATAATCAAAGTGAAAATATGTTAACTGAAAATAATAATTCTAGAGAAGATTAAAACGTTATTCATTCGTAAGAACTAGAAGTCAACTAAATCTAGTAAGTCTCTTTGCATTTTTATCCAATATAGAACCCAAAAATCCAAAAGAAGCATCTTCTGATGTAAATTGGATTATTCCTATACAAGGACTAAATCAATTTGAACTCAATGAAGTTTGGGAATTAGTTCCTAGACCAAGTGATCAAGCTGTTATAGGGACAAAGTGAGTTTATAAAAATAAAGCAGATGAATTAGGAAATATAACTAGAAATAAAGCTAGACTTGTTGCTCAGGGATATAATCAAGAAGAAGGAATAGACTATGAAGAAACGTTTGCTCTGGTCGCTAGATTAGAAGCAATACGTATCTTATTATCCTATGCATGTTATCACAACTTTAAATTATATCAAACGGACGTAAAAAGTGCATTTTTTAATCTATATATAAAAGAAAATGTTTATCTTGAACAACCACCATTGTTTATACATGAAAAATATCCTGTGCACGTATACAAATCGGAAAAGGCTTTATATGGTTTAAAACAAGCACCTCATGCTTGGTATGAACGTCTTAAAAATTATTTAATAAGTCCAGGATTTCAAATTGGAAATGTTGATCAAACTCCTTTTATAAAACGTAATAATAAGGATATTTTAATAATTCAAATCTATGTAGACAATACTATTTTTGGATATACTAACGCAAAATTATGTCAAATTTTTTCCGAAATTATGACTAGTGAATTTGAAATGTCGCATATAGGAGAATTGTCATATTTTCTTGGTTTACAAATTAAACAACTGCCTAACGGTATTTTTACAAACCAAGAAAAATATTGCAACAATTTAATAAAACGTTTTGGAATGGAAAATACATCTAGTAATGTAATACCAATGAGTACAACAAAACGTTTAGATAAAGATTAAAATGGTAAAATGTTGATCAAATACTATATCATCGTATGATAGGATAATGATGAGTGTTTATTTGTGTGCACGATTTCAAGTCAATCCTAAGGACTCACATTTACCAGTAGTTAAACGTATAGTACGTTATCTTAGCAACACCAAAGATTTTGGACTTTTCTATCTGAAAAATTGTTCTGATGTTGATTTTAGAGGATCACACACGGATCGAAAAGCACAAATGGACTTGTCATTTTATTTGCAAGTCACTAATATCTTGGCTTAGCAAGAAAAAAAAATTGCGTTTCACTATCTACTTGTGAAGCTGAATATATATTAGCAGCATTGGCTTGTGCTCAAGTAATATACATGCAACAAAAAAAAATTTAATGTTAATTTAAATAATTCAACAATTCATTGTGATAATACAAGTGCTATAAATCTATCTACAAATCCAATAAACCATTCACGTATTAAACATATAGATATTAGACATCACTTCTTACGTGATAGCTTTGAAAAAGAAATAATAAACTTAGAGTTTATAAATTTTGAAAATCAAATAGTCGATATTTTCACTAAATCGTTACTCGAAAATGCGTTTATTAAACTTAGAAGAGAACTTGGAATTGTTTCTTATAAAGATTTATAAAATTTATAAGTTGTAAGTGCTAAAATAAGATTTTCATAAAAAATAGTTTTTTGCATCAACCGGGTCCTGAACCCTGGTGCTCTCATTGAAAGTTGCATAGCCTTACCATTGGGCTACATTGTGTTTCTTATCTAACATAACTTTACAGTACTGTTATATTATGCTTTCAGGAAATTTATTTTTTAAGCTTCATAACTAACTATCTGTTAATATATATGGTTGATAATTAAATTTCTTTAACAATCAATCAATTTCTACTCCTGATAATAAGGATTTTTAGCTATAAAATAATTCAACTATTCTTATTGTAAACATAGTATTCATATATTCTAAAACTCCATCAAAATTTCAAAGACAAGAAGCTATGTCAAATTCAAATGCTAACTCCAACTCTCCAAACAACTCAAATAAAAAACGATCATCCTCTTTGGTACAAATCGTTTCACCAAATCCAGAAAAGCAACCGGAGTGTAAATGGGCTAGTTATCATACCGGATATACTCTGGATTCAAAGAAAATAAAGAGCAATTTAACCATCTCCCCGCCTACCAAGGATAAGATAGATGATATACATCACATTCTACAACTACATCTAGATCTGCAACGAGAACTTTTCTTTGAACAAAAAGTTGCGGCAAGACGACTAAGCTTCTTAGAACAAATGGCCATACGAGTGTGCAGAAAACAAACTATACATGAACCACAACATTATCCATTATATACAACTCTCGAATGTCAAACATCTTCTAAGAGTCCGTGGAAGAACACTCCAAGACCTCCTCCGTATAGCCCAAACTCTTTGGGACAAAATCTATGCGGCAAACGAGGAGTCCAAGAAGTAAACTTCGAAAAACAAGTCTACGTCTTCCGACTCAGAATAAATAACGTTATAAGTTTTGCCAGTTGTTTTTGTTTTCAACAATAAATATTTCATTGGATAAATGCATGGAGAGTTGCTTTTGTTGTTTGAAATTTTATTCATGAATAATAAATATGTGTTTCTTCAATCTCAATTATATAGTTTGTAGAAACGACATATACAATAACTTAAGTCAATACACTACATTTATATATAACATTGCATTTGAATCAACATGTATATATATATATATATGAATATATATATATATGTGTGTGTGTGTGTGTGTGTGTGTGTCTATATAACGTGCCCAGGAAAATCGTGGACATAGGCACTAGTCGATTGGTATAGGAGCCAGAGCAAAAACGTTTCCCTTGGCCGTGCCATTTAATACCCCATACCAACCTTTTCTCTCCCATTTTTAAATCTCCACTCTTCCATACTAAAACCATAAAAGTTCCAGCAAATTTTTTTTTAATCCCCAAAATCACTCAACAATGGCTCCTCCTACTAAGAAAACTAAAAGAAGCTCTTCCTCAATCCTAAGGCCAAAAAATTCATACATTATGAAGTTTCTTCACAATGAAACGAAAACTGAAAGATGGCACAATATGGAGAAAATCGAATTCCTTGAAGGTGTTTTTGTTAAATTTATGGATTTTAATTCTTATGGACTACAAAGTTTAGCTATAAGAAGTAGACTTGAATCTTTAATGGACTACTGGAAGACCAAGCTGAAGATTAATCTTGTTATGGTAAAATTATTCCTTGAAAACCTTAATTTAGATCATCAATCACTTATAAATCCTGAAAATTATGTATGGAGCTTGGTTTGCGGTAAACTGGTATTCTTTTCCTTAGAACGTATGGGTAATCACTAACCGACGGGATACCACTTGAAGAATTAAACTATGTGATTCATGCTCGTAATGAAGTACGTGATCACTTCTTTGTCGACGATGATTTGGGTGGAACCAAGGCTATGGGTTTATTTCCTAGTGATCGCCTACTTCATCATGCCTTAACACACACTATCCTACCAAGAACTAGAACATTTGACCTTGTATACACGTAGACATTTCGGGCTTTGTTTGCGGTTTATGATGATGTACAAATTAATTGCACGAAGTTGATTTTAGATGAATTCTCTGCTTTCAATCAAGGAGTCATGACACATATTTTCTATGGCAAGTACATTATGAGATTGCTTACTAATCTTGAAATTCCTGAACCGACTTCGGAAAAATTGGATGTGAAAGTGTTGACTAGTAAGCATATTAAAATGATGAACTTGCCTCTATTAAGCCTTGACGTTATGAGCTATGAGGAATGGAATCAAAGAGAGAGAGGTCAATCATTCGCTACATCGGTTCAACCAAGTCCAAAAGATGTTCATCTTACTACTCCATCACAAATGACTCGAGAAGTTATTGAAGTACTAGACCAAAATTAACTATTACTTAAGGCTCGCCACAAAAGAATGGACAAGAAGGTAGATAAGAAATTTGTCAAAATTAAATCTTTTCTTCGAAATATTTGGGAAGTTATTTCTTGCTCTACCTCCACATCTACTCAATCTCAAGATCTGGGAAAAAGGCTAGCACCTGCATTCTTCTGCAAAAGATTTTGTCATATAAAATTTGAAACTATTAATAAAATATCGAAAAATGAAATCGTAAAAGGATTACCTAAAATGAAATTTAAATCAGAAAATTTATGATGCTTGTCAACTAGAGAATTAATAAAATCAATATTTAAATCTAAAAGGTCGTTTTAACATTGCAACCACTGGAATCACTACATATGGACTTATTCGGGCCAACTCAAATTCAGTCCATAAATCATAGTAGATACATGTTTGTTATAATTGATGATTTTCTAGATATACTTGGATAATATTCTTAGAAAATAAAATTGATACTTTTAATCATTTTAAAATGTTTGTTAAACAAATTCAAAATTTAAAAGATTTAAAAATAGAAAATATAAGAGGCAATCATGGAGGAGAATTCGAAAATGAAAATTTTGATCTATACTGTAAAAAGAAAGGAATTTTCATAATTTATCATTTCCTAGAACTCCACCAAAAAATGGAGTTGTAGAACGAAAAAATCGAACATTACAAGAATGTGCTAGAGCGCTGTTGAATGGAAGTACGCTACCAAAACATTTCTAGGTAGAAGTAGTTGCAGCCGCTTGTTATGTTTTGAATCATGTTTCTATCCAACCACTTACGAAAAATACTCCATATGAACTTTTTAATGGTAGAAAGCCAAATATTTCATATTTTAAATTTTTGGTTTAAAATGTTTTATCTTAAATACCAAAGATCAGCTTGGAAAACTCGATTTGAAATCCGACAATGGTATATTTATAGGATATTCAGATCGAAGCAAAGCTTATCGTATTTTTAATAAAAGAACAAATAAAATAGAAGAATCACTTCATTTATCTATTGATGAATATTTTACTCAAAATACATATACTAATGAAGTTTTTAAAAATAGAAACTCCCAAGATGATGACAATATTAATTATATTTATAGAGAAGATGAAAACGTAATTCATAATAATTTAAATGAAAATACTATCGAAAATCAAAATATTATCAATGATAATAATCAAAATAAAAATACATAACAGAAAATAATGTTTCTAGAGAAGATGAAAACGCTATTCATACTAATAATGGATTAAGATCTCCACCAAGAATATTATGAGATCATCCAACTCAAAATATTATTGGTCAAATAAATTCAGATATAAGAATTAGAAGTCAAATAAATCTAGTAAGTCTCTTTGCATTTTTATCCAATATAGAACCCAAAAATCCAAAAGAAGCATCTTCTGATGTAAATTGGATTATTCCTATACAAGAAGGACTAAATCAATTTGAACTCAATGAAGTTTGGTAATTAGTTCCTAGACCAAGTGATCAAGCTGTTATAGGGACAAAGTGAGTTTATAAAAATAAAGCAGATGAATTAGGAAATATAACTTGAAATAAAGCTAGACTTGTTGCTCAGGGATATAATCAAGAAGAAGCAATAGACTATAAAGAAACATTTGCTTTGGTCGCTAAATTAGAGGCAATACGTATCTTATTATCCTATGCATGTTATTGCAACTTTAAATTATATCAAATAGACATAAAAAGTGCATTTTTAAATGGATATATGAAAGAAAATGTTTATGTTGAACAAACACCTTTGTTTACACATGAAAAATATCCTAATCACGTATACAAATCGAAAAAGGCTTTATATGGTTTAAAACAAGCACCTCGTGCTTGGTATGAATGTCTTAAAAATTATTTAAAAAATTCAGAATTTCAAATTGGAAATGTTGATCAAACTCTTTGTATAAAACGTAATAATAAGGATATTATAATAATTCAAATCTATGTAGACAATATTGTTCTACTAACGAAAAATTATGTCAATTTTTTTTTGAAATTATGACTACATATGGCAGAATTGACATATTTTCTTGGTTTACAAATTAAACAACTACCCAAATGTATTTTTATAAACCAAGAAAAATATTTCAATAATTTAATAAAACGCTCTGGAATGGAAAATACGTCTAGAAATGTAACACCAATATGTATAACTAAACATTTAGATAAGTATGAAAATAGTAAAAACGTTGATCAAATACTGTATCGTCGTATGATAGGACTTTTATTATATTTAACGACTAATAGACCAGATATAATGATGAGTGTTTATTTGTGTGCACGATCCTATTCTTGTCTTTTTTTCTGATTCTATTCTCTTATACTCTTTGCATTCAAAAGCTCTCAAAATAAATCTCATTGCTTTGATTCATTGATTCTATTTTCATACTCCGTAATTCAAAAGTAAACCACTTCCTTCAAATTTTCACAAGCACATCATTTATTTGAGGATAAGATTATAGGAAGAGTGTACTCAAATCATGAATAATCTGCGTTACTTAGAACACATATATAAGTCAAAGCTACTATTGTATTGTGGAAGTCCTATTCGGCTACTTAAGTGTGAAATCCCATTTAGGTTCTTGGGTGTGTGTTAACATATTTCTCCGAGTGAAGTGAGGATATTGCTAGTGCAATTCTAGAAAGAGTCTGGGATTGGATGTAGGACGGTGCTCCGAACCAGTATAAAAATTATTAGTGTCATTTATTTTTATTTACTGCATTTATTCTGCTTATCTATGATAATAGTTTATTTTAGTTATTCTAGTTAAATTTTTACTTGCATAACTGTATCAAGTAAAATATATCACATTATCAAGTCTTCCACATATAAACTTGATTCCATATTATTCGATCCTACTCTAGCACTCATTTCAAGTAATGCCCTAGAATGAGTTCAAATAATATCATATATAAAAGAGAACTTTGTAAACGGTCGAGAGTTGGACGAATTCTTAAATAGACCAGATATAATGATGAGCGTTTATGAGTGTTCAAAGATATAATAAGATTTTGAGTATTTTATTTGATGTTAAGGTTGGACTACCGAGTAAAAGAAAATTTTGAATATACTCCTAGCTAACGTATATACAAAGTCTAAAATATACTGGATAGATATAGAATCATAGTCTCTTAGGTATAATTCTGGTGATAGCTCGAGCATCATCAGTGTTTATTTTTGAGTTTCGAAAGTTGGATGACTATATAGTTCCAATTGAAATGTTGAGATATACTTAGATAATTAAAATGATTTGAGCTTTAAATTTAACTAGCACAAGTTAAATTGATTGAAGAGATAAAAAATGAAATATAATTTAACTTAAGTAAAGTTAAATAAAATTAGATTGGGTTCATATCAAGTGGAAATTGGAGTGATAAAATCAATACAAGAATGGAATATAAGTTGAGATAAGTCAAATTTAATGTTAATGTTGAATTGAGTTGGAAATTAGTTGGAATTGGACATATATATATATATATATATATATATATATATATATATATATATATATGTTAGGCAAGTTATTGTATGGAAGCTAAGAAGAGGAATAAAATTTAATGTCCGACACAAAGGTACATATTTACTGTATTGATTGGGTTCAAAGATTTTATGAGCCGATTGGCAAGCCGCTTGGCTTTTGGACTTTCTTTTTGATTGGTGAGGGTCTGTAGAGGCAAGTTATAGTTGTACTAATTGAGCCGTACAAAGAAGGTTATGGCGAAAATTTTCAAAAATTTAAGGTATTAGACAAATTTCGAGAATCGGGAAATTTCTTATAAACTAAAAAAGTTGGTTAAGTAAACGATCAGGAAATTTCTTAGAAACTTAAGTTGGTTAGAACGAAGGATAGGTTGGTTAAGTAAACAACCTTCAGTTCTATCTTCGATTTCGAGGACGAAAATTTTCTAAGTAGGGAGGATTGTAATGACCCAGGTTTTATTAAGAAATATTTAATGGACATTAAATATTTAAGATGATTTATTTCAAGAATTAACGAATTAAAATTTATTTAATTTAACGTTTGAACATATAATTTGTAATATAGTTAAAAACGAGCTTGCAACGGCGCAGTAGTTCATAATATTATGTTTTGAACTTTAAATGAATGTACAAAATTTAATAAAAGTGAGAATTAATTGAAACAAGAAATGTTAAAATCTATTTAACTATATCTTTCTAACAAAAGTGAAAAATCGAGATTTCGTCTTGTAGATTAATATCTCACGTTTGAATTAACTATGTTTATATATGTAGTTGTTAATGTTGTATGTTGTATGCAAGTGATTATATGCTTAATGTTGTTTTGTGGATGAAGTATGATCGTGAATTGTTGAAGTGAGTTAGTAAGTTATATGTTAATATAAGTAGTTTGGAAGTGGAAACCATATATAATAAGTTTGATTTAATCAGATTATAACTTGGTTAAAATATTACATGTATGTTGGTTGGAAATAAATGTTAGCAAGTTAATATTTGTGATGTTACGTGACTAAGTAGATAACAATTGGGTATGGATAATTTACCGTATCCAGAATGATATATATATATATGTAGTAAAAATGGTGGTTGAAACAATTATTTGAACAAACAAGTGTACGGGATGAATAGTCAATATTGGTCTATATTAGTGCGACTTTTGTCAATATATACATGACATGTGTACACAATTTTATATGTTGGTGTATTTTGATCTGGATTGGCTAGAAAATAATAACAAATCATTTATTAACAATAGTTAATGATTTGATTGAAAATTGGTCTGGAACAGTGATTGTTAAGTGTGGATAACCTTAACACTTTGGTTGATAACGCCACAGTAAGTTAGTCGATGATTGGTAAATGTTATTTGAATATTAATGACATGTTGAACCCATATAAATTATATGGTTGTTAATTGAGTTTTATTCCAAATCAGGATTAAATTGAATATTTATTAACAAAATATCGAGTGAAAAATAAAAGTTTGAATTTTGAATCCGAAATGATTTGGAAAGATGGTTTAAATAATGACGAATAGTTTTCCTAAAGAGAAGAAATTGATTTGAAATTGTTTTCAAACAATTAAGGCATGTTTTAAACTTGATTTAAAAGTGAATAGTAACCTGGAAAAGTGAAGTTTGGTCAGGGTAGCTAAGAAAGCTTTAATCAAATTTCCTTTCTAAAACTATCTTGTTTATTTTTATAATGGGCTTCAGGAAAATTTGGGCCCAAATGGACAAGTTTTGAAAAATAATATTACTTTAATAATAAAATAATATATGATAATAGCCATTTAATGGAATATTTCATTCTTAACTGAAATATGGAATATATAGTTCTTGAAAATTATTATATATGTTTTATATAATATATAAACTATTTTAGAAATAATTCGATTCGATTTTTAATTTATAATCAAAGTTTGGTTTGAATAGAACTTGTAACGGCCCGCAAATCCGTATTATCTGAGTTGACTAAATACACCACACGTCAAACCCAAATTGCACAGAAATACGAGTCAATATGAAATAAAGAAGAAAAGGGTAGAAGAAGAATAGAAATAACAACAACACCGCAGCAAAATTAAATATAATATATAAATAATCACTCTTGAAATACAACTGGATTTGAACTTACATACATTATAAGAGTATATCACAAATACAACACAACGGAATAAACTCTAAATATCTAATACTAAAACTCCTGGTCCAAGCTCATATAGATAAATCCGTAAAATCCTAAACTACTTGACTGCCCGAACAAATTTAGGCACCCAAGAGTTTAGGGAAAACATAGAAAATAAACTCTCGATCAGTCATGGGACTGGTATGAGTAAACAATTTAAAATAATTTGAGAAAATAAATGATATCTCATAAGACCACGCCGTATAACATGGAACGGGTTTTTCTCTTATGAGAATCCAAAATAATCTTTATATCAAAATTCTTCTGATATTATAATAGTGTCTATCAACACATTTAAATAATCATTTAGCAGAATGCTTGCATCTCACGCTTTACATACATAGTATATAATCAAAACCACGAGCACTTATTGGGTAATGGATTTCCAACTATGACAAGGTATGGAACCACCATCCGATAGTGTATCTTTAGAGGGGAATACACTGGGTTCAACAAGAACGTCTTGCAACCCGGCCACACATGGCCGACCACTTATTTCGCCTAAGTGTATCAAATGTATATCACCTATCTAGAGAAAATTTATTTCCTTCTTTATTCTTTTTGATGCTGTCACATTCGAGAAATTCAGATTTTATTTACTAAATAAATATGAACTTAAGTGGAATAGGTGAAGTAATTTTTGGAACAAAATCAGAGAGTTAACTATTAAATAGAGTTAACTAATTAGAAGAATAATTAGTTAATGGATTTTTGGATTGAATTTGACGTTGGATAAATGAATGAAGTTTGTGAATTCATATTCGAAATCGAATCCGAAATTCGAGTTAAAAATGGAATTCGATTTATTTTTGAGTAAATTAAAAATATATATGAACGTGATATGTTCAAATAAAAGTGGAATAAGAAAAAGGTCTAATTAAAGAATAAATTAGCAAATTGAGTTAAAAATGATTGGATTGAATTGGAATAAATTGGGAATGGACGTATATATATGGAATAGGTATGGAATGAAGAGAATGAAGATTATAATTCGAGTGCTGGACAAAAAGGTACATGTTTAAATTCCATATGAGTTTTTATGCACCGAATCGGTAAGCTACTTGGGTTTTTGATTTTCTTTTTGAATAGAAAGGGCCTAGAGAGGCGAGTTGGGGTTTGAGCTATTGACTAGTACAAAGGAGGCGCTGGCGAAATTTTCTGGAAACTTAAGGAGTTAGAATATTTTTAAGAAAATCTGATAACTAGAAATCAATATATCGATATATATATATATATATATATATATATATATAATTTAATAAAGAAACGAACTTAAAATAGAATGAGATGACGTGTTCGTAAATGGTTGAAGTAGTTGAATAGGAGGATCACTATACCGCCATGTTGAAATTCCCAACCAAACGTGTCTCTGCATCCAACCACCACGTAAATCCCCCTAGCTATCATAGGATAGGCTGGCTTACTTGAGGAGAATTTTTTTCTATGATCATGTCTGAATTATGTCATGCAAAGGAGTCGATCGTGATTTGTAACCTGTTCTTTTCATGACCCCTCTTAGTTAAGATTTTTTTTCTTTATATCTATTGTTTTTTTTTTGTTTTGGCTCGGCTACTTCTTTATCTTTTGAGTTGTTCTGCCGAATTGGTCGCTCAAGATCTTTGGTCTTCACCCGGACCCGGATCCGATGAAAAAAATAGGATCTTTCTAAATTTTTTAAATGTCATTAAAAATGAAAAGAATACTTTAGTTTAAACAAAAGAAAAGGGTTTAAAAGAACCTTGTGCTCATTTTGTCTGGGCATTTAGTTTAATGTTTCTATTCAACGGCCGCAGTTATTGGCAGGAACTCATTAAATCCATTGTTTGGGCTCATAAAAAAATTAAAAGTTGCTCCTGCTACTCAGCCTAGAGCCTTGAGCATTGTACAAGGACGTGCTGTAGGAGTAACGCATTAGAAAAAAAATGGAAATCTGTAAATTCAAATTTGGTAAGAATAGAAAGAGAAACGGATACACGTTTGAAAAAATGAATAATTGGTTTTATATGAGGTTGATTATTCGAGATAAGTAGTCTTGTCCTTTTTGATGTTAAGAATGTTATCCAGTCAAGGTTTGAGAGGTAGTTATACCCAAATTGATTGATTTCATTATTAGCCGATAAATAGCAAGATTCAGTTTCGAAGATAAAAGTTTGAATTAGATATAGTTGAATGCTGTAATTTGGGTTGTTGTAATGATGTTTTACACAACATTCGTTTTAACCCAAGTAAGTGGAATTTTGGAAATATAATAATAAGTATCTCCTAAGTATAGGAACAAATGAGTTCGGAAAAGAGATAAGTAATTGGAATGTTTTCCAATCATAAATAGAAGATATTTTCTAAGTATAGAAAATATAAGAAGGTGATATATGTAAATGTTTTGCCAAATAGCGTAAGAGGCCAAGATGATTGTTCAAAATATCGGGTTAACAAATATTGATAAGGAAACGGAGAAGTCGTTTAATTAATGAAACATTAATTAAGAGGCCCAGTGATTGTTTGATGCTTTGAATGAATGTTTGTTTTTTTCGATAGTTAAATAACCAACTATCAAATTATTGGCCAATATCGTTATCAATATGGAGAGAACGATTGGATTATTATCCAAGAACCACTGCGTATTGGTAGTAGCATTGTAAATCAGATTATATGAAGATAATCAAAGATGGAGTAAAGTGCAAGGCTTTTTCTGTTAATTCTAGGTAGAAATTGCCTAAGATGGATTAATGGAAATTGTGCCTTCAGTTCCGTTCAGTCCCAGAACAAACGTGTATGGACGAATGTCTAACAGAGTATTTTCAGCGATCGTATGTGTGGGTCTGTATAAATATGCCTCTGGTGGTGGAGAATTTATTCTCCTAGTATAATATCCAGAATATCTTTCTACAAATCAATTAGTGACTAACGGATCTAAGAATGTGGCATTCAAAGTGATTATGCTATCAATGAAAGGTAAGTAATCGCAACCTCAAGCCTCGCAACGGGAAATGACAAAAATTGGGTAGGTAGCATGGCTAAGTTGGTAGCTCCCAATTAGGGTGTATTATCACATATCTCGAGAAAAATTATTTCCTTCTTTATTTTATTCGATGTTGTCCCATTCAGGAAAACGGTTGCTGATCCCAACCGTTGGTGATATACATTCGATACACTCAAGCAAAATGTGTGGTCAGTCATGTGTGGCCGAGTTGCAAGATGTTCTTGTTGAACCTAGTGTATTCCTCTCTAGAGATACACGGAAGGTGGTTCCATAGCTTGCCATAGTTGGAAATTCAATACCCAATAAGCGCCCGCAGTGTTTGATTGTATACTATGCATGTGGAACGTGAGATGCAAGCATTCTGCTAGATTGATATTTATTTGATTTAGACACTATTATAATTCCATATTGGTATTGATTTTATAGAAATGTTTTGGGTTATCGTAATGTGAAAACCATCTGTGTTAATGTGTGGATTAGTCTTACGATTATTCTTTCTTTTAAAAAGAATTTTTAAAAGTTAAACCAAGTGGTTGGAGTTTACTCACACCAGTCCCATGACTGACCCAGAGTTTATTTTTATTATTTTTTACCCTAAACTCTTGGGTGCCAAAATTTGTATGGGCAGTCAAGTAGTTTATGTGTTTACAGATACACTTGGAGGAGCTTGGAGTAGGATCAGTGATGAATAAGTGTTGTACTATGATAATGATATGTTATACAGTTAAAATTTTGTATTCCAAAAGCTGTTATATATAATATATTTTATTCCACTGCAATGTGAGATTCCGTGTTGTTGTTTTTGTTATTCTTCTATCGTTTTCTTGTTTATTTCATAATGATTCGTATTTCTGTGCAATTTGGGTTGGACATGTGGTGTATTTAGTCAACTCAGATAGTGGGGGAATCCGGGCCATTACAGGACTCGTCGCACAGTGGTAGTTTGCAAATTCGATCATTGAATTCAAATTGATGTATCAGGAGATCCGACCGTCGGATTCTCCTAAAACAAAAAATATTTGGTTCTAAATGAAAAGATCTTTCAAATGATATGTAAAGTTCTAAAATCCGTTTTTGGATCATTAACAGCATTGATGCTGTTTTTATTCAAAATTGATTTGAAGTTATTTCAATATCTAACCGTTGGATTTTGTTAAGATAATCTTTGCAGTCCAATCATAACTTGTTCATACTATTACATCTGTTTATAAATTCAACCTTTTTAATAGTTGTTTGAAAACATTTTAACTTCATTTCCAAATCGTTTCGGATTTAAAAGTCCAATTTTCATTTTTGCGTCTTATTTCATTTAAATGAATATATTATTCATAAAAAACCTCAATGGAACTCGATTCAGTCAATCCCCAAATAATTTCATATTTGTGGTATTAATTGTGTGAACAATAAGTGTGAACAATAATAATAACAACCACAACATTTTATCTCCATCAAACAATAGTCATATGATGAGCGTTTATAATTTTTAATGCTTAAATGTACATAAACAACATATAAATAACAATAAATAAATGTCCATCATCCACAAAGAAATCATAGCAACCATAAACAATCAATATATAATAAGATACAATTATAATAACGCTTTAAATCAGCTAAGGAGTTCTCATGTTGATTTTTGATTGTTATAATAATAATTGCTTTTCGGATTAAATTAAGTATGAGTTTAGTTTAACCCAAAATTCCAACTTGCTCCAAATCCATCCAAATCAGTTTTGTTATGAAACTCTCAACTCCAGGATTCCAACAGATCCAGTCTTGTCCCATTTTGAGTTCATATGAATGATTTACAATCATACGAACTTTGAATACATAAATTAATTTAATTAAAATATTATTAAAGTCATCTCCTTCTTCCCAAACCATCCACACCATTGCTCCACCCACGTTCAAGCTCGCCGCGCCTACATACCGTTGCCTGATGCCACCAGTGACCCATCTTCGTGACCACCCTCAAGTAGCGTGCCGATGCCAGTAGGTCCCACCCCAAAACTCCCCACTGTTCGCTGGCAATTCCTGCTCGATCACTGCCCATGTCGGGGCAAATTCCGGCCACCATACTTCACCATTCTCCACCAAATTTGACCTGCACCTCTATCTCACAACCCCAGAGATTTCTCTAGCTGGCCACTTCATCTGAAAACACCATGTCGGCCGGAATTTGTAAAAATCTGTTTGATGCTCTATAAAACACATCACCTCCGCTCATGTCTAATTCGCTGCCACCACGGCCACTTTCAAGCCAAACCCTCAGCTAAAAAGTTGTAGCCCCGTCTCCCCTATCCAACTTCCTAGTTTGCCACTTCATCTACTCTCGACCGTTTGCTTGACATTTCACCAAAACTGTCATGTTGATGGTCGTGGTGATATTCTGGCGAACCCCGTCACCTATTCACCATATATTTTTTACAACAAGTAGCCCTCACTGAGTACTCCAACTTTCATGTTGGTGACATTGGATAATTCCTAATGGTTTGGGAGACAAAAATTCAAATAAATGGAGGACTTATTTGCAAATATGGCTGAGGAGAATTAAGGGTTTAGGGTTGCTAGTTTGGGGATATACTTACAGAGTAGGGTATAGCTTATAGGTGAAGTTTCATTTATTATCTTATTAGTTTTTATCCAATTGTTGTCTCCAATTTCCATTTAAAAATTTGCATGGGTACATACTAACTTTGTTTAGGGGTGAAAATTGACATGCAACTATGGTTTGTCATTACGGTTCTAATATAACTTGTTTCGTCGAATTCTGAGTTTATTTGCTCAAAAAGCTCCAATTCGAGCTCAAATTATCGATCGGTTCACATCTTAATTAAGCACAGTCACAAAGCAACTCAGAATGGCGCAAAATTTGAAATCTAGCAATATTTAGTCACTACGGATCTAATAAAATTCGTTTTGTCAGAAACGGAGGTCATTTGCAAATTGGGTATTTTTAAGGCTTAAATAAATCAAATAAAATATTAATAAATTTAAAAACAATTCAATTTAATAATAATATATTAATATTATCATATATATCCAAATAGGATATCATATAGTTCCAAAATAATCGTATTTGGATTTATATCTTGATATTTCCATTTTTAAGTGAAAATGATTTTCAATTTATATAAAATCCTCTTATTACATTTAATAAATCGTTATGGTTTACTAACGATTCCATATCGATTTTTTGGAAATTTAACTTGGACATAACTTATAATCTACAAGACGCAATCTCGATTTTCCACTTTCGTTAGAAAGACATAGTTAAATAGATTCCAATGTTTCTTGTTCAATGAATTCTGACTTATATTGTATTATGTACATTCGTTTCAAGTTCAAAACGTAATATTACGAACTATCGTGCCGCTACGAGCACGTTTTAATTATACTATAAATTTTACATTCAAATGTTAAATTAATTAAATTTCTTATCATTAATTATTAAAATAAAATGTTTTAAATATTTAATATCCATTAAATATTTCTTAATAAAATCTGGGTTGTTACAATCCTCCCTACTTAAATATTTCGTTCTCGAAATCGAAGACGGAACAAGAGGTCGTTTACTTAAACAACTCAGCCTTCGTTCTAACGAACTTAAGTTCTTCAACTTTTTTAGTTTCTAAGAAATTTCCCAATGCTCGAAACTTGGCTAACACCATAAATTTTTGAAAAATTTCACCATAAACTTCTTTGTATGGCTCAATCGGTACAATTACAACTCTCCTCTCTATGCCCTCACGAATCAAAAAGAAAGTACAAAAGCCAAGCGGCTTGCTAATCGACTTATAAAATCATCAAACCTAATCAATACAGTAAATATGTACCTTTGTGTTGGGCAATAAATATTATTCCTCTTCTTAACTTCCAACAATAACCTGTCCAACATATATATGTCCAATTCCAACTAATTTCGGATTCAATTTAACACTAGCGTTAAATTTGACTTATCTCAACTTATTTTCCATTCTTGTATTGGTTTTATCACTCCAATTTCCACTCGATATAAATCCAAACTAATTTTATTTAACTTTACTTAAGTTAAATTTTAATTCGTTTTGATTCACTTTTATCTCTTCAATCAATTTAACTTGTGCTCGTTAAATTTAAAGCTCAAATCATTTTAATTGGTCTAAGTATATATCGACGTTCCAATTGGAATTATATAGTCATCCCACTTTTGAAACTCAAAAATAAACACTGATGTTGCTCAAGCTATCACTCGAATCATCCCTAAGCGACTAGAATGTGATTCTATATTTATTCAGTATATTCAAGACTTGGTATATACGTTAGCTAGGCGTATATTCAAAATCGTCATTTACTCGATAGTCCAACCTTGACACCAAATAAATTACTCAAACTCTTATTATAAGATATAATATTTCAAAACCAAATTCATATTTTATATACGCAAAGTTCGTTCTCTTCTATATATAGTACTCTTTGAACTCATCGTAGGGCATTACTAAGCCTATCTCTAATGAGTCACTCTTATAGGATATTACTAATCCTACCTCTCATAAGTCCTTACCTTCTGTTCAAACGAGTCGTACCCCAAAGCTTTAAGTATAGCAAAACTCTGATGCCAAGTGTGAAAAATAATAATAACAACCACAACCAATTGTCACCCATCAAACACCAGTCATAAGATAATTGTTTATAATTTTTAACGCTTAATGTACATAAAAGTATATAAATAACTATAAATAAGCATCCATCATCCATGAAGCAATCATAACAGCCACAAGCAATCAATATATAATTAGATACGATTATTATAAGTTTTTAAATCAGTTCAGGGAGTTCCTACATTGATTTTTGATCGTTATAATAATAATCGCTTTTTGGATTTAATTAAACATGGATTTAATTTAACAAAAAATTCCAACTTGCTCCAAATCCATATAAATTAATTTTGTTGTGAAGCTCTTGACTCTACGATTCCAACAAATCTAGTCTTGTCCAATTTTGAGTTCATACAAGAGAGTTATAATCGTATGAACTTTAAATACATAAATTAATTTAATTAAAATATTATTAAATTCATCTCTTTCTTCCCAACCGTTCACGCCATTCCTCCACCCACGTTCAAGCTCGCTGTGCCTCCATACCGTCGCCTTACGCCATCAGTGTCAAACCACCTGACCACCCTCGAACGGCGCACCGACGCCAGTAGGCTCCACCCCAAAACTCATCGTCGTTCGCTGGCAATTCCAGATTGACCGCTACCTACGTCGGGGCTAATTCCGGCCACCACACTTGACCATTCTCCACCAACTTTGACCTGCACCTCCATCTCACCACCCCAGACATTTTTCTAGTTTGCCACTTCGCTTGAAAGTACCCATATCGGCCCGAATTTGTAAAAATTTGTTTGTTACTCGCCAAAACACGTCACCTCCATTTAGGGATGTCAATGGGTCGGGTCGGGTTCGGGTCGGGTACAGGTCGTTTCAAGTCGTGTTCGGGTTGAGTTCGGGTTGGGTCAACTCAACCTGTTTATTAAATGGGTCCATTTCGGGTTGACCCATTTATAATCGTGCATGTTTCGAGTTTGATTCATGTAACCCATTAAGAAAAATATTTGTATAAAAAACTTTGCGGGTTTCAACTGATGGTTGCATTTGATCGAGTCTTTGTAGCATAAATTAAGAAAGAAAAAGGACTATGCTACAACGAAGTGCTCATAGAATTTCGAGACGATGCTGTTGCCAATGCTTTTATCTTGTTCCACCATTATTCTTCGATCTGATGCACGATTTCAGAAGTATATCATAGAATCTTTGGCTCAGTGTAAAAAGGAAAGAGGAAACTGAAGTCTGAAGGAGTGAAGACGTAGAGCGCAGAAATTAGAATGACTGAATGGGTGCCGGCTTGGTAATTGGAAAATTAGGGTAAAGAGGAAAATGAGTAGTAGACTGGGCTGGGCCTATGTTTGTAGATTGTAGAGTAATAAAAATATGTTTTATATTAAACGGGTTGTGACGGGTCAAACGGGTTCACGGGTCGGGTCGGGTCAACCCGTTTATTAAAAGGGTTAGAGCCGGTTGACCCGAAATTGAAACATTTATAAATGGGTCGGATCAGTTTTTCTTGTGCGGGTTATGAGTTTTGTTTCGGGTCGTGTTCGAAACTGATGGCCCTACCTCCATTCATGTCCAATTTTCCGCCACCATGGCCATTTTCGGGCCAAAGGCCCAACTACAAAGTTGTAGACCTGCCTCCCCTCTCCGACTTTATAATTGGCCACTTCATCTAATTCTCGACCATTTACATGCTATTTCATCAAAACCGAAACTAACAAGTTAATGGTCGTGGCGAGATTCTGCCGAACTCCATCACCCATTTGCTTCCAAATTTTTGTAGCAAATAGCCCTCACCAGGTACTCCAACTTTAACGTTGGTGACTTTGGAAATTCCTAATGGTTTAGGAGATAAAAAATTTAAATAAGACGGAGGACTTGTTTGCAAATACGGCTGAAGAGAATTAGGGGTTAAGTGTTGATGGTTTGGGGGTATACTTATAAGGTAGGGTATTGCTTATAGGTGAAGTTTCGTTCATTATCTTATTAGTTTTTATTCAATCGATGTCTCTAATCGTCGTTTAAAAATTCGCACGAGCATATACGAACTTCATTTGGGCTAAAAATCGACATGCAACTATGGTTTGTCATTACAGTCCTAATGAAACTTATTTCGTCGAATTCCGTGTTCGTTTGCTCAAAAAGCTCTAGGTCAAGCTTAAATTATCGATCAGTTCACATCTTAATTACACACGGTCATAAAACAACTTTATCGGCATGAAATTTGAAATCTAGCAATAATTTTCACTACGGATCTAATAAAATTCGTTTCATCAAAAACGGAGGTCATTTGCAAAAAGACTATATTTAAGGCTTTAATAAATGAAATAAAATATTAATAAATTAAAAAACAATTCAATTTAATAATAATAAATTAATATTATCGTATACATCCAAATAGGATGTCATATAGTTCCAAAATAAACATATCTGGGTTTATATCTCGATATTTCTATTTTTATGTGAAAACGATATTCAATTTATATAAAAATCCTTTTATTATATTTAATAAATTGTTGTGATGTATTAACGATTCCATAGCGGCTTTTTAAAATTTTGATTTGGATATAAATTACAATCTACAAGACGAAATCTTAATTTTTCACTTTCGTTAGAAACATATAGTTAAATAGATTCTAACGTTTCTTATTTCAATGAATTCTGACTTATATTGCACTCCGTACATTCATATAAAGTCCAAAACATAATATTATAAACTACCGGGTCGTTGCGAGCTCATTTTTCATTATATTATAAATTATACATTCAAACATTAAATTAAATAAATTTCAAGTCATTAATTTTTAAAATAATTCATTTCAAATATTTAATATCCATTAAATATTTCTTAATAAAATCCGGGTCGTTAAACCATCTCTATTGCTACATTACACAAATCTCGAAGATATGTCATAATATCCATTGTGATCTATAGCTTTAATCCTTGGATAAACTTCACATTCCTCTTCATTACGGTTTGTGGTAGCATACCTAGACAACTCATCAAACTTAATGGTGTATTCCAACACCAACATGTTTCACTACTTCAATCTGGAAAACTTCATAAGCAAGGTTGACTTAGCTATCGCAAATAAGATCTCTCCTTGAATCTTTATGATAACCTACACCCCTTGACGTACCCCAATCACTGTTATATCAAAAAGTGTGGATCGTCTGGCTATAGCTAAATCATACAGAGATTAAGAAATCATGACATGAGGAAAACATATCACTGCGGAAACAATTAATTTAGTTAACTCTTTTCATAAAAGCATCATCATTAAATACCATAGCAAACCATAATGTCAATCCATCTAAGTCTTGGACAATAAATTCAGAGTACATATGAGAATCTCCCTCATTAAATATGAATACATCAAAATCAAAACCTCCCCTCTTCTTTCGAACATTGTAGCAAAATGCCTCTTATTTCTAGATTTGAAACTATCCCAAACAAGCATCGTTTGAATGGTCCACCAGAGTTATGGTCCCTTATTTCCAACTCCAAGTTTCCCAAAATTTCTTAAGACTGGAACCTATATAGTGCATGAAAATCCAAAGCATCTTATTTTTTTCTATAATTCCTGCAAACCTGAACACCATTAGGATGCACTTTTTCCAATTCTCTTTCTTTTCTAAGGCTATTTATTTCCATCTTTGATGTGCATGTTCGTCCGTCATTTGGAAGGATCCTTAGATAATAATCCTATTATGCCCCCCTTAGTTTCTACTGATTCGTTGTTCTTCAGATTCTTATTTTATAAGGAAAGCCTAAATTTTCCTTCCTAAATCTCTACCTATCATGTGATAGTTATTGTCATTTTCTTTCATTTAAGTCTCTACCTAACATAATGATAGTCATTGTCTTTTAAAGTTTCTACCTATCACGATGATAGTATTTGTCGCTGTCTTTTAAAGTTTTTGTCTATCATGATAGTCATTGTTTCTTGTAGTTTCTACCTATCGTGATAGTCATTGTCTTAGAACTTGAGTTATAATTCAAATCCCAAGTACTAAACTTCGGTCTTTACCTTCCAACTATAACTTTAAGGATTTAAGTTATAATAGTTATTTTTTATCTTTTTTATTACATTTATATTTAATCCACATAAAAGGGTTAATCAATGTCTTACAACTAAGTCCGCATCTTTTATTTAGATCTGGATTGACATGTAAGTCTTTCCATCTAAATTTTCATATTTTTCAAATAAGTTTGTAAAAATTAAAAAATTATAGTTAAGCCTAGCAGTTATAGACGAGTTCATTTCTATACACATATAATTCAAATGTAAACTAGAGATATTTTTAAGGCTGTTACATTAATCTTCTTGTTTCATAAAATAAAAAAACTTTCCACCCACTTGAGGTCCTAAGATTTATCCCTTGGCCCTTGATGATTCTTCTTGTCCTAGCTTTATCATTAATTTTTTAATTCATATTCCCCTCTAAAAGAAATTATCGGTCTTTACCATTAAAAATTCAAAGGGGAGGAAGACTAGAAATGGAGGAAGGAGAAGCATGATAATGGAATTGGAGGTTCAGCTCTGGTCCTCTATTTATAGGTTTAGTGGAGAATCCAGGGTCATTAGATCAAACCTGATTTAATTTAATGTAACCACGACACATCTTTAATTTTAGCCATCTTGTTGACTTTTAGATCTGAATCTAATATTAGGTTCAATTTTAGTTTATATCAGACAACTAAACCACATATTCAAATTTGGCCATTAAAATAGATCGGTTAATCAGATTTGAATTTTCCTAGAGCTCTCTCCCTCATTCTCTATGTACCTGACCAAAATCATGGCCTAGTAAGTTGTACCTGGGCTGACAATCCTTAGGAGCGATCGACTGCCATGGCTAACCATCCCCAAAAGCGGTTGACCCAAGCTTTATACCTTTTTAAACTTAAAATTGCACTTAAAATTTGAATTTAAGTTTCAAAATCATCTTTCGCTCATTACTCTTCCAATGTAACTTGGATCATAATAAGCTACATATGAAAATTGTCCATAAAATCGAAGAGGACGTGATAGTAAAGTTTCCATAGTCAAAATTGGACATCTATACAAATTTATCTTTTAATACATTGCATATTTACTTTATTTCTCTATTAATATTATTGCTATAAATTTTAACAGCGTTACATTCTCTCTTCCTTATAGGATCTCGTCTCCAAAATCTCCAAGGATAGAAATGTGTAATTAGCAATCACATCCAAGACCATTTACTCAAACATCCTCCATAGCATCCACTGTCCTTAGTATTTCTAATGCAAATTATGTTATGATGCCCTCATGAAATGCACAAGTTCCTATCTAATGTAATATATTAGGAGGCGTACTGATTCAATCGACATCTCTTTATGCAAATATGCTTATGCTATGCATTTAAATGTATGTAGAAATCTTAATGATAACTCATAATTTCTTCATACATGCCTCATCCGTCACTCAAAATGAAACATCGATATGTTGGTCTTCCAATAGCAACCACATAACATATGAAATGAATGGTACCAAACATCCATATGCATATGCATGTGTACACACCTAATTGGTCAATCAACTTATATAATGCATGTCTAGTGTGTGTAAATGCAACTGTTTTCTTTCACTAGCATCTACTTGCACCTATCATATATAACATGTCCTATTGGCATTCTTACAATCATTCTTACTATCCATAAGCTCAACCCAATATCTACCCTCCCATAACGTACAAAAAAGAAAGATCCGAACAAAGGAAAAGCTTAAGATAGAATATTCAGAAGCATAACATCAAAAAGAAAGGTTAGGAAGCGCAGATCTTTTCTTCCGGCTTCAAGTGGCTTCTTTAGAATCTTCTCCCTTACTGAACCTCGACGAGCTGAAAGAATCCTAATGTTATGTCCTATAATGTAGGTAAATATGGGACGAACTAAGGACTCACGCTCTACTTCCATCTCTTCCAATTCACTGGGTTCTACAACATTTACAGACTCATGCAAATACGTTTTCAAGAATGATACATAAAGAACATCATGAATACCAGTCAATCTCTTAGGAAGGCATACTATATAAGCCACTTTTTCATCCTAACCTTGGATCAAGCTTTCCCACTAAACTGAACCTCATAACATGCTATAGTGGCTAGACCTTCATAAAAAACATATCCCCAACTTCAAATTCCAAGTTAGAACTTCTCTTATCAACATAAAGTTTATGACGATCTTCGGCTTCCTTTATCTTTCTTCAAATTAAGTCTATCTTATCAGAAGTATCCCTAATAATATCTGGCCCAAACTCCAGTCAATCTGTAGTATCCTACCAACGAGAGGGTGAATATAAGGCCTTCCATAAAGAAACTTAAATGGAGCCATTCTAATGTTATCCTAAAAACTATCATCATGTGTGAACTCTACTAATGATAAATGCTCCTACTATGTTCCATCAAAATATAAAATGCACATCCCTAGAAGATCATCCAAAACTGTGTTCACCCTTTCCATTTAACCATTAGTTTGTGGGTGACAACCTGTGCTAATATCTTACTAAGTACCTAACGCTTCATAGAGACTCCTCCATAGTTCATCCCTAACATTGACAATTTAAAGGGGACTCCGGGTAGTCAAAGGATTTCTCTTGCATGTACGGATGCCAAAGATACCATCATTCTCTTACTCCAAATGGGAACGAAATGGGAGCACTTGGACAATCCATCAATTATAACCCATATGCATGTATTCTCTTTCCTCGATTGGGGTAAGCCATCCACGAAATCCATTAAAATGTTTTCCTACTTCCACTGAGGTATATCTAATGGCTGGAGAAATCCTTCGAGTTTCTTCCGCTTTGCCTTCTCCCTTTGGCAAGCTATACATCTTGCAGCAAACTCCACTACCTGCCTCTTCATCCGAACCAAAAGAGTACCTGCTTCGTACCTCAATACATTTTGTGACCATCGGGATGATTGGTCATCCTTAAGTGATGAGAGTCTCAGCAAGCAATAAATTCGTCAAATATGCTATCCATGATACATATAATATGTCATCTCTTTTATACCATCCTTTAAAGTCTTAGAATAGCATTGAAGATGGCCTGGAGTTTCTTTTCTGCTAATCCTGTCTATAATTTCTGCTTACTCATTATCTTCTCTTAATCTAGAGCCAATTTGTTCTAAAAGAGTAAGCTGAACCTCCAAAACTGCTAACAATCCTAAGGTAAGGTCCATAGAGGTCTTGAAGTTAAATGTGACTATATATATTCTAAATTCCTCCAATCCATGAACAAAGAAATCAAAGCCACCTTTTCCCACCTCAGTGCATCTGCCACAATTTCCTCTTACAATGGGTATATGTAATCTCAAAATCATAAGATATTAGGGACTTCATCCATATCAATTGCCTTAAGTTCAAGTCACTCAAAGAAAAGAAATACTTTAGCAACTTGTGGCCTTTGAATAACTCAAATCTTTCCTCCGACTAGTAGTGCCTCCATCAGGCTACATGGATAAAGGGTCAAGACGATGCCGTCTAAATCAAGATCCTAGTAGAGTAGTTCTTCTCATGGTTTTTAAGCATCCTACTAGGATAACAGACTATCCTACCTTCTTGTATCAACAGTACTCCAAGTTCAGTACCACATGCATTAGAGTAGACCATAAAATCATCAGGAAGAACTACACCAGTGCACCAGCGAAGGCTCTCTTCAGTTTCCTAAAGGCTTCTTCGTATCTCTCATCCCAAGAGAAAACTAAATTTTTCTTAGAGAGGTGGGTCAAGAACTGAAATCTTCACATAGTCTTTACTAAACTTCATATAGTAACCCCTAAGACCATGTTCTAACTTCTATAGCTTTCTTGGGAAATTGCCAATCTTGCATTGACGCTAGTTTGCAGTATCTATTGCAAGCCAATATTCAGAAATTATATTCCCTAAAAGGCAGACTTTGTCTCTCCAAAAGTGGCTCTTGGAAAATTTGCCCTTCAGTTTGTGCGCTCGGAGGGTACTAAGGACTTCCTCCAAGTACAAAGCATGTTCCTCCTCGCTCTTTGAATAGATCAAATTCCATGAAGACCACAACAGACTTATTCAGAATATCTCGAAATACTCTACTCATCAAATCCACAAAATATGTTGGAGTGTAGGTTAATCCAAAGGGCATGGCTTACCTCGTAAAATCCATCGAAAGTTCTAAAGGTGGTCTTGTCAATACTATCCTATGCTACCCCTAACTGGTGAAAACCCAATGAAAGATCAAGCAGAGAGAAAATTTCGGTTCCTACAAACTGGGAGAAGAGATCATTAATGCGAGGCAAGAGATAGCGCTTTTTTCTGTTAACTTGTTTAATTCTCTGTAGTCAGCATAGAGTCTATGGGAGCCATCTTCTTTTATAGCAAATATGGCTGGTGCTCCCCATTCTAAAATATCCCTTCTAATAAAACCCTTCTCTAGAAGCCTCTTGATTTGCTTGCTTAACACGTCATTCCTTTGGAGAAATTTGTCTTAGTGGTAATGCTACTGGCCTAGCATTATCAATAAAATATATCTAAAATTATATTTGTAGTAACCCGAAAATCCGGGGGAATTTGAGCTGACTAAATAACACAAGTCCAACCCCAAATTACACTGGAAATTCAAGAAACTAATAGAAAGAAGACAGAGGGTGAGAATAGATAAGATAGAAACTTAGAATAGAAGAAGAAGAAGAACATACAACATCATCAGAGTAACACGAATCTCACAGCGAAACGAATAAAATATAACATAACTTTTGAAATACAAAGTTATAACTGTATATACATACCATTTCAGAGTACAACATATAACATCACAGCGGAATAAATAATAGCTATCGACTGTTGAAGCCTCCTGCTCCAAGCTCTTCAAATATACCTGTAAATCCTGACTACTTGACTGCCCGTACAAATTTAGGCACCCAAGAGTTTAGGGAAAACAAAATAAACTCCGGGTCAGTCATGTGACTGGTGTGAATAAACTCAAATCATTTAAACAGGTATATGATATCTCATAAGACCACGCCGTGAATACGGAACGGGTTTTTCCCTAATGAGAATCCAAATAACTTTTCAAAGCAATATCATTCTGATATTATAATAATGTCTAAGTACAAATAAATATCAATCTAGCAGAAACGCTTGCATCTCACGTTACTACATATATAGTATACAATCAAAATCGCAAGCACGTATTGGATGATTGGATTTCCAACTATGACAAGGTATGGAACCACCTTCCGATCAGTGTACTCTAGGAACGATACGCTGGAGTTCAACAAGAACATCTTGCAACTCAGCCCCACATGACCGACCACTCATTTCGCTTGAGTGTATCGAATGTACATCACCAACGGTTGGGATCAACAACCGTTCCCGTATATATATATGGGACAACATTGATAGATTAAAGAAGCAAATGAATATTCTCTAGATATGTGATTATACACCCTACTTCGGTGCGACCGACTTAGCCATGCTACCTGCCCGATTTCTGTCATTTACCGGTTGATGAGGCTAGAAGCTACGCTTTTTCATTACATCAGATTCACTTCGAATGCCACATTGTTAGGTCCATCGAAAATCACTAATTGACGTCTACAACCATACATTACGTGTCAGCTAAAAGAAGTTTCCTTCTCCGCTTCCACTCTTGGTACGGTTGAAGAAATCAATGTACGTGACCTTTCTGGAAATACTCTATCAGACATTCATTCATACAAGTCATCCTCATTCACTTAGAATGTCACATCGTCATACCCGCCAAATCACAAATTGACTTATCCAAAAATAACACGGGTATACAGCTAAGAGAAACGAATTCCTCCGCCACCAAACGTGAATATGTTTGAACAGATCAACTTACGCGATCCATTGGATATATTCTGTCAGACCTTCGTCCATACAAGTTGTCCTGGGACTGGACAAACCGAAGGCACTATTCTGTAAACAGGATAGCCCTTGCATTTTACTCCGTCTTCAATTATCTTTGGCATATATGATTCGCGACGCTTATGCCAATACAGAGTGGTTCTTTGGATAATAATCCAACCGGTCTCTCCATATTAACAACGTTAAAATGGTCAAAACTTCGATAGTCGGTGAGTTAACTATCAAAGAAAAACAAGTGTGCAAACAACGATATTATTTCCAAATGGAAATTATATCGAACAAGCATTATTTAACATTAATCTCTTTAGTTTATTTATTTACTTATCTCCTGTTTCCCTATATTTTAAATTCTTATTTTTCTTTTATCAGAAAACAATTCTGATTCTCGTTTTGAAAACATTTCCAAAACTCCTTTACGGTCAAACCTTACCATTTCTTAGTTAAGAAGGAAGTCACTCAAGTTGGGGTATAATTACCTCTCAGACCTTAACTGAACAACGTTATAACTTCGAAATGGTCAAAGTTTTATCTTTTAATCTTTAACAACTTCTTTACGCCTTTCTTGGATTCAATTTTACTAATCCACTTCTATATTTAAAACATTGGTTATAACGATAACGTTATAATCTCTACTTTCGAATTATCCAACTTTAATTATACCTTCTGTTCTTATTAGTGAATAATTAACCTAACACTTATTTATTTATAAATAAATAAATTTCTATTTAAACACTGGAAAGTATAAGTACTTTCCCGAATTCGATAAAATCGAATTTGCCAATTAACTCTCTTCGAGAAATCTCTATTTGATTAACTCTTCTTTGAATAACCTATATTCGATTAACTCCTTCTCGAATAAACGATATTCGATAATCTCTCTTCGAGAAATCTAATATTCGATAACTCTTCCTTTTCAAATATCTCATATTTGAAAATCTCACTTCGATTAAACTATAATCGATAACTCCCTTCGATGAAACTAACATCGATAACTCCTTTCGATGAAACTAACATCGATAACTCCTTTCGATGAAACTAACATCGATAACTCCTTTCGATGAAACTAACATCGATTTATTTAACTCGACGAACTTAACTCGACTAACTTAACTTGACTCGACTAACTCGACTTACTTGGTTCGACCAATTCGATTCGATTAACTAGGCTCGACTAACTTGACTAACTTGACTTATTTAACTTAACTTATTTCTCAACTCGATCAACTCGATTAACTCCTATCGAATAACTAATATTCGATTAACTAACTTCGAATACCATATTTGATTAACTAACTTTCGAATACCATATTCGATTAACTAACTTTGAATACCATATTTGATTAACTAACTTCGAATACCGTATTTGATTAACTAACTTTCGAATACCAGATTTGATTAACTAACTTCGAATACCATATTTGATTAACTAACTTTTGAATACCGTATTCGATTAACTAACTTCGAATACCATATTCGATTAACTAACTTTCGAATACCATATTCGATTAACTAACTTCGAATACCATATTCGATTAACTCTATTCACTTTATAAAGATTTCCTTTTTAACAACGTTTTATTCATTTGAAAAGATTTACTTTTAAATAGTGGTTCTACACTTTAAAAATGATTTCCCTTTTATAACGTTTCCTTTTCAATTTTATTTGTAAATGGCTTACAAATATTTCCTTTTCAAATTTATTCTTGAAATATTCTAACTCCTTAAATTCTTTGAAAAATTCGCCATAACCTCCTTTGTATCGGGAGCATCGGGAAAATCCCCAAACCGCTACACAAGCCTTTCCATTCAAAAAGAAAATGGTTTGTAATTATTTCCTTTTTGAATATCTCCTATTTATAAATATTTCCAATTTATAAACATTTCTGATTTATAAATATTCCACTTTATAAATATCTCTTTTTTATAAATATCCCATTTTATAAATATTCTATTTTCAATATCACTTTGAAAATCCCCTTATCAACATTTCGGTATGTTATGGTATTCAATCATATCAAATCACGATGTTCAATATCGTCCATACACACACACACTCAACAACAGGTTATACTTCACATCATATATCAAAAAATATGAAAAACAATAAAATAACTGTTGAGGAATCCAGTCAGATTCCTCCAACCTGTTTCCCTGCATCACAGATGTTAGACAATATAGATAACATCACTTTCAGTTCCATATGATATATTCTGTTAAACAGAATCAATATAGAAATTTAACTAACTGACTAGCAGTTCAATCAAACAATCAATACACAGTCAAACAGACAATTTTAACAGTTCTAACAATACAACATGAAATTATAAACTGTTCAGAGTTAGTGAGATTTACTCACATTTGCACGTTAGCCGTTAAATAACGGTTTGCGTTTATTTGACTGCGACGGACAATTTATTTCGCCATAAATTGTAACGAGCTCCGATGGACTTCCAGTTAGTTCCCTATTGTAGCCACCGTCCATACGATCCCAACGGATCTGACCGTTCGAAATTTTGATTTCGTATGACACCGATATTTAATTTACAAGTTAACATACTAATATGAATTTAAATTAAAGGCTAAACGGGCTTCACCATTTAAAATAGGCCCAACTACTCACATCATAGCCCATACCCGCTCCTTGGCCCGCCTCTCTCTTCTTCCTTCCCAACACAATCGGCCGAAGCCTCTTCCACACCATTAACGCCACTTCCCATTCATCTTTCTCCCTCCATTCTTCACAAAAACACAAACGGTAATAACCATTGATCTCCTCGTCGAAATCTTCATCAGCTCCTCCTATCCTCACTCAACTCGAGCTGGCCCTTCGAGTTGCGTTCTCGATCCAATGTCGATCCATACAGCAACAGGTCCGAACTTTTCAAGTGCCGCAACCCCCAAATCACCATCAATACCACCGCCCTGATTCACTCGATCCCACTATCAACCCGAACTCAAGCTCGACGTACCCAAAAACCCAGAATTCCGAAACCCTAGGACGTTGTACCAAAACCAGCGAGTACAAAATTATGTCGCACCACACAGAACCGGTACCAGATCGAAGCTGAAACGATGAGGATTTCAAAGATATCTCCTTTGAAATTTTTAGGAATTAATTCGTATTTCTTTTGATTTTATTTTCATCCAACATTTTCCTGGAAGAAACAAAAAAACAACGGCGCATTTTTTTCTTTGACTACAGGAGTTGAGAATTAGGTTTTAAGGGTGCTAAGGTGGGGGTATTTACAAGAGAACAAAATATCTAGATATTTTGTTTTAGATAATTTATTTTAAATTTTATTATATTCGTTTTGTCCTTCTAAAAACCCATGTGATCACACACAACACTCAAAAATCACGAAACTGGACATGCAGCTAGCTCTCGACCTTACGAACCCAAAGAAAGTGGTTTCATCGAATTCCGACTCCGTTTGCTCACACAGCGTATTTTTAATCGTCAAAATATTGTCTGTTTCTCACTATAAAAATCCGTATGGCCACACAGTGACTCTAAAAATCACGAAACCTGGAATCTAACAACTATTTGACATTGCGGATCCAACAAAACTGGTTTTGTTGAATTCCGACTTCGTTTGCAAAAGTCGCTGTTTTTAACGCTCTAAATAGCCTATTTAAATACATAAATATATTTAAATATTATTAAATTAATTGTTTAAAATTAATTATTATCGTCTATATTCACAGTGGCATACCATACAGCTCTATAATATCATATCAGAATTTACAGCTTGATATTTCAGATTTTCAGAATTATCGATATTCAATTTATATCGAAAATCCTTTTATAACGTATATAAAGCATTGCAAATTATAAAGGGATTCTACAACGACTTTTCTGAAATTTGATTTGGACGTACATCAAAATCTACACGACGAAATCCCAATTTTTCTCTTCTACTAGAAAGATATACTCCACTAGCTCCACACGTTTCTTGTTTCACAGAAATCCGATTTAAAACGAATCCTGTATACTCAGTTGAAGTTCAAATCGCCAAATAGCGAACTGCCGCACCGGTACGCGCTCGAATTTAATTATATTATAATTCTACGTTTCAAACTGACGTCGATTGAATATATTCGTTAGTATAATTCAACTCTAAGCTGAATTACATCTTAGGGATGACCCCGTTCACAGAATATTGTGATGTCCAATATTTTTTTGATTATTTCTGGATTGAATATATTATTTAATTTATTATTTTAATTAAATATTCACTATTATTTAATTAACGGCCATTTAATTCTCTAAATCACTATTTATATAATTAAATTAATAAATTATTATCTTGCTAAAATACGGGTCACTACAATCTTCCCCCCTTTATAAAATTTCGTCCTCGAAATTGCTAAGCCAGGGGACGACCCTATCTACTGGGTAAATTTTTTCTGTTTACCTCTTATCTCCGGTTTCAACTGAACCAATTAATATCGACTGAAATGCTAATTTATTCTGACTAACTAAATTTTTAAAAATCCTGAAAATTTTCTAACGCCTTAGCATTCCGAAAAAAATTTCGCCAGCACTTCCTTTGTACTGGTCAATATCTCAAACTCCAACTCGCCTCTCTGGGCCTTCTTTAACCCAAAAGAAAATCAAACAGCCAAGCGGCTTGCCAATTCGGCTCATAAATCTCATATCCATATATAATATAAACTGGTACCTTTTTGTCGGGAATATCAACTCTATCACTTCCATATGCTATCAACTCAGCATATACCAGTGTTATTTCCATCAAATTCCAATCAGTTCATATCCTCAAAACCAAATCGAATTTCATTCGAACCCGAATATCAAATTCTTAACTCATCAACCCAATTCCATAACAGATTATTCTCTAATCCAATTCAATTCTATTTAACTCAGTTCAAGTTAATATTTCAATTTATTTTTACTATCTTATTCTATTTAACTTCATAAGTTAAAATTAAATTCCGAAACTTAATTTCCTGGGTCTATTTCAAATCAATTTGAAATTACAATGCCAATTCAAAACCTTTGAATTTCCAAACAACTTGTTTTCTCAAAACAATTCAAAAACAAAACCTTTGGTAGTAGTCCGTCACTTAGAACTCGAAAATGAACACTAATGATGTCGCGATTCATCATCAGAATCTATTTTCCAGCTACCGAAGTGAGTTCAATACTATATCACCTTCAGTTTGAAAAACGTTTTCAAAATCTCCCAGGAACTTAAAATTTCCTTATTTTAATTCCAATCTGATTTAAATTCAGATTTTTCTTCATTTTATTTCATATACTTTACTTATATGAATTCTGATTAGTCATTTATAATCATTTTACCTTTTCATAATCTTACTCGATTATAATAACAACCAACACAACCAATATACTATATCAAATATATTCGGGTAAAATTATTCCATTTACCCTCTTTCAAAACATACCATGACGGTTCATCATATTCGAGTGTTTAGTAACCCCTATCGATACAGTGGATCAAACCGATCGACCAGAATTCACAAACAACTCAACCAATAAAACTCCATAATATAAAATCATTTTATATTAACTAACAAATACGTTCACTCGTATATATACACTCAAACTCAGTCTAGGATATTACTAATCCCATCTCTACTTAATCACGCCACAGAGCCAAGGTAATAACTAAACCAATGCTCTGATACCAACTGTAGTAACCCGAAAATCCGGGGGAATTTGAGCTGACTAAATAACACAAGTCCAACCCCAAATTACACTGGAAATTCAAGAAACTAATAGAAAGAAGACAGAGGGTGAGAATAGATAAGATAGAAACTTAGAATAGAAGAAGAAGAAGAACATACAAGATCATCAGAGTAACACGAATCTCACAGCGGAACGAATAAAATATAACATAACTTTTGAAATACAAAGTTATAACTGTATATACTTACCATTTCAGAGTACAACATATAACATCACAGCGGAATAAATAATAGCTATCGACTGCTGAAGCCTCCTGCTCCAAGCTCTTCAAATATACCTGTAAATCCTGACTACTTGACTGCCCATACAAATTTAGACACCCAAGAGTTTAGGGAAAACAAAATAAACTCCGGGTCAGTCATGTGACTGGTGTGAATAAACTCAAATCATTTAAACAGGTATATGATATCTCATAAGACCACGCCGTGAATACGGAACGGGTTTTTCCCTTATGAGAATCCAAATAACTTTTCAAAGCAATATCATTCTGATATTATAATAATGTCTAAATACAAATAAATATCAATCTAGCAGAAACGCTTGCATCTCACGTTACTACATATATAGTATACAATCAAAATCGCAAGCACGTATTGGATGATTGGATTTCCAACTATGACAAGGTATGGAACCACCTTCCGATCAGTGTACTCTAGGAACGATACGCTGGAGTTCAACAAGAACATCATGCAACTCAACCCCACATGACCGACCACTCATTTCGCTTGAGTGTATCGAATGTACATCACCAACGGTTGGGATCAGCAACCGTTCCCGTATATATATATATATATATATATATGGGACAGCATTGATAGATTAAAGAAGCAAATGAATATTCTCTAGATAGGTGATTATAAACCCTACTTCGGTGCGACTGACTTAGCCATGCTGCCTGCCCGATTTCTGTCATTTACTGGTTGATGAGGCTAGAAGCTACGCTTTTTCATTACATCAGATTCACTTCGAATGCCACATTGTTAGGTCCATCGAAAATCACTAATTAACGTCTATAACCATACATTACGTGTCAGCTAAAAGAAGTTTCCTTCTCCGCTTCCACTCTTGGTACGGTTGAAGAAATCAATGTACGTGACCTTTCTGGAAATACTCTGTCAGACATTCATTCATACAAGTCATCCTCATTCACTTAGAATGTCACATCGTCATACCCGCCAAATCACAAATTGACTTATCCAAAAATAACACGGGTATATAGCTAAGAGAAACGAATTCCTCCGCCACCAAACGTGAATACGTTTGAACAGATCAACTTACGCGATCCATTGGATATATTCTGTCAGACCTTCGTCCATACAAGTTGTCCTGGGACTGGACAAACCGAAGGCACTATTCTGTAAACAGGATAGCCCTTGCATTTTACTCCGTCTTCAATTATCTTTGGCATATATGATTCGCGACGCTTATGCCAATACAGAGTGGTTCTTTGGATAATAATCCAACCGGTCTCTCCATATTAACAACGTTAAAATGGTCAAAACTTCGATAGTCGGTGAGTTAACTATCAAAGAAAAACAAATGTGCAAACAACGATATTATTTCCAAATGGAAATTATATCGAACAAGCATTATTTAACATTAATCTCTTTAGTTTATTTATTTACTTATCTCCTGTTTCCCTATATTTTAAATTCTTATTTTTCTTTTATCAGAAAACAATTCTGATTCTCGTTTGGAAAACATTTCCAAAACTCCTTTACGGTCAAACCTTACCATTTCTTAGTTAAGAAGGAAGTCACTCAAGTTGGGGTATAATTACCTCTCAGACCTTAACTGAACAACTTTATAACTTCGAAATGGTCAACGTTTTATCTTTTAATCTTTAACAACTTCTTTACGCCTTTCTCGGATTCAATTTTACTAATCCACTTCTATATTTAAAACATTGGTTATAACGATAACGTTATAATCTCTACTTTCGAATTATCCAACTTTAATTATAACTTCTGTTCTTATTAGTGAATAATTAACCTACCACTTATTTATTTATAAATAAATAAATTTCTATTTAAACACTGTAAAGTATAAGTACTTTCCCGAATTCGATAAAATCGAATATGCCGATTAACTCTCTTCGAGAAATCTCTATTTGATTAACTCTTCTTCGAATAATCTATATTCGATTAACTCCTTCTCGAATAAAGGATATTCGATAATCTCTCTTCGAGAAATCTAATATTCGATAACTCTTCCTTTTCAAATATCTCATATTTGAAAATCTCACTTCGATTAAACTATAATCGATAACTCCCTTCGATGAAACTAACATCGATAACTCCTTTCGATGAAACTAACATCGATAACTCCTTTCGATGAAACTAACATCGATAACTCCTTTCGATGAAACTAACATCGATAACCCCTTTCGATGAAACTAACATCGATTTATTTAACTCGACGAACTTAACTCGACTAACTTAACTTGACTCGACTAACTCGACTTACTTGGTTCGACCAATTCGATTCGATTAACTAGGCTCGACTAATTTGACTTATTTAACTTAACTTATTTCTCAACTCGATCAACTCGATTAACTCCTATCGAATAACTAATATTCGATTAACTAACTTCGAATACCATATTTGATTAACTAACTTTCGAATACCATATTCGATTAACTAACTTTGAATACCATATTTGATTAACTAACTTCGAATACCGTATTCGATTAACTAACTTTCGAATACCATATTTGATTAACTAACTTCGAATACCATATTTGATTAACTAACTTTCGAATACCGTATTCGATTAACTAACTTCGAATACCATATTCGATTAACTAACTTTCGAATACCATATTCGATTAACTAACTTCGAATACCATATTCGATTAACTCTATTCACTTTATAAAGATTTCCTTTTTAACAACGTTTTATTCATTTGAAAAGATTTACTTTTAAATAACGGTTCTACACTTTAAAAATGATTTCCCTTTTATAACGTTTCCTTTTCAATTTTATTTGTAAATGGCTTACAAATATTTCCTTTTCAAATTTATTCTTGAAATATTCTAACTCCTTAAATTCTCTGAAAAATTCGCCATAACCTCCTTTGTATCGGGAGCATCGGGAAAATCCCCAAACCGCTACACAAGCCTTTCCATTCAAAAAGAAAATGGTTTGTAATTATTTCCTTTTAGAATATCTCCTATTTATAAATATTTCCAATTTATAAACATTTCTGATTTATAAATATTCCACTTTATAAATATCTCTTGTTTATAAATATCCCATTTTATAAATATTCTATTTTCAATATCACTTTGAAAATCCCCTTATCAACATTTCGGTATGTTATGGTATTCAATCATATCAAATCACGATGTTCAATATCGTCCATACACACACACACACTCAACAACAGGTTATACTTCACATCATATATCAAAATATATGAAAAACAATAAAATAATTGTTGAGGAATCCAGTCAGATTCCTCCAACCTGTTTCCCTGCATCACAGATGTTAGACAATATAGATAACATCACTTTCAGTTCCATATGATATATTCTGTTAAACAGAATCAATATAGAAATTTAACTAACTGACTAGCAGTTCATTCAAACAATCAATACACAGTCAAACAGACAATTTTAACAGTTCTAACAATACAACATGAAATTATAAATTGTTCAGAGTTAGTGAGATTTACTCACATTTGCACGTTAGCCGTTAAATAACGGTTTGCGTTTATTTGACTGCGACGGACAATTTATTTTGCCATAAATTGTAACGAGCTCCGATGGACTTCCAGTCAGTTCCCTGTTGTAGCCACCGTCCATACGATCCCAACGGATCTGACCGTTTGAAATTTTGATTTCGTATGACACCGATATTTAATTTACAAGTTAACATACTAATATGAATTTAAATTAAAGGCTAAACGGGCTTCACCATTTAAAACAGGCCCAACTACTCACATCATAGCCCATACCCGCTCCTTGGCCCGCCTCTCTCTTCTTCCTTCCCAACACAATCGGCCGAAGCCTCTTCCACACCATTAACGCCACTTCCCATTCATCTTTCTCCCTCCATTCTTCACAAAAACACAAACGGTAATAACCATTGTTCTCCTCGTCGAAATCTTCATCAGCTCCTCCTATCCTCACTCAACTCGAGCTGGCCCTTCGAGTTGCGTTCTCGAGCCAATGTCGATCCATACAGCAGCAGGTCCGAACTTTTCAAGTGCCGCAACCCCCAAAATCACCATCAATACCACCGCCCTGATTCACTCGATCCCACTGTCAACCCGAACTCAAGCTCGACGTACCCAAAAACCCAGAATTCCGAAACCCTAGGACGCTGTACCAAAACCAGCGAGTACAAATTTATGTCGCACCACACAGAACCGGTACCAGATCGAAGCTAAAACGATGAGGATTTCAAAGATATCTCCTTTGAGATTTTTAGGAATTAATTTGTATTTCTTTTGATTTTATTTTCATCCAACATTTTCCTGGAAGAAACAAAAAAAAACAACGGCGCATTTTTTTCTTTGACTACAGGATTTGAGAATTAGGTTTTAAGGGTGCTAAGGTGGGGGTATTTACAAGAGAACAAAATATCTAGATATTTTATTTTAAATTTTATTATATTCGTTTTGTCCTTCTAAAAATCCGTGTGATCACACACAACACTCAAAAATCACGAAACTGGACATGGAGCTAGCTCTCGACCTTACGAACCCAACGAAACTAGTTTCGTCGAATTCCGACTCTATTTGCTCACACAACATATTTTTAATCGTCAAAATACTAACTGTTTCTCACTCTAAAAATCCGTACGGCCACACAGTGACTCTAAAAATCACGAAACCTGGAATCTAACAACTATTTGACATTGCGGATCCAACAAAATTGGTTTTGTTGAATTCTGACTTCGTTTGCAAAAGTGGTTATTTTTAACGCTCTAAATAGCCTATTTAAATACATAAATATATTTAAATATTATTAAATTAATTGTTTAAAATTAATTATTATCGTCTATATTCACAGTGGCATACCATACAGCTCCATAATATCATATCAGAATTTACAGCTTGATATTTCAGATTTTCAGATTTATCGCTATTCAATTTATATCGAAAATCCTTTTATAACGTATATAAAGCGTTGCAAATTATAAAGGGATTCTACAGCGACTTTTCTGAAATTTGATTTGGACGTACATCAAAATCTACACGACGAAATCCCGATTTTTCTCTTCCACTAGAAAGATATACTCCACTAGCTCCACACGTTTCTTGTTTCACAGAAATCCGATTTAAAACGAATCCTGTATACTCAGTTGAAGTTCAAATTGCCAAATAGCGAACTGCCGCGTCGTTACGCGCTCGAATTTAATTATATTATAATTCTACGTTTCAAACTGACGTCGATTGAATATATTCGTCGGTATAATTCAACTCTAAGCTGAATTACATCTTAGGGATGACCCCGTTCACAGAATATTGTGATGTCCAATATTTTTTTGATTATTTCTGGATTGAATATATTATTTAATTTATTATTTTAATTAAATATTCAATATTATTTAATTAACGGCCATTTAATTCTCTAAATCACTATTTATATAATTAAATTAATAAATTATTATCTTGCTAAAATACGGGTCACTACAATATTTCTCTCTTAGGTGGAAGTTCGATGACCTCCTCAATAACATCCGAAAAGTCTCTTACAATAACTACAGATTCATCTCATCAGAAGATAGTTTAAAGGAGTAAAGATAGCTCTGCATAACTAACCTCTATAGTCATAATAAACCTCTAGGCATGTCCACTACAAGCGCTAAAAATGATGGCCCTCCTATTGCAATCAAGGATGATCCCCTACATAGCTAACCGGTTCATCCGCAATATCGACCAGTACCTAGAAAATCCCAAAATATAAGCATCACAGTTATATTCCATATTTAAGATCATTAGTTTCAAACCCTGGCATATCATAGATAAATAAGTCGATCCACCAAGGGGTTTGAAACCAGAACTAGATTTGTGATAGCGTTAATGCCTGGGTGCAGATTATCAACCAAAGGACTAGACTAAAAGAGTGGGATGCCCCATAATCAAACAAAGTTCAAATAGGAAAATCATAAATAGAAATCACACCTCCCACCATGAACTTCTTCCCTTTGTCATGTTGAACCCATTGGTAGATGGAGTCATCTCCAATGCATGTACCTAAGCTAACTAGGTGGTAGCATTAGGTGCAACTCCAGTCCTCTACGAGCAATCTTTCCTAATATGACCCGGTTTCTCATAAAAGAAGCACTTTCCTTTCAAGCGATCAAATTTGTTATCTTGGCATATCATTTTGTTTTACCATAATTATTACACTGTTCTTCCTTTTGAATCTCCCCTCGCACAGATGGTTCGCCTCCTTTCTTCTTCTTTTTTGTCTTTACAAAAATATTCTTTTAACAACAACTATAGTCGATGCCTCCTTCTCTTCTTCATCCATCAGTACCATCTCAATTTCCCATGGGAGCATGGCTGTTAGTCAAACCTTGTAGTGGTTCACTCATACCCTTAGAAAATTTCAAGGCCTTCGTACGGGGAATGTTAACAAGCTCCATCCCAAATCTAACTAACTTATTAAAATGATTGATGTACTCCTTTATAGCCATCTCCTCTTGTTTCAAATTTATAAATTTCTCCGTTGAAGCCCTTCTTTCGCCTGAGACAAAAAAATTCCTTTCAAATATCCATCAAAAACAATTTCAATCTATCTCTTCAAGGTCATCCTCAAGAACCTTCCAACTACAAAGAGCCTCCCTTTTCTGCTGCCATGTGGTAAGATGCCTCTTGGTCGTATTCTCCAACTCCATCTTCCTAAATTTCTTCTCATAATTTCTAATCCACACTCTTACTTCCATACATGATTTGTAATAACCCGGAAATTCTGAGCTAATTTAAAATTTTTATTTTGGCGATTTTAATGAATTTTGAATATTTAAAATGAATTATTTTAAATAATATCGACGAGAAATTTATTTTGAATATAATTTGAACGTATATATTTATAAAGTTCGTCGTTAGAATATAAATAATTATATATAATTATAAAAGGAATTGAAAATGGCGCGGTAGTTCGATAATTCGATTTCAAACTTCAATTGAACATATTGGGTGCAAAATAAACCGGATTTTAGCGAAACCAAAAATAATAGAATCTATTTGAGAATATCTTTCCAACGAATCTGAAAAATCATAATTTCATAGCGGGAATCAAAAGATATGTCCAAATGAAAATCCTGAATAGTCGCTATGGAATTCAGGCCCTTAAAAATGGAAATTTTGCAAACGACCTCGGATTTCGACGAAACCACTTTTGTTGGATCCGTGATGTCAAGTTATTACTAGATTTCAATTTTCATAATTTTTCTGAATCAATATGTGAACATGGCAAAGGAAAACGCGTTTGACCAGTTTTAGTTGATTTTAATCGACTGGAAAATGGCCATTTTCAAACTATCTCAGAATTTGACGAAATTAGTTTTGTTAGGACCGTATCATCAATACGAAGCTAGAAAATATTTTTCGAGAATTTTTAGGGTCAGTATGTGACCCCGGTAAACTGAAATGCGCGTTCAAATTCAATATATAGAGTTATATGTTGATTTTGACGAAAACTGATTGTAACGATCGAATTGGCTCACGAAACATATCCCAATGTATTCGGAATGGGGGTAATTAGCTAGAGGCGACAGTCGTTGGGTCTCGATTAGAGTTCGAATTAAAAAGTCAACTTTTTGAATTTTAAAAATAAATAAATATATATATAAATTATTATATAAGCCCCCTTCTCCCTTCCTTCCTTTCCATACCTCGTCTAGATCTGAAATTGAAAAAGAAAAAAAAACCAATCCTACGAACCTGTCTCCCTCGATTTCCGCCGCGCCACCACCGTTGCGCTCCCCTCCGACAAGCGACGCTGTTCCTCCCAACGCGGTGTCGCTCCATCTTCTCCTTCGAAGCCTACCCCCCCTGCGTTCTAGCCTCGAGCTCAAGACAATCGAGACCACCACTTCGCCCTTTTTTACACAGCCACCGTGGCCTCACCATGACCACCAACGGACCCACAGCCCCTGCGCGCCCCCTCTACTCCTCCACCTCCGATGGTGATGCCCCCTCCTCCTACGAAAGACAGTAAGTCTTTCTTTTCTTTTTCTCTTTTTAGTTAGTTTAAAAACTGATTTTTGTTTACTTTAAAAACTGATTTTTATATACTTTGAAAGCTGATTTCTTTATAATTTATAAACTGGAAAGAGATTGTTTTTTTTTAAACTGCAAAATACTTGATTTTTATCGCTCAAAAGATTTGATTTTTATCGCTTGAAAGTTGTGATTTTTGTTTAATAAAGGTTATGATTTTTCATAGAAGGCAATATATGATTTTTGCATTGAAAAAAATGTGATTTTTTATTTGTAAACACGAGTTGTAAAAATATAATTTTTATAAAATAGAAGTATTAAAAATATGATTTTTATTCATGTAGAGTAATAAAAATATAAATTTTATTATATCACTAGCAAGATAAAAATGGAATTTTTATCTATATAGTAGCGGTGTAAAATGGAATTTTTATCTATATATATGAAGTAGAAATAAAAATAGAATTTTTATATACATAGCAACAATATAAAAATGTGATTTTTATATATGTAGTGGCTACGGATAGTGAAATTGACAAAAGGCGAGCACGACGAAGATTTCCTCATATGAAGAGTCGTGGCGTTTGGGATAGCTATTGGTGAGAACTTCTCACTTTAACTTTTCTTTTCTAGTTATATAAATATATACTAGGATACAGACGGTGTTTAGTAGCACCCGACACCATCGTCCACAGACCATGGACTTGTTTGTTTGGTTGTGTAGTTGGTTAGATTATTTGATTTGAATTTGATTGTTTGGTTAAATGGAATGGATTTGATTGATATGTGTATGGCGTGGGCCATTATTAGACCGGGGATAAGGCTAGGCCTTGTCCCATTTCTAGTATCGTGCCATTATGCTGCCGAAATTTTCTAAAATAAGTTAGAAAAATAAAGATATCATTTTATTTAATAAAAGAACCGAATAGAATATTCATAGGTTGAATAAAATAATTTGGTCGTTAAAAATATAATTTTTAATGTGAATGTGAATAAATAAATATTCATTTACAAACCGGACGGTTTGTTTATGTACACCTATTTGAACGACATTGATTGGGACAATAAATTTTACACATCGCCCATCTGCACAAATAAAATCTGTGTTTGATTGTTTGAAACCCCACACGGGTATTGGGATAAAATACAGCATACACCAATCCCAGTAATTAGTTGTATGTCGATCGATTGATTGACAGGCTGTTACAAGCGTTAGATATCTATATTTGATGCTTATACAGAGCAGTGCACTTTGGATGATGATTGATTATTTATCGTTGCTATTATATACATGTTTTTTTATGGAATCCATATAATTAACTTTGTATGGTAACTGATTGGGCCTCATTCCAATTTAGAAAATAAAGAATATTATAAAATAAAGGTTCATGTGTTGACCGTACTCATCCGTTGAGATTAGTCATGTGTTGAACGAAATATTTTAGCAATAAATTTTACATCTTTATATTATAAAATAAAGGTTCATGTGTTGACCGTACTCATCCGTTGAGATTAGTCATGTGTTGAACGAAATATTTTAGCAATAAAATTTACATCTTTATCATATATAAAATAAGAAACTAACTGGAAAACATATAAGATGAGTGGTCTCCTGGATAATGATCTGATGTTGGTTTCGGCCTTCGGGGTTAATATTTAGGGAATCGTTCTCTTACTAATTTACGGTAGGAGTCTGATTTAAATCAAACGATAGATACCATAATTTTTATAAAATATATTAAATAACAAAAATAGTCACACGTGGACAATACTCATTCATTGAGATTAGTCATGTGTTGACAAAAATATAGATTCATGTATTGATTAGGATAAATATTCATTTGTTGAATAGAATAATTGAATTATTGAAATATATAAAGCCATGTTGATTAGAGATGCGCTATTTTGACGCGAACGATATTTATATCGATTATATTCATTTTTAGAATTGAATTGAATATATAACGAATTCGAATTGAATTGAATATATAACGAATTCGAATTGGATTGAATATAAAAGAAATTCGAATTGAATTGAATATATAACGAATTCGAATTGAATTGAATATAAAACGAATTCGAATTGAATTGAAAACGAAGTGAAATAGAATAAAAATCGATTTGAAATGAATTCAAATTGAATCGAAATTTGAATTAAATTGAAATGAATTTAAAACAAATTTATAAGGAAAAATTCAATTTTGATTTGAATTGGAAATGGAAGTTGAAATGTTTTTGAAACGAATTTAAAACTATTTATAAAATTCGTTTTAAATAGAAATCGACGAAATATATATAATATATAAATATTATATATATAATGGAAATATATAATATATATATATATATATATTATATATATATAATGGCCTGAATAGAACGCGCCGCGGCAGTTCGTGAATTTCGACCATTTATTTCGAACGGACATTACGGGAGATCCGACCGTCGGATTCTCCTAAAACTAGAACCGTTGGGTTCGTATCAAAAAGAGCTTTCTAAGAAATATTAGAAATTTGAAATCTAAGAGTTGGATTTGGACATACGTCCAAATCAAAATAGGAAAAGGTCGCTGTAAGTGCAGTTCGATGGCCATTGATGGAAATCGACTGTACGGGCCTTGATAAAATTATTAAAAATAGTAATAATTTGTGTAAAATCATAAGAAATGATTTAGGAAAATTGGGATGGAAAACTCCATATTTGAAAAGATAAAAATAGATTTTTATCGAGATGAACTAGTTTTGAACTAAAATTAAAACCCATTTATTTTTAAATAAATAAATAAATTGGATTAGAAATGGGTTTTAAATAGAATTGATTTGTGGGTTTATCGTGAAGGGTGTTTTAAATAACACTAGTTCTTTAACCCGATAATAAATAGAAGGTGATTTGGGTTTATCGTGAACTGTGTTTTAAATGACATTAGTTCTTTGACCCAGTAAAAGGAGTTTTAATGAATCTGTAATTAGATTGAAATGTGAATTGATAATGAAAATTATCAAATTTGGAAAGTGAGCGAGAATGGAGTATCACTAGTTTTGCTCCAAAGCGATAGTTAAATCTTTAATTAGATTTGAACGTGAAATGGTAATTAATTTTACCGATAACACCGTGGTATTAGATATGGAGTATTACCAGTTTTGCTTCATGGGATGAATATGTTGGGATTGGGAAATAAAATAAATAATTACTTCGGTGTGGTTCGCTAATCTCGACTAGTTTGGAAAACCATAATTTGGTTTGAAATGATATCCAAAGGAAGATTAAAGAATAAATTTAAAAGAATTTATCTTTGATAAAATTAATGGGAACCTTTCCCTAAGATTATGAAATTTAGAAAATAGCTGTAGGTTAGCCAAGAAGAATGGTTTCCTGGGTATTGATCTGATGTTGGTTTCGGCCTTCGGGGTTAATATTTGGGAAATTGTTCTCTTGCTGATTTACGGTTAGTGGCTGCTGAATTGGAATGAGGCGTATGTTGTGTTTGTGTAACATTTGTTTACTATATGCATGGGTTATTCAGAAAGGCCGGGTTTATACCCATTCTGAATAACCGATTCGACGATAAGTCAAAGATGAATACGGTGATTGAAGACCAGAAGTCTTCACATCGTTTGGGTGATTACTGATGATCTTGATTGGGCTGTACACCCAAAATGAAGGAATCAGTTGGTGATCGTCCAGACGTACTCGGAGATCGATGGATATGCGAGGAAAGTGCCTCCGGTTTCGTTCTGACCCAGAACGAACTTGTAAATGGACTGTGTGTCTTACATTGGATTTTATTCTATGTTGATTGATCTCTATTAAATATACATCTGTTTGGCGACGGAGAATTTATTCTTTTGCTTAACGCCCTTCTCTGAGACGTAAGAGCTCAGAGGTTGTATATCGATGGACATCAGTCGCATGGCATGAATTGCCTGTGTGGCACGCCTAAGTGGCAATTGATCAAGGCTTCTGTTGAAAAGCAAAGTCTTGTGGTTGATGATCAAAGCACAGCCTACGTGGCAGCTTTGTGTATAACGTGAATTCGCGAGCCTCACACCTCGGTATGAGTTAAAAACGGGATAAGGACTGCGGGGAGAGCACGACGTTTCTTTCTAGCTTTGGTTGTGTTAGTGATTTACCAGCCCTGACATTTATATACTTTTCACCTATGTGGTTGTTGGATGAGGCGCCTCGATTTTAGGTCTGTTAGGACCGGGAAACGTGTGTTCAGGAATACTAATCCACTAACGTAAGTGTGGACCGACCCTGAAGATCCAAGGGTTGCCCAGAGTGTGTAGTCCTGGGACATTTGCTAGGGTGTCTCGAAGCGGAGAGGAGCTTGCCCCTTGCCTCGACTCATGACGGAAATTAAATTTCCAATATGTGTATTTCAGTTTTATTTGTAGAGCCTAGTATGGCAACATGATAGATGGTACCCATGCCGCCTAGGATTGATATTTATGATTGAAATTGTTTTGACACTATACACTTATTATAGTATCAAATGATTTGTTTTAAACGTACCAAGCATGTTTGGCTATTATAAGGGAAAACCCTATCCTCCGGCTTGCGTTGCATTGTGTGATGGGACCTGGGTCTTATAATAGCTTCATTTTTCCAAAAAGCATTGCGCTGGTTTGTTCTATGCACTGATATTCTTGGGAGGAAACACGTTCCGTGTTATACGGCGTGACCCCTTGAATTACTCTCTTTTAAAGTAAAGTTTTAAATAACTGTTTTAGTTCTCACACCAGTCACATGACTGACCTAGAGTTTATTTTTTTAACCTAAACTCTGGGTGCCCCTATTTTCGACATGGGCAGCTAGTAGTTTTGGTTTTGCAGATTTATATTCACAGGATCCTGATTTACAGCTGGAACGATGCTCGGAAAGCTCTGTTCTGTGCATTACTTTCAGTTGTGTTTTATATTGTTTTTCCGTTGCTATGTAATTTATTGTAATCTCTGATATTTATTGAATGTAATTTATTCATTTATAGTTTGTATATTCTTGTATCTGATGGAATTGTTGTAATAACAATGAAATGTTCTTCCGTCTGCGTTCTATTTTGTCTTGCACTCATGGTAATTCATTCTTTCTCTTCTCTTCGGAGCTGGGGAAGTTCGGGTCGCTACATGATTCGGCTCCATTAAAGATCTTCCCTCCAAGGTTAGCAAAATCTTCACAAAGTATAGGAAAGTCTACCAAAATAGGTAAATGGGCGAAGGCACCATCGGCAGGTACCTCAGCTTGAATATTGTTCTAGAGCTTTATAGGCATCGTGGCCTATAGATACCTAAGAAACCACGTAGGAATGTTGACCCCCCCCCCGGAATATCAAGGGGATCGAGCGTCAACCATTCTGCATAAAAGAAGATAAGAGTTCGAAGAAGGAAGGAATGAGTTGAATAAGGAAGGATGATGGATTTGAGCGATTTTGAATATATAAAACTTTTATACTTTTATTTTTAATGATACTTTGCTTTTGATAACCTTTTTGAGAAGTACTTTTCTTTAAAAAAAACATTTTTAGGAATGCCTTAGGTTCTAATACCAAATGTGACAGTCTATACCCCTTGATGTACTATAATCATGGCCATATCAAAAGTGTGGGTCATCTAAGTATTGTTAAATCATACATAGGACAAGGTATCATTTCATAAAAGAAAACATATTATTTTCACAAAAGCAACATCTCGAAATATCATAATGTCAATACGCCCTAGTCTCAAACCATAAAATCACAGTACATATCAAAACCTCCCTCATCAATTCTGAGTACATTAAAATCAAATGGAATATAAAAATGAAAATAGGAACTTGTAATGAAAAAGGAGCATTTTAGAAATTCTCTGTGTCCTCCAAGAGTTGGCTGCTACCCTACATGGTTATTGTGAGGGAAAGAAAAAGATGAGCCAGACATAAAAGTCTGGCAAATGAGAAGTAAACTAATGGAAAGAAGAAGATCAAGTGAAAATAGTCTTAAAATTATTCTAGATGCCATAAATTTTTCATGTTTGTGTTTTCTTACTCAAAACGACTGTCGGCACCATTGGTTCTTGTCTAAAGGTCTTTCTAATGTACCCAATGATCAGCTTATCGGACCTCTGTCTTCAACTACTATACTATGCCTGAAGTAGGGCATAAAGCGTAATTTTGCATAGTTACTCACAAAAAACATTTTTTCTCTCTACTTTCATATGTAGTAGCAAAATGCCTCTTATTTCTAGCTTTGAAATTAACCTAGACAAGTATCGTTTGGACGGGTAACCCTTAGTTGCGGTCTCTTATTTCTAGTTACGAAGTTTATCATGAATCCGTTTAGACTGGCATGTACCTATTTAGCGCAGAAGAATCCAAAGCATCTTAATTCCTACTGTGATGCATGTACACTCGAACATTGTTAAGATGTACTTCCTCCAGGTCTCGTTCTTCTCCGAGGCCACTTATTTCCAGCTTCGATGTGCATGTCTGTTTATAATTTGGACTGGCCCCTAGATAATAATCCTATTGCGCTCTCACCTTAGTCGCCATTGAGTCGCTTTTAAGTTCTAACTTTAGAAGGAAAGACTAAATTTTCTTCCTAAATTTCTACCTTTCATAGTGATGGGGATTGTCATTGTTGTTAGGGACTACAGAATGGATTGTTAAGGCAAAGCAAACACTAGAGAGGGTGACTAGTGTTTATAAGAATTTAACCAAAACTTAAAACTAAAGAGAATTATGGAATGAATAAAACAACACAAACACAATCACAGACATAGATTCAAACACAAATGCAAAATAAACAAAAATAAAAATGCAGAAAAGGAAAGAACACACTGGATTTTATACTGGTTTCCATGATTTTACGGCTCACAAGGAGACACTGATTCCTACTTTCTTGATTTCACGGGTCACAAGAACACATCGACTCTTATTTCCTTGATTTCACGGCCCATAAGGACACACCGACTCCTCTTTGACTCACAACAAGGTTTATTCAACCCAAGTAATAACAAAACAGCCTAATAACTCTTCAATAACACTTGATTCAGAGAGTAGAGAGTGTAGAGAGAAGAAGTTTGATTAAAATAGAAGTGAATTCGGCGGAGTATAAGTATAAAAACCATAAAAATGATTAAGAATAATGGTGGGATGAAAGAGTATGAAGTTAGAGAAGAAGATATGTTAAAAAAAATCATTTTAACCTCTTTTTATAGAGTATGAAGGGTTGCAACGGTTCTGAAGCGTTTCAAAAGTGAAAAGACACTTCCCTTCAAAATTAGAAAAAATAGTTGTTATATGTCGACATGCACTTTTTACTATGTCAACATAGTCATGTGTATTTTTCACTTTCAAAACATTTTTCAAGTATTTTGATATAAAAGTAATTCTGGAAATTCTTGAGTAAAATTCTAGTGTTGTAAATTAATATTATATGATAGAAAAACATATGAAAACATATTTTTAAACTACATAAATATATTTATAAAATTATAAGGTTTTAAGCTATATAAAGTGTAAATATAAAATATATAAAAAAAATCTAAGCTTGAAAAACAAAGAAGAATAAAAAAAGAAACAAATTGAAAAACAAAATAGAGAAGATTGACGAAAAAAATTGAAAACCAAAATAGAGAGGATTGAGGATAGAGTTGAAAATTAGAGTTTGAATTTGAATTTGAACCTGGAGTGCTATTTAGAGTCTTACAAAATCTAGACTCTATAATTACATTAATCTTGAACTTTTGAAATCTTGATTACTCATGAGTCTTGAAATTTTTCTGATCTTTGAATCTCTGTCATCTTTATAACTGTACAGTCTTCATTAATATTTCCTGTATATAATTTCTGCACAAATATATATGTATTCTATACAAAAAGTGTTAGCATATATTTTATAATCGATAATTGAAATAAGGTTGTTGTCATCAGAACTCCATTCTCCAATAATCTCCCCCTTTTTGATGATGGCAGCCTTAGTTTATAAAATATCATACCTGTGTACACTTGTTTGATGATGATCCTCTTATACTCCCCCTATCTGTAAGAGTTCTATAAACTATGCCTATATTTTATAATTTCACCCCCTTTGGCATTATCAAAAAGAGAGATAAAAGATACTTTCCCTAAGTTATACTATTCTAGAATCTAAGTAATATCCCCTTAAATTGAATAATACTCTGAATAGAACATAAGTAACTATCATTAATAAAAAAAACCCTTTAATTTGATGCTTATATAAGAAGATTATAACTATATTAACCATAAATGAAAATTTTATTAAACAAACACGCTTACATATACATAGATTTATACACATATACTACACATTATAAGAACATAATAAAACGAAATCTAGGCAACCGTTGGACACTTAATTATTTGACAATGGGAGATTTGTGAATTGAACAATTTGGATAATGGAGACAAAATTCTCCATTCTTTTCAATCACATTCCCATTTTTGTCAAATAGGACCTCTCCTACGCACTCAACGTTATCGTCTTCGTCCGCAACCGTTGGTTGAGCCTCTTGTTGTTCTTCCTCCTCCATCATTTCTTCTTCCTCTTCCGGTTCTTCTTCTGGTTCTTCCTCTTCTTCCATTGGTTGATTATCATCGTTGATGATAATGGGTCAGTCTTATTATCCATTATAAACTTTAAGAGACTTCTCATTACTTTTCCTTGTTTGTTTTGCTCTTGACTTAGTCTAATTTGAAGTACTTGCATCTCATCCACCATTTGCAGTAAATACTCCATTTTCTCTTCGATTTTGATCACTCTAGAAAGCATAGATCGTTGAAATGGACCCTGGATGGTTTAGCGTATGAATCGGAGTTGTTTTGAGTATCTATACTATGCTATTAAAGCCGAGTAGGAAATAGTGAGCTCTCAGCGCTTCTTAATATTTTACCCTTCGTTTCCAAGTAAAATTTAATAAGATTTTGACACCTGTATTCTGAAACTGAACCGTCTCAGTATTACGGTCCTCTTTTTTTGGCTCTAAATCATGACTTTTCCCAAACTGACCAATTGTTTATTCATTTTCTTTCTTCCTCTCTGAATGTTCTTCTACGAGTCCGCCTTTTTAAATTGGGCTCAGCCAATCTGCTAAATAATCAAGAGGCACTCTATCGGCTTCATCCATTTTTGTTGCTCTTTCATGGATCCAGAATAATTTTCCTACTTGCAAGGTAATTTTTGATTTACTGTGCATTCATTTTTTCGTGATCTCGGTTACGTTTGACAAGTTCTAATTGCGGATATAATTTCTAATTCCCTGTGTTTGATCACGACGAGCTTCATCACATCCAGTCGATTACTATTATGGTTCCATTTGATCGCTGATTTGGTCAAGGTTTGCTTCAGTTCTAATTTCTGCTTTTTTTGTATTCTGCTCAATTGACCTAGGATTTCTGATTATAGTTAAAAAAATTATCGATTTTGTATTGCTGCAAGTGCGTTATTCCAGTCATTTACAATGATTATTCCTTATGGAATCCACTTATATAATGATTAGGTGACATTGGTTGTCCTTCGACTTAATAACATGTAATAACTATAATATCCATTACTGCTTTTCTAACAATGGTAAAACAATTTCTTGGGGGTCCACCTTCTACGAAGAGGCGGATTCAATTTTAGTAACCTCCAATATAATATGCTTTTGAATAAAGGATAAAACCTCCTACGTACAGAATCACTGGTTTCATAAGTATAACTAATATATGTACTACATTTGCATTCTGATGTAATATGCTTTTGAATAAAGGATAAAACCCACCTACGTACAGAAGGGTTGAAATCATATTCACTGGTTTCATAAGTATAACTAATATATGTACAACATATGCATTTATTATAAGCAACAACAGATTATTTTTTGGTAGTATGACTATTAAAAGTTAATAAGATTTCTTTTGAACGAATTCCTTCAATAGCCAGTACATATCCTTGGGTAAGTTGGTTTGACATAATTTCTTTCAGTGAAGGAATTTCTAGACTTTAGGAGGTACAGTTCCAGCTTGGACTTCATTTACGTATGTGTAAGTTTTTGTACTTCCTTCTAAACATATCTATGTACATCTCACAGTCACTTTCTTTGTACTCCTTGACTTCTCTTTCTGGAAAGAATGAAAGTTAACTTAAAATTTGATTTTAACTTTTCTTCCTTTGCTTGATTTCATACACTATTTCGATAGCTGTTGCATATCTCTACCAATGTTTAATATTAATTGTCAAAATAACATGGGCGTAACTGCTAAATAATGAATGGATATAGTTACAGCCTTTAATTCCTTTTAGTTGAAGTGTAAGTTTTCATTCTTCCTTCCTAAAATTATTTATTTTTCCATAGATTAATCAAATCTGTGCATACTCCATCGCTTTGGAATATGTATTCCTTACCACCGCTCTTTATCGCTGTCTATTTCTACCTTTTCACCGTGGTTAATGAGAGTGTAAACTTTGGTTTCGGTTCTACTTGTGGGTAGAAATTCAAACTGTATGCTTTGATTTATTTTACTATTTACATAAGTTTGCAGATATTTTTGGTATTCACAATAGGTTGGAAATCTTCGGTCTACTGTATAAAATAGCAGCGACTCCATTCACGAACCTGTGCGAACCCGTATCAAAAATTAAAGAGAAGATAGTGTATTAACTTGTACTCAATTCACTATATCATATAATCTTTGGTCACATGCTATGCACATAATATGTTGATATCAATGCAAAACAATTTTTAAAAGATTTAATCCAGTTTTAATTAAAAATAACATAGGACCTTAAATTAAGCTACTGAACACATGAAATATTGTTCAAAATTTTCATATTTCAGTTAAGTCAGCTTTTACTATTATAATAAATTTTTGATACGCACAAACATAATTAGTTATGAGGTGTTAGATGTTTTCATTAAAATCTTGATTTAATTACCATATAAACTTGCCTGAAAACAAGGGTAATTTGAATATAGAATAAGTCCGCACATATACAAGAAGTCAGAGTTCAAATTTCCAATAATAAAATGGTTGCATTTTAGGTAGCTAGGTCTTTTGTCACCTTACTACAAGTTGGCAGCAATATTATGATCACTTCATATGAGAACAACTTTTGCTTAATTAAAAGATTTGGCCTAGAATATTGAATTTATCTTATATTTAAATTTAGCTGATTTTTAAGTAAAAAATGAACATGAAATTTGAGACAATTGCTACATATAAAATGTCTTATATTTCTTCCATAGCCTCTATTAGTGCATATTTCTATCAAGAATATCTTCGCTGGAAATCATTTCCATATTGTTGATTAATATTGTGAACCTTTGTGTGGAAAATAGGTAAGTTCTATGCCTTCACGGTGACGATAACTTGGATTTAAGATTAAAGATGTGTTCGTTTTCTTTTCTTGCTATCAGTTTCTCAGGTTAATCAAAAATATAGTTCATTGTATGAACCAACTACTTTGGATGATAGTATTGAATGAAATTAGGAAAAGTTAACTATCCACAAGGCATATAAACAACTTAATAAAAATATGATGGTAAAGGGATTATGAATGCTCTCAATTTTTCATCATATGGATGATTGAATCATTTTTGTTGCACGAGTAAAATAGACAAATACATTCCTGCTTCTGTATTTATGCATTTAATTTTTTCCATGTAGTAACATTTTTTTATGTTTAAAGGCTACTGCATTGTAAACTATTAAGATTTGAAAGATTTCCATGTAGAATGTGTTAGATTTCTGACTACGGCATAAATCAAAAGGCGGAAGCAAAATTGTAATTAAGGAGTACCTCCAGCCATTGCTAAGCGAAATCGGATGAATTTATATGCTCTTCTTCCCCAATTTCCGTTCTTTGTCTCTGATTTTGTTTCCAAATCCTTCTTCTCAAATTTAGATGGTGTTTGTCGATTTTGAGAATAGATTTAGTGAACCGTTAAATCAGAATTTTTCTCACATTTTGCATATACCGCTTTTTACCATCATCGAGCGGTTACCACGTGAAACAGATTAGTGGGTGGTTAAGGGAATAAATGGGCTATTACCATATAATGGGTTACGGCCAAAACAAATGGGCCACAAATACGACATTCTCCCACTTAGCCCATTTGAAATGAGATATGATATACGAATCATAGCGACGAAATATCTTAATACGAGAATTAATCTTCCATGTATCACGATATATCAAATTCTCAACAACCACACGCACACTTAACTTAATGAGTAAACCTCATGTTTACTCTAGGTTCAAACTAATAATATTTCTCAACATAATAACATAAATATGCGCATAAATCCAAAAAGAGAAAATATCTAACATAATAAAGTTCAATAACAACATAATGAATGTACTACATAATGGGTGCAAGTCCCATTTTCACTACATGATCCCTAAAAGTCTTAATTGGCATGCCTTTAGTCAAGGGATCATCAATCATTAAATCAGTGCTAATGTGCTCGATGATCACTTTTCTTTCTTGAACATGTTCCTTCACGACTAGATACTTTATGTCAATGTGTTTATTTTGACTTCCACTCCTATTATTCTTAGCCATGAAGACTGCAGCTGAATTGTCACAATACATTCTTATCGGCCGATCAATAGAGTCAACAACTCTAAGTCCAGATATGAAACTTTTCAACCAAACACCATGTGAGGTAGCCTCAAAGCAAGAAATGAACTCTGCGACCATAGTGGAACTAGCCGTCAAAGTTTGCTTTGCACTTCTCCACGATACGGCACCATCAGCTAGCATGAACACATATCCTGATGTGGATTTAAGTGAATCACTGCAGCCACCGTAGTCAGAGTCTGAATAGCCTACCACTTCCAGATTATCGGTTCTTCTATACATAAGCATGTAATCTTTAGTACCCTTAAGGTACCTCATCACTTTCTTTGCAGCCTTCCAGTGATCGATCCCTGGATTACTCTGATATCTTCCTAATACCCCAACTGCATATGCAATATCAGGTCTGGTACAGACCTGGGCATACATTATGCTACCAACAGCTGAAGCATATGGAATATTTTTCATCTGTTCTCTTTCAAAGTCATTCCTAGGACACTGGTCCAAACTGAACCAGTCTCCCTTCACGATGAGTGCTGCAGTTGGTGAACAATCTTTCATTCTAAATCTTTCAAGTACTTTGTTGATATAGGCTTCTTGAGACAATCCCAAAATGCCTCGAGATCTGTCCCTATGGATCTTAATGCCAATGACATAAGATGCATCTCCCATATCTTTCATATCAAAGTTTCTTGAAAGGAATTGTTTTACCTCATGTAGCAACCCTTTATTATTGGTTGCAAGCAAAATATCATCCACATATAACACAAGAAAACAAATTTTACTCCCACTGACCTTAAGATATATACATTGATCCATGATATTTTCTTCGAAACCAAATGAAGTAATTATTTCATGGAATTTTTTATACCACTGGCGGGAGGCTTGTTTTAACCCATATATGGATTTATTTAGCTTACAAACCAAATGCTCACCATCCTTAGAGGAGAATCCTTCAGGTTGTTTCATATAAACCTCTTCCTCTAAATCACCATTAAGGAATGCCGTTTTCACATCCATTTGATGTAGCTCGAAATCAAAATGAGCTACTAATGCCATAATTACACGAAGAGAATCTTTCTTTGATACAGGAGAAAAGGTCTCCGTGTAGTCGATTCCTTCTCTTTGAGTGAACCCTTTAGCAACGAGTCTCGCTTTATATCTTTCAATGTTGCCTAGTGAGTCTCTTTTTGTCTTAAAAACCCACTTGCATCCAATGATTTTTACACCATCAGGCAACTCAACAAGATTCCAAACTCGATTAGAAGTCATTGAATTCATCTCTTCTTTCATAGCATCCATCCATAAGTTTGAATCTGTAGAACTTATGGCTTGTGAAAATGACAAAGGATCATTATCGACTCCAATATTATAATCCAATTCTTGTAGATACACTTCATAATCATCAGGAACAGCTGATCGCCTTTCTCGAGTAGATCTTCTTAATGTCACTTGTTCATTCTCATTATGAACCAAATCTTGTTCATTCTCATTATGAACCAAATCCTCATTTACAACATGATCTATCGGATTTTGATCAATAATTTGTGAAATTTGTATAATTGGTTGTCTAACACTCGGCTTAACTTGAGGAGTGTGAATGACAATCAATCTATCACTTGAATCAGAGGGTGAAACCTCATAGTGGTCTTTTTCAGGAATAATATTCTGAAATTGATCACTCCCACTGATCAAATCATTCTCAAGAAATTTAGCATTTCTTGATTCCACAATCCTGGTATTATGGGACGGACAATAGAATCTATAACCCTTTGACTTCTCGGCATATCTTTGAAATACCCACTAATAGTCCTAGGGTCAAGTTTCTTCTCTTGTGGATTGTAGATTCTCACTTCAGACGGACATCCCCAAATGCGTATATGTCGCAAACTCGGTTTCCAACCTTTGAATAGCTCAAAGGGCGTCTTAGAGACAGCCTTGGATGGAACCCGGTTTAATATATATGCTGCCGTCTTTAGAGCATCAGTCCACAAAAATGATGGAAGTTTAACATTACTTCTCATGCTACACACCATATCAATTAATGTCCGATTTCTTCTTTCAGCTACACCATTCTGGTCTGGAGAACCAGGCATAGTGTATTGGGGAACAATCCCATGCTCTTGAAGAAATTTAGCAAATGGACCAGGCGCTTGTCCGTTTTCAGTGTATCTACCATAATACTCTCCACCTCGATCTGATCTCACGATCTTAATGTGCTTACCACATTGATTCTCTACTTCAGCCTTAAACAATTTAAAGGCACTTAAAGCTTCGTCTTTGGAACGAAGTAAGTAGAGATACATATATCGCGAATAATCATCTATGAAGGTGATAAAGTATTTTGGATCATCAGCATTCATGTCCGGGCAACAAATGTCCGTATGTATGATTTCTAATAAGTCAGAACTCCTATTGGCACCAACTTTGTGTTTATTAGATTGCTTTCCTTTAATGCAACTAACACAAGTGTCGAAATCAGTAAAGTCTAGAGTACCCCTTCCTTTACTAACCTCTTAATTCTGTCAATGGAGATGTGTCCTAATCTTCGATGCCACAACATAGAAGAATCCTCATTCATAATACAACTTTTTAAACCAACATTAACATGCATAGAATTATGAGTGGTATCATTTTGCAAGTCAAGATGAAATAAATTATCAGACAATGTACCATAGCCAATAACTTCAGAATTTTTGATAATACTAAAACCAGATTCTGAAAAATTAAAGGAAAATCCAAAAGGTACAAGTCTTGATACAGAAATCAAATTCCTTGCAAAATTAGGAACATAGAATGTCTTTTCTAAACATAAAGTAAAACCACTACTTAAAACCAAACTGCATGTCCCAACGGATTCCACACGTGAAGCTATCTTGTTGCCTGAATAGATAAGTCTTTCACTGTCCACTGGTTTCCTTAGGTTTGTCATACCCTGCAAGGTATTCGAAACATGGATTGTAGTCCCAGTATCAATCCACCATGTATCATGATTAACATTAGCCATATTAGATTCATAACAAACAAATGCTGGAAAATTACCTTTCTTCTCAAGCCATGCTTTAAACTTAATGCAGTCCTTCTTAATGTGTCCCTTCTTTTTACAGAAGTAACACTTTGACTCCTTCTTCACGACTTGATTCGCATGAATCTTTCCTTTTTCTTTTTCCTTATTGTGATCCTTTTTCTTCTTTGAATAAGAAGTCGTAGCAAGGTTCACCTTTTCGCCCTCTTCCATCAACAATCTACCCTCCTCTTGAGCACACATGGTCATAAGCTCATTAATTGACCATTTGTCCTTATGTGTGTTGTAAGAGATCTTAAATGGGGCATATTGTTGAGGTAGAGTGCACAGAATGTAATGGACCAAGAAAGATTCAGACATGGTAACTTCTAAAGCCTTTAGTTGAGCCGCTATATCCCTCATGCGCATGATATAATCACGCACTCCCTTAACTTCAGTGTGCCTCATGGATGAGAACTTCATAATCAAGGTACTGGCGAGAGCCTTATCAGATGATGCAAACTGCTCATCGATGGCTTCAAGAAGATCCTTGACTTTAACATGCTGTTCGACTGAACCCCTAATACTAGCACAGATCTTGGTCTTTATGAACATAACTGAAAGACGATTAGATCGCTCCCACTTTTCATAAAGATCAATAGCTTCAGGAGTACTATCCTCCGTTATGCTAGGTGGTTCGTCTTTCCGAATAGCATAGTCAATATCCATCCATCCCAAATGCAGTAACACTCTCTCCTTCCATACCTTGTAGTTATCACCTCTTAATTCAGGAATGTCACATTTAACATCAGAAATATTTCCAGGTAAAATTACTGCAAATAAAATAAAATATGCTTATTAACATAATAAACCGAGACTGTAATTTTATCATAATTTACTAATGTAGACTATGCACATATGAATCCGGTGACATAAAACTTGCCTGTAGGCTAAAGTCTACTCAAATCAGATTCATAAATTTAATCTTACAGTGAAACTATCAAATCATTATTTCTTAACTCCTGTGGGTAGATTAAGAAACACAATATGATACATCACCCTAATTAATCATGCAAAACAATAAAATTTCCTGTGGGCAAAATCTTATTATGTTACACATGATTAATTACAATCAATGTCTAGTATCCACATGTGATTTCAGTTTATCAAAATTTTTAAATAATTAGAGATGCTGTGCCTACTCCCTAACTAATAAAAATTTGCACAATCACTTGACATTTCACATTGTTTTATACACACATACCTAGCTTGCAATATATAAAGCACACAGTCGTTTTTTTTTTAAAATAATCAGTACAAACAACAACTGTATGTATACTTGAAAAGAAGAGCAAGTCTACGGTTACAATATGTAAGACTATGTATGCTAGATCCACATAAAACAATGTGTCATATGAGTGCAAACCATAAAGTAACGTCTGTACTAGGCTATGCATATATTATGCTTCAAAAAAAAAAAAAAAAAAAAAAAAAAAAAAAAAAAAAAACTATGCAGGAATGCTCTAGACCTTCAAAAGCAACAATTAATTGAACCAGCAAACCGTAGCATGAAAGTCTGCAGCCAAGTGATGGTATATTATATTATTAACAAAAGGCAACAATAGAAACCACTATACCAACTAAAGCAAGGCAGAGGCAGATCCAATATTTTCTCAGTCACGAAAAAGAAGGCTGATTATTTTTCTCAGCGAATACAAAGTCGGCAGAGAAATTTCAACAAGGACTCATTATTTCCTCAATCAAACACGAAATCGGCAAGGGGAATTTCAGAAATAGATGGAAACATCATTATTATAGCAAGGCAGAGGCAATTTTAGTGCTCTGATACCAAATGTTAGATTTCTGACTACGGCATAAATCAAAAGGCGGAAGCAAAATTGTAATTAAGGAGTACCTCCAGCCATTGCTAAGCGAAATCGGATGAATTTATATGCTCTTCTTCCCCAATTTCCGTTCTTTGTCTCTGATTTTGTTTCCAAATCCTTCTTCTCAAATTTAGATGGTGTTTGTCGATTTTGAGAATAAGTTTAGTGAACCGTTAAATCAGAATTTTTCTCACGTTTTGCATATACCGCTTTTTACCATCATCGAGCGGTTACCACGTGAAACAGATTAGTGGGTGGTTAAGGAAATAAATGGGCTATTACCATATAATGGGTTATGGCCAAAACAAATGGGCCATAAATGCGACAGAATGATCATATATCATGCGATTACCTTTACTTGTGAAGCTAATATTTAAATGGTGCACAAGTACATTGAGGGGTGACATATCATAAGTTAATTATGTAAGGGGTAATTACTCAAAAATTGAATAGACATTGAGGTTTTTCTTTTTGAAAACTGACTTGACACTCTTATAATAAATGTAAGCATGTATAAGCTTATACTACTAGGACATTTGTTCTATAAATACACTCGATGACATAATTGCTGAGAATCTTATTTGCAAGCGAAGTACGTACAGATACCTTTTTTTGGTCTGCTAATATTTAACTGGTGACATTGACCAGTGACACACCATGAGCTATTTTAAGAGAATACGTAAGGAATAATCACTTAAGTAAATAATGGATATTGTGGATTTTTCAAACAACAAACTATAGAACCCCTAAAATAGACATGTAAACTTATAAGCCCATATTACTAGAACATTAACTACACGCATGCTTGGTTTTATAAAGGCTGAGTTTCACATGTTAGAGGTTTTACAACTTTGTTTCCTACGGTAGGTGGTATGAAACCGATAATTACTTAATTAGAAATTCTCTTAAGGTAGTTAGGTTTTCGATGATTGATTAGTAGTATATTTTATCCCTTCATTGTCATTGTGGGTAAAACAAAAAAATTATAATCTAATTTATCAAATTTTAGTTACAGCATAAGTATGGCATGGATAAATTTACATTGATATTTTGTAAAAGTTTTCTCTTATCTAAATAATTCATCTTATTCTAAATTTTGTTGATAATTTATATTATTTCAACTAGACTAGAATATATTTTGTATGATATAAATATGAATTTGGACACCTTTAATTATTTTATGCTCTTATATGCTTATTTATGACCTCTCATGATATAACTTTTCTTGTGTGTCTGTTTTGAACCCCTGTATTATTAGAGTTAGTGAGTATATTGCAGTGATGTACCAATCAAATTACTTTCTTGAATGTTTTGGCATCGTTAATTTAAATTAGTTAAATATATAGTTCTGTATTCAAGAATTAGGTAGAGAAATAAGGTGGAAAAATATTTTTCCTTCTATCACCATATACGTTCCAAAATGAATAGTTTATGCTCATAATGTATCAGACATCAAAATATTTTTCCTTTACCACCATGTACGTCCCCAAGATGTCCAAGACCACTCAACAAATTTTAGAGGAGTAGAACTATCACCCTATAGGATTATGTCTCTTAGTCACTTATATAGCAAAAATGGCTGAAATAATTTTAGATATTAAAGTTTTAATAATCCATATATAAGTTTCCAATAGCTGTCAATATTTATATATTGATGTTTTCAATATTCTGTCATATTTCGGTCATTTAATTGTTAAGACATTTAAGTCTAATTTATATTCTTTTTCTAAGGTTAGAGACAACCAATAAGCTGTTAATGGATAAAGCCTTCCATTTGCAAACATATTGTGGAAGGTATGTTCTTGCTGCATATCCTTTTTAGTTTTCTACTTTCAATGTTTTTCAAGTTTTTGTATAATGATATAAAATATTTCCCTTTCTTTTTAACTTAATATTGATTGTTTTTCTTTGATTACTACATTGAATTGTGTGTCAAGATGCTTCCCATCAAGGATTACTTACGATGTGTTACGACTTCAATACAAATAGTCTCTTCCTCTCTCTTTTTTTAAATCTTTTGTATTTCTGTAGGTTTTTCATGTTGTTTGGCTTAAACATCGATATTGTATTTAACGATATTTTGAAGTCTGCTTGATTAGTGATGGTTTGGTTAGATTTCGTAGAATTCCTTTTTTTTCTTTTTTCTGGCAAAGCAATTTTTAGAATTCTGTAACATTTTAGAACCTTTAACTGTTTCTTCTTTTGTTTGTGAGGCTACATTTGCTTATATATTTTTCATTTTTGCAGTAAATCCCATCGTGAAGCTTTTGAAATGTCCTCGGTTCCCATGCTATAATTGTCTGTTAATTATTTGCATAGAAAAAGATCGCCATTCAGTGCAGTTACCGCGTACATGCCACCTAGAGCTAGGAACCACTACAAAAATATCTTCCCTTCCACTTCAACTTCAATTCCCTCCAAGTATATGCTTTCAATTTCAGATGAAAATTTATCCTTACAAAGTTAATTTAATTTAAAAATCATGACTACAACAATGATCTATGGTGCTTATATATGGTATAAGATATATTTTGTATAAATTGATTTATTATGTTTTGGAGAACATTATAAGAAGATAATATTGATTAGCAGGTTGATAATTTATAGTAAATATTTATTGCATATTTTATATTTTTCTTTCCTTTTGCAATAGGAGAGGATTACTTGATGTGATTTCTACCAATTTGTATCTAAGTATATTATAATCCCACTAAAGGCAAGTTATTTGCTTACTCTTCAATGTTAATACTGTACCAAATTTGCACCTTTATTCTTTATTTCAAATTCAGTAGGATTAGTTATACAGACTCTTTGAGCAGTATATAAATCCGATAAATGCTTACAATTGAATAACTACAAGTCTGCGGCTCTATTCATTAACAAGAAGTACAACTGAAGCCAATCAAATAAGAAATGAAAGATTTAGAATTGGGAGATTAGTCCAAAGCGTATCGGAAATCATTGTTGACGGAGAAAACTAAATTTTAGGTAAAACTATTATCTGTAATTTTGATTTCAATACATTGATATAATATTTAGTAGCATGGCTGCTATAGAATTTTAGAACAATTTTAAGTGGGGACGGGATGAAGGATAATTTTAGATTTCATTTAACATCTTCTTCTATGCCTTTAATTTGCTCCATAATCATTTCAGTAAATTTGTTTTATATTAAAATTGGTTGAATACATCGGTTCTTTTGCATTTTAAAATATATATTAATTTTCTTTTCATACCCTACCTTTCAGTTTAATTTTATATTAGTTTATTATTGCTTTAATTTGTGAACTAATGGTTTTCTGAAATATTTGTCGACTAATAGATTTCTTTGAAAGTTAACGCAAATATCCATTAAAACAATCAAATATAAGAGGATAAAATAGTCATTTCCATACTATGTACTGTAAACTTTCCATATATTGACTGCATGTGCATTCATAACCCTCATCTTTTCCTCCTTGGCTGCTTTCATGAAAACAAACCCATAACCGTCTGTGGCTTGAATTAATGAAAGATTTCGGTGTAGATTCAAAAAGTAGATGCATACTCTGAATCTTAGGTCAATACATGTGATGGTGGGGATAACTTTGTCGATGGACATTTGAATAGTTGTGTGCAAAGTACATGCAAAGCAAATTGACTCAAAATGGGAAGGAGATCAAACTTCAGTAAGACAACCACATTTGCATGCAGCCATTTAATTATTAACACATTGATGCTATAAGTAACCTCCTTACCATTTCTAAGGGAGTGTCTTTGTGGCCTTATCTCTGGGTATTCAGAATCGTATGGGATTGGTATTTATGCTGGGAATAATATGTTAGGTTTAATATTGATTCATATTTTCAATATGTCATCCTCTAATATTAGTTGCAAATTACTGAAGAAGGATTTTCTTAATTCTCTATTAAATTGGAAAGAAATAGGTATTTGTATAAAAGGTGTCCAGTGACATTGGTTGCACATTGCTCTTTTAAATGTGTGAATAAGTATGATCCACTTGGTTTTTCATATCTGTTTTGGACCAGATTTATAATATAAGTATTGGAAGACATATATGCATCAAAAGTGCAATAGCTTATGGAAATCAATTACAAAGACGGGGATGCAGACCCACCATAATCTTTAAGGGTATTCAAATCAATACGTTACAAGCATGCTCCAGGTAACAAGGGCTGCAACTTTTGCTCCTACATGAATCACTTTATTTGATATTTGAATAGAAATGCTTTTTTCTCCCCAGTTTGTATCTTAGCAGAAATGTAAATTGTGGTCGGTTATCTAGACTAAAGTAGCAGTTGAAAATGAGGGCATAATATATTTCTTTAAGGCTCAATTTAATGTGAATAATTTCTCCTCTTGCTATAGGTTGCTAACGCAAGTGTTTTTGTTTAATTTGGTTTGTATGTACAATGAATTCTTCTAGCAAATTAAATCATGCATGTATAAAAATAATTTTAGTGAATTTATAGAATCTAAACTATAATCTGGCGTATGAATTACTTAAATAAGCGCGCGCGTGTGTGTATGTACGTATATATGTATGTGGGTGTGTCTGTGTATATATAATATATATGTGAGTGGCTATTTGAAAACAAATATTTGATGCAAATCAAAAACATTAAATCTCAATCGTTGGATCAGTTTGTCTTTATGTTAGGTGTGGAAATTAGGGGGTAATCCAAAATTATCTGCAAATGGATGCATATAAACTTGAAAAATCATATAGATTCTTTGCTAAAATTAAAGTTCTATCTCATTGATAGGCTAAATTCATTTCATCTTAGTAGATATTCCCTACCATGTTATTTTATCATTGATTATGTTTATTATTATTATTATTATTTTGAAAGTTATACATATGCTGTAATTTTCATTTTTATGCATTTTTTTGTAGGCTATACATATGCTGCAATTTTCATTTTTATGCACAAACTGAAGGAGAATGGAAGACTATTATGGTATCAAAGCACTGTTAAGTGGTAGCATTGAGATTCAAGATCCAATATAATTAATGTGCTTCAACCTATGTTAAGTGGTAGTTTAAACTCTGACGTTATTTGCAGTTAAATCTTGTGTTTAATTATTATTTACTCAAACATTCTAGGCTCTCTTTGCATGCTTTTATGAGTGTTCTTTTGATCATTAATTTGTTTATATATGAAATATGCTATCTGTTTCAAAATATTTTGCATGTACATATGGGGCAAATTATACGACAATGGTTTGCTTTTACATACAAATTTTTTTTTTTTTTACTTTCATGTCTAGTGTAAATTTGTAAGTTTTTACCTGTTGCCATATGTAAGCTACAATTATAAGCTGAAAATTATAACGGTTCTTTTTATTAATCTATGGCAGGTGCAGATGTTATTTATGATGCTTATCTAGCCATAAATATGTATTTATGTGTAGGTCGAAGTCATACATTATGACTATACAAACCAAACTCATGTTCATCTTATAAGTACGCGTTAAAGGTATATACACAAACTATATTGATAGGTACAAAATGATCCGAACTACCATGGCTATAAATCCTCAGCTGTTTCCTATTTTATCAAACAAAACATTGATGTTATATTTGGCCATGCAATTAAGTATACATATGATCTTTTATACTGCTATATATAAGCACTATCTATTCCATAGGCAAATTCCATTCCTGGATATTTTTGCTTGCTTTTAGTTTAATAAATATTAAAGGCTAATACACTAGTTTGAGTTTAACCTTGCCAAAAAAAAAAAAAAAGATACACTGGTTTGAGTTATATAATAGAATTCAACATTAATAACGCACTTATGTGTAGAAAAGAACATTTGTGACGGCCCGCCCCGCACCAACCGACATTTACTCCAAAAGTGCGTTGTACAAATGTCCAGTTAACACGGGACGGTCATCGGAAGGAAAGGAAAGGAAAGGAGGAAATGAACTAACAAGGAACCTGTTGAATGTCTCACAATGCATGATACAAAATATAATAACAACATACTTGACATAAAACAGGTGAGACAGTGCATAAGCTGAAAACAACTAACATAGCCGCGGAAAATCCAAGTACAGCTTATGATCCAAAGTTAACATTATCACAACTTTTCAAACTGTCTCAAAAAGCAAAAGTAAGATAAGGGAGGTTGTGACGAAAAGGAATTTCGCTCGGTCCGAACCAGACGCTAAACCGACCCAGACCGTTCGAAACGCCTGGTCGTTTTGAGAACACGACAAAATAGAACGCAGACGGAAGGACATTTCATTGTATATTACAACAATGCATCAGATTACAAGAATATACAGAGTATAAATGAATATTACACAGAAATATCAGAGATTTAAACTAAATTTAAATACATCGCAGCGGAAAATAATACAATACGTTCCAGCTGTAAACCAGGATCCTGTGAATATAAATCTGCAAAACCAAAACTACTAGCTGCCCGTATCAAAATAAGGGCACCCAGAATTTAGGTTAAAACAATAAACCCCAGGTCAGTCATGGGACTGGTGTGAGAACTAAAACACGGAACGGGTTTCCTCCCAAGAATACCAGTGCATAAAACAACAGCGCAATGCTAAATAAAGAAAAATGAAGCTATTATAAGACCCAGGTCCTATCACACAATGCAACGCAAGCCGGGGGATAGGGTTTTTACCTTATAATAGCCAAGAATGCTTGATACGTTTAAAACAAATCATTTGATACTATTATAAGTGCATAGTATATAAAACAACTTCAAATCATAAATATCAATCATAGGCGACATGAGCGTCCCATGCCACTATGTCGCCATATATAGGTTTACAAATAAAAGCGCAAATGTCACGTATTTGGAAATTGGGTTTCCATCTATGAACCGAGGCAAAAGATAGTCCTCAACCGATTCGAGACGCTCTAGCCCGCCCCTCAGGAACAGCCGCAACTGCCCCTTGGATCGTCAGGGCCGGTCCACCGATGTGGATTATTATGCCTGAACACTACGTTTCCCCGCCCTTTGGGGGCGTAGATGAGCCAACGAATGACTCCATCGGACCCGGATCGTCCAATCAAACCGAGGCGCCTCGCAACAACAACAACCACACAGGTGAAAAGTATATAAATGTCAGGGCTGGTAGGTCACTGACACCACCCTAGCTAGAAAGAAACGCATGCCCTCCCTGATGTCCTCTCCCGTTTCTGGTTCATACCGGGGTGTGAGGCTCGCGAATCAACGCTACACAAAGCTATGCCATAAAGGCCGTGCTTTGATCATCAACCACAAGACTTTGCTTTTCAACAGAAGCCTTGATCATTTGCATCTTAGCATGCCACACAGGCAAACCATTCTATGCAACCGATATCAGTCACACAGAATGAAATCCAATGTCAGACACACAGTCCATTTACAAGCCCGTTCTGGGTCTGAACGAAACCGGAGGCACCTAGTACCCCGCATATCCATCGATCTCCAAGTACGTCTGGACGATCACCAACTGTTTCCATCTTCTTGGGTGTACAACCCAATCAAGATCATCAGTAATCACCCAAACGACATGAAAACCTCCGGTCTTCGACCATCGTCTTCGTCTTCGACTTATCGTCTTCATCTTCGACTTATCTTCGACTTATCATCATTCTGGGTCTGAGCGAAACCCGGTCTTTCCGGATAACTCGTGTATATTTTAAATAAGTGTTACACAAACACAGCATACGCCTCATTCCAATTCATCAGTCACTAACCGTAAATTAACCAGAGAATAATTCCCCAAATATTAACCCCAAAGGCCGAAACCAACATCAGATCGATATCTAGAAAACCATTCTGCTTGGCTAACCGACAGTTAGTTTCTAAATTTCACATTCATAGGGAGAGGTTCCCATTAATTTTATCAAAGATAAATCATTAAAATTTATTCTTTAATCTTCTTTTGAATTTCGATTCAACTTGTCGGGATTAGCGAACCATACCGAAGTAATCATTTGTTTTATTTCCCAATCCCAACCTATTCGTCCCATGAAGTAAAACTGGTAATACTTCATATCTAACACCACAGTGTTATCGGTAAATTCAATTACCATTTCACGTTCAAATCTAATTAAAGATTTAACTATCGCTTGGAGTAAAACTGGTGATACTCCATTCTCGATCTTTTTAATCTATTTAACGATTCATTAAAACTCCACTTAGTTTTAATCTTTAACTGGGTTAAAGAATCGGTGTCATTTAAAACACAGTTCACGATAAACCCAAAATCACATTCCATTAATTATCGGGTTAAAGAACGAGTGTTATTTAAAACACTGTCCACGATAAACCCAAAAATCAATATCCATTCAATTCCAATTAAATATCATTTAATTGATACACTTCATTAAATCTAAATAAAAAGATATAATCTTTTCTCAACTGGGTTCAAGAACAGTGTTAATGAAGACACCATTCACGACAAACCCAAATCACATTTGATATTCAATACAAGGCTCTGAATAGAAAATATATCGACTTATATTCAATATCAAATTCTACGATTAACAAATGTCGTATTGGAAATAACGATATAAATATATACCTTTCAAATTTCCATAACAACATCTATATAATCACGAATTCCAACATCGAAATATTCCGAGGACAATTTCGATTCAAATCCACTCCAATGCAATCATTGGAAATTCTGGTTATTTTTAAAACCCTTTTCAAATTCAATTTATTTATTTAAAAATAAATAGAATTATAGTTCTAGTTCAAAACTAGTTCATTTCGATAAAAATCTATTTTTATCTTTTCAAATATGGAGTTTTTTCATCCCAATTCTTTCTAAATCATTTCTTATGATTTTACACAAATTATTACTATTTTTAATAATTTTATCAAGGCCCGTACAGTCGATTTCCATCAACGGCCATCGAACTGCACTTACAGCGACCTTTTTCAAATTTGATTTGGACATAATTCCAAATCCAACTGTTAGATTTCTAATTTCCAATATTCATTAGAAAGCTCTTTTCGATACGAACCCAACGGTTTCGGTTTTAGGAGAATCCGACGGTCGGATCTCCCGCAATATCCGTTCGAAGTCAATGGTCGAAATTCGCGAACTGCCGCAGCGCGGCGCGTTCTATTCAGGCCATTATATTATATATATAATATATACTTCGTTGATTTCAATTCAAAACGTCCTTTATAAATCGTTTTAAATTCGTTTTCAAAACGGTTTCAACTTCATACTCAATTTCAAATCAAAATTGAATATTCCAATTTAAATTCATTTCAAATTGATTTCAATTCAAATTGATTTCTACTTCAATTTCATTTCGTTTTCAATTCAATTCAATTTCAATTCGAATTCATTTCTATTCCATTTCAATTCGAATTCGTTTATATTCAATTTCAATTCGAATTTATTTATATTCAATTCTTTTCAAAATATCAGATTTTGAAATCACTTTCAATATTCATTATAAAATGAATAAAATCGATATAAATATCGTTCACGTCAAAATGGCGTCAATCTAATCCATACGGCTTCATATATTCCTATTTTCAAATATTCTATTTCAAATATTTCTTTTTCAAATATTTCTATTTTAAAACTGGAATGAGGCCCAATCAATTACCGTATAATGTTAATTATATGGATTTTCTACAACACATGTATATGTCAACAACGATGAATAGTCAACCATCATCCAAAGTGCATTCTACACTGTATAAGCATCAAATATAAATGTTCAATGCTTATAACAGCCTGTCAATCATTCGGTCGACTTACAACTAAACAATCGGGATTAGTGTACGTCAAATATCATCCCAATACCCGTGTGGGGTTTCAAGCAATCAAACACAGATTTTATTTGTGCAGTTGGGCGATGTGTAAAATTTATCGTCCCAATCAATGTCCTTCAAATAGGTGTACATAAACAAACCGTCCGGTTTGTAAATGAATATTTATTTATTCACATTCACGTTAAAAATTATATTTTTAACGATCAAACTATTTTATTCAACCTATGAATATTCTATTCGGTTCATTTATTAAATAAAATGTTATCTTTATTTTGCTAACTTATTTTTAGAAAATTTCGGCGGCATAACGGCACGATACTAGAAACGGGACAAGGCCTAGCCTTATCCCCGGTCTAGTGAAGGCCCACGCCATTCACACATCAATCAAATCAATTTCATTCCACCAAACAATTCAATTCAAACCAAATAATCTAACCAACTACACAACCAAACAATTAAACAAACAAGCCATCCATGGTCTGTGGATGACGGGTGTCGGGTGCTACTAAACACCGTCTGCATCCTAGTATATATATTTAACTAGAAAAAGAAATTAAAGAGTGAGAAATTCTCACCGATAGCTATCCAATACCACGACTCTTCTTTGTAGAAAATCTTCGCCGTTCTGCCTCTTGTCACTTTCTTTGCCCATATTCGCTACATATATAAAAATCACATTCTTATTTCGCTATTCAATGTATAAAAATCGAATTTTTACTTCGCTATCCAATATATAAAAATCGAATTTTTACTTCGCTATTCAATATATAAAAATCGAATTTTTACTTCGCTATTCAATGTATAAAAATCGAATTTTTACTTCGCTATTCAATATATAAAAATCGAATTTTTTACTTCGCTATCCAATATATAAAAATCGAATTTTTACTTTGCTATTCAATGTATACAAATCAAATTTTTACTTCGCTATTCAATATATAAAAATCGAATTTTTACTTCGCTATTCAATATATAAAAATCGAATTTTTTCTTCGCTATTCAATATATAAAAATCCGATCTTTCACTATATAAAAATATCGTCTTTTTAAATATAAAGATTTCGCCTTTTCAAATATAAAGATTATATTTTTAATCTTCTACTATAATAAAAAAAATTCGCCTTTCTATGCTTAAAAATCAAATCTTTCTATATTTAAAAATATAAACTTCATCATATAAGAAATCATACCTTTTTACATTTCAAAATCTAAACTTTTCCTAAATTAAAAATCTAATCTTTTCAGTTTTAATAACTAAGAAAAATCAGTTTTTCAAACAAAGGAAAAATCAGTTTTAAAAGTTAACAAGAAATCAGTTTTTGAATTAATTAAAAGTAAAAGAAAGCTTACTGTTAAAATCAGAAAGAAACCTCTCTGTTTTATTCGGAGGAGGGGGCTGCTGGACTTGCTGAGGCGTCGGGGTCTAGAGGTGATGTCGCAGGCGGGTGGCGCATCTTCAGAGCTGGCGTCTTCGATGGTTTTCAGGTGGAAAGGGCTACTCCTGACGAACTGGGGAGGGGGCTCGTTCTTCGATCGGCGACGGAGATGGGAGGCTGGGGGCGCTGGCGATGTCGCGGCGGCGGATGGCAGGTCTGTGGTGGGAGCGGTCATGGGTGCGGGGGAAAGAAGGGAGTAGCGAGGGCAGAGAGAAGGCGGATCGAGAAGAGGGGGCGGGGGAGGAAGAAGAAGGGGGGCGCGGTGGCTTCCCCGCCTGCGGCGGCGGCGCTGACCCCCCTGGAGGTGGCGCGTCGTCGATTTCAGAAGGAGCGTTTTTTTTTCTGACCTAAATTGAAAGCTAATGGGGGGAGAAAATATAAGGCGGGGTTTATAAAATTTTATATTATTTAATTTATTTAACTCCTAAAAGCAACTTTAAATTTCGGACTCGAAATCGAACACGCCGACTGTCGTCCCTAGCGTTTCACCCCCGTTCCGAACACAATGGGATATGTATCGCAAGCTGATTCGACCGTTTCGATCATTTTTCGTCAAAATCAACATATAACTCTATATATTGAATTTGAACGCAGATTTCATTTTACCGGGGTCACATACTAACTCTAAAAATTCTCGAAAAATATTTTCTAGCTTCGTATTGACGATACGGTCATAACAAAACTAGTTTCGTTGAATTCTGAGACCGTTAGAAAAATGGCTATTTTCCAGTCGATTAAAATCAACTGAAACTGGTCAAACGCGTTTTCCTTTGCCACGCTCACATATTGATTCGAAAAATTATGAAATTTGAAACCTAGCAATAATTTGACATCGCGGATCCAACAAAAGTAGTTTCGTCGAAATCCGAGGTCGTTTGCAAAATTTCCATTTTTAAGGGCCTGAATTCCATAGCGACTATTCAGAATTTTCAACTGGACATATCTTTTGATTCCCGCTATGAAATTTCGATTTTTTAGATTCGTTGGAAAGATATTATCAAATAGATCCTAATGTTTTTGGTTTCACTAAAATCCGGATTGTTTTGCACCTGGTACGTTCAATTGAAGTTTGAAATCGAATTATCGAACTACCGCGCCATTTTCAATTCTATTTATAATTATATATAATTATTTATATTCTAACGACGACGCATATAAATATATACGTTCGAATTATATTTAAAATAAATTTCTCGTCGATATTATTTAAAATAATTCATTTTAAATAATCAAAATTAGCTAAAATTTCCAAAATAAAAATTTTAAACTAGCCCTGATTTTCGGGTTGTTACAATCTCCCCCACTTAAAACTTTTCTTCCCCGAAAAGGAACAAAGTCGAAAGTGGTTTGATCAATCAACTCTACGTTCGATCTGGCTTTCATTCTCCAACTTTTCAGTTTCTGAGAATTTTCAAATTCTTCAAAAATTTGGCTAACACCCTAAATTTTCGAAAAATTTCGCCATAACCTCCCCTGCACCGGGAGCCACGGGAAAATCCCGAAACTGCCATATAGGCCTTCAGATCTCAAAAAGAAAAAGAAAAAGCCAAGCGGCTAGCCAATCGGCTCATCAAATCATCATCACCCAAACAAAACAGTAAATTATGATAAACAAGTACCTATTTGTCGGGCAAACAAATTTTATTCCCTGCTCTAGCCTCCTTGCTATGACCTGTTCAATGTAAGTACAAGTATATGATACCAAATGCGAAATTTTTTCAATACAATTCACTATTTGGTACAATTTGATAAATGGTTCAACTTTTCAATTAACAAACAATAATCAAACAACACAAACATCAATCAATTAGTGGATTAACGTTTCAAATTCATAATTTTGATACATAGTCAAAAATCAGATTTTTGATGCCAAATCACAACAATAAGCCCTATCTAGTTTTGGTTCTCACACCAGTCAATAGGCAATATAGAAACCTCACTTTCGTTACTCGAAAATAAATACTGGCAACAGTGCCCCATCACCAGAATTGTTTCCGGGCACTAGAGTATGATTCTATAACTATCCAGTATATTAAAACTTCGAATACACGTTTGCAAGACATATATACAAATCTTTATATATTGGATTTTCCTAATCAATATGAAATAAATAATCAAGTACGAATAGTTGATTTAAATTTTCAAAACAAATTCGTTTTCATCTTAAAAATATATTGTTCACACTCGTTCTAGGATACTACTGATCCTATCTCTAACGAGTCATTCTAATTGGATATTACTGACCCAATATCTGATGAATTCTTTCGTATGGTTCTAATGTGCCTTGTTCTCTAGCTTTGTAAACCAAAGATCTGATACCAAATGTGACGAAAAGGAATTTCGCTCGGTCCGAACCAGTCGCTAAACCGACCCAGAAAATTCGAAACGCCTGGTCGTTTTGAGAACACGACAAAATAGAACGCAGATGGAAGGACATTTCATTGTATATTACAACAATGCATCAGATTACAAGAATATACAGGGTATAAATGAATATTACACAGAAATATCAGAGATTTAAACTACATTTAAATACATGGCAGCGGAAAATAATACAATACACAACTAGAAGAGATATGCGGGTACAAAGCTTTCTGGATATCGTTCTAGCTGTAAACCAGGATCCTGTGAATATAAATCTGCAAAACCAAAACTACTAGCTGCCTGTATCAAAATAAGGGCACCCAGAGTTTAGGTTAAAACAATAAACCCCAGGTCAGTCATGAGACTGGTGTGAGAACTAAAACAGTTAAAAATCTTTATTTTAAAGTTAGGTAAATCAAGGGACCACGCCGTATAACACGGAACGGGTTTCCTCCCAAGAATACCAGTGCATAAAACAACAGCACAATGCTAAATAAAGAAAAATGAAGCTATTATAAGACCCAGGTCCTATCACACAATGCAACGGAAGCCGGGGGATAGGGTTTTTACCTTATAATAGCCAAGAATGCTTGATACGTTTAAAACAAATCATTTGATACTATTATAAGTGCATATTATATAAAACAACTTCAAATCATAAATATCAATCATAGGCGACATGAGCGTCCCATGCCACTATGTCGCCATATATAGGTTTACAAATAAAACCGCAAATGTCACGTATTTGGAAATTGGGTTTCCATCTATGAACCGAGGCAAAAGATAGTCCTCAACCAATTCGAGACGCTCTAGCCCGCCCCTCAGGAACAGCCGCAACTGCCCCTTGGATCGTCAGGGCTGGTCCACCGATGTGGATTATTATGCCTGAACACTACGTTTCCCCGCCCTTTGGGGCGTAGATGAGCCAACGAATGACTCCATCGGACCCAGATCGTCCAATCAAACCGAGGCGCCTCGCAACAGCAACAAC